>OZ004604.1:7216841-9616841 GCA_963924605.1 Malthinus seriepunctatus | reverse complement strand
TGTCTATTAAGTCCCAAATTAACCCTTTGGAGATAAGGATGCTAGAGAGTGAAGTGTCTCTAATTCTCTCTACTTCTTTCTAGCAACTTCTCCTGCTCATTAAGTCCCAAATTCACCCTTTGGACACAAGGATGCTAGAGAGTAAAGTGTCTCTAATTCTCTCTACCTCTTTCTTGCAATTTTTCCTGCCTATTAAGTTCCAAATTAATTTTTTGAACCTAAGGAAGCTAGAGAATGAAGTCTCTAATTCTCTCTACCTCTTTCTAGAAACTTCTCCTGCTCATTAAGTCCCAAATTCACCCTTTGGACACAAGGATGCTAGAGAGTAAAGTGTCTCTAATTCTCCCTACCTCTTTCTTGCAATTTTTCCTGCCTATTAAGTTCCAAATTAATTTTTTGAACTTAAGGATGCTAGAGAATGAAGTCTCTAATTCTCTCTACCTCTTTCTAGAAACTTCTCCTGTCTATTAAGTCCCAGATTCACCCTTTTGAGACAAGGATGCTAGATAGTGAAGTGTCTCTAATTCTTTCTACTTCTTTCTAGCAACTTCTCCTGCTCATTAAGTCTCAAATTCACCCTTTGGACACAAGGATGCTAGAGAGTAAAGTGTCTCTAATTCTCTCTACCTCTTTCTTGCAATTTTTCCTGCCTATTAAGTTCCAAATTAATTTTTTGAACCTAAGGATGCTAGAGAATGAAGTCTCTAATTCTCTCTACCTCTTTCTAGAAAATTCTCCTGTCTATTAAGTCCCAGATTCACCCTTTTGAGACAAGGATGCTAGATAGTGAAGTGTCTCTAATTCTTTCTACTTCTTTCTAGCAACTTCTCCTGCTCATTAAGTCTCAAATTCACCCTTTGGACACAAGGATGCTAGAGAGTAAAGTGTCTCTAATTCTCTCTACCTCTTTCTTGCAATTTTTCCTGCCTATTAAGTTCCAAATTAATTTTTTGAACCTAAGGATGCTGGAGAATGAAGTCTCTAATTCTCTCTACCTCTTTCTAGAAACTTCTCCTGTCTATTAAGTCCCATATTCACCCTTTGGAGACAAGGATGCTAGAGAGTAAAGTGTCTCTAATTCTCTCTACCTCTTTCTTGCAATTTTTCCTGCCTATTAAGTTCCAAATTAATTTTTTGAACCTAAGGATGCTAGAGAATGAAGTCTCTAATTCTCTCTACCTCTTTCTAGAAACTTCTCCTGTCTATTAAGTCCCAGATTCACCCTTTTGAGACAAGGATGCTAGATAGTGAAGTGTCTCTAATTCTTTCTACTTCTTTCTAGCAACTTCTCCTGCTCATTAAGTTTCAAATTCACCCTTTGGACACAAGGATGCTAGAGGGTAAAGTGTCTCTAATTCTCTCTACCTCTTTCTTGCAATTTTTCCTGCCTATTAAGTTCCAAATTAATTTTTTGAACCTAAGGATGCTAGAGAATGAAGTCTCTAATTCTCTCTACCTCTTTCTAGAAACTTCTCCTGTCTATTAAGTCCCATATTCACCCTTTGGAGACAAGGATGCTAGAGAGTAAAGTGTCTCTAATTCTCTCTACCTCTTTCTTGCAATTTTTCCTGCCTATTAAGTTCCAAATTAATTTTTTGAACCTAAGGAAGCTAGAGAATGAAGTCTCTAATTCTCTCTACCTCTTTCTAGAAACTTCTCCTGCTCATTAAGTCCCAAATTCACCCTTTGGACACAAGGATGCTAGAGAGTAAAGTGTCTCTAATTCTCCCTACCTCTTTCTTGCAATTTTTCCTGCCTATTAAGTTCCAAATTAATTTTTTGAACCTAAGGATGCTAGAGAATGAAGTCTCTAATTCTCTCTACCTCTTTCTAGAAACTTCTCCTGTCTATTAAGTCCCAGATTCACCCTTTTGAGACAAGGATGCTAGATAGTGAAGTGTCTCTAATTCTTTCTACTTCTTTCTAGCAACTTCTCCTGCTCATTAAGTCTCAAATTCACCCTTTGGACACAAGGATGCTAGAGAGTAAAGTGTCTCTAATTCTCTCTACCTCTTTCTTGCAATTTTTCCTGCCTATTAAGTTCCAAATTAATTTTTTGAACCTAAGGATGCTAGAGAATGAAGTCTCTAATTCTCTCTACCTCTTTCTAGAAAATTCTCCTGTCTATTAAGTCCCAGATTCACCCTTTTGAGACAAGGATGCTAGATAGTGAAGTGTCTCTAATTCTTTCTACTTCTTTCTAGCAACTTCTCCTGCTCATTAAGTCTCAAATTCACCCTTTGGACACAAGGATGCTAGAGAGTAAAGTGTCTCTAATTCTCTCTACCTCTTTCTTGCAATTTTTCCTGCCTATTAAGTTCCAAATTAATTTTTTGAACCTAAGGATGCTGGAGAATGAAGTCTCTAATTCTCTCTACCTCTTTCTAGAAACTTCTCCTGTCTATTAAGTCCCATATTCACCCTTTGGAGACAAGGATGCTAGAGAGTAAAGTGTCTCTAATTCTCTCTACCTCTTTCTTGCAATTTTTCCTGCCTATTAAGTTCCAAATTAATTTTTTGAACCTAAGGATGCTAGAGAATGAAGTCTCTAATTCTCTCTACCTCTTTCTAGAAACTTCTCCTGTCTATTAAGTCCCAGATTCACCCTTTTGAGACAAGGATGCTAGATAGTGAAGTGTCTCTAATTCTTTCTACTTCTTTCTAGCAACTTCTCCTGCTCATAAAGTTTCAAATTCACCCTTTGGACACAAGGATGCTAGAGGGTAAAGTGTCTCTAATTCTCTCTACCTCTTTCTTGCAATTTTTCCTGCCTATTAAGTTCCAAATTAATTTTTTGAACCTAAGGATGCTAGAGAATGAAGTCTCTAATTCTCTCTACCTCTTTCTAGAAACTTCTCCTGTCTATTAAGTCCCATATTCACCCTTTGGAGACAAGGATGCTAGAGAGTAAAGTGTCTCTAATTCTCTCTACCTCTTTCTTGCAATTTTTCCTGCCTATTAAGTTCCAAATTAATTTTTTGAACCTAAGGAAGCTAGAGAATGAAGTCTCTAATTCTCTCTACCTCTTTCTAGAAACTTCTCCTGCTCATTAAGTCCCAAATTCACCCTTTGGACACAAGGATGCTAGAGAGTAAAGTGTCTCTAATTCTCCCTACCTCTTTCTTGCAATTTTTCCTGCCTATTAAGTTCCAAATTAATTTTTTGAACCTAAGGATGCTAGAGAATGAAGTCTCTAATTCTCTCTACCTCTTTCTAGAAACTTCTCCTGTCTATTAAGTCCCAGATTCACCCTTTTGAGACAAGGATGCTAGATAGTGAAGTGTCTCTAATTCTTTCTACTTCTTTCTAGCAACTTCTCCTGCTCATTAAGTCTCAAATTTACCCTTTGGACACAAGGATGCTAGAGAGTAAAGTGTCTCTAATTCTCTCTACCTCTTTCTTGCAATTTTTCCTGCCTATTAAGTTCCAAATTAATTTTTTGAACCTAAGGATGCTGGAGAATGAAGTCTCTAATTCTCTCTACCTCTTTCTAAAAACTTCTCCTGTCTATTAAGGCCCAGATTCGCCCTTTGGAGACAAGGATGCTAGAGAGTGAAGTGTCTCTAATTCTCTCTACTTCTCTCTAGCAACTTCTCCTGCTAATTTAGTTTCAAAGCCACCCTTTGGACATAAGGATGCTAGAGAGTGAAGTGTCTCTAATTCTCTCTACCTCTTTCTTGCAATTTCTCTTGCCCATTAAGTTCCAAATTAATTATTTGATCCTAAGGATTCTAGAGAATGAAGTCTCTAATTCTCTCTACCTCTTTCTAGAAACTTCTCCTGTCTATTAAGTCCCATATTCACCCTTTGGAGACAAGGATGCTAGAGAGTGACGTGACTTTAATTCTCTCTACCTCTTTCTAGCAACTTCTCCTGCCCATTTAGTCCCAAATTCACCCTTTGGACACAAAGATGCTAGAGAGTGAAGTATCTCTACCTATGGCTTTGTTAGCGTCTAATATGGATCATCTGATTTGCCCTAACGCATGGCAATGACGTAACACATATTCCATTGTTTCGCAGTCCAGCATCCAGTAGCACTAGCTATTCATCTCAACAATTCGAAAGAGATGTCGTCCAGACCTAATGGCTAGAGGAATGACATGTGACCAAACGCTTTAATGCAGCAAGTTTCGAATGGAGGATTTTTCAAACACAAGTTTCTTTAGCTTATTGTATTTCTCCGTGAAAAAAAAATTATGTAAGAATTTGTGATTATTAGAAAGAGTTTATTGGAATATCCCACCAAGTGGTTAGGCCATGATCAGTGTTTTACTTGGTGATCATCATGGCAATGTGATAAAATGAGAAATTTATAAACAGCCGACGAATCTTACCACTGGAGTCAATTATAAGTTTCAGTGGATCTTTTAGCTTGGAAGCCTGATATCGGAAGCTCTCAACTTGAAAGAGTTACTATGAAAGTGATACTTCTTTTATGATTTTGACCTCTATTGCTCTCGTTGATTTTTTTGAGAATGCCTGGGCGGAACCAATGCGTTACATGACCGGTCGTATAGCATCGTATCAATTCTATTGATATATGTATAGAGAGAGAGAGAGAGAGAGTACTCGCTCCCTCTATCTGTACTACGCAAGATACCGGCTCCGCCCAGACATTCTCTAAAAGGTCAACGTCTACACTTGCTGTATGACCAATGACCACGTCTACGTACGGCACCTCGCACTGCCCATAGCAAAGCACTTAGAATCGCTCCAAAAAAATTATTAAACTTTATTTTGTAGGAGAGAGTATATTAGGCGAGGCTGCTAGGTTTTAGTACAGTTTCGTATAAATTGTCTGTGGTATAAAATAACCATTAAATCATTTTTTTCGGCGCGAGACAGTGCGATGTACAGTGTGTCAACGTATCCTTGCACTTAAAAGGTCTTAGGGCTGTCTTCTGCCTTATCTTGCTTAAATGTAATTGATGCGACATTAAAAAGTAAAATGCAGAAGAAAATGAAGAGAGCAAGAGAGCAGATCCTCATCAGGTCAGCAATTTGAAAAGTTTTAATTATGAGCAAGAATGGAAAGGGCGAAGGTGCTGATAGACCTAGTCGTAATTATGGTATGATAGGAAAATTAATAGTATGAAAACACAAGATATAAAGGCAATTAAGTGTACATAGTACAAAAGAGCAAATAGACAAGATGGAAGGTACAAAAGTCATATATTACGTGATGATAAATGAGGTTATACTTATGTAGGTTGCACATAAATCGAGCAGTCTTTCTAACTATAGTTAGTTGAATAGTTCTATTAAAATTTCTTAAAAATCGTACTTAAAATCCACGATCCACGTACCTATTGAAGATTTGATTGAAAATAACGATAAGCGGCTCAGACAGAGCCAACTAGCAGTAACTGTGAACGATAACATTAGAAATACAAACACATGAAAATAAAGAAACTTAATATACCTAACATTTAGAAGAATCGCGTAATGATCGATAATAAAATCATTTAAAACATCATACTAATCGTCAAGTCACTGCCGCTGTCAGGTGCCGCTAGTACCTGTAACTGGAAAGTTTTTGAAGGGATCCCGCTTAGGTGGGATTAATAATAATAATTTTAAAAAGACTAAAGGCTTACATTATAATCGATTCTTCTATGAACCTCCTACCATTCAGGTAGTCTGTCCGTCAGTATTTTTGTGCTATAGTGGTGGATATTTGTAATCCATATCCGTAAGTAACACTTTCTGCTATCCAATTGTCATACCAGATGACTAACTAATGAACTTTATACTTTTACTTCCTTTTTTGTGGGTTGGGGGAAATAACTTTCTTAAGGCTCGTCCACACACACAGGCTTGCCTTCCGGTTTGCCTGTGGAGGCGGCATGCACAGGCCACCTGAACGCTGTCCAGACGCTACGTTTTGGCCTGTGCATGTGCAGGCTGCCTAAATAGTGCCCACACGCTCCGGTTTGGCCTATGCAGACCGCCTACACAGACCAAATCGGAAGGCAAGTCTGTGTGTGTGGATGGGCCATTAGACACTTTCTCTTATCGAAAACACTGGTGCACTCATGGCGGTTTGCACTAACGCTAAGAAATTTATTTCACTGTAGAGCATTTTTGGACAACAGTGAAAGCTGTCTTTCCTTGAGCTGCGGTTTCAATGAAAAGTCTGATCCTTCGTAGATCGATGCGGAGCGCAGCGCCATCTCTTTGTTAGAGCAACAACTTGAAGACTTTACCTTTAAAGGTTCACTCGCTGACTAATTTTATCATAGCAGTGCCATCGCAAGTGTTGTACATTTTTTCTCCACACCGTCCACCTGTCTATGCCTATCTGCCCTCCGTCTATTTTTCTATCTTTGGTAGTACCCCTATGTCTATTAGTCCGTCTGTTTTTCTGTTCGCAAATTTGCTCTGTAACATGCCAGGTATAAGTTTTATGTTTGCTTGTCAACCAATATCATCTCATGAAAGCTTCTAATAAATGAGAGAACAGTTGGATGAAAAACTAAACTAAAAAGAGTTTAACAAAACAAAAAACTTCAATACGTTCAAACAATCAAGTACAAAAATAAAAATCATTCAAGTCAAATAAAAGAAACAAGTGAACGTTTAGCTCATCCTATTTGTAAAATAAAACACTTATTTTTATATATTTTTTGTTATTCAAAAATGTTTTTCTTTCGTGGCAAATTTAAGGTTATTTCGTAGACACAAATTTTCATTTTGTTTAAAGGGTATTTTATCGTTTTTTATTTGCGTTTAATAATAAAACAACTTACTTTAACTATTATTAATACGGGATAAAGCTAATAGGTATAACAACTTTTGATATTTTTGGTTGAGCTTAAGTCTTAAAGAAAAGTGTAGTGTTTCCTTATATATAACGTAATATTATTAGAGACGCTGAAAAGCTCTCACCACTTAGGTGTGCCCTGTTTGAGTTTGCTATGCTCTCAAATGCTTAAGTTACAGTTTTATTAACTTTTAAAATAAATACATAATTTAATGCTTATCGTATAACTTATATTTTTTATATTGTTTTTCTTTTTTTATTTTAACTTTTTTTTTAAATTTATGGAGTAGATAATAATAAAAAATTTATAATGGAAAATATAAATATATTGTACTTACTTAGTAGAAAGATAAGTTATCGTTATCATCTTATCATCATGCTTGGCACTAAAGCTCGTTTTAACATTGGCTTGCTTCAGCACGTCCTTTCAAAACTTGTTAGCCAGGTCTCTTGTTTTTCCACTCTTACGTCCAGCTTTACCGCACTAGTTTACATCTAAGCTTCACTAAACTTTGCTTGGTTTGACAGCTAAGCTTATTGTTTACAGTTCACACATGACGGCATAGACCTTAAACCAGAGCTTAATCCGATTAGATGCAACCGGTCCTTGGTGTTTTTTTTCGAACCGGCGCCTCTACCTAATGTCATGATTGAACTAGGTATCGTATTTTTTTGGTCTACCAAAAATCTAGTCTATTCATTTATAATGGTAGAAAACTCTCCTCTGGGTGGAAGTCTTAGTATTGACTTCGTCAATGTCGAACCGAGTAATGTCATTTAACAATTTTATCAGTCTTTGAGAAATACAATACAAAATTCAGGTACTCTAGCGATCAGTTGCCCCAACTGCTGTTAGATAGGCAGTGTCGACTTCGTCGACATCGAACGGATTCATGTCAGCTAACAATTATAGCAGTCTTTGAGCAATACCTAAACGACTAACGACGATAAATGCAGGTACTGCCCACTTTGCGATCAGTTGCCGCATTTGCTGCTAAGTGGTAGTGTCGACTTCGTCGACATCTAACCGAGCCATGTCAACTAGCAATTTTAGCAGTTTTTGAGCAATACATACATGACTCAGGAAATGCAGGTACCTACTGCTCATCTTGCGATCATTTGCCCTAATTGCTGTTAGATAGACATCAAACCGACCACTTTGCGATCAGTTGCCGCATTTGCTGCTAAGTGGTAGTGTCGACTTCGTCGACATCTAACTGAGCCATGTCAACTAGCAATTTTAGCAGTTTTTGAGCAATACATACATGACTCAGGAAATGCAGGTAATTACTGCTCATCTTGCGATTATTTGCCCCAATTGCTGTTAGATAGGCAGTGTCGACTTCGTCGACATCGAACCGATTTATGTCAGCTAACGATTATAGCACTCTTTGAGCAATACCTAAACGACTCAAGAAATGCAGGTACTGCCCACCTTGCGATCAGTTGCCGCATTTGCTGCTAAGTGGTAGTGTCGACCTCGTCGACATCTAACCGAGCCATGTCAACTAACAATTTTAGCAGTTTTTGAGCAATACCTACATGACTCAGGAAATGCAGGTAATTACTGCTCATCTTGCGATTATTTGCCCCAATTGCTGTTAGATAGGCAGTGTCGACTTCGTCGACATCGAACCGATTTATGTCAGCTAACGATTATAGCACTCTTTGAGCAATACCTAAACGACTCAAGAAATGCAGGTACTGCCCACCTTGCGATCAGTTGCCGCATTTGCTGCTAAGTGGTAGTGTCGACCTCGTCGACATCTAACCGAGCCATGTCAACTAACAATTTTAGCAGTTTTTGAGCAATACCTACATGACTCAGGAAATGCAGGTAATTACTGCTCATCTTGCGATTATTTGCCCCAATTGCTGTTAGATAGGCAGTGTCGACTTCGTCGACATCGAACCGATTTATGTCAGCTAACGATTATAGCACTCTTTGAGCAATACCTAAACGACTCAAGAAATGCAGGTACTGCCCACCTTGCGATCAGTTGCCGCATTTGCTGCTAAGTGGTAGTATCGACCTCGTCGACATCTAACCGAGCCATGTCAACTAACAATTTTAGCTGTTTTTGAGCAATACCTACATGACTCAGGAAATGCAGGTAATTACTGCTCATCTTGCGATTATTTGCCCCAATTGCTGTTAGATAGGCAGTGTCGACTTCGTCGACATCGAACCGATTTATGTCAGCTAACGATTATAGCACTCTTTGAGCAATACCTAAACGACTCAAGAAATGCAGGTACTGCCCACCTATCGATCAGTTGCCGCATTTGCTGCTAAGTGGTAGTGTCGACCTCGTCGACATCTAACCGAGCCATGTCAACTAACAATTTTAGCAGTTTTTGAGCAATACCTACATGACTCAGGAAATGCAGGTAATTACTGCTCATCTTGCGATTATTTGCCCCAATTGCTGTTAGATAGGCAGTGTCGACTTCGTCGACATCGAACCGATTTATGTCAGCTAACGATTTTAGCACTCTTTGAGCAATACCTAAACGACTCAAGAAATGCAGGTACTGCCCACCTTGCGATCAGTTGCCGCATTTGCTGCTAAGTGGTAGTATCGACCTCGTCGACATCTAACCGAGCCATGTCAACTAACAATTTTAGCTGTTTTTGAGCAATACCTACATGACTCAGGAAATGCAGGTAATTACTGCTCATCTTGCGATTATTTGCCCCAATTGCTGTTAGATAGGCAGTGTCGACTTCGTCGACATCGAACCGATTTATGTCAGCTAACGATTATAGCACTCTTTGAGCAATACCTAAACGACTCAAGAAATGCAGGTACTGCCCACCTTGCGATCAGTTGCCGCATTTGCTGCTAAGTGGTAGTGTCGACCTCGTCGACATCTAACCGAGCCATGTCAACTAACAATTTTAGCAGTTTTTGAGCAATACCTACATGACTCAGGAAATGCAGGTAATTACTGCTCATCTTGCGATTATTTGCCCCAATTGCTGTTAGATAGGCAGTGTCGACTTCGTCGACATCGAACCGATTTATGTCAGCTAACGATTATAGCACTCTTTGAGCAATACCTAAACGACTCAAGAAATGCAGGTACTGCCCACCTTGCGATCAGTTGCCGCATTTGCTGCTAAGTGGTAGTGTCGACCTCGTCGACATCTAACCGAGCCATGTCAACTAACAATTTTAGCAGTTTTTGAGCAATACCTACATGACTCAGGAAATGCAGGTAATTACTGCTCATCTTGCGATTATTTGCCCCAATTGCTGTTAGATAGGCAGTGTCGACTTCGTCGACATCGAACCGATTTATGTCAGCTAACGATTTTAGCACTCTTTGAGCAATACCTAAACGACTCAAGAAATGCAGGTACTGCCCACCTTGCGATCAGTTGCCGCATTTGCTGCTAAGTGGTAGTATCGACCTCGTCGACATCTAACCGAGCCATGTCAACTAACAATTTTAGCTGTTTTTGAGCAATACCTACATGACTCAGGAAATGCAGGTAATTACTGCTCATCTTGCGATTATTTGCCCCAATTGCTGTTAGATAGGCAGTGTCGACTTCGTCGACATCGAACCGATTTATGTCAGCTAACGATTATAGCACTCTTTGAGCAATACCTAAACGACTCAAGAAATGCAGGTACTGCCCACCTTGCGATCAGTTGCCGCATTTGCTGCTAAGTGGTAGTGTCGACCTCGTCGACATCTAACCGAGCCATGTCAACTAACAATTTTAGCAGTTTTTGAGCAATACCTACATGACTCAGGAAATGCAGGTAATTACTGCTCATCTTGCGATTATTTGCCCCAATTGCTGTTAGATAGGCAGTGTCGACTTCGTCGACATCGAACCGATTTATGTCAGCTAACGATTATAGCACTCTTTGAGCAATACCTAAACGACTCAAGAAATGCAGGTACTGCCCACCTTGCGATCAGTTGCCGCATTTGCTGCTAAGTGGTAGTGTCGACCTCGTCGACATCTAACCGAGCCATGTCAACTAACAATTTCAGCAGTTTTTGAGCAATACCTACATGACTCAGGAAATGCAGGTAATTACTGCTCATCTTGCGATTATTTGCCCCAATTGCTGTTAGATAGGCAGTGTCGACTTCGTCGACATCGAACCGATTTATGTCAGCTAACGATTATAGCACTCTTTGAGCAATACCTAAACGACTCAAGAAATGCAGGTACTGCCCACCTTGCGATCAGTTGCCGCATTTGCTGCTAAGTGGTAGTGTCGACCTCGTCGACATCTAACCGAGCCATGTCAACTAACAATTTTAGCAGTCTTTGAGCAATAATAAACGACTCAGGAAATGCAGGTACTGCCCAGTTTGCGATCACTTGCCGCATTTGTTGCTATTGGTAGTGTCGACTTCGTCTACATCTAACCGAGCCATGTCAACTGCCAATTTTAGCATTTTTTGAGCAATACATATTAGACTCAGGAAATAGAGGTACTGCTCATGCGATCAGTTGTCTCAATTGCTGCTAGATAGACAGTGTCGAACTGAGTCATGTCGACTAACAATTTTAGCAGTCTTTGAGCAATACATACACGACTCTGAAAATGCAGGTACTGCTCACCTTGCGATTCGTTGTCCCATTGTGAGATGTTGTTCCATTTGCAGTGTCGACTTCGTCGACATCGATCCGAGTCATGTCATTTAACAATTTTATCAGTGTGAGCAATTCATCGGTGACATGACTCTGAAAATGTAGGCACTGCACACCTTGTGATCAGTTGCCCCAATGTACCCAAACGTTCCTGCCACCCCAATTCGACATCTTTTGTTGATTTGTTGCAACCGGTCCTTAGTGTTTTTTTCAGAACCGGCGCCTCCACCGTATGTCACGATTAAATTATTGTATTTTTTAGTTTACCAAAAACCTAGTCTATTGGTTTACGATGATCGGAGACTCTCCTCGGAGTGGAAGTCTCCACAAACCTATGGTTACTATCGCTACAACTGATTTGTACGTTCCTAACGTTTCTTATTTCGCCTACAAACGAGACTAGTTTTTATGACGCTCTTGCTCCATCTAGTGAAAAAAGCTTGTGGTAGTCACTTTGTTGACGTTTTAATTTACTACAGTGCCTTATAATAATTGTGGTTTACCACGGCTATAAAGTTTGATAAGCACTTCCAAACGGCTTTTTATTTAACGTTTTTCCACTTTAGTTACTCGCTGTCCTTTTTTAAAATTTATCTCCCGGTGCATTGCACTTAATACACAAAAGACAGTTACTAAGAACAGTCACGTATTAAACATTTTCGAGACTTCTTGATACATATCTTTTAATTCCTCGATGTAAACTACACTAACGATGGAAAATAAAGGTTTGCCAAAGTTCGGATATGATCGTGTAGCACATAATAGCATTAAGGAGCGTAAAGTAGCATATAATGAGGGGCGAAATTCTTGTTTAAGTAAGTGCAAAAGTTGGATGTGTGGAAAGGTGTAAAATCTAATGGACCTTTATAGTGGACTTGGTGGATCGATGTAGTCGAGACGCCCCTTTATTTTTCGTACGGTTATTTAATAGGTTGAATTAGTGCTTGGGTGAATAGTTTCGTGTAACAAAAAAGGTCAAGGGTGGAAAATTAGAATACTTGTTGACTTTACCTGAGAATGTGATTTCTAAAAGGATAACCAATTGCTGTCTCATGCAAGTATTTATTGGAAACCTTTTTTTTATAGCTCGGACAAAGTAACGTAGTTTGAATTGGTGAAAAGTTTTCGGAAAAAAGGTCTCATAAAAAGAAGCACACGCCGATGAAAGAAGTTAAAAAATTTGTTAAGTTTAATATATTTATTACAAAGGGCAATACTCGTAGATGTCTACTTACATTTTTATCTAAATAGCGTTAGCAATAAATGCTTCTTTTAAAACTGCTTTCTATAAGCCATTACTTTAGCACTAAACCCGTCTCTTTACATTTATATACCACAATCACGGGCTTAAAATGCTTCTTATCTTCTTTCCGCCAATGCCAGCCTAGCGATCGATAATGAAATATCCCACAATTTTCGCTCGACGGCTTCTTCTAAAATCAAATTACAGAAACTGCCAAGTTTCTCTGTTATAGTTCTACAGTTTTTATTACAACACTTTTAACCCTCTGGCACACATTAAAAATTGCATTTCTAAAATAACTTTTCATTCCGAAAATTCTTTTGCTTTGCGCTCTCTTTTTCAGTTAAAAATTTGTTTTTCATAAAAAAACACTTTCGTAGAAAATTTTCAATCATCGATCGTAAAAAGATAAAAATGATAATAATAGTAAAAAAAGATATAAATCATTTATGTTGTAATTACGGATGTGGAAAAATGAAATAACATTAAATTTGATTATACCTATTCTCTTAAATTAACTCAATCTAAAAACATTTGATGATATAAATCACCCCATAAACACGTAAGGGTGTGTGAATGTGGTCGATACCCCATCCAAAAAGGATATCGAGATCGGAAAGTCTGGCATCCTACAGTTCTTCCTTCCGCCAAAAGCAAAGACGGTGTTCGACATTTCTTTTTTCTTTTTGTGTCGTTCGACATTACTATAATACCTCGATAATAAATAACGTGAGAAAAAGTCGTTATTTCTTGCGTGAAACGCATTTTAAGGATGATTATAACTTATTTTTCTTCTATGTACTATTAATGTACAACAATATATTTCTATTTGCCATCATGAATTTTTTATTATTACTCCATAAATTTTAAAGAAATTTAAAAGAAAAATAAAAAGGAAAACAATGAAAACTTTTTTACACAGGTTAAGCTACACTTCAAAATGATAATTCAAGCACATTATAATAAATTATAAGTCAAAAATTATAAGTGGAAGAGGGGGAGGGTTGTTTGTTTTGCTCTTGATTGATACGAGAGACTTGTATATTGTATGCCCAGTATACAAAACAAACTTCAGAAACTATCTTTAATTATTAATCAGTTGCCCCAATTCCCCAAAACGTTCCTGCCATGCGAAATCGACACCTTTTGTTGACTCGGTCCATGGAGATTTAGCAATGTTGTATTTACCCACTTGGAACTGGGTCTACCGCGCAAAATAAATAATAACTGATGAAATGCAGAAACTAAGAAATGCAGCTACTGCCTACCTTGCGATCAGTTGCCTAATTTGCTACTAGATAGGCAATGTCGACTTCGTCGACATCGAGTTTTGTCAAGTGACAATTTTAGCAGTCTCAGCAGTTCATACATGACATGTTTTAGGAAATGCAGACACTGCACACTTAGGCATAATGTGGCCCGATTGTCCCAAAATGTTCCTGCCACACATAATAACTGCTGATATTGTTTCTGCTATGTGGACAGTGTCGACTTCGTCGAACATCTAATCGAACCATGTCAACTAACAATTTTAGTAGCTTTCGAGCAATACATACATGACTCCGAAACCCACTTTTCGATCAGTTGTCCCATTTGCAGCTAGATAGGCAGTGTCGACTTCGTCGACATCGGCACGAGTCATGTCAACTAACAATTTTAGCAGTCTTTGAGCAATAACTAAACAACTCAAGAAAGCAGGTACTGCCAACCTTGCGATTAGTTGCCCCAATTGCTGATAGAGGCAGTGTCGACTACGTCGACTTCGAAGAGACTCATGTCAAGTAAAAATATTAGCAGTCTGAGCAATTCATGCACGAGTCAAAAAATGCAGGTACTTGCTCACTGTGCGATCAGTTGCCCCAATTGCTGCTGGAGTCAGTGTCGAATACGTCGTCTTCGAACAGACTCAAGTCAAATAAAAATTTTAGCAGTCTGAGCAATTTATACATAAGTCAGGAAATGCAGGTACTGTCCACGTGTCCACTTTGCGATCAGTCAGTGTCGACTACGTCGACATCGAACCGAGTGATGTCAGTTGTCAATTTTAGCAGTCTTTGTGGAATACATACATGACTCAGGAAATGCAGGTACTGCCAACCTTACGATCAGTTGTTTCAATTGCTGCTAGAGACAGTGTCGACTACGTCGACTTCGAAGAGACTCATGTCAAGTAAAAATATTAGCAGTCTGAGCAATTCATGCACGAGTCAGAAAATGCAGGTACTGCCCACTTTGCGATCAGTTGCCCCAATTGGCTGCTGGAGTCCGTGTCGACTTTGTCGATATTGAACTGAGTTATGTCAGCTATCAATTTTAGCAGTCTTGGTGCATTACATACTTGACTCGGGAAATGCAGCTACTGCCAACCTTGCGATCAGTTGCTTCAATTGCTGCTAGAGACAGTGTCGACTACGTCGACTTCGAAGAGACTCTTGTCAAGTAAAAATATTAGCAGTCTGAGCAATGCCGGTACTGCCCACTTTGTGATCAGTTGCTCCAATTGCTGCTGTAGTAAGTGTCGACTTCGTCGACATTGAACCGAGTTGTGTCAGCTATCAATTATAGCAGTCTTGGTGCAATACATACACGACTCATTAAATGCAGGTACTGCTAACCTTGCGATCAGTTGCGATCTGTTGCGATCAGCTTCAATTGCTGCTAGAGACAGTGTCGACTACGTCAACTTCGAAGAGAGTCTTGTCAAGTAAAAATATTAGCAGTCTGAGCAATTCATGCACGAGTCAGAAAATGTAGGTACTGCCCACTTTGAGATCAGTTGCCCCAATTGCTGCTGAAGACAGTGTCTACTCCGTCGACATTGAACCGAGCCATGTCAAGTAAGAATTTTAGCAGTCTGAGCAACTCATACTTGAGTCAGAAAATGCAGGTACTGTCCACTTTGCGATCAGTTGTACCAATTGCTGCTTGAGTCAGTGTCGACTTCGTCGACATCGAACCGAGTAATGTCAACTGTCAATTTTAGCAGTCTTTGTGCAATACATACATGACATACAAGAAAATGCAGGTACTGCCAACCTGCGATAAGTTGCCCGAATTGCCACTAGAGGCAGTGGACTTCGAACAAACTCATGCCAAGTAAAAATTTTAGCAGTCTGAGCAATTAATACTTCACGCACTGGCACACCTTGCAATCAATTGCCTCAATTGCTTGAAAACGTTTGTACCACACAAAATCAAGACCTTTTGTCGATTCTCTCCACAGAGATTTTAAATATAGTATTTGCTCACTTGGAGCCGGGCATGAACCGGACCTTGCCCTCAAAATAAAAATAACTGCAGACATTTTCTCTGCTTGATAGACAGTGCCGACTTTATGTCAACTAACATCAGTTTTAGTATTATTTTTGACAAAAACATTTATGAGACGACATAAATTTAGGCACTGCACACCTTGCGATCTTCATCAATAGCAAACGTAATCGCAAGAAGACAGAGAAATAAAGGGGCATCTACTGCACTGCAAACAGCAGCCCAAACGTATGGCAAAAACTAGAGTAAAGGGTGTTTCACGGAAAGCGCTGGTTAGACGTTTTGGTGTTACGAATGACATGATTGATCTGAAAATTTCGATTCCTGTAAAAGAGCTAAAAATCTATGCAATAAACTTATTTTCAAAACCATAAGGTGAGTAGCGCACTGCATTTTACGCTAGTTCAAAAAAATTTCAGAATTCACTACAAGTTCAGCACTACCATGTTAGCACTTTTGGCCAATGCTGCCGAACGTCATTTTGTGAATACATGAAAGGCTAACCCATAATAATTTCAGTTTGTGCATAAATCAATAAAATATCTAAATATTCAGTTAAATTTAAATGGAATATTGAAAAAATTGTTAGAATACGAGTTAGAATATTAAAAACCTTAAACCTTGACAATAAAAGATAAGAGGCTGTACTGTGCACACTGGTGATAAAACAAACATCATATATCCATAACCGTCTACTAAATTAGTCAACACCTTCGTCTGGAACAGGTGCGCCGTCCCCTTTTCAATAAAGTACATCTTATCCGACTGCAAAAATATTGAAGTAGGTACCTACTAAAATGGAAAGTGTCAAAATATAAATACAAGGCGTTTCAAATTTCTTGCTAGTACGGAGTATCTCAGTTAATTAATACTGGGTGGTCAAACGCTTATACAGGCGCTTTAAAATGATAACCAATACAGATTTTATGAAAAATTGCGGCTCGCACTTCATTAAATAGAGTTTATACTAAGACTAAGACACTCCAAGACTAAAATATCTCATACTGACAAGCAATTTGAACCACTCTGTACAGTAGAATATATCGACTATAAAATAAAAAAATTAATGTAATGGTTGCAAGCGAAACACTTTAAGTTATTGAAATTTCTCTCTATTGCAAAACTATTAGCCAACCCAAACGCTCATTTTTTTAGTTCTATTACGTAATAAGGCCTTAAAAACGTTGACAGGGCTCTTAATATATTAACGTAGCCTAAGAGCATATCGAACGCCCTAGAATACAGAGGTTGTTCAAGTTCTCGCACAGCCTCAAAAAATAAAAATACCTTTTCGTAATTTCTTCCGATCCATGATTCAGAGTGCACGTAAAGACAATGGTTGCTAACCATCATCTACGCAAAGAGTTTTTCTGATGAGAGTCCTATTCGTGTGATATGGAGCCATCGTAACCAACTGCTTCACCTACACTTCAAATCACATTGTGAAAAAAAAACACAGTAGCTGCCTTTTATAACTGTTGCGGGATCGAACCCTGCTCCTTAGTTAGTAATGGAACGTTCTAGGCCAACTTCTCACAAATGAAAAGTCTAAAAACAAATTTTCCGCTATAAAATTAGCTGAGCCTTTTAATAAACTGAAAATTGAACGAACAAACTTGACCTTTTTTCTAATTAAAAAATCGAGTTAATTTTTTCCCTAAAGTTAATTAAAATTAACAGTACCTACCTAGTTGTTATAAGGTTATTATAATTACTACTATGCGCTATCTACTGGTGCAGTTTGAGATAATTATTAAGTAAACTCAAAATGTTTATTTTTTCAAAAAAAATGGATTTTAAATTTTAAATTAATCAAATCTTAATTAATTAACTTTTTATATAGAAATTAATACGCTAACTGGTAATTAGCGTTAATTGAACTCTTTTGTACAAGAGCTGTTTGTTTTGATGTCTGAAGTGCGTTCTTGTTGTAGCAATTTGCTTTTATTTTGATTCGAAAGTGAAACGTGTACCTACCACACACATACACATTGTATATTATGAAAAGCGTGTGTTATTTATTTTTTGTAAAGTTTGATGCTTTAAAATTTTTACATAATGAGTTCTTTTAAGGGTTAAATTAACGCTTTAAGAGCTTTTTGCTTAAAAGTGCTCTTCGGCGGATGCTATTATATGACATTTTTAGTTTCGCACTTTTATAAAAAATAAAAAAAAAAGAATAACAAGTTGCTTTTAAGGCTAAATTAAAATTTAATAATTTTAATTAATAAAATTATCGACAGTCGCCGTGCTGTCACCATAAGTTACATCGGGTTCTCATGAATTTATATTTAAGAACGAAGTAGTCGAATAGTGAGGAAAATTAACTTCATGCTCGAAAATCGTTTAAAATTTGAAAATTTGAAAAACACAAAAAATATTTGCTAGCAATAAAGAACAAAATTTGAGAATCGAGAGCGTAACAACTGAAGAAATTTTAAACGAAAGAGATATTCAGCGAATTATGTAACGATAGGCAATAAAGGTTCTGAAAGAATAAATGATCCAAAAGTGAACGTTTGAACTTTAACAAAAAATTTGGAAATTCAACATGGTTGGCTGCGTAGCGCAGAGCGTTTGAGGCTACACCAATTCGGACTCCGTTTACTGAATATCCAATAAGGTAATGTTATAAAGTAAACAAAGGCTCTAAAACCCAAGCTTTTATAAATAATAGGTATCGATGAATAAGTAGCTCAGTCTAGTCTGTGGTCCCACCCCTCCTGCGGCACCTAAATGTTAACTAACTGGCGAAAGCTTCCTGAATCGGTAACGGACGGAACCGGTTCATTAAGGATCCGTATCTCTACCACCAACCAAATACTACTGGTACGTCTGGACCGGATAGTAACCAGTAGCTAAAAGACGCCGCGGTGGTCTTGTGCTTTTTACAGTGTTAGATTAGGTTAGGTTGGGCTAGAGAGAGACTATTAAAAATCCTAAAATCTCCAACGTCCGCCATTCCACCGTTTATGCCGGCAACCGGCGTGGCCAAATCACCACCAGATTGATTATTATCAGCTTTCCTTTTGCCCAGAGGCTTAGAATCAGATAGTCTATAAAAGCTGAACAACACACACAGCCTTATTTTTCGGTTTGGCCTGTGCAGTAAGGCGGAACGTCTGTAGATAGTTCAGGAGGTTTTTGGAAATAGGTTTGCAGCTATCGTGGCAAAAGTCTAAACGTGTTAAGGCCCCGCCACACACACAGGCTTACCTTCCACTTACACAAGCCAAACCGGGGCCTGAACAATGTCCAGATGCTTCGGTTTGGCCTGTGCAGGCCGCATGAACGATGTTTAGACGCTTTTTTTAGGCCTGTTCACTGTTCAGGCCGCCTGAACGATGTTCAGATTCTCTGGTTCTGCGAAGTAAGAAGGGACGTCTGTAGAGAGTTCAGGAGGTTTTTGGAAATTTTGGCCTATCGTAGCAAAAGTCTAAACGTGTTAAGGCCCCGCCACACACACAGGCTTACCTTCCACTTACACAAGCCAAACCGGGGCCTGAACAATGTCCAGATGCTTCGGTTTGGCCTGTGCAGGCCGCATGAACGATGTTTAGATGCTTTTGTTAGGCCTGTTCACTGTTCAGGCCGCCTGAACGATGTTCAGATTCTCTGGTTCTGCGAAGTAAGCCGGAACGTCTGTAGATAGTTTAGGAGGTTTGTGGAAATTTTGGCCTATTGTAGCAAAAGTCTAAACGTGTTAAGGCCCCGCCACACACACCAAGGCTTACCTTCCACTTACACAAGCCAAACCGGGGCCTGAACAATGTCCAGATGCTTCGGTTTGGCCTGTGCAGGCCGCATGAACGATGTTTAGACGCTTTTGTTAGGCCTGTTCACTGTTCAGGCCGCCTGAACGATGTTCAGATTCTCTGGTTCTGCGAAGTAAGCCGGAACGTCTGTAGATAGTTTAGGAGGTTTGTGGAAATTTTGGCCTATCGTAGCAAAAGTCTAAACGTGTTAAGGCCCCGCCACACACACAGGCTTACCTTCCACTTACACAAGCCAAACCGGGGCCTGAACAATGTCCAGATGCTTCGGTTTGGCCTGTGCAGGCCGCATGAACGATGTTTAGACGCTTTTGTTAAGCCTGTTCACTGTTCAGGCCGCCTGAACGATGTTCATATTCTCTGGTTCTGCGAAGTAAGCCGGAACGTCTGTAGATAGTTTTGAAGGTTTGTGGAAATTTTGGCCTATCGTAGCAAAAGTCTAAACGTGTTAAGGCCCCGCCACACACACAGGCTTACCTTCCACCTACACAAGCCAAACCGGGACCTGAACAATGTCCAGATGCTTCGGTTTGGCCTGTTCAGGTCGCATGAACGATGTTTATACGCTCCTGTTTGGCCTTTGCAGGCCGCCTGAACGATGTTCAGAGATCTCTGGTTCTACGAAGTAAACCGGAATGTTCATAGATAGTTCAGGAGATTTTATTTGAAAATTTGAAAACAGGAGATTTGAAAATTTTGGCCTATCGTAGAAAAAGTGTTAAAACGTGTTAAGACCGTTCCACACACGCAGGCTTATCTTCCACCTACACAGGCCAAACCGGAGCCTGAACAATGTCTAGATGCTCCGGTTTAGCTTGTGCAACTTGCGCGGGCAAGCCCGAACTATACTTTGCGTTCACACGTACAGGCTTTTACTCCGGCCAGGCCTGTGAACTGGCCAATTTAAAGTACGAGCATGTCGCCTGAACGATGTCCAGACGTTTTTGTTTGGCCTGCACAGGCGAAAGACCTAAAAGTAAACCCTTTCGATCGATCGACAGCAAATCCGGGAGCTTCAAAGATTAGATTAGGTTAGTGTGGATTAAATAAAGGAGAAAGTATCTCTCCTAGCTCTCTCTAAGGCTATCAAACAGACTCTCCTAATCATGTGCTTGTAACGCGTGTTTTACTCAGTTCCACCTGAGGTGGAGTAGCTTATCAGTATCACAAGCTAGGTGCTACTCGTCCTTGCTGCGAGAAGTGCACCCACTAGTTGCACATGGCATGCTGATTTTACCTTATCTACTTATTTCCAATTACTGCATGCGACGTCCATCTGACCGGAGTCGTTCCCGGAATTAGGTGGCTTAACTGGCAGCTTTAGGGGTGTATGACGAAGAAGTCCAAACTGGATTGTAGCCCTTCCACTGCAGTTGCTAGGACGCATTGTGCATTCGTATCATTCGCTAGTCGTTGGTCAAGCTTATAGAAGTTTGTTTATTAGACTGGCTGGCTTTTGCCTTTCTGCTAAGCAATTTCCGCTAAAGAGTGACCTTCTGCAAGCTAGATCCACGTTGATTACGTGGAAGACTCTTTCATCCTTTTTCATGCACAGTCTACATATTAGCCGTTCATTGTACTATTCCATATACTATGGAAGTGTTTTCTGAAGTGCTACTACTCTGTTAGGAGCCCCGTTATTGTTCTAATCTGCTACCAAATGAGTTGTAGGACAAATTTTGCTAACATGTGTGGTTGGCTTTCCATCATGGTTTTATTATGTGTCTGATGACAATGAGAGAAGATCTACTAGTGTCGTGATTCTTATGAGTGTTCTTGGACGATTCACTCCACCACTGCGCTCCTCACCGTCTTTTCAATTATTGTACCAAGCTATGTACGGTCGCATATAAGAGGTTTAAGATCTCTATTTTGCTAGTTTCTCTTTGTGCAGCCGCGTAAGTTTCACCTTTTTGTGGTTTGCAAGCACTGGGTAAATTGGAAGTAAAAATATGCTTTAAGAATGCTATGATTGTTACCATACCAAGGGAGAGCAAAAAGAAGATAAGCAAAAAGTTGGACCCTGAATCTAAAAGGAGTCGACGGGATGAAGCTGGACGAGTCGAGAGATGTGGAAAAAGTAAAAGGTGGGTCATGTCCAGAAATGGAGCGTGAGGTTTGAGAGAAGAAAAAAGAAAAGTTAAAACACACTGGCCTCTTTTGTAACGGATTTTTATGTGAACGAACGTTAATAGTATTGAGACGACAACTAAACTATACTGTCCCTTCTTTGTAGTTGTTTCGACTGTAACAATGTTTATAGACTCGCCCTCCGAATTTCCATTGCATTTTGTAAAAAAAAATGGGTTGGGAAAACGGAAATTATGTTCCTAACTTAACATTCCACAATAAATTAACAACAACCCTCTCGGCTCTAAAGTCCACGACTTGAAGGAAAAAAAATAGCTACGAACCACTTTATGATTTTATAACTTTTCTATTAGTTTTAGCATAACATTAAAATGTGTAATTGTTTTAATAATAATTAAAGAAAAGTTGCAAACTAAAGCTCGTTTAAAACTATGATTAAGTTTAAACGACAGATTTATTGTACTTAAAATAAATCTAAGCTTGTCGTGTTTTAGTTGGATTTTCTTTAAGTTGAAGTTTATCTTCTTAGTGGATTTGTGTATGTTCGAAGCTTTCTTTACAGTGACAAATTTTTTTTGTTGTTGTTGCGTACGTTATTGTTGTGTGTGTAGTAGAGCAATATTTAATAAAAAGACATGTATTGAGTATAAATAAAAATAATCTCATTATTGAGGTGTTAGGTGAAGAATGTCGTTATAAATTTGAAAGAGAAACTGTCTAATGCTAACCCTATTTTATATACCTCAGGGCCATAATAAACTGTCAAAATCAGGAAGTATTGATATAGTGTGGTAGGGTCTAAAACCTCAGAATACTTAACCCTCGTCTTACACGTCAGAAGAATAAAGATGAAAATATTGATTCCAACATAGTACTTGTCATAGAATAAGTTACCTTTTTTTTTCCACCCCCATTATTCCCTACGAAAAAACATTTCTTTTTCTTAGGGGTTAATTTGCTTCATTAGTCGGGAAGAGACGTCGTGTTATTCATTAGTGGATTTAACAATTAGAAAATTTTCTTCAAATTGAAACGTCTGTCACTGTAATTTAATCTGTAAGTTGATTTAGACAAATATGGAGCTCTTCCTCTTGTTATGCATCGCTTGTCAATGAATATTAATTAATTATTCTATTCTCTCTAAACTATGTTGATACTATAAATTTTGTCTGTTAATTATTAAAAGGATTACATAATTTATGTGAAGTCGAAAAAAAAATTTTCCTACGTATTTTTAGCAAAAATATAGTGAGTAATTGATGCCTATTTAACGATATCAATTGTTTAGAACTTAAGGGAAAACTTTGAATATAACTTACTCTGTCTCTTTTATGCAAAGTTAGCAAAATGTAACGTTGCGAACGTTAATCATTTTAGAATTTTGGTATTAATGTTTCTTGTTATATAAATCTAATAAATAATTATTTCTATTTTATTATATAACATTAAGAAGGTATTTTCGGTTAATAAGACTAAAATAAAGGAAATTCGAAGAAATATATTTTTCTATCAGTGGATACAGGGCGAGGTAACAATGTTGGCATTTCGGTAAAAACTCGAAAAACGTTGCAAGTTCAAAACAGTTACGAAGATAACGCTAAAAAACTAAAAATTACAAATTTAGGTTTCTGATTGTTGGTTAAAGTAGGTTTACTTCAGAGAAAAATTTTTCAGGAAAATTTTCCTGAGATCAAAAGAGCTATCAAACGATATCAAACTCGACTTTTTATCACATCGACGCTAAGCGTCGCGACGTTTAACTTTTTATTTTCTTATGGAACCAATTGTTTTTTTTTGTATAAAATTACACAGTTGGCTTGTTTAAATTAGGTTGACAAACTAAATGAATGTTTCTACAAAAAAATAATTAGTTCTCATAAGAAAATAAAAAGTGGAACATCGCGACGCCTAGCGTCGATGTGTTAAAATGTCGAGTTTGGTATCGTTTGATAGCTCTTTTGACTCTCTAAAAATCTTTCTCTAAAATTCTTTTTCATATTAAACCATTTTAAAACTACAGTCGAAAAACTAAAATAACGAATTTCATTTTTTTCGTGTTACATTTTGAAATTGAGCCCCACCTGTTGTAGCCAAGTTTGATTAAACTCAACCGACACGTTCTAATAGGTAATAAAGGTATTATATTGGATTTTAAAAGGCAAACTTGGATAGGCTTTTGTCAAATTGCCAAAAAGTTTAAAGAATTTTCAATTTTCAACTCTTACTACCTGCGAGATATTGACCGACATCAAAAGAGGATTTGAAAAAATTACAGATGGCTTTTAGAATGAATTCAACTAAAAAGAAGAGGATACGGTAGTTGGGGCACTTTATATCATTTTTTAACAAAAAAAATTCCTTGTTGAAAATGAACGTAAAAAAAAACTTTCCAGTTTGCGCTATTACTACCCTAATATAAAAATTTTTTTGTTTTGAAAGTTTTAAGCTTGACAAGTTTTATTCATAAACCCCAATTTTAATTTACAAACAACTTTTTTCCACATATACTTAGTTGTTAATTAAAAATAAATTTTAGTTTATTAAATTTTAATTAATTAATTTCACACAAAAAATGTTTTGTTTTTTTCAGCATTTTAAATAAAAAGTAGTAAAAATTAATTATTTTAGTTTTTTCTTCTCATCTAACCACACAAATTGATTTGAGTTGCTCACTTAAGAGTTCTATTAATTATGCAAATGTAACTTCTAAAGCTTGAAACTTTACGTTAAAGTACCAAAATTGCATTACACATAGTTGAGAAACAAATGGATTACACATCTTCTATGCAAATTTGTGGAAGAATAAATAGAATACTTGTAAAATAGTTATTAGAGCAAAATGATATAAAACAACTTTATTTGAAATTAAACTTGAGCTACAACACCTAGGTTGTTTTCATCTTCTTTCTTTTTTTACGTTTGCATATTATGAAAAGGCTATGGATAAAAAAAATGCTCTTTTAATCTTTCGACGTGCTCTGAGACCAAAAAACTATAAGAAAACTTAAAAAAGATTTGTATGTAACGCTAAAAATTGGAAGTGCAGGCCACTAGCACCGTAGTGACGCTGATATGGGGTTTTCATGAGCGATGGTGCTCTACATCCATGGGAAAAAGAAGAAATCCATTGATAGTTATACATAGAGCACACCAAACCTATATGTTGGATGAATGAAAAATTAGACGATCTTGCTGCTTAAGAAAGCTCTATGAAAGAGGTAACAGCTCTATTTAAGGGGTCTGGTCTTGCATTAATGGCAAGATTAGACTCATCCTGTAACATGAAAGACTAATACACCTTAATCTGTAGTAATTTTTTCTGTGGAAGCCCAAAAATAGCAAAATCACATAAAAAACACAAAAACTAACAAGGACATAAAATTTGAGAAATATCGAGTAATGTAATCCAATCCAAGCTAACTAATTTTCAAATTATGTAATTAAAACACTAATAATAAATTATTCACTATTGTTTCCTATTTTAGATTCAGAGCTTAAAATAATTATGAAGTGTAAATTTAAGACTGTGAATAAATAACTAAATATTCTAAAAGTTTACAGAAATAAAAAATTAATTTAAACTCAAATACGTGTTGAGAATACTAATTACATTTAAATTACAATATAAAATGTGTTTGAAGATCACTTTAAACTTATTAATAAAATTATAATAATTATTAATAGCCTCTATTTTTTATTAATTTTACAAACGATTTAAAAAAAATTAAATTGATTGATTATAAAATAAAATTCAAGTAGAACATAGCTCATACGACGCGACGGTTATGTATAAGAGGCAGAGTAACCCTTAAGGACTACAATTAGGCAAATTTCACATCTGTTATGAATCAAAGAAAATACAATTTTCATTCAGGAACACTAAAAAAGCTTGTTCCAACTCTCTTTGTTAACCACGACATAGAGAACAAAAAATGAACCAAGAGTTGAATTATTTTCATACACTTTCTACGTCTCTTCCAAATGTCAGTGTAACTGCTTAATGACTACGCAAATTTCACCTCTAATATGATTATAGAGGTTACAATTTTTATTGAGAAACACTCTAAAAGCTTGTTCCAACTCTCTTTGTTAACCACGACATAGAGAACAAAAAAAGAACCAAGAGTTGAATTATTTTCATACCCTTTCTACGTATCTTCCAAATGTCAGTGTAACTGCTTGATGACTACGAAAATTTCACCTCTAATATGATTATAGAGGTTACAATTTTCATTGAGAAACACTCAAAAAGCTTGTTCCAACTCTCTTTGTTAACCACGACATAGAGAACAAAAAAAAGAACCAAGAGTTGAATTATTTTCATACACTTTCTACGTATCTTCCAAATGTCAGTGTAACTGCTTAATGACTACGCAAATTTCACCTCTAATATGATTATAGAGGTTACAAATTTCATTGAGAAACACTCAAAAAGCTTGTTCCAACTCTCTTTGTTAACCACGACATAGAGAACAAAAAAGAACCAAGAGTTGAATTATTTTCATACACTTTCTACGTATCTTCCAAATGTCAGTGTAACTGCTTAATGACTACGCAAATTTCACCTCTAATGTGATTATAGAGGTTACAATTTTCATTGAGAAACACTCTAAAAGCTTGTTCCAACTCTCTTTGTTAACCACGACATAGAGAACAAAAAAAGAACCACGAGTTGAATTATTTTCATACCCTTTCTACGTATCTTCCAAATGTCAGTGTAACTGCTTAATGACTACGCAAATTTCACCTCTAATATGATTATAGAGGTTACAATTTTCATTGAGAAACACTCAAAAAGCTTGTTCCAACTCTCTTTGTTAACCACGACATAGAGAACAAAAAAGAACCAAGAGTTGAATTATTTTCATACACTTTCTACGTATCTTCCAAATGTCAGTGTAACTGCTTAATGACTACGCAAATTTTACCTCTAATGTGATTATAGAGGTTACAATTTTCATTGAGAAACACTCTAAAAGCTTGTTCCAACTCTCTTTGTTAACCACGACATAGAGAACAAAAAAAGAACCACGAGTTGAATTATTTTCATACCCTTTCTACGTATCTTCCAAATGTCAGTGTAACTGCTTAATGACTACGCAAATTTCACCTCTAATATGATTATAGAGGTTACAATTTTCATTGAGAAACACTCAAAAAGCTTGTTCCAACTCTCTTTGTTAACCACGACATAGAGAACAAAAAAAAGAACCAAGAGTTGAATTATTTTCATACACTTTCTACGTATCTTCCAAATGTCAGTGTAACTGCTTAATGACTACGCAAATTTCACCTCTAATATGATTATAGAGGTTACAACTTTCATTGAGAAACACTCAAAAAGCTTGTTCCAACTCTCTTTGTTAACCACGACATAGAGAACAAAAAAGAACCAAGAGTTGAATTATTTTCATACACTTTCTACGTATCTTCCAAATGTCAGTGTAACTGCTTAATGACTACGCAAATTTCACCTCTAATGTGATTATAGAGGTTACAATTTTCATTGAGAAACACTCTAAAAGCTTGTTCCAACTCTCTTTGTTAACCACGACATAGAGAACAAAAAAAGAACCAAGAGTTGAATTATTTTCATACCCTTTCTACGTATCTTCCAAATGTCAGTGTAACTGCTTAATGACTACGCAAATTTCACCTCTAATATGATTATAGAGGTTACAACTTTCATTGAGAAACACTCAAAAAGCTTGTTCCAACTCTCTTTGTTAACCACGACATAGAGAACAAAAAAGAACCAAGAGTTGAATTATTTTCATACACTTTCTACGTATCTTCCAAATGTCAGTGTAACTGCTTAATGACTACGCAAATTTCACCTCTAATGTGATTATAGAGGTTACAATTTTCATTGAGAAACACTCTAAAAGCTTGTTCCAACTCTCTTTGTTAACCACGACATAGAGAACAAAAAAAGAACCAAGAGTTGAATTATTTTCATACCCTTTCTACGTATCTTCCAAATGTCAGTGTAACTGCTTAATGACTACGCAAATTTCACCTCTAATATGATTATAGAGGTTACAACTTTCATTGAGAAACACACAAAAAGCTTGTTCCAACTCTCTTTGTTAACCACGACATAGAGAACAAAAAAAAGAACCAAGAGTTGAATTATTTTCATGCACTTTCTACGTATCTTCCAAATGTCAGTGTAACTGCTTAATGACTACGCAAATTTCACCTCTAATATGATTATAGAGGTTACAACTTTCATTGAGAAACACTCAAAAAGCTTGTTCCAACTCTCTTTGTTAACCACGACATAGAGAACAAAAAAGAACCAAGAGTTGAATTATTTTCATACACTTTCTACGTATCTTCCAAATGTCAGTGTAACTGCTTAATGACTACGCAAATTTCACCTCTAATGTGATTATAGAGGTTACAATTTTCATTGAGAAACACTCTAAAAGCTTGTTCCAACTCTCTTTGTTAACCACGACATAGAGAACAAAAAAAGAACCAAGAGTTGAATTATTTTCATACCCTTTCTACGTATCTTCCAAATGTCAGTGTAACTGCTTAATGACTACGCAAATTTCACCTCTAATATGATTATAGAGGTTACAATTTTCATTGAGAAACACTCAAAAAGCTTGTTCCAACTCTCTTTGTTAACCACGACATAGAGAACAAAAAAAAGAACCAAGAGTTGAATTATTTTCATACACTTTCTACGTATCTTCCAAATGTCAGTGTAACTGCTTAATGACTACGCAAATTTCACCTCTAATATGATTATAGAGGTTACAACTTTCATTGAGAAACACTCAAAAAGCTTGTTCTAACTCTCTTTGTTAACCACGACATAGAGAACAAAAAAGAACCAAGAGTTGAATTATTTTCATACACTTTCTACGTATCTTCCAAATGTCAGTGTAACTGCTTAATGACTACGCAAATTTCACCTCTAATGTGATTATAGAGGTTACAATTTTCATTGAGAAACACTCTAAAAGCTTGTTCCAACTCTCTTTGTTAACCACGACATAGAGAACAAAAAAAGAACCAAGAGTTGAATTATTTTCATACCCTTTCTACGTATCTTCCAAATGTCAGTGTAACTGCTTAATGACTACGCAAATTTCACCTCTAATATGATTATAGAGGTTACAATTTTCATTGGGAAACACTCAAAAAGCTTGTTCCAACTCTCTTTGTTAACCACGACATAGAGAACAAAAAAAAGAACCAAGAGTTGAATTATTTTCATACACTTTCTACGTATCTTCCAAATGTCAGTGTAACTGCTTAATGACTACGCAAATTTCACCTCTAATATGATTATAGAGGTTACAACTTTCATTGAGAAACACTCAAAAAGCTTGTTCCAACTCTCTTTGTTAACCACGACATAGAGAACAAAAAAAAGAACCAAGAGTTGAATTATTTTCATACACTTTCTACGTATCTTCCAAATGTCAGTGTAACTGCTTAATGACTACGCAAATTTCACCTCTAATATGATTATAGAGGTTACAATTTTCATTGAGAAACACTCAAAAAGCTTGTTCCAACTCTCTTTGTTAACCACGACATAGAGAACAAAAAAAGAACCAAGAGTTGAATTATTTTCATACCCTTTCTACGTATCTTCCAAATGTCAGTGTAACTGCTTAATGACTACGCAAATTTCACCTCTAATATGATTATAGAGGTTACAATTTTCATTGAGAAACACTCAAAAAGCTTGTTCCAACTCTCTTTGTTAACCACGACATAGAGAACAAAAAAAGAACCAAGAGTTGAATTATTTTCATACCCTTTCTACGTATCTTCCAAATGTCAGTGTAACTGCTTAATGACTACGCAAATTTCACCTCTAATATGATTATAGAGGTTACAATTTTCATTGAGAAACACTCAAAAAGCTTGTTCCAACTCTCTTTGTTAACCACGACATAGAGAACAAAAAAAAGAACCAAGAGTTGAATTATTTTCATACACTTTCTACGTATCTTCCAAATGTCAGTGTAACTGCTTAATGACTACGCAAATTTCACCTCTAATATGATTATAGAGGTTACAACTTTCATTGAGAAACACTCAAAAAGCTTGTTCCAACTCTCTTTGTTAACCACGACATAGAGAACAAAAAAAAGAACCAAGAGTTGAATTATTTTCATACACTTTCTACGTATCTTCCAAATGTCAGTGTAACTGCTTAATGACTACGCAAATTTCACCTCTAATGTGATTATAGAGGTTACAATTTTCATTGAGAAACACTCTAAAAGCTTGTTCCAACTCTCTTTGTTAACCACGACATAGAGAACAAAAAAAGAACCAAGAGTTGAATTATTTTCATACCCTTTCTACGTATCTTCCAAATGTCAGTGTAACTGCTTAATGACTACGCAAATTTCACCTCTAATATGATTATAGAGGTTACAATTTTCATTGGGAAACACTCAAAAAGCTTGTTCCAACTCTCTTTGTTAACCACGACATAGAGAACAAAAAAAAGAACCAAGAGTTGAATTATTTTCATACACTTTCTACGTATCTTCCATATGTCAGTGTAACTGCTTAATGACTACGCAAATTTCACCTCTAATATGATTATAGAGGTTACAATTTTCATTGAGAAACACTCAAAAAGCTTGTTCCAACTCTCTTTGTTAACCACGACATAGAGAACAAAAAAAGAACCAAGAGTTGAATTATTTTCATACGCTTTCTACGTCTCTTTCAAATGTCAATATACTTAACTGCTTATGGACTACAATTACGCAAATTTCACCTCTATTATGAATTAAAGAGGGTAAAATTTTTTTACCAAAACAATCAAAAGTATCCTAGATAGTAAAGTGTTTTGGATTAGACTAGACGGCTCAACTATTCAACGCCCTATAGAAATTTTTTAGCTGCCGCACCGTTAAGAAAAATTAATTGCAAGATAGTCTCTCGCTTTGAAAAATATTTATGTTCAATTGGGATTCAATAAGTTACAAGAAATAACTTAAGCATGAGTTGCAGTTACATTATAAACATTCCCAAAGCCTTCCAGTTACAATCTTATTTTGCTTGTCAATATAAAATGTTTTGTTTAAGCTTGGGAATTTTCTTCAATTTTCTTCTCGTTGTTTTGTTATTTTAACAATTTTATTTGGTTGTAAATAATTTTTTACTACATTGTTTCGAGTGTGTAACAATGTTTTCTTTTAGGCTATTTCAAATCCACGAGACGTTACATTCGAAAAAGGACTTAAAGTTTATTTTTTATTTTTTTTTCACGAAAATGCGCGGTCGTTGTGATTGATGCCTAATCTTTTTATATTCTTGTAAGTTGATTAAATGACTATAAAACAAAGAGTATATATAAAAGTTGGTCTTTAAACATGAAAACAAAAATAGACAATTTACCCAATTTTGTACTAATTCCACAAGTTATCAACCCTCCGTTTATTTTTATTTCACAATCAAAACGATTCTTTTTAAAATAAAAGTAGTAAATTATACTAATTTTATTTTTATTTTATTGCTTTTAACTGCACTTCTTTTTGAGGAAGAAACTTAAGGAGAAGTTTTTTTTTTATATTTTTTTAGTGGTCGATATTTGTTAGGTCCGTACGTTTATTCCCAAAGGATAACTTGCTACTACCAGACGCGATGTGCTAAAACCATTTACGAGAAAATTGCTGATGTCAGTAGACAAGATTAAATTGTCTCGAATAACGTAAAAATTTAACAAATAAAACAAAATGATTAATATTTTTTTATATTGCTAATTAAATATTGTACGAGTTTATTAAAACCGACAAAAACGTTATAAATAGAAAAGAGAATTGGAAATCTTTAGTGTTGGTACCTAATTGAGTTAAAACTCCACTAAATACTTAGCGAATTTGTCGGATAAGTAAAACTTAGGTTGGTTAAAGATCAATTTCTTTTACAATTTCCAAACTAATTCCAAATTAAGAGATTAATTACAGAATGAAAGTTAAGGAGCTTTCAGTGATGTCAGCTCTCGGTTAAAATAACGACTAAGTGATTTGTGAGCTATTGTTTTTATGTAGCGCATTGATGGTGTACATTTTAGTAATTGTTTTTAGCAAAAAGTGTATTTCTCATTCTACCACTTCTACCACAACTTTTTCTAAATACCCAACCAAACTCGTTATGCTAAGGTATTTCGTTTTATTTGTCTTCAGAAAGGACTATTGATTTTGCTTCATTAACATTGAATTTACGAAACGAGCACTAAAGACAACTAAGGGCACAAATCTGTTACAAAATGGACAGAATTCTCCCAGTATTATCTTTAAACCCCAAGATGCATTTTCGGGGTCTAGAAAGCCCGACAAGACGATAAAGCTTAGAAATGAGCATGTAGGCCACTGATTTATTTTTCTACATTGTATGAAGGTAACGTGGCCAGCACATCTAGCGTATTTGACTTTTAAAAGCTACAGCTGTTAAAAAATTTATTATTATCTCATAATTTGTAATTTTAAGCACTAGGTGTAAGTATCTTACGGAGAAAATAGTTCTTCAACTAAACAGATTACTATTAAAGCCTCTCATTTCTAAGAGTACCTTTATATAAAATCGCACTATTTTAAGTGTGATTAAAGCTAACAAATGAGCTTTTCTAGCTATTAGTTACAAGAAAACATATCTGGATATTAAATCCATTAATAATAATTATAAAACTTTAATTATTACAAAGCGAAGGTACACAAAGTACATTAAATTAAAAATTTAATTCGCTTATAGTGAAATTCTTTTTTATGTGTGTCTTGTTAAAAAGAAAAAATAAAAAAAGAACTTAGTTATTTCACTCATAACTTCAATATAAAGTCAGAAAGTTTCATTAAAATTTTAAATGGTCAAGAGACAACGAGTGTCATGAGAAGTACGTGCCTGAATACTTCAATTTTTAAACGACTACAACTACACTACGCTTGAAATGTAAAAAGAAAAAAGCTAAGATAGGGCACGTTACATTTTCATTATGATTAAGATTTGTTTAAAAAAGTATAAAAGGGGTATGAAATTATTTAAATTCAGTACTATTGTATCGGTATAACTTTGGTAGGTACCTAGTTTAGGAAAATGAAAAGAGCTAATAATGGGCAACCCCTCCACACTAGTTCAGGAAGAATCGGTGTTTAATGATAGTTTTACTTCTAAGAAAATTAAAGAAGACAAAAAGAGCTATTAAAATCTGTTAAAATATTCTGTAATTATTATTTGTTAAATTCTAGTGCAATAATCGATGAAAAACTACTGAAGCAGTTTGCTTGGCTTTATTACACCTTTCAAGCTTTTCCAGACTATAAGATCATGTAGGAGGCGTTTAATGATAATTGTTGCCTCTAAGAAAAATTAAAGAAGACAAAAAGAGCTATTAAAATCTGTTAAAATATTTTGTAATAATTATTTGTTAAATTTTAGTGCAAAAATCGATGAAAAACTACCGAAGCAGTTTGCTTGGCTTTATTACACCTTTCAAGCTTTTCCAAACTATAAGATCATGTAGGAGGCGTTTAATGATAGTTGTTACCTCTAAGAAAAATTAAAGAAGACAAAAAGAGTTATTAAAATCTGTTAAAATATTCTATAATTATTATTTGTAAAATTCTAGTGCAAAAATCGATGAAAAACTACCGAAGCAGTTTGCTTGGCTTTATTACACCTTTCAAGCTTTTCCAAACTATAAGATCATGTAGGAGGCGTTTAATGATAGTTGTTACCTCTAAGAAAAATTAAAGAAGACAAAAAGAGCTATTAAAATCTGTTAAAATATTCTATAATTATTATTGGTAAAATTCTAGTGCAAAAATCGATGAAAAACTACTGAAGCAGTTTGCTTGGCTTTATTACACCTTTCAAGCTTTTCCAGACTATAAGATCATGTAGGAGGCGTTTAATGATAATTGTTGCCTCTAAGAAAAATTAAGGAAGACAAAAAGAGCTATTAAAATCTGTTAAAATATTTTGTAATTACTATTTGTTAAATTCTAGTGCAAAAATCGATGAAAAACTACCAAAGCAGTTTGCTTGGCTTTATTACACCTTTCAAGCTTTTCCAAACTATAAGATCATGTAGGAGGCGTTTAATGATAATTGTTGCCTCTAAGAAAAATTAAAGAAGACAAAAAAAGCTATTAAAATCTGTTAAAATATTTTGTAATTATTATTTGTTAAATTTTAGTGCAAAAATCGATGAAAAACTACCGAAGCAGTTTGCTTGGCTTTATTACACCTTTCAAGCTTTTCCAAACTATAAGATCATGTAGGAGGCGTTTAATGATAGTTGTTACCTCTAAGAAAAATTAAAGAAGACAAAAAGAGCTATTAAAATCTGTTAAAATATTTTGTAATAATTATTTGTTAAATTTTAGTGCAAAAATCGATGAAAAACTACCGAAGCAGTTTGCTTGGATTTATTACACCTTTCAAGCTTTTCCAAACTATAAGATCATGTAGGAGGCGTTTAATGATAGTTGTTACCTCTAAGAAAAATTAAAGAAGACAAAAAGAGCTATTAAAATCTGTTAAAATATTCTGTAATTATTATTTGTTAAATTCTAGTGCAAAAATCGATGAAAAACTACTGAAGCAGTTTGCTTGGCTTTATTACACCTTTCAAGCTTTTCCAGACTATAAGATCATGTAGGAGGCGTTTAATGATAATTGTTACCTCTAAGAAAAATTAAAGAAGACAAAAAAAGCTATTAAAATCTGTTAAAATATTTTGTAATAATTATTTGTTAAATTCTAGTGCAAAAATCGATGAAAAACTACTGAAGCAGTTTGCTTGGCTTTATTACACCTTTCAAGCTTTTCCAGACTATAAGATCATGTAGGAGGCGTTTAAAGATAATTGTTGCCTCTAAGAAAAATTAATGAAGACGAAAAGAGCTATTAAAATCTGTTAAAATATTTTTTAATAATTATTTGTTAAATTTTAGTGCAAAAATCGATGAAAAACTACCAAAGCAGTTTGCTTGGCTTTATTACACCTTTCAAGCTTTTCCAAACTATAAAATCATGTAGGAGGCGTTTAATGATAGTTGTTGCCTCTAAGAAAAATTAAAGAAGACAAAAAGAGCTATTAAAATGTGTTAAAATATTTTGTAATAATTATTTGTTAAATTTTAGTGCAAAAATCGATGAAAAACTACCAAAGCAGTTTGCTTGGCTTTATTACACCTTTCAAGCTTTTCCAAACTATAAGATCATGTAGGAGGCGTTTAATGATAGTTGTTACCTCTAAGAAAAATTAAAGAAGACAAAAAGAGCTATTAAAATCTGTTAAAATATTTTGTAATAATTATTTGTTAAATTCTAGTGCAAAAATCGATGAAAAACTACTGAAGCAGTTTGCTTGGCTTTATTACACCTTTCAAGCTTTTCCAGACTATAAGATCATGTAGGAGGCGTTTAATGATAATTGTTACCTCTAAGAAAAATTAAAGAAGTCAAAAAGAGCTATTAAAATCTGTTAAAATATTTTGTAATAATTATTTGTTAAATTCTAGTGCAAAAATCGATGAAAAACTACTGAAGCAGTTTGCTTGGCTTTATTACACCTTTCAAGCTTTTCCAGACTATAAGATCATGTAGGAGGCGTTTAATGATAATTGTTGCCTCTAAGAAAAATTAAAGAAGACGAAAAGAGCTATTAAAATCTGTTAAAATATTTTGTAATAATTATTTGTTAAATTTTAGTGCAAAAATCGATGAAAAACTACCAAAGCAGTTTGCTTGGCTTTATTACACCTTTCAAGCTTTTCCAAACTATAAGATCATGTAGGAGGCGTTTAATGATAGTTGTTGCCTCTAAGAAAAATTAAAGAAGACAAAAAGAGCTATTAAAATGTGTTATAATATTTTGTAATAATTATTTGTTAAATTTTAGTGCAAAAATCGATGAAAAACTACCAAAGCAGTTTGCTTGGCTTTATTACACCTTTCAAGCTTTTCCAAACTATAAGATCATGTAGGAGGCGTTTAATGATAGTTGTTACCTCTAAGAAAAATTAAAGAAGACAAAAAGAGCTATTAAAATCTGTTAAAATATTTTGTAATAATTATTTGTTAAATTTTAGTGCAAAAATCGATGAGAAACTACTGAAGCAGTTTGCTTGGATTTATTACACCTTTCAAGCTTTTCCAAACTATAAGATCATGTAGGAGGCGTTTAATGAAAGTTGTTACCTCTAAGAAAAATTAAAGAAAACAAAAAGAGCTATTAAAATCTGTTAAAATATTTTGTAATAGTTATTTGTTAAAATCTAGTGTAAAAATCGACGAAAAATTACTGAAGTAGTTTGCTTGGCTTTGGTACATCTTTGAAGCTTTCACAAACTATAGCTCATGAAGCTGACGTTTAATGATTGTTTTAGCTCTAAGAAAAATTAAAGAAGACTCATGAGGTATTGAAATCGTTCATAATATTTTGTAATTATTTCTAAAAATCTAGTGCAAAAATCGATGAAAAACTACTGAAGCAGTTTGCTTGGCTTTATTACACCTTTCAAGCTTTTCCAGACTATAAGATCATGTAGGAGGCGTTTAATGATAATTGTTGCCTCTAAGAAAAATTAAAGAAGACGAAAAGAGCTATTAAAATCTGTTAAAATATTTTGTAATAATTATTTGTTAAATTTTAGTGCAAAAATCGATGAAAAACTACCGAAGCAGTTTGCTTGGCTTTATTACACCTTTCAAGCTTTTCCAAACTATAAGATCATGTAGGAGGCGTTTAATGATAGTTGTTACCTCTAAGAAAAATTAAAGAAGACAAAAAGAGCTATTAAAATCTGTTAAAATATTTTGTAATAATTATTTGTTAAATTTTAGTGCAAAAATCGATGAGAAACTACTGAAGCAGTTTGCTTGGCTTTATTACACCTTTCAAGCTTTTCCAAACTATAAGATCATGTAGGAGGCGTTTAATGATAGTTGTTACCTCTAAGAAAAATTAAAGAAGACAAAAAGAGCTATTAAAATCTGTTAAAATATTTTGTAATAATTATTTGTAAATTTTAGTGCAAAAATCGATGATAAACTACTGAAGCAGTTTGCTTGGCTTTATTACACCTTTCAAGCTTTTCCAGACTATAAGATCATGAAGAAGGCGTTTAATGATAGTTGTTACCTCTAAGAAAAATTAAAGAAAACAAAAAGAGCTATTAAAATCTGTTAAAATATTTTGTAATAGTTATTTGTTAAAATCTAGTATAAAAATTGACGAAAAATTACTGAAGTAGTTTGCTTGGCTTTGGTACATCTTTGAAGCTTTCACAGACTATAGCTCATGAAGCTGACGTTTAATGATTGTTTTAGCTCTAAGAAAAATTAAAGAAGACTCATGAGGTATTGAAATCGTTCATAATATTTTGTAATTATTTCTAAAAATCTAGTGCAAAAATCGATGAAAAACTACTGAAGCAGTTTGCTTGACTTTATTACACCTTTCAAGCTTTTCCTGACTATAACTCATAATACAGGTATTTCACGATATTTTTACCTCTTAGAAGAGTTAAAGAAGGCAAAAAATGTTATTAAAATTGTTAAAAGTATTTTGTAGTTTAGTGAGCTTCGCTTCACAGATTGTGACACAACATTATGTATGTAAATAAAGCTTCTGCGATCTTACATATAAAGGAACGGGTTTTTCTCAACATCATTGCTTTTATTTTAAAACAGGGGTTCCTATAAATATAAAAAATTACAGAAATATCCTAATAATGTAATAATAATAATATGTACCCAATGAGAAGCTACCCTGTTGTAACTGCCTTTAATTTTATTGAAGAAATAAAATGTGCTCATTTATTTAATTTAAATATAATTTTTATGAATTAAATATTATAATCCTTTTTAAAAGTCCCTAGTTATCATCAATGTCACTCGACAAACTTTTCATATTAATACAAATGGCAAATAATATTATTCAGTGTCGGATTTGACTTGACAAATTGTTGAGTTCAACTAGAAAATTTTACAATTTTTGTTTTCTAAAATGTACGTTAAAAAATAAAGTTACAATTTTTTTTTAAATACAAAAAATTCATCTTAATTTTTAATACTCATTTTACTTATGCGAAACAAAGCTAACAGTTAATTTTAGTTAAAATTAACCCATATTAAATTTGTTACATAAAGATTTTTAATTTTTCTGTCTAGATATTACAAAATATAAGTTATGTTTCTTTTTAGTTACAAACTTATTAGTTATTATACGAGCTGGCTTCCAGTGGCGTAGCTAAGACAATATACAGCGTGTCCACTTACTTTTTCTCAACGAGAGATTTTGATTAACTGAACTGGGATAAGAGTTGTAGTGCTACAGCTTACGTATTTAATGGGTGCTTTCACCGGACGTAACAGTTGTAGAGCATCTACCAACTGCTACATTACTAGCGCTACTACTATCGCGCGCTAATTTTGTTAAGTGAGCAGATATCAAGATAGTTCAACATTACGCAAATAAAATGCGCTCGATATACGCATGGGAACGCTCGATGAGAACGTGTGCGCTCTGCACAGCAGGGGTAAGTCATCGAACGATTTTGTAGCTGCTCCACAACTATTGCGTCCGATGCTCATAATAAGTTGCTTTATTTCATTTCTGAGCGAATAACTCAAAAAAGTTTTTATTTGACATATCTAAGTAGCTGTTTCTTTTTAAAAATGGCATTATCTCTTCATTTATGAGAAATTTAAAAAAAAATGCAAACTACTAATTATAATACAACGAGTAAGACGTCGAGACGATATTAGTCAATTAGATGTAGAGAGTGAACTATTTTGAGACGTTGTTTACTGTTAGGGCAAAATTAACAACGTCATTATAATGTGGCTCTAGGATCTTTGCACTTAAAATTCTTATTAATAATAGAAACGCTTAAGAGGGAGAAATGTTTTCAAGGGGGTTGAGTAAGTTAATTTGGTACGAATGTATCAAAGTACGAAAGAGAATTTCAAGGAAAGATTTTTTATCGGGATCCCACTTGTATTGGGAACGTCCAAGATTTGTTTGCACGTTATGAATTAGTAGAAGGTCAGTCATAACTTGTGGTAAAGGTCACAACCAGTTGGGAACCCTGCAAATATTACTCCAGACAGTACAGTATTTTGTGATAACGCAAAGGTACCTCGCGCCTGAGGTAACAGCTCAGATCGTCAAAAAGGCGCTCGTGACATATGGTGGAGGCGCAATTTTATTTGTTTAATAAATTAATAAATATTTTTATACAGCCTATATCACAGCAGTAGAATTAAAACCGCTGATGCAAGTATCTGGAAAACTGTAATTGTCTTGTTTTACAATAAGAGAAAGGGCAAGTCCTAGGTCGTCTCTTTTAAAAATATCGGTGACGTGTGGCGCTGGCTTTCGCCATCTGCACCTGCCCTGACTTGATGACTATGATGGGGAAGCTTACAATACCTTTACAAGGAAATAAATTAAATTTAAGATCTCTGGCGTCTTATTACACATTAACAAGTTTCAGACCGAATGGGGGAGGCTTCAGTCTTTTAATCGGCTACAGTCATTTTACAGGTGAACTGTGATGTACATTATAGACCATAGTTATGGAGTTTCTCTGAAGACATAGACAGTGTGTTGGACTTTTCTGTAAAAAATAAGAAATTATGAATGACCATCCTGGAAGGATGATCTCTACTGGAACTTTCTCCACGAGTCCATACGAATCCATACTGATGTTTTCTTCCGGTCATGGAAGAACAGTCTCACTGAGGCTTATAATAGCCATATTTTTCTATTTTCAATAATATAATAAAACTCTTGATCCTTACCCTCTCTGTAACACTGTATCATCGGTAACGACATCCCGTCCATCCATAATACCCAGTGCATTTCTCTAAGCATTTCGAAAGCAATCATTAAGGAAGACTTTAATTTTACTGACGTTACTTTTTCCAAGCTCATCATTTTTTTAAAATTTATAGACCAATGAACATGGGTTAGCCTAGCTCCTCTAGCTAGACCAATGGCTTAACCAAGATATGGCTGGTCCAAGAATAATTGTGAGATTTAAATATTTTATACAAATTAACTTTTATGTCAAAAACAAAATACTTTCCGGCATTTAAAAAAAATTTTTAAAAGTTTAAAAATTAATTTAAATTATTAAAATTCATTTCGCAAAAAAATGTAAATACAAACTCGACATTTGCTAATTTGCTTAAAGTTTGTCTTGAATAAAAATTGACCGTATAAAAATTATTTTTCTTGTCTTCTTGCTCCTAACAAAAAAAACTTTTCTGTGAGGAAAGTCAAACAGTTTTCGTCGCAAAGGACCAATTTCCATTGAACTAAATTGACTTTATTTTTTTAAATCAACTTTATGGAAATTAGTATTTTTTCACGGAAGGAAAAAGAATCCAAATAGACTTACGAAATTATTCTCTTACGTAATAAGAGTGCACTTTTGCTTTCTTTCAGAGGGAAGATGAATTTTGTCTAATTGTAATTATTTTGTGTACTAATTTAAATTTTTTAGGAAAACAAACGTTTTACTTTTATTTAGTTTCGTTTTTCTTCAAACTTATTGTTTGTTTTGTTATTCGATGTATTTCCTAAAATAAATTAGAAACAAGAGTACTATCAATACTCACAAGGTGGAAATTAACTCTAACATAGAAATAAATTAAACACACTGCTTGAATACAAATTGTGAGTACTTCGCCAAACTGGAATGCATTTAGCCAAACGGAACGACCTATATAAACAAATTGAATTTTCTTTCGCCTCGGTTCCTAAAACACGTTACAAGGCTCATTAAGCTCAAAGTATATGAGCCGCAAAATCGCCCTTATCGATGAAGTTTCCTGTGCGTCACAAAGGAAATTTCTTATATTATCCAACAAACATAGGTAGTTGTTACTCATATAACATAAGAAAATTCAACGAGTTGACAATAATTTATAACTGTGTTAAAAGCTCCCCAAATTATATTTAAAAGCTTTCCTTATTTATACAGGGTGTCTTAAAAGAGTAACCTCTAGTAGAAGTTACTGAAAATTGAAATGCACGGTTATGATTGTCTCCTGCATTTTTTTTATAATACAAAGTAGTTCCTCTTCACCTCTCGTGTTAATCCGCAAAAATAGCCCCAATAGCTGCACCTTGTGGGTTGTGGGACACCCGTTTCAATTGTTTGCTCTGTAGTCGAAGCGCAATCTTCTGTGCACACAAGCCTTCGGATTTGAAACACCCGGTATACTCAAACGCCAATAATAATTAATCAAGTTTAACAAACATCCCTTAATACACACACAAATGAAAAAAAAATTTCTGACGTTTATGTTTTTATTAACTTTAACAAAAAGGTACCCTATTTATTTCACAGCTTCCATCGATTTAAAAAAAAAAGTTTTATAAACAACACCAAGCTTAAACATAAAAAACCACTATCGCTATACCTAGGGATTAGTTCTTTTGAAAGCTTATAACAATAACTTTTTTTTTCCTCAAAAAATTGATAAATCAAATGCCAACATTGCATACTCAAACTGACATTTATGAAGACGCACTCTGTTACATTCAATAAATTTCGAGAAAAAAAATTGTTAAATATAGCCGAAAAGTTGATGTTTGTGTGCGCCTCGATACATTTGATATTTATTTCAAAGAGATCTTTTCGAAATTTCCCATATTGTTGATCCCTAATCAAATGGAAAGTCGGAGAGCGTTACAACAATTTCAAGTTTCTATTTCAAACTATAGACACGTCGCAAAGAAAAGAAGTCCTTTCTAAAGTTTTCGAAAAATTTACCGAGCAGTAAAATAAAGCTCCTTTTCAAGGAAATTCCTCAACTAACTAACAATTTACCCTACAAACACAAACATTTTTTTGACTCTTTTTAAGGAAATGTCTGCTCTTGTTGGTTTTTGTTTGTATAACCTTATAACCTTTTTAAGCTTTAATAGTAGCGCTTATAACACTAGTTACCGATTTAACTTATAGTCCAGTGTAGGTATAAAATTTTACATGATCACACTAAAAGTCCACACCTCTCCGAGGGCAAGTTTCCTTCAAAATTGGATTTGAGTTTCTAAAATTTGACTTTTATTCATATTTTTGCGAGTCTCTAGTGTCTATGTACTAAAAATAAAATTATAAAAAGTCAAAAATTGAAGAGGGGAAAATTTTACGAAAAAAATCTCAAATGTGATTTTTCAAAAAATTGAATAGTTTTTGAGAAAAATGTTCTTGAAAATTAACATGTTTTGAGCATACACTGCAAGTACCTATACCTAGAAAACTATGCGCCCCATTTTTCAGGTTTTTTCAAACTTAATTTGGAGGGAAACCCACCCTTGGATAGTTGAGGACTTTTAATATGAGCCTAAGGACTATAAACAATAATAAAAACCTCAGTTGTAAGGTCAGATGCTAATGCACTGAACTGTTAGTTAAATCATTAAATTCCCTAGTCCATCAAACCGTCAGAAAGACAGATCATCAGACTGTTAGATCGACCTATCGTCAGATCGTTAGATATTCATAATACAGTTAAATCGTTAGATCGCCATGTTGTCAGATTTACATTTAGTCAGATAGACAGATTATCAGATCATCTGATTTGCATAACATAGTTAAATCGTTAGATCGTCTATCGTCAGGTTTTCATTTAGTCAGATCGCCAATATATCAGATTGTCAGATCAACAGATCTGCATAATACAGTTAAATCATTAGATTTACGTGTCACGTGTTACAAGTTACAATTTTATTTAGTCAGATCATCAGATTGTCAGATTATCTAGTCCTGAAGTCTTCATTTAGTCAGATCGCCAAATTTTTAGATTGTCAAATTGCCAGATCGTCATAATACAGTTAAAACGTTTCATTGTCATAATAGAAGATTTTTATTTAGTCAGATCATCAGATTGTCTGGTAGTCAGAACGTCACAATACAGTAAAATCGTCAGATCTTCATGTCAGAAGTGTTTTATTTAACCTGGTGTTCAGATTATTAGATCGTGAAATCTTCAATATAGTTAAATCGTTATATCATTTGGTCTTCATTTAGTCAGATCGTCTGATTGTCAATTAGTCAGATCTTTATAATTCAGTTACATCGTTAGATCGTCATGTCAGAAGAATTTTATTTAGCCAGATCATCATAGTGTCAGATTGTAAGGTAGTCAGATCTTCATAATACAGTTAAATCGACAGTTTCACATGTCAGAACAATCTTATTTAGTAGATTATCAGATTTTTAGATTATCAGATCCTGAAATCTTTATAATATAATTAAATCGTTCGATCATCGTTTCGTGAGTTTTTCATTTAGCTCTGTCGCCAGATTGTCAGATTGTCAAATCGTCAGATTGTCATAATAGAGTTAAGTCGTTACATTCTCGTAATCTAAGATTTTTATTTAGTGAGATCATCAGATTATCAGGTAGTCAGAACTTCACAATACAGTTAAATCGTCAAATATAGAAGTGTTTTATTTAACCCTGTGATCAGATTATAAGATCGTTAAATCCTCACCTTATAGTTAAATTGTTAGATCGTCATATCTTCTGGTCTTTATTTAGTCTGATCGTCTGATTGCAAATTAGTCAGATCTTTATAAATCAGTTAAATCCTTTGATCATCTTGTTAAAAAAATATTATTTAGCCAGATCATCAGATTGTCAGTTTTTCAGATAGTCAGATCTTATTATAATCAATTTTATTTAGCTAGATAATCAGAGAACGAGAAATCTTAATAATTTAGTTAAATCATCATATAATTTTGTCTTTATTTAGTCAGATCGTCAGATTGCAAGCTAGACAGATTTTTATAATATAGTTAAATTACACAAGGCGACAAATTTAGAATTGATAATTTTTTTATGGATTAAACTGTACTTAATCGAAAGGGTATGCATATTGAAGCTCAAAAATAAAAAAATAAAAATTTTTTTACGAGTTGTTTTTGAGATAATCCACTATTTGTGATTTTTTTACCATTTTTTACCATTTGTTTTTCTCAAAAACTACTAAAGGATGCTAAAAAATTCAAAGTTTATGTTAAAGAAAACATTTCAATCTTTCCAAAAAATATTTTTGAATTTTCGAAAAAAGTTCCAAAAGTTCAAAAAAAAAGTTCTAAAATTTTATTTTTAATTTTTTTAGAACTTTTTGAACTTTTTTTTTTGTTTTTTTACTTTACCTGAAAGGAGCAATTTTTTTTACACAAAATAGTTAAAAATTAGGAAAATCCTACGAGTCAATAAAATATGAAGCTTAAGAATAAAAACAAAAGAAAGATTTGTATACAGGGTGTCCGGCATAAACCTCCGTTCCTTGAAGTGGGTGATTTGTGAGCTCAAAATAGAGTGATAAAACCGAATTTACCTTAGTCCAAAGTTGTTTGCCTACCAAGTTACAGCGCTTTGAAGTTCATCAAAAAAAAATCGATAAATAAGCGTAACTTTGGAATTAAAAGTGATGGAACAACTATATTTATGGAATATGCTTTTCTTGATGAGAGGAAAAACTTGGTAATCGGTAAAAGTTAAAAACAAAAAGTTAAGGGTGCGTTAACATCGAGGGAGGGGCAACTAACCACCTCAGAAGAATCATATCGATTTTTACTGATTACCAAGTTTTTCCTCTCATCAAGAAAAGCATATTCCATAAATTTCGTTGTTCCATCACTTTTAATTCCAAAGTTACGCTTATTTATCGATTTTTTTTTGATGAACTTCAAAGCGCTGTAACTTGGTAGGCAAACAACTTTGGACTAAGGTAAATTCGGTTTTATCACTCTATTTTGAGCTCACAAATCACCCACTTCAAGGAACGGAGGTTTATGCCGGACACCCTGTATACAAATCTTTCTTTTGTTTTTAATCTTAAGCTTCATATTTTATTGACTCGTAGGATTTTCCTAATTTTTAACTATTTTGTGTAAAAAAAATTGCTCCTTTCAGGTAAAGTAAAAAAACAAAAAAAAAAGTTCAAAAAGTTCTAAAAAAATTAAAAATAAAATTTTAGAACTTTTTTTTTGAACTTTTGGAACTTTTTTCGAAAATTCAAAAATATTTTTTGGAAAGATTGAAATGTTTTCTTTAACATAAACTTTGAATTTTTTAGCATCCTTTAGTAGTTTTTGAGAAAAACAAATGGTAAAAAATGGTAAAAAAATCACAAATTGTGGATTATCTCAAAAACAACTCGTAAAAAAATTTTTATTTTTTTATTTTTGAGCTTCAATATGCATACCCTTTCGATTAAGTACAGTTTAATCCATAAAAAAATAGCAGTGTCGCCTTGTGTTATTATATCTTTGTGTCGTCAGGTCGTCATTTAGTCATATCGTAGTCAGACCTTCATAATACAGTTAAATCGTTAGCAAGTAATTTTTAATAAAACACCTGTGTTTGTCATGAATAACGCTTCATGTGTAAACCGCTCTGGCTCAACCACGTCGACCATGTCGACATGGAAAAGCCTCCACTTCAACGTGACCACTATCCAAAGTCTAAAGGAAAAATCAGATTCAGTGGCGAATTGAAAATAATGACGTCACTGTCACACTGTCAACTGTTGCTCGCTAAACACCTCACACAAATCATAACACAAAATAATAGTCCTCTTCCATAAAACTTTTTGGGTTAAACTTCCCCTGTTGAGCTTCCTCAAACTATTTGAAACAAGTTTTTAATCGCTTTTGCGGCTGTATGTGACTTTGATGACTACCTGCAGTGCAATGTGCAAATAAATCGATACTATCAGTTTTTGTATCCGTATCTTGTACAAATAGAGACGGTAAAGTAATAATTGAAAAAGCACATCATTTTATCCAATTATAAAAGATTAATTAAATAATTTTTGCAGACAATTTTTGTCAATAGTTGAAGCGTAAAAATTTAAATTTGCTCCAAAATGAAGTTTAAACATAAAAAGCAATTAAAATACACTTGAATAATAAAAACGAGAGAATGCGAGAGAAAGAGTAAAAGAGATGGGGAGTAAAAGAAAATCGAGTAGTGCAAAAGTCGAAAGAATCAAAAGGAAACTCTTAAAACGTACAGACAAAACGCATTGCAGATCTGGAAAGCTTTTATGATAGTGACAGCTGATCAAATCGAAACTAAAATAAAAACGAGACGAAATTTTTACTCAGTTTCATGGTTTCGTTTGTTTGGTTGATATAATTGAGAAAAAGTAAAAATAAGGGAGTTTAATTTTTTTGTTGAATGTAAAAAAGGGATGAAAAGGGGATATTGTATTTTGTGTTTTTAAATGCGGTAAAGTTTTAGTGCCCCAATGGATCTCCAGTTATCTTCTTGATTATAATGAATGTGACACTGCACTATCGCCACTGTCGCTGAACATCCGCTGTAAATCTCTCGTCTCAGAAGATTAACGCGCTTTCAAGATTTTAGTTTGGATAATATACGCAAAACCAGAATTGTGGATACGCTTTATTAGTACATATCACTCGAATTTAGCTTTATTTAATTAGTACCTACTTATTTCCTAAATTACCGAAGTTGTTTCGAAACCGCAATTTAATTAGTAAAGGTACAAGTAGCAAATGCAAATGAGTTCTACAAAGTTTCAATTTAAATTAGAAAATCGAGAAAATTTAACTCGTACAAAATATATATTTTTAAGTCAATAATATAAATGGAAATCTGAATCCTTAATGTAGTCGCATTAGTTTTCAAAAGTTTCAAAGACCTTTAAATTTTAAATGTCTCCAAATTTATTACTTGCTTTGAAAATTGATTTTTTTAACATTTTTTATGAAAAAGTAATACTTTGCTATTGTTTCATTATGCTCTTTGAAAACCTCTCAACGTTTTTTTAGTACAACGAGAAAGAGCAACTTCAGCACATTATTTGGGCTCTTTCAAAATAGTATTTTTATCTTATACAGGGTAGTGCTAAGATCGCTAAGTTGCAAAGTGCTCATGAAACTCATAAAGAGTTAATAAATCATCAAACCAAAACCATAGAGCTTTTTAAAAGAATCCACATCCACATCCACATCCACATCCACATCCACATCCACATCCACATCCACATCCACATCCACATCCACATCCACATCCACATCCACATCCACATCCACATCCACATCCACATCCACATCCACATCCACATCCACATCCACATCCACATCCACATCCACATCCACATCCACATCCACATCCACATCCACATCCACATCCACATCCACATCCACATCCACATCCACATCCACATCCACATTCACATCCAAAAGTTAATTAATTGTTCTCATTTTAATATAATTACCTCTCCACCTATCTAAATTCATCCAAAAAGTGAAAAATAAGAGGCAAGAGAAACCGAAACGTGATTGCGAATAACAGAGAACTAATTGCGCGCCACTGAAGGCAAATAAAATAAAATTTACGAATTCTTTTGAAAATTTATTTTTTTTATAATTTTACATGAGAAAATGCTATTTTGCTTCAGTTTCACATTACTTACTCTTTAGAAACCACGCGCTCAAGCTCACACTATGAAACTTAAAAAAAATTACTAGAAATGCTAACATGGCTATAACATAACCTCATTGTTTGTTTTTTCTTTTTCCAATAACACCTATTTAGCACATTTCAATTCAAAATTTCAAACCTTTAACATTTCCACAAACAGTAAATTATATAAAAATAATATTAAGAGAAACTTCAGTTAAAATGAAGAGACGTGTTGGAAGTTTGTCATACACTCAATAGCTTTAAATTTTCTAGATGACTAAGTTGAGATCATTCCATTTCATCTCTTACACTTCAAATGGTATCAAATTGTTTTCATAAACGTTTCGATGCTATAAGTAAAATATATGTCGTACGTGCCCACTTTTTTATCAGCTGATGCAAAACATTACAGTTTAGATTGCTCCCTTATTTCTTGCCTTATATCCAACACACAATATGTTCGTTAATATAAAATATACAGGGTGGATCAAAACTAATAGTAGCGGCTGACTAACTTAGTTGAAAAGCTTTATTTTTAAATTTAAGCGCATGTGTGGGGAGGGGAGCAAGCCTGGCCAACTGTCTCAGTTCTCAAGACTTTGGCTCTCTCTCTTCTTTCTCTCTCTTTCTTAAGAAGGTCTAAAGAGAGAAAACTAGTAATCTTGGAAGGCACTTATCCTAGAAGTCCTCAGGGCCATATTAATCTCTCCCTTAGGAATATTTTGATTTAAAGACGAGGACTTATGATCTGAGATTACCCTATCTCGTCCGTGTCTTCCTAGGAATATTGAACTATTATAGGACCATTTCCACCTAGAAGAGAGGACTAGTGATACATTTGTTGTTGATATATGAATTATAAAGCCACAATATTTAAATTTTGAGCTTAAAAATTTTCTGCATTTGAATAAATTATTGTAGCTCCGATTTTCAGTGTTACAATCATTTTATTGTATTTATGAATTTTTTCAGTTAAGGATTCTAACTACAGAAAAGTTAATAAACTTATTGATGAGATAATTATGAATTATAAAATCACATCCCTTTAAATAAATTATTGTAGTTCATATTTTCAGTTTACAATGATTTTATTGTATTTTTGAATTCTTTCAGTTATGGAATGTACCTGAAAAGTTAATAAAATTGTTGATGGGATATGACTTATTGTAAAGCCACAATATTCAAATTATAAGCTTAAATTATTTCTCCATTTGAATAAATTATTGTAGCCCTGATTTTCAGTGATACAATCATTTTGTTATATTTATGAATTTTTTCAGGTAAGGATTGTAGCTATCGGAAAAGCAAATAAACTTATTGGTGAGATATGACTTATAGAGCCAGAATATTTTTTCCTTTAAAATAAATTATTGTAGTATATATTTTCAGTGTTACAATGATTTTATAGTATTTTTGAATTGTTTCAGTTATGGAATGTACCTGAAAAGTTAATAAAATTGTTGATGGGATATAAATTATTGTAAAGCTACAATATTCAAATTATGAACTTAAATATTTTCTTCATTTGAATAAATTATTGTAGCCCCGATTTTCAGTGTTACAATCATTTTGTTGTATTTATGATTTTTTTCAGGTAAGGATTGTAGTAGCTATCGGAAAAGCAAATAAACTTATTGATGAGATATGAATTATAGAGCCACAATATTTTTTCCCTTTTAATAAATTATTGTAGTCTATATTTTCAGTGTTACAATGAATTTGTTCTATTTTTGAATTGTTTCAGTTATGGAATGTACCTGAAAAGTTAATAAAATTGTTGAAGGGATATGAATTATTGTAAAGCCACAATATTCAAATTATGAGCTTTAATATTTTCTCCATTTGAATAATTTATTGTAGCCCCGATTTTCTGTGTTACAATCATTTTGTTGTATTTATGATTTTTTTCAGGTAAGGATTGTAGTAGCTATCGGAAAAGCAAATAAACTTATTGATGAGATATGAATTATAGAGCCACAATATTTTTTCCCTTTTAATAAATTATTGTAGTCTATATTTTCAGTGTTACAATGAATTTGTTCTATTTTTGAATTGTTTCAGTTATGGAATGTACCTGAAAAGTTAATAAAATTGTTGAAGGGATATGAATTATTGTAAAGCCACAATATTCAAATTATGAGCTTTAATATTTTCTCCATTTGAATAATTTATTGTAGCCCGGATTTTCTGTGTTACAATCATTTTGTTGTATTTTTGAATTTTTTCAGGTAAGGATTGTAGCTATCGGAAAAGCAAATATACTTATTAATGAGATATGAATTATAGAGCCACAATATTTTTTCCCTTTAAATAAATTTTAATAAACTTTTGTAATAAATAAATTATTGTAAAGCCACAATATTCAAAGTTTAAAAATTCTCACCATATCATAAATTATTTTAGCCCCGATTTTCAGTCTTACAATTATCTTATTGTAATTTAAATTGTTTCAGTACCTAAAAAGTGAAGAAGTGAAAAAGTGATTAGATAAGAATTATAGAACCACAATATTTTTTCCCCTTCAAATAAAATATTGTAGTCTAGATTTTCAGTGTTACAATGATTTTATTGTATTTTTTAATTGTTTTAGTTATGGAATGTATCTGGCAAATTAATAAAATAATTGTTGATGAGATATGAACTATTGTAAAGCCACAATATTCAAATTTTCTCTATTTGAATAAATTATTGTAGCCCCAATCTTCAGTATTACAATGATTTTATTGTAACTATTTATAAAGTTTTTCAGTACCTGACAAGTTAATAAGCTTGTTAATAAGATGACTTATAGAGCCACAATATTTCTTCCATTTCAATAAATTATTGTAATCTTGATTTTCAGTGTTAAAATTTTTTTATTGGATTTTTTAAATTCTTCAGGACCTGAAAAGTTAATAAACTTGCTGATATGATGAAATATAAGTTATAAAACAGCAACATTTTTTTAAATTTAAATAAATTATTATAGTCTCGATTTTCAGTGTTATAAATAATGATTTTATTGTATTTTTAAATTTTTTTCAGTTATAACTCGTGTGTACCTAAAAATGTTTTAACTTGTTGATGAGAATATAAAGATTATAAAGACAACAAATTAAAATTTTAATTTTAAAATTTTCTCCCTTTTAATAAATTATTGTAGCCTCGATTTTCAGTGTTAAAATGATTTTATTGTAATTTTTAATTATTTCAGTTATGAAGGATACTTGAAAAATTAATAAACTTGTTGATGAGATATGAATTGATTATAAAGCCGCAATTTTCAAATTTGCAACTTAGAAATTTTCTCTATTTGAAATGGTAGTTCATTTTAGTATGTAGTCTAGCTCGGATAGTTGATTTAAAAGTGATTAACTTAACCTGAAAACCGCATCAGACACTTTTAGCAGTGGTGTGAGAAAATTAAATCTCGAGAAAATTACTCACAACTCGGAGTTGTTTAAATTCGTGTGCATCAGTCGAAAGAAGGGAAAGCTTATTAGAAATTAATTAATTTTTCTTTTTCACAAACTGACGTACAATGGCATCATCGTATACAACAGGATTTGTTTGTTTTCGTTATACGCATTAAATATTCAAATTTTCCCCCTCACATCGCATTTACATAATTTCCTTTTGTAATTTTCACGCTCTTTTAAATGTTACGAAACAAAAGCGCATTACAACTCAATTGAACGAAATTATTCAGTTTTGTTTTTTATTGCAACAACGGCAACGGTTAGAATACGACGTGACATAGGTAAGCTTGTTGCCTCAAGTGCTGTTGTAAGTTCCTGTCAACAACAGAATATTTTTAATCTAATAGATTTTTCAATTTCTTAATATTCCATTTTTGCAACAATTTGATTTTTAAAGCAAAGATGATAACTTTAAGAAAAAATATACTTTAGAGAAAATAAAGTTTTGTTGGGGAAAATTTGTTCTGGGAAATTTCTACCTCGCGCTCTTTGTACGTTTATCTTTTAAATAATAAACGATTAGTATTATTATCAGTTACTTCTAGATATACGAGAAGAGCTTTCTAAATGTAATTCATCATTTTTTGGGAACCTGACATCTTTATTTATTACTTCAAGGATTTGTTCCTTTCAAGGCACTTTATTTCAGAAAAAATTTATTAAAATACTTTAGAATATTTAATATATTTGTTTTTCAAAGTTCGCGAATATAAAATTGAGCGAAGGTTACACTTTTAATAGTGAAACATCGTATGCATTAAGTTTTGAATTTGAGACGACAATAATTCATAAATGTTTTGGTAAGGATAAATAATGGAGAAAATGGTCAGCAAAATTTTCAAAAATTCAATCAACTCAGTGGGCTATGATGGGTTATTCATTGTTTGCAGTCAATGTAGAAAAATTGAGCTGTCAACGCTAGTTATCTGCAGTCAATGGCAGCCATAGCATATGTAGTCATATGCAGTTAACTGCAGTCAGTGAACAAATTCATAACAGTGGTTGACTTCTCGATGAACTCTTATGTTATTCTAAAGATGAGCATTCTTGACTGCATCTATGGAGTTCGTTCCTACCATTAGTAATGTGAACAAAAAATCTCCACCTTTTCTTACTTTTTTCTCGTCTTCCCCGATTGTGCTATTCCAAATTTGAGGTGCCCTATGAAAAATTCCTGACGACTCACCGAAAGAAATTGGCCATTCCCTCTCTAGAGCAGGATGGACGGTGCCGTGGGCCGCCTCATATTCTCCCGCTATCCTCAAATTGTGGCCTTGAATAGACACTTTTTGTAAAAATTGCTGCGCTCTCTGTATGGGAATCGTAGAAAATGTTTTTCTTAAAACTACGTCTACAGCAGCAATAGAAACAACGGTGAACCTCCCACCCTTACATCTAGTGGTGAAAGCCAAGGCATTAAGTGAGTCTTACAGACTAAAAACTCACTCCTTTAGAGGAAGAAATGGGCAAGGACATGCCTCGGTCCTAAGAGAGATGGAAGAACTCCCCATAGTTAGTATGGTGTCTGACAGAATAATCAAAGCATATACCATCGAAAAAACCTACGGAATTAACATTTCGACAAGGGAAGAATGGGAAAATGCAAGGCAGTCAAAATGAATTGACTCGTATTTTACACAAACGGCTCTAAAACCTCAACAGGTACAGAAGCTGGAGTCATCGGGGATGGCAACTTGAGGCAAGGGGTAACCGTTAGCCTCGGGGACCACGTAACCGTCTTCCAAGTAGAAATTTACGTCATTTCAACATGTGCCTAAATGCTGTTACATAGAGGATATCACAACCAAAGAATCTTCGTAGTATCTGACAGCAAAGCAGCCCTAAAAGCGCTGATATCAGCACGAAAGAATATTCGTTGTATCTGACAGCCAAGCAGTCCAAAAAGCGCTGAACGCCTGTGAGGTGAGGTCGAGACAAGTAACGGATTGCATCCACAGACTAAATGCGCTAGCGAGAGAAATTTCGTCAACCTGATATGGGTTCTAGCTTATGCCAACATACCAGGGAATGAGAAAGCGGACCATCTGACCAAATGGGGCAGCAAAATAAGACCCATTGGACCAGAACTCGCCTTTAGCATTTCTTATTAAATGAAAGGGCAAAGAGAGAAATAAAGTCACTTCTAAGGAAGTGGCATATTAAACACTAGAGGGAAACTCCTGGAGCGGGATATTCTAAAGCCCTACTGGAAAAATCCCCTGACAAAAGAACTCGCTTTCTACTCATAATGAGCAGAGATGAACTACAACTGGCAGCGGCAATTACAACGGACCATTGTAATTTCAAAAAGCGCCTGCATACAATGAGACTAGGACCTATGCACAGGATGTGCAGATGAAGAGGAAACTCCAATTATTCTTCTGCTACACTGTGAGGCTTCACAAGAAATCGTTACAGCATTCTCGGGAAAGAGAAGGTGCTCCAAAGAGGACTGCCTAACTTATCAATAAGGAAAATTCTGGACTTTATCACAGAACTCCCTAAGAGATGACCAAATCCGAGGTGCACAATATAGATCCGAGAGATCGCGAAAGGAATCACTAGGAACCAACCTCAGAAATACAATTAATTTAAAAAAATTGTCTTATGGTCTGTCGTAGGGGAAGGTGCGATGAAGCTGTCGGTGTCTAGGAAAGGTGCTAGGCGTCTCGCCGCCAGGATATTTTTTTTGTTTTCCCTCAGTTGAAAAATAAAAAAATTGATATTGAATGATTGTCATTCATACCGGAATGACGATCTAGACTTCATAGAGACGCTCGATCAGGAATTTGAATTCAATGCTAAAATAAAATGTTTTAGGCTACGCCGAAATCTCAAGGCGCCAATGTCAACACTCGAGAATCGTCGAAGGGATCGGTCAGAATTTAGTGCAAGACGACTGTCAAAAGTCCCAGAGTTTGCGATTAGCTCTTCAATTTCCTCCTTTTTGCGTAGTTTTGGCTGCGCGTATTTTGCAATTCTGAAAACGATTTTGGCAAATTATAAAGTGGCCATTTATTGAGATTTTTTAAAACTAAGACCGGAGCGTTTTAAGGATACCCTGTAGTACCTACCCGAATCTAAATTTTGATTTTTTGGTCAATCGAAACCTATAACCTGAAAAATGAGACAGAAGGTGGGAAAAATTGTACGATTTATCCCTCAGTGGTCTCTCTGAATCGATTACTTAGTTGTCACAATTCAGGAGGCTGAACGAGTCTGTGTTGCAAATTTGAAAATTTTAACCTCAAAATTGACTTACGAGTAAAAGCTTGGAAACCTCTGTAGAACAATATTAAGTCTCTTGAAGACAAAACAGGTTCTGAACTATACATGAAAAGTTTGCGGAGTTCCAAAGAGCTCTCGGTAGTTTAAGGGGCGTTCTAAATCTTAAAGCAAACTCGAGAAGCTCTTGACTTGTTTAAATAATTTTTGAAAATAGAAAAGTTTGAAGCTTGTCGAGTTTGATGATGGTGTTCAACATTTAAAGCCACTATAGTACACAAACACAACTTTTCAGCGCTCTGAATCTGTTTTATGTGTAAGCTTGTTTTGGAAGAATAAATTTTTTTGAAAATTTGTATTTGGGTAAATATGTGGGTCATCAACAAGATGACAAGGATGAACCACACGAAGGCGTTAGATAAAAACACTAATGACCAACTCATTAAAGATCATGTTAAGCAAGTCGTTTGAAAAGTAACTCCTTTTTATGTTTTTTTGTCAAGATTAATCTTTTAGGTCGTTTAAGAGAGCGCTCTACGAAAATATTATATTTGTAAGTAATATTAAAGAAGGGCGGGAAAGTGGTAAAAAAGTAAACTGCATATTATATTTTTTTTCGAAAAAATAACACAACAAAAATGTTTTTAAGCAAACAGCTTAAATGATGTATTACTAAACGTAAACTTAATTCAGCGTAAATGTTTAAAAATAACATAGGGCGAGAACGGCAATCTCCTGTACGAGGATGATGAATAAGAATAGCGTCAGGTTCCGTTCGCATCAGTCATGTCAAACTACAAACTACGACTCGTTTTAGTTTGTATTAACTTTTAACAAAAAACGACTCCTTTTTTCCTCTCTTCCAAGGGTTGCTTTTTTATTTGAGAAACGATTTAAGTTAAAATAAGTAATAATGTGTATTATGTTTGGTTTTGGAATCAAAATGTGTTCGAGGGTTTGCGCTAGTAACTCATATTGGAAAAATCGACGCTGTATATGAAGGAGAGAAAAAAAAGCCTTGTAGATCCTAAAGCTTTCCTTTTATAATAAAAGCAAATACCCTAGCAAATACAACCCCCCATTACGTTGCCTGTTTATAGACATTGCTCAAGTATCCATTTGACTTTGCCGGTCCATAGGGAGCAACTTAAAACATTTGCATGCAGAGTTTGCGTTATGGCGTTATTAAGGTTGGAGAATATAAACGAATCTTCTTTCATTACGTTGTGAGAATAAACTCGGAGATTTTCATAACTTCAGTTTTGAGTTTTATTTGAAATAATAAGTGTACTTTTGTTTTCAGTTTTTTACATAAAATATAGTTACACAATCAAATTTCTTCATGCGAGTGATAAAGCGGACAGAAAAAAGTTTATATAAAAGTTTTTGGTGTTTTTTTTTCTCTCTACTTTTCTTCTTCATCACATTCAGCCAACTTTTCCCGAGGGTTGAAACAATTAAAACTCACTAAAAGTTAATCAAGTTTATTCATAAGAATGTATAGTCTACTAAACATTAATATTATAGTTCATAATAATGCCTTAAATAAAATTTATTACACGAGCTGACCTCATTTATGATATATAACAACTTTTGTTTTACGCAGTGTATTATTCAAACTTGCAGATTTAAATTTATGTTCTCGTTTAAGTTGCTCGAGTTTGTCGAAGAGAATAATATACACTAAATATAATATACTGAACATCAACCACTATTATTATTACAACAAATATACAAATTTTCTTTAAACACTAAATAAATATCATAACAGTTCTTGGTGTTTTTGTTTCGATAACGAATAAATATCTAGATGGCTTGGAAATTACATTCAGAGTACATATTGTCATAGGATAGCTCTAATAAGGGTCGTGAATTAGCTACGAAGGGGAGTTACATTAAATTTATTGCTTTTTATGTTGATTTCGTTATCGCACTTATGCGATAACCACAAATTCTTACATAAACACTTTTTCAAAGTTTTTTGAGATGAGGACAGGCACTTAATCAGACTACGCTATATAATATACTGAACATCGACCACTATTATTGAAAGGGAATGTGAAAATGATACGAATATTATGTATATTATGGGTGACTTTAACATTAAGAATGTTCGGGGTACTCAGACCGATTTGAATGAATGCTCAATTAGTGCAAGAACAGTTTCCGAGTTTTGTGAGTTTCACTCTTTGACACAGTACAACTCGATATTGAATGACTTTGGGACGACGTTGGACATGGTTTGGAGTACCGATAAATGTATTGTAGTGAGAGACATGTGCCCATTTGTTGCGGAGGATGCTTATCATCCAACTCTTAATCTCGATATAGTTTTTGAAAGGGACGAATATATAGTTAATGGCAATAATCTCAGAGGTGTTAATTATAATAAATGTCGTTTGCATAAGTTGTTGCCTATGGTCAGGAGTATTGAATGGTGTGAGCTTTACGAATGCAGGGAGGTTGAGCCGGCGAGCGCTTTATTTTATGATAGGCTGTACGACTGTCTTAATAAATCATTGCCTGTAGTTAGGCGCTCCAGAAAAAATTATCCGTCGTGATTTGATAGTGAGTTGATAAGGGAGGTTGAATTAAAAAATAAATATAGGAAAAACAGGTTTATTTCTAATCATTTTCGGGATGCTTATATGGACGCTAGACGCAAGGTGAAAGAAATGACTAGAGTAAAGTACTCTACTTACTTGGAAGGGTTGGAAGAGGGGATGAAAGTCAATACGAATCAGGTTTTTAATTTTTTAAATAAGAAAAAGAGCACTAGTACTTTACCTAGTGTAGTATTTATATGACAATCTTGGGAATGAGGTTCGTGTTGAGGATCAGTCTGTAAGATTCGCAGAGTATTTTTATTCCATTTATAGTATAAGTGACACTAGTCATTATAATATTGAGCAACTTGGAGAGGTGCCGGTGGTTGACACCTTGGATTTTGTGAAAGTAGCTCAAATTGAAGAACTTGAACTGCTTGGTTCTATAAAAAGACTTAAACCAAAAAAATGTGTTGGAGCCGATTGCATATCGCCCTATATCTTTAAGCAATGTGCTAATGATCTGATCCGCCCTTTGTTATACTTATTTAATCTCGTGGTGTCGTGTGGAGTCTACCCTTCAAGGTGGAAATTGACTAGGGTTTGTCCCGTTTTCAAATCTGGCAATAAGAGTTTGTTATCTAACTATAGACCTGTTGCTATTTTGGCGGTAGTTGGTAAGGTTCTCGAACAAATTTTATACGATCGTATTTATAAACATGTAAAGTCGGTCTTGAGTTCTAAGCAGCACGGATTTTTGCCGGGAAGAAGCACGTCGACTAATTTATTTGTTTTTGCTCAAGAGGTGTTTGGAGTATTTGAGAAGCACTCACAAATGGATGTACTTTATTCTGATTTTCAAAAAGCATTTGATCGCGTAAATCACGATTTGCTTCTGGAGAAGTTGGCAACGTTTGGCCTCTTGCCAATGTGTAAGCTCTTAGCGTCTTATTTAAGGAACAGATCGTTCTATGTGAGTGTTGGTGGAGTTGATTCGGGGGAATACGGGGTTGTTTCGGGAGTACCTCAGGGTAGCAATTTGGGGCCTCTTTTCTTCTTGCTCTTCATTGACGATGTAGTTAAATCGTTTGATTTTGCACAATGTTTAATGTTTGCGGACGACCTAAAGTTATATTTTAAAATTAACTCTGAGTTGGATTGTTTCAGGCTGCAAAGTGATATTGACCGATTGGTTGAGTGGGGCGTGAGGAATAAATTGGCCCTGAATGCTAATAAGTGCTACATCATGAGTTTTAATAGGAGTAGGTTCCCTTTGAAATTTGTTTATAGAATTAATGATTTGATTTTGAGTAGACCCGACGCGATAAAGGACCTGGGAATTCGTTATAATTGTGAGTTAGATTTTTCTGAACACATTTTAGGCATAGTTTCTGAAGCTCGTAAGTTAACATCATTTGTAATACGGAACACTAAAGAATTTAAATCATTGGATACCCTCCGTTATCTTTTCTCAACAATTGTGCTGCCTAAATTAGAATACTGCTCCGTTATATGGCATTCATCGTATGCTGTTTATATAAGCGCTATAGAAAAAGTACAAAATCGGTTCTTGAGATATATGTTTAAACAAGAAATGGGATCATACCCTGATTACAGAACAGTGTCATCAAACGACTTGCGCAGAAGGTTCAACTTCTCCACCCTGAATAACAGGCGCTCTATTAGTTCGGCTCTGTTTTTGTATAAGGTTGTGAATGGGATTGTTGATTGCGAGGATATACTTCACATGATCAGACTTCGTGTTCCTAGATCCTCCGCTGGTCGACAAAAACAAATATTAGATGTTCCCTATGCCAGAACCACGTACCTTGCCGATGCACCCTTATGTCGCGCTTGCCGTGATGTAAATTTACTTGTAGGAAATGTAGATTGCGACTTGTTTTCGGGGATGCGTCAATTCTTGTCATGCTGCAGAGTGTTTTTTAATGATTATTAGTAATTTTTTGTAGGTATTTTATTGGTTTGAATGTTCATGGCCTCTCATTTTCATTTTTACATTTTTGATGACAAAACGGAGGCGAATTGCCATTTATTATTATAACTTTAAGTTACACTGTTACTCCACACGTAATTAGAATTTTCTGTGTGTGGACTATTATGTATTTTAAATAAATAAATAAAAAAAAAATAAATAAATAAAAAAATAAAAAAATTACATTCAGAGTACTTATTTTCATAGGATAGCCCTAATAATTGTCGTGAATTAACTACGAGGCGGAGTTATATAAAATATATTGCATTTTCCGTTGATTTCGCTATCCCACTTATGCGATAACCACAAATTCTTACATAAACACTTTTTCAAAGTTTCTTGAGATGAGAAAATATGCACTTAATAAGACTACGTCTATGAGAACTATTTTTAAAATAAAACTTTAAATGCGTTAAATTGTCGTAACAGCGAACAATAACATGGATATTATCCGATAATCACAACTGTTATTTAAATATTCCTCTACTTAGATTACCTCTGATAGTAGTGGGAGAAGCCAAATACTTAAGAGTTCTCTTTGATAGCAAACTATGCTTCAAACTACACATAGACAGTATAGTAAATAAAGCTACACCCTATGGGCCTGTAGATGAATCTTCGGCAAAACTTGAAAACTGACATCCCTGTTGACTTATTGGATATATATTGTAAAGGTTATACTAATAGTAACATATGCAGGTTTTGGGTGATGAACAAAAACACAAACACAAACTAGGCAAAATCTAAAGATTAGCCTTCCTAGGAATCACTGGACCAATGCGTACTACGCCTACAGTAGCAATGGAAACAATGCTGAACCTCCCACCCTTACATCTGGTGGTGAAAGCCAAAGCATTAAGTGAAGCTTACAGACTAAAAAATCACTCTTTCATAAGAGGAAATAGGCAAAGATATGCCTGAATCCTAAGAGAGATGGAAGAACACCTCATACTTATTATGGTGTCTGATAGAATAACCAAAGAATAGATCATTAAAAAAACCTACGGAATTAACAATTCGACAAGGAAAGAATGGGAAAATGGAAGGCAGTCAAAATGAATTGACTCGTATATTACACAAACGGCTCTAAAACCTCAACAGGTACAGAAGCTGGAGTCATCGGGGATGGCAACTTGAGGCAAGGGGTAACCTTTAGCCTCGGGGACCACGTAACCGTCTTCCAAGTAGAAATTTACGTCATTTCAACATGTGCCTAAATGCTGTTGGATAGAGGATATAACAACCAAAGAATCTTCGTAGTATCTGACAGCAAAGTAGTCCTAAAAGCGCTGAAGCAGACTGAATGCACTAGCGGGGAGAAATTTCGTTGGGTATGGGTTCCAGCTCATGCCAAGATACCAGAGAAGGAGAGAGCGGACGATCTGGCCAAAGACGGCTGCAAAATAAAACCCATTGGACCAGAACCCGTCTTTGGCATTTTTTATGAAATTTCTTATGACATGCCAAAGAGAGAAATAAAGTCACTTCTAAGGAAGTGACATATTAAACACTGGAGGGAAACTCCTGGACCGGGACATTCTAAAGCCCTACTGGAGAAACCCTCTGACAAAAGAACTCGCTTTCTACTCATAATGAGCAGATATGAACTACAACTGGCAACGGCAATAACAACGGGCCATTGTAAGCTCAAAAAGCATCTGCATACGATGAGACTAGGAGAAGACCTATGCAGAGGATGTGCAAAAGAGTAGGAAACTCCAATTCATCTTCTGCTACACTGTGAGGCTTTATCAAGAAATCGTTACAGCATTCTCGAGAAAGAGAAGATGCTCCAAAGAGAACTACTAACTTAACTTAAGAATAGGGAAAATTCTGGACTTTATCAAAAGCACAGAACTCCCATAAGGGAAGACTAAATCCGAGGCGCACAATGATCGAAGAGGTCGCGATGCAAGGAACCACTAGAGACCAGCCTCAGAAATACAATTATAATAATAAATTGATTACCTCAAGACACCGATGAAATATTAAAATTTTTTATTTCTTACAAAAACGAAATATTTTTTTACAGCAAATCGAAGCTTAACTCGCTACGCTCGCTGCGCTCCGAAAGACCTAGTAGTTTTCGCGTGATGCCATTACAAACGAAGACCTTTTATCGCCCTAAAGGGAAGCTTCACTGGCTCCGATCTTATTAAACCCTACTAGAAATCACTTATACAGACGATTGATCTACCTTCTATGAAGCATTTTTTAGAATAGATAATATGGTTTTCAACAACCGAGACCGATGGCTTAACGTGTCTTACAAAGTACCAGTTTGAAATGGATGTTGATTGTTGCACCCATGACCACGGGATCAAACATTGGCTCTTAATAATGAGCATGAGATCTACGTTCACCATTTGTAAAATCTACGATTAGAACTAATCGGGCTTTGCAAGATATACGTCTGAACAACGCGACAGTTGACTGGTTAATTAGAAAATTAATGAACAAACAATTACTTAATAAATCTAACGTAATTGAGGAAATTAATTATTAATTTTAATAAAAAATAAAAGAATAAAGCTTTTAATGTTGTTTATCAACATCAACATGTGCCGACATGTAACACATTAATAGAAAGTTCCATTATAAAATTTTCCTATAGGGCTTATTATAAAGTTTAGTTAACTTTGCCACTTAGTAACTTACATAATTAAATAAGCTTTTAGTATGCAACCTATAAAGTTTGCAAAATAGAAACGCTTTTAAACCCTAAATTTTTTTAAAAGATCCACAAAGAGCGAAAAAATAATCAATTACACACATTTAATTGTTTTTTTCCGATAAAAGCCGATGTAGGCCGAATATAAAAAAAAGTTTTTCCAAACCAGCGAAGCCACTTAACTGTTTTAGTTTTTTGAACCGATCCACCCTGTATGTAATTGCATGTATTAGTTGAATTTTTCATTCCCTTTTAAAGGTATCCACTAACGAAAATTTTCTTGTTTTCATACAAGATCTAAACCGTTACATCCATAGTTACCTTTGACGAGGTACTCGAAATTGTTAAGACCTTTGTAGGAGAGCAGGAGAATTTTTTTTATATAAAAAATAAAAATTTGAATTATTTTAAAAGTTCGTAAAATTAGCTGTTAAATAATACCAAACATTTAATACTTTGACTTCCGGTTTAACCGGAAATAGCAACAACTATCTTAATTAAATGGAACACCCTCTATATTTTTAAATATTTTGGAAGCTATTAAAATTAGCTATCTGAAGATACCCAACACTTTATACTTTACTTCAGGTTTAACCTGAAATGGGATAGAGAGAGAGAGAAACAGATAAAGACAGAGAGAGACAGAGAAAGACAGAAGGAGAGACAGAGACACACACAGAGTAAGAGAGCGCGCATAACCCACATTTACGGGGATGATTTACGGATGTTGGATACGTTCGAAAAAGTCCCAGTATGGCCACATCCTAGTTTTATTATAACTTTATAACACACGGTTGACTCATCACAATTAACTCATTTATTGAAGCAGTTGAAAAATCAAATCAATCAACAAAATTAAATAAAAGACAAAAAGAGTGTTTTCAAGTGGAAAACTCTTTCGATAATCGATACGCATTTTAAAAAATGACTGAATGTATTTAGGCTTAGTGGAAAATTCGAATCAAAATTTTTATTAAATTTAAACAGTATGAAGTGCGAAAACAGACGAGTAAACAAAACGATAGGACGACGCCGACGATGGGAGAGAAAATTTAATTTTAATTTTAAATTCGAAATAAACAATTTTCGTTAAAAATAATAAAAAAAAAATTGGGGAAAAAAATCAATCTGATTCTTTTGTTTTCTGTTAGTCATTTTTAAATAAAACACTTAAGAAAAACGAAAAATATTTTCTTTTCCTTAAGTGATTTTTTTTAAATTTTACAATAAAAAAAGTTTTTAAAAAATCTTTATCTTAGAATTTTTTTTTATTATTAAAATATTATTAAAATATAAAAAAATTATATAAAGCACTATATTAATTTAAAAGCGTAAGTGTAACAATATTTGAAACCTCTTGGCAACGTCACCAAAACAAATTGCTAGAAGGATTTATATAAGAAACTCTCGGGAGAATGCAAGCAATAAAGGCTACATTTTATTTTCAAAAGAAAACGTGGTCAAGCTCATGACGTTTCAATTAATCACAAAATTTTTGTGGCATGTAAGGTATACACTACTTAATAACATTTTTTATTAAAAAAAAATCTTTGGTTATACACTGTCGTGTCATAAGTCTTGTCAAAGGATGGATTAAATTTACCTCATAACTTTCACGTTTCATTTACTAATTAACTCTTATTTTATTGTGACTTGGACACCTCCAATTTATTTTTATTACGTGCTTCGGATGGCACGTAAAGCTAACGGCCTTGAAATGGGAAAAGAGAAGCATTCAGGTGTCCGTCTGGCTTTCATAGATCTTAGAAAGGCATACGACTTTCCATATACCAAAAATGAAAATATGCAACCCTGTGAGATCTCTGAACATCTTTCGATATAAAAACTTATTGCAGCAGTAAAGAGCTGGTATATAAAAGCAACAACGTGAGGATTGAAGTCGGACACACGTTCACCAGCAGTTTTAAAATAACTAAGTGGTTTCTATCTATAATATAGTTGCTCAATGCTCAGCATCCCTAAGTCTGTTCAAAAAATGCCTAGAAGGAATTTTAAATCCAAGGGGTCATACACTCTCGGCAGTCAATAAAAAAAATGGAGCAGTCAACGGTAGTGATCGGCAGTCATCGGCAGCAATTTTAAAGTAACTAAGGAGCTTCTATGTATAATATAGCTGATCAGCATCCTCTGGTCTGTTAAAAAAGTGCCTAAAAAAATTTTAAATCCGGGGGGTCGTCCACTCTCGGCAGTCAATAAATAAAAATTGAGCAGTCAACGGTAGTCATCGGTAGTCATTGGCAGCAGTTTTAAAATAACTAAAGGGCTTCTATCTATAATATGGTTGCTCAGTATCCTCTAGTCTGTTCAAAAAATGCTTAGAAAGAATTTCAAATCCGAGGGGTCGTACACTCGTCCAAAGGTAGTCATCAGTCTACGTACAAATTCAGAACAGTGACTGACCCCTCGTTTAAACCCATAAAAAGGGTAGCGCAAAGAGGTGGGAATATCCCTCTCTTTTTAGTCTGCATAGAATCCCTAATCTGCAGTGTCCAGTGTCCAACTGCAGACGATTTCTTTATCAAATCATCGTTCAATCACACAATTCAACACACTGTAGCTATGTATATCTCTTGACATATGAATGCAACCCTTCTAAATTTATATTTTATCCTCGGGTCCAGTTAACCTGTGATTTGATTACTGCAGTCTACTACCTTACCCTGGACACCGTAAGCGACCAGTTTTTCGGACGATGTTCCTGCCGATTCGGGCCCGGCAGGGAATAACACGAGGCTAACCTAACCTACGCGTTAATACTTCCTTAGCGGGGAAGACTTTACTCCTCACGAAATGGGCGATGCAGCGCATTCGTGGCCAACGAACCGCCCTACTTACCAGCAGGCACCATTTTAACAGCCACTGTGAGACCAGCAGCAATTGGAGTGGGCAGACTTAGCCATGCCAGTCCGTGGGCTCCCACTCCTCCCGCAGCACCGAATGTAAGCCTCCAGCACCTCCTGCCAGTCATAACACCTTGTCTGCGTGTGCAAGAGGCGGAACTTTTCGGAACCACCAACACGCCGCAGGCAAGGCCAGCGGAGGCTATCATGAGCACCTTCAGCGACCATAATCGGTCCCGGTCGGAATCTGGTCCGTAGGTTAAGTTAGGTTAGAGCCAGAGATAGATCATTGTCAACCAATGAGCATATCTCTCCACTTCCACTCCACTCCCGGTACAGGATCAGACTCCTACCACCAACCGTGCTATATAAATATAACGTGATACTGGTGCACGTCTCATACCTAACTGTACGCCAAGCAGAGATTAAGAACAACAACCTGATGGTCTTTAGCATTCTGCCTTTAGGTTAGATTAGGTTAGGTTAAAGATAGGTCGGATTCCGGTCAGGCAGATCGACCATCGACGCTCTCACCGCCATCACGAACGCGGTCCAGGAAGCTAGAGGAGGCACTTGGAGGACCAGAAGGTACTGCCTGTGCGTGTTCAAGAGGCGGAACTTTTCGGAACCACCAACACGCCGCAGGCAAGGCCAGCGGAGGCTATCATGAGCACCTTCAGCGACCATAATCGGTCCCGGTCGGAATCTGGTCCGTAGGTTAAGTTAGGTTAGACCCAGAGAAAGATCATTGTCAACCAATGAGCATATCTCCCCACTTCCACTCCGCTCCCGGTACAGGATCAGACTCCTACCACCAACCGTGCTATATAAATATAACGTGCTACTGGTGCACGTCTCATACCTGACTCTACGCCAAGCAGAGACTAAGCAAGCAGAAGCTAAGAACAACAACCTGGTGGTCTTTAGCACTCTACCGTTAGGTTAGGTTAAAGATAGGTTAGAGTCCCCACCACCATGGTGACGACCATCCCCCATTAGTAACCATCGCCCAACTCTCCCATCCGTACAAAGGCGACTTTGATTTGACTTTGACAAACCACAACCGAATCTTATGATCAAATCAGCGATCCATTTGCCCAGAGGGCTGAAATCTGGGACTCTATAATACCTACATAGTAACCCTTTCGGTCAAGAGCTTACTCGAGTGTCCTTGAGGTTAGGTTATAGCGTATGTAGGGTAAATCTCCTACCACCCGGCCTTTCCGTCCCCCTCCTTGTTATACGGAATACTAGCGCTGGGCAAGTGATCAAGCCACAAGCCCTACCTTATACTATAGTAGTAGTAGTAGTAGTAGTAGTAGGTACAGTCTACCTACGCTTATAATTTTTTTGATACACCACTGATAAGACTGATTATTTATCGACCCCTCTCTTATCAGTCTGCGTACAATCTCTAATCTGCAGTACCCAGTGTCTACTGTCCAACTTTAAAGGAATTTATTTCTCACGTTATCTACCTATACACGGCCACCTTCCACACTTAACACACTGCTTAGCTTATATGTTAGCCGAGGGGTCATCCACTCTTGGCAGTTAATGTACAGCATTAATGAATACTGGAGTAGCGGTAACGGTTAATGGTCTTCGTTATTGCGACATGATATAGACACCTTTTTATGAAACCACTTGAATGGTATTTATTTTAAGAACCTCCCACACTGCGATTGAAACAACAGAGCTATTGTCCACGAAGTTTCCTGACCGCGTTATCTCTCTTCATGACGTTCAGAATTAGCCATCGCTTTCGTGCGATTTCACACCGTTGGATTTCTTTCTTTAAAGTTTCTTGAAAGGGAAAGTTTACGCCAATAACCCCCAAACTAATTCCGAGATGAAGAACGACATTCAGCCCATCATTAATGAGAAATAACCTCAATTGTGCCAAAAAGTGGTAGGAAATTTTGTAGAAAGAGTAGGTACAGACCTGCAATGCAAGCCTTAGCGCACATGTTTGTCTGCTGTATACGCATTTAATCGCAAAAAAATTTCCGTTCTGAGAACTTTTAAAACTGTTGGGATGCACACATATTTTTCATGCCATACACTGCAATGTGGGGTCATTATGACCCTAAAAATAACGTTTTGCTCTAAAAAATGTTTGAGGAGATTTATTGAGAATAAAACTAAGAACTAAGCTTGGGGTTATATTGACCCCCATAAAATGCACTCGAAATGCCAAATTTTTATAAGATTCGAAAAGCTAGGAAATATCAATTAAAGATAAAATAGTTATTTTCGATATAAATTTTTAAGGTCGAATATAAAAAACATTTAGTTTTCGTATTAGCATGAAAAATGTGTGAAGGGTGTGAAGATAACCACTCACCCCCTAGAGGATTATGTATCACGTAAAAATTGGAGTTATAACTCACAGGATACGTGCGAAAACAGAGAGTGGGAAAACTTTCATAAACTTGGGATGTTTGACAGCAACAGCGTTATGGAATATTGACATAGTCCACTAAATTGTGTTTATAATCCTCCAACTTAAGACCCCCGCTATAATATTTTTTCGCTCTTATGTAACTAATAATTTACTGTTTTATCTTTAAATATTAGTTTTGTGTGTGTTTTCGAGCTAAAACTTCATAATAAATTTATCCCAATCCGAGGTATAAAGTAACATTTTCATCACTAAACAATTTACTTTTAATACGCACACACTCTCTCAAGCGCGCGCTATTAAATTGTTTACATAAAACAAAGTCTTTATATTAGATGCTGCTTTTTTTACAAGTAAAAGCAATAACTACTTCAATCATACACTTGGGAATATTTCAACACGAGAAATAATAGAATGGGGAAATTGTTAAGGGAAGTAAGTTGTATATATATAAGGTGACTCACACGTTCGTATTCACCCTCTAACACAACTATTATAACCTGTAAAAGCACACACGTATGGTTAGTGTTTGTTACAAGAGGACAATAAATACAAAACTACTCAATCATAAATTTAAGTAAACATCCACAATAAAAACCTGATGGAAAAATTTTTATGGACTTTTCTTTTCTCTTTATGTCCTTTTCGCGACGCTCTACGATTTCAATAACGTGATTAACTTATGACAACGCTAAAAATGTGGTTATTTCAATTTACGTCTTTTTCTGAACAGAGTACTTATTTTAATGAGACGTCTCTCAAGTATTGCACCAAGTATCTGATGTCGGTTTTACTATTTTTAATTAAAGTTTAAAGTTAATACAGCATCAAGAGAACAAAATGAAACCAATTCGTTTTACTTTGTATGCAGGTACACACCAGGAGGGGATTAGTAAATATTAGCCTTTTTGGTGGTGTAGCCAAAAAAATGATGGGCGAGATATAGAGCCACTCTAGAGAGAATAACCGATTTTGAAAATTTCCTATTAAGGTAGGAGCCAAAGGACTCCATGAATTGAGCTCCAAATTTGGAAAACACACAATATAACGCATGGATCCGTCATGCATCCATGTAGGCGGACATCGAGGAGTCAACCACTGTTGTGACCTTCTACACAGGCTGCCGATGATTGCATAAGCTATAACTACCATTCACTGTCTATGACTAACCGTTTATTGCTCAATGTTTATACATTTACTGCGGAGAGTGGATGACCTTTCGGCTGACATAAAGCTAAGCAGTGTGTTGATTGTGGAAGGTGGCTGTTATAGGTAGATAACTTGATAAATAAAATTGTCTGAAGTTGGACAGTGGACACTGGGCACTACAGATTAGAGATTCTATGCAGACTGATAAGAGAGGGATCGATAAATAATCGGTCTTAACAGTTGTGTACCAAAAAAATTATAAGCGAGCAGTATACTGTAGTAATCAAATCACAGGTCAACTGGACCCAAGAACAGAGTAAAAATTTAGGAGGGATGTTCTGCACACAGCAGAACAGCTCCCATACTTTCTCCATGTCTACATACTGAAATAGACAGAGAAAAAGTATGAGTAATTGATAAACAGGAAATGCACGTGACAAGGGTGGCATTTCTAGTGGCGGCCATATTATCTGTGGACCCATTCTTGGTTTCAAGGTCGGATTCAAATGCCCCGTCCTCTTTATTCTTTAGTCATTGGAGTAAATCTTGGGAGATGCATCGGTAGATTTTTAAAATCTCCAAATCCACGATTTTGTCAGTCGATAGTCAACCAGTTGAAAATGATGCTTATTTTCTTCGCAAATACACAATTTGTTGTTGTTGCTCCTAGTAAACTGGAGTCTGGATCTTGTCCATTAGTCCGTTGGCGTTCCAGAATGCCAGTCGAAGTGATGTTGGCTTTGTTCTTCTTGCGTTGGTTGCGGCACCCATTAACAGTTGGTGGTGGATGATTTGGCTTGGGAAAGCGCAAGAACCACTTGCGTCATGATGTCACGGTCTTCACTGCTCATCTCGAGAATGAAGGCCACGATGTTCTGGAAGGTAGATCTGAATTGGGTAGAAGCGGGAACCGTGAGAGCTACTGCCACTGGAACGGACCTGGAGTTGGAAGTAGGAGCGGCGTACTAGACTCCGGAGCTTCGTTGGAGTGGAGGTCTTGACTGTTGTTGAGGTGGCCCTTGAGGCTTCGGACGGGTAATCTGTGGAAAAGACTTACAACCTCGATAGCTGGCTGGATAGGCTCCTCCGCAGTTGATGCACGTCACTGGACTGTCCTTAGTCTTCTTGCACTCGTGAGTAAAGTGGGCCTGGGCACACTTTACGAAGCGGGGTGCGGCTCTGTATCATCGTTGGCTGTGACCGAATCGTTGGCAGCGATAGCACTGGTTGTTGATGGACTTCCTGTGGAGGGTTTCCATCCGAACTATGATGTTGAAGATCTTCGTCACATTGAAGATCTTCTTGGCGGCGTCGGTCTGTTCCACATGGAATAGGACAAGCAGTAAAGGCTTCTTCTGTCGGGTTTCCATCCTAGAAGCAGAAATAATTTGATGACCTTTGTTAACCAGTTCGGTTTTGATGTCATCGTTGGAGATGGTCTCGGGAAGACCACAGATTACCGCTTTGATGGTTTTTTCGGCGTTGAGTTGGTAGGTGTGGAATTCCACGCCTTGAGTATCGAGGATCGTGGTGATCCCACGGTGGTCGTCTGCAGTGGCAGGGTAAAGATGGATGCCCTCGGAGGTGTTGCGGGCTTTCGTGACCGTCAGGGACTTCTTGGCGAAGGTACCTGAAAGCACAGAAAATTTTTCTTTATTGCGTAATACAATCGGGAGAATGTGTTCACGGCGGTTTTTTTCTATGATGACTGCAGGTTCGTCAATGGTGGCCGAGCCGTTGATACTTGTGGTGTCATCGGTAGGCTGTTGTGATGGAGTAGGAGTGACGAGCTTCTTCCACTTGTTTCGTTGAGAGGAAGCTTCAACGAAGTCGCCAGAAGAGTCGTCGCTGGAGTTGTCGTCTTTGGTGTCGGAGTCAGAGGTGCTAGAATCGGAGGCTGGTCTCTTAGTCGTGTTAGATATGACTGGTGGAAGATCGGTTCTGGATGATTTTGTAGCGAGAGCTGCGGCGAGTTGGTCTTGTAGACCGGCAAGTTGTCGTTGGGTGAAATCGATCATCGCGTTAGCGTTTTGTAGCTCCTTGGCGTGGTCCATCCTAAAATATAATAAAACAGAAGGGAGAGGTCCTTCTGCAATTAGCTTAGTTTAATACAGATTGACGATGAGGTTTGTTTATTTTCGAAACTCTAGTAGAAGCTCTATGAACAATGGACAGTCTCGCCAACTTTATTAGCGAGCTGAGGGGGAGTGGCCAGCGCTGACATAGATTTTGAAGTATACTACGAGTTAAAAGTATTTCAGTCGCTAAATTTGACAAATAACTGACACTAAAATTGAATATAGGTTAATATTAACCTTTCGACGATGGACTGGGACACAAATGTGTCCCAGCGCAACGTTTTTCGTGTTATTTAATTCAAAAAATTTTTTTTGGTTGTGTCATTTTTGGTAATCGTTCCTTGTGTTATTTGCCAGCTATTAAGGGCTATTTGCACCAGTTCCAGTTAAATTTAAGTTGTAGTTAAACTAGTCATTGCTTAGGATACGCCCATTTACAAGTCTACTGGAGAATAAATTTATGTTTGGTTGTAGTTAGTAGTTAAGGGGAACCGGTGCAAACGGTCCTAAGTAATTAATAATTTATTTTGAATTATTACCGAATCTTTTCCCGCAAAATATATTTAAATAGAATTATTTTAGCTGACATATTTTTCGTAACGCAAAATTGGTTGGTGGAGCTGTATAAAAAATTTAAACGTGCGCGGGTACCTTAATCTGCGTCCGTCTGCTTAAACAGTTCGAAATTTCGATCAATTTCCATTATTGAAGTTAAATGTCTAAGAAGGCGTCTAAAATGAAGATTGGATCAAAAAAAATTGATAATTTATCTGACAAAAAAGGGGATAATTATGAAACTTTTTAGAAATAAAGCAATTTATATTACTTATTTTATCAAAAAATTTGAGCATTGGATATTATTTAAGTCGACGCCGGCGACAAATCACTTCTAATAAATTCTCTTTTTCTTATGTTATATTCCTTCAGAATTTTACATCACCTTGACAACGTTAGCGTAATTTTCACTCTTTATTACAGTCACGAGTAAGGATTCGCTTTTTTCTTAAAAAAGATTCTCACTTTTCATCTGAAAGTGACAAAGCAATTTCCTGATTTTTTTACTATTTATATGTGATAAAATAAAAAAGTGTTTTACGCTCGATTTATTTTAATTAAAAATTGTAAATTTTTGTCTTTTTTAATAACTATTTTTAATTAATCAAAAGTTGTACTCTAATTTTTTTCAATTTTTATTTTTTTGGTTGGATTTTCACATTCTGTTTGTTGAAATTCAAATATACAACTCAGGTAGGTGTAAACGAACAGTTTCAAATCACATCAGGAACATCGAACACAAGGGAATACACAGAGGGTTGACTGGTAGACTGTTTTTATCCCCCATTTACACTCACACCCCAGTTATCTATAGGGAATGGTCATAAGTTTAAATTAACGTACTTTTTCCCAAAAATTACTCAGAGCGTAGTTGTTTCATAAATTAATCCAAAACAACAAAACTTATTAATCCTGGAATTTAATTCGACCATCCAGATGTTTATTTCGTTACTCTTTTCTCGATTATCTACCAAGCCAAAAGTGTGCACACAGCTTTAGCAGTCCTAAGCTGAAAATGAAAGACTACGATATAGTTCATAAAAAATTATTTTATTGCTTTTACCAACAAGGAGAAACTGGGGGAGCTACGACTTGTGAATTTTTAACAAGCAAAACAAAAGGTGAGTGAAGTTAATGGATTGGGGCCAATGCGACGTTTTCGTCTTCGACTTCGACTTCTGTCTACCTTGAATTGACACCTGAGAAGTTATAGGGCCTTCGTCAAAAAGGAGACGGGGTCAGGCCAGGTCTGCAATCATAACACCCCATTCAATAGTAGCTGGATCAGCTCCACCACGACAACTTCTGCTGAACACCGGCGGTTTGGATCCGGTTACACGTTGACAAGCACAGCGCATTTGTGGCCGGTATTCTTCAGCAGTGACACCTGGGCTGGTATCTATTAACTATTAGCTTAGCGTAGCAATACGCTAAGCTACTTATCATTTACCTCTCTCATACACACTTTTAGAAATTGACAGGAGAAGGGTAACTAGCTTAGTCTATTTCTACGGTACGCTAACAGTTACAAGATCCCAGTTCTGGTACTACTGGAGATCGTAACATCAATAAGCAGACGTAATTCCCGCTCAAATTTCTGGAAGATGTTCCGTCCGTTTCGGAACCGCACTCCCAGGCTAGGGTGCTCAATGAGAACTGCTCATATCTCGCCCTCAGACCGAGATACGACAGAGACCTGATCTTCACCCCCTCAATGAAAGAGTGTCATGCATGACATGCCATAAATCTTGAGATGTGCCGTTTATACGAGAGACTTTCAGCCTCTGCGAGACCAGCAGCATTAAGGCCAGGGGTGGCAGCTGTACTTTGGTAGCTACCTAAACAATCACAGTTACGATTTTCCCATTTTTAAGCAAAAAAATAAAATTGTTATACGAATATCTGCAGCCCATAAAACGGACTCAATTCTTGTAACTGCCAGTGTTTCCCGTCCACTACACAAAACGAAGACTTTCACTACATGGCAAGAGATGTGGAACAAAAGTCAGAAACGAAGATGGACCCGACTTGGTAGCCTGAATAAACAGAAAACACTTCTTTCTTTCTGTAGAAATCGTACAGGTTCGTCGTGGAGGTTTTCCTCTTACCCCTAAAACAGTAAGAGTTGGGGTAAGATATCGTATAGGATATCTTTGCTAGGTTTATTACTAAGGGCTGGTTGTATCAGCAACATTCACGGTGATTTGTAGTTCAGTATGAAAGTACTGTAATAATATTTTAAGTAGACGAGCGGTGACAATGCGCAGATACCTAAATTGGTATTTATCCCCTCCAACGCAGTAGTCAACGTATTTAAATTATTAAAGGGGCGTGGCCAAACCTGCGCGAACTTACCTCAAGTTAAATTATTTTTACTGTAGGTAGGTATATAAATTGATCTACAGATCAATGTGATCTTACCTTGAACTTGACTGGTAAAACTCGTCTTTAATAATTAATAGTTCTGAACTCATTGGTAGGTATATAAAAGAGTTCACCCGTCAACAGGGCCAGTCTGTCCCTGACCAAGACCGTCGCCAAAGTACTAAGACGGTCTGCTAACGGTTAAACGTTGCACTAGCAAGTGATAGGACTATTTCGATTCCATCGTCCATACTGAAGTCTCCCGAGAAGGGAAAAGTCAGGGAGGGGTCTGATCTGGCTTCCACCTAAGCCCACCGCTCTTGGAAGTTAAGTCAGTACTTTCCTTGGCAACCACAGGCAAAGAAACACCACCACCCTTCGCACTTATAAAAATTAGCAGAGACATGTTAATTAATCGTCTGACTAAAAGCAAATAATTTGGCTAAACTAGGGGTTTCCTGATTTCCGTTACGCTATTACCCTCCTTAGTTTCAGAACTCCAAGTATACTGTTCATGGGTGCTGACGTCCGTGCTGGGGCTGCTATCCAGCGTATGCCAGCTTATCTGCCTCTTTTCGGTCCAGATCTTCACTATGCGAGAATAGCTTCTGTTTGGCAGATATTGACTATTGGTGTCTAGTTAGAGAGTGGCGAAACTATAGATCAAGACGAAACTTCTAAAACTTCCTCAGTTATAACCCAGCCTACTTGTCAAAAAAGCAGGTGGTGGTTCCCCCATCCAAGGGAGATTAGCACTAGCAGTCCCACTGCCGAAGATTGGCAACATCGCCAGCTTGATATGCCTTGACGGAATAAATATAGCGACTAGTCCAATGCCGTTATTACATCGTTAGTTGGATAAGGATTAAGGAACTGTTGAATGATCCTCACTAGCAAGTGATAGCGGTGGAAGTTAGAGCCAGCACAAGTCGAAACTTGAAACATATTTATGAAAAGATCAAACTGGGATGGGAAGGCACTAAAGTGGCCAGATTATCCAGCCACTTGTACAGCGCATAGCTTAATCCGAGTTTAATGTAAGAAACTGTGTGAATATTTAATTAACCTCAGTTATTACTTATTATAAATCCATCACCAGACATTAATTTTTACAGAGAAGAGGGGTTGCAATATGTTAATTTTTTTTACTTTTTGGGAGCTTATAGTGGAATAACCTTGCTCTAGAGCAAGGTTTCCCAAACTTTTTTCTTGATGGAGCACTTTGAATGTCTTTGAATTTTTACAGAGCACATTGTGTAATTGGAAGGGTAGCTAAAGCCACATGGTCAATAAATCTTAAACAAATAAAAAATAGCTTTTTATCACGGAGTACGAACTTGCTACCATCCCGCGGAGCACAGTTTGGGAAACCCTGCTCTAGAGAAATGCTACACCTACCTATCAAGAAACTGAAGGAACTGCTGACTTTCAGTAAGAAACAAAACTAGCGAGCTCCGTTGAAGGAATAAATTATAAAAGTGCTAGTTCGACGAAAGGGACTACCCGTAGCTAGTTTATACAAAAGAAAAATGCGACGAATTTATTTTTCCAGAAATCCCATTTTTCGCCACAAATATTATCTTGAAAAATTATTTCTCTTGGTTGAGGTAAACGTAATTTTTTTTTTACTTTTTTGCCCTTCCACAGTGTCTTGAGCTTGGTGTGGTTGCTTTTATTTATTACTTTGTTAAGTTGTGTTTTACAATTTTTCCCTTCTCTTTTATTACAACAAAATTATGATATAATAAAGTAGCTATATTTTATGTCTGTTATCTAAAATTGCCATGCATACGAATATCAAATAATGTGACGCACATCGTTAGGTCACTTTCTTAGCCCCCAAAAAAGATTTCTCAACTCAAAAATATTTTTTTCAAATTTAGGGCAAAAAAATAGATTAAGAAAGCTTTTTGTTAATACTTATAATAAATTTTTTTTTGTTAAAAGTAATTGTTATTTAAAACTTGAGGAGAAAATTTTAAATTCAAATTTTAAACAGTAACTTCATTGCCACCTCATTAGCTATACCCTAACAGAAGTAGCTTCTAGCAAAGTTTTACAAGATAATAACGACCCTCTAATTGCGTTATAATAATTTTGGGTTTATAATTCTTTTTAAAACTTTAATATTTTAAGGAAAAATTTAAATATTTTCAATTATCCTTTATTATTAACGCAGGACATTTTTGACGAAATTAAATTAACTTATTACTATTGTTATTACTAGTGAAAGACGTAAAGGCCTTTGTGTTGGGAGTTTCTACATACAAAGCATATTTCGGATTAATTGTAGAGGATTTCGTACTACTACTATACACGATACTACTAATTGATACAAAATTAGTTGAATATGTCCACAGATGAGCATTTCGGGATTAAATTTAGAAATCTAAAACTCAGATGTGACTTTCTTGTACATATTAAAGCTAACTTTACAAAGTTTCAAAATACTTAAAAATATACAGGGTGTCCCTAATAAAAAAAGTTTGCTTCCAAAGCGTTACATACCTTTCAACAGACAAACAAAAGACCTCTTCTAAAAATTTCTTGCAAATTTTGAATTTTAAGGCTTCGCTTAAACCTTAAAAAAAATTAGAAATTTTCCTTTACATTAGACACTTTATCAAAGTACACCAAACAAGTAGGTATACGTAAAAGTAAAAAAGAAAGCTTTGGCTTATTGAAGTTCAAAAGTTAAATATTTGAATATTTTTAAAATGTAACAAATAAATTTTAAATTGTAGGTCACTGAACTACGTAAAGTAGATTATGAGAAAAATATTTCGTAGGGAAAACTAAGTGAGCGTTGCGAAACAGAATGATATCTTTAAAAAGATTATAAAACAAAATATGGTCTGCAAAAGTATTATATTTGAGACAAGAAAGTTGTTCAAAAAGACTTTAAAACTTGTTCCTTAACATAATAAAATCTGTAAAGAGGTTTTGCAAGTTGCGAAATGCACTAAAGTACTAAAAAAGAGTATAAAAAGTGAAAATTCAAGAATATAATAATAAAGTAGGCTGTATAATAATGTAGGCGTATCATGTAGTGTTATCAAAGTTCTGGCTGATTAATTCGTCACTGTTCAGAGTGTTCAGTCCAAAAAACTGGCCTTAGAAATATAAAATTTGAAGGGAAGAGTCTTTTTTGATAACGGCGATGTAGGCACTTGCTAAGAAGTACCAGGGTATAGATTATACCCTAAAGATTCCTAAGTAAACTATTCGGAATATTTCAAGATGAACCAGGGAGAGGCAAACCTCTAAGGTATAGTCTAGAAATTTAAAATATAGTGTCAGGGGGAGATTATTCCCTAAAGACCCCTAATGAAGTATTCATTTTCCAAAATATCCGACGGGAGAGCCTTACATCCAAAACCTATCTTAGAGACTTGAAGTTTTTTGCAAGAGATTCGTAATAAAGTACACATTTCCCAAATATCCGAGGAGAGACCAAGAAGGTCTCACATCCAACGCATATTTTAGGAACTTGAAGTTTCTTGCTAAAGAATAATTCCTAAAAAGTTTGAATTTTCTGACATATTCCTAATATGTTTAAGGGTAAATTATACCCCAAAGATCACTAATAAAATACTCATTTTTTTAAATATCTGACGGGAAACCAATGAGGGCTTACATCTAATACCTATCTTATAGTAACTTGAAATTTCTTGCTAGGGAAGGATTCCTAAAAAAGTTTGAATCTGACGTATTCAAATGTATTCTAGGGTAGATTATACTCCAAAACCCCTAATAAAGAAGATTATTTCCTAAAGACTCTTAATAAAATATGCATTTTCAAAAATATCCGACAGGAGACCAATGAGAGCTCACATACAATGCATATCTTAGGAAGTTTCTTGCCAAAGTAGGATTCCTAAAAAAGTTTGAATTTTCTGACTTTTTCCAATACATTCTAGGGTATATTATACTTAAAAAACCCCTATATTAGTATGCATTTTTCAAAATACTGACGGAAAACCAATGAGGCTTCACATTCATTAGGAACTTGAAGTTTCTTGCCAAGGCAGATAATACCCTAAAGATTACTAAAAAAGTTGGAATTTTCTGACATATTTCAATATCTCCTAGGGTAGATTATATTCTAAAGACACCTAATAAAGTACGCATTTTTCAAAATATCCGAAGGGAGACCAAGGAGGGCTTACATCCAGTGCTGTCCTATCCACATACTTTGGATTTCTAAAAAAGTTTGAATTTTTTGACATATTCCAATGTATTCTATGGTAGATTGTACTCCAAAGACCCTTACTAAAGTATACATTTTCCAAAATATCCTACTGGAGACCAGGGACGTCTCACATCTACACCTATTTTAGGAACTTAAAGTATCTTGCCAGGGCAGATAATCCCTTATAAATTCCTAAAGAAATTGGAATTTTCTGACATATTCCAATATATCCAGAGGTATATTATAGCCAAAGACCCCCAATAAATTATACGTATTCCAAAATATAGACGGGAGACAAGAAAAGACTCACATCCAAAGCTTATTTTAGGAATTTCAAGTTTCTTGTCAGGGCAGATAATATCATAAAGTTTCCTAAAAAACGGTAGTTTTCTGACATATTCCAATATATTTAAGGGTAGAGTATGCCCTAACGACCGCTAATATAGTACGCATTTATAAAAATATCTTACGGGAGATCAGGGAGGGCTGGCATCCAAGGCCTCTCTTTCGAATTTGAACATTCTTGCCAGGTCGGATCATACTCTAAGGGTTTCTAAAAAAGGTTAAATTTTCTGACATATTATTCTAATATATTTAGGGGTAGATTATGTCCTAAAGACGGGTAATAAAGTACGCATTTATAAAAATATCTTACGGGAGACCAGGGAGGGCTGACATCCAAGGCCTCTCTTACGAATTTGAACATTCTTGCCAGGTCGGATCATACCCTAAGGCAGGGGTGGCCAACCCGCGGCCCGCTTGGAATTTTTTTGCGGCCCGCGAGATTCATCACACTTTTACAAAATATACTTATTGTATAATGGCCAAAGTAGTGAAAAACAATGTATTAAAAAAATACTAAAACTGTCAGTAGGGCAGTTCTGATTTCTATGGGGACCTAGGGTGAAAGGAGTGCACCTGACAGTAAGAAGGAAATACGTCGAGTGCCGCATGAAAGGAGTTGCGGGCTCGGTGGGTGACCAGCGTTACAAAACTGGCCTTTGTACTACAAGGGTAGTAGGGGGTGTATGTTGGACTTGTTCCCATGCACCCGTAAAACTGCCAGTAGGGCACTGTGATTCCTAGGACGATTCCTAGGGTGAAAAGGGTGCCTCTGACAGTAGAATAAAATGAGTAAAGTGCCGCATGAAAGGAGTTGCGGGCTCGGCGGGTGACCAGCATTATAAAACTGGCCGCTGGCATGCTCACCGCGGTGATAAACCGAACCAATGGAGTATGACTAGCTTATGTGACTCTACCCAATCTCGTATTGGTATCCAAGGAATGGACGGCTTGTAAGCGTCTAAAGTTGGGAGAGCTTCGACTCGGTGTCTGGTGGAAGGGTCAAGAGGAAGCAGATTTCCCAGCATAACCTAGCCCTGAACTAACCTAACCTCTGAGTGTACCTGGAAGTTTGTTCGGCCGAAGGCAAAAGCCTATAGGTCATGTTGTGTCATGAGTTGTGACAGTAGTTGTGGAGACTCTAGCCCACATCTAACCTAACCTAATGTAACAGCAGAATGCCGACCACCAGGGTGTGTTTCTTAGCTTCAGCTTGTTATCTCTTCCTAGCGTAGAGTCAGGTACGAGACGCACCAGTAGCACCAGACGCACCAGTTGCAGCAGTTTTTAAACTCTTGGTTGGTGATAGGGACACTGGTTCTAGACCGGAGGACGTGAAGATGTGAGTTCTTGATATGTTTATCGGTTGACCGTAATCTATCTCGAACCTAATCTGACCTAACCTAGGGGCCTAGGTGCCCGGCCGTTACCGATCCAAGTTGCTTTCAAAAGTTAGCAAACATTTCGCAGCTGTGGGAGGGGTGGAGTCCCAGGTGCGGCACCAGTTTTAGCACCTGCCCCCCTATAAGTTCTGGTCACGCAGTGGCTGAAGGCTTCTCGTTTAGTAAGTGGGACACCGTTATCCATAAAGCGGTGCATGCGCCCTTCTTGAAGGTTAAGTCCCTACCGGCTACCGGCCTAGGGTTCCCAAGTCCCTATAAATATTTATATTTATATAGTGTATCTAAATCTAATGAGCGGATTATAATTTTATTTGCGGCCCGCGGAATTATAATACATTTCCAAAGTGGCCCGCAAGATCATTTGGGTTGGCCGCCCCTGCCCTAAGGGTTTCTAAAAAAGGTTAAATTTTCTGACATATTATTCTAATATATTTAGGGGTAGATTATGTCCTAAAGACGGCTAATAAAGTACGCATTTATAAAAATATCTTACGGGAAACCAGGGAGGGCTGACATCCAAGGCCTCTCTTAGGAATTTGAACATTCATGGCAGGTCGGATGATACCCTAAGGGTTTCTAAGAAAGGTTAAATTTACTGACATTCTAATATATTTAGGGGTAGATTATGCCCTAAAGACGGCTAATAAAGTATGCATTTATAAAAATATCTTACTGGAGGCCAGGGAGGGCTGACATCCAAGGCCTCTCTTAGGAATTTGAACATTCATGCCAGGTCGGATGATACCCTAAGGGTTTCTAAGAAAAGTTAAATTTTCTGACATATTATTCTAATATTTTAGGGGTAGATTATGCACTAAAGACCACTAATAAAGTACGCATTTATAAAAATATCTTACTGGAGACCAAGGAGGGCTGACATCCAAGGCCTCTCTTAGGAATTTGAACATTCTTACCAGGTCGGATCATACCCTAAGGGTTTCTAAAAAAGGTTAAATTTTCTGACATATTATTCTAATATATTTAGGGGTAGATTATGCCCTAAAGACGGCTAATAAAGTACGCATTTATAAAAATATCTTACGGGAGACCGAGACCAGGGAGGGCTCACATCCAAGGCATCTCTTAGGAATTTGAAGGTTCTTGCCAGGTCGGATCACACCCTAAGGAAGGGTTTCTAAAAAGGTTGATTTTTCTGATATATTCCAATATATTTAAGGGTAGATTATAGCCAAAGACCCCTAATAAATTATGCGCATTCCAAAATATAGACAGGAGACCAGGGAAGGCTCACATCCAAAGCTTATCTTAGGAATTTAAAGTTTCTTGCCACGGCAGATCATACCCTAAAGATTCCTAATAACGGTTAAATTTTCTAACATATTCCAATGTATTTAGAGATAGATTATGCCCTAAAGACCTCTTATAAAGTAGGCATTTTTTTAAATATTCTACGGGAGACTAGGCAGGGCTCATCTCATCTGTCAATTCCATCTGTTATATCATCTCATTTGTCATCTTTTATGTCAATCTCTTCTAATAATCTCATCTGTCAATCTCATCTGTCAATCTCATCTGTCAATCTCATCTTTCCATCTCATCTGCCATCTCATCTTACCTGTCAATATCATCTGCCATAATCTTACTTTCCTACTATCGCTATATCTTTTTGTCTATCTTTATGTATATTTCGGATCTTCCCTGTGACCATGTGTTTTTAATTACATAGTTTTATAATATAAAATAGAATTGTTACACAAAAACTTAATATAGTTTTAATTAGCCCTTAGCGCTAAATTAATTAAAGCTTACTTTTAATATGTTAAATTCCAAATTAATGGTCAATTTCCAGAGTTAACTCCTCTTTCGTTGTAAATTAAAATAACATATTGTTAAATTTGAAAGTATACATTAATGTATATAGCTTTAAATTCCAAATTATATTCATTAAGTTGTACAATTTTAATAAAGCTCAAAATTTAAATTGTAGATAATTCTAATTAGTTTTAATCTCAGTTTTTAACTAAAAATCGATTAGAATAATCTGGGGCAATTGTAGAAAAAAGTAATTAGTTGAAAACCATTTTTCGAAACAATTTGTCCAAATTTTAATTCATTTTGATTAATAAAAATAAATATTTATGACAAATAATTTAACTTGATTAACTTTTTAAACTGCCATTTAAAGTTAATCGAGTGAAGAGTATAAAATTCGTTTTCTAACAATAAAAATTCTCCCCGAAAAGCTTATATATTTTTTTCTTCCTCTACGATTGATTGAAATGAAAAAAACGTTTTACTTATTATTTGTTAGAGGGCGTCTAAGCTTTTCCAATTAAAAGTTTTGCAACACACACATCTTAAATTCATTATCTTTGCTTTCTTTTTGTTACCAAATTTATTCAGTTTGAGAACGTTTTTGCCAAATCTTTGAGTTTTCATTTAATTAAATCTTACTTTTACTCATTAATTTTGGCGATGATTAAATACTTAATATTGCTAGTATGCTGGTGTACGAGAGGGTGGTCCTTATTTGTATATAAAAAATTTACTTCTCAAAAACTTTTCTCCTAATAAAAATTTTTCAATTTATAAAAATAAAAATGAAAAAAGTGGAAACGAAACTGATATAAACTTTAAACTTTGATGGGCCTTTCAGGCCCCCGGTACACTAATGAAAAGATGCAAATCATAAAAATTATACATTTTTCAATTTCTCAGAAAATCAAGTGCACAATCCTTTAGAGATTTATACATTAAATTAATTTGTTAGGGGGATGAAAATTACTTCTACATCTGAAAGCTTAGTTCTAGTGGCGTTATTTTCAAAAGATGACTTTCACGAGTTCACGGTTACCCAACTCTCAATAAATTATCGTTTTGGTTGCAGTTTATTTAAACTTCGAGTGTTTTTAATTTTTCAAGGGTGCGTTTTCGTTTTTCAGTAAACAATCTACTGCTCTGCATATAGCTCTTCGTAAAAGTGTGTCAGTGCACTTGATGAACTTTCTAAACGTAAAAACGTATCCCTAAGGGAATAAAATAGTTTTAAATTAGTACATTTATGATTAAATGCAAACTAATATTTTTCTAATAAATGTATTTTAAAGCTACCCTGTATAAAAAACTAAATATCGTGGAAAACTCAATCAAAACTTTGATAAAAATTGTTCACAAATTTTTACATCTCATAATAACAAATAAACATCGTTTAAAAACTTTTTTTCAGTAATAAAAATTATTTATTTTTTATTTATGTAAATCATCCCTTAATAATATTTTACCAAAGTTTCAACTATAAATCCGTTTTAAACATTCGGAACGTCTTGGAAAGAAGAAAGAGTAAAAATAGGAAATCTTTTTATTTAATTTTACGCTTAATTGGACTTATTAAAAAAAATGATAAAACATAAAATTTTATGTACGAGAAGAGAAACTAGATGAGGGCAAAAAAATATATACAACATGCAACACAACCTTTACTTCAAGTCTCTGTTAATCGAAACAAGCAAGATCCTTAATCAACTTAATGGGTTTCGTTGAAAACACAACATTTGTACAGATAAATTTCAAAAACTTAATTCTACGTTGATTATAGATACTGGTTTGTAAATTAAAATTATTGATAAGCTATAGCATACTTTTTTCGACTTCTTGAAAGACCCAATAAATTACAATCAGAACTAGGTAGATGAAATAAGGATTTTACTCTCTTCTTGAAACATTGCTATAGTTATATCTCTGTACCCGTGTGGTGGACACCCATCGGGCGCGTCTCCAGGTGGCGGATAGGAGGACGCCCAGCGTTAAAACTGGGTAGGTTTGGCCATAGACCATCATCACATGAGGACCCAGGACCTGAGCGGCCTAAAAACCGCAACATGGTAGGGGAATGTATGTTGGATCGAAATCCGACCCGCGGACCACCCCCCGACCCTGCTGTAGTATCGTGGCTAAGGGTCTGCACCGGGGCAACGATGCCGACTGCTGGTTCTCTTCGGAAGCCACAGTCGCCAAACCAGTCTTCCGTGCTGTCAGTGGTCATGTCTCACGGGCACGGAGGAGGGGGGTTCTGGCTTAACCGCCCGAACCAAGAGGAGACAACCTCAATAAAAACCTAAATCCTACGGTGGGGGACCAGGCCTAAGGGACGCGTGACTGGATAGAAGTCCAGCCATTACTGGTTCCAACCTTGGGGCACCAGGCGAACCCCATTGTATTTAGCCTTCCCGTGCGTAGATCGGGGCAGCGCACGGGTGACCACGACAGCCCTGGTACTCGTGGGACTAATATGGATACTACAAATACAAAAACAATCGAGGACTCTTCGAAGAACTCATCAAAGGGAACCGGGACATCAAGGACCGGGACCCAAAAACCGCCTTCCGGCGCTCAGCGTCGAAGGCTTAAAAACATGAGGGAGCGACAACGCACACCTCTAAGTGCTGGCATGCAGACTGGGACTCCTAAGAGACACCGGTCAGATGACAGCACACCGAAAGAGGGTGCAAAAAACCCTACAAAAAAAGCGAGGGGACCTGTTAAGGATACCAAATCGTTTAAGGAAGCCATGACGGAGTTCAAGATGGCAATTTGCCATCAAGAACTAGAAATGGAGCTTACCGAGGAGGAGACAGGTAAAATCAAAACCTGGATCCTCACAAAAATTGATGAACTGAAGGGTGCCATACACCCCAAGTTCACAGGCTGCACTAGCAGAGAGGGGTCTCTGCGGATCAACTGCGCCGACCAGATTACCTGTGACTGGCTGGCCGGGGTGATTATGCTGGAAGTACCCTGGGAGGGTGCCAAGCTTCGATTTATCGAAGCTAAGAACCTCCCCAAGCCTATAAGAGCCCTTACCTGGATTCCGGGACCATCTGAGGAACCGATGAAAATCCTGTCCAGGATGGGCGTTCAAAACGCCATCGATACAAAACACTGGCGGGTAGTAGACAGGAAGGAGGATTCCAAGGGACAACAACTGATTGTCCTAATGGACCAAACTTCCTGGGAAAAATTGGCTGAAGTCCAATACCGACCATACGTCAACTTTAATAGGGTGACGTTCAAACAGATCGGCAAACCCAAGGAAGCTCAGGGAGCCGATCCAGCTGATCCAGCTGTGATGGAAGTGGTAGAGGGACCCACAGAGGAACCTCAACCCACAACATCCACAGTATAAGGTAAGATGATTCGCTTTGTACAAATCAACTTACACCATTGTAAGGCGGCTTCGGCCGCCTTAAATGCGTACATGACTAGGGAAAATATCGATATAGCCCTAGTTCAGGAACCCTGGATTGTTAAAGGTTCCATAAAAGGTCTAGGAGGGGCAGGAATCAGGACTATTTCTGACAAACCTGAAACCCTACCCAGAACCTGCATTATTGCTAAAAACAATATTAATATAATCCCTTTATGGGACTTCACTTGCAGAGACCAAGTTGTCGTTAAACTGGCGTTGGGGAAGATAGGGAGCGAGAGGGAGGTTATCCTCGGATCCGCATACCTACCTTACGACCAACAAGGAAGCCCACCACCACACAACATCCAACGTCTGGTGGCTCATTGCCAAAACAAAAAGTATCACCTAATCCTTGGAGGTGACTTCAACGCACATCACTCCATATGGGGCAGCACTGGCACCAATAACAGGGGTGAGTCTCTCTTAGATTACTTTATTACAAATAACCTAGAGATAGCAAACAAGGACAATGAGCCCACCTTTGTCGATATACGACGGAGGGAGGTCATTGACTTGACAATCGGCACGGCCGGCATTATAACAGATTTAGTTAACTGGCACGTATCTGACGAGACTACTCTCTCAGATCACAGATATATAAGATTCGAGATAAAATCGGATCACATAACCTACTCGAAATACAGGAATCCGAGGACTACCAACTGGGACCTATACAGGGAACAGTTGGAAATTGAACTCGGTAACTGTCCGGGTAGGGTTAATAACACAGTCGAACTAGACTTCATGGTAGACAGCCTTAACACTGCTATCAAGACAGCCTACGAGGTCAGTTGTCCGGAAAGAGAGAAAAGAACCTCACGAAAAGTGTCCTGGTGGCACGAGGGGCTTTCTCGATTAAGGGCACTGTCGAGAAGACTCTTTAATAAGGCAAAGAGAACGGGAGAGTGGGAAGAATATAAAACCTCTCTCACGGATTACAATAAGGCCATAAGAAAGGCAAAAAGAGACTCGTGGAGGAAGTTCTGTGAAGGAATAGAAAATATTCCGGAAGGAGCCAGAATCCAAAGAGCGCTTCAGAAAGAATTCGAGGGGAGAATAGGCTCCCTAAAAAACCCATCGGGTACTCAAACAGAGACCGAAAAGGAAACACTGGAGTTACTGATAAACACACACTTTCCAGGCTCTGCTTTAACTAACAGATACACTGATGCCGAACAAACGAACCTAACAAACCACCCGTTTAGGGCTTGTAGGGACGATTGGAAACTGGCAGCTAAAATGGTCAATCAAACAAAAATTGAATGGGCCATTAACAAATTCATGCCTTTTAAATCTCCGGGCATGGACGGGATATTCCCAGCACTACTACAGCAAGGTAGCAAACTGCTGACATCTCCACTCTGCACTGTATTTAGGGCCAGTCTGGCCCTAGCATATACACCAGAAGTCTGGAGAGAGGTAAAGGTGGTATTTATACCTAAATTGGGACGTGATTCATACGCCCAAGCTAAATCGTTCAGGCCAATAAGCCTATCGTCCTTCCTTCTTAAAACGTTGGAAAGATTAGTTGAAAGGCACATAAGGGACACTGTGCTGAGTACTCATCCGCTCAGCCAATACCAATTTGCCTATCAACCTGGAAAATCCTGTGAAATGGCCATACGAGAAATCGTAAGCGCAGTTGAAAACACGCTGAAGAACAAAGAGTTCTCTTTAGGCGTGTTCATGGATATTCAGGGGGCTTTTGATAACACCTCTACATTATCCATAGAAAAAGCTATGAAAGATAGGAAAGTCCATCCCGCTATTATCAGATGGACCTCACATATGCTTAAGCATAGAGTAGTTCACGCTTCGGTAAATCACTGCACCGTAGCAGCAAAAGTAAACCGAGGCTGCCCACAAGGAGGGGTGCTTTCACCTCTACTATGGTGCCTCGTAGTAGACAATCTTCTCAAGTGTCTAGAGAAAGAGGGGCTAAACGTCGTAAGCTATGCCGACGACATAGCCATAACAACAACAGGGAAGTTTGGGGCTATTGTGTTCGAGAGAATGCAAAGAGCCCTAAATCTTGTAGAGAAATGGTGTCTAGAAGAGGGCCTGACGGTTAATCCGACAAAGACCTCGCTAATCCATTTCACAAGAAGAACAAATAAGACAGATGGTAATAGAAAGGTATACCTATTCGACCTACCTCTGGAAGCAGTGGGAGAAGCCAAATACTTAGGAGTTATCCTTGATAGCAAACTAAGCTTCAAACCACACATAGACAATATAGTAAAAAAAGCTACAAGGGCTCTATGGACCTGTAGACGAACATTCGGCAAAACTTGGGGACTCACGCCCCAGTTGACTTACTGGATATACACCGTAATGGTTATACCCATAGTAACATATGCAGGTTTTGTGTGGTGGACAAAAACACAAACAAAAACCTGCAAACACAAACTAGGCAAAATCCAAAGATTGGCTTGCCTAGGAATTACTGGAGCAATGCGTACTACGCCTACAGCAGCAATGGAAACAATGCTGAACCTCCCACCCTTACATCTGGTGGTGAAAGCTAAAGCATTAAGTGAGGCTTACAGACTAAAAACTCACTCCTCCTTAGGAAGAAGCGGGCAAGGACATGCCTCAATCCTAAGAGAGATGGAAGAACATCCCATACTTAGTATGGTGTCTGACAGAACAACCAAAGCATATACCATCGAAAAAACCTACGGAATTAAAATTCCGACAAGGGAAGAATGGGAATGCAAGGCAGTCAAAATGAATGGACTTGTATTCTACACAGACGGCTCCAAAAACTCAACGGGTACAGGAGCTGGAATTATCGGGGACGGCAACTTGAGGCGGGGGGTAACCTTAAGCCTCGGGGAGCACGTAACCGTCTTCCAAGCAGAAATTTACGCCATCTCAACATGTGCGCAAATGCTGTTAGACAGAGGATATCACAATCATAGAATCTTCGTAGTATCTGACAGCCAAGCAGCCTTAAAAGCGCTGAACGCTTGTGAGGTGAGGTCCGGGCTAGTAACGGACTGCATCCGCAGACTGAATGCGCTAGCGGAGAAAAATTTCGTCGACTTGGTATGGGTTCCGGCTCACGCCAACATACCAGGGAACGAGGAAGCGGACGATCTGGCTAAAGAGGGCAGCAAAATAAGACCCATTGGACCGGAACCCGCCCTTGCCATTTCTTATGAGACGGCAAAGAGAGAAATAAAGTCACTTCTAGAGAAGTGGCATATTAAACACTGGAGGGAATCTCCTGGACAGGGACACTCTAAAGCCCTCCTGGAGAAACCCTCTGACAAAAGAACTCGCTCTCTAATCAGAATGAGCAGAGATGAGCTAAGACTGGCAACGGCAATGTTAACGGGTCATTGCCAGCTCAAAAAGCACCTGCATACGATGGGACTAGAAGAAGACCCACTATGCAGAGGATGTGCAGAGGAGGAGGAAACTCCAATTCATCTTCTGCTACACTGTGAGGCTTTCACAAGAAGTCGTTACAGCATTCTCGGGAAAGAGAAGATACTCCAAAGAGAATTGCCCAACTTATCGATAGGGAAAATTCTGGACTTTATCAGAAGCACAGAACTCCCATAACATAAGGGAAGACTAAATCCGAGGTGCACAATAGATCCAAGAGGTCGCGATGCAAGGAACCAATAGGGACCAACCTCAGAATCATATAATAATATATCTCTGTAAACTCTTTAACGGATGTGGGAAATTGTTTTAAGTTAAGTCTAAAGTTGTCTAAAATTCAAGAAAAATACTCGTTTAGAAGTTTAAAGTCGATACTACAAAGCTCTTGATTAATTTAGTTCAAACACCAAATTTAACGACATTTTAAAACGAAAATGTCAAGAAAACAGTTGCAAAACGGAATAACTGGCTGTTAGCCATAAACGCTAGGTATAGGGTGTGTTGATCGGAGCTCTCGAACATAGGAATTTAACATGTAAAATCATTAGAATCTTTAACAAGAACAAAAGTATATTAAAAGAGACCTGCTTCCAGGATGCTTGAAGCTTCCATTTGAAAGAGCCTTGTTATCAGAAATTAACGTCGGCTGAACGGACTCGAGAAGGTGGACGTGAGCTAGAAGAATGAGCTTCAAGAACGCTGTTCACCTTTATTAAAGCCTTGCAATTCGAAGAAAATTCCTAGATAATGGAAATAGCCTCAATGATTTGATACCGATGATTACAGCCACCTGGTAAAAGTTTATCCAAAAGGAAAGGAGGTTAAAAGGGACCTGCTTCCAAAATGATGGAAGCTTCCACTTAAAAGAGCCTTGGTATCAGTAATTAACATCGGCTGGACGGTCTCGAGAAGGTGGACGTGAACTAGAAAAAAGGTCTTCAAGAACGCTTTTCAGCTTTATTAAAGCCTTGCGATTAGAAGAAGATTCCTATACAATGGAAATTATTGAGGCACTGGTTATCCAACGTTAGGTTCTTATTTGTTGGAATACCTCTTATGGTGTCAAATAATTTATTTCATTCAATGGCATGGACATCGGTTGAAGCACATGGTAAAGCCTTATTAAAAACGAAAAGAGGTTAAAAAAGGACCTGCATCCTAGATGATGGAAGCTTCCATTTGAAAGGGCCGTGGTATCAGAAAACTACGTCAGCTGGACGGTCTCGAGAACGTGGGCGTGAGCTAAAAGAATAGGTTTCAAGAACGCTTTCTAGCATTATTAAAGCTTTGCAATTAGAAGAAGATTCCTAGATAATGAAAATTATTAAGGCACTGGTTATCCAACGTAAGATTCTTATTTGTTCAAATAGCTCTTATGGTGTGAAGAAATATATTTCATTCAATGGTATTGGCATCGGTTGAAGCACCTAATAAAGCTTTATCCATAAAAAAAAAAGGTTAAAAAAGACCTGCTTCCAAGTTGATCGAAGCTTCCATTTAAAAGAGCCTTGGTATCAGAAATTAACGTCGGCTGGACGGTCTCGAGAAGGTGGGCGTGAACTAGAAAAAAGGTTTTCAAGAACGCTTTTTAGCTTTATTAAAGCCTTACGATTAGAAGAAGATTCCTATACAATGGAAATTATTGAGGCACTGGTTATTCAACGTTAGGTTCTTATTTGTTCGAATACCTTTTATGGTGTCAAATAATTTATTTCATTCAATGGCATGGGCATCGGTTGAAGCACATGGTAAAGCCTTATTGAAAACGAAAGGAGGTTAAAAAAGGACCTGCATCCTAGATGATGGAAGCTTCCATTTGAAAGGGCCGTGGTATCAGAAAACTACGTCAGCTGGACGGTCTCGAGAACGTGGGCGTGAGCTAAAAGAATAGGTTTCAAGAACGCTTTCTAGCATTATTAAAGCTTTGCAATTAGAAGAAGATTCCTAGATAATGAAAATTATTAAGGCACTGGTTATCCAACGTAAGATTCTTATTTGTTCAAATAGCTCTTATGGTGTGAAGAAATATATTTCATTCAATGGTATTGGCATCGGTTGAAGCACCTAATAAAGCTTTATCCATAAAAAAAAAGGTTAAAAAAGACCTGCTTCCAAGTTGATCGAAGCTTCCATTTAAAAGAGCCTTGGTATCAGAAATTAACGTCAGCTGGACGGTCTCGAGAAGGTGGGCGTGAACTAGAAAAAAGGTTTTCAAGAACGCTTTTTAGCTTTATTAAAGCCTTACGATTAGAAGAAGATTCCTATACAATGGAAATTATTGAGGCACTGGTTATTCAACGTTAGGTTCTTATTTGTTCGAATACCTTTTATGGTGTCAAATAATTTATTTCATTCAATGGCATGGGCATCGGTTGAAGCACATGGTAAAGCCTTATTGAAAACGAAAGGAGGTTAAAAAAGGACCTGCATCCTAGATGATGGAAGCTTCCATTTGAAAGGGCCGTGGTATCAGAAAACTACGTCAGCTGGACGGTCTCGAGAACGTGGGCGTGAGCTAAAAGAATAGGTTTCAAGAACGCTTTCTAGCATTATTAAAGCTTTGCAAATAGAAGAAGATTCCTAGATAATGAAAATTATTAAGGCACTGGTTATCCAACGTAAGATTCTTATTTGTTCAAATAGCTCTTATGGTGTGAAGAAATTTATTTCATTCAATGGTATTGGCATCGGTTGAAGCACCTAATAAAGCTTTATCCATAAAAAAAAAGGTTAAAAAAGACCTGCTTCCAAGTTGATCGAAGCTTCCATTTAAAAGAGCATTGGTATCAGAAATTAACGTCGGCAGGACGATCTCGAAAAGCTGGACGTGAGCTAGAAGAATGAGCTTTAAGAACGCTCTTCAGCTGTATTAAAGCCTTGCGATTAGAAGAAGATTCCTATATAATGGAAATTATTAACGCACTGGTTATCCAACGTTAGATTCATATTTGATCCAATGGCTCTTATGGTGTGAAAAAATTTATTTCATTCAATGATGTTGGCATCGGTTGAAGCACCTAAAAAAGCTTTATCTATTAACGAAAGGAGGTTAAAAGGAACCGGCTTCCAAGTTGATGGAAGCTTCCATTTAAAAGAGCCTTGGTATCAGAAATTAACGTCGGCTGGACGGTCTCGAGAAGGTGGGCGTGAACTAGAAAAAAGGTTTTCAAGAACGCTTTTTAGCTTTATTAAAGCCTTACGATTAGAAGAAGATTCCTATACAATGGAAATTATTGAGGCACTGGTTATTCAACGTTAGGTTCTTATTTGTTCGAATACCTTTTATGGTGTCAAATAATTTATTTCATTCAATGGCATGGGCATCGGTTGAAGCACATGGTAAAGCCTTATTGAAAACGAAAGGAGGTTAAAAAAGGACCTGCATCCTAGATGATGGAAGCTTCCATTTGAAAGGGCCGTGGTATCAGAAAACTACGTCAGCTGGACGGTCTCGAGAACGTGGGCGTGAGCTAAAAGAATAGGTTTCAAGAACGCTTTCTAGCATTATTAAAGCTTTGCAAATAGAAGAAGATTCCTAGATAATGAAAATTATTAAGGCACTGGTTATCCAACGTAAGATTCTTATTTGTTCAAATAGCTCTTATGGTGTGAAGAAATTTATTTCATTCAATGGTATTGGCATCGGTTGAAGCACCTAATAAAGCTTTATCCATAAAGGTTAAAAAAGACCTGCTTCCAAGTTGATCGAAGCTTCCATTTAAAAGAGCATTGGTATCAGAAATTAACGTCGGCAGGACGATCTCGAAAAGCTGGACGTGAGCTAGAAGAATGAGCTTTAAGAACGCTCTTCAGCTGTATTAAAGCCTTGCGATTAGAAGAAGATTCCTATATAATGGAAATTATTAAGGCACTGGTTATCCAACGTTAGATTCATATTTGATCCAATGGCTCTTATGGTGTGAAAAAATTTATTTCATTCAATGATGTTGGCATCGGTTGAAGCACCTAAAAAAGCTTTATCTATTAACGAAAGGAGGTTAAAAGGAACCGGCTTCCAAGTTGATGGAAGCTTCCATTTAAAAGAGCCTTGGTATCAGAAATTAACGTCGGCTGGACGGTCTCGAGGAGCAGGGCGTGAGCTTGAAGAATGGGCTTGAAGAACACTCTTGAGCTTTAATAAAGCCTTGCGATAATAAGAAGATTTCTAGATAATGGAGATTATTAGCGCACTGGTTATCTATCGTTAGGTTCTGATTTGATAGAATAAATCCTATGGTGTGAAAGAATTTATTTCATTCAATGGCATGGGCATCGGTTGAAGCACCTAGTAAAGCTTTATTCACAACGGAAAGAGGTTAAAAGGTACCTGCTTCCAAAATGATAAAAGCTTCCATTTGAATGAGCCTTAGTATCAGAAATTAACTTCGGCCGAACGATCTCGAGAAGCTGGGCGTGAGCTAGAAGAATGGGCTTGAAGAACGGGCTTGAAGAACACTCTTGAGCTTTAATAAAGCCTTGCGATAATAAGAAGATTCCTAGATATTGGAAATTATTGAGGCACTGCTTATCCAACGTTAGGTTCTTATTTGATCAAATAGCTCCTATGGTGTGAATGAATTTATTTCATTCAAAGGCATTGATTGAAACACCCGGTAAAGCTTTATCCAAAACGAAATAAGGTTTAAAGTGACCTGCTTTCAAGATGATGGAAGCTTCCATTTGAAACAGTCTTGGTATCAAAAATTAACGTCGACTGGACGGCCTCGAGAAGCTGGGCGTGAACTAGAAGAATTGGCAGCAAAAACACTCTTCAGCTTTATTAAAGCCTTGCGATTAGAAGAAGATTCCTAGATAATGGAAATTATTAGGGCATTGGTTATCCATTGTTAGGTTCTTATTTGATCGAATAGCTCCTATGATGTGAATGAATTTATTTCATTCAATGGCATGGGCTGGGCATCAGTTAGTTGAAGTATCCTGTAATGCTTTATCCAAAACGAAAGTATTTTAGAAAGGACCTGCTTCCAGGATAATCGAAGCTTCTGATTGAATAGGCCTTGGTAACAGAAATAAACGTATGTTGCTACATTTTCTCCACACCTTGCTTTGCTTTGCTTTACCAATAATATGTTAAAATAATAAAACTATTATAAATTAAATTTCTGACGTTATAAAGCATCTGAAATTAATTTTGTTTACTGATTTAGGTGCAGAATTTTATGCCACTAAACTTTTATTTGAAGATTTTTTTTCTAAATTAAATAGGAAAGCAGGAAATTACGAAAGTATGATTTTACATGTTATATTCCTATGATCGAGACGTCCGATCACAAATAGACAGCTACCTAGCCTAATTAATTTTTTTTAGATTAATCTGCACCATCGTTCTAAACAGATAATTTCTGTAAATTCTATGATATGCCTGAACACTTGAGAAAATGTGTGTTTAATTAAATTTTAATACATAAACAAAATGAACAATAACAGTCTAAAAGAGCGTTTTTACTTCTAATAAAACACGTTAAGTTATTAATTATTTTAATAAATAAACTAAAACGTAACTAACTTTTATTACATTTCATTATAATGTTAAGTCTCTTGTAATTAATTTGAAAAGAATTTTTATTTTAGCAAAAGTCAATTTCAAATTAGAGTCAGGGAAAAAATACAAAAAAATGTTTATGCAAATCACCTTTTAGAGCTAACATTTTGAAGAGGATGCATTGCATTAAAAGTGTACTCTTTGATTTAAAAGTCAAAATTTTTATTATTTTACTTTATAATTTATTTACTTCTGTTTAACAAAGTTCATAAATTACAAAATTTATTTAAATTGTTCTTAGGATGAGATTTTTTCTTCAAAATTTGCTGACTTTGAACTTGTCGTAATTTCTAATATTACAAAAGCTTATCTAATAGCAGATTACCGGAAGGAAGGTAATGTGGCCAGGAAAGTCAAAAATTCAGGTCGCTAGTGCATGTAGAACAAACGCCAAATATACATATAGGACAGGGGAGGCCTCAAAGAAAATTAATGAAAACGTAGAAGGAAGACTTGGTCTTTGTTAGTTACCAAAACATCAGAATGAAATTTGATAAGTCTATAAACACTCTGTATACCAGCAGTTCACAATTTTTCATTTAATTAAAGAAGAGAAAAGCTAGCTACACGTTTTATTTATTAAAATAATAATTATTAAGTAATTTGGGATTGTTACTGTTCATTTTTTGATTCAATAGAACTACATATTAAAATTTTTAATTAAAAACACATTTTCTTAATACATTTTCTGTATTAAATTTACTTAAATGAATGTTTTTAATATTACCTAATTAGTCTTAATTAACTAAACATTTTTTTTGCTCGAAAGCGAACTTTATTAAAAAATTTCAAGCATAAAGTTGTCTCATTTACCTTGTGGGCTTTCTTAAAAAAAAATTATTTAACATAAATAAAATTATATTAAATCGTCTAAAAAGTTACTTACAAAGATCTTATAGAATTAATTTTAATGTGCTTACGAATAATGACTGTAGGATTAAAATGAAGTTTCGTCTTAAAAAAACCTTTGTCGATGACTAAATTAAAACGTTTTTCTTTAACAAATTTCCTCCAGTTGAAGATTTGTAAGTATATTCATAGCACTCCGGTGTAAAATCACTCTCTCCTTCTTCAAAGTTGCTCAAAGGTACGGTACTTCATAAAAAAATTATGCTACGTCACTGATAAGGCCAATTATTTTCAAATCACTTCATTATTTGAAGAATTAGAGCAACCGCTGCTTCTTATAGGCTCTATGCAAGCTATCACCTTCCTCCCTCGATTATTGAACTATTTGAAATTAAAGTCCCATCAAAAGTAGCTTTAAAGCGTCGCTTTTTATAAACATATTGTGCTTGATCACTGATAAAAATAAATATTTTCATATCGCCCTACTTAAAGAATTTCTAGGAACACTCTCGCCTCTTATAGACTCTAGTCTATAACTAGCTATCACACCCTCTCATCATTATTGAACTGTTTGAAACTAATGTCTCTCTAAGAAGTGGCATGATAGCTTGGTCTTTAATTAAACTCTTGGGTTTCGTCACTGATAAAAACAAATATTTTAAAATCGCTCCACTTAAATAATTTCTAGGAACACCCCTGCCTCTGACATACTCTTTACAAGCTAGCACCCTCTATATCCATAATTGAACTATTTGGAACTAATGTCCCCCTAAAAAGTGGCATGAAGGCTTGGCCTTTTATTAAACTCTTCGGTTTCGTCACTGATAAATACAAATATTTTAAAATCGCTCCACTTAAATAATTTCTAGGAACATCCCTGCCTCTGACAGACTCTATACAAGCTATCACCCTCTATCTCCATAATTGAACTGTTTGGAACTAATGTCCCCCTAAAAAGTGGCATGAAGGTTTGGCATTTTATTATACTCTTGGATTTCGGCACTGATAAAAACAAACGTTTTAAAATCGCCCCACTTAAAGAATTTCTAGGAACACCCCTGCCTCTGACAGACTCTATACAAGCTATCACTCTCTCTCTCCATAATTGAACTGATTGGAACTAATGTCCCTCTAAAAAGTGGCATAAAGGCTTGGCCTTTTATTAAACTCTTGGATTTTGACACTGATAAAAACAAATATTTTAAAATCGCCCCACTTACAGAATTTCTAGGAACACCTTCGCCTCTTACAGACTCTTTACAAGCTATCACCCTCTCTCTCCATAATTGACCTGATTGGAACTAATGTCCCCCTAAAAAGTGGCATGAAGGCTTGGCCTTTTATTATACTCTTGGATTTCGGCACTGATAAAAACAAATGTTTTAAAATCGCCCCACTTAAAGAATTTCTAGGAACACCTTCGCCTCTTACAGACTCTTTACAAGCTATCACTCTCTCTGTCTCCATAATTGTACTGATTGGAACTAATGTCCCTCTAAAAAGTGGCATGAAGGCTTGGCCTTTTATTATACTCTTGGATTTCGGCACTGATAAAAACAAATCTTTTAAAATCGCCCCACTTAAAGAATTTCTAGGAACACCCCTGCCTCTGACAGACTCTATACAAGCTATCACCTTCTCTCTCCATAATTGAACTGATTGGAACTAATGTCCCTGTAAAAAGTGGCATGAAGGCTTGGCCTTTTATTAAACTCTTGGATTTCGGCACTGATGAAAACAAATCTTTTAAAATCGCCCCACTTAAATAATTTCTAGGAACACCTTTGCCTATTACATACTCTTTACAAGCTATCACCCTCTATCTCCATAATTGAACTGATTGGAACTAATGTCCCTCTAAAAAGTGGCATGAAGGCTTGGCCTTTTATTGAACTCTTGGATTTCGGCACTGATAAAAATAAATATTTTAAAATCGACCCACTTAGAGAATTTCTAGGAACACCTTCGCCTCTTACAGACTCTTTACAAGCTATCACTCTCTCTGTCTCCATAATTGAACTGTTTGGAACTAATGTCCCTCTAAAAAGTGGCATGAAGGCTTGGCCTTTTATTATACTCTTGGATTTCGGCACTGATAAAACCAAATATTTTAAAATCGCCCCACTTAAAGAATTTCTAGGAAAGGAACACCCCTGCCTCTGACAGACTCTATACAAGCTATCACCCTCTCTCTCCATAATTGAACTGATTGGAACTAATGTCCCCCTAAAAAGTGGCATGAAGGCTTGGCCTTTTATTAAACTCTTGGATATCGGCACTGATAAAAACAAATATTTTAAAATCGCCCCACTTAGAGAATTTCTAGGAACACCTTCGCCTCTTACAGACTCTTTACAAGCTATCACTCTCTCTGTCTCCATAATTGAACTGTTTGGAACTAATGCCCCCTAAAAGGTGGCATGAAGGCTTGGCCTTTTATTATACTGTTGGGTTTCGTCACTGATCAACACAAATATTTTAAAATCGCCCCACTTAAAGAATTTCTAGGAACACCCCTGCCTCTTACAGACTCTATACAACCTGTCGTCCTCTCTCTCCATAATTGAACTGATTGGAACTAATGTCCCTCTTAAAAATGGCTTGAAGGCTTGGCCTTTTATGAAACTCTTGGGTTTCGTCACTGATAAAAACAAATCTTTTAAAATCGCCCCACTTAAAGAATTTCTAGGAACACCTTTGCCTCTTACAGACTCTTTACAAGCTATCGCCCTCTCTCTCCGTAATTGAACTGTTTGGAACTAATGTCCCTCTAAAAAGTGGCATGAGAGCTTGGCCTTTTATTATACTGTTGGGTTTCGTCACTGATAAACACAAATATTTTAAAATCGCTACACTTAAAGAATTTCTAGGAACACCCCTGCTTCTTACAGACTCTATACAAGCTATCACCCTCTCTCTCCATAATTGAACTGATTGGAACTAATGTCCCTCTTAAAAATGGCTTGAAGGCTTGGCCTTTTATTATACTCTTTGGTTTCGTCACTGATAAACACAAATATTTTAAAATCGCCCCACTTAAAGGATTTCTAGGAACACCCCTGCCTCTGACAGAGTATAATCAAGCTATCGCCCTCTCTCTCCATAATTAAACTGATTGGAACTAATGTCCCTCTAAAAAGTGAAGGCATGAAGGCTTGGCCTTTTATTAAACTCTTGGATTTCGGCACTGATAAAAACAAATATTTTAAAATCGCCCCACTTAAACAATTTCTAAGAACACCCCTGCCTCTTATAGACTCTATTCAAGCTATTACCCCTTCTCACCATTATTGAATTGTTTGGAATTATTGTCCCCCTAAGAATTGCCTTAAAGGCTTGACCTTTTATAGTACTTTTGGGCATTGTCACTGATAAAATCCAATATTTTAAAATCGCCCACTAAAGATTTTCTAAGAACACCTTTACCTCTTATAGACCCTCTACAAACTATCACCCTTTCTCTCCATTATTGAACTATTTGGTATTAATGTCTCCCTCAAAAGTGGCTTTTGGCTTTGGCTTTGAGCTTTTATAAAAATTTTGTTGCCTCTAAGACGAGCTCAATTAATCTTTATTTTAAAACGACTATCACGACCTTTAGAAAATGTATACATAATATAATTTACAATATCTTTTGCATGTCTAACACAATTTATTTCTAATAGGAAGCTGCGATTGACACAACATGATCTCAAATTAATGGAAAAAGAGCTCATAAGATTGTATCCCTGCTGCGTTGATAGTTTTAATCTAAATTAAGTCATCTTCAGGTGCTCGACGCAAAACAAACTCTTTTCAAAATTAAACAATTTGCTCTAAATGCAAAACGGCGTTTGAAGAAGCTCCTCGAAATTCTAAAACAAAAAAATTATTAATTTTTCACTTTTTTTTTAAATTAAAAAATAATGTCTTGTAGAAAGGTTTAAATTAAAGCTTTGCAATTTTGTTGAAAATTACGTTTTTAAAATTTTTTAATAAAAACGCACCCCCTATTGTTAGTAAATATATTTCATGTTAATACGCATGAAAAAATAATTTATTAAATAATTTAAAAATAAAATCAAATACAGGGTGGTTTTTTCAATCGTACTAACACAGCCAACTTGGTACCCAATGGCAAGAGGTGCTGCATTGCATATTTCCTTATTACAAAATAGTTGGGTATTTGAACGAGTTACAAGAATTTGTTTTAATGTTGGAAAAATTTGGAGTAGTTGTGAAAATACTGAAGAAAAACTGAAAATTGTCAAATTAAATTTAAAATGGAAAACTTGACCCCATCGTCAATATCAAAAAATTGTAAATGACAAAGTGGTGTTACTTCTAAAAAAATTTGAAATGACACTGATTTTAATAGTACTGTATTGTGCCGCTAGACGGCGCTGCTGTCAAGTTTTTGTTTTCAAATGGACGCTTCTATTTTTTTTAAATAAAACAATTAATTATTTTGAACCCAGCTATGAAAACAGAAACCTTCTATGTAGTTCAGTTATCTAATAAACAAAAAATTTTGGTTTAGACAGGACCGACTTTAATTTTTTTTAATCTTGCTTTCAAAATTACTATGCAAAATATTAAAAATTTGTTAATGTGCAAATCTTATAAAGTTGTTAGGACTGTCACAATCTCATTTTGCAAAAATTATTATTTTTCTTTTCTTCACAACCATTAGTATACAGGGTTATTCAAATTTAATTATCAGATCACTACAGAAATCTCGTATACCGTACGAGATACGAAGTTGGTTAACTTGAGCCCAAGTTGTGTTATTAGATGGTCGATAACAATGGTAACAAACCATCGAGTTTCTTTTGTTAACTAATTAATAATTAAAAGTAGGCCATGATTTCAAAGGTAACAAATGTCTATTTGTCATTATTAATTTTTGAAATAAAAAAAGAACGAAACAATGTAGAAAATTTTTATTTGCATGAGCGTCTTAATTATGCAATTGCGCCACTCTGTTTAAAGAAAATCATGGGCGTCTGTAAGAAAACAAAAAGTTGACCGTGGCGACACCTAGCGTCTTAATACAAAACTATTGATTTTTTGACGTTATAAGAATTTTCCTTTTGCGATTTTTTTGATTTTAGCGACCAATTTCGAAATTATTAGCGAAAATTAACCTTGGTAATGTTCAGTTTTTTTTAAATAATTCTACAACTATTCGAAATTTTCCCAATGTAAAAATAGCTTTCAGGAGGTCGTTTAAATAGGCACCTTTTTTGTAAGTGAATCGAATGTGCAACTCGTACCGTTGCCAAGATAGCAACGCTTGTGTGATTAGAAAAAACACCCTGTATAAGGCGCCAACAACATTGTGACGCATCAAAAACGTAATTGAAAACGGTCCAAGAAAATCAATAGATGAAAAGGAGAAAAATCTTATTGTTTTACATAATTAAAAACAAAGTTTATCCGAGCAATTTTAATAAAAATTGAGAAGGAAATTGTTTATAATAAAGTTTTCCGCTTCAACTAAAACTACTAACGATGGGAAAATAAAAAAAAAATTGGCAATTTTAAAATGTTTACTCAAAATTATATAGTATCTACCCGCATTTCAGCATGAAAGGTAGATTTGACGTAATTTTAAAGACAAATTCGATTTGTAAAATAAAAAAGAAATTGTAAAATGTAATTTACCCAAAAAATTATTTTTTTGTAAATTTTTGTAATTGCATCATAAAGAATACAACAAACTTTGTTCGTCTTCCAACTTTAAACTTTTATCTTTTAATTTTATTTCTCTAAAACCATCTTTACATAATTTCATTATTATTGTAAATAAATTAAACATTAATTTAGCTGATGCGTAATACTGATCTGAACTTTGTAAATTTACAAACTGATGCATTTTCATCTGAACTACTACACGATCAAGAGAATACTGCTCGTGAAAATTTCATTTGAGTATTGGTTTATAGTATACGCATGCCATTTTCCATAAAGAAGCGTTTTTTTACAACAATTCCAAAAAATAGTTAAATAAATGATAAAAGTACCATTAAACAATTTTGCTTGTTTTAATTAATTTATTAAATAATCAATTTAATTTCAGCTTCAGTAAAATAATTTTAAATTAAATTTAACAATTTTTATAATTATTTAATTTATAAATTAATTTTGTTTATTTTAATAACAAAATTTAAATTAATTTTACTTAATTTCATTATTGCTCGTGTTGTGACTTTCAAAAAGGGACTTTTGGCGCCATCTCTTGATCAACATCGATACTAAAAAATTGTTTATATCAAATAGACATTTTCTTTATCAGTACATCAGTCTTGTCCCAACACTTATACTATTAATTAGGGCCCATGGTAGACGTACAAATTATAAACACCTTTCTCTGATCCATCAGTTTTCGACCCACCCTACTTGTAGGATGAGCTCTGACTTTGTTGATTTTTTCACGGAATTATCGTATCTTCCTGGTTTGGATTTAAATTTCAATTTTTTTTACTCTGCCATCGAATGTGACCTTGAAAGTTCTTCCACAACCTGTAAATCAACCCCAGTCCCATAAAAATCAGTGAAAATTCTTTGAGACCTTATGATCGAGCTCAGAAATTTTTTTTATAACAACTCGTTGTACATCTTGACTTGGGGACTCCCCTAAACCAATTTGGCCAACTCCGACTATTTCCAAAACTTTAACCTTTAAAAATACCCCAGTTTGTCTTTGTAGCCCCTTCAAATTCCTTAAACTAGAACTTTAAGATTCGTACATGAATATTTCCGTAAACACAGACATTCTTCCTCAGTCTGTGACCCAAATTTCAATAAACAAACTAATTTGTAATCTTAATTACGTACCAAAGTTTAAAAAACCGAACTTTGTTTGTCCGAATAAATTTAAGTAATCAATTTAATTGAGGAAATTGTTCAGGTATCTCTAAATGACCTTGGCTACTTATTATTTTATTAAACATTTGATAATTGCACGGGTCATCGTACATAGTTTAGGGACCTTACAAGTGCGTTCCTCTTTAAAGTACCAGTCATTGTCGCGTTCTAATATCCGAATGTCTAGTTTTGACGATGATTATTAGATCATTAGATTGGAGTATGGTCAAGGACGTCATGGAGCGTTAATAAATTTTGATTATTTCATCTTGCAACGCTTAGCGTGTGCTGAAGACAGGAACGTATTTAAAAAAAATTTTCATACTGGAAATTATTTCAATTTTTGAAGAAGCCCCAAGAAAAACCTAAATAAGCATGGTGAGCCCCATATGCGGCTTTGGAAGGCTAAAAAAGATAAAATAAGCTGGGTGTTGCTTTGGCTAGAGTTTTATGATGATGGCTTGAAGATTTGAAGGTTTTGAAAAAACAATTCTTGGAGAAAACTTTTCAAGTTCCACGAGTAGACACGGGAAGTGCTTGGAAAGAGATGGGAATAGAATCTAATTCTCAAAAGCCTGTGATGATGTGATGAAACTCTTCTTATGGAGCTACTGATCGTGCCATTTTGTACCATCAGAAAAACTGATTCAGAAATACAATTTTCACAGAACGTTTGAGATAATCAGTCCATTTGAACGAGTGAGCTTCAGAAGAACGCTGGTACCAAAATACTAAGCACAGCTGGAAGAGGCTGGAGATGATAGCACTCAGAAGGCTTTCAAGCTTAGAATAAGTCTTTGGTTGGTGTCTTCCAACGACAAAGATTAGTTAGTCTGTTGGGATGGGATGATTTAATGATTGCCCAAGCACGCGCTAGCTCAGTAAACCGGCGCTGAAAGCATGAAATTTTTGTAATTTATATTAAAATAACACCAATCTTCAAGACCATGAGTGCTGTGAGAAATAAAACCATGGAAAGAGTAACGATTTGTTCAATTAATCTCTTTTAGACTTGGATTTGCTTATCAATACTTATCACATCACGTCCTCCTTCTTGTTTTAATCTTTTGGAACGGTATATCTATGTAGAATTTTAGCTCTAGGTAGAACTAAAAGCGGAGAATTTTCAAAAATCTTTCTTAGGTTTGAAGAACATTCTGGAACAGTGGAAACTTTCCGTTAATAATTTTCCACCAATTTGAAAGAGTTTAAAATTAGAATAACACGAGTTGACACAAACACCCATTAAAACTATAATTCAATCAATTTAAATCAATTATTTAATTTTTAGAAGGAAAATTCCTAATTGTAACTATTACACAAGAAAGTAATTCCAAGCTCTGTTTATCTTGTAATTTCATCGTAAACCTCAATCGTCCATAAGGAACTGCCTGTAATTTCAACTTTCGAAAATTCGGTTGGTAATTCGTAAGGTGGTAATTTCCCTTAAAAAAATTTTTAATAAAAATATTTTTAAATTTTGGAAATATTTTACTTTTCTAGTTGGACAAGATGATGGTATAACTGCGGCTGCTCTTTGTATATCATAAACAAATTCGCCCATATACGTTTTAAGTGCTTTACAATAACTTTCTTTTATTGTAAATAATTTAATCCAATCGTCACCAGACTCGACAGTTTTAAAACTTTGTTCAATAATAATTATTGCCTGTTAAATGGGAGAAAATGTTATTTATTGTTGATTAAGAGCAAAAGTGACACTTATTTTTGGCAAGTCAGTACTGTTACTGAGCACTACTGACGAGCCAAAAAAAGTCACTATTCTCCGCATGGAACATTTTATTTTTTCTGAAACCGATAAAAATTAATTAAAGCTGAAAAAACATAAAAAAATATGAAAAAAGGCATCTCTGAGCAAAAGTGACACTTAATTTTCGAAAGCAAGTACGGAGCACTACTGAAGGGCCTAAAAAGTCACTATATTCTTCGCACAAAATGTTTTATTTTTTCTTAAAACGTTAAAAAATAATTAAAACTGAAAAACAAGTAAAAAATAAAAGATAATGAAAAAGAGGCATTTCTGAGCAAAAGCGACACTTATTTTTCGAAAGTGAGTACGGAGCACTACTGAAGGGCCTAGAAAGTCACTATTCTTTGCATGAAACGTTTTATTTTTTCTTAAAACGTTAAAAAATAATTAAAACTGAAAAACAAGTAAAAAATAAAAGATAATGAAAAAGAGGCATTTCTGAGCAAAAGCGACACTTATTTTTCGAAAGTGAGTACGGAGCACTACTGAAGGGCCTAAAAAGTCACTATTCTTTGCATGAAACGTTTTATTTTTTCTTAAAACGTTAAAAAATAATTAAAACTGAAAAACAAGTAAAAAATAAAAGATAATGAAAAAGAGGCATTTCTGAGCAAAAGCGACACTTATTTTTCGAAAGTGAGTACGGAGCACTACTGAAGGGCCTAAAAAGTCACTATTCTTTGCATGAAACGTTTTATTTTTTCTTAAAACGTTAAAAAATAATTAAAACTGAAAAACAAGTAAAAAATAAAAGATAATGAAAAAGAGGCATTTCTGAGCAAAAGCGACACTTATTTTTCGAAAGTGAGTACGGAGCACTACTGAAGGGCCTAAAAAGTCACTATTCTTTGCATGAAACGTTTTATTTTTTCTTAAAACGTTAAAAAATAATTAAAACTGAAAAACAAGTAAAAAATAAAAGATAATGAAAAAGAGGCATTTCTGAGCAAAAGCGACACTTATTTTTCGAAAGTGAGTACGGAGCACTACTGAAGGGCCTAGAAAGTCACTATTCTTTGCATGAAACGTTTTATTTTTTCTTAAAACGTTAAAAAATAATTAAAACTGAAAAACAAGTAAAAAATAAAAGATAATGAAAAAGAGGCATTTCTGAGCAAAAGCGACACTTATTTTTCGAAAGTGAGTACGGAGCACTACTGAAGGGCCTAGAAAGTCACTATTCTTTGCATGAAACGTTTTATTTTTTCTTAAAACGTTAAAAAATAATTAAAACTGAAAAACAAGTAAAAAATAAAAGATAATGAAAAAGAGGCATTTCTGAGCAAAAGCGACACTTATTTTTCGAAAGTGAGTACGGAGCACTACTGAAGGGCCTAAAAAGTCACTATTCTTTGCATGAAACGTTTTATTTTTTCTTAAAACGTTAAAAAATAATTAAAACTGAAAAACAAGTAAAAAATAAAAGATAATGAAAAAGAGGCATTTCTGAGCAAAAGCGACACTTATTTTTCGAAAGTGAGTACGGAGCACTACTGAAGGGCCTAAAAAGTCACTATTCTTTGCATGAAACGTTTTATTTTTTCTTAAAACGTTAAAAAATAATTAAAACTGAAAAACAAGTAAAAAATAAAAGATAATGAAAAAGAGGCATTTCTGAGCAAAAGCGACACTTATTTTTCGAAAGTGAGTACGGAGCACTACTGAAGGGCCTAAAAAGTCACTATTCTTTGCATGAAACGTTTTATTTTATCCTAAAACATTAAAAATTAATTAAAACTGAAAAAAACGTCAAAAAGAGAAGACCTTTAAAAAGCGCTATCTCTCTTGTCAATTACTTGTACTTCACTTGTGTAAATTTTTTTTTAATTTACTTTAAATTGTAAAAACAAGCTAATTATTTAACGTAACAAATAAATAATAAAAAGAAATTAAAAAAACATTAGCTTTTAACATTACTTACAGAGATGCTTAGAGAAATTGCTTTAGGTTATTAGAATTTAATTTTTCGTTGAAAAATACAACCTAACCTTACTTATTCAGTAAAAAAATGTGAAATTGTTTTGATGTTTTTTTTCTTCAAACGTCAAAAAAAGCTGGCATTTTGTTACTGAACAAGTAAGGTTAAAGTTCTACTTTTCCATCCTAGGAGGTAAAAGTAAATTCTATCCTTAAATATTTACAACAAATTGTAACGTAAAATGATATAAGCATTTGTAATGTAAAAAGGTAATGTTTTTATAAATTTTAAGTTATAATTTATTCGTTGCGTTTAATAATTAGCTTCTTTTTACAAGTTAGAGTTAATTTTTTTAAATATTTGACAATTGAACTACAAATAATTTTCAAGAGAAATTTTTTTTTTTTTAATTATTTTTGGTATTTTTAAGTTTTACATTTGAAGAAAAATTCAATGTGTCATTCGGAGTAAAAGTACGTTTTTTAGCTCGTGGGTAAAAAAAAGTAACACTTTTACTCCTAATAAAACAAACTACTATTCTTAATTCAATGCGCATGTAGTGTCTAATGATAGCTATTAAAAATCAAAATGACACGATACGTGCCACACCAAATGACCAAATACGAATCGAAGATGAGCAGATGATAGACGGTTTTCTACAATGATTCTCTAAAATTGATAATTACATAATATAGTTTTAAGACGTGATGTAGGTTAAAAGTGAAAATGAAATATAGAGTTGGTCCTAGGATAAAACCCTGATGAAGTCTTGAGGCTGAGGGTTTATTAAACATGCCAATGTTTAATTTAAAACTTCAGCTTCTCCTGTAGGTTGTTTGGATGAGTGCTAAGAACGTTATACACTATTCACCGACAAGATGCAGATAAGCCAAGAAATTTATGGGGAGTGGCTTAACTGCATCTTGTCGGTGAACAATTTATAGATCTAGATGATCAAAAAAAATTATAGAAATTTATGTTTACCCAAACGTTATCACCAATATCCGAAGTTGTACTAAAATTAGCATCCACAATTTGTTTACCATTAGTAGAATTTTTTAAATCTACATACATTTTAACGGAAGGATCTGTAATATTTTCGCACCAAGAAGCGCTTTCGACAAAAAAATTTTCAGCACTTTGACTCTGTAAATAATTTGTTTTCGAAAGTAGGTCAGGTAAAAAGGGCACTTACAAGCGTTTAACTTACGTAAGCTCTGTTGAATAATAAGCAAACTTGAAACAATAGAAATAACATTTTTAAAAACAACATTGTCGTTGCTGTTAGTTGTTATTGTCATTTACACATATCTCTCGGTAGGTACTTTTAAAACAAATAATGATGTTTTTAGATTGTCATCGCTCATCAGCCTTCAAATGTTTACTTTGTTTTATAAGAATCATTATTAAATCATTAAATCGACTACAACGGCGTTCTCAAATTGTAAGAAATTGAAACAAAATTAATTTATTGCAAATTGCTTGCACACGACGAGTACAATGAGTAATGTAATTATAATTTTCATTTTATTATTACTACACGTGTCAAGGAATAATAATTTAATTATAAAATTATAGGGTTTCCAGACGGAAAGGAAATATCACTAAACGTGTATTTTGGAAATATTTGTAACGCTTTCATGATGTCTGGTGCTTTGTATCACCGTTATAAACGTTGGAAGAGCCATGGTGGACAATATTAGGTAAAATTTACTTGTGAGGAATTTTCTGCGATGAATTTTCCGTAAACCTTCGAGCCACTACCAGCTACAGTACGATGAGCTACAGAAAATAACTTCTAAGGCAGAAGATTCTTATAAAATATTGAGCTACTTAAATCTATAGTTCCACAGGGTAACGTTCTTGGCCCTGCTCTGTTTTGGTAAAAAAAAATACAAGTATAGCACCGACTGAAAATGATTTTTCTGTTCTAGGAAATACACAAACAATTCCTTGTTTTGCCTCTTTTTTACATCCTTGACTGAGCCAGCTTCATTTGTACCACATGGTAATGTTATGTAATGTTCTATTTATAAAAATATAAAGACTTACTTTTAGCTAGTTTTGACACAAAATGACTTTCCTTTTCCAAGAACTTGCACACAAATAAAACCATTTTTTATTTCTTTTTTTAATCCAATTACTTTTCTTAACCTTCAGTAAATGGAAAATTAATTACAAGTGTGTTAACGATAAGGAAATCCAAGAACAGTTTTCTTCATAATCTTTTTTATTATTTACAAGTTATTTATGCCACACTTATCTACCAATTATTCGATTAAAAGGTCACAAAAAAAAGATTAATTTTTAAAAGTGCTTTGTATAAATTTATATACAGGATGACTTTTCCTGAAGTCCGGTATAATAGACTATCCTATGTAGCGACGAGCCCAGCGGAGAAAAGTTTAGTAATCTGAAGAAACTCCTTCAAGAGACACTTAAAATTAAAGCTGTTGAATTACTACCATAGGCGTTGCTGGTTTTAACTTTTTGTTTTCTCAAGGACGTCCATGATTTTTTTGCTTAACTAAAACAATTTCTGTCTCTTTCTCTCTTTTCTCACTGTATCTTTCTCAGTCTCCTTCTCTGCAAGTTTCCTCTGTCATCTGATCTGTAAGTTTTATGTGTCATCTCATCCCATCTGTCAATATCTTCTGTCATCTCATGTATCAATCTCATCTGTTACCTATCGTGTCATGAATATCATCTGTCAAATTCATCTGGCAGTCTCATATTATGTCATATCGTCTCATCGGTAAATCTCATCTGGCAATGTCTTCTATCATTTCATGTATCAATCTCATCTGTCACCAATCGTATCATGAATATCATCTATCAATCTCATCTGTCAGTTTCATATTATGTCATATCATCTCATCGGTAAATCTCATCTGGCAATGTCTTTTGTCATCTCATGTATTAATCTCATCTGTCACCAATCGTATCATGAATATCATCTATCAATCTCATCTGTCAGTTTCATATTATGTCATATCATCTCATCGGTAAATCTCATCTGGCAATGTCTTCTGTCATCTCATGTATTAATCTCATCTGTCACCAATCGTATCATGAATATCATCTATCAATCTCATCTGTCAGTTTCATATTATGTCATATCATCTCATCGGTAAATCTCATCTGGCAATGTCTTCTGTCATCTCATGTATTAATCTCATCTGTCACCAATCGTATCATGAATATCATCTATCAATCTCATCTGTCAGTTTCATATTATGTCATATCATCTCATCGGTAAATCTCATCTGTCAATATCATATGTCAATCTCATATTATGTCATATCGTCTCATCCGTAAATCTCATCTGTCAGTCTCATCTGGCAATGTCTTCTGTCATCTCATGTATCAATCTCATCTGTCACCTATCGTGTCATGAATATCATCTGTCAATCTCATCTGTCAATCTCATCTGTCAGTCTCATATTATGACATATCGTCTCATCGGTAAATCTCATCTGGCAATGTCTTCTGTCATCTCATGTATTAATCTCATCTGTCACCAATCGTATCATGAATATCATCTATCAATCTCAACTGTCAGTTTCATATTATGTCATATCATCTCATCGGTAAATCTCATCTGGCAATGTCTTCTGTCATCTCATGTATTAATCTCATCTGTCACCAATCGTATCATGAATATCATCTATCAATCTCATCTGTCAGTTTCATATTATGTCATATCATCTCATCGGTAAATCTCATCTGTCAATATCATATGTCAATCTCATATTATGTCATATCGTCTCATCCGTAAATCTCATCTGTCAGTCTCATCTGGCAATGTCTTCTGTCATCTCATGTATCAATCTCATCTGTCACCTATCGTGTCATGAATATCATCTGTCAATCTCATCTGTCAGTCTCATATTATGACATATCGTCTCATCGGTAAATCTCATCTGGCAATGTCTTCTGTCATCTCATGTATTAATCTCATCTGTCACCAATCGTATCATGAATATCATCTATCAATCTCAACTGTCAGTTTCATATTATGTCATATCATCTCATCGGTAAATCTCATCTGGCAATGTCTTCTGTCATCTCATGTATTAATCTCATCTGTCACCAATCGTATCATGAATATCATCTATCAATCTCATCTGTCAGTTTCATATTATGTCATATCATCTCATCGGTAAATCTCATCTGGCAATGTCTTCTGTCATCTCATGTATTAATCTCATCTGTCACCAATCGTATCATGAATATCATCTATCAATCTCATCTGTCAGTTTCATATTATGTCATATTATCTCATCGGTAAATCTCATCTGTCAATATCATATGTCAATCTCATATTATGTCATATCGTCTCATCCGTAAATCTCATCTGTCAGTCTCATCTGGCAATGTCTTCTGTCATCTCATGTATCAATCTCATCTGTCACCTATCGTGTCATGAATATCATCTGTCAATCTCATCTGTCAATCTCATCTGACGTCTCATTTTATGTGTTAGTCCTATCTGTCAGTCTTATCTGTCATTTAATTTTATCTGTCCACGCCAAGAGGCTCATAGGCAGACAGATAGATAAACAAGATGGTGGAGAGAATTATTTTCGAGTCTTAGCTTACAACAGGCCATCGCCTGACATTTAAACTATTTCCCGAGTGGGTAAAATTTTAAAAATTTAACTAATTGATGGACGAACCAACTGACAGATTCACAGACAGACTTTGGGCACTGTTATTGGGGAAATCTCTTTAACATAGGAAATAACTTAAAAAAAATTCTTCCGAAGTTATTTACTAACACTTAATAAATTATCCATCGATTAAAAGGTCACAAAGATAAATTATAAAAACGTTAGTTCAAGTAATTTAATAATAAATAAAAAAAAGAAATCATTTTATATAAATTATTCTTTACTACAAGTACGGATCTTAAACGTACGTAGTACAGTACATACGTACGTAACACATTAAAGACATTAGAAATTTAAATCTTGTTCTAACGTCCTAACTTAACCGATTTTATTATTAAGTTTGCATGCTTAATATGTCTTTAACCTTTTATAATAATCAACTGAGCGGTCTTGACCACTGATTTAGTTCAAACTCTTTAACAAAAAGTGAAACCACGTGAAGTAGATGGTGGTGTCTCCCCGAAGAGCTCCACATTTAAATATTATTTTAAATGTAAGTAAAAAAAAATTTTTTAATGATATAATAATCAAAAGTTTGTTTATTAATTTTAAAAATTTCAATAATTTTTTTTGTTGCAAAAATATTTATTTATTAGTCACTCTTTGTTCTTATTTGAAGTGTTGTCTACTCTTTATTATTGTCCACGATTTTTATATTAAAAAACAATTATTTCGAACTACGCTTGTCAAATTTTAACAATATTTTGAATTTTTCAAATTTTGCAAAATTTCAAGAAAGTCTTGTATCAGGGTCAAGTTTACGTAATTGTCCATTACCAGGATTAAGTACCTAATAAAGCTCCATTTTGGTGGCGTTTTTCTCTACAATACTTTCGTTGCTTTGGTCTTTTGATTACATTAAAATTTATAGTATTTTATATCTTGTGCTGCTATTGCCAAAAATTTACCACTCCATTAATTTAGTTTTGCTCCATATGCTTCACACCTAGGCTTTTAATGAGTTTTTACTACCATTGAGTAAATCAAAGCCCTTTAGTTGTAACTACCCATTAGGATTTCCACTACTTTACCCTAGGGTAAGTTATCAAACCTCAGTTTGGTTTTCCTCAGGTTTCGACTCCATTATTACACTATTAATTGTCCTACCCTAAAGCTTAGAATAATGTATTTATTTCCGTTGAGTAACCCAGAGACCTATGGACGTAACTGGTAGCTTTTACCTAGTGTAAGTTTGCATACTTGGTTTGGTTTTACTCAAGTTTTGACTGCTCTGTTACGCCACTAATTGGCCTAACCTAAAGCTTGGCATAATGTAATAATTATTCCCATTGAGTAAATCAAAGACTTTAGTTGTAACTAGGCCTTAGGGTTTCTTATGCTTTCAACTAGTGCAGTTAGCAGTTCTCTATTTGGTTTTTCATAGATTTTGACTCTCTTATAACATCATTAAGGACGGAAGGTACTCGCAATATTTGTTGAACTTAATCATTTTTTTTCTGGCTTATAAAAATTTATTTTAATTAATTGGTAATGTGAGGAATGTTAACTAGGGCTGTACTTAATATTTGTAAAATATAAAAGTTATAATTGTTATAGTTTAAAAGATAATTTATTAAAATTATTTACATATTTACGGCCTTAATAACAGTTCAATTAAATCGGCGTTTAAGCCATGTAATAGAGAATCTTTTATTCTAGGGTATGACATATTTTATAATTTTATTAATTATTTGGAAACTTGTATATCGTCATTTTATTAATTTTATTGTGGCTACTTTTGTATTATTGAGGCGTATAAAATTGAATTATATAAGTTTCCAAATATTAAATAAAATTATAAAATATGTCATACCCTAGAATGAAGGATTGTCTATAACATGGCTTAAACGCCGATTTAATTGAACAGTTATTAAAGCCGTAAATATCTAATTAATTTTAATAAATTATCTTTTAAACTATAACGATTATAACTTTTATATTTTACAAATATTAAGTACAGCCCTAGTTAACATTCCTCACATTACCAATTAATTAAAATAAATTTTTATAAGCCAGAAAAAAAATGATTAAGTTCAACAAATATTGCGAGTACCTTCCGTCCTTAATTGGCCTAACTTAAAGCTTTAGACTAGGCGCAAAAGTTAAAGTATTTTATGCAAGCGGCATTTCATATAACATTTTGGTAACCGATGTTTTCCCAGTATTTCAACCCTACTGAATACGAAACTTGCGGTTATCAAAGCGAAATCTTAACCGGAAGCGTGATATTCAAGATATTCAAGATGTCAGCTTTGTTATTTTTGATGGAATCATTATGGACAATTAAGACAAATATTTTTATTGGTTCGGATAGATAATTTTATATCCTACAATTTTTATTAGAAGTAAAATTATCTTCAGATCACTCCTAAAAGAGCTAGAGTCGATAAAAGCACCAGTGTTGTATAAACCGTCTTAATACATAAAGCAGTATATGGAAGCATCTTGGTGAGTTCAGCGAGGTAGCTTTCCCAGTATCCAGCTAGGATGTATCTGTTAAAACATGATCAGAGCAAATCAAGTCCATAAAAGTCGATCATAAAGAGGATATTGCGTCTTCTGTTTTGACAACACACGGTGCTTCTCCCGACTCTCTAGACCCTTAAAGAGTGATTTTACTGTAATTTTTTGTAGACCATAAAATTATCTATCCGAGCTAACAAAAATATTTGTCTTAATTGCCATAATAATTAATCCATCAAAATAAATAAAAAGAGCAAACATGTATATTACGACGATTTTTACGCACACGATGTCTTTAGCTGGCTTTCGCTCCTTAATAAGCAATCTTACGGTACTTTTACATTTAATAATAATTGTAGAGAGCCTTGTATATCTAATTCAATCAAAACAGTTGTCCAAGTTTCAATAATAATTCTTCCATCCAAATAAATCTTCATTAATAAAGCAGACAACCTAGTCGCCATCTTGAATATCGCGCTTCCGGTTTAAATTTCACTGTGGGTAACCGCAATTTTTGGATTCAGGGGGGTCGAAATATTGGGAAAACATCGGTTACCAATATGTTATATGAAATTCCTCTAGCATTTCGATACTGGGATTTTGTTCCAATTTCACGGTGCTTCTTCCGACTGTAGCTCCTTAAGGAGTGATCTGAAGATAGTTATACCTCTAATAAAAATTGTAGAGTATAAAATTATCTATCCGAACCAATAAAAATATTTGTCTTAATTGTCCATAACGATTTCATCAAAAATAACAAAGCTGACATCTTGGGTGTCGCCTTGAATATCACGCTTCCGGTTAAGATTTCGCTTTGATAACCGCAATTTTCGTATTCAGCAGGGTTGAAATACTGGGAAAACATCGGTTATCAAAATGTTATATGAAATGCCGCTTGTATGGTTAAGGATACGTTTTTTCCGATAACAGTCCTAGTCTACTTGGAATAATGTAATTTTTTTCGTTGAGTAACTCAAAGACCTTTGGTTGTAACTGATAGGTTTTACCTGGTGGAAGTTTGCATACTAGGCTTGGTTTTACTAAGGTTTTGACTGCTATGTTACACCATTAATTGGCCTAACTTAAGGGTTTTCTTAAGGGCTTTAGGTTTTTTATGCTTTCACCTAGTGAAGTTAGAAGTTCTCGGTTTGGTTTTACTCAGGTTTTGACTCTTTTGCTACGTTATTAATTGACCTAACCTAAAGCTTGGAATAGTGTAATAATTTTTGTTGAGTAACTCAAAGACCTTTGATTGCAACTAGTAGCTTTTACTTAGTGTAAGTTTGCATACTAGGCTTGGTTTTACTCAGGTTTTGACTGCTCTGTTACCCCATTAATTAGCCTAACTTAAAGCTTGGCATAATGTAATAATTATTTCTATTGAGTTAATCAAAGACCTTTGGTAGTAACTACACTTTAAAGTGTTTTATGCTTTCACCTAGTGAAGTTAGCAGTTCTCGGTTTGGTTTTACTCAGGTTTTGATTCCTTTGTTACGCTATTAATTGGCCTAACCTAAAGCTTGGAATAATGTATTTATTTCCGTTGAGTAACTCAAAGACCTTTGGTTGTAACTGATAGGTTTTACCTAGTGGAAGTTTGCATACTAGGCTTGGTTTTACTAAGGTTTTGACTGCTATGTTACACCATTAATTGGCCTAACTTAAGGGTTTTCTTAAGGGCTTTAGGGTTTTTTATGCTTTCACCTAGTGAAGTTAGAAGTTCTCGGTTTGGTTTTACTCAGGTTTTGACTCTTTTGCTACGTTATTAATGGACCTAACCTAAAGCTTGGAATAGTGTAATTATTCTTGTTGAGTAAATCAAAGACCTTTGATTGCAACTAGTAGCTTTTACTTAGTGTAAGTTTGCATACTAGGCTTGGTTTTACTCAGGTTTTGACTGCTCTGTTACACCATTAATTAGCCTAACTTAAAGCTTGGCATAATGTAATAATTATTTCTATTGAGTTAATCAAAGACCTTTGGTAGTAACTACACTTTAAAGTGTTTTATGCTTTCACCTAGTGAAGTTAGCAGTTCTCGGTTTGGTTTTACTCAGGTTTTGATTCCTTTGTTACGCTATTAATTGGCCTAACCTAAAGCTTGGAATAATGTATTTATTTCCGTTGAGTAACTCAAAGACCTTTGGTTGTAACTAGTAGCTTTAACTTAGTGTAAGTTTGCATACTAGGCTTGGTTTTACTCAGGTTTTGACTGCTCTGTTACACCATTAATTGGCCTAACTTAAGGGTTTTCTTAAGGGCTTTAGGGTTTTTTTATGCTTTCACCTAGTGAAGTTAGAAGTTCTCGGTTTGGTTTTACTCACGTTTTGACTCTTTTGCTACGTTATTAATTGACCTAACCTAAAGCTTGGAATAGTGTAATTATTCTTGTTGAGTAAATCAAAGACCTTTGATTGCAACTAGTAGCTTTTACTTAGTGTAAGTTTGCATACTAGGCTTGGTTTTACTCAGGTTTTGACTGCTCTGTTACACCATTAATTAGCCTAACCTAAAGCTTGGCATAATGTAATAATTATTTCCATTGAGTTAATCAAAGACCTTTTGTCGTAACTACAATTTATGGTTTCCTATGCTTCCACTTAGCGAATCTAGCAGTTTTCTGTTTGGTTTTACTCAGATTTTGACTATTCTGTTACTCCATTAATAGTCCTTACCTAATACTTGGCATAATGTCATAATTGTTTCCATTGAATAAATCGAAAACCTTTGGTTTTAACTACGCTTTAGAGTTTCCTATGCTTTCATCTAGTGAAGTTAACAGTTCTCGGTTTAGTTTTACTCAGGTTTTGATTCCTTTGTTACGATATTAATTATTGGCCTAACCTAAAGCTTGGAATAATGTATTTATTTCCGTTGAGTAACTCAAAGACCTTTGGTTGTAACTAGTAGCTTTTACCTAGTGTAAGTTTGCATACTAGGTTTGGTTTTACTCAGGTTTTGACTGCTCTGTTACACCATTAATTAGCCTAACTTAAAGCTTGGCATAATGTAATAATTATTTCTATTGAGTTAATCAAAGACGTTTGGTAGTAACTACTCTTTAAAGTTTTTTATGCTTTCACCTAGTGAAGTTAGCAGTTCTCGGTTTGGTTTTACTCAGGTTTTGATTCCTTTGTTACGCTATTAATTGGCCTAACCTAAAGCTTGGAATAATGTATTTATTTCCATTGAGTAACTCTAAGACTTTTGGTTGTAACTAGCAGCTTTTACCTAGTGTAAGTTTACATACTTCGCTTGATTTTACTCAGGTTTTGACTGCTCTGTTACACCATTAATTCGCCTAACTTTAAGCTTGGAAACATGTAATTATTTCCATTGCCAGTCTTAGACCTTTGGTTTCCTATGCCTTTACCTAGCGTAAGTTTGCAGTACTCGGTTTGTTTTTAATCAGGCTGTGACTGCTCTGAGTGCTCTACTATACCAGCAATTGTGTTATACTAAGGCTTAGAAGAAAGTAATTATTTCAATGTATTAGATAAGTTAAAAGTCTTTTGTTAATCCAGCCTTGGACTAGATTCTGTTAACGCAGTAACGAACTATGGAGTTAAAAGTCGCGGGTTCGAATCTCAGGTCATAGTTAGACATCAACTTTGCTTTTTACGATTTCACACTGTACGAGTATGTGTGATTTTTTGAAGTTACGTCACAAGGTGCATAAGATGTAATATTAGGCGATTACATCGTAATTCTTGCCACCTTCTCACACCCACCGAAAATTTATTTTGTGACAACAAATTAAAAAAAATTTTATTGAACAAATTGCTATTAACGTCATTGGTGAATTTACCACGTAGTTGGTAGCCACTCCTAATACTAAAATGTGCACGTGCACGTGCAGTAATAATTGCGAAGTAAATAATTGATCCATCTCAAGGAACCTACAAATTTGACTATTGGGTACTAAAATTATGCCATAGTGGAGCTACCATTCTTAAGCCACCATTTTAATTTCGATTATTTTAAGCCTAAACCCTAGAGTCAAGACGCTTATAGCGTTTGACAATACCGTTTATAGAGGAGTTAGCTGGTATACAGTTCCTAGATCCCAGATTAGAATGAAGGTAATGTGGCCAGCGCTATGCCTTTACCTGCACATGTTGTGGCACCCATGTAGTGAATTTCAAGACCTGGCTGTACCCTGAGGTCCAGAAAATGGCAAATTAATATGGCAAGCCTCGAATTTAAATTCAACATCTTTAGCTCAGCAGTCCTGTGCTGTATTGGACCCCAACGACCCTATATCCTTGCGTTAATCATTCAAAAATTAATGCAAGGATGTGATGGAATTTTCCAACCTTAACGCTCCTTAAGAAATCGTATGATGACCTCTAATAATTAGTGGTGTCTCTGACAGCTCGAAATCGTTAGCCCCCAAAGCAACTTTTCGAAAAGTTGGACCGAATTGGTCAAAAATCCATTTATGGAGTCTTTCAGAGTGAAAACGAGTACGTTTTGAGTTCTTGTACACCAGAAGGGTCTAAAAATAAATTTATAAATTGACATAGTTTTCTATTGCAGTAATCTTTGCACTAATAGTTTCCTTGTAACATAGTAAATTTGTATGACAAATTGTTGGCGCCGAACCAATTATTCTATTATGAAATAATTATTATTCTAATACTTTGATTAAGTAATAAGTCTCAAATTACGTTTCATAAGCAATTTTAAAAGAGAAATCGTAGTAGTAGAAATGTTTAAATTTTATCTCCTCTCTTCGACTCGAGCGTTTTTCTTTGTATTTATAGATTGTTGGAGCTACGAATTTTTTATTATATTGTCACTAACTCATGTTAATTTCTAAGAATAAATTTTAAATTATTAAGAATCGCCCGTCTAGTCTCTAATTCCACTTGATATCAATTGTTCGCCCACCGTAATAAAACTTAATTATCGAATAGACAACTTTTATATGCAACAACTTTTCTCGACAGGTTTCGAATGTGGACTGCTGTTTGGGGAGCTTTTACGTGGTTCAGTGCCCTTAATATCAAAATTGAATCCAAACATGATAGATTATGTATAACGAAGGTAAGTTTGCAATTTTTATTTTTTTTATTTTTAATTAAAAAGACGTAAAAGGGATTTGTTACGTTAAAAGTCGTTACCGTTAATTTAGATGATGTGAGGAAACAATTTCAGCTCGTTGTTTGAATTGCATCGGTACATGCAAACAAACAGTTTACGTGTACGTACGTAATGCAAATAATACCAAATTGAATAGTTTGGTTTTGGAAAATTACTTAAACTGCAATTTTAATTAAGAATAATATTCTATTTTAATTTTATAATATTAAGTCGGGTATTCCTTAGTTTCGTTAGTAATCTACGAGATCGTTATTCGTTAATAGCGAGTTAAAAATTTAAATAACTCAGATTGGAAAATTTCTTTGTTTCTTACTTAAGAGCGACGAATTTACATTTATTGAAGTACCAAGTACTTGTTAGTCGCTTAATTAGGACAAAATTTAATTATTTCAATAAATTAAGGGTGCAGTTTTGAAGTACCTCTCTTTTAAAGATTATAAAAAATTGAAATTTTGGGAAAATTTATTTATTTATTAAACTCAAAGGGGCGCAGAAAAATCTTAAATATAAATAGGGAAAGATTATAAAAGTGTTAATATTAGTGTCTTACGATCCAATTCGGGGTATTCGAGATAAGCTCATTTTTGGAACCTTCGGATAATGTCGATTTTTGGTCTTCGAATAGTACCATTGGCTTCAACGCCTTTCAACGAGTCCAAAATGAATAAAATCTTACGAGATTTTTTGAAGGTGATTTTCTGGTTTTTCATGAAGTGAAAAATGAAGAAAATCTGACTAAGATTAAGAAGCCCAAAGTGCGTCATCAAGGAGTATATCTAAACAAATAGCTTTTCTAATTTCATCACCTCACATAAAATGAAGAAAATCTGACAAGAATAAGGCGATTAAATGGCACTTCAGGAGGTAGGTATACTTATATCTAAAAACAGTATTTATAATTTCTTTAGCTCACATAAAATGAAGAAAATCTGATAAGAATAAGGGAGCCAAAAGTGTTCATAAAAAAAGTTTTTCTGATTTCTTCAACTCACCCGATATAAAGAAAATCTGTAAAGAATAAGGGGGCAAAAGGCTTTTAATATGGATTATCTGAAAAACAGGTTATCTGGTTTGTCAAAATTTAAAAAATCTGACAAGATGAAGAGGGTAAAATGGCTTCTTCAGGGAGTGTATATAAAAAACAGTTTTTCTGATTAAGTACTTCAACTAACCCAATTTAAAGAAAAGCTGACAAGAATAAGAGGTCACAGGACATTTAAAAGGGATTACCGGAAAAAAGATTTTCTGGTTTTTCTAGCTCATCAAAAATAAAGAAAATGTGACAAGATTAAGAGGGTCAAATGCCGTCTTCGGGGAGTATATCTCAAAAACAGATATTTCGGTTTTTCTACTCACTCAAAATGAAGAAACTTCTCGTAAATAACAGTTTTTTTAGTTTCTTCAACTCACCAAAAATGAGGAAAATCTGATAAGAATAAGGGGGCAAGAGGCATTTAAACGAGATTATCTGAAAAGAGACTTTCTGATTTTTCAAACTCGTCCAAAATGAAAAAAATCTGACCAAACTGAGGGGGTCAAATGGCGTATTTAGGGGGTATAGCTAAAAAAGATATTTCGGTTTTTCTATACACCCAAAATGAAGAAACTTTTATAAAATTGTGGTGCTCCAATGGCCTATTCAAGATGTTTAAATAACAGTTTTTTTAGTTTCTTCAACTCACCAGAAATGAAGAAAATCTGATAAGAATAAGGGGGCAAGAGGCATTTAAACGAGATTATCTGAAAAGAGACTTTCTGATTTTTCAAACTCATCCAAAATGAAAAAAATCTGACCAAACTGAGGGGTCAAATGGCATATTTAGGGGGTATAGCTAAAAACAGATATTTCTGTTTTTCTACGCAACCAAAATGAAGAAAATTTGAGAAGAATAAGGCTAGGAAATGGCATCTTCAGGAGGTATATCGAAGAAACGGTTTTGTAGTATCTTCACTCACCCGAAATTAAGAAAGTCTGACAAGAATAAGGGGGCCAAAAGGCATTTAAAAGGTTTTATCTGAAATCGGGTTTTCTGTTTTTTTAAACTCATCCAAAATGAAAAAAATCTGACCAAACTGAGGGGTTAAAATGGCGTATTTAGGGGTATAGCTAATAAACAGATATTTCGGTTTTTCTACACACCCAAAATGAAGAAACTTTTATAAGATTGAGGTGCTCCAATGGCCTATTCAAGATGTATATCAAAATAACAATTTTTTTAGTTTCTTCAACTCACCAGAAATGAAGAATAAGAATAAGGGGGTCAAGAGGCATTTAAACGAGATTATCTGAAAAGAGACTTTCTGATGTTTCAAACTCATTCAAGATGAAAAAAATCTGACCAAACTGAGGGGGTAAAATGGGGTATTTAGGGGTATAGCTAAAAAACAGATATTTCGGTTTTTCTACACGCCCAAAATGAAGAAACTTTTATAAGATTGAGGTGCTCCAATGGCCTATTCAAGATGTATATCTAAATAACAGTTTTTCTAGTTTCTTCAACTCACCAGAAATGAAGAAAATCTGATAAGAATAAGGGGGTCAAGAGGCATTTAAACGAGATTATCTGAAAAGAGACTTTCTGATGTTTCAAACTCATCCAAAATGGAAAAAATCTGACCAAACTGAGGGGGTCAAATGGCATATTTAGGGGGTATAGCTAAAAAACAGATATTTCGGTTTTTCTACGCAACCAAAATGAAGAAAATTTGAGAAGAATAAGGCTAGGACATGGCATCTTCAGGAGGTATATCGAAGAAACGGTTTTTTAGTTTCTTCCACTCACCCGAAATGAAGAAAATCTGATAAGAATGAGAGGGTCAAGAGGGATTTAAACGAGATTATCTGAAAAGAGACTTTCTGATGTTTCAAACTCATCCAAAATGAAAAAATCTGACCAAACTGAGGGGGTCAAATGGCGCATTGAGGAGGTATAGCTAAAAAACAGATATTTCGGTTTTTCTACACACCCAAAATGAAGAAAATTTGATAAGACTGAGGTGATCCAATAGCCTATTCAGGACGTATATCTAACAGTTTTTTAGTTTCTTCAACTCACCCAAAATGAAGAAAATCTTATAAGAATAAGAAGGTCAAGAGGCATTTAAACAAGATTATCTGAAAAGAGACTTTCTGATTTTTCAAAGTAATCCAAAATTTAAAAAATCTGACCAAACTGAGGGGGTCGAATGGCGTATTTAGGGGATATAGCTAAAAAACAGATATTTCTGTTTTTCTACGCAACCAAAATGAAGAAAATTTCAGAAGAAAAAAGCTAGGAAATGGCATCTTCAGGAGGTATATCTAAGAAACGGTTTTGTAGTATCTTCACTTCTTCACTCACCCGAAATGAAGTTTGAGGGAGTTATTTAAAAGAAATTATCTGAAATCGGATTTTCTGGTTTTTCAAACTCATCCAAAATTAAGGACATCTGTCATAATTGAGATGATTAAATGGCGTCTTCAGGGAGTATATCTAAAAAACAGATATTTCGGTGTTTCTACTCACCCAAAATGATCAAAATCTGACAAGATTAAGCGTCAACTAGCGTCTTCTGGAAGTTAAAAAGCAGTTTTTCTAGTGTCTTCAGGTCACCTAAAATGAAGAAAATTTGACAAGACTAAGAGGATGATCTGAGATACTAAGGGCGTCTTCTGGGGGTATATATAAAAAAAACAGTGTTTCTATAATTTCTTTAACTCGCTCAAAATGAAGGAAACGTGACAAAATTGACAAGCTATGGTGTTTTTATGGGCAATATCTAAAAAGCAGTTTTTAATTTTCTCTAGTCACTCAAAATTAAGAAAATTAAAAGACGTCGTCTAGGGATATAAGTATCTTAAAGACGGGAAGAACGGAAAGAAAGGAAAATTAAGGAAATATGTGGATATAGAAAAACTCTAAAAAACGCTGAACTGTTGGACAGGACGACATTAATATTATCAAAATCGGTTAAGCTCGCTAAGCGCTTTCGTTTATCTGCTTGTCTGTCTGTTAGCTTGTCTATCTATGAGTTTGTTATTGACATACCCAACTAAGCCCAAACAGTATTTTACTAGATGAAAACAGAAAGGCAGATTCAAATAGAAATTATTTTTACAAATCGTTGCAAAGCTTGTTGTTTGCCTGTTCTACTTCTGAGCCAATAAGATGTTGAACAATGCGAGAGCAATATAGAAGCTTTTATCCCTTTCTTTGTTGCTCTCATTTACTTCAACATCTTATTTATTCAGTTCGGGAGAATGTTAGCTTCAAAACATTCTCATTTTGTGGTATGCGCTTGCATTTGTGTCTTACCTCTTTTGTCCATGCTTTAACCAAGTCAATGGCTTCGACATTGAATTGATTGGCTGCCCACAATGAAACCTAAATGTCTGCAACTCCGATTGTCTGGCAAAATAATAAAAAAAATAGTTTCATCAAAGCGGTGAATGAACTATGATGTATGTACTGAACTGATTGTAGACCTAAGTGAGCTCTCTGGCAGAACGCACAGAGCAAATTTGCTGGGACTCCCATAGAACAGTTGGGAGTAGTAAACCAAAAACTCTCTACAAGTATGCCCAAAAAGACCTTTCTACTAAGGTCAGTGAACTTCATATTCATCATGTCAATATCAAGTCGAAAATGACTAAAATAGTGACAACCAGCACGAGATTGAAATTTAGAGAAGAACTCTAAGCTAATAATAAGTGTTATAGGTTCCCTTAGAAACCCCAACAATTTTTGAGGTGTCACAGGCCACGCTCTTTCTTTAATAAATAGTAAGAAATTTGAAAACGCACGTGTGGTGCTCATTAAGTCATCACGAGGTAGAGGTAAATCGACTCTAAACCCATCCAAAGCGACACCCAAGAGTATAGATATTTTTTGCACCCTCTTAAAATTCAAGGATGGTACTCGCGACCAAGGGAGAGTAAAAAAGGTCTGATGATGTTTTCCAAAACGACAGAGGGACCATATTGAAGAAATGGACGTTTCCGCTAAGGAAAATCGAGCTTGATGAGACTAATGAGACCTCTAGAAATGTACTAATCGAAACACCCTGTATATAAAGTGAAAATTGTAATAAATTAAGTTATTTCTCACCATTTATTGGATCTAAAAATAAATACATTTTTTAATTCGTATCTCTTTTATTTCAACATATTAATAATTATTTTACAATAAATAGTTTTACACATAATTTTTAAGTCTGAAGAGCGTCTACGAAGTGCATTTTATAAATAATTATTATTAATAAATAATATTATTTTATGATAAATATTAAAGTTTACATCTTAAGATTCCATCGACCCTATGTACTCAATAATTGTTTATAACAATCTGTTATAAATAATTTATTTTAGAAATTTTTTGTTTTACAAAAATATTAAAACAAAATTTTACTTTCTTCATTTTTTTAACATTATTTATTATTATTCATATTTATCGATAATCAAATATGCGAATTGTGATCTTGTGGGTCAGACTAAAGTTATTTTAAGATTAAATGTTGCTAAAGGAAATTACATATTTTTGCACACATAGTTGCAAAAATAATCGTCACGACATTTAATTTGTTTATACAAATTCTTTAATTTTATCAAATTCGAGGATGAACTTTGCGTTCAATTCGGAACTCGACGTGCGTCGCAGATCCACCTCGATTATTTTTATTTCGTCCTCCTGAAGCCGTTTCAAAATATTTAACTACGCTCCATGATGTAAATATTTCATTAAACGAAATGGTCTTTTTTTATTTTCAAAAATACGCCGCAACCTTGCACTAATACAAATTGTGATAGCCACAACTAGGTCAAGAGCAACCAAAGCTGACAATTTGTTAAATTTCCATTTTTTTCCTCCTTATCGGAGCTCGCACATTTTTATATCGATCGGATTAAAATAAAAATAAAAATTGAATTTAAAGCAAAAAATACGTACAGTATAAAGCAGTTTATTAAACAATCAATTTTTAATCCGACGTATTCGATCATTATCCTATCACGATGTATTAAGTGATTTAAATTTGTTTTTCTCGTGGAAAAGCATATGATGCAGCTGGTGCTATAACGCTTATGGAATTATTGCTCATTTTTCAGAGCAGCAAAAATGTATAAGGGGTCATCCATGCGAAGATTTTTTTTAATGATGTTATTATATGGACATTCGAACGCTTCGTGTTAAGAGTTACGAGTGCCTATGTCCGTTTGTTTATCAAGAAATCAACCCTTGAAACTGATCCAGGGGCGTGCTCACCTAAAGTCCCATTGACTGATGAAAAACTAGACGTCCGAGTTCTAAAGAGTTGTGTATGATTGATTAACTTAGAATCAACTTAGGTCAAAGGTTGTAACACCGGAAACCGGGTGTTGCATTAATTTCTCCCTTTAGGTTCACTCAAAGCCGGAGATAGGGGGGTTCGAAGGTGAAAATGACAACACACAATGAAAATATATAAAAAAAAAATATTTATTCAAAATAAAACTAATAATATTAGATTATATACAAAAAAAAACAATCCTTTTCTTAAGGGAAAAAAATAATACTTAATAAATGCCAAATAAAATACAAACACGGGAGATATGACTCGGCCACTAGATGTCCACTAGACCTCGAGACCCGTCTCTTAAGAGATAGACCACAGAGTCCCGGTGGATGTAGGGAAGTCGTGCACCAGACCTCGAGACCCTTCTCTTACGAGAAAGACCACAGAGTCCCGGTGGACGCAGGGAAGTTTTCCAGACCTCGAGACCCTTCTCTTACGAGAAAGACCACTGAGTCCCGGAAACTAAGAGGGTAAGGTATTTTTCTAGACCTCGAGACCCTTCTCTTGCGAGAAAGACCACTGAGTCCCGGAAACTAAGAGGGTAAGGTATTTTTCTAGACCTCGAGACCCTTCTCTTACGAGAAAGACCACTGAGTCCCGGAAACTAAGAGGGTAGTCGTTATCCAGACCTCGAGACCCTTCTCTGTTGAGAAAGACCACTGAGTCCCGGAAACGAAGAGGGTAAGGTAGTTTTCCAGACCTCGAGACCCTTCACTGACGAGAAAGACCACTGAGTCCCGGAAACTAAGAGGGTAGTCGTTATCCAGACCTCGAGACCCTTCTCTGTTGAGAAAGACCACTGAGTCTCGGAAACGAAGAGGGTTTCGTACACCAGATCCCGAGACCTCTCTATGAAAGGAGAGACCACTGAGTCCTAGTGTACGAGGGAAAATCACGGGCTTGCTGAAGGCAACACGGAAACAAATTAATTAAAATTAATTTAATTAATTTGACAAAGCAAGTGACAAAAATGACGCAAGTGAAATAACGGAGCGCGCCCGTTCACCTCAAAGGTGAAGCGAGGTATATCTTATCAAAACGGAGAAGGGGTTTATATTGTAGAGCCGACGACCAACTCGGATCTACTCGACAACCAATAGGAACGCTCTAACTTGAATTGTACTCAAGAAAATTATCACTTAGTACGTTATAAATTTTATTAATTAAATTAATAACTTTTTACTAAAAGGGCGAGCGATGGTAAAACTTAGCTCAATTGAATCGCACTAAAATTACGAGCACGTCGGTATTAAATTTGTAATTATCAATTAAAATTTCAACCTTAAAGTAATTATTAAATATTAATTAAGGGTTGTAAAATATTCAGGGGTGTCAATGAATCACGAAAGGAAAAGAAAAAAACTACTAACTACCTCCTATCACTAACTATAACACTTCACGTGTTTTAACAATAAACAATAAATTTAAATATTCAATAACTTTACGTTCATATAATTAAAAAATTTAGATTACAAAATAACTAAGCGATAAGGGCGAATTAAATTAAAACAGGTTAAAAATGACCCCAGAGTCACACTAAAAATAAAATTAAATCTTTAGGTAGTCCGGTTCGGGAGTTAAGCGAAATCAGCTGTTTTATGAATGATAACTGTCGATAATAAAAATATAAAAATTTAAATTAAGTAATTCTCATCCAATCTCCAATCTCTTCGAGATTGGGTTCAAATGAAATCGCTTGAAGAGCTGAACAAGGGCGTATCGAGTTTATCTCCATTTTGATCTCAGGGCTGGCGCTAGGGGAAAACTAAAGAGAAAAATGACAAGTAGCTGCTTTAAACGATACAAAATTTCCAAGATGCTGTAATACTGTACCAGTATTTTGGTCCAGCATCTGGATAAAATTCTGCATCGTTACAAGGTCACAATTTTTAAAATCGAGCTCGATTTCATGCCTCCTCTGCATATAGCGAGTTTTAAGTACTATTGCACTTATTGGCGCCCGAGCAGGGACCTTTCAAGTATATTTGATATCTGTAGATGCATTATTGAAATGAAGAATAGATTCTGAACCTAATACTGTGATAGCATTTTTGATTTTCAATTACTTTCGATTCAAGCTGAAATTATAAAAATATTAAAAAGTATTTTATGGTTACCCTGTATATTTTATGAAACCCCGTAAAATTAGCTTTTTAAGCTGGCTTTCTCTTCTTACTCATGAAAAATAACAGCAGGGAGTAAAACTTTTATATTTAGAAAAAGAAAATCCCCTGACAGGTAACAGAAAATGCAACTTTCGAACAAAAGTGGTGAAAAATTGCATTTCTATTGATTAAGACACTTTGGTTGCAAAACAATACTTGTTTATTTACAAATACACACATAAAGCCAACCTTAAGGAGTAACCATAAATATTGATAAAAGCTAATGTCGCTTATGGATTCATTTTAGAGATTATTTTAAACAGAAGATGCATAAAACGGGTCTCAGAGGCTCATGAGAGTTATTTCTCTCATATTTGGTGTATAAATTTCTCTAGAAATTATTAAGGGTATCTTACGCCAAAAACATATAGTTTTAAGTTTTTGAGCTTTGTTTTAAAACAGTGTTATTTGAATTCGAAATTAAATAACACTTATTTTCATATGACCATAAGTCGTTATGTTCATCCTATATTTTATTATAGGAACTTGTTGCTTATTGTATTATATTTAAAGTTTATTAAAAATGTCTTATGCCTAAAACTCACAATTCTTAAATTTTTGGGTTTTTTTAAAAATCGTGTGTTGGAATTCGAAATTAAATAGAACTTATTTACATATGACCATAACTCGTTAATTTCATATGGAACGCTTTGTATTTTTTGTTGTCGTATTCCATGATGAATTATCATTAAAAATTATTGAGGGTGTGTTGGGCCTAGAACCTGAGTTTGAGAGCATTTTTTAAATTTCTTTTTTTGGATTCGAAATTACATAGAACTTACTTCATATAACCATAAGTCGTTAATTACATATGGAACACCCTGTATTTTATTATTTCTTCGTATTTCTTAATGCATTATCTTTAAATATTCTTAAGGGTATGTTGTGCCTAAAACTCATAATTTTTGAGTTTGAGAGCACATCTTAAAACTCCTTTTTTGGATTCGAAATAAAGTGGAACTTATTTTCACATAACTCATTAATTTCAAGTGAAACACCTTGTATTTTACTAGTTCATCGTATTTCATAATGCATAATCTTTAAATATTATTAAGGGTACCTATGTTGTGACTAAAAATCAATTTTTGAGTTTGAGGGCATTTCTTAAAACTCCTTTTTTGGATTCGAAATTAAATGGAACTTATTTCCACATAACTCATTAATTTCATGTAAAACACCCTGTATTTTACTATTTCATCGTATTTCATAATGCATTATCTTTAAATATTATTAAGGGTATGTTGTGCTTAATACTCACTTTTGACTTTTGGGGATTTCTTGCAAGTCGTTGTTTAAAATTCGTAATTAAAAGGAATTCATTCATAGTAAGCTGGTAATCAATATTACCGGGCCTGTGAGGCCCGTTTGAAATAAATTGTTATATTTAATAGTTTAAGCATTATTTTTCAAATTTTTTCTGCATTATTAAAGAAAAGCAACCCTTTGGTAACCTTCAAGTAATATTTTCATATTATTGCTTTTCGCCACTTATTATTTTGTAGAATGCGAACTCATCAGTCGTAGAATTTAATCATTGATAATCTCAAAATTCCTGTGTACTTTAAGCTTTGATTATTTTTGACGGGCCGGATGCATTTAAAAAAATAATATTTGGATTATCAAGCATTTCTAAAACAATAACAGGAGTATAGTTACTTTGTAACTTGAAAATTTTAATTTTAATGAGAAAAAAATAATTAAATCCTTGTCCAGTTGCAGATATTTAATTTTTTTGGTCAAGGTTTGTTTTGATACTCACCCACCACCTCTCCGACTTTAATTTTTATAAAACCACCCCTTAATTTTGTTGTAAAAAAATTTATTGTATGCAGCCACGTGCCCCGTTTAAAACAATGTAATTAGGTATTAAATTGAGTCAAAGGTGGGTCATTTTGACATCAACAAGTTGAACTATAAATAAATTTATCTCTTAAAACTACTATACATATAATAATTATTATAATTATATACACAACATGATATGGTGGGGTGTTCTGGTATCATCATAATTTTGTTATTGAAATAAAAGTTCAAATTCAATAATTGATAGGGACTAATGTGTTAAAGTTTAATTTATAGAAAATTATGTGTTGCAACTGCAAGTGAATTATAAATTATACATTTTGTTCAATTTTAACTGAAATAAAGAAAGAAAATGTTCCGTGCTACGCGAAAGGGCGAGTTGTCGTACAAAAAGGTAAATTTTGAAAATAATTAGATCTTTGTTGCACTTTGGACTGTTTTTCTACTAACGTTTAGTTACTAAGCGTTTCCTGAAAGAAAAAAACAATTAAATAACTGTTACAGTAGGACAATAGTTTATTAAATCTATAAAAAAAGCGATTTTGCATTGGCTTAATGATTTAATGAACCCACAAGTGCAGTTGCAAAATTTTGAACCACGAGCACATCAAATGGCGTCGTTTCTAATTTTAAGTTATTTCTAACGGCGCTCTGGCGCCACAAAAATAAAAATTGGAGTTTTCAGGAAAAAAAACCTCTAAAATTAAAATACGCGAGGTGTTAGTAAATTTCCACTTTTCCCAAGTCCGATCCGTCATAAAACACGCACGAAAGAAAATTTTGAATTTTTTCCCACGTGTATTACTTACGCTAATTATAGCAACTTCTAGACCTTAACACAAGAAATTGTTTTTTTTCCTGAATTTTCATTAATTATTAGAACAATCCTTATCAATTTTCGCAAATTTATTACTTATTTTGATCACCAATTTTTAATTATTTAATATTAATCAATTAAATTTATATTATTGTTTGATAATTACCTAAATTAAATTGTAAATTTATTAACTAAATTCAGTTTCTTCATATAACTAAGGGAGAAATGAAGAAGCTTGCTTTATTTTGTTTTATGGGCGTAGATGTAGAAAATAAGTAAAATTAACAAATAATTTTAATTAATTAGAATCATAATGGTAATTTGATTAAAACAAAAATTTAATTTTGGTGCAGGATTGTTATAATTATTCACAATTAAATGGTGCAGGCAAAATTAGGAGAGAATATAAATATGGCTTTCGTTTACATACGTTGAATAACGCTCAAATAAAAAGTGGATTAAAAGAAAAACACTTTTATGTTTTTTTTTCTAGTGGGAGGAAAAAATATTAAAAAAGCTGCTAATTGAATTATTTTATGTTTTATCCCAGCTATAAGTACCCACTGAACCCAAAATTTAAAAAATAATTTCTAAATAGAACCTCTTCTAGATGCCTTTTATAATTGTGAAACATAAGAAGAAAGATAGGTTACTATACGAACGAATGTACGGTTTGAAAGAACCAGAAAATAAACCTCGAGGAAAACCACTGAGGAACAGCAAATACGTAAATCTGACACAGTAAACACTTTGATAGAAGCGATAATTTTGTCAAAATAGGTAATAGGTCAGAGAAAAATATTCACAAACATTATCAAGGGAGTATAAAGGAAAATCACTAAGGCTTCCTAGGGAGAAGGAATATAAAGGAATAAAGAGAAAGGCCATTAAGGAAAGCGACTGACACATACCTTGAACAGGTGTGATAACGTCTGCGCAGGCGCGGACTGGCAAGAGGCGCTGAGTGCTCCAGCCCCTGAAGTTCCGAACCCCTGAAGTTATGGCAAATCCGACCTTTACTGATTTCAATAGAGAATTTTCTGCTCTATAATTTTTATTAGAAGTAAAAATACCGTTAGACTACTTCTTAAGGCGTTAGAGCCTTGAGAGTCACAGTCGGCTGTAGAATTCGACTTATTGTAATTTTTCATTTTGATTATTATTTATAAATTAATTATGACAGCTCGGATCTCTCTAGAACAAATATTTTTACTGATTTTGATAGAGAATTTTCTGCTCTATAATATTCATTAAAAGTAAAAATAGCGCTTGCTACTCCTTATGAAGCTAAAGCCTCGACAGTCACAGTGAGTTATAGAATTCGACTTATTGTAATTTTTCATTTTGATTAATATTTATAAATTAATTATGACAGCTGGGATTTCTCTAGAACAAATATTTTTACTGATTTTGATAGAGAATTTTCTGCTCTATAATTTTCATTAAAAGTAAAAATAGCGCTTGCTACTCCTTATGAAGCTAAAGCCTCGACAGTCACAGTGAGTTGTAGAATTCGGCTTATTGTAATTTGTCATTTTGATTAATATTTATAAATTAATTGTGACAGCTGGGATTTCTCTAGAACAAATATTTTTACTGATTTTGATAGAGAATTTTCTGCTCTATAATTTTCATTAAAAGTAAAAATAGCGCTTGCTACTCCTTATGAAGCTAAAGCCTCGACAGTCACAGTGAGTTATAGAATTCGACTTATTGTAATTTTTCATTTTGATTAATATTTATAAATTAATTATGACAGCTGGGATTTCTCTAGAACAAATATTTTTACTGATTTTGATAGAGAATTTTCTGCTCTATAATTTTCATTATAAGTAAAAATACCTTTTGCTACAACTCCTTATGAAGCTAGGGTCTCGACAGTCATAGTGAGTTGTAGAACTCGACTTATTGTAATTTTTCATTTTGATTAATATTTATAAATTAATTATGACAGCTGGGATTTCCCTAGAACAAATATATTTACTGATTTTGATAGAGAATTCTCTGCTCTATAATTTTCATTAAAAGTAAAAATTGCGCTTGCTACTCCTTATGAAGCTAAAGCCTCGACAGTCACAGTGAGTTTTAGAATTCGACTTATTGTAATTTTACATGTTGATTACTTTTTATAAACTACTTATGACAGCTGGGATCTCGCTAGAACAAATATTTTTACGGGTTTCGATAGAGAATTTTCTGCTCTAAAATTTACATTATAAGTAAAAATACCTTTTGCTACAACTCCTTATGAAGCTAGGGTCTCGACAGTCATAGTGAGTTGTAGAACTCGACTTATTGTAATTTTTCATTTTGATTAATATTTATAAATTAATTATGACAGCTGGGATTTCCCTAGAACAAATATATTTACTGATTTTGATAGAGAATTCTCTGCTCTATAATTTTCATTAAAAGTAAAATATGCGCTTGCTACTCCTTATGAAGCTAAAGCCTCGACAGTCACAGTGAGTTTTAGAATTCGACTTATTGTAATTTTACATGTTGATTACTTTTTATAAACTACTTATGACAGCTGGGATCTCGCTAGAACAAATATTTTTACGGGTTTCGATAGAGAATTTTCTGCTCTAAAATTTACATTAGAAGTAAAATTACCGTCAGACTACTAATTAAGAAGCTAGAACCTCGAGAGGCAGAGTGAGTTGTACGATTCGACTTATTATAGTTTTTCAATTTTGATTACTTGTTATAAATTAATTTTAAAAGCTAAGACGAATATTGTTATTGGTTTCGATAGAGAAGTTTCTGGTCTATAATTCTTATTACGGATAAAATTACCGTCAGACTACTCCTTAAGAAGTAGAGATTCGACCTCAACAGTTACCGTCATAACAGTCGCCAGAAAAGCAAGGGCCGAAGAGGACTTGTTCCAAGCAATTCTTGCACGATACCTAATACCCACTCCTACTGTCATAAACGTTGGAAGAGCGATGGTGGTATAATTATACTATTTTCTAACCTAAAAATAAAGCAGGAAGACCACCAGGATACGCTCTTAGCTGTTACTCTTAAATGGCGAATAAATTTTCCTTGTGATGAATTTTACTCACGATGAATTTTCCGGGCGCACTATTCGATTATTCGAAGGAAAGTTATTTATTAAACTATAGGAAACCAGTTTCCAAAGAGGTAATATGTTGAAAATGCCAAAAAAAGGAGCAAACTTTTTTGGCCGCAAACAACCTGGAGCACAAAAGTTACAATTGTCTATGGAAAAAATAGAACTGAAAAGACAGACAAAAATAGCAAATATGATGCTAGACACTGGATAAAAAACATAAAGAGTGCAAGGTTAAATCACCATCGCACTTCCTTGTATTTCTGGGTCATCCTGTATGTTACAATGTTTAATGGAACCATAGTTTATTAACGAAAGCAAATTATTAAATGTTATCTAAAATATTTTGATATGAAAGTACACACTAAAATTATTAATTAAAATTCATTTAACTATAACGAGCTACGAATTTGATCCATATAAACGCGGAATGAACTCATTGATTTTTCCTTCCTAATTTGATATAATGTACAGGATGAGGCAAAACTGATAAGTTGCCTATTTTTGTTTTATAGTAGATATTCTCAAAAGCTTTTCCGATCATTGATTATTACATCAATTTACAAATTAGAAATTTAAAAAAAAAAATTTGAAAATTAGAAAGAGCAAATTAGAAAAATAAATCACATGATTTCATTATGAATTTTCTTAAAACAAAAACTTGATACCTTTGACCAGGATGAAATAACGACTTCGCCTGCACGCTGATGGTGAATGAACATTTCTGATAAAAGTTTAATTTTCAGGAAATATTTGTGGAAGTGTTTTGTTTTTCATTTATTTTGGCAATGATAATAAAATTCATTAATGTTTTCGAACCTATTTTTTTTACGAAGAATGACTGTTATCGGATGTTGTTTTTGTGTGATGTAATTAAGCAAAGAAAGACGAAATTTAAATTTTAAAAATATAATATGCCATTTTTAGAAGAAAAAAACAAGTTGGCCATGATCCCTTCGATTGCAGTTTATAAAATTTTGTTGTCGTCAGAACTATCGGACAAGCAAAGAAACCCATAAAACCTTAATTATGTAGAACTGAATTATCTACATGTCAAAAAGTGTAAATGTAAATATACTCTTGAAATTATTAATTAAGTTAATTAATTATTAATCAACAATTAATTTCAATTAGTAACCGATTACCGTCTTCTTTTTTTTGTTGTTAACTCAAAGCTCGCTCACAACATATGAAAGTTCAAAAGTCTTAGAAAAGCTCTGCGATCTACGTATTAGTTCCAAATCATGGGTTCGACTACTAAACAGATCATTATACAAACAAAACACTGCTCTTTTCAGAGCCGTAACAGAGTCTTTATGGGCTCCTGTCCCATTTCGTATTCCTACAAAATTATAATTAAATGATGTAGACACGTAGACAGGTGGGTTGTGTACGTTTTAATCTTAGTCTATCTCTTCTAACTCTTCTATTTTCTTGTTAAAAACCATCAAAGTAATATTATCGTCGGCGAAGCCGGTTAGAGCTCTCGCAATATCTCCGCGACTATGACCGCCTACTTCAAGCTAGCATTTAACCACGTTTTATGCCGGTCTCAAACGAAATATTGTGCTAAAAATGATACACGATAAAGATCATGCAAACTTAAAAGCAGTTTAATATTTTTAGATCGATCATGTGTCCGAAGTAGATATAAAACGTGGTTAAGCGGTTGCTTGAAGTAGGCGCCCATAGTCGCAGAGATATTGCGAGAGCTCTAGCTCCGCCCCATTAGGTAGAGACAGGCGCAGTACGTGGTCTTAAAGTGTGTTACATATAACTTATATAACATAAATTATAATTAAATGACGTAGACACTTAGACAGATGGGTTCTGTACGTTTTAATCTTAGTCTATCTCTTCTAACTCTTCTATTTTCTTGTTAAAAACCATCAACGTAATATTATCGTCGGCGAAGCCGATTAGCTCCGCCCCATTAGGTAGAGACAGGCGCAGTACGTGGTCTTAAAGTGTGTTACATAACGTTCCAAAACTGACACCATCGAAATCGCATTCGACTATTTTATTGTCTCTGTTTTTTCGTCCTCCTAGATGATTAGATTTCATTGACTAAGATAGCTAGGTAAAATGTTTTATAGGGCAGGGGCGGATCTACATATGGACTAATAGGGCGTAAGCCCTGGGTCCCCAAGTGTCAATCTGCTCACAAAAATTTAACTATTATGAAGCAAAAATGAATCTTAAACCTCAATTTTAAGATTCTTAATCTAACAAAAAATGGGGCCTCATTGGACTTCAATAGACCTGGGTCCCGAAAAACCTAGATCCGCCTCTGATCAGGAGTAATGCACTTTCCCTTTGTCACTTTAATATACTACTTCAGTATTCCGAATTAAAAGCATTTTACACTTCATGACACCTCACTTTCGTGTTTTCTACCCCCTTTACCTTCCCGTTTAAATCTTCCCCCTCTAAATCTGCATATTATGAACCTTATTTTAGTATATCCAGTAGGAATTAGAGAAAAAAGTCTGCTTATAATCTAACTGATTGTCCGATTAGATTTATTTTTTTTGAAAAAAGAGTTATCAAAGTGTTATTCGCCCTCTTTTTATCGCCTGGTCTTTCTAACCTTAAAATTAATTTAAAAAAATTTATTTTTATTGTGTGGCAAATTTTTCTAAAATTACTTTTTGTTACAGATGGTCCGATTTTTCTGTCTAGTTCTAATTGCAATATTATGTATGGCTAATTCAATATCATCCGATGAACTGCAAGCGTTAAAAACTCGGACGGCAACCGTATACTGTGGCAAAAATTTATCTGACGTATTATCATTAGTATGTAGAGGAAAATACAATGGTCCATCACAAAGTTTTCACGGTAAGTTTTCAACCTCAACAATTACATAAAATTACAACGGGAAGGCTTAAAAAAAATTTTTATAGTTGTATACAGGGTGATTCTTTGAAACGACCTTCTTCGATAGCTCTCTAACTCTTTAAAGAGCATAACCTAAAATTATTTTCATCTCTACAGAGTCTTGTATTAGTGCTCGGCAAGAATATTTTAAATTTTTTTAAATTAATGTATATTTCTATATTTTGTGAAAGTCATCTATCTTAAAGTGTTTTATCTTAAAAGCATAGAAAATTACATCCGAACACCCTGTATATTTTTACAAATTGGGTATCTATATTTTTCTAGGAATCCAAATATGTAAAAGTAAACAGAGTGTTCCATTTAAAAATAACGAGTTATAGTCGTTTGAAAATGAGTAACTTTGGGTCACGTTAATGAACACCCTGTACAATTTAATCAAACTTTTTTAATCTCATAGCATAGAGGATAGTCATAATTACCTAGGAAAATAATTTCGTTATTATTCCTTGAGCAAAGGCTTTAGTGCGATTTTATAAAGCAACACTTATTGCGGGCATTTTTTAGAGAAAAAAATTAATAACTTGGCAACACCGCTTAGAAATTAAAAAAATGTAATTTGACCATGTAGGCGACTTAATTCCAAGTCGAAATATAAAAAAATATACAGCATGTTCTATTGAAAAAACTTTTAAAGATTCTCGCCGAGCAGTAATACAACACCCTGTAGATTTGAAAATAATTTTAGGTTATGCTCCTTAAGGTGTTGAATAACTTTTGTATTTAAATGTATCTCATATTTTAAAAGGTTAAGGATCTATAGAAAACGGTCGCTTCAATAAATCGCTCTGTACTTAAGGGCGCTTTCAGACTTAGAGATTTTCCTTACGCAAGAGATTCTACGTGAATGGGTTTATAAGTCCCTTCAGTGGGCGGAGCTTAGAAAGAATCAGTCTCCTGTGACTGTATGTGTACACCAACGCATACTAGTCACTAGTAGAAAGTCTCTCGCAGGCAGTCGCATAGTCTGAAAGTTGCCTTAAATTACTTTTTAGGTGCCACGTGGAAACATTTAACTAATTCGCTTTTTTTTGTTTATAGATTTACAAAAAAGGGAAATAAATCCAATAAATTTATCTCCATCTCCTGAAATTTTTCATTTTCCATTTATAAATAAGGAAAGCACGAAACTATTTTTAAATAGATTTAAAAGAAAAAGGCGATTGCGAAGAGGCGTTTATAACGAGTGTTGTCAAAAACCGTGTTCGTATGACGTTTTAAGAACATATTGTGCTGACGATTAGGTCAACATTATTAAGAAAAATTTTAGGTAAAAATTATTGTTGACTTTTAGAAGCAAAATGAAAGCTGATTTCAGTATTTAATTAATTTAGTTAATTTTTTTTTAATAAAAAAAAAACTTAATTTAGTTAACGTTACGAGAGGGGACTTTTTTAATTTAAAAAAATTTATTTCGATTTCCCTTTTTATTTTTTTCACGTATAATTTTAAATTTTAAAATGTGATACTTAACTTGTGATTTTATTACTATAAGAACTTTTTTTAATAAATGTTGTAGAATTAAGTAAATTGTAATTATAAAACGGTTGTTTTGTTGAAAAGTATAGTCGAGTAGGCGGACGTCAAACTGTTGTGACGCTGACTTGAGGCGTGGCTAAACGATGTGACGTTTAGATGCGACGTCACGATCTGTAAAATATTATGACGTCACGGACGTCACTGGTCGTAAAACGCTCAAATTTAGTGTCGGTTAATCGACTAAATTTTCAATTGAACATCTTTTTATAAACAATTAAATACGTCTAGTTGATTAATTAAAATTTTGGCTGTTTAAATTATTATCTCATTTATTATTAATACCCAGTAATTTTGCCTCTGTAAGAAACGCATAAATTTACTAACACGAATATTAAATAGAATAAATGTAAATAGAAATACTATAAAGTTTGTTAATTAAAACTTACAATATGAAATAGTTTGTTGTTAAGAATCAACCCCTTCTTAAAAGTTTGCCTGTTTTTAGGTTAAGTATGTCAAAATGTGATTTTTGTTGTAATCGTTTTCAAGAACTGTATTTTGAATCCAACTTGTAAATAATATATTTTATTTATTTTACTTAATTTATATATTTTTTTAGTGGAGATTAATTTATAACAGACACTCGTGTTCGCATTTTTCTTTATAACAAAACCGGCCCTGCACCTAGGGTGCATATTTTTCCAGATAGAATTATGGGTTTATAAGAAATTTTGGGCTCGTTATTGCAAATTTGGATAAAAGTTATTTCTACTTGGCTATAAGATAGTACATCTGAGCCCCAATTGAAATAAAAAATTTTAAATGGCGGCCGCAAAATAACAATTGTCTTATTTTGTGGTTTTTCTCTTATAACTTGGTCTCTAATTATTATTATAAAAATTTCAAAAAAGGATTTTGGAGTCAAAATATAGGTTTTTCGAGCTAACTTAATCAAATTATAAAATTGTTTCAAAATTGCCTACTTTTAAAGGGTCAAAATAGCTCAAAACTTTGAAATGGATTTTCTCAAAATTTCTAGGCACAATTTTTTTTATATTTGGATATGTTACAGACAACGTAATTCTTTATCGATCCCTGTTTTTTTATTAACTGCTAGCGACCAGGACCGGAGTTATGACTTTTTGAATGTCAAAATTTCAAAAATCTCTTATCGTTTTGGTAGCAAAAATAGAAACTAGAAAATTGACAAATGTATCAATCTCATCAATATCTATAATTTGACACTATTTTTGGCTAACAATACATTTCCGGTTAAACCAGAAATTACAAAAATATCAAAAGTTTTTGGAAACACCCTGTATATTTTTAAACACTTTGAAAACTCGTAAAATTAGCTATCTGATGATACCCAACACTTAATACTTTACTACCGGAAATGGCGACATCGCATTTTTCTTTGTAACAAAGACGGCCCTGCACTTAGGTTATAAAGTTCATTATGCTTCCCATTTTTCCAGACAGAATTATGAGTTTATAAGAAATTTTGGGCGCATTATTGCAAATTTGATTATGAGATACTACATCTGAGCCAATTGAAATAAAAAATTTCAAAATTTTAAATTCAAAATGGCGGCCGCAACATAACGATTGTCCCATTTTATAGTTTTTCTCTTTTAACTTGGTCGCTAATTATTATTATAAAAATTTTAAAAAAGGATTTTGCAGCCTAAATATAGGGCTTTTGGGCCAACCTAAACCATTTTTAAAATTGTTTCAAAATTGTCTACTTTTAAGGGCTCAAAATGGGTCAAAATTATGAAATGGATTTTCTCGAAAAATTTTTTCGGCATTTTGTTTACTTTCGAATATGTTACAGACAACGTTATTCTCTATCAATCCCTGTTTTTTATTAACTTCTAGCAACCAGGACCAGAGTTGGCAAATGGAAATGGCAGCCGCAACATAACGATTGTCCCATTTTGTAGTTTTTCTCTTATAACTTGGTCGCTAATTACTATTATAAAAATTTCAAAAAAGAATTTTGCAACCACAATATAGGACTTTTAGGCTAGCCTAATCAATTTTTAAAATTGTTCCAAATTGCCTACTTTTAAGGGCTCAAAATAGGTTACAATTTTGAAATGGATTTTCTGAAAATTTCTTTCGGGCATTTTTTTTTATTTTTGAATATGTTACAGACAACGTAATTCTCTATCAATCCTTGATTATTTTAATAACTTCTAGCGACCAGGACCGGAGTTATGAGTTTTTGAAAGTCAAAATTTCAACAATCGCTCATTCCTTTTGTAATAAAAATAAATACTTGAAAATTGACAAATATATCAATCCCATGAATATCTATTATATGACACTATTTTCGGTCAACAAAACGTTTCCGGTTAAACTGAAAATTACAAAAATATTTAAAGTTTATAGAAACACCCTGTATATTTTTAAACATTTTGAAAGTTTATACATAATATCCGACATAATAACTAACTCTTCTAATTTTGACGTTCAGTTTAACCAGAAATGGAAACAAATTTCTTAATTTAAATAAAACACCCTGTATATTTTTCCTTTATACATCCTCGTATATAGAAGATGGTTCTCTTACCTTTTATTAAATTATTTTTTAATTAAAAATAAACAATTGCATTTAAACAAGCAAATATCCACCATTATCGTTCTTTTGTAACAAATAGTTGCACAACTAATTTAATAAATTAATGTATCCTAATTAGTTGCATAACAATTAATTTAGTTTATCACGAACATTTATACAAACTGTTAGTTTTTTATAATTGCCAAACGTAAAGAGTTTAGTGCTGTGTAGTTTTTGGTTTGTTTGTGCATATTAATAATAAATAAATTAAATCGAATAGAAATGAATTGAAAAATGGAACGACGTTGGATTATTGCTATTGCAACTGCCGGTTTGGTAATGTCGACACTAATAATCGCTTTATTAATTCACCAAAGTTTTCATAAGGGTAATTTTTATTTTTTATTGTTTTGAAAATTTAAACAATTGTTTATAAATTTTAGATATATGCGTTAGAGAAATATGCGATTCTCAGGCGTGTGTAAAAGCATCCGTTGATATTTTAAAATATATAGATCAAGATAGTAAGCCATGTAATAACTTTTATAATTTTGTATGTGGAAATTTTATGAAAACAATGTCTATTCCCGACGATTCGTATGAAATCAGTACGTTTTCCATTTTGAACCACAATTTGCATAAACAAATACGAGAAATGTTAGAGAAACCCATTGAAATTGAAGAAATTTTACCTTTTAGAATATTAAAGAAGTATTACCAGTCGTGTATTAATACAGGTAATTTAATTTTTTAATTATAATTATTTAAAAAATTTAACCCTCCGCGTAATAATTTGTCAATAGCGTACATTAGAGTGGTAGCAGAGAGAAATTACTTAAAAAAAACGTCAATAATTCGAATAAATTTCCATAAGGCAGTTATTAGTAAAATAGTGTTCTTTATACCCATATGTATAACATACTAAAAGTCCCCATCATACAAATACCGAAAATCCTCACATTTAGCCGCTATTTTCAAATTTTAATTTTTATATACATAAAGGTTAGGTTTACGAAATTTATGAAGAATTTAGATGGTTCTGGTTTGATAGCTAAATGTAATCTTTTCATTCATCGTCTCTAATATTAAAACACGCTGATCCTCTAAGAGAGATCAATATGCCTGAACAAACACAGTCAGAACAGACGTATTCCCAGAGCACTAGTTCTCTCTCTAAGATCAAATCTAGTTCTCTAAGAGAGATCAATAAGCCTGAACAAACACCGTCAGAACAAACGTATTCCCAGAGCACTAGGCCTCTCTTTAAGATCTAATCTGGTTTTCTAAGAGAGGTCAATAAGCCTGAACAAACACAATCAGAACAGACGTCTTCCCAGAGCACTAGTTCTCTCTCTAAGATCCAATCTAGTTCTCTAAGAGATATCAATAAGCCTGAACAAACACCGTCAGAACAAACGTATTCCCAGAGCACTAGTCCTCTCTTTAAGATCCAATCTGGTTTTCTAAGAGAGATCAATAAGCCTGAACAAACACCGTCAGAACAAACGTATTCCCAAAGCACTAGTCCTCTCTTTAAGATCCAATCTGGTTTTCTAAGAGAGATCAATAAGCCTGAACAAACACAATCATAACAGACATATTCCCAGAGCACTAGTCCTCTCTTTAAGATCCAATCTAGTTCTCTAAGAGAGATCAATAAGTCTGAACAAACACCGTCAGAACAAACGTATTCCCAGAGCACTAGTCCTCTCTTTAAGATCCAATTTGGTCCTCTAAGAGAGATCAATAAGCCTGAACAAACACAGTCAGAACAGACGTATTCCCAGAGCACTAGTCTAATCTATCTAAGATCTCTCTATGAGAGATCAATAGGCCTGGACAAACACGGTCAAGGCAGACGTATTCCCAGACGACTAGTCCTCTCTTTAAGATCCAATCTGGTGCTCTTAGAGAGATCAATAGGCTTCGATAAACACGATCAGGGCAGACGTTTTCCGAGACCTTTAGTCCTCATTTCAAAATCCAATCTGGTTCTCTAAGAGAAATAAATTAGCGTGGAAAACACAATCAGAACAGACGTATTCCCAGACCACTAGTACTTTCTTTAAAATCCAATCTGGTTCTCTTAGAAAGATCAATAGGCCTGGACAAATACGATCAGGGCAGACGTTTTTCCAGACCTCTAGTCCTCTCTTTAAGATTCAATCTGGTCCTCTAAAAGAGATCAATAAGCCTGAACAAACACCGTCAGAACAGACGTATTCCTAGACCACTAGTCATCTCTGTAAGATCCAAGCTGCTCCTCTAAAAGAGATCAATAGGTATGGACAAACACGGTCAGGATAGACGTATTCCCAGACCACTAGTACTCCCTTTAAGATCCAATCTGGTCCTCTAAGAGAGATCAATAGGCCTGGACAAACACGGCCAAGACAGACGTATTCCCAGACGACTAGTTCTCTCTTTAAGATTCAATCTGGTCCTCTTATGCTGGTACTTATAGTCAGGGATTAATCTCGATCCGAGAATTGTTCATAAATCTGGGTGAAATCTGGCAACGTTGCTCAATGTCAAAGTTTGACGTTAGACTATTTTAGATATTAACAAGTAAAAATATGTTTTATATAATTATAAATCACTTTGAAAGTTCTAAGTTTTGGTTTTTAATTATATTTTATTATGATAAGAAGAACAGTTAACAAAATTGAGGAAGAGCGAGCTTTAGAAAGCAAAATACGACTCGTCACATCTTTATTGCAGCGATACCTTCTCCTAAATTCGCTTTCCTCAAAAATGTCGATGGGATTTTCAACATCTCTGATATACCTTACAAAATGAATTACATTAATTCAATGCTTGTGCTCTCGCTATGAAATAATATTACACACTGTAGTCTTGAAACCAAATATAAATCCAATTCAAGTGCAGTTCGAATTTTTTAAACAAATAACAGGGTCATAACATTCCTTTTAAAATTTGGATTTGCTTTCATACCTTGCAGTTCCATGCCTTTTAGGTTGTAACGATGTGTTTTTCTACACGTGTCAGAGTGTTACGAATCTTTACGATTCTGCATCTGATACTGGAAAAATTAACATCGTTTTCACGCCCGAGTTTTTTTATTAAAAATAACTCGTACGTAATTCACCAGCAACTATCAGATCATCCGTTTTTTTGTATCATCATTTAATTTTAATTTATTTTTGGCCCTTCAGATATCCCAAATATATTTTTTCATCATTTTAATTTTTCTTGGTAACGTCCTTAATATTTTCATCTATTTTTCATAATTTTAAAATCATTTAAAATATTTAATATTATATTAATATTTTAAATGCGTTTTGGAATTATTTATAATTCACGTACCTCATCGAAATTTATACCATTCGATGCCTCTTTTAAGCCCGCATCTATCAACACTTACATAATCGCATAAAAAGCATTTATGTAGAAGATTGTTGATAATCGCAGATACGAGTACGAAACATATGGAGTAAGATGTACGCTCCCACCAAATAATAAACAGAGTTTTGATTGGTGCTAAGAACTTGGTGGTGGAGAATTAATAAATACTCGAGATCTATTGGAAGGCAGTCCGTGTGGGTTTCCGTGACCGTCCGTGCTGATCCACTGTGCCTGTTTGTGTTGAGTGCGATCTTCGTGTGCTGTGGGTAGTTTTTGGTCTGGCGTCCCTGCACCAGCTGCTATTTCAAGCCGCAATTGTAGGGTAGAAACTGATCGCGTCTACCCCAGTACATTCCCGAGTGGTCAGGCCTTTTTGGCCCAATCGCTTTTGCCTTCCCGAGTGGTCAGGCTTTTTGGCCCAATCGCTCTTACCTTGTGCAGTGGTCAGGTCTTTACCGACCTGTGTCGGCCAAAGCGACTCAATCGCTTTGGCCCTCCTTAGTGGTCAGGGCTTTTTGACCCAATCGCTTTGACTCTCGTTAGTGGTCAAGTCTTGTCGACCCAATCGCTTCTACCATCCACGACTTGGAGCCGTCTCGCCGGAAGTTCGTTCCATGGTCCAAGAACCCCCCGAAGAAGGAAGTTCTTTATTTTTATTGTCAACCAGTATTGTTTAATTTTGCCATTATTTTATTCTTAATAAATATTTTTTATAAAATATCCCCGTTACAGAAGATGTCGCTAGTCACCGGGGCATTTTCGAGTGAATAAGATAGCTGGTCTAGGCAGGAGCAACGAAGAAAGGGATAAAACAAGTTTACCCTTCGAGGGATTTTAAGCGATTTTGACCTTAAAAAGCCTTTCACATTTTTTAATATAGGGTTCGGTAGTCTCTTCTATATGGTCTTTGGTTATACCCATCGAACCACCCCGTCTTCGGCTAGAATCAAGCCGAAGGCACAAAACACGGTAACCCCGGTTATCGGTGTTACAGGGTAATCGTTCGTTGTTTAATTCCTCTTCATAATTGTCCAGATAATCGAAAAACTCGTTGTTAAAATCGCCCATTTTAAACAATAAATAATGTCATAAACTAAAATTAATATGCATGCGCCATAATAATACGCGGATTGATCTTGGGTAGAACATAGATTATTTGAAGAGAGATTATTTGCACAACAATCTTGGATTATTCGACTATAGTAGACGTTTTAAATGAATCCGAGAATTAATTCTCGGATTGAGATGAGATTTTTATTAAATTGCATACAAACGTTGAGCATTACTCAACGTTGCCATATCTAGGAATAATTCTCGGATTGAGATCAATCCCTGACTATAAGTACCAGCATTAGAGAAATAAATAAGCCTGAACAAACACAGTTAGAACAGACGTTTTTCCAAATCCCTAGTTCTCTCTTTAAGATCTAATCTGGTTCTTTGAGAGAGGCCAATAGGCCTGAATAAACACGGTCAGAACAGACGTATTCCCAGACCACTAGTACTCTCTTTAAGATCCAATCTGGTCCTCTAAGAAAGATTATTAGGCCTGGACAAACAAGGTCAGGACATACGTGTTCCCAGACCCCTAGTATTCTCTTTAAGACCAAATCTGGTCCTCTAAGAGAGGTAAATAGGTCTGAACAAGCACGGTCAGAACAGACGTCTTCCCAGATCTCTTTAAGATCCAATTTGGATTTCTAAGAAAGATGGATAAGCTTGAACAAACACGATCAAGACTGACATATTCCCAGGCCACCAGTCCTCTCTTTAAGATTCAATCTGGTCCTCTAAGTGAGATTAATAGACCTGAAAAACACACGGTCATGGCAGAAGTATTCCCAGACCACTAGTAAGACTGTAACCACTGTAAGATCCAATCTGTTCCCCTAAGAGAGATCAATAGACCTGGACAAACACGATCAGGACTGACGTATTCCCAGACCACCAGTCCTCTCTTTAAGATGCAATCTGGTCCTCTAAGAGAGATTAAAAGGTCTACACGGTAAGGGCAGACGTATTCCAAGACCACTAGTTCTCTCTTTAAGATCCAATCTGGTCTTCTAAAGAGAGATAAATAGACCTAGATAAATACGCACGCTCTTTCCCATCACTTCACGGATGCGTTCCTGCAGGGTAGCTATGTTGCCTAAGGAGGGGAGCCCAAGCCGCTAGAGACAGTCCTCCAAGTCACTACTAACAGCGGCAAAGGCTCAAGACCATTTCCAAGGCCTCAAGGCCCCCTGCTGGGTCCCCGACGACAGCCACTTCCTCCGGGGCTGTGTTGTCGTTGTCCTGGGGGTTTGGTTCTCCATCCTGGGAACGGATGAGCACGGGGTGTTTGGGGTTGGTGTTCGCACTTAAAAGGCCCCACGTTGGGCGTCAAATATAAACAAAATGATGTATTTATATGGCCTCCTTGCCTTTCTTTGAAATCTCCCTATGGAATTCACCGCAAACCTTCAAATGCAAAAATAGTGCAACAACCGATCAGACAAGCAAAAATCGAACTAATTTAAGTAATTGAAATAATTTAGTAGGTATTCAAACTCCTAACTTAATATTTGACTTTTATTAAAAATATATGAGAAATACTATAACACACAAAGTAACAAAGTTACATCTTTTCAAATATACTTCTATAAAGTTTTTAATATTTCATTGAAGTGAAGATAGTTTTCTTTTACTAACTTTTGCTAAGTTACTTCTTTTAAAAATACTGGCTAGTAAATTGAACCATCTACAAGAAATTTATGTGTTAAAATTTCCTTCAATGGTTAGCTAACAAAAGAAAATTAAAAGAATTGAGAAAAATCGGAAAAGTTGTGCTTTTGTCCAATGTTTAGTTGTAGAAACGTGTTTACAAAGATGTTGAAGCTTTAGTGAAAGAGTTAAATGTGAGATATTATTTCCGAGGGCCATTTTGCCTGAGGCTGTTCAACATATCCACCAGGTTCGCAAATAACAGTTAGGTAATGGCGGAAATGAAACCAGTAATTACACCCATAAATGTTGACTATTAATATTATAGTTGATGTAAATAGTATTGTTACTGTAGGCAATGGTGACGATTATTATAAATATTTGGTAATTAACAGAGCTAATAGGACAAAAATTAGCTACAGCACACTTGTACAATAATAAAAAAAAGTTTTCCACCTTTACTTTTATAGAAAAGCCACAGCCGAGCCATTTTTAGTTAATGAACAGCTGAAAATGGTTTTCCATTATTTTTAGGGAAACTTTGCATAATCAATATAATTTTGTTGCGCTAACTTAGATTAATTGAATTTTACAATTTCTATAAAGTGCTCACAGCGCGACCACTAGCATTATAATACACGAAGATACCGGCGACTACCTATTCGCAAGTTAATATTTGAACTCCCAAGTGAGTTTTGTCTGGCGTATTTGTTTTTGTTAAAAAGTCATACTACCTAACTTACACTGTAATTTATAATTAACTTAACAAAATTTACTTAAATAAATTTAAAAATAATTATGTAAATCTATTATATGCGAGGTGATTATTATTATACGTTTAATATGCAGAGTTACTCTGGAAGTAACTTTTTAGTAAAATTTGCTAGTTGGAATTTTTATAATAAAATTTATTCTCCATGACTTTATGAATTATTAATGAAAAACTAACAGGTCAAATTGTTGAGTGGAAAATTATGGCATATCGAATTTTAAATTTTAAATGTAACAAACGCCATATTATAAGCGAGAAGACCTTAATTTTCTTATTACTCGACAAACATTAGCTTTCAATTAATTATTTCTTTATTTATCGAAAACTTATTCAAGTTTTGTTTCAAATATGAAATGTATAACTCGGGAAAACTACGACCCGTTAAGTTTTCATTTTAGTGCAACTTCCTGAAATTTTGAATTTATCTCTCGGTGTTTTAGCGATGCTTCAAAAATGCAATTTTCTATTAAATTACAATGCTTAAACCAACTTTTAAGCGACTTTAAATAGTATATTATGATACAAGGACGTAAAATGATGTTTTATGGATGCTGGTCGAACCTTGCGAATCAAAGCGTAAGCCGAGATTAACAATCGCCTGAAAATGAAAAATTTTACGTTTTATTTGACTGTAAACAATATTTAAATAAAAATAAATAAATTTTAGAATACCGCAACACAGATCTCTGATGATGGCGAGAAGTAGGGATAAGTTCGCGCAGATTTAGCCACGCCCTTGTAATAATTTAAATACGTTTACTACTGCGTCGATGGAGATAAATACGAATTTAGGTACATTTACATTTTCACCGCTCGCCAACATAAACCTGTCTTGCTATACATCATTTTACAATACAGTCAAAACCGGTTATAACGACACCGCTTACACACATACATATAATTGCTTAGTACCACTATCGGTTATAACGATACAAACCGCACAAACTCACATGCTCCTGTCTATCTTAAGTCTAACCTAACCTAACCTAAACGGCAGAATGCATAAGACCACCAGAGTGTATTTCTTAGCTTCTGCTTGCTATCTCTTCCTGGCGTAGCACCCGGGTTCTTTAAAACTCATGGTTGGTGGTAGGGATACTAGTTCTAGTCCGGGGAACGGAAGGACGTAAGACAAAAGTTGTTTAAAGACTCCAAGACCGACGCGGTCAATCGTCGTTGGTCCCCGGCATGACTCGGCAGGATCCCGTCGGTATTTTTCTTTCTGCCTCTCACCGATTGCAGTGGAAGATGGTGTGCTCTGCGTCATCTCTGTTTTGGCAGTACGAGCAGGTATCATCCGCTGCCTTTGTGATGCCATGGAGATAGTTAGCGAAGTTGCCGTGCCCTTACGTAGGTAATATCCCCATGTCCTCTACTTGGCCACTCCCCCACGTCCGGGACGATTCTCCTTGTCCATAGTCCTTTACTAGTTACGTCCCAGGTTCTTTGTCAGTTTGCGATTGTGACGATTCTGGCTTCCTTCTTTCTTAATCTGCTCTTCCATATCATTAGCCCTCTCTTTTGCTTTATGGTTTATCGGGATCATGCCTGCCAGAACGAAGACAGCCTCCGCCTGTAGGCGCAGCAGATTCTGATGGCCAGTCTTAGTTTGTATTAAGACTGTGCATCTTAAACCTATCCTAACATAACCTAGAGACCGGTACCCGACCGTTACCGATCCAGGTCACTTTCGGAAGTTAGCAAAGATTTCGGTGCTGCAAGAGGGGTGGAGTCCCAGGAAGGCCACCAGTTGCCAACGTCTGCCACCTCTATTAGTGCTGGTCACGCAGTGGCTGAAAGCTTCTCGCTTAGTAAGTGAGACACCGTTATCCAAGAAGCGGTGCATGGCTCTTCTCGAAGGTTAAGTTCCTACCGGCTAGGACCCTATGACGACTGCAACCGATCACAGCGCCTCAGGATCCGGCTCCGGCACGGGCGGATCATCCCCCGTTCATTTGGTCCAACATCAAGAGTCTTGACACGCGGTCTCTAGTAGTCGCAATTTTCGACTGCTAAGCAATACCGCGTTTGTGAGATTGCTTCTGCAACAGATGCCAACACACCCTCTGTAATTACTAATGTGACGGTGCTCAGCAGAAGTAATCACGATGGAACGACCGATTCCGCCACCGAAATCGGTCGGTAAATCGTGCGGAATTGTGAGGTCTCTTCAAAGGCGTTATAACCGGTTTTGACTGTATTTAAAAAAAAGAATTGTACATAACCTCAAATTTTTTGGCATAATAGTAGGTGGAGTAAATATTTATAAACGTTAAATGAAATGGGTATAAATATCTATCTATTTAGAATAAGAACTTCACATAAATGTTAATAGATGGCGCATCCATCTAAGCACAATTAGAGGCTGTAAAGTAACACTTTACAGCCTGTAGACCGTAAAGTGGTTGTGATAGTAACAAAATCAATCAATTATTTTTTTTTTAATTTTCGTAGATGCAATAGAAAAACTAGGTCTGACGGAATTGCATGAATTAATCCATAAAATAGGAGGTTGGCCTGTTTTAGAAAATAAAAATCACTGGGATAAAAAAAACTTCGAATGGTTTTATTATATTTATAAGTTTCGAGAGCATGGATTAATTACAAGTCAACTTTTAAAGCTTGACGTTGAATATGATTTTAAAAATACTTCACATCGTATGCTTCAGGTATACAAAAATTTATTTTTTTTTAAATATTTTTTTATTCAAATTGAGCTCAATATTTATTATAGCTCGATCAACCTAAATTTACTCTACCGAGCGTATTTTTAATTGAGGAAGATGAAAATGTTTACGTCGAAGAATACAGACGTTTTATGGTAAACGTCGCAATTTATTTAGGTGCCGATGAATATCAAGCTACAACTGAGATGCAAGATTGTTTAAATTTTGAAATGGAACTGGCTAATGTAAGTGCTATAGACATTTATAGAGAAAGTTTAGGTGACAGGAATTTAAAACCAAGTTAAGAGGAGTAAACTTTGGCAGAAAAGTTAGTTGGAAAAAAAAAAGAATAAATAGTTTTCTTTTTTGAGTGACAAACTTGATATTACAAAAAAACTCATTGCTCTTTACAAGGACCGGCTTTAATTTTCAATCCCTGATTTAAAAATAAAGGTAAAATGAAAAGCTTTGTCACTGATCTGTATCCGTTACAAGCGGGCTTAAAACGCCCTGTACAAAACATTACAGAAAACTAGTTTAGGGGTGGTGATTTCTCAAAATATTTTTCACCTATTTTGTTTATTACTACAGTGTCTATAATTTACCTTAGTAATAATTTCCAATTATAGGGACCGTTTTCACTTTTAATTAAGAAAAAGAGCGGTTGCTAACGAATGGGCGGGAAAGTTGATATTTAGACCATAGACACTCCGCTCGTAACCGTTGGCACCTTTAATATCTGGTTGATATCACTAGTAGTCTTAATTCCTGATAGGGTAAGGTTCAAAGAAGGCAATGACATATTTAAATATAGGAAATAAGAGCCTAATTAGTGATAAAATTTAAAAAAACAAAGGATGTTGGGAAAGAACAACATCTTCTATTTTTTTAAATTTCACCAAGTTCAATTAGACTTTTCTCACTAATTAGGCTCTTATTTCTTATACAAATATGTCATTGCCTTCTTTGAACCTTACTCTATCAGAAATTATTACTACTAGTGATATCAACCGGATATGAAAGTCGCTAACGGTTACGAGCGGAATCTTTAAATATTAACGTTCCAACTCATTAGTTACAACTTGCCCTCTTAAACGGGGGGTGAAAATTAGCTTAGGGTTAGTGATTTTTCAAAACATTTTTCCGCCATTATGTTTATTACTACAGTAGCTATAATTTACCTCACTAAAAATCTCCAAAAAAATTTAATAATTGCCACACCCTGTATAACAGTAATTATTAGTTTCAATCGTAATGGCCCACTTAAGCCTTTGATAAAAATTTCAAATCTTATCTTGCTCAAAGTTTCCAACTTAAATTGCAATTTTTTTTCTTAAAAAAAAAAAGAAACTTTTCAGATTACGTTTACACAAGAAAATCGATCAACAATCGACGATTACTACAATGTAATGACAATTAGACAACTCGAATTAGAATATCCTACAATTCCTTGGTTAGAATATATTAATAATTTAATCGTACCTCATGCTCAAATAACAACTCACGAGAGAATTTTAGCTTTCTATCCAAATTACATTAACCAATTAGAAAAGCTTTTACAGAAAACTTCAGAAAGGTACAACGAAAACAACAAAAACTTGCAAAATAAAATGAAATTCCATTGTTCCCTTTTTAGAGTAATAATAAATTACATAGTGTGGAAAGCTGTCGAATCGATTATACCGTTTTTAAATGAAGATTTAAGAAATATCGAATACAAATTTAAATCCACAACGACTGGAAGCTTAAAACAAATGGATCGTTGGAAAGAGTGCGTTTCAGAAGTAGCGTTGAGGTACGTAAAAATCGAATTATCGATAAGTCGATTAAACAAAGATTACTATAATCGACTATTCGAAAATCGAATAATCAATTTATTAAAAAGTTGATAACTTTGACATACCTATGTGATTATTTTTGATAGTCTAGTCAACGAGGAGTTATAGAGGACACATGGAAGAAGGAAAAGTCCCGTTTTTGGGCTTTTTGCTTATATCTCGAGAACGGTGGGTCCTAGGGAAAAAATTGTTCTTAGCAAAATGAAAGCTTATGAAATTTTCTACAAGATTGTTTTGATTTATTATTTTCTATTTCTTATAGTTTTTGAGATATCCGCCTGCTATAAGCGAAAATCCCAAAAACTAGACTTTTCCATCCCCTCACTCCCTTTTTTTATTTTTACCTCCTAACTACTCCAAACACATTTCTGAAAAATAAAATTCCACGATCTTCCATGTCCTCTGGACCATGAGCAAATAATCCAGTAATTGATATTTCTAATAAACTCGATTAATGATTTATTCTATATTTTCTGCCACAGTCAAAAACTCTCTTTTTAATGATTTATTCTGTTAAAATTTAGATTACCTGTAGCTTTGAGCGCAAAATACGTTCAGGAGTATTTTGACGATAATACAAAAGATGAAGTCGAACACATTTCACGTATAATAAAATTAGAATATAGCGAGTCGATGGAAAAATTAGATTGGTTGGATAAAAAAACTAAAAACGAGGCTGTCGAAAAAATTGAAGCCATGACGGACGTTATGGGTTATCCGGACGAATTGTTACAAATTAAATATTTAGAAGAAATTTACCAAGAGGTAAAAAATTCAAAATTAATTTTTAATCTTCAATAAATTCATTTTTGCTTAGGTAGATATTAATTGGGATCAATATTTTCAATCGCACTTAATTATAACTAAATCCAACGAAGATTACAAGTATAAAACTTTACGTTTGTTAAAATCAAAAATTGGTTGGTTATCCAATAGCGATATTGCAGTCGTCGATGCATTTTATCGCCCATTAATAAACTCTTTAAGTATGTCGAAGCTCGTTTTAAAATTTTAACAGTTCTAAAAGCAAATTTTTCCAGCAATACCAGCTGGGATCCTTCAGAAGTTTTATTTCGATGAAGAGCGTCCTTTTTACATGAATTTCGCTAGTGTTGGTTTTGCAATAGCCCACGAAATAACTCACGGTTTTGATGAAATTGGGAGACTTTTTGACAAAAATGGACATTTGAGGAATTGGTGGAAAGAAGAAACAGAACTCACTTATTTTGAAAAACGCGAATGTTTAATCGAACAATACGAAAACTACAACATAACCCAAATTAATCAAACTGTATTAAATTATAATTAAACGATTATTTTCTAATTTAATTAATTTTAGGTCGACGCACAAAAAACCTTATCGGAAAATATAGCGGATAATGGTGGAATAAAACATGCGTACGATGCTTATGTAAAATGGGTATTTAGAAATCCAGATGATGACAAATTGCCAGGTTTGGAATATACGTCTCGTCAATTATTTTGGATAACTTATGGTATCAATTATTGTTCTAAACAAAGAGAGAACTATATGGAATTCCACATACCAATTGACTATCACGCCTTCCCGGAATTTCGTGTTAATGGTCCATTGAGTAATTCTAAAGATTTTCTAAACGATTTTGATTGTGTTGAAGAATCTGAAATGTATTCCAAAGACAAATGTATAGTTTGGTAAACGTTTTAAAATAAATTAATTTGAAAAACACCAATCAGCATTCATTACAAGTAATTCAAAACAAATATTTTTTAAATAAATGCGCTAAAACTTATTTTAATACTAGTACTGCCATCTATGGTACAAATTACAAACGAAACCCTATATTCATAGATTCATACAACTACAACGTAAAGTTCGTAACTTGGCTAAAATAGTGACGTTTGACAGCTGATAATATTTTTTGTGTTTTCACATTATTTACAATGAATTAATAGTTATTAAGCTATTTTAACGTTTTAAAAGTTATTATTATAGAAGAAAATATAAGTTTTTAATTCAACAGTTGGAATAAAACAACCCATAACTTTGACAGTTTTAAAATTATGTAACTTGTGTTAACCTAAACAAAAATGTCTCTCAATACAATAAACAGACTAAATAAGCTCCGTACGTATTCCTCCATAAGTTTAAACATTATTTATGTTACAATCCAACATTTTTAGGTACAAATACCGGTGTAATAGGAGTCGCTTACATTCGTTCAGCAAATTATGCTTCCGATGTAAATGCTTACAATTTAGCTTCTTTGAAAAGAGGCACTGGTGGTCGTTCAAGTTTTAATGGGGTCGTTGCAACAGTTTTTGGTGCGAGTGGTTTTGTCGGTCGTTATGTGTGCAACCGATTAGGTAAAATGGGTTCACAAGTAAGTTCTCTGCCGTAACCAACTAAACCGCTTAAACACAACAATCTTTAGATCATCATACCATATAGAGGTGACCATTATGATGTTTTAAGATTAAAACTTTGTGGGGATCTTGGACAAGTTTTATTTCAACCTTATAATTTGCGCAATCAGGAAGAATTAGATAAAGCTGTTAGGTATTCGAACGTTGTTATAAACTTGGTGGGACGTGATTGGGAAACGAAAAACTTTACGTTTGAAGATGTGCATGTTACCGGTGCTAGAAATATAGCTAAAGCTTGCAAAAATGCAGGTGTTAAGAGATTGATTCATTTATCTGCTTTAAATGCTGAGAAAGTACCAAAACCGTTACTTCTTGAGAAAGGGTCACAATTTTTGGCTAGTAAATTTAGAGGTGAACAAGCTGTTTTGGAAGAATTCCCAGAAGCTACCATAATTAGGCCTTCGGATATCTACGGGCAAGAAGACAGATTTTTAAGGTTAGTACCATTTTCGTTTTAATTTGTGATTATTATTAAACAATTTTAGATATTATGCTCATATTTGGAGGAGACAAGGGCTATGGATGCCTCTATGGAAAAAAGGTGAAGCCACCGTCAAGCAACCTGTTTTTGTAAGCGACTTAGCTACTGGAATAATTAATGCTATCAAAGACCCTGACTCAGCAGGCAAAACTTATCAAGCTGTTGGGTAAGTACTTCTAAAAATCATTACTTTAATTATGAATTAATTTTTAGGCCTAAAAAGTATCTCTTATCAGAACTGGTAGATTGGTTTTACCGAGTTATGAAAAAGGATAAAGATTGGGGTTATTGGAGATACGACATGCGATACGATCCACTTTTTAAATTAAAAGTTAGTTTTACAACTGCTGTTTGTCCAGGATTTCCTGTAGGCAATTTGCATTGGGAACGTGTCGAAAGAGAATACATTACAGATGATGTTAAAAGTTCGTTGCCAACTTTAGAAGATTTAGGTGTTCATTTAACTCATATGGAGAATCAAGTTCCATGGGAATTAAGACCTCTTACTTATGCAATTTATCATAATCGTGATTTTGAAGAATTTGGCATTAGACCTGATCCACCTAAAACAGTTTAAAAGTTTTTACTTTTATTAAAATGTTGTAAGTTACAATAAATAGTGGAAAATAATATTGTGGCGTTACTTTAGGTATAATAAATAAATATTCGCTTGTAAATCGTTTTGTAAATATTAAATGCGATGGAATTAGAGTTGGTGATAAATGGTCGATTTTTGAACAATTTTTAAAAATCTTTAATCAACTCTTTTTAATAATAATTGATAATAATGAAAATGATAAATTCATGAAAACAACTGGACTACGACGTTTAAATGAATCTTGAAGCTTCGCTGTGTACGTTTTCAAATACCAGTGCTTTCTCGTATTAAGTTCCAGAGCTAGAGTAGTCATGAGAACATCGATTTTATAATCAATAACAGATTGAAGATTATTTATACAAAAGACGAATTTGCTATCTTTAAAGGTACTTTTGTAAGTAACAAATGTTTATTTTCCATAATCGTAACAGTATTTATGAATTTGGGTTGGGTTTCGGCTCAACATTCATAAACAAAAAGTCAAGTTTGATAAATTCCTTGCAAACATATTGTTGTCTGTTCTTATTTATCTCATTTTATTTCAATTTCAAACTATATCTTGTGTTTTATTACTTAAAATTAGAATATTTATATTTTTAGGTTATGTTTCTATTGATTGACATTTAAAACTGCTGTGGACAAAAGTTATACTGGACTTTAAACATACAGAAAAGGCGATTTAAATAAGGAAATTAATTATTGAAAATATTTTATTATTTTTAAATTATAAGTCATAAATTAATTATTAAACTATGACTAATACTATAAGTATTCAAGTATTTTTAATTTTCTTAGATTTTTATCTGTCTGTAAGTGTAGGCTTCATGGATGTGCTTTTCCAGAGAAAGTGGTTGTTTGCTAACTTTTTAAGCCTAATACTCTCTTCCAGGTAGATGCGTTTAAATCCCTTGTGTATATTGTACCTACTTCAGTATCAGATGATCTGATAAAATTTACATCTATAGAATGAAGAATGAGATAAATACCTACCTGTAGGTACGTTTTCTGGACCTCTCAAAGTCTGAGGAGTACCTTCATGCAAATATTTACCTACAGGTCTCATGTTGTCTGTCTGTAAGTGTACGCTTCATGGATGAACTTTTTCAAAGAAAGTGGTTGTTTGCTAACTTTCTAAGCCTAATACTCTCTTCCAGGTAGATGCGTTTAAATCCTTTGTGTATATTGTACCTACTTTCAGTATCAGATGATCTGATAAAATTTACATCTATAGAATGAAGAATGAGATAAATACCTACCTGTAGGTACGTTTTCTGGACCTCTCAAAGTCTGAGGAGTACCTTCATGCAACTATTTACCTACAGGTCTCATGTTGTCTGGCTGTAAGTGTACGCTTCATGGATGAACTTTTTCAAAGAAAGTGATTCTTTGCTAACTTTCTAAGCCTAATACTCTCTTCCAGGTAGATGCGTTTAAATCCCTTGTGTATATTGTACTTCAGGATCAGATGATCTGATAAAATTTACATCTATAGAATGAAGAATGAGATAAATACCTACCTGTAGGTACGTTTTCTGGACCTCTCAAAGTCTGAGGAGTACCTTCATGCAAATATTTACCTACAGGTCTCATGTTGTCTGTCTGTAAATGTACGCTTCATGGATGTGCTTTTCCAGAGAAAGTGGTTGTTTGCTAACTTTCTAAGCCTAATACTCTCTTCCAGGTAGATGCGTTTAAATCCCTTGTGTATATTGTACCTACTTCAGTATCAGATGATCTGATAAAATTTACATCTATAGAATGAAGAATGAGATAAATACCTACCTGTAGGTACGTTTTCTGGACCTCTCAAAGTCTGAGGAGTACCTTCATGCAAATATTTACCTACAGGTCTCATGTTGTCTGTCTGTAAGTGTACGCTTCATGGATGAACTTTTTCAAAGAAAGTGGTTGTTTACTAACTTTCTAAGCCTAATACTCTCTTCCAGGTAGATGCGTTTAAATCCCTTGTGTATATTGTACCTACTTCAGTATCAGATGATCTGATAAAATTTACATCTATAGAATGAAGAATGAGATAAATACCTACCTGTAGGTACGTTTTCTGGACCTCTCAAAGTCTGAGGAGTACCTTCATGCAAATATTTACCTACAGGTCTCATGTTGTCTGGCTGTAAGTGTACGCTTCATGGATGAACTTTTTCAAAGAAAGTGGTTCTTTGCTAACTTTCTAAGCCTAATACTCTCTTCCAGGTAGATGCGTTTAAATCCCTTGTGTATATTGTACCTACTTCAGGATCAGATGATCTGATAAAATTTACATCTATAAAATGAAGAATGAGATAAATACCTACTTGTAGGTACGTATTCTGGACCTCTCAAAGTGTGAGGAGTACCTTCATGCAAATATTTACCTACAGGTCTCATGTTGTCTGTCTGTAAGTGTACGCTTCATGGATGAACTTTTTCAAAGAAAGTGGTTGTTTGCTAACTTTCTAAGCCTAATACTCTCTTCCAGGTAGATGCGTTTAAATCCCTTGTGTATATTGTACCTACTTCAGTATCAGATGATCTGATAAAATTTACATCTATAGAATGAAGAATGAGATAAATACCTACCTGTAGGAAACGTTTTCTGGACCTTTCCAAGTCTGATGACTGATGAGTGCCTTCATGCTAATATTTACCTACAGGTCTCATGTTGTCTGTCTGTAAGTGTACGCTCCATGGATGAACTTTTTCAAAGAAGGTTGTTGTTTGCTAACTTTCTAAGCCTAATACTCTCTTCTAGGTAGATGCGTTTAAATCCCTTGTGTATAATGTACTTCAGGATCAGATGATCTGATAAAATTTACATCTATAGAATGAAGAGTGAGGTAAATACCTACCTGTAGGTACGTTTTCTGGACCTAAGTCTGAGGAGTACCTTCATGCAAATATTTACCTACAGGTCTCATGTTGTCTGTCTGTAAGTGTACGCTTCATGGATTAACTTTTTCAAAGAAGGTTGTTGTTTGCTAACTTTCTAAGCCTAATACTCTCTTCCAGGTAGATGCGTTTAAATCCCTTGTGTATATTGTACCTACTTCAGTATCAGATGATCTGATAAAATTTACTTCTATAGAATGAAGAATGAGATAAATACCTACCTGTAGGTACGTTTTCTGGACCTCTCAAAGTCTGAGGAGTACCTTCATGCAAATATTTACCTACAGGTCTCATGTTGTCTGTCTGTAAGTGTACGCTCCATGGATGAACTTTTTCAAAGAAGGTTGTTGTTTGCTAACTTTCTAAGCCTAATACTCTCTTCTAGGTAGATGCGTTTAAATCCCTTGTGTATATTGTACCTACTTCAGTATCAGATGATCTGATAAAATTTACATCTATAGAATGAAGAATGAGATAAATACCTACCTGTAGGTACGTTTTCTGGACCTCTCAAAGTCTGAGGAGTACCTTCATGCAAATATTTACCTACAGGTCTCATGTTGTCTGGCTGTAAGTGTACGCTTCATGGATGAACTTTTTCAAAGAAAGTGGTTCTTTGCTAACTTTCTAAGCCTAATACTCTCTTCCAGGTAGATGCGTTTAAATCCCTTGTGTATATTGTACCTACTTCAGGATCAGATGATCTGATAAAATTTACATCTATAAAATGAAGAATGAGATAAATACCTACTTGTAGGTACGTATTCTGGACCTCTCAAAGTGTGAGGAGTACCTTCATGCAAATTTTTACCTCTAGGTCTCTTGTCATAAGAAAATAATTCCAGCGCACCCCAAACGTATAATCAGATGTATTCGCAGTTAAATAAGTAATGAAATTACACAGTTAAATAAATAGTTTTTAACAAGTGCCCAGCTTTACGATTATTTTCTTATAACGTGAGACTTGTATATAAATACATGCTCAAAAATATGATAAATGTATTATCTTTTGTGGAATTTACTGCCGAAGGCCCAGGAAAAGACATTACATGAAGAAACATTACAACACCTTTAGAACATTTTTTAATTCTCAATTATAATAAAGGAGCACCCTGGAAGAGTCTGGAGCCTTGCATCCATTCTTCTTGCCTTTAGCAAGCTCGTAGGTTGTACCTACTACATATACAAAGAATAAGCATCCCTTGTTAGTTAATTAATTATTTTGTACTTTGAGGAGGATCTAATTAGACCTTTGAAAGGAAGTTGAGCTCAAAATACAGTTCACTTCCTACATGAGCACATATCAGAAATAGTCGAACAAATCAAAATTAAAAAATAAATTTTTAGGAATGCTTGTTACTATCACTTTTAAAATTTAATACCCTTAAGAGATATTTACATAAAACTAACTACCCCCTTGACGAAAGATATAAAATAAAAGTAAAATCAGGAGTGGGATATAAATTATACTAAACGTGAATATATTATTTTACTATGGGTTGTTCACACGGTCAAAGCATTACATGCAACTGATATATGAAATAAGTTGCCGCGTTTCTTTCACACTTAAAATTCTATAAGCGTATGTGCTATATATCAGTCAGGTGTATGAGCTTGGTCGTTGATAAAACTCTGAATAGACGTTAACTTGAATAAAAGTACTTTAAAGCTCTGTTTAAGCTCTCTTATAAAAAAATTTTTTTCAGCATGGTTATTGGTCACTCTGTTCACTCGTTCACTGGTCAACTGGCCAGAGCTCGGTTTGTCACATAAAGTCCACAAGAACAAAGCGCTTCAGTAAATTTCTATAACGAAGAGTGTGTGTTACAAAGAGCTTTATGCTAGGACATTGTACCTACTACATCTTTAGTTATTGATCAATTAAGGGTTTTCACTAACGTCTAATGAATTTCTATTTTATTAAAAAAAATAGTAATTAAATAAATATACCGGGTGGACACTATACAAACCTGTTTTTGTGCGAAACGATGTTAAATTTGGGTAGTAGACACCCGGTATAATTTTGTGTGTACTAAAAAAGCTGATTGTCTCGAAAAAATGTACAAAAGTCGTTTACTTAAAAATAAGAGAAGCTAAAGACATTTTGGCTCATCTAAATGTACCTAAGGTATGCTAATTTAGCAAATGCCTGAAAGCACGCCTTGGTTACAACATTACACAATTTACAAAATAAACTAAAATAACTTATTAAAAATGTTTTACATTTTGAAAAAATAATATTTTAAAAAACAAAAGAAGAATTTAATTTTTAAGATTAATTTCTTTCAACGATTATCTTAAGGCGTAATTAATTACTTAGTGGTTGGAGAAAAGCGTTCGTTTAATCCATTTCACAATAGAGCGCATTCAATCTTTGAATAGTGCACTCAAAATCCAAACTGTTCTGCAATTTGAGAATAATAAATGACTCGAATCATAAGCTTAATACCAAATTCAAACTTAATATAAAATTTATTAAAATTGTAATAGGGGTAAAAGTTCTTGTTTCATCCTCGCGTATTCATTTTTCAACAAAAATTTACAGAATAAATTAAGTTTAAACTAATTTTAAATTTCTTTACTATTACGAGGAAATTAAAAAAATCATTAATCTAGTTTCATTACATAATGACCATATTACGAAACTGAAAGCAGTGTCGTAATGATTTCTATTACAACACGTGTGCTTTAATGAGTTTTGACATGTGCTGTTTGTTACACTAAAGAAATTTTTACATACTAAAATAGATCAAAGAGCTCTTTGAAATTTCAAGCAACTGTTTCTATTATAGTTGATAACTTTTCTAGGTCCCCTCGTATTTACAACCGCTTTCTTTTGTTTTGTAAATAATATAAAAATCCAAAAATTGTAATGCTTTTTACGTTATAATCTTGTTAAAAAAGACTTTATTTTTCAAACAGTTCACAAAGCTTTACGTATAACCTCTCATCTTCTTAAGTCAAAAAGTGCAGCGCTTCAACAACTAAAACTGATGGTAAGCTACTACAAACGTTCAAACAAAATTAGTATTTGCTTAGAGCGCATAAATTGGTAAAGTGAAAAAGGATGATATGTTTAATAACTTCTGTATTTAATGTTGTTGAACCCATTCCTTTGAACTACTTAGCGTGTGTATAAGAAAGGCTTTCTCAAGTTTAGTTATGTGCAATTTACTTATAAACACTCAAAACAATAGATTAATGTCTTTATGGTTCAACATCAATTTTGAATTAATTAGGTTAGGTTAGGGCTTCGCTATTTTATATATAAAAGCAATTTATTTGATGGAACAGAATTTGGGGTTTTGTTTTGTTCTACTGTAGTAGACTTGCACAAGTTGGGGAAAATTCGAGAGATGCAAGTTGCTTTAAATAGTCCAACTATGACAAACTGTATTGTAAAAGATATAAAGTTGGATCGTGGCTATAATAAGTAATTTTTCATTACAATAACTGAAAGAAATTATAGGACATTTATTAAGGACAAAAAACGTAATAATAACTAGCTTTTTAAACCTTAAATTGCGAAAGAATAATTAATTATCAAATTATGTATCATAGAAGACGATGTCTTGAAATTTAAAAAAATGGTTTGCTTGAGGAAGATATTATACCATATGGACAAAGCTGTATACCTATATAGGGGAGAGTGGGGGAATGGCGGCCCCCTAAGGAAAGTCTTGAATATCTCCGAAATTTTATGATTTAAAGGGAAACTGGGAGGTTTAAATGAAAGATAAGACGTTAGGGAACAAAATAGATGGTTATTAGAAATTAACAAAACAGTTTAAAAAAATATATAAACAATTTAAAAATATATACTATTTGCCCGTATTACCCCGCAGCTTGGGGTAATATCGGCCAGGGGTGGCAATTACCCAGAATTTTCTACATTGGTAGAAATCGCTCACAAATGTTTTCTTTTTTTCTCCATTGGTACATTTAATGTGAGCTCGTCCAGAAAAGATCACACATCTTAGCCAGAGTTCTTGGTCTTTCCCAAATTCTCCGCAAATAATGCAAATGTCCTCGTTAACTTCGGCGTCTGACATTTCTTCTTCCACATCACAGTGTTTTCGTAGGTTACTTTAGCGTTTCTTCTGAGATTTGGTTTCTCTTGTATGGTGTTGGGTGTTTTTTTTACTCTAAAACCATCTAAAACCTCTACACATAGATGGCCGGAATTACCCCACGGGCCCGTATTCTCCTACTTTACCCTAGTAGTATTTATCTAAATATGCGTTTTTGAAATTTCATAATGACAGCTCAGGGTTGCCACATATCAACAAATCAAGCTAAAATACTTTGAATTTCGAACAAATTACATTCTAATGTGACAACTCTGTACAGTGATGCCAAATTAAAATAGTTCCTAACTGCATTGTCTCTTCACATTTCTAACTAACTTTAGGTTTGATAAGTGTCAGAAACGCATTCTTAGATAAATGTTACTATACACGTTAATTTTCCAATAGTTTTCGCCATTAAATTCACCAATCTCTGCTAGAGAAAAATATTTTAGACCAGCGCCCACCTAGCTTGGAATTAGGGATGCTACAAAAGTTTTCCACCAAAACTCCCATACGAAACATACAGGAAAAAAAGTTGCTCGCTTGACCCTTCTACGCATGCGTCATTTTCAAATGCTCGTGTCTGATTGGTCGACGGAGCTAGCGGTCTCTAAGTGGTCTAAAAATGGTGGTATGTTTAAAAAAAATGGAAATTAAAAAAATCTCGCTATGGAAAATCTCACTGCAGGATATTTAAAATATAATGGCGGGATATTTAAAAAATCTTACTAAAATAACTCACTAATTTTTATCAATTTAAATGAAGAGTCGATGTGTGACGTGTGAGATTAATTAATTTCTTATCAATAAATATGCACCCCTGAATTTTATTCAAAACGTCACTTCCAGAATTCCTTATCACTAAAGCCCGGATTTATAAGTATTTATTATTTCAAAATAAGCGCTTAAAAAATACTAAAAATCCAAAATTGATCATCAAGATTTAATGTTTATTCAAAATTTGAATTATTATTTTGAAAGAAAATTAATTATCTTATAAAATTATATGTATTTTCCAAATTATTTATTTTAAAAAGGTTGTAGTTTGGTTGTAGCCTGTTGTAAGCGTATTTCTATACCGAAAATTTTACCTCAATTATTGATATAATGGGAGCTCTGGTTAGGTGTGTGGCGTGGGGGGAGGCTAGAGATTTAAAATACTAAAAGAAACACGAAATTTCTAAATTTATCCAAATTATTCAAAATTTAAAAGAAAATTAATTTAAAAATCACCAAACTTTGTAAAAAGAGCTCAAAAAAGCACGAAAATGTCTTTTAAGCAAAATATTAAATCACTTAAGGTTTTCAGAAACGTAAAGATCCAAAAGGAATTTGTTCTGCTTATGATTTAGAGCCATAAGCGTTGAGTGAGGGAGTTTTATATAAACTCCCTCAGTCAACGCCATAAGCAAAAAGCTTAGAATCCGATCTCTACTTATCACTGGCTCGTCTTTTTGTGAGCACCTTGTAGATACAAATACAGGCTCCCACAACTACTACATAGATTCGGGCTCCATATCTTGGTCTCTATTGTAGCTAGAGACTTCCTTCCAAGGCATTATTTTCGAATTTTCCCAAAAATATTTCGGGAAGGTTCAAGTCTATCAGCATTTCCACTGAAATTTTCAAAATTGCAGCTCGGAGCAATTTCTTCAATTATTTAATGGTATGAAGGGAATGCTGGTTAGGGGTTCACGCGAGAAGTCTCGCATGCCTATCTCCCACTTGCAATTTTGTGCGAGACGACGTGAGGGGAGGCGAGACGACAGTTAAGATTTCTTATGGGTGCAAGACTCTCGCGTGCACCCCTAATGCTGGTGGACTTAGTGTTTACATACCTTCCCTTTTCCATAAGATTTCTCTTCCAAAGAGAGACAGGGCCGTAGCCAGGATTGTGTTATTAGGACAGGCTCAAAAATTTTCAAGAGAGGCTGAAAGATTAAATCAGATGGGCTTTTCCCCTTCTAGGTTTGTATAAATCTGTTGATCACTATACTCTCTTCTGCGGATGGAAGATTTTTGCCCAAAGTTCGCAAAACTTTGACTTTCTCTAAATCAATGTTTTCTTCTTCGGTCGTCTTCCAATTAGAGGAACTCATCGTTTTATTATTATTGCAAAATTCTTAGCAAGCTCTGGCTAGAACGGCTTAAAACTTTTCAGAACAGGCTCAGCCTGCCCTGGCGTACCCCTGGCTACGGCCCTGACGAGAGATGACAAGTTGGAGTAGCAACTTTAAAATGATTTTAGAGCTTTAAGCAATCCTTAGTTTTTTTTGAATAAATAATTAGCGATCACAACGGACCGTAGTTGTGGTCACCTTACCAATTTAGAAAATTTTTTTTACTCAAAATGAAGCGGTTCCTTCATCTTTTTACATTGGCCAGAAAAGGTAAGAGAACATTAATTTTGGAAAGCGGCCTCTATGGACATCTACGCGGTTCTTCGGAAACACATAAAGCGATCCCTTAGAATATTGAGAAAATGGATCTATGAAGGAAAAAAAGAGAGAAACGTCTGAATGCTTCTATACAACAGAATAGAACTGTACCTTTGAACCAGATATAACGGCCGTTTTACACGGACTAAAAGTCGTACTAACTTGTTAGTTCTGAATCAACTAAAGGAGCAAAACCACGAGAATCTAAGCTTTAACGTCGTGCTTAGAAATTTTGACGCACGACCGTGCACGACGTTAAAGCTTAGATTCCCGTGCTTCTGCTCCTTGAGTTGATTCAGAACTAACAAGTTAGTGCGACATTTAGTCCATCTAAAACGCCCCTAATAACAACAATAAGGTCAAACATACTCAGATATGCAGGTCATGTATAATAAAAAAATCGAGCATTACTGTATTTGGGTCTATCTTATAGCAATAAGCAATCTTAGTGCTAGCGGACAAGAAAATCCGATTGACAATATCAAGCATGACTCATCAACTTTTCATGGGTGAAAGAAGTGGTAAAAGCTACCTGAGAGAGAGGAAAATTCAAATCTTCTTAATTTTTACAGTTTCTTCTCCAACAATTTCCTTCAAGGGCTATGAGCCCTAAAGCTAGTGTCTGATGTCGCCTACCAAATTTTCTTGTCCAGTGGCACTCATATAGCTGATTCCCAAGATATGGGCTAGAATATGATCACCTAGATTTTTCTGTTAGTCTAGGACCTCCAGCTAGAATGAAAGATAACAGAGTGACCAAGGAATGCTTGAGAGTTGTTGGTATAGGTGAAAAAAGTATTAAGAGGAAGGCGGAATGGGAGATGGCTGGATGAAGTGGGGACACATTTACAGAAATTACGAGGCACTGACTTGGAAAAAATAGTAAACCACAAAATATTATTTACAAGGAGATATCGTTCAAGCAAATCTCTTAGTACCTAACTCACCCTGTATGTATATATTTTCCCTTTCTTTTCTCGTGTAAGTATATCTAAGAATTTTCATGCACCTTTCAGTTCTTAAAGTTTTTTTTTTTATAAAGTAAATAATAAAAATGAATGAAATGAGTTTCATCTTTGTCTTATAAGGCTGTTTTAAAGGATAAAATGTGAATACGTGATGATGTGTATACTCGCGTGTTTTCTGTACATTGCCTGACATAAAGGTGCAAACTAAAAGGATAAGAGTTTTTCACATGGTAACGTAACATTCAATCCTGTATTTTGCAACTGTAGATGTATCCTACTTTGTATGCATTAAAAATATTTTTTTAGGATACAAAAATTTTAAATTTATTTATACTTTTAGATTTTTGTTTCAAAAATGTTATTAAAGATAATTTTTATGTTCATATAGTTTAAAAACGTATGCTATATAAAGGAAAATTGCCTTATTATTCAGGATAATACATACGTCAGATTCTCAGTTCAGTTGTCTTACTTGAAACGTGATGGAAGGAATTGATACAATAAAACATGTGCCCAAACTCTCTTCGATTTCAAAAGCTAAAAATAGAAATGCGAAATTGTATTATACATTTTAGTTTTCATCAACAGTTTTTCAACAGCTTTTCAAAATATTTATTATTGAGATTTAAATCAGTGAGAGGTCCATCCACATTGAAGATGTGAAGAAGCTAACGGTTGTGCTCCGTTGTGCTTCATCCATACCGTACACCCTGTATGGTATGTAACAAAAAATAATTTCACAGTCGAGAACTCTTGTTCTCATACATTTTTTACGAAGGCCTGTTCCTTATAATAACAACAAAAAAATAAATATCGTCCTAGTTGATTTTAGTAACTCACCCTGTATATGCAAAATTTATTAAAGGTTTTTCTTTAATAAACTTTAAATTATTATTGAAAACCATACGTCATTCCATATAACCATTGATAATAAACCGCGTTACATTACAAAAACTTGGGTTTAATCTGATAGTGGTTTACAAAGCAAAAGCTGTTGCTGAACTGCTTTGTCCAATATTGACAGCTTCAGCTTTGTTCAACATTAAAGAAAGCTTTCTTTGAAACTTCCAAATTAATTTAATATTGAACGCGCGTTTTCTTTAATAAAAATATATTATTAATTAAAAATTTTTCTACAAAATAGAAATAAATTGTCGCGCACGTGTAAACGATACTCGAAGTTAAGAAAGAAAAACCAAGTATGAGCTTCCTGTGTAATTTTTCAGTGGAATTTTAAAACAAATCTAACGTGGCGCTGTTGGTCTTGATTTTTGTTTCTCTACACCACTTTTAGACAAGTTTTTTCATGTATTAAATAAATTAAATAAAAAATATATACGTCGTCTAAGTAGATTTTTACGACATCTTGTGTCTCTACCGACTCTCAATAGTAATTTTACTTCAGAGAAAAATTATAGAGTATCAAATTATCTATCTGAACCCATAAAAGCATATCTCTTAGTTGCCATAATTACTCTATTAAAATAAATGGAAATGAAAAAATATGCATTAAGCTGGTTTTTACAACTTGTGGTGTCTCTCCCGCCTCTAGTTGCTTGACGAGCTGTCTGACGGTAATTTTACCTCTAATGAAAATTATAGAGCATAAAATTATCTATCTGAACCCATAAAAGCATATCTCTTAGTTGCTATAATCAATCTATTAAAATAAATGGAATTGAAAAAATATGCATTAAACTGGTTTTTACAACTTGTGGTGTCTCTCCCGCCTCTAGTTGCTTGACGAGCTGTCTGACGGTAATTTTACTTCTAATGAAAATTATAGAGCAGAAAATTATCTATCTGAACCCATAAAAGCATATCTCTTAGTTGCCATAATCAATCTATTAAAATAAATGGAATTGAAAAAATAAATAATATCTATTAAACATTAAGCTGGTTTTTACAACTTGTGGTGTCTCTCCCGCCTCTAGTTGCTTGACGAGCTGTCTGACGGTAATTTTACCTCTAATGAAAATTATAGAGCATAAAATTATCTATCTGAACCCATAAAAGCATATCTCTTAGTTGCCATAATCAATCTATTAAAATAAATGGAATTGAAAAAATATGCATTAAGCTGGTTTTTACAACTTGTGGTGTCTCTCCCGCCTCTAGTTGCTTGACGAGCTGTCTGACGGTAATTTTACTTCTAATGAAAATTATAGAGCATAAAATTATCTATCTGAACCCATAAAAGCATATCTCTTAGTTGCCATAATCAATCTATTAAAATAAATGGAATTGAAAAAATATGCATTAAGCTGGTTTTTACAACTTGTGGTGTCTCTCCCGCCTCTAGTTGCTTGACGAGCTGTCTGACGGTAATTTTACTTCTAATGAAAATTATAGAGCATAAAATTATCTATCTGAACCCATAAAAGCATATCTCTTAGTTGCCATAATCAATCTATTAAAATAAATGGAATTGAAAAAATATGCATTAAACTGGTTTTTACAACTTGTGGTGTCTCTCCCGCCTCTAGTTGCTTGACGAGCTGTCTGACGGTAATTTTACTTCTAATGAAAATTATAGAGCATAAAATTATCTATCTGTACCCATAAAAGCATATCTCTTAGTTGCCATAATTAATCTATTAAAATAAATGGTAATGAAAAACTATGCATTAAGCTGGTTTTTACAACTTGTGGTGTCTCTCCCGCCTCTAGTTGCTTGACGAGCTGTCTGACGGTAATTTTACCTCTAATGAAAATTATAGAGCATAAAATTATCTATCTGAACCCATAAAAGCATATCTCTTAGTTGCCATAATCAATCTATTAAAATAAATGGAATTGAAAAAATATGCATTAAGCTGGTTTTTACAACTTGTGGTGTCTCTCCCGCCTCTAGTTGCTTGACGAGCTGTCTGACGGTAATTTTACTTCTAATGAAAATTATAGAGCATAAAATTATCTATCTGAACCCATAAAAGCATATCTCTTAGTTGCCATAATCAATCTATTAAAATAAATGGAATTGAAAAAATATGCATTAAGCTGGTTTTTACAACTTGTGGTGTCTCTCCCGCCTCTAGTTGCTTGACGAGCTGTCTGACGGTAATTTTACTTCTAATGAAAATTATAGAGCATCAAATTATCTATCTGTACCCATAAAAGCATATCTCTTAGTTGCCATAATTAATCTATTAAAATAAATGGTAATGAAAAACTATGCATTAAGCTGGTTTTTACAACTTGTGGTGTCTCTCCCGCCTCTAGTTGCTTGACGAGCTGTCTGACGGTAATTTTACTTCTAATGAAAATTATAGAGCATAAAATTATCTATCTGAACCCATAAAAGCATATCTCTTAGTTGCCATAATTAATCTGTTAAAATAAATGGTAATGAAAAACTATGCATTAAGCTGGTTTTTACAACTTGTGGTGTCTCTCCCGCCTCTAGTTGCTTGACGAGCTGTCTGACGGTAATTTTACTTCTAATGAAAATTATAGAGCATAAAATTATCTATCTGAACCGATAAAAGTATATCTCTTAGTTGCCATAATTAATCTATTAAAATAAATGGTAATGAAAAACTATGCATTAAGCTGGTTTTTACAACTTGTGGTGTCTCTCTCGCCTCTAGTTGCTTGACGAGCTGTCTGACGGTAATTTTACCTCTAATGAAAATTATAGAGCATAAAATTATCTATCTGAACCGATAAAAACATATCTCTAGTTTCCAAGTTGCGAGTTAATTGTTAATGACCAGTGTCAGTGACTTGACTTAATTTAAACAATTTGACGTGAATCTAAATCGAAATTATTTGATAGAGTATCATGGGAACAGGGCAGTTTTATTCAAATCGTTCTTATTATATTTCGTTTTTTTCTCGGGCATCGTTAAATCTTGAGAACACATTTAAATACCCTATAGAATCGTACGCCACTGGGGGGCAAAAGTTAATCCTTTACCTTTTTGCTTTATTATTATTTTAATACAAATCCAGATGTTAACCATCTGTTAAACATCGCTTAATTCTTTGAAAGTATACTATTGGAACGTTTTTCAATTAAATGATACGAGAAAATTTATTAATGGCGCAATCGATACTTAATTGATATTCTTTCGAGTTGAGACAAAGTACTAGAATTACAAAATCACCCGTGTAGCGTAGCTAACATACGTACAGTCTAACACTATAATTTAAGCTTAAACTAAAGCTTAGCCAGCTAACCATCTTTTATATATCATGAAGTTTGACCCACAAACTATAATAATTATTGCTGAGCTTGCTTTTCTGTTTGGTCATCGACTTTAAAATCCATACGATAAATTTCCAATACAAAATTAACGTTAGTTTACGCTTTAAAAGTTAATCCTTTTTCTTTTGTAATTTTTACCTACTATTGTCAAAGGGTTTTTAAGGGATTGGAAATACCCATTCGAATAATAGGCTACACAAAACTAATTATTATAGGGGTAAATTGGGGAAAACCAATCCTTGAAACGATAAACGCAGATGTGGTAAATTTATTTCTTTTGAAAAATTCTTGTGAAATTTTAGTTGACTTTTTCGCAAGCTACAAGAAGGTTGTTTTTGGACGAGCAAAAAAATGTGTTTTTTAAAAAGGGCCATTTTTGTTATTATTTTCTTTTGTTTGAAAAATGTAAAATTAGAAACAAATTGTACTTGCGTACCGTATTATCAGTGTTCAGACGATTATTTAAATTTGATAAGAGATGGTGGAAATATTTTAGAAATCAGGTGAGAAATTATGTATTTTTAATTTTAATTGTTGGCGCGGCGCATCTTGTGTCTGATAACGATAACCTTTATCGATTTTTGTTTAAATGGATTATTTTATTATTTATCAATTTAAAACAATTTGCATGTTTTCGGTGTTAAAAGTTAATGAAAATTTAACGTGTTTTGATAAATAATAAGGAATTATAGATCAAATTTTACTTTTTAATGCTTTGAAATTTTTTAAATTTATTTTCATGATGTTTTGACCCCTCCCCCCTTTCTGCAAAACTACACAAAAATTTTGTCTGTCGGTGTGTAACTCTCCTAACTGATGAAATATAGTTTGATCCATTTTAACAAAAATGTTATCGATCAAATAAACTTTACAATAAAATCCTTAAGGGGGGGAAATTAAGAAGGCCATTTTGGAAACATTTCAGAAAATTGAGATCTACATTATTTAAACTATTTTTTCAAACTTTTAAATTTTAAATGGCGGCCAATGCAGCTATTGTATAGTCCGGAACTTATGAGAAGAATAGGGTGGAGCCAATATCTTGCGTTGTACAGGATGACCTATATTGCTTGTCCGTAAGTAAATTCGTAAATTCGTCAAAATTTAGAAATGAGTTTTATCAAAATCGGCTTCTGCCGTTGTTTTCATTTTTGGTTATGTTATATCTCAGTTCTTTATCGAATCGTGCAGGTTTTAGTAATTAAAAATTTCAAAAACCGGAGTTATGATTTTTTAAATCTCAAAATTTTGAAAATTCTTCTCGTTCTTTTTTAATGAAAATGAAAGTTTGAAAATTGAGACCTCCATTATTTAAAGTCGGCTATATAAGTTAGTACATCTTGGCCATATTAAAATTGATATTTTTACAAATTTTTAAATTTAAAATGGCGGCCACTATAGCTATTGTCCCATTTCGTATCTTCGTTCTCTTCTAACTTAACCGGTAATTGCTACTTGAAAACCTCATAACGGCATTTTATAGTCAAAATTTAAGACTTTTGTTCTAACTTAAGAAGTTTTTAAAATTGTTTCAAAATTGTCTACCTATAAGGCTTTCAAATTCTTCAAAATTTAGAAATGGATTTTATCAAAATTTACTTCTGCCTTTATTTTCATTTTTCGCTATGTTGTAAACATCGTAATTCTCTATTGAATACCGTAGGTTTCATGAATTAAAAATTTCCAGGACCGGAGTTATAATTTTTTTAAAGTCGAAATTTCAGAAATCGGTCATTTCTTGCGTAATAATAATGAAATCTTGGAAATTGGTACAGATAATTGATCCCATCAATAGCTATTCTTTGACACTATTTTGGTTAACTAAACGCTTCTGGTTGAACCGGAAGTTATGGCCACATCAGAGTTTTTAAAATTATTTAAAGTTAAAGGGATCATTACTTTAACGATTTCGTCAATTTGGTTTCTTTTATGTCGTCATCTTATAGCTAGTCTTCATAGTGTCCACTTTGTTATCATCTTTGTTCATCTGGCAACCATTATGCCCAAATGCATTTTTACTTTAACTTCGTACCTGCTTAAAATGACAATGTGGGGGTAATAATAAACAGTAACTTAACTACAACATTTGGTTCATTCAGACTACAGAACAGTTCTCTGATGCGCTATACCTATATTTTAGCACAGAAATCCAACGTTCACTAAGCTGACGAGAACTGTTGTGAAGTCTAAACGAATCTAGTAAAAGTAGTGGACTCAATTTTTCAGTGCGTACTGGAAATAAAAGCTCTAATGGATTCTCTGATCAGCCATCCTTAGCTAAAACAGTAAATTTTAGTTATCACCAGTGGCAATAAAAGAGCGCTTTTGCCACTTTTCTACCCAAATAAATAAGCAGTCGGTTGCAAATATTTTAAAATTTCACCTATAACTCATGATTTATGTTAAAAATGAAGAGAATGCGGTGTTGCCAGCTTGCCAGTCAAATTTTTGACTGCATAATTTTCAGCAAATCGTCTTATTGACTGACATTATTTGACGGAACTACGAATAAGTGACGCAGCTACGATTTAAATTTCCCGCCACAAAAGTGGCGACAAAATACTTCCTCTTGATTGGTTAAGGGGCGTGGCTTCTATTTATGTCCCTTTTCTTTCTATCTAATCTGCTGTTAACAGCCCCGTTCAGACGACAGAAAAGTTGAGCGATGAGAAGCATAGTGCTCGGATGTCGGATCGCTCTTTTTATCCTCGCGGTAAAATAGACAGAGATAGAAGAGTAGTCAGCTGTTGGGACTGATTACTCAACAGTTGTTTCGTCTGAACGAGTGAACGTGCCCATTATTTAAATTGAAAATAACAGCTGTTGCTGATTTGTCTTTCAAAGACCTTTTTAAAACTGTTATAATTTAGAGTGATATGCGCTCAAAATAATGTCGTAGACTCGTAGAGTATAGTATAATTTACCCTGAGCGTTGTTTATTACGATTTTAGTTTCTTATTGGATTTTCGTCTAGTTGAGATACGTGAAGTAATAAAGCAATTCTCTGCTGAGAAACGCCGTGTTAAATTAAAATCGCCGTTCTGTAGACAAAAGCTTTAACGTTTACCATATTTTAAAAACAGTTTGCAATTTTAGGTAAATGTTTTGTCCGACGATTACAAACTAAAACCTCTAATTAAAAATATACTAAATTAAACGTACATTACAAAGCTCTTTAAAGCAATGAGAAAATTCTAACAATAATGGTTTTTAAAGTTACGATATACAAACGCTCACCTACACCACACACACTTTTCATTAACGTTTTTCACTTAATTTAACAGTCGATATAAATAATTACATTTTTTTCTTATTTTTCAGAGAACAATCGGACACGAAATGCACCGACTACTTTGACGTATGTTGCCATTCCAATAATGCCGAAATTGATGTAACGGAAGAGCCAAAACAAGAAATTTTTAAAGGTTGCGGTTATCAAGCTTCCGAAAAATTTCCTTGGTCGCTCATGATTTATTCTCAAAAAAGAAAAACTCTTTCTTCTTATCAATATAAATGTGGCGGTTCGCTCATACATCCAAAAGTTGTGGTCACCGCCGCACATTGCATTAATAATAATAATTACATATGGAGTGTAAAATTAGGTAAGTTTATTATTTAAATTAACTTTATTTATAATAAATCAAAAATATACAGGGCGAGTTATTTAAGACGTCTTCGACGTGCTTGTGAAAATTTTTTATTAGGACTGGTTTTATTTAACACCCGGTATCTATAAACCTAAACAAAATAGTCGTTGATAAAATAAAAAAAAGAAAAGTCAAATTTTCTTTTGTTAAAAAAGAATTGTTGAAGCACAAGTTTACAATTGCAACAACTTTTGTTTTCCTAAAAGTTCTTGTTGAAAATTTTACTTTAAAATAAAAGCGTATAGAAAAATTTAGTAAGTACAAATAAATTTTCTTGTGCTGGGACATAAAATCAATTTTATTAAAATAAATCAGCAAGTTTTCATCTTTCAAGTACTTTTTAAAACGAGTTTGTTTAATAAATGTTTGCAATAAAATAAATTGTAACTACTTTTTGACTCTTCTTGTAAGTTTATTTATTTAACAAGTTTTATTTCTCTCCTTCATACTCACATTACCTCTATTTTTGAAAGAAAACACACTATACTTACGTATTTACAGCACCTATTAACCCTTTATTTTTACTATATCCTTCAATTTAATCGAAAACTTCGCATCTCAATCAATAACTTTTCATTGGATAATTTTCAAGTTTTTCTTTTCTTTTGATGAACACTGATCTTTCGGAAATTACCATTGAAAAGCTCAAACTATCTCCAAGTTCTTGCAATTACCTTATCTTTGCAATAAAACACTTAACTAAGTTCTCCTTTAGTTTTCTTCCTAACTAATGAGTCCGACATGTTTTGCAATTACTCAGCAACTGTGGTCTTTAGAAATATGCTTTTTGATCATTTCATGTAGAGAATTTTGCTCTTTTAAATGTTGTTTATTTACATTTTTCGCTTAAACGCAACCCCCATAGAGCTATAACAGAAAAACTGGAATAAGTCAGTTTTTGGCTTTATTAAACACAGCTTTTGAGTTTTGCTCATCTTACTCGTTATCTATTAGCTAGAAATAAATTTTTGGTAACACCATTTTTTAGAAAATTTGTTCTCTTTAAGTTTGATTTTGCACAATTTTTGCATAAAACTACCCCTTATAGAGATGTAATTGAAACACCGTGTCTGTAATCAGCTATGATTGTGTAAAAAGAACCTTTTGAGTTTTGCTCATTTTACTCTTATCTTTTAGTTGTAAATAAATTTTTAATAACAGCATTTCGTAGACAATTTTCTCCTCTTTAAGTTTGATTAGCAAAATTTTTGTATAAAGCTACCCCTTATAGAGATATAATTGAAAAAGCGCGACTGTAATCAGCTTTTGGTTGTTTTAAAGACAACTTTTGAGTTTTGCTCATCCTACTCATTATCTATTAGCTTTAAATAAATTATTTATATCATTATCTATTAGAAAATATGCTTCTCCTTAAGTTTGATTATACACAATTTTTGCACAAAACTACCCCTTCGAGAGATATAATTGAAATAGCGTGACTGTAATCCGCTTTTGGTTGTTAGTAGTAATACAATGGGGATTCTAGACCGGATGTGACGTCACAGCCGACTAAAAATGGCGGGAAATTCAAATATGGAGACAAGTGGTCGTGTAATTTAAAATTAAAGATGGCCGCCGGATGTGACGTCACAAAAATGGCGGGAAATTCAAATATGGAGGCAAGTGGGCGTGTAATTTAAAAATTAAAGATGGCCGCCTGATGTGACGTCACAAAAATGGTGGTAAATTCAAATATGGAGGCAAGTGGGCGTGTAAATTTAAAAAGCAAGATGGCGTTGAAAAAGGGGTGTGAAGTAGGTGTACGATTTTAAAAAAGGGGTGGGAAGTGGGAGTACCAATTTAAAAATTCAAAATGGCCCTCAAAGTTACTGGTGGTAAGTTGGAAATTGGGATGTGGGATGTGGGATGTGGGATGTGGGAAGTGGGATGTGGGATGTGGGATGTGAGATGTGGGATAGTGGGATGTCAAAATGGCCGTAAATGAGGTGTAACAATCTGCCTTGGGGGGGCCCTGGGGGCCTGAAGCTTTAAACTTTCAAAGGAGGCTTCGGTCCTTGTCTTCGACCTAAGAAGTGTTCCTTGGGGCCCTGCATTCGACTAAAAACTTTTAAATAGATGAATCCAACATCTGAAGAGGACCTGAGGCTTTAAACTTTCAAATAGAGCTCCTAGAGGAGACTTTGCAATCCTATTGGGCAGCAACTAACAACTTAAGTATATTAAATACTTTAATTAAAGAAAACCTTGACTTTATTTTTATATTAAATTGCACGTTTGCATAAAACTTATTAGTCACCACATTTTTTCGCTTTATAAAGAAATTTTCTCAGAATTTTTAAATTAGTCATCTAAAAATGTGACCTTCTATTTGTTTACGAAGTAATTAAATTCTAGGAAAATAATATTTTATTTTTAATTTCGTCAGCAAAAATTCTTTCGTATTAACCTTCAAATTTAATTAAATTCTTGAAATGATGACACAACATGACTTTATTTTTATATTAAATTGCACGTTTGCATAAAACTTATTAGTCACCACATTTTTTTGCTTTATAAAGAAATTTTCTCAGAATTTTTAAATTAGTCATCTAAAAATGTGACCTTCTATTTGTTTACGAAGTAATTAAATTCTAGGAAAATAATATTTTATTTTTAATTTCGTCAGCAAAAATTCTTTCGTATTAACCTTCAAATTTAATTAAATTCTTGAAATGATGACACAACATAAAAATTATTACTCACATTTTTTCGCTATAAAAGTAGTTGATGCGAGTTGAAATTATCAGTATTCGTTTGTTCACCTTCAAATTATTAGAAAGGTTAAAAAATTTGTGTAGATTTGTTTGAAATTTGTTGAAGTTTGAATTTTATATAAAAATTTGTGTAGTTTTAAAAATTAATTTCAAGGTAAGTCTAAAATTAATCAGTATTATACAGTTTAATGAAATATTTGAAATTTAATTTAGGAATCTATTGAAATATGGCAATGGACTTAGCGTTTGATATAGATAGTGCCCTAGAGGGAAGCAGCAACATGTTGACAACACTAACAAAGGCGTTCAAAATTGTAAGTGCTAAAAAAAAATTTTCAGTTGATGTAGTAGATCACTGGGAAAAATTGTGTACAAAAAGCCTAAAGTTAGTGCAGAAGGCGCTTAAAAAACCTAATTTAACAGTTGGAGCAAAAAGAAAACTGATAACTCACATTGGTCAGTTGAAAAATTTCCGTTTAAAATTTCAAAATTTAAGAAGCAAGGGGATTTTAGGAGAGGGATTAGGGGTAAAGAAACGTAGTGATAGGGTTAGATGGATAGAAGTAGAGAATGCTTTCAATTCACGTATTCGTACAGGTGTAATTACTAATTTATGTCATGTTGATATAATACAGTTTTTTAATGATGCATTTTTTTTGTTTCAATCTCGAATCAAAAACGCTTTAAAAATATTTTCAATGCTAAAAGTAAACGGGTGTTTTTGTGGAGAATTTATAAAACAGGGTGTAAATGATGAAAGTTGTATTGAAGATAAATACTTCAATACAAAAAATGCTATAATTGATAGCAGTACGAATCTTACAAGCTGGTTTAGAGAATTTGTAAAACAACCAATTTTAAATAAAATGGAAGAGTTCCAACTACGAGATAGTGGCTGGGCTCTCCATAAAATAAATTCATTAGAAATCAATATTAATAAATTAGAAATAGGAACGGGAGGTTCCTCTTTCATAAGGCTCCCCGAAGCTATTGCTCTTAAGCGGGCTTGTGTTAACGTTAAAAATTATGACGATAACGAATGTTTTGCGTGGGCACTCGTGTCGGCGTTACACCCTGCCGAAAAACACCAAGACAGACTAACATCCTACCCTCACTGGAAAAATGTCCTAAATATGGACAAAATACAATTTCCAGTGAGAATAGCGGAAGTTCCCAAAATTGAAAAACAAAATAACATTTCAATTAATGTATACAATTTAGAATTAATTAAATCAAAATTTACTGTTGTTCCTACGTGTTTAACAAAACAGAAAAAAGAAAAACACGTTAATTTATTATTAATTCAAAATCAATATTTCCCTAAATTGAACGATTATGAAGAAATGCCTGTAATTAATGATAACGTAGATATCAAATATCACTATGTATGGATAAAAGATATGTCGCGTCTTTTATTCAAACAAATGACTAAACATAGATCTAAAATGTATTTGTGTGATAGATGTTTAAATTATTTTACAAACGAAGATAAATTAAACGATCATATAAAATATTGTGAAAATTTAAATAATTGCAAAATTTCTTTTCCAAATTACGATTGTGTTGAATTTAAAAATTTTTCTAATCAACAAACAGTACCTTTTATCATATATAGTGATTTTGAGTCTATTTTAAAGCCCGTGGTAGAGCCCATTTTGAACAATATTAAAACCACAAAATATCAAAAGCACGAAGCCTATAGTGCTGGAATTTTTTTGAAGTGTTCGTATGACAATTCATTATCTTTTTACCGTTCGTACCGAGGAGAGGATTGTATGGTCTGGTTTGCAAACCAGCTGAAAGACATTGCTCAATTTGTTTCAAGCAAAATAATTGATATAATACCAATGCAATCTAATCCCGATTTAAAATTAGCCACCAAGTGTCATATTTGTAACAAATTATTTAGCGGTAGTGATAAGGATAAAATAGTGAGAGATCACGATCATTTTACTGGAGAGTTTAGAGGATATGCTCATTCCATATGCAATTTAAATTTTAAAAAGAAGTTTAGGGTGCCTATAGTATTTCATAATTTAACAGGATATGACAGTCACTTCCTTATCGAAGATATAGCTAAATTAGGTACAATATCCTTGTTACCCATAAACAGGGAAAAATATATTTCATTTACGTTATCCTTTGATGAGGATGAAACTGCTATAAAATTTAGATTTATAGATTCGTTTCGATTTATGAGCACCTCTTTAGATGAATTAGTTTCAACCATGGAGCTTGATAAATTTAAAAATTTAAAGTCTGAATTTCAAAATTTAGATACCACTTCATTCAAATTACTTACTCGTAAAGGAGTATTTCCCTACGACTATATGGATTCTTTGGAAAAATTAAATGAGACTGTTTTGCCACCCATTGAAAGTTTTTATAATAAATTAAACGATTCTAACGTTTCCAACGAAGATTATGAACATGCTAAAACTATATGGAGTACTTTTAATTGTCAAACTTTGGCTAATTATTCAGATTTGTATATGAAAACTGACATTTTACTTTTGGCAGATGTATTCGAACAGTTCAGATGTGTTATGCATAAAACTTATGGATTAGATCCTGGTCATTACTATACTCTACCAGGGTTTACTTGGGATTGTATGCTAAAATATACAGGATGTAAATTAGACATTTTAAAAGATATAGATATGCTATTGTTTGTAGAACGGGGTATTAGAGGAGGGATTAGCCAATGTTCTAATCGATATGCAGAAGCTAACAACAAATATATGACAGAATACGATCCGTGTTTAGCACAAAAATTTTTGATGTATTATGATGTAAATAATTTATACGGTTGGGCTATGTCACAGTATTTACCTTATAAAAACTTTCAATGGGTGGATGACTGCGACAATTTTGACGTTACTAATATACAAGACGATTCGGATGTAGGCTATATTTTAGAAGTAGATTTGGAGTACCCTCAACATCTTCATGATAAACATAAAGATTTTCCGTTCTGTGCTGAACATTTAAAGCCTTCAGATCTACAACATGATGATGTTGAGGGTTCTCCAAAATCAAAAATTCCTAAATTAATGACAACATTATTTAAAAAAAGTAATTACATTATTCATTATAGAAATTTAAAACAAGCTCTGACAAATGGCCTTATATTAAAAAAAATTCATAAAATATTAATGTTTGATCAAGCTCCATGGTTGCAAACTTATATAGAATTAAATACTAGATTACGCGCAGCGGCTACTACAACTTTTGAAAAAAATTTATTTAAATTAATGAATAACGCCGTTTTTGGCAAGACTATGGAAAATATCCGCAAGCATAGGATTGTTAAACTTGTTTCCAAATGGGAAGGTCGCTATGGGGCTAAAAATTTAATTGCTAGTCCTAATTTTCATAATCGTACAATTTTTAATAAGGATCTGGTTGCAATTGAATTAACTAAAAATCATCATGTTTTTAATAAACCCCTTTATATAGGTATGGCCATATTAGATATTTCTAAAGTTTGCATGTATAATTTTCATTACTCCTATATGATAAACAAATTTGGTCCAGATAAATGCAAACTTTTGTATACAGATACAGATAGTTTTATTTATGAACTGCAATGCAACGACGTTTATGAAGAAGTAATGAAGAAAGATAGTCATCTATTCGATACGAGTGACTACCCGAAAGATAATCAATGGGCAATACCTCTAATTAACAAAAAAATACCGGGTCTTATGAAAGACGAACTTAACGGTCAACTAATGACCCATTTTGCTGGATTGAGGTCTAAAATGTATACATACAAGTACAAAGGGGGGAAATGTGTTAAGAAATCAAAAGGGATTAGATCTAATGTAGTTAAAAATAAAATTTGGTTTGAGGATTATGTAGAATGTTTAAAAAATAATAGTATCAAAGAAATTACTCAAAGAACGATACAGTCGAAAGCTCATAAAGTTTTTAGTATTAAACAACAAAAAATAGGTTTAAGCGCCTTCGATGACAAAAGGCACTTATTTCCGAATAGCACTGATACTTTACCTCATGGGCACTATCAAATTAAATAAGATGAACCGTTTTAAAAGGTAATAATAATATTTTTTATTTATATTTTATATTAATCATTTTATCTTCATAGAAACATAGATGACTCAGAGTTGTTACGTTATTACAAGATATCTTCATAGAAAATATAGATGGCGCAGAGCTGTCAGCTGAAGAAGATTGTTCCTTCTTTTCAGTTTATTTTAAAACTAACCTCTGTTGGTTGTGTTTGAAATACTTATAAAAAAAAATATTTTATAATTTATTAAATAATATGGATGAACAAATGTATGATATAATATGTAACAAAATGAAAAAATTAAATTTAGGTAAGTTATTTTTAACTTTTTTTTTAATTGTTTAATTAAATCTAACATATTCTTTCAGCATCATCTCTTCCAAGCCTTATACATGTAGTATGTAGTAATAGTAGGAAGAGTAAGAACCGGCCACGACGTTTACACAGGAAGAAGCAATCAAAATTTTGCTCCTACTGCAAGAAGTCCGCAAACGGATCCTTAGGCCATCTTGTTAGAGATAGAAAAGGCAGAATTACTTGTCCTGTTCTTTTTAATCTCAAATGTGAAATATGTGGGTGTACAGGACAGTATGCTCATACTAGAAGATGGTGTCCATATAAAAATAAAAATTTTTAAATAAACGATTGAATTTTACATTATTGTAATTATTTATTGTATTAAACCATTTATATTATTAAATCTTAATTATAATGTTGTATGTGAAAAAAAAAACTAATAAAACACATTTTATACATTTTATTTTTTTATTTTTTTTTTAAAAACTATTACAATGTTTATACTTAGTATTAAAATCCTCTAAGATCTTATCTTTATACTCTAAAATATAATCTTTAATACAGAGGTCAAGATCACTGTCATTATTACAAATTTCTACAATCACGTCTATTACATCATTCTTATTACAATTTCTTTTAAATTCGTCAGCTACATTTGTTAATATATTATCATAATATTCTAAAAATTTTAAATTTAAAAGCTCATCAATTAAATTTAAAACATGCTCATTCATCTTAACAATTTCAGATACATCACAATATTCTAATTCGAAACATGTATAATAATTATCGGATAATTTCACATTTTTAAATTGATCTAATTTAGAAGCCGTTTCAACTTCCATTCTATCCAAAATCGGGTAGATCTTGGAAAATACATCATAATCGTCCTTTTCTTGAAAGTAATCCGTCATAACGATGTTGAGGATTTCGATGAACGTCTCCCATTCGTCTATACTAAACGAAATTTGTTGTTCATTATTTTCACCTTTAACAAGTTGTATTGCAGGTTGAAAATCTCTAGCTGGACTCAATCCACATTTTATAGTAAAATCAGATAGTAACATTTCAAAGTTAGTACTGTTTAGCAATCGAATTTCGTTTTTAATAACCTCGTTGTAATACTTTTCCATTTTATCAAATTCTGAATTCCAGTTCACGTTATCACACCACTCTGAAGACATTTTTCAAACTAACCTTTATTTAGTGTAGACTTTTATTATAAGGCATTTGAATTATCAATCCAGCTATTGTGAGAATTATCTAATCCGAGCCATTTTACATAAGACTGATTTTTGTGTTTTTTTAAAACCTTTTCAACAAGATAAACATCCGGATATTTAACCTTTTGTAATTCGTATTTATAGAATGCACCTTTTATAGGTGTATCTCTCAAATCCTTTAAAATGTAAGTTATGGGATGTGTAATTTGTACCTTCACAACTACAAATATCTCTGTCGACCAGCCTGGTAAATATCCTTTATCAAAATGATATTTCTCTTTACTTATTCTCACATAATCTCCAACGTTAAATTTTTTAGGCATAGTTGCTAATTTTATAGAATTAAATGCTGTCTTTAAAACTCTCTTTTCGTTTTTATTCGTAATATCGATCGGTTTCATATGTGTTTTCGAGTGCTCTTTATTATTATAGTTAGATACAATTTGTGGTAATATGTCAATCCATTTATATTTACCACTCAAACTAAAATATTTGGATAATTTTTCTTTTAAAGTTCGAATAACACGTTCGGCCATAGAAGCTTTTGTGGAAGAATACGTATGATAATGATTTATATGACATTTGGTAGTTAGTTGCTCAAATTTTGTATTGAAAAATTCTTTGCCTTGATCACTTTGTAAATTTTGTGGATAGTGCGATCTCCCTACTTCTTTCAATATCGAAGCAAACGCTCTTACAACTTCGTTGGCGCTTTTTGTTTTTAAAGGACGCGTCCACACATATTTGGAGAAACAATTGATAACGATCAATATATATTTAAAGTTTTTATTGGAACTCGCATACTTGTTATCCATTTGAGCCAAATCCATTTGCCATAAATCATTTAATCCTTTAATTATAGTTTCACGTCTTGGAAAATTTATGCGACAATATTTGTGAAGCTCATTGACGAGCTGAATTTTTTCTTTACTATAATTTAACATCTTTGTCTTTTTATTCTAAGATTTCTCTATTGTGTATAGTACAGTCCTACCCGCCTTTATATAATCTAAAAGTTGACTTCTTAAATTAGCTATTTGAGTATCCAAATACTGTTTGTTGACAGCATCAGCATCAAATTCGGGTTCTTTAACGTTACAGATTTTTAAATTTTCTACATCGATATTTCCATCTGCTGTATGTTTGATATCACCACCGCCATATTGAATGAATTTTGAAAATATTCGTGTAGAAGTTGATGACGAAGACTGACCAAATTTATCGAGAGGCATCTTTATACTAACATATGAATGTATAAGATAATTAATTTATATAACTCCTTCTTCCTTTAATTCATTAATGATTGAAACAATTTCATTATCATGCGATGTATTTCCTGCATGTTTAGAAGCGATTAGGAGACGTAACCTATCGACTAGTTCATTCAGGGAATTCCAGTAAACATATTCGATCGGTTTGGAATTATATTGAATTTGCATGCTATTTTCTAAAGGAATCAACGAACTACCCTCTTTTGAATCAATGATCTTTCTATAAGGTCGAATTATAGTTTGATATTTTGTAGAATTATTGCCAGTAATCTGTAGGCTTGCATCATAATGTCGTCTAAACAAATTTGTTTGAAGACCAATAGTTATATACTGACGTACATCATTTCTAGTATACATATGAGGGTATTTCTTAAATAAAAGTTCATATAATCCACGTGTTCCTTTATATACGAGAGGTTGATCTTGTTGTGATGGAAGTGTAACGATAATGTTAGAACCATTGAATTGCAATGTTGAGTCTCCAATTTTAAATGTTTTTTCATTCTGATTGTATCTTATACCATAATTTCTATCATATTTCTTCTTATGAACATCATTAGTCAGTTCTTTTATGAATTGTCTAGGGTATGGAGAAGCAAATTTTTCTAAATAATCTTCAGTTTCAATACGTGAAAGTCTCTCTATTTCTCTCAAAGTTTCATCCTTATCTTCAATAGATTCATCTTCCATATCATCATAATATGACGTATCATCATCAACACTATAAACATCCTCATCAATATCACTGTCTTCTATTAAAATTGCATCGTTATAGTCATCATCGTGTTGGACTTCTTTCGGAGAGAACTTCAACTTTCGTTTAACTTTAGGTGTTTCATTTTTTAAATGATGCGGTTTAACTGCCTCACTAATACCTTGAAGAGGCTCCACTATAGGTTTGAATAATTTATTTAAAGCAACATCTTCTTCAGATTTTCCTAACTTAAGAGCCAAATATTTTTTTCGTATGCTTTTAGAAAGTTCGTGAATTTGTTTTTTAACATTTGAATTGGAAGATGCCATTTTTATTGATGACAGTAAGTGCTTAACTGACTGCATAACGTCAAATCACTCTGTAATATACCAGTTGACAATGGTTTAATTTTGAAAAATACTGGTTTGTCTGTCTGTCTGTCTGTCTGTCTGTCTGTCTAGCTGTCTGACGGTCTATATTAGTGTCTCCTAGTAGAGGTTAGTATTTTAGAAGTATCAACATAGTTATCGAACCCCCTACGATAACGGCCATTAGTTAAAGGAAAATCTTTAACTATTACTAGAGGACTATAAGTTTTATTCCAGCATTCTGCACTTAGAGCTTTTAATTCATCGTAAGATATATCGGGTGAGACGTGTTCGGCATATATGTGTTTTAAATTTTTTTCATCTTGTTTAAATATTACAATTAAATTGCAATTATCTCGTATTAATTGTTTGGGTATTTTCGAGTACGTTTGGCATAAATAAGCAGCATCGATATCTTTATGTCTACACATGGAATAGTACTCTCGTATCTTGTTTTGCTTGTCACAAGCTACATCATCGAATATAAAAATTGAATTCTTGCGAGCTTTGATAGGATCGATTATTTCATCATTATCTTTGTACGGAAAATACCCTACACCTTTTACACTATTTAAAACCGATTTTAATAATTCGTATTTAGGTTGGTACAAAGACTTGGAATAAACGTAAATATTTTCAAATTTAGCTCCATTAGGATGAAATAACAAACTCAATAAAGCATTTGTTTTTCCACACCCACTTGGTCCGCAGAAAATTGCGCGAAACGAATTTGGTAGTAAAGTTCCATGTTTTTGAGAAGCGTTGATGTACTGATCACTAAAAATATCCAAATTAAGTATAGGTAACGTTTTTTCTTGCTGTTGAGTGCACTGCATCTTTATGTAAACTAATAACAATTTAATTTATTTAGATTTATTTATAATAAGTATCATCATTACATCGAGAATTTGTGAAAGCAACTTTTCTACTTGACATTTACAAAAACAACCACAACACTTTATAGAGTCATTTGATGTTGTAGATGATGATTCATCAAATGATAATCTATGCTGATTACAAAAACATGTATCCGGCCCTGTTGTTGTATTGGGGTTCGACCAAGCACAAGAATCTAAGTGTTTTTCTAAATTTTTTACATCATTTTTGTCAGGCATCATTTTAGAAAGCACGTTTGACATGAAGCTACTATTACTACTCAAACAAAACTAATGAAAGGTTTAATATTTTTCAGGTAGTTTTATAATGAAAAGATTTGTTATACATAATTATTCTTTATTAAATTCATAGTAAATACATAAATATTCTTATATCTAAAGCATTTCATGTAGGTGGTGGGGGTGGTAAATGTCCTAATAACCAATTATATAATAAATTACAATTTTCAAGTGCACACATGCAATCTTCGTCATTTTTAGTAGAATGATTTAAACATTTTGTAGGAACACATTTTTGTAAAGTAGGTACAAAATCACCCCACACCTCACACTCTTCTACATTAATTATTGCTACATTATGATTTGTACCTAAAATATAATTTAAAAATTGTTTTTTTACAACACCCTTAACGTATACAGTATTAATTTTATTTTCAATTATGTCTCTATGTAAAATTGGAGCAATGTTGGCGTACGGAATAAAGCCACTGTTGAATTTAATTTTATGATGAAATCTTTCCATGAAATTAATTTCTCTTCGTATAGATTTGTTGTTGCTAATGAGTTCTTCATAGACGCATGGTGGTTTTAGCAAATACGTATTTTTTACATTTCCATCGAAAATACATACTTCTTTTGCTATAAAATTTTCATTGCAAAAACCTTGCACATCTACTACTGCAAACTTCATCGTAGTTCAATAAATCAATTCAAACTAAGTTAAGTTATCTCAAATAATCGTATTTAATTATTACATTTTTAAGAGAGTTTGCGTACTATTTCACTGAGGGGTAGATGTTCGATTATTGCATCATGGATTATAATACAGTATGCCTTAGTATTGAAGGGAAAGCCTGATTGAGCTTCGATATCTACTTTAACATCGATAGTGCTCGATTTTAGAGCGTCGATTCTTTTAGAACAATCAATTACAAATAATGCATTGGTTTTAAAAGATACATAATCCAACAATGGTTGCTTCGGTAATGTGTAATCATTTTTAAAGCTTTGATAAAACTTTGTATAATTACAATGTGCTTCAACATAATTATTTTTTTCAAAATCAAGTCTCATACGTTCCGAAGGAAAATAGTCACCATTTAAAGTAACACGTATGTCAGATATTTTAATATTATCAAATTGTGTAGCATCTTTACTCATCGTTCCTCTTCTATTTTCTTGAAAACCAACAATAACATAACGAGGACTTTCCAGAGCCGTACACGTTTTAACCGCCCAAATTTCTTTAGTAGCTCCTCTAGTTAGTTGAGGTAACTCGTGATATTCCCATTTCCTAAATGGAATTACTATAGGTGTATCTTTTTTAATAGCTGTTAATAAATTCATTTTCAAGATGTCGTTGGGTAACATAATATCGGCTCTCAACGAAATATTTTCAATTTTTATAGATGCTGCAACGACTTCTCCTTCCTTCAAAAGACAATCGTTATCTTGTCTCGCTCTTACAAGACGAAGTGTCTGTTTACCAAAATATACATAAGGGTAATCAGTAAAAATTCCAAATAAATGTTTTAAAGGTATGCGAAATACAAACGACTTGTCATCACTATTAATTATAGGGTTGTCTGGAAAATTCCATCCTGCAACATCTAAATGTTTAGAATCCAATACATTATAGCAGAGGTATCCTTTAATAGTACTTAAAATTCCAGGATCGCGTATACTTTCGACTTCTTGACCATTTAATTCGTAACTTATTGAATCGAAGAGAAAGGCTCCAGCATTATTTGCAAGAGATATCACTCCTGTACCTTGAGCTTCTATTTTTCCTTCAATAATTAGAGCTGCATCGTGCATTAAAATCCACATATCTGATTGATTTATCGATATTTCAACGACATCGTTGTTGTTGAAAGATTTTACGTAAGGATGATACGTTCGAGATTCGACTCTTTGAATTGTTTCATCATATTGAGGTTTTTGAAAAACGTCGAATATTTGACTTAACGACATTGTATCCTAGTGACTCGAGAAACAAACGATTTTCTGTAGTTAAACCGCTACCACTTATCTTAGGTGAGCGTTTGTAATAGACTGAAGGTAAAAACTTTGTTTGTTGAGTTTTATAACAGCTGCTTCGTCGTTGAGGTTTTTTATTAAACACCAACCCCATTATTTATAGTCTTTTTAATTCTAAGCGAACGATAACTTTTTCTTCACGAAAATTAACAGGCTTAAAATCTTGATCTAATACGGTCAACGTTATATTTGATATTTCACGCTTGTTAATTAGTGGTAGATATATCAAATTACGAGGTACCTCGTCTATTGCGAAACCAGGATCTACACCAATTGCAAATTCGTAAATTGTATGCGACGGCTTGTAATTATAAAACGCTCCTGTAGTTATATTACAATTTATTTGAATTGTTCTAACCTTAATTATATCAACAGGCAGATTAGATTCGTGTACTTTTTTCGGTTCTAATACTCGTTTTGAAAATCCTAAAATTTTGCCTATGGTATTGCTGTTTGTAAAATCGATCGTGTAATTCTCACTATAAATTTCGCACTTTAACGTGTTGTGGTTGGGCTTCAAAGAAAAATATTTTTGATGATCTTCCTTTTTTATAGATTTTGGAATTAGTGTTTGTCGTATATAATTTTCAATATCCAATATTTCATAAGATCCAGTCGGTAATGTAATTGTTTGTTGTTTCTGTTTAACACCTTTATCAGTATTATTATCGGTATAAATGAATTTATTTTCACCCTGTTGAATATTAGGTATACTATTATAAGAATGAAATCCAATCAAGGCTAGTCCGTACGATGCTTCTGGATCGAGCAATATCGGGTTTATAAAATCGAGAGATAACACGTAATTATTACTTTTTAGAGTAAAAATATAAGACATAGTAGTTGTTCTGGTATAAAGTTTAATAACACACTAATAATTTTTATAATTTTTATATGTTTTATACAAAAATTCCAAACACAAATGTCCACAATTAATTTCGTTATATTTTTGATAACTGTCGTTGTTGTAAAAAATTTTCACATTCTTTCCAAAATATCTTGCAAGTTCTTGAGGCGGTTTAAGAGCACCAAAGCTATCAAAATATATTACTTTATTGTTTTTCTTTATATAAGCTACCCAGTGACTTCCAGAGCTTTTGGAGGTATCCAAGTTCAAAATCGAACTTTCCTGTTGACGTGGTTTCTTCGGTAAAGTATCACGCATAAAAATTCCTCTAAAATATGGTATTTTTAATTTTTTCACATATCCAACTAGCTCTTTATCCCAAAGGGCTCTCTTAGGTAGCTTTATTGGTAGTTTTTTTGATGCTGTTGTTTCTTTAAAAATAAGCCATATCCTCCTTTCGTATTTTTCTTAAGATATAGTCCGGAACCTTTTTTACCAATTTCTTCCATTGCATTATTATGACGTTTATCTTCGTCTAATTTCTTTCGAGCATTTTTTGCATCGATGACAGTTTTTGCAACGGCACTTGCACCACCAGCTAAAGATCCCATTGCTCCTAGACCTGCCAAGATGGGTAATAATAGAGGTAAAAATCCACCTTGTTTAGATTCAAACGGAATTATTCTAGGAGTACGTATCTTTTTACGACCCCCCGCTTTTCTGACAGCTACACGAGCCGCTTTCAACGCCATCGTTGAGGCTTTTCTCAATGACTTTATATCATTTAAATCAAAATTCTTCGCATATTTGCTTAACCCTTTTTTAACATGCTTCATAATTCCACGTTTAAATGGAATCCTCTCACTCTTGACCTTGCAACCCATTCCAAGTTTTCGTTTTGCTTTCATCCCTGTTGTGACAAACCAGGCAGCGGCTTTTTCTCCGAAATTTGCGTCCTTTGACTTTACCCTCTCCCACGCTCTTTGTTCTAATACGTAATCTGCTTTATGTCTATCTTCTAAGCTTGTATTTTTCGAATATGCAATATCGTGTTCTTTGCAAGCAGCGTCCAATGGATTTTTACCAGGATCTCCTCTAGCTAAACGTTTTTCTAATTTTGTACCCGGACCACAATACTGATAAGTAGGAATATGTAATTCGAACGGTAATTTATTAATTAGCGTATTTAACACGCCTTCTCCTTGATAGTTGTAAGTCAACATGAGAACTGATTATATATGATAGGTAACTACCCTATTTATATGTTAAAAAAAATTGTATTTATTGAAAGACATTTATTATAGTAAACAAAATACAAAAATTTTATTTCAAATACATTTTTATTTTTGAAACTTAATGAAGTTTCTTATACTATTTCGAATACTTGTACTGGTTTATATTTGGAATTCTCATAAGTTGTCATCCCTCGATAAACCAACTTATATTTTTGCGACTCAAAGTTCTTCAAATTTTCTTTTATTACCGTAGTGCTTCTGCGTGGCAAAAAGACTGAACAATCCTCGAGGGTTGCAAGGGGTACATCTCCATATTTTCCTTCAATAATTTGTAGGTTTTCTATAAGATATAACTGGTCTTGTACCAAGTCCTTAAGTTTGCGTACTTCTTTAAATGTTGAAGATATTGATGAATTAATTTGAGTTAAATTCACTGTAATATAAATAATTTTCAACTAGTTAAATAATTTAATTAAAATATATTTGACTTACTTTTAAATTATTTTTATTGTTTTCGAAAAAACTGTTGTTAACACTTCAAACAAATTATTTTAATTGTAGTTAGAGAAAAAAATTTTGTATTTATACATATCCTATCCTAGCCCCTTCTCCTAGTCATAAACTTGAAACAATGCGCTAAATTAACAATACATTAAAAATAGCGAAAAAATGTGAGTAATAATTTTTATGTTGTGTCATCATTTCAAGAATTTAATTAAATTTGAAGGTTAATACGAAAGAATTTTTGCTGACGAAATTAAAAATAAAATATTATTTTCCTAGAATTTAATTACTTCGTAAACAAATAGAAGGTCACATTTTTAGATGACTAATTTAAAAATTCTGAGAAAATTTCTTTATAAAGCAAAAAAATGTGGTGACTAATAAGTTTTATGCAAACGTGCAATTTAATATAAAAATAAAGTCATGTTGTGTCATCATTTCAAGAATTTAATTAAATTTGAAGGTTAATACGAAAGAATTTTTGCTGACGAAATTAAAAATAAAATATTATTTTCCTAGAATTTAATTACTTCGTAAACAAATAGAAGGTCACATTTTTAGATGACTAATTTAAAAATTCTGAGAAAATTTCTTTATAAAGCGAAAAAATGTGGTGACTAATAAGTTTTATGCAAACCTGCAATTTAATATAAAAATAAAGTCAAGGTTTTCTTTAATTAAAGTATTTAATATACTTAAGTTGTTAGTTGCTGCCCAATAGGATTGCAAAGTCTCCTCTAGGAGCTCTATTTGAAAGTTTAAAGCCTCAGGTCCTCTTCAGATGTTGGATTCATCTATTTAAAAGTTTTTAGTCGAATGCAGGGCCCCAAGGAACACTTCTTAGGTCGAAGACAAGGACCGAAGCCTCCTTTGAAAGTTTAAAGCTTCAGGCCCCCAGGGCCCCCCCAAGGCAGATTGTTACACCTCATTTACGGCCATTTTGACATCCCACTATCCCACATCTCACATCCCACATCCCACATCCCACTTCCCACATCCCACATCCCACATCCCAATTTCCAACTTACCACCAGTAACTTTGAGGGCCATTTTGAATTTTTAAATTGGTACTCCCACTTCCCACCCCTTTTTTAAAATCGTACACCTACTTCACACCCCTTTTTCAACGCCATCTTGCTTTTTAAATTTACACGCCCACTTGCCTCCATATTTGAATTTACCACCATTTTTGTGACGTCACATCAGGCGGCCATCTTTAATTTTTAAATTACACGCCCACTTGCCTCCATATTTGAATTTCCCGCCATTTTTGTGACGTCACATCCGGCGGCCATCTTTAATTTTAATTTACACGACCACTTGTCTCCATATTTGAATTTCCCGCCATTTTTAGTCGGCTGTGACGTCACATCCGGTCTAGAATCCCCATTGTATTACTACTGTTGTTTTAAAGACAACTTTTGAGTTTTGCTCATCCTACCCATTATCTATTAGCTGTAAATAAATTTTTTATAACATTATTTAGTAGATAATTTTCTTCTCTTTAAGTTAGATTATACACAATTTTTTCATAAAACTACTCCTTATAGAGATATAATTGAAAAATCGTGACTATAATCAGCTTTTGGTTACCTATGTAAAAGAAAAACTTTTGAGTTTTGCTCATCCTAGTCAGTTCGATTAGGTGTAAATAAATTTTTGATATCAGCATTTTGTAGACAATTTTCTTCTCTTTAAGTTTGATTATGCACAATTTTTGTATAATACTGTCCCTTATAGAAATGTAATTGAAAACCTGTGACTAATATAACTGTTGAGTTTTACTCCTTCTACTGATTATCTGTAGCTGTAAATAAATTTTTGATAACATCATTTAGTAGAGAATTTTATTCTCTTTAAGTTTAATCAGTGAAAATTTTTGCACAAAGCTACCCCTTACAGAGATTGTCTCAAAAAGCGAGACTATGATCAATTTTTAGTTGTGTTAAAGATAACTTTTGAGCTTTGCTCATACTGCTAATTATCTGTAAGCGGTAAAATAAATTTTTGTTAACAGCATTTGGTAGGTAATTTACTTCTCTTCAAGTTTTATTACAGACAATTTTTGCATGAAACTACCCCTTACTGAGATATAACTGAAGAACTGTAACTAATTAGTTTTTGAGTCTTGAACGGCCTGCTCAATACCTGTTAGCTGTAGATAAATGCTCGCAAAATTTTTTAATGAACAAATTCTTCCCCTTTAAGTTTCTTTATACAAAATTTTTCTATATAACTACCTCTTACAGAGATATAACTGAAGAACTGTAACTAGTTAGTTTGTGAGTCTTGCACGTCCTGCTCATTACGTGTTAGCTCTAGATAAACGTTTTAAAATAACTTCATATAGACAATTTTCCTTTTTTATTAAATGTTTGTGCACAATTTTTACGTAAAACTACCCCTTATAGAGACAATTAAAAAACCTTGACTGTATTCTGCTTTTAGTTGTGTAAAAGACAACTTTTAAGTTTTACTCATCCTGCTCATTATCTGTGAGATGTAAAATAAATTTTTGCTAACAGTATTTTGTAGATAGTTTTACTTCTCTTCAAGTTTTATTACAGACAATTTTTGCATGAAACTACCCCTTACAGAGATATATCTGAAGAACTGTAACTAGTTAGTTTTTGAGTCTTACACTTACTACTCATTACGTGTTAGCTCTAGATAAACGTTTGTAAATAACTTCATGTAGACAATTTTCCTTTTTTTTTTAATGTTTGTGCACAACTTTTACGTAAAACTACCCCTTATAGAGACATAATTAAAAAACCGCCACTGTATTCAGCTTTTAGTTGTGTAAAAGACAACTTTTTTTTTTTGCTCATCCTGCTCATTATCTGTGAGCTGTAAAATAATTTTTTGTTAACAGTATTTGGTAGGTAGTTTACTTTTCTTCAAGTTTTATTATATACAACTTTTGCATGAAACTACCCCTTACTGAGATATAACTGAAGAACTGTAACTAGTCAGTTTTTTACTCTAGAACGTCCTGCTCAATACCTGTTAGCTGTAGATAAATGCTCTCAAAATCTTTTAATGGAAAAATTCCTCCCCTTTAAGTTTCTTTGTATACAATTTTTCTATTTAACTACCTCTTACAGAGATATAACTGAAGAACTGTAACTACTTAGTTTTTGAGTCTTGAACGGCCTGCTCAATACCTGTTAGCTGTAGATAAATGCTCGCAAAATCTTTTAATGGAAAAATTCCTCCCCTTTAAGTTTTTTTATATACAATTTTTCTATTTAACTACCTCTTACAGAGATATAACTGAAGAACTGTAACTAGTCAGTTTTTGAGTCTTGAACGGCCTGCTCAATACCTGTTAGCTGTAGATAAATGCTCGCAAAATCTTTTAATGGAAAAATTCCTCCCCTTTAAGTTTTTTTATATACAATTTTTCTATTTAACTCCCTCTTACAGATATATAACTGAAGAACTGAAACTAGTTAGTTTTTGAGTCTTGAACAGCCTGCTCAGTGCTCAATACCTGTTAGCTGTAGATAAATGCTCGCAAAATTTTTAATGAAAAAATTCCTCCTCTTTAAGTTTCTTTATATACAATTTTTTTATTTATCTACCTCTTACAGATATATAACTGAAGAACTGTAACTAGTTAGTTTTTGAGTCTTGAACGGCCTGCTCAATACCTGTTAGTTGTAGATAAATGCTCGCAAAATTTTTTAATGAAAAAATTCCTCCTCTTTAAGTTTCTTTATATACAATTTTTCTATTTATCTACCTCTTACAGAGATATAACTGAAGAACTGTAACTAGTTAGTTTTTGAGTCTTGCACGTACTGCTCATTACGTGTTAGCTCTAGATAAACGTTTGTAAATAACTTCATGTAGACAATTTTTCTTTTTTTTAATGTTTGTGCGTAATATTTACGTAAAACTATCCCTTATAGAGACTTAATGAAAAAACCTCGACTGTATTCAGCTTTTAGTTGTGTAGAAGACAGCTTTTGAGCTTTGCTCATCCTGCTAATTATTTGTAAGCTGCAAAAAATATATTTTTGTTAACAGTATTTGGTAGGTAATTTACTTCTCTTCAAGTTTTTTTACAGACAATTTTTGCATGAAACTACCCCTTACTGAGATATAACTGAAGAACTGTAACTAGTCAGTTTTTGAGTCTTGAACGGCCTGCTTAACACCTGTTAGCTGAAGATAAACGCTCGCAAAGACTTTTAATGGAAAAATTCCTCCCCTTTAAGTTTCTTTATATACAATTTTTCTATTTAACTACCTCTTACAGAGATATAACTGAAGAACTGTAACTAGTTAGTTTTAGAGTCTTGAACAGCCTGCTCAATACCTGTTAGCTGTAGATAAATGCTCGCAAAATTTTTTAATGAAAAAATTCCTCCTCTTTAAGTTTCTTTATATACAATTTTTCTATTTATCTACCTCTTACAGAGATATAACTGAAGAACTGTAACTAGTTAGTTTTAGAGTCTTGAACGGCCTGCTCAATACCTGTTAGCTGTAGATAAATGCTCGCAAAATTTTTTAATGAAAAAATTCCTCCTCTTTAAGTTTCTTTATATACAATTTTTCTATTTATCTACCTCTTACAGAGATATAACTGAAGAACTGTAACTAGTTAGTTTTTGAGTCTTGCACGTACTACTCATTACGTGTTAGCTCTAGATAAACGTTTGTAAATAACTTCATGTAGACAATTTTTCTTTTTTTTAATGTTTGTGCGTAATATTTACGTAAAACTATCCCTTATAGAGACTTAATGAAAAAACCTCGACTGTATTCAGCTTTTAGTTGTGTAGAAGACAACTTTTGAGCTTTGCTCATCCTGCTAATTATTTGTAAGATGCAAAAAATATATTTTTGTTAACAGTATTTGGTAGGTAATTTACTTCTCTTCAAGTTTTTTTACAGACAATTTTTGCATGAAACTACCCCTTACTGAGATATAACTGAAGAACTGTAACTAGTCAGTTTTTGAGTCTTGAACAGCCTGCTTAACACCTGTTAGCTGAAGATAAACGCTCGCAAAGACTTTTAATGGAAAAATTCCTCCCCTTTAAGTTTCTTTATATACAATTTTTCTATTTAACTACCTCTTACAGAGATATAACTGAAGAACTGTAACTAGCTAGTTTTTGAGTCTTGCACGTCCTGCTCATTACGTGTTAGCTCTAGATAAACGTTTGTATATAACTTCATGTAGACAATTTTTATTTTTTTTTTAAATATTTGTACACCAGTTTTACATAAAACTACCCTTTCTGAAGCACGTCTTTGTTACTCATTATTATGAGTTACTCATTATTATGAGTTACTCATTATTATGAGTTACTTATTATTATGAGTAACAAATGTATTTATTTAATTAATGTATGTATTTGTTGTAGAAAAATGTTTGTTTACGCCAAAGGGTATATTTTAATTTTTTTATACTAGTAGTTTATGTTTTTTATAGTTATATAAATGTATTTAGTGTAACATAAGAATCGAACCCACGACCTCGAAATTCGTATAGTAACTTATTTTCTAATAATTTTATTGTTTTAGGACCCATGAAGAGATTACCTAAAACAATCATAATACATCCGAAGTACAATTCAATCAACATGCAAAACGACATAGCTCTTATAATATTACAAGAACCGTTTCAACTAAACGAAAATATAAACACAATCTGCATACCGCCACCCGGATTAGTACTCGATAACGACTCGTGCACAGTTGGTTTGTGGAAAAGTACACTTTTTTCATCAACAACCCCTTATTTAAAACTATTAAAAATACCAATTGTATCGAAAGGTGCTTGTGTAAAATCTTTAAAAAGTACAAGATTGGGCATTTACTTTCAATTACATAAAAGTTTCTTATGTGCGGGAGGAGAAATCAATAAAGATACATGTATTGGTGATGGTGGTAGTCCCCTTGTGTGTCCGATTAGTAATCAACCAGGAAGGTATCATCAAGTTGGAATTGTTTCTTGGGGAATCGGTTGCGGCGATTCTAATATACCGGGTGTCTACGTCAATTTGGGATTGTTTAGAAATTGGATCGACCAACAGATGATTTTTAATGGTTTGGATGTAAATAGTTATAGATATTAATGTTGTAATTTGTTCTTTTTTATGTAAATATGTTGTTTGTCAAATTGAGGCAATAAAAACTCTTTTATTTTAATTTTTTTAAATTGAACTAGGGTAGTGTTCTATCAATGGTATTGTGGTTTATGGACCATGCAGTAGTTGAGCTGTGCATATGTCTAACAGTTTGGTTTGACATACAGAACAAATTTAGCCAGTGATGACCAATGTCCAGAGTGAGTTCAGACAGGGTGTGTGTAAACCCACTCACCTAACCGCTTTTGGCTTTTCAGGCCCATCGATGAAGACGTCTGCTTGTAATGTGTTACTTTTCTTTGGTTTTTTGATTTAATTATAAAATTGAAACTACCACAAAAGCTCTTTTATTCTGATTTTTAATTATTCCGAAAGTTAGTATTTTAAATTTAATTAGTGCAACTTCCAATCAACTTGAGTTTATCTTTGAATTTATGTAAAAAGACGAATTGTAGAGAGTAGATAGTTTTAAATTTCGTCGAGCGAGTTGAATTTAAAATTTATTTTTACGTAATTCGTTTAAAAATAATTAGGATCTGTTACGCTAAGATTATAGGGGCTGTGTTTACTCAATTAAAAATTGAGCAGGAGCGCAGTCAATAATTGTTTATCATGATGTGACATAAAACAATAAACAATTATCCGCTTAAGTTGCGCATTAATTTGGGGCTGGAACAGTAACTTATATTATTGACTAAGTAGAGTTGTAGTGTAATAATGGATATTAATGAAGCGGTGGGTAATTTAATTATGTAATAAATCGTGAGGAAGGCACAACTAACCGCAAGCTAGGAAAACGGGTCTTCACGATTTTCAACTTGGAAAGGTTGACGGTCCTTAGAGACTCTCTCAAGTCACGGGCTACCTCTTACACATCAACCATGTCAAATAAGAAGAAAAAAACGATAACTACCTAGAAATTCTATTGTTTAAGACGCTTTAATCTTCTATTATGTTGACTTAAACCAAAATGGGATTAATTATAAAGATTTGTTTAGTGTAATTAAGGGGTGTTTGTTATATCTCGTTTGGCTTCAAAAGGGGTGAAACAAAAAACGTATTGATTTGGTTTATGAATTTGTGGTAATTAATCACAATTATCGAGGTTGTACGTTTTATTGTGCCATGTGTTGCTCTTACAGATGATCAAGCTTTTATACAAGAGGTTAAGAAATTGCCTTTTTTCGAATTTTTCCATCAAATTATTCTCATTTTTTATACCCAAGGAAATTTTATTTTTTTCTTAAAATATATACTTAGATTTATTATACCTTACGAAATTAAGATAAACGATAAAAAATTAATATTTTAGTCGTCACAGAGCCACAGAATAGTGGCAAACTCCGTTGAGGCTAAAACGAGACTTTTCGTACGTAGTACCTAATTTAAAATAGTTTTCATAATATAAAAGACGTCATTGACGCCCCCAAGACAGTCATCTTTACATAAAACTACCCTTTACATAGATATAACTAAAACAATAAGTAATAATTTTTTTGTTGTCTTCCCAACAGTTTTTGATTCTACACCCCCTCTCATTACCTGTTTGCTGAAAGGGAATTTTTATAACATCATTTTGTAGATACTTTTCTCCTCTTTAATTTTAATGCTATACAATTTGTGTATAAAATTACCCCTTATAGAGATATAACTGAAAAACTGCGAATAATAAATTTTAGGTTGTGTTTCAGACAGTTTTTGAGTCTTCTAACCCCTTCACGTAATCTGTTAGCTGTAAATAAATTTTTATTAACAGCATTTTCTAGACAATTTTCTTCTCTTTAACTTTTATTCTACACAATTTTTTTATAGAACTACCCCCTATAGAAATATAACTGAGAAACTGTAACTAATAATCTTTTTTGGTTGTATCTCAGGAGTTTTTGAATCTTCTTCTCTCGATACCTGTTGATAGTAATTTTTATTACCAGTATTTTATAGACAATTTTCTTCTTTTTAACATTTATTCTACTCCATTTGTACATAAAACTACCCCTTACAGAGATATGACTAAGAAAATGTAAATAATAATTTTTTGGTTGTATTTCAGACAGTTTTCTAGTTTTCTACGTTCTACTTATTACCTGTTAGCTGTAAATAATGTTTTGAACAGCATTTTGTAGACAATTTCTGTCTCTTTAAGTTTTGTTTAACACAATTTTTGCATACAATGACTCATTGTTGAGTTATAACTGAGAAACTATGACTAACAAACTTTTGTTTGCGTTCCAGACAGTTATTAAGCCTTCTACGTCCTACTCATTACCTGATAGCTGTAAATAATTTTCCTAACAGCATTTTGTAGACATTTTTCTTCTCTTTAACTTTTATTTTACTCATTTTCTACATAAAACTACCCCTTATAGAGATATAACTGAGAAACTGTGACTAATAAATTTTTGCTTGCGTTCCAGACAGTTTTTAAATCTTCTGCATCCTTACTCATTACCTGATAGCTGTAAATAATTTTCCTAACAGTATTTTATAGACAATTTTCTTCTCTTTAACTTTTATTTTACTCAATTTGTACATAAAACTACCCCTTATCGAGATATAACTGAGAAACTGTGACTAATAAATTTTTGCTTACGTTCCAGAGAGTTTTTGAGTCTTCTGCGTCCTACTCATTACCTTTTAAATGTAAATAAATTTTTATTAAAAGCATTTGGTAGACAATTTTCTTCTCTTTAAGTTTTATTTTACACATTTTTTGCATAAAACTACTAATTATCGAGTTATAACTGCGAAACTGTGACTAATAAATTTTTGCTTGCGTTCCAGACAGTTTTTAAGTCTTCTACGTCCTACTTCTTACCTGTTAGCTGTAAATAATTTTTCTAACAGCATTTTGTAGACAATTTTCTTCTCTTCAAGCTTTATTATGCACAATTTTTGGTTAAAACTACCCCTTGTCGAGATATAATTGAGAAACTATAACTAAAAACTTTGTGCTTGCGTTTCAGACAGTTTTTGAGTCTTCTACGTCCTACTTCTTACCTGTTAGCTGTAAATAATTTTTCTAGCATCATATTGTAGGCAATTTTTCTGCTCTTTAAGTTATGTTTTCCACAATTTTTGCATAAAACTACTCATTATCGAGTTATAACTGCGAAACTGTAAATAATAAATTTTTGCTTGCGTTCCAAACAGTTTTTAAGTCTTCTACCTCCTACTTCTTACCTGCTAGCTGTAAATAATTTTTCTAACAGCATTTTGTAGACAATTTTCTTCTCTTTAAGTTATATTTTGCACAATTTTTGTATAAAAGTACCCCTTATCGAGATATAATTGAGAAACTGTGACTAATAAATTTTTGCTTGCGTTCCAGACTGTTTTTAAGTCTTCTACGTCCTACCCATTACCTGTTAGCTATAAATAATTTTTTAACAGAATTTTGTAGACAATTTTCTTCTCTTTAAGTTTTATTATACACAATTTGTGCATAAAGCTTCTCCTTATAGAGATATTAACTCAGAAACTGTGGCTACTAAATCATTGATCGTATTCAAGTCACTTTTAGAGTCTTCTACGTTGTACTCATATCCACATTTTTATTTGTGAATGTCTTAGGTTTGCATCAAAGTCCATGAACAATCAAAAGACTAATTTTAAACGCACCCTTCATTTCTAGGGTAGATCTTTGGAGCTACTACAAAACAATGTGTGCGCAAGTATCTCCCCCGCAGATATCTTATGATTTTGTAGCTGTAAGTTATGTTATGTGGTTTATTAAAGACGATTAATTAACTAATAAGACATCTCGTGCCCTCCTAAATGTATGTTCTTTACTCAAAGGATGTATTTGTATAATGAATGTCAATATGTGATTAATTTTAACTAATCAAAAGGGATTAATTTGCTAAATAGAAATTTCAACATTAAATTAATTAAGTTGATCAAACGTTATAATACGTAATACCTATTCGAATTTAAAGTCTTGTAAAATTAATTAATTTTAAATTTTTCTCCCAAATATTAAATTTAAATTGTGTATTTTTTTTCGTCCCTTTTAAAGTGAAGGAAGGCAGGTAAATTTCGTAACTTGCTAATTTAATATAAACATTCCTTGTGTATCAATTGAATTCCATTCTATCCCTAACCTACGCTAAAATTGAATTAAAATTACTAGAATTTATATTATACGTCTCTTGTTTATTGCTTATGGTAGAGACAAAGTCGAGTAAGTTTTGGAATGATGATGAAAATTTGAAGAATATTTTTTTTAAATATTCATTTTTTAAGGGGAGCAAAATAATTTTTGTAAGCGTCTCTGTTTTTCTGTCTGCATGTGTCTATCTACCTGCAGCTCAGATTTTAATTAAACATTGCCTCAAAATTCAAAAATTTTTCTTATATTTGAATCGACTTGACCTTTAAAGAGAAAGACACAATAAGCTGTGAACTAAAGAGACATACAATTTAGCACAAATTTCTAAACGAGCATATAGGAAACCAGCATGGCATGGCATACTAGACTAGTAGCCTCTAGTAAGTGTTAATTTAACTTCCTCTTTATACTTATGTTCTATCTAACTGCAGAGAGCACGTTTCAAGACAAACTATAATTACAACGAAGGCCCTATTGATTAGTGAATAAATTATACCAATTTTTCCTTCAAACTCAAAAAGTAAAAATCTCGGTAAAAAATAGGTCTCCTCTTTCTGTAGATATTTACACGATACAATAAAGGAATGTAGGGCAAAATTAATTTCTAGGGAATTATCTCATAAATTGTTGCCAATATGTTGCAAGAAATAGAAAAGTTGTGTTAAGAATTAAAACTTTTGATTAAAAATTAAGCTGCTTCATAAGAGATTTTGATTGCTTTAATATATTTTATACAACAAAATAAAAATATTCATAGGTTATATCCCGAGAGCTATGAATTTAATCGAGGAAATTAAGAGTAGCTTTTTCTGTAAAATTTTGCTTAGAAAATGTTTGAGACTTTATAATTTAAGGAAAAGGCCCGAGACCGCTAGAGACCTATCCTATATGTTTAATTTGATAAGCTGGTTAGTTAAATATAGATTTTTAACCAAGACTCGAAGTACCGGCCCTAATTAAATATAGCGGCGAAATATAGCTCATATATACCCTTTCTTTCAAAAATCTCTCGGTTATGGCACTCTGAAGTAGTCCCTTATTGTTATTCCGAAAAAAACTCTTGATCAGAAGCTCAATTGGAGATGCCACCTCGGAAATAAAATTGGGAGAGCATGTGCAGCTTTTTGGCAGTGTCTCAGAGCTGCAGTAGGAAAAAAAGATGTTATTGCAAAGATCACACTCTGGCTCTACACAGCCATTAGTAGATCTATGCTAACCATTGAATAAATAGCCTCTACTCTACCAGGAAAGAGCCATTTAGCTAATAATATGGATCGTAAGGCACGTTTAAATAAAGCGATTTCCAGTCCTTTTCTCCAATAGAAATGGTTGCTTATGCTCCCACTTATAAGGAAAGATCAGGACAGCCAATAATAATGTAAACTCCACGGAATGAATGAATTATCCATTCTCTAAAATAGCATTTTCGTCGCGTTTTCTCCTATAGGCAACGGTTGCTAACCTTCCTTCCCGATCTTTATGTTCCAAAATGCTAACATATGGTACTATATTGTTTGGTTGCCCAGGATAAATAAAAAAACTATCCTAAATAAACTCTTACGTGTGCAAAGACTAGCTAGTCTAATAGCGGTCACAGGAGTAATGAAAACCGCACCCACTGCTGCCTTGGAAATCCTCCTATGCCTCCCTCCATTGGATCTCTTTGTGAAGTAGCTGTAAGGACAGCTCTAAGGTTACGTCCACTGGGCCTGTAGAATGACTCAACAAATGAACCATCTAAGTATCTTTGAAGGTAGCACGGAAGAACTGGCTCTACGAACTTTAGGTACCGATCACATTCCACCTACATACTGGCCTAAAATGGCCAATATCAGCAACAGTTTTTCATTTAGTACCCTTGAATTTGTCCAAAGGTTAGGATGGATTGAGGACTGAAGGGACGTAATGAGCTGCTTACCCTCCACCTACCATGGTTTCCAGGTATTCGCAAGTGCTCACCAGTTTAAGCGATGTCCCTTTTAAGTCGGGAAATTTGGCTTTAGAACTAATGGTTTTCGACATGTTCAGCAACCTGAAAGAGTCCAAATGCGAGTTCTCACTCATAACCGGAGTAATGAAAACCGCACCCACCGCTGCCTTGGAATCCTTCTATGTCTCCCTCCACTTTTGTTTTGTTTGTAAAGGAGCTATGCCTAAGCTAAGGTTACGCACACTGGGCCTGTGGGATGGCTTAACAAATGTAGGTCATCTAAGTCTTTGAAGACAGCACATAGGAACTGTCACGACTTCCTCTAGGTACGGATCACATTCCACCTACATAGTGCCCTAGCATGGCTAGTATATCAGCAACACTTCATCATTTAGTATCCTTGAATTCATCCAAGGGTTGGGATGGATTGAGAACTGAAGGGAGGTAAAGAGTTGCTTACCCTCCACCAACCATGGTATTTAGGTATTTGCCAGTTCTCGCCAGTTTAAGTAATATCCCTTTTAAGTCTGACAATTTGGCTTTAGAACTAATGGTTTTCGACATGTTCAGCAACCTGAATGAGTCTAAATGCGAGTTCTCACTCATAACCGGAGTAACGAAAACCGCACCTACCGCTGCCTTGGAGATCCTTTAATGTCTCTCTCCAGTGGATCTCTTTTTGAAGGAGCTGACCCTAAGGTTACGCACACTGGGTCTGTAGGATGACTTAACCAATGTAGGCCATCTAAGTCTTTAAAGACAGCAAGGAAGAACTGTCTCTACTTACTCTAGTTACGGATCACACTCCACTCCATCCCAAAGATTGGGATGGATTGAGGACCCAAGGGACGTAAGGAGTTGCTTACCCTCCACCAACCATGGTATCTAGGTATTCGCCAGGGCTCACCAGTTTGAGAGATGTCCCTTTTAAGTTGAACAATCGGCTTAAGAACTAATGAGTCTCCACATGTTGCTGGGGTTGTTCAGCGACCTAAAGGAGTCTTCACAAATGCGAAATCTCTCTTAATGGGTCAAAAATAAAACGTTTTAGCGATAAAGTTGTTGTTTTGTAATTTAAAAAAAATAATTTTTAAATTTATAATTTTTTTTTGTGAATAACAAAATAAAGCGGGTGTAATTTGAAAATATTTCTTTATATAGAAAGCTGTTACGCCGTAATAGTTTATTCAACATTCGCGGTTAACTGAGCATGTAAATGTGGAATGTTTTAAATGAAAAATTCATTTTTGAATTCATTATAAAATGTAATCCACAGAAATATACCTAGAGGAGGAATCCAGTAGTAGGTAAGTAAAATGGGGTTAGTTTTGTGTTTGGGAAAACAAAATTTCGTTGTCTGTGAATATTAATTTTAGGAGTACTTAATGAGAATGCGGTTAATATTGAAGTAATAAAATCTTGTGCCTAACATAGACAAATGTTACGTGACGTTTAAAGTTTTAGCAAATTTACGTTTGTAAGGCGTTTTACATGTTCCTGATATTTGTCGAGTAAAGTACTCGTCAGGTTTTCGTCGCATATTGATGTTGATTAGCGTGGGGAATCACGGGAGTGCTACAAACAAGCCTTTGTCGCTAGGATTAGAGGGTGTAAAGTGAGCTTATTGCTTATTCTGGTCGAGCCTTCTTCAGCCTTTAATGAACTAGAGACCGGCAGCTGTGCCTTGCATTCACGCCCTAAGGCGGACTAATGTATGCTGATTTTAGCTTATAGGGCTACTTTCCTTTAATCGTAGCTTTTTGCTTTTCCCGAAAATTTGCATTTTTATATGATTACCCATTTATTACGATTATTATTTTTAAACGCTTAAATTATGTAACCGTTCTCTAAGATTTTTAAACAAATTTTCCTTATTTAAGAAAAAAATATTTTCCAAAGTGACTGCGAAATAAAATATTTATTTAACTTAACCCTGCTCAAAAAAAGCCTTAAAAATGTTTTTATATCAATTCGAGGCCGAGTGTCATCATCTCCTCCCACGGTCACACAGTTTCAACAAAAATTTCAACGCTTGCACCCCTAACCTATTTTTATAGCAATTTTCTCACATTTTAATAGTGTAATAATCGTTATATCTTATACCCACAATGCCACAGTTTAAAAGTACCCTTAAAAACGCATTTACTAATTATTTGTATTTCACAGCTTACTCTGATTATTACGTCCCGTTTAAAAAAATTCAAACTTCGCCGCAACCCCTACCTGTTTGCACTGAACATTTCTATTGTAATAGAGTAAACCTCTCACACATTTGCGCAAACCGGGCTTTGTAGGCCCGACTGTAAAGATAACGATTTAAATGAGTAGTTTGGTTCGAATTATTTATTTAAATTATAGATCTTTCAACAGGGTTCAGCTCATATTATACGTCAGCCAAGAGTGACGGCTTGACGTGTCCTCCAAAGCACGAATAACTGCAAGGTAGCAATTAACTAGATGAACAAAGACACCTATCAAAGTGTAAAACAAATTTACGTTCTGAAAAGCGTTGGTTTCTCTTCTCGACGAACGCTACGCACTACACATGACGTCAAATAAAGAAAAATAATGAAAATGAGCAATTTCGCAATTTTAATTTTCGAAAATTTCTTTAGGAAATTAAAAGAGCTTTCAAACAATACTAAACTCGACATTTTATCACATCGACGCTAGGCGTCGCGACGTTTAACTTTTTATTTTCTTATAGAGACCTAATTGTTTTCTACATAAGAGCTGTATGCCACTATGCTAATTTCAGTACTGAATTCAGGACTAAAAAAAATTGGATGAAAATTTCTAGTTGAAGTTATCGAAATTTGACATTTTTGAAGTTTTTTAATAAAATAATTTGGAACATGACAATAAATTAGAACATGTTCTAAATTATTGGATGTAAATAACGTCTACAAACGTCAAATTTCATATTTATTTTACAACCAATTTTTTTTAGTCCTGAATTCAGTACTGAAATTAGTATAGTGGCATACAGCTCTAATATAGAAAAATTATGTAAATTAAGAAAAGTTAGAAAGTTTTCGTTGATCAACTGAGTAATTTTCTGCAAAAATCAATAAGAAAATGAAAAGTTGAAAGTCGCGACGCCTAGCGTCGATGTGATAAAATGTCGAGTTTGGTATCGTTTAATAGCTCTTTTGCTCTCCTGAACATTTTACTCAAAAATTTTTTTCTCTAAATTAAACCATTTTTAAACTACAGCAGAAAACCGAAATTGCCAATTGTCAGTTTTCTTGCATTATCTCAGTAACAATTTTGAATTTTGAAATTTTCTAAACGGATTCTCAAAGCTTATCAAAACATGCAACTTTTTGCTAGTTTAACCAATCTCATAACTTTTGCCGTTTCCGAGCAGGGTTACAGAGTAGTTTGAACTGATGGCTTAACGTTCCCTTCGAAGCACGACCAACTGGTCATCCATCTAAGTCTAAGTCATAAAAGGTCATCCATCTAAGTCTTAGTTCAAAATATTCTGGTGTAGCTAAGCCAGGTGTAGGCGACGTAGAGCGCTACATATTGCATTTACATATTCACAAAAACGGGGCTTCAGAGGCCCGACAGTAAAGAATAACAATTGAAATTAAAGTCTTTAGTGAAACGGATATTTTATAAAGTAAATACCTACTTAGTACTTACCTAAATCTTGGTATTTCTAATAAATACAAAGCGCAGCAATGCAGTTGAATTCTCGATGGCTACTTGATACTCGAGGTAATTAGAAACTCAGCTAGTGCCTTGGAAATTAGAAAACAAACACCAAACTTGATAATGAAGTGCATGTAAATGCTTATTTCATTGTTGCCATATAACAAACGTGGAGAAATTTCAAATAGGTATGCATAGATAGAGTAAACTTAAAACCTCGGCCTCGGAAGCCCATACGAAGCATTTTTAGATTAAATTTCAAAACAATTTCTAAAATAGTGTATTATGATACGAGGACGTAAAATGATGTTTCACTAGCGAAGACGAGACCACCTGAGACCAAAAATACATCTGTGTCATACGGTATTTTTTATTTAACTGTAAACAATTTTTAAATAATAATAAATAATTGAAATAAAAATTAAAATACATAATTTTACAACATTTAAATGAATTAAACATAACCTCAAATTTTTTGACATAGTAGTAGAAGTAAAGTTTAAAGCCTCAGACCCCCTTCAGATGTTGTGTCATGTTAAAAAACGCAGCCCCCATTTAAAAGCACTTTTGCAAGTTTAAAGCCTCTTAAAAAGCTCTCGTTCAAAAGCTCTTTGTTGGATGGAGGGCCCCTTCTTTAGTTGGATGCAGACATCGAAGCCTCCTCTGAAAGTTTAAGACGTTGCGTTTAATTTTAATTGGCTTTGGGCCCCATGTTTAAATCTCCTTATCTGTAACGTCATTTCCGTTACATATTGTTATTTTTCATTTACGGCCATGTTAACATCCCACTGCCCCAATTCCCACATCTCTTTCTCCAAATTACCATCAACAACTTTGAGGGCCATTTTGAATATTTAAATTGGTACTCCTACGTCCCACTTCTTTTTAAACTCATACACCTGCTTCACACTTATTTTTGACGCCATTTGCATTTTTAATGTGTAATTTACACGCCCTCTTACCTCCATATTTGAATTTCCTGCCATATTTATTCTAATGTAACGTCACATTCGGTCTAGAACCCGCTTAGGTATACTACTAACCTTAGCTAAAATTGGTACCTACCTATTTAGAATAAGAACTTCACGTAAATGTCAATAGATGGCGCATCGGTCTAAGCATAATTAAGAACAGTAAAGTAGCATTTGATTAGGAATATTTGCAACTGTTATTATGAGATATTAAATTTGTTTGTTATCAGGAAATTTTTGCAGCTCACAAATCCCCTGTTATGGTTTAAAATTTGCCCCTTTTATAAAAACGATAATACCTTTAATTAATTAATTAATTAGAAAGTTAAATATGTGTATAACTAATTCATTATAAACAAAATTAAAAGTTTAGGTCAAAAGCAAATTTAAATTAAGAAAAATTTTAGTTAAAAATAAATAAAAAAATTTTTTAATTTAAATTCTCTTTTATAACAAAGCAAAATTTTGCTAATTAAATTATTTTGAGAAAAAATTTAATTAAAGTAACAAAATATAAATCACTTTTTATCTAAAAATGTAATCTTAGTGAAAAAGTAAATATAATTTTCGTCTTGAGAGCGTCAAAAACAGACAATAAAATAATGTTTTAAAAAGTAGAGCCCGACGAGAAGGAAATTTGTTTAAAGTATAAATGAGGTACAAAATTGTTAATCCTTTACTTTACTAAGTACGTAAACGTTATGTCGTACTCAAAAGTTTAGGTTAATTAAATCTTATAATTATATACTTGTCAGATTTAGATTACCGCGAGTGCCTCTATAGTTACTCCTCTTCAGAGTTAAATGAAGTTAAATTATAACAATTTGTATCTAAAAAAGTCAAAAGGGCAATTATTAGATTACATAATTTGTTGTTATACAATCTCTTTCTTTAAATTTAAAGATTATAATTTTTGCAAAACGTTTTTAACAATTTATTGAACATCTGGGTCTCTTGATGCATCCATCTGAATGTTTGGTCTTTTGCCTATTTTATAATAATTAATTGCATATCTCTTTCTATCTGTTTCTCTATCTCTATCTATATCTATGTCTCTCTCCATCTCTCTCTATGCTTCTCTTCACCCGCTTTGTCTTTCTCTCCCATTCTCTCTATCTTCATCTCTCTCTATCTCCCTATCTCTATTTCTCTCTGTCAGTCTTATATCCCATCTCATCTGTCATCTCATCTCAACTGTCAATCGTATCTTTCATTTTATCTTAATTTGTTATCTCATATACAATATCTTCTGTAATCTCATCTCATCTGTCAATATCATATGCCATCTGATATTATGTCCCAGTCTCATCTGTCATCTATATCAATTGCCAGTCTCATAAATGTCACTCTCGTGTGTCATATTATCATATCTGTCAATATCATCTGTCAAACTCATCTCTAAGTTTCAGTTTGTAAATATCATCTGTCAGTGTCATCTATTATCTCACTACATCTGCCAGTCTTATATCTCAATCTTATCTGTAAATGTCATCTGGCATATTATCATCGCTCAATTTTATATGCCATCTCATCTCTGAGTTTCATCTATCATTTCAACTCAACTATCAACCACATCTGTCATTTCAACTCATGTGTTATTTCATATGTCAAGATCTTCTGTCATCTTATCTCATCATGATTTCTCAATCTTATCTGTCATCCCGTATCATTTGTCAGTCTCATATAATGTCAATATCAGCTATCATCTAATTCTATCTATCAATATCATCTCTCAATGTCATCTGTAACTATCATATGTCAATCTCATCTGTTATTTAATCTCATTTCTCATCTCATATGTCATCTGCGCATATTGTTTCTCAATCTCATCTTTCATCTTATTTCATCTGTCAAACTCTTCTGCAAATGACATCTGGCATTTTATCATCTGTCAATTTTAAATACCATCTTCTATCTAAGTTTCATCTGTCATCTCCACTCAACTGTAAATCACATCTGTCATTTCATATCATTTGATATCTCATATGACAATATATCTTCTGTCATCTCATCTCACCTGTCATTTAATTTCATTTGTAAGTCTCATAATATAATGTCAATTTCATCTGTTTTTTATCCAATCTATCAATACCACCTTTGAAGCTTATCTCTCAGTCTCATTAATCACATTATTTTATATGTAAATATCATCTGTGCATCTCATCTGTGGGATAATTTCATCTGTAAATATCATCTGTCATTTCATCTCATTTGTCATCTCATATGTCATCTGCTCATATTATTTCTAAATCTCATCTGCAATTCACTTCATCTGTCAATCTCATATGTCAATATTATCTGTAAATGTCATCTGGCTTATTATCAGATTTTAATCTTATTTGCTGTCATCTTTAAGTTTCATGTATAATCTCATCTCAACTGTCAATCACATCTGTCATTTCTTCTCATTTGTTATTTATCTTTTGTCATCTCATCTCATCTGTCAATTTCATATTCCATCTCGTATTATTTCTCAATCTCATCTGTCAACTCATTTCATTTGTCAGTCTCATATAATGTCAATATCATCTGTCATCTTATCCAATCTGTCAATATCATCCGTCAATCTCATCTCTCAATCTCATCTGTCGTATCATCTAATCTGAAAATATTTTTTGTCAGTCTCATCTGTCATATCATCTGATATGTAAATATCTTCTGTCAATCTCATCTGTCATTTCATTTCATTTCATTTCATCTCATTTGTCATCTCATACGTCGAAGTCTTCTGTCTTCTCATCTCATCTGCCAATCTCATACGTCATATGCTCATATCATTTCTCAATCTCGTCTGTCAGTCTCATATGTCAATCTCATCTGTAAATGCCATTTGGCATATTATCATCTGTCAATCACATTTGCCATTTTTTCTCATTTGTTATCTCATAAATGTCAATATCTTTTGTCATCTCATCTCATCTGTTAATTTCATATGCTATCTCATATTATTTCTCAATCTCATCGGTCATTTATTTTCATTTGTAAATTTCATATAGTATCAATTTCATCTGTTATCTTATCCAATCTGTCAATACCATTTGTTATCTTGTCCTATCTGTTAATCTGATCTCTCAGTATCATCTCATCTATAAATATCATCTGTCAATCACATCTGATGTTTCATCTCATTTGTAATTTCATAAGTCAATATCTTCTGTCCTCTCATCTCATCTGTCAATCTCATTATATCATCTGATCATGTCATTTCTCAATCTTTCTGTCATCTCATTTTTTCTGTCAGTCTCATCTGTAAATGTCATCTGCCATATTATCATCTGTCAATCTCATTTGTCAGTTTACTTGTCAGACTTATCTGTCATCTGTTTGTCCATTATGCTCTTTTGTGTAAAACTCAAAATTGAATTTGGTAGGAAACGTTTTGATTATAAATAGAATGGTTTTAATTATTTATTAACATCCCCATTATAAATTCTCTAACGAATTCATTTAAATTTTATACAAAATGTTATAAAATTGATGATTATATAAAATTCTTTAAGGTTTTTTTATTCAAAAGTCAAGTTTGACCCAAATCAACCCTCGATAGCTTATAAATAATTAAACAACTTTCCTCCATTGTGTTTACAACCAATTTCACTTTTGTCTGATAATAATTATGGTGTTGCGGTAGTTGTGGGATTTTGGGTATGTAAAATTTACAATAATTTTAGCAATTGAAAAGAAATTTTCAAACCATATACATATTATATTATTATTTGACCTATTTCAATCTCTCTCCAATCTCTTGTGTTTACTATTGGTAATGAAATTGAATTCGTTCGAGATTTTATTTCCACTTTTTTTGCAAAAAAGAATTTCAACTCGAGTTATTTAAGTGGGTAATAATATGGTTGTATTATAAACAATTGTAAAACTATTTTTTAATTAAAAATTTTTTCGCTAAATTGCCTTCTTTTTTTATTTTTTTTATCGGAGCCACAGTGGATTGTGGATTGTCTCACGTATGGCAACTTTTTGTGGTTTATTGTATTCTCTTCACTTTTAGGGAAGGCTGAAGCATCACTACTTTCTTAATTTTTATACCTCATACCATGTGTGCACTCATTTGAGAAATCCTACATGCTGGTTCTGAGTTAGCTCAATCCTTTTGTGGCCAGCTCCTCTGTCTTTCCTGATTCCGACAAGTTTTTGCAGGTCTATGAGGGCCACCCAGAGGATGGTCCTATGAATATTTTTTTCGCGCACGTGTTTATTGCTATGGAGTATAATCGTCAAAGTTGGATCTGTTCCATTGCTCCAGGGACTCCACCTGTAGCAGTATTTTATATTTTGGAGCCATTCGTGGATCAACAACCAAAGTAGGTTCTCTGATAGGATTTTTTGTTTTTGCCCCATTCCTTATCCTAGTATTGTTGTTAATATCTCGAATGCTCTATGCATCCGTAGCCATTAATTTCGATTATTTTCTATGACCATATGACGTCATGCCTGGATGATGTCTTGATTCTATAGAAAATAAACCCATTCTGACTTTTGACTAAAACGCTTTTTAACCTCTTACTATTGGTAATGAAATTGAACTGCTCGGGGATTTAAGAAAAAAAAGTCCCAACTTCAAGTAATTTAGGTGAGTAATAATGTTGTAATATAAACAAATGTAAAACAATTTAAACTATTTTTTAATTAAAGTTTAAGCTATTTTAAAAGCACGTCTCTAAAATGTTTTAATCGCTAAGTTGGCTTACGTTTTAGCTTGACGTAAATCGTTACATTTAAATATATTCTTTTGTGTCGAGAGTTGAAATGTTTTTCATTTAAAAATGGAAATCATGAACAGAATAGAATAAACGTTTTAAAATGAGTTAAAAAAAAGAGAGAAGAGGAAAAAAAAGAGTATTATTTTTTTTATTTGGTATTTTGATATTATTACTCGTTATCTTTTACAATTGTTCAATTTTCATCATCGACTGCCTGACTTGAATGCGAAAATATTAAAATTAAATTTTGATTTATAATGTTTAATTAAATGTTTATTTAAATTTTACATGCCATAAGGTTAATTTGAAGAGAATAAATTTATTTTTGGGGAAAAGTCGACTTGAAATAATAGGGTTGAAGTATTATTTTTAAAGGTTGCCTTATAATTATTAGTGATAAGCTCATATTATTAAATTTAATCCAATTTTCGAACACACACACAATCCTTAAACTGTTTTAAGGGTTTAAAAACTTACCCTTAATAACTCTTTTATTATATTATATTTGTTGGATTTAATTAAATTATACAGTGAGCGTCTATAATAGGCTCCTCCACTTTGTAAGAAAAATGAATTCGAAAGCTCGCTCTTTGTTTAATCTTTTAATAACTGTAGAACTGGTATAGCCCAGTCAATAAACGTCTAAAATAGAGGACATAGAATAGAGTAGAATTCTTTTCTTCAAGAATTTGTTTGGAGTAGTTAGAATAAGTAGTACTAGTAGCTATAAGAGCGGAGGGATTGTAAAAATCCAGTTTTTGGGGTTTTCGCTTATATCTCAAAAACGGCGGGTACTAAGCAAAAAATTAATCTTAGCAAAATGGAAGCTTATTAAATTTCCTACAAGATTATTTAATTTTGTTTTTATTTTTTATAGTTTTCGAGATATCTGCCCGCAAAAATCGTTAACCTATGAAAAAAACTTTTACTTAAATTTTTTTGTCAGACTTTTGACGGATATCTCGAAAACTATAAAGAATAAATAAAAAATAAATAAAAACAATCTTGTAGGAAATTTAATAAGCTTTCATTTTTCTGATATTAATTTTTTCCCTAGGACCAGCCGTTTTCGAGATATAAGCAGAAACTCCAAAAACGAGATTTTTCAACCCCCTGTTTCCTAGGGGAACTAGGACTTTTCAACCTAGGCTTAAAAAGCCCTTAGAAAACGATATTATTAGCGTGGTAATTCTAACGCTTTTATACTTCTCTAATATGTTGTTGTTTTTGGAAAGGTGCTCATCAATCTGCTCATGTCGTCATCCGCTCCTCTGCAAAGGTATTATAGAGCTAATGAATTAAAGACACATTTTTCTTTTAATTTTTTTAATTATTGAAGACCGTTGTATACAATAGAACACATTGAAATAGTTAACACTCGTTTTTTTTTAATCTGTAGATCTAAAGACGTTGTAGGCACTGATTGTCTTATCATAAATTACAAATAAATATTATACATATTACTAATAAATTAATAATAAATTACTATGTATATTATACTTTTTTAATTAATTTGTTTATGTACATAATTACAAAATTATAACATCGTAATATACATAAATTGTTTAATTACAACTAATATTTGCATTTTATACAATATTTTTTAGGTTAAGTATCATAAAAAGTATAAAATTTTACTTAAAAATTTTTCTCTAATATAAATAAGTACATAGGTACTGCTATAATCTACAATAAAAATAAATATCTACTATTTTAATTATTTATAATAATTAAATATTCACATCGACTTTTTTAATATTTGATAATTGATACCACTAAGCCTGAGCCGGGCCTGATAGATGACCGACGATTGACCGTACAGATATTTGACCTAATGGACAATTAGCACAACCGACATTTGACTTAACGGACAATTAACACACAGGACATTTGTCCGAATTTTCCTTTTTTTGTTATTTCACCTCTTTAAAAGGATTATGATGATATTAAGTCATCATGTTTTTTCGGCTAAATAGTAAAATGACTAAAAACATGTCTTTAGACCAATAGTGTGTCAGTCAAATGACCAGGAGCCCTCTGAGCATACTCATATTATTTTACAACTATAATTTGGCAATGTTTTCGCGTTATAAATAAAAATAGTCTTCTAACTATGCGTTTTTAATAATTTGAGAGGAACGGTATTTTTTGACAAGTACTTTTGAGCTTTTTAAAACTATCAATGAAAAATTACGACAATTTTTGTATCGAAAATTAAGCAGAAGCCAATGTTGAAGAAAAAGCGTCTAAGTCCCATTGTGTCGTTGCTTTGCTATCAAAGACTCTCAAAAGCTTCAAACTTTCAGCAACCAGTGGTGAACGTTTTACTAAATGGCTAATAAGCGACGTACAGTCAACCTCACAATTACTGGCCACCCTGGCTATACGTCTAGCACGAACTGTGGATGTAATCATCATAACACCCGTTACTTAAATTGATAGGTAACTTTATTTTGCCAACAAGTAGTAAATCAACAACCTTTCCTTCTGTTCTTTTGTCGTTGTTGGCTAATAACCACCTTGGCGTTTAGCCAGAGTGGCCAATAATTGTGAGGCTGATTTTACTTGGGTTTTTCTCTGCACCAGCATCCAAGAGTAAGTTGAAAATTGACATTTGACATTTTTCAACTGTTGGAAGCTGTTGCAGAACTGAAACGTCTGGAAAATCAACTAATAGGTAGCAGATAGATGTGTAGCTAGACAGATAGGGAGCAAACGTATGTGAGAAAACGCTATCAGAACGTAAAACTCTAATGTGGCCATGTGGGTATTAAGGCCTAGAGGCATGAAAGGCAACAAACAGCAGGCGAACAGCGTGTGGTATAACAATATAACAGAACACTCGTATGGATATATGGACAAATGGACATGGTCGTGACAGGTCTCGGATTGACTGCAAAAATAGCCAAGTGGTTTTATTTCCAACAACTTTTCTTAATTTTTACTTGTGTTAAGAAAATAATTTTTTGGCCTCACTTGGAAAACTAATAATGATGTAAGGAGCCACAGACTCCTCCTAAATCTCTCTACAAGCGAAGAAGGTTGACTTTGATATTAGATACTGATAATTAAACTTCTTGGTCTAAAAGGACCTATTGGATAGGAACTAGTTGCTAAAAGTATAAGAAAGGTTGGTTTAAAAAACTGTGGCATCTAGATATCTGTATTTTAAGACTCTAATAAATTAATATGTTAGGTCTTGGGCTTAGGGTACTTTGCGTACACTAGACATAATAATTTGATATGTTATAGCAGGGTAAAAAATTCTAGACTATCCTTTCCTGCCCTAGAAAACAAAACTGTTGGTACATGGATGCTATTGATTTTTTTATATTTTCCAAAAAACTGAAAAATCTTATAATTTAGAATTATTTGAGTTTTGATCGCCGTACTACATAAGATGAGCCATAGAATAAAATCTTTCAATTATTGTTAGTTTAACTTGTCCCTTTTATGATTTGTCTTTAAAAAAATTAAGTTTGTGCAATAACTCTATAATATCCTATGAAAAAAATTTTTTTGACTACGCTACTGGAATCTACGTTAAAAAGTGTCTTAAAAATGTTTTTACAATTTTAAAAAACCTTGAGAAATAAGGGAGATATTGATCAAAATTAAAATGACAAAAGTAAATCAATTTTAGGCTATAAGTCAAAAACAAATGAAGTTATCAGATTTTTGATTTCACAATTAAGTTTGTTTCAAAAAATAGATAAAAAACGTGTTATTAGTTTTCTCCTAACTCTTATATTAACTGCGATACCTTATACTGACAAGTAATTTGAACCACACTGTACAAATCTGTCTAGCGTTTGTTTTTAAAGCTGAAATTGAAAGATTTTGAACTGTTAATTCAATATTTAAGCAAATTTGTTTAAAAATACATAACTTTAAGGCTTTATGAATTATAAACACGTAAATTAACTAATCGTACAATTAATTTTACAATATTTTTTCCGCAATTTTAATATAATTTTTCGTACTAATAACAATAATTATTAACTTTATAATTTTATTCGCATACGTTGACACATTAATTGGCACTAGTTAATTTAATTGTTAATTTTACTCGAAACACACTGTATAAATTTAGTTTTTTTTTCAAAGGCTCGAAATAAAAACACAAAAAATTAATTTCACCTAAAATGTAAAGCAATTGTTATAAACGTTAATAATAAAATAGTTTTAAAACTTTTAATAGTTACTGTGGCGTCTTTTGCCGCTTCTAAATTTTGTCGCGTAACTTGTTCTTCGCATTTGCCTATAGCTTCGATGTCCAATTCGCTCATAGCTTTGCCGTTGACTTCTAAAGGCGAAATGCAATAATTTTTCGATGCAAAGGGTTCGAGGCTTCCGTTAACTAGTGGTCCCTGAATAAGGGTGTGAATGTGACAATCGCAAGGGAAATGATTTGATATCACAGTAAGGGTGTCGACTGCAAACGAAATGGCATCAAAATTAGGTATGTCGAGTACGTGGTTTCCTTGAAATTTGATGTTTCTTATGTGATGTTCTGGTAATATGTGCATCTCTTGGATGCCGTCAATTTTATTGTTTAAAAAGTTGAGGGTTCCGATATAAGTCATGCCGTCGAAAGCACCTTGTTTTATAATACCTAAATCGGATTCCTGAATTGACATAATTCCTATATTTGTTAAACCTCTAAACGTGCCAAATTTTAACGAAGGCAAATCCATGAATGCCAACTTTAATAGGCCAACTTGTTCAAGTCCATTGAAGGCGTCAATTTCAATGGTACGAATTCCGGACGGCAAAGCTAAACGTTCGACGTTTGTTAATCCACTAAACGCGTTAGATTCTATTATAATTATTGGGTTATTACTTAAAATTAAATGTTTCAAATTCGATGTTCCTGCAAAAGCGTATCCTTCAATTTTTCTAATTCTATTGTGACTTAACAAAATCGAAGTTATATTTTGTAATCCCGCAAAAGCGAATTGGGCCACCGTCGCTAAAGGTGTCTGTTGTATAGAAATTTCTTTCAATCTCGGCAAACCTCTAAATGCAAATGGTTTTATGATTGATATGTTGTTTCCGTCCAAAGAAAGTTTTTTCAGCGCTCTCAAACCTGAAAATGCGTCGCTTCTTATAAGAGGAAAGTAGTTTCTGGTTAAAGACAAATGTTCCACAGTTGATGGTAACAGCTTTACAGGAATTTCTGTCAAACCTCCGGAATTACACAGCACCTGTCAACAAGTAAATGATTAACTTTCCTAAGTTAATCTAAAATTACTCACTCACTCCACACTTTCTCTCTCTTTCTTTCACACACATTTTTTTTCGCTCTTACGCTCTTAAATTTAATTATTTCGGTTTCTCATCTAAATAAAAGGCGGAATTCAAAACTAATTTAATTCGAGACAAAAATTGTTTTCTTTACAGTAACTACAATTTAGTTAAATTTACCGAAAAATCTTTATTACGTTTTCTTTATAAGAAATGCTCATGCTCACTTAATTAAATTTAATTTTTATTATACGCTCAGGTACAAACTAAATTATTAACCTATTAGTTTAAATTTCCATAAGTTCATCATTGATAGAATACATTATTTCTATAGTCCAGTCCAGATAACAAACGCTCAAAAAAAGAGTGTAGAGGATATGGTAAAAGTACTAAAAGTCCCCAGTTCTAGCTATATCGCTAAGGGATGGAGAGAGTTTTCGTTTTTGGATTTTTCGCTTATATTTCAAAAATGATGAGTCCTAGGGAAATAATTATTCTTAGCAAAATAAAAGCTTATTAAATTTCCTATAACACTGTTGCTATTTATTTTTTATCTATTCCTTATAAATAGTTCTCGAGATATTGTCACGACTGGGGGTTAGTCATGACCTCTGGAGTCCAGAATCTCCAGAGTGTACCGAGATTAAGATAATAAACAATGCTAAAATTATAAATTGCCCGGCGCCTCCACCATATGTCACGACTGGGGGTTAGTCATGACCTCTGGAGTCCAGAATTTCCAAGGTGTACCGAGATTAAAATAATAAACAATGCTGAAATTATTTATTTATTTAAAAACGTTTTCTTACTCAAATATTAGCATTATAATCCAATCACAACACATGATGATTATAATCGCTCCTTAATTATTACAAAGTACGAAACCGACAAACGTTTCGCGTTCCCGAATTGTCCGACTGACAATTGTCAACTGCCAATTATAAACTGACTTCAAAACCTACTTTGGGGCCTTTTATTAACTTGGCACACGCGCCAACTAAAATTGATAAAACTGGCGATTTATGCTGTATCTCACATTCTTCCAATACCTGACAATAGTCACGTATTGTAAACTCGTGTACATTAAATTCTTGTACTACTTAATAATTGCATTAAATAATTTGCGTAATATTTCTACGCGTGACAATATCCTTCCGCAAAACTTGTTAATGTTAGAAAAAAAAATTGCTTTTTCACGTTTGTCGTCAAATTTTTGCTACCAGCACCTCATCCCTTTATTTTACATTAAAAAAGTTTTCATAAAAGAAGTTGTAGACATTAAATTTCCTTTATTATTGTAACGTGAGGCAAAATTTATTTTTCATACATCAACAATTTTTGCGGGCGGATATCTTGAAAACTATAAGGAATAAAAAAAAACTGTAAAAATAATCTTGCAGGAAATCTGATAAGCTTTCATTTTGCTAAGAATATATTTTTTTCTAGGGTTCACCTTTTTCGAGATATAAGCGATTTCAACAAACGGAACCTTTCCATCCTTCTCCATCCCTTATTATAGTCATAAAAGACAGAGTAGAAATAAGAATACGCAGTTTTTCCAGAGAAAATAATTTTTATCTGAATAGATGTCAACACTTCGTTTCGACTCCTCTATTTCTAATTATTGCTTGCATACTACTAATGAACTCAAAAATCATTATCTGGAATATTCCATTCTTCCAGAAGTTCCACTTTTGTGGTTTTGTATCCTCCTTAGCAGGTCCAAATCATTTACGATAAGGCTTCCATCTAAGAAATATCCGAACATCTTAGTCACCTCGTCAGGTGTTATTCAAAGACGCACCTCATCACACCATCACATCATGATCACAGTAATCACTGATAAATGGAGCAATAAAACCTCTTTAATGCAGGCAGTGATTCTCCATCAATAAACACTAATTTGCTTGAGACCTTCAATGATATTATTGTCCACACCACCATGATTGAACCTGCACCTTGCGAGTCTCCCCCTTCCCCTATCTAGTAATTTCATCTAGAGAATGTAAACAGAACCTAAGCTCGTTAGTAAAGAGTGAAACACTCCATTGTGCAAAATTACAATTTAAAGGTTCAGGTTGAAGGTGTAATTTTGTTACTACGTGATGTGAGAGTAGTTTAATCCAATTGACGGTCGGAAAGCTTTTTAAGAAACTTCCTGTAACCTTCGACGACCACACTTGTCACAACACATTCCACGAATAGGATTTTTTGTCTCTGCTGAAGTGAAATGACGATTTCGATGAAAAGTTAAGAGCCAAAAAACGATCATTGAGGATTGTAATTTTCCGTTTCCTATGTGCACCCTACCCTGGTTTGGGTGTATGGTGTTTTTTAGTTTTTCTATACTTTTATTCGAAACACAACAACAATGATGAAACTATTTAAAATTTAGATAAATAATGAGTGACCTCTTTATTTTGTACCTGAGTGTATTTGTTAATTTATCCTTCGGCTACCATTTAAATAAAATGTTTTACGATAGATGTACAATGTACATTACAGGGTGATCATTTATTGTGTGAACGTTTTACTAACAAACTCAATGTTACTCTCCTTGAATGGATATATGGACAAGTAGTTGTTGAAGAGGTGATAAATCCATGTCCAATGGAAAAAATAAGCTCCCTAGCACGTTCCTACCACCCAGCTCATATATGAGCCCCCTGGTTTTCCAGATAGAACAAAGGTTCATTTATGAGGTTTTTAAGTCAGACCAACGGCTCATTTATGAGCCATGCCTATGGTCTGTAGGAATCTGTGACTCAGATTTTTAAGACACGTGGTCTAGCATCAAGACTTTTTGTTTAGAAAGGGGAACTCTAGAATGAATTGGAATGTAAATACACTGGGTCTGTGAAAAGTTCCTAGCCTGTTGTGGCATTTGAAGTGGCAAAATAAGAAATAAAAACTACTCTTCCAATAAACAAACGCCAAGTTGGTTTCCAGGGTGCTGTAAAAAGCAGCCTGGAACAGAATAATGATAAAGATGAAACACAAACATAGCGCAAGGTTTCAAGTAGAGGCCGTAATCATACTTTGTGCGCCACGAACCGGACAGCTGTTGTTAGTAACAGATTAAAATGCTCACGTCGTCGAAGAAATGCAGTCAACCGCAAGAGATCACAACACCAAGTCGTAAACAATAAAATACAAGAAACGGAAAAAAAAATAAAGCTAGTATCCGTACATATCAGAGAAATAGACGAGGTTATAAACAAAATATAAGTGCTAGAAGCAGACTGAAAGAAGAGGGAGCTTAGAGAAAACGGCGATACTACTATAAAGGCCAGCGAATTTACATCAAGCTATCACAATCTCCATAGAACAGAAATAGAAGACAAATTCGTCAGAATTTTCCCCTTCCTACAAAAAAAGTTAGGTTAGATTAGATTAGGATACGTTAGGTTAGGTAATGGCATTGAATAAAGAAATACCTTCTACTCTACCAGGCAAGAGCCATTTAGCTAATAATATGGATTGCAATGGACGAGTAAATAGAGCGAAATAGATCTACAATGCGTTAGTTTATGTTTCTGTTTTACTACCTAACCAAAAAATCCAATCAAGTTACAAAGAAATACAAATATAGCGACTTTTGGGTAATTTCTCAAATTGAAATGGTTGCTTAATGCTTATACTCCCACTTATAAGAAAAGATTATGACAGCCAATGGTATTATAAACTCGACATGAGTCATCCATGGACTTCTAAAGTGTCATTTCCGTCGCATTTTATCATATAGGCTACGGTTGCTTGCTCTCCTTCCGGATGTTTTATGTTCTAAGCGTTCGATCGTTGAATAAAGAAATACCCTCTACTCTACCAGGAAAGATATTTAGTTAATAATATGGATCGCAATGGACGAGTAAATATAACGATTTTCGGTCAATTTCTAAAACAGAAATGGTTGCTTATACGCCCACTTGTACGGAAAGATCATGACAGGCAATGATAATGTAAACCCGACGGAATGAATGAGTCATCTATAAACTTCTAAAATGTCATTTCCATCGCATTATCTCTTATAGGCAACGGTTGCGAACCCTCCTTCCGGATGTTTTATGTTCTAAGGGTAATAGAGTAGTCCCAGCGAAATAAAAACCCTTCGAAGCCCAGTGGAGACAAAACTACTGCGCAACTTCAAAGGTACTTTGTAACTTCGTTGGGACTATTCTAGCAACGGGGATAACTTGTTGTCAAAATTTTAGGGCAAGTTTTACGTGTAGATAGAAATAGAAAATTCGAAATTAAATTTTGAAAAGAAAGTTCTTTTTCTTCGACATTCTAAAACACATTGTTTCGACCAAATAAAGCAACTAAATCAACAGCACTCTTCGCGGCTAACCAAACAAGTTGATTAGATGGTTAGAATCGGTCGAACCGTGATAATGATGAAATTTTTTCTCCTCTTGTACTTATTAGATTTTGATTTTCTTCTATCTTTTTTATTCATTTCAATGCAATTTTAAACGTTGGAGAAGTAGGTAATAACTGCTTTGTGTCATAAATTGCTTGTTGGAAAACGTTCAATACTCATATTAAATGAGCAAAAACGGAAGAATGTATTGTGTATTGTAACATCATGCTCCCAAGAGTATATAGCGATGCAACTGCTATGATAGTTTGTTAAAGTACACGTAGGGCAATTTTTACATCAAAATGTGTAATTATAAACATTAGATTTTTAAAAAAAGACTAATTGAATTCCACTGGTTGAATTTTTCATTTCAAATAATTTTTTTTCTATAAAAACTTAAGTACTTATAGAGAGTACAAAACACAATAGAAATTATAATCACGTTCTAAACAAAAAAAAATGATAAAAAAAAGCTCACGTTTTCAAGAAAAGTCTAAAAAGTTTTAAAACTTACATATCCAGCAATATAAGTTAGTAAAACATTTGCATATTCTGATAATGGATAAATTTCTTTGCTTCGTTGTTTCTTAAAGCGTTTGTCCCAAAAAACAAAAAGAATTTAATTTTTTTTCAACAACGTTTTAATTCATCTTTTTTCTTTATTATAACCCAATTGTAGAAAACAATAAAATTATTGTAATTTTCTTAATGCACTTTTAAAACTTTTTTTTAAATTTTAGCTAGAGGTTCTTCTCGGATAGAAATAGAGGTTGGATAGCTTAAGAAGTGTTTATCACTTCGGCCTCTGTTCGCCACAGAGGCGAACAGGCCTCTGTCAAGGCACTCTGTGCCCTCTTCCAAAGAGGAAGAAAGACTGACAGAAATAGAAGATGAAACAAGGAGTAGGCTAAGAAACAATTGATGAGTTGAAGAGAGATAAGTGAGAAAAATAACAAGAAGTATGAAGAAATTTGGAACAAGAGAAGACTCAACTACCTCACATCCCCTAGAGTAGAGATGTAAGGGTTAAGTAAAAAACGAAGCAATAAATTTTAGAAAAAGCATTAAATACTACAGTTTCAAAGTGAAAAGTTAAAAGGAAGTGACGTAGCTGGTCGTATAAATCACGTTTGTTGCTTAGTTACATGTGTTAAATGTCAGTTAATGTGTAATCCAGGTTATAATAAGTTGGAGCTCATGAAGTTCAATATTGACAGGAACGACCCATGACGTCACTCACGCGGAAAACTTTATAGTTTGAATTTCAAATAATTTTTTTGGCAAAACCTACAGTCGAAATTTTTTTTAAATGTGGTTTTGGGATTACGCTATCAATAAGGTAACTTTCTAGATACATTTTAAAAAATTGAAAAATACCCTATTGCGCGATGAAAGCGCCCTATTTTACGTTATTGGAAATTACTCATTCCCTATCAGATCTAGAGAAAAACAAAAAACACGTGGTTGAAGAGGACATTTTCAGCTTTAAATTACATGCACAATATTTTGATTTTCAGTAATTTATCATGGAGAAAAAAATTATTGAATGTAACATAACCTAATTTTTCTAAAAATTTAAAAATCTCACAAAGTAATTGAGGAAATATAAAATCCATACAGGATTACTATCTCCATTATGTATACTTTAATGTCCTTATACGCAAAATTCTTTTAGAGTTTTATTTAAAAAAAAAAATTACAGTGGAAAACATTCCTCTTTATAAAAGCAAAATAACCTTAAACTCACATAATAATGTCTCACCCTGTAATATGTGCTAAATTACAAATATTCCAGACATAAACTGCTATTAATGCCCGGTAGCATAAAAGAGAATTATATTTTAATCCTAGAATTAAATTTATAATCCTCAGATATGACAATGTTACACTAATGTCAAAGTTTGACTTTCGTAAATAAATATTAAAATCTGAGGTTAATAACTCATTAACGCCCAAGCACAAAATTTTAAATTTTTGGATTTCAAACAAATAAAAAAAGTCTAAAGTTGCTAAAGGTCATAAAAACACAATTTGGCTGTCGTCATATGACGACGCTGGGCATTAATGGGCTAAGTTCTTTTTGTGTTGAGTTGTAAAACAGTTGACTAGCGAATCTATTTTGTCAAACTTTGACATATTTATTTATTGTGTAACGTTGCCATAGCTAAGGATTCTCGGATTAAAATAGAATTATCTTTTATGCAACCGGACATAAGTGAATACATACCTGAGTTTGAGACAAACAAATACATTCTGGTGGACATACAGGTGGTAAAATCATATTAAAAGCTGTTACTTGTACTAAAACAACAGTTGTAACATAACGACAAACAAAGCCTCCAACCATCTGAAACAAAAGAAAAATTTTGGTAATGAAAAATGTTTATAGAATTTTACATTTTCATTTTCGAAAAATTATTTTTTACTCTAGCGCTGACACGTAGATTAAAAAGTTTATAAAATTAATGACCTTTAGCTTTACATAGTCGCAGCGAAAAAAAATTTCTAATTTTTAAATTCAAAATGGCGACCAATATAACGATTTTCCCATTTTGTGGTTTTCTCCTTATAACTAGGCCAATAATTATTATTATAAAAATTTCAAAACGGTATTTTATAGCCAAAATACAGGAGTTTCGTCTTAACTTAAAAGATTTTTAAAATTTTTTAAAAATTGCCTATCTTTGATAGGCCAAAGTAGGGCCAAATTTTGAAATGGATTTTCTCAAAATTTGTTCAAGTTGTTTGTTTGAATTTTGGATATGTTATAGACATCACCGTTCTCTATCGAATCTCATGCGTTTAATTCTTTAGAAATTTTCAGGACCGGAGTTACGATTTTTTTAATGTCAAATTTTCAAAAATCTGTCATTTCTTTTGTAATAAAGAAGAAAATTTGAAAATTGGTAAATGTATCAATCCTATAAATATCTATTATTTCACACTATTTTCGGTGAACAAAACGCTTCCGGTTAAACCGGAAATTACTAAAATATCAAAACTTTTCAGAAATTTTTGAATATTTTTAAAGATCTTAAAATTAGCTATCTTATGATAACAAATACTTTATACTTTACTTCCGGTTTAACCGGAAATGAAACTAATTTCTTTTTAAATGTTTGAAAATAGCTTTAATAGGCACGAAAAAGTCCTGTTATAGCCACATCAAAATTTTTTGAAGATAACAACATTTGCCATCGTTGTCTCAAAATGTGCCACTTTTAGTTCTACTTATATAACCATTAAAACTCACAGTTGTAAGTACAAGATTATGAGAAAATATAATACAACTTTGTGATTTTCATTCGCCCAGAAGAAAATAAAGTATAAAAATACGTTTTCATAACATACCGACGGTTCTCAAATTTTATTTATTTATCTCATTTTTAAAAGAAAAATATCATAATGTTATTAGATTCCAATACACTTTTTAAAAACATCAGCACATCCCCTTAGGAAACCAGTTAATCCAACATATCATAACCTATACCACTACCTACAGTTTCTTAATATTTGCTCAATTCTCATGGGCACGTAAGCATGATCAAATTTCTTTTGAAATACACCACATTTATCATTTGTAGTGTAAATTGTTTGATTTCAAAATACAAACAGACGAGTTGTACATTTGTAATGTAGAAAACAATCATTTTGGTCTTAAATGAATTCTCGAGCGATATAAATTTTTATAAAGCTCCTTCAATTAAATTTACAGAAAGTTAACATCCTTTGATGTTTTAAATATTTAAAATTTAATAACAATTGGGCTGTTTAGAGCGTTTTGCGCCTTTAGATGTTCATATTTTGGTTAGAGCTCATACAAAATAGAAAAGCACTCGGAGCGAGTCTTCCCAACTCATATTACTCATTAACGCGTCATTAATGCCACGATCATCATTAATGAGTCAGCCACGATGTTAGAGGTACTGTGGCTAGGACTTGCAACGTAAGTTTTAATTTTTAAGGATTGGAAGTCGACGAAACGCTGCATTGATATGATTGATCTTGGGTTCAAACCCTAGACCTCTAGGTCTGAAAGTTAAAACAGTGCTATAAATGTTAATTATGAAAATTAAAAGTTAATAATTAATCCTCACCTCTTGTCGATTATATTTGGAAAATAACAAGATGTTCGTAACACAAAAAAAGTTTTAGAAATTAATCTGAAATTTGAACTTAACCATTTATTTTGAATTGTGGATTAATCCGAAAGCGATAAATTTATTTTATTTCCACCTTCCTAAACATGAAGTTTTTCTACATTTATTTCCAATTTAAGTGAAAAATAACTTTTTTCTTGTACCGTTAATGGATATTTATAAAAAGTTCAACCCTGTATTTAACAGAATTCTTTTTGTATAAATTTTTTTATATCAATTTTTATTTATTTTAAGTTATCGTTATTTAATTCAACTTAAAGTATATGTTTTCTCCTTTTTTTGTGCGCCTCTTATAAGCTTTAAATTCAATTTAAAGAAAATCAATTAAGCGGTTTTTCAATTTATAACCAATAAATCCAATTTTAGTCTACCCATTTAAATTCGTTCTATACCAACAACCCCTAATTTAATACCTTATTTTGTTTATTACAATAATTATAAATTTTTGGAGTTAATTCATTATTTATAAAATTTTTGGTACGCCACTAAATTTTAATTATATTAAATTTTAATGCGGAAGTGGTAATGTATTTATTAATTATTTAACATTATTAATATTTTATTGTATTTAACGTTTCATAACCCGTGAAAAAATTCACTACAAATTGATCTATTAATAATTTAATTTTATGGTATTTTTTATGTTTTTGTTATCGAAAATTTTCATTTTGATTATATTTATTTCATTTTCTATTTTAATTGCCTATTATTCCAACAGTGCCGTAGCAGGATTTTGGGCTGGTAGAGCAAACTCTTCGACTTAAATAAATAGTACATCGATGGCTGTTCGAGCTTAATAACCATGATGAGGAGGGGAGTTTCACTCCTTACGTCTCTAACTATTTGCAAACATTTATGGAAACTTTTGTTGCCAATGTTATTAGCAGCAACTTTCCCAACATTACAGGCAACAATTATTTACAGCATTGTGAACTATGATTTTTAGAGAAACCGTAGAATTAACTATAGAGTTCAAAGTTTCTTCAAAAATTCATTAAACAAACTCTTTAATGGCAATAATTTTCCCAACATAGTGGGCAACAATTTTCCCAACATAGTGGGCAACAATTTTCCCAACGTAGTGAGCAACATTTGCTGTCGTCAGCATTGTATCTATGATTTTGAGAGAAAACGTCGAATGAACTATAGTGTTTAAAGTTTCATCAAAGATTCATTAAACAAACTCTTTAATGGCAATAATTTTCCCAACATAGTGGGCAACAATTTTCCCAACATAGTGGGCAACAATTTTCCCAACGTAGTGAGCAACATTTGCTGTCGTCAGCATTGTATCTATGATTTTGAGAGAAGAGAAAACGTCGAATGAACTATAGTGTTTAAAGTTTCTTCAAAAATTCATTAAACAAACTCTTTAATGGCAACAATTTTCCCAACATAGTGGGCAACAATTTTCCCAACGTAGTGAGCAACATTTGCTGTCGTCAGCATTGTATCTATGATTTTGAGAGAAAACGTCGAATGAACTATAGTTGAGTTTCACAAATGTAGACAGTTATGTCATTTATAGAATAAAGACGAGATTAGATCGAGATTTTTCGGTACAGCATTATGAACAATCGTTCGTACTCGGATCCACTTCTACTACTAAGCTTCTGTCAGCTTCTGTCAAATTATAGTAAAGTACGTTATTCTATTAAAGCGGCACGTGTTTTCTGCATCTATCTCAATAGAAGCCGCGCTATAGCTAGCTAAATTTTGTGAACACATATTAGGATGAGTCACTATCAGGAATTGTGAGATTGAAGTATATAGTGTTTAAAGTTTCATCAAAGATTCATTAAACAAACTCTTTACAAGAGGATGTTTGGAAAGGAGTAAAACAAGCCTCTCTATCGCTCCCTTTCATTCCTACCTATCTACGCTACTGCAGTGACAGTAGTAAGAGTGGGTTATGTAATAGAATTTTAAGTCTCTGAGGCACTTATTCGTTGTGAGATTCTGGAGACGACATTTATGGAAACTTTTGTTGCCAACTTTATTGTCAACAATTTTCCCAACATAGTGGGCACTAATTTTCCGAACGTAGTGGGCAACAATTGTTGTCAGCATTGTATCTATATTTTTAGAGAAAACGTGGAATTAACTATAGTGTTTAAAGTTTCATCAAAGATTCATTAAACAAACTCATTACAAGAGGATGTTTGGAAAGGAGTGAAACAAGGCTATCTATCGCTCCCTTTCATTCCTAACTATCTAAGCTACTGCAGTGACAGTAGTGAGAGTGGGTTATGTAACAGGATTTTGAAGTCTCCTGAGGCACTTATTCGTTGTGAGATGCTGGAGACGACATTTATGGATACTTTTGTTGTTTACTTTATTGGCAACAATTTTCCCAACTTAGTGGGCAACAATTTTCCCAACATAGTAGGCAACAATTGTTGTCAGCATTGTATCTATAATTTTTAGAGAAAATGTGGAATTAACTATAGTGTTTAAAATTTCATCAAAGATTCATTAAACAAACTCTTTACAAGAGGATGTTTGGAAGGGAGTGAAACAAGGCTATCTATCGCTCCCTTTCATTCCTACCTATCTACGCTACTGCAGTGACAGTAGTAAGAGTGGGTTATGTAATAGAATTTTAAGTCTCTGAGGCACTTATTCGTTGTGAGATTCTGGAGACGACATTTATGGAAACTTTTGTTGCCAACTTTATTGGCAACAATTTCCCCAACATAGTGGGCAACAATTTTCCCAACGTAGTGAGCAACATTTGCTGTCGTCAGCATTGTATCTATATTTTTAGAGAAAACGTGGAATTAACTATAGTGTTTAAAGTTTCATCAAAGATTCATTAAACAAACTCATTACAAGAGGATGTTTGGAAAGGAGTGAAACAAGGCTATCTATCGCTCCCTTTCATTCCTAACTATCTAAGCTACTGCAGTGACAGTAGTGAGAGTGGGTTATGTAACAGGATTTTGAAGTCTCCTGAGGCACTTATTCGTTGTGAGATGCTGGAGACGACATTTATGGATACTTTTGTTGCCAACTTTATTGGCAACAATTTTCCCAACTTAGTGGGCAACAATTTTCCCAACATAGTAGGCAACAATTGTTGTCAGCATTGTATCTATAATTTTTAGAGAAAATGTGGAATTAACTATAGTGTTTAAAATTTCATCAAAGATTCATTAAACAAACTCTTTACAAGAGGATGTTTGGAAGGGAGTGAAACAAGGCTATCTATCGCCCCCTTTCATTCCTACCTATCTACGCTACTGCAGTGACAGTAGTAAGAGTGGGTTATGTAATAGAATTTTAAGTCTCTGAGGCACTTATTCGTTGTGAGATTCTGGAGACGACATTTATGGAAACTTTTGTTGCCAATTTTATTGGCAACAATTTCCCCAACATAGTGGGCAACAATTTTCCCAACGTAGTGAGCAACATTTGCTGTCGTCAGCATTGTATCTATATTTTTAGAGAAAACGTGGAATTAACTATAGTGTTTAAAGTTTCATCAAAGATTCATTAAACAAACTCATTACAAGAGGATGTTTGGAAAGGAGTGAAACAAGGCTATCTATCGCTCCCTTTCATTCCTAACTATCTAAGCTACTGCAGTGACAGTAGTGAGAGTGGGTTATGTAACAGGATTTTGAAGTCTCCTGAGGCACTTATTCGTTGTGAGATGCTGGAGACGACATTTATGGATACTTTTGTTGTTTACTTTATTGGCAACAATTTTCCCAACTTAGTGGGCAACAATTTTCCCAACATAGTAGGCAACAATTGTTGTCAGCATTGTATCTATAATTTTTAGAGAAAATGTGGAATTAACTATAGTGTTTAAAATTTCATCAAAGATTCATTAAACAAACTCTTTACAAGAGGATGTTTGGAAGGGAGTGAAACAAGGCTATCTATCGCTCCCTTTCATTCCTACCTATCTACGCTACTGCAGTGACAGTAGTAAGAGTGGGTTATGTAATAGAATTTTAAGTCTCTGAGGCACTTATTCGTTGTGAGATTCTGGAGACGACATTTATGGAAACTTTTGTTGCCAACTTTATTGGCAACAATTTTCCCAACATTGTGGACAACAGTTTTCCCACGTAGTGGGCAACAATTGCTGTCGTCAGCATTGTATCTATATTTTTAGAGAAAACGTGAAATTAACTATAGTGTTTAAAGTTTCATCAAAGATTCATTAAACAAACTCATTACAAGAGGATGTTTGGAAAGGAGTGAAACAAGGCTATCTATCGCTCCCTTTCATTCCTAACTATCTAAGCTACTGCAGTGACAGTAGTGAGAGTGGGTTATGTAACAGGATTTTGAAGTCTCCTGAGGCACTTATTCGTTGTGAGATGCTGGAGACGACATTTATGGATACTTTTGTTGTTTACTTTATTGGCAACAATTTTCCCAACTTAGTGGGCAACAATTTTCCCAACATAGTAGGCAACAATTGTTGTCAGCATTGTATCTATAATTTTTAGAGAAAATGTGGAATTAACTATAGTGTTTAAAATTTCATCAAAGATTCATTAAACAAACTCTTTACAAGAGGATGTTTGGAAGGGAGTGAAACAAGGCTATCTATCGCTCCCTTTCATTCCTACCTATCTACGCTACTGCAGTAACAGTAGTAAGAGTGGGTTATGTAATAGAATTTTAAGTCTCTGAGGCACTTATTCGTTGTGAGATTCTGGAGACGACATTTATGGAAACTTTTGTTGCCAACTTTATTGGCAACAATTTTCCCAACATTGTGGACAACAGTTTTCCCACGTAGTGGGCAACAATTGTTGTTAGCATTGTATCTATAATTTTTAGAGAAAACGTGGAATGAATTATAGTGTTCAAAGTTTTTGCGAAAATTCATTAAACAAACTCTTTGCAAGACAGTGTTTGCAAGGGGGTGAAACAAGGCTATCTATCGCTCCCTTTCGATTCTACCAGGCTACGCTACTGCAGTGACACTGCAGTGAGAGTGTGAGTGGGTTATGTAAAAGAATTTTAAGTCTCTGAGGCACTTATTCGTTATGAGATGCTGGAAACGACATTTTTGGAAACTTTTGTTGCCAACTTTATTGGCAACAATTTTCCCAACATAGTGGGCAACAATTGTTGTCAGCATTGTATCTATAATTTTTAGAAAAAGGTGGAATTAACTATAGTGTTTAAAGTTTCATCAAAGATTTATTAAACAAATTCTTTACAAGAGGATGTTTGAAAGGGGCTGAAACATGCGTATCGATCCTTCCCTTTTGTGCCTACCTAGCTACGTCAGTGGAGTGACAGTAGTGACAGTAGTAGAGACAGCTCTTCGTTATAAGATGCCGGAGGCGACATTTTTGTAAATTTTTGTTGCCAACATTATTGACAACAACAAACTTTCTCAACATTGTTGGAAACAGTTATTGTCAACATTGTAAATTATGGGTTTTAGGGAAAACATGGAACAAACGAGGTTTTTGAAGTTTTTTTATAGTAACTCTTTGCGTATGGAAGGGGATGTAACAGTAGCTTAATTTTTTAGAAACAAAACTAAATGTTGAGCATCGTTTTGATCAATAAATGCAAGTTTGATCAAAATTGTACATGTATTAACATTGAAAAATACAAGTTAATTAAAAAAAACTAATTAATTTTTTTTAGTGGAAATAACATTTATTATTAGTGACACGAAATCGTGACCAATTTAATAGCTACTTTATCAATAAATACATATTAAAAGAGAATTTTAATAAAATATTCAATTTTGATAAATTACATTTTCATTGAATTAGGAAAAAGAAGGAAAAAGCTCTTTTTTATCGTAACGTTAGGTGTAACTGAAATAAGTTAAACTGCGATTCCTGACAGGTGACAGAGACTTCACAAGGGTTTAACAATTTGGTTTCTTTTTAAAATAATTGATAGACGTTTGAGTGTACATATAACAATTGAATCGAGTTTAGTTTTGGTGGAAAACTAAAAAGATATAAATTTAAAGTTGTTTAAAGGAATTTACACGGATGCTCTACGCGATGAAGTGGTAATAGAAAAGGTTAACGTGGCGTAGTTTATGTTTATTTCTATTTAGTCTGTCAGTCTATCTGTTGCAACTTCATCAATATACCTTTGGGGATTCTTGCAAGATTATTCCCTCTATACTTTCATCAATTGAACTACTTTTAATAAAAATATTGATTTTATTTCTTCTTGGTGGAATAACTTAAAAATTAAAAGTGATACGAAAAATTTTGTTAACATATGAAATGATGGTAAAGGTTTAAGCTTCAAAATAAAAAAATAAAAAGTAAATTCGCATAATTATTTCCTGAGCTAGGGCTAATTTTGTCAATGCGGACAGCAGTCATCTTTGATTGGTTGCCATCTTGAAAAACCAAACGCTCGAGCTCGAGATGTCCAGTCCTTCGTACTTTTTCATGATGTCTCCCTTCACCCATATCCACTCTCTTAAATTATACGCATAACAAGCACATGATGGACAATTATTCAAAAGTCAAACCTTTTTGTTAAAAAACAAGTAAAATTGTTTAATAACATTTTTTGGGAGAAAAAAAGGGATTTTTGTTGCTCGAATTCCATCAAGATACTTAACTTTACTACCAACAATAAAACCAAAAAAGATAATTTCTGTTACTTATCACAAAACCACTTATAGAAAAGCTTTCAAGAAAATATCTTATTATTTAAGACAAAATTGTTCTTGTATCTTTTTTATATTGAAAAAAAAAATATTAAGGACGAAATAAATAAAATTAATTTATTAAATGTATATAATAATAAAGTTATGTGGAGGAAATAAAAAAAAGTGGGTAGTAGACAGAATTACGTTAAAATAGCTTTTGGTTTATGTTTTGTTGTCTTCTTACATTTTCATTGACATATCAATTTTTGTTCAATTTATTTTTGATGCCTTTTTATTTCAAATCTATTTTACTCTAATTCTACTCTAATAAGTGCTCATTTGCTTTCCGTAAATAAAAAAAATTTATTAGCAATAACTCAAATTAAAACAAAAATTAGTTTTTTGAAATTGGAGTTCAAAATCTATGTTTTTGTGGCACCATCGGATCAAATCCAGTTTAGAACACGAACAAATTAAAAAGCAGTGCCTCGTTCAAATTGGCTCTATAAATCTACAATGAGTTACCCACGCTTTAATTTGGATTTAATGTAAACACTTTTACAGTCTCCCATGTTTCCAAGGGAAGATAAAACTCTTTTTCTTCAAGTTCGTGAAGTTCGTCCCTTATATTGGTTAAGAGGTTAAGCACACTGGAACAATCGTCTTTAGCCAGCCGCCACCAGCTAAGTAGAAACGCCTTAATCATAGGTACTATAACGTGTTCAAATTTCTAATGGTAGTAGTAACGTGGTCGTTAGAGTGGTTCCAACGAAAGAAAATCCCAGCACGTGATTATCGTTGAAATTGTACAGTAGTTTTGTACTGTCGCCACTGGGCTGTGAAGCCACGCCTCGAGTAAATTTGGTCACGTGTGGTGGGGTTTTCTTTCGTTGCAACTACTCCAACAGTATAGAGAGTGGCTTCAGTAAAACCCCAACCTAAACCATCAAAGTAATTTCGTGACCGAAGATATGCACAGATGCACACTGTCTAGTTTTGATCTGGGACTCTTAATACAGAAAATATCTAGCTATTGGTTAAATGCTGACCTAAGCATGAGCATTGTCCAACTTAGCGTTATATTAACACCAATAGAACCAAAGTAATCGAAACAAAAGTAGCAATAAGAGGGTGGGATCGGTCGACGTTAGCTTGTTTTCCGCGGAGATGCTGCTAGGCTTTGGAGTACACCTAGCCACAGGCTTTGATGGGCCTAAAGGTGCTGCTTTATTCTCTAGCTTCTTCTCTTGCCTCTCAGGTATCATCGTGAGAAGCTCGATGAGCCGCTGTTGCATTACAGCGGTCTCCGCCGTATTTTCCTCCACTTAGTTACTTTTTTGAGCCATTGCCTCTTCTCTTGCTAACTTAGCAAGCTTAGAGTCTTAGCTCTTCGGGCAGCCCCGCAACTTCACTTCACTGGTCATCCACGTATTTTATTGTTATTTTTCTGCAGCGCACGGAAACTTAACCTAAATTAACCTATTAGCACCTAACCTAACCTAAACTTTTTTTTTCAGGGAAGTTAGTCGCTTTGGTCTTGTTTTCCTGGAGGTGTTGTTGTTTGGAGCAGATCTGTAGTTTCTCCATGCGCCCTCGGCTAGGAGAACTTAGTGCCAGAGGTTTCTGGGGATTGCTTGTATTTGCTGCTCTCTCTCCAGCTGCTCTTTAGTTTCCATTGTTCTGTGAACCAACTCTGCTATGCTTCTCCAGCTTTCCTCGTCTCGAAACATGATGTTGACGAGGTTGACTGGAGTCAGAGTTTCACCGACTTTCAGCGACGCCGTGGTCCGCCTCTGTTCCCAGCGGTAACAGTGGAACATAGTATAAGTTCTGCGGTATCGTTTCCGTCGCATTGTTCGTACTTTAGAGACGACAACTTTTTGATACAATGCTTGTATGCGTTGAAGCGTCAATGGTTTGTGAGGATATGCATCAGATGGCAGCTTAGCTTCCCACGTCCCCTCTTTACCCATGGTTGGAGGTTGGGTATGAGAGTTCTTGTCCAAAGACCCTTGTTGGAATCTAGCTAGCGGTACTGCCACTGTGCCATGCTATCGGCGCGGGTTGTTGGATTTTCGCCACGCTTGGTTGCTCTTTCAATGGGCGAGCAGGTCATTGGACTCTAAGCATCCTGGTTTTGTTTTAGTCATAGACCAGTGCGTCGCTCCAGACCGGAGCTGCTTAAAGCATGATCGATTTCGTGATCGTACTCAGCAGTCTGCTATTGATCGTCTTTGGTCCCCCCATGTTTAGCATAATGCGTATCAACTGCGTCGTTGTGGAGGCCGCTCTGGCGCTGGCCTCCCGAATGTGCTCGGCGTAGTTCAGATGTTTGTCGACAACTCCGAGCACCTTGACCGAGTCTATTCACTGGATGTCAGCTCAGTCGAGTTGAAGTCGGATTTCAGGACATTCTCTTCTTCCGCAAACCATATCTGTCTCCGACTTCTCCGGAACCAGAGTTAGGCCTCTCTATTTCGTTTATAGTAGGATTTGCTTGATCGCTTTTTTGCCCGTTGCTCCACGTCGTTCGCCTCTCTGGCGGCAGCTACCATAGTAAGATCGTCCGCGAACCCGTAGAGCATCGTCTCTTCCGGCCTAACCTAACATAACCTACTATAATCTAATCTAACCTTGTATAATAACGAAAGTAGGAATTTTTATTTTTGTTTATTTATACGAGTCCACGACCACATGGTTAAACTTGGTTGGACTTCTGAATGTCGCAACTTAAATTTTAAGAGGCCACCAAAACTGTCCTTAGAAATTTTATCTGCTACAATTTTATTTTAGTACCTAGGCGTAAGGTGTAGGGTTTTTATTTGAAAAAAAGATTCCAGTTTTGACAATAACGAGCAATTTGAGGTGCCTTAGCCTCATTAATTAAACTATTGAAGGTGGAAAGCTCGCCGCCCGCTTCAAGTCCGCGTCTATGTTCAGAGAGGCGTTAATTTGCTCTCTAATTAAAGAAATTTATCTTTTCCTTTAATTATTATAGTTACACATAATTTTATTAACAAATTATCCACTTTTTCATTATTACAACAAATAAATACAATTATTTCATCCTTTCATCACGTTGTAATCATAAAATTTAATTTTCTACTCTACGTGATAGTATAATAATTATTTGTGGCTACGATGGACATTTTCTACTTAATTTTACTATAATAATAATTTCTAGTGTTGAACTTGTTAACGTGTCTATTAAATTAATCTTATCTTAAGCTTAACACCGTGTGAATAAACTAACAGGGAAGGGCTGGCTCTATGAGAAAGAGCAAAATGTTAGAAATTAGTAAAAAAAGCAAATTTCTCTATTTTTGTGGACGTGGACATTGTCATGAACCTCATTTCTTCATGCATGTAGATGTTGATTTCTCAGATATTGCCTGGGCAACCCCATGCGCCGAAGCTCCGTCTAGGTGATCTTCTAATCTGAGACTGTCTACTTCTTAATTAAAAAAGCCTGCGATTTCTTCTTTACTCAGCTATAAGATCGCCCATGTGCGATTAGTACTATTAGAAACTAGTTGAACAAGAGATTGGTGCTATCCCACCTCTGAAAAAAAATGTACGTTGATTTTTGCTACAATGGCAGTGACATAAAACTGTGATTCTCAATGATAACGAGCTCATGCTTTAAAACGTTCTTAAGGCAACCCTCCATTTTTAGAGTATGTTCCACAAAGAAGCTGAAGCTTCACAACGTAAATTCCAAACCGGTAGGGTGTGTAACATACCACAGTTTAATAAAACTCCATCACATACATATCTCGCTGATGAGCCACGACCTTGTCAATTAAAAAGGACCCGAAAAAGAATTTATTTCGTCACTAAATGAATTTTTTAATAAAGAAATAAAAAAACGTTTATGTCAAATTACTTTCTAGATATAATCGAACACTTAAATAACGAAAGAGATATCAAAAAATAACTTTTGATTTTCCCTAAGAATCCTCAATTATCGAGTTATAAAAGTTCTTATCATTGCCCGAATTAAAATACTTGAAATGGCTCATCTAAAATGATAATTTGTTAAAAAGTATACTCCCAATTTAAATAATTTTAACAACTCGGATTTAAGTTAAATCGGATAATATTTGATTATACAAATTATAAGTTTAATTTTATTACTTTAAATTAATTACGCCGACTGCGCCATTTTTTAACTTTTTTTTCTCTCTAATAGTGCATTAGATAGTTTTTTAACGTTTTAAATGGATCGATAAAAATATCATTTGTCTTTTAGTCAAATGGGTTAGTACAGCCCTGACTAATAAATTTAATTAAAATTCCTATTTGAAGATAAGCGAAGGTCATTGATTTTCTAAAAGGGACAACACTGACATTGACAAATATAGTAAACCTAAAAGATTTAAACTTGGATAAAAAAAATTCTATGATCGACTTTTCACGTTACAAATGACCAGTTTACAACAAATTAATTTAATTTTGACAATTTTGGTGCGGTAATTAATTTTTTCACCTTTGATTTGTAGCGTGATTAGTCACGCTATCAGGATTTTCGGGAATAAAAGTTGAAAAGGAAATGTGGAAACGCGTGTCTAGCATTACGAAGGGTCGCGGTTCGATCCCGTGACCATGGTAGAAGAAATTAACGGTTGCTTTTGCAGTTTTCTCACACCATGCCTCAGAAGGAACTTCAAAGGGAAAAATATTATGGTGGCGTAGTGAGCTTGTTTCACCACTCGGTATTCATCTCGTCATATGGGAGGCGATGTGAAAATAATTTGATGCAAACTAATGATAACAAACTATCCATCTGGTCTGCGTACCACCGTAAACAAAAAAGTTTGTTTTCTGGTTGAAGCGTCAAGGAAGTGGCTCAATAGCGCTCTTCTTTTCCATAATATTATGTGGACATTGTTTCTAGTGTGCGCTATATTCACTGGAAGAAGGAGAGAAGGAGGGGCATTCCCTCCTCGGACCCTCGTTTTAAAAATCCCTATTTCAAGCCATCGCTTGAAAAATTATTATCACTGCTCAAATCCGTGAACATTTTTTCTACTGAGGATGACTTTAAAAATCTGGCAACCCATCAACGGCAAATTAAAATGGTGGATTATGTTTTTGACATGGCAAATATTCATTTAAGTCAAAATGGGCGGCCACTGTTGATCTTGGTATACTAAGTTGTTGGTCTCACAACAACAATCGCACAAACCGCTTAGGTTAGGTTAGGCTCTTCTCCCGTAGGAAAAGGTTTCTTAATGAGTAAAAATCTCACATGCCACACCATAATAATTTCCCTTGCTCCCGAAAAAAGCTTATGTTATGTTAGGTTGGGCTCTGTTAGGGTAGGGATGCGACGAGAACGATACTACAGAGCACACCTTTTTCCACTGCCACTGTTGGGAACAGAGGCAGATCATAGCGTCGCTCAGAGTCGGCAGAACTTTGACTACAGCCAATATCATCAACATCATGCTCTTAGACGAAGAAGCCTGAGGATCTATAGTAGAGTAGGCCCACTGAGTTATAGGGGACTAAAAAACGACTGCAGAGAGAGAGAGAAGCATAAACCAGCGATCTCAAAAAGCCCTCGACACTAAGTGCTCCGAGCTGAAGGTGTAGAGGGAGAAGCTCAGGATTGTTCTAAACATCAACACCTCCAAAAAGCAAGCAAGGTGGAAAACACCAGAGAAGACGGCGCTAAGGAAGAAGCCTCTTCTGAAAAGTAAACACAATGGAACACGTGCGTTGTCACTACCCTGGGTTGAAGTTAATTTGAGGATCCATGTTAGAGGAATACTGGCCCAACAGAGCCAGTATCAGCAACACTATACCCTCCAGTATAGATGAACTCGTACAAAGATTGGGATGGATTGAGGACGGAAGGAGTTGCTAAAAGGAGGCAGTACATGGGACTCGAGTAAGTGGTCTAAGTGCGTTTAAACTTAGGTTTACCATCCACTGTAACAATCCTAATCCTAAGCCACCACCAGGATGCAGAAACGCAGGAAGATGAAACAAAAAAACGATAGAGGAATAATATCTAGGGTCCTGGAATTAAAGTGAAGCAAAAACAGACGTTTTCTGATATAACAGAGGAAGAAGAAATCAATTAACTACAACATAGGCTTTGAACTCATCCTGTGGGGGAACAAAGAAAGACTAAAGGACACTTTCAAAGCTATGTAGTCGTTCTTCTGTGGTCACTGATCACAAATAATATGGACGTACATCCGGAATTTTTGGTGGAACTGTTTAAGTCTGCAAATTTTAATGGGAGTTTGGGAGTTTCAACTAGGCGTTCAATACCCCTGATATGTTACTATGACCCCACAACAACTCAACGACACCCAGGTTGAGAAGCGCTGACTTAGTGAATAAAGGGCGTTGAGATTTGAGATAGTGTTATAAAATAACGACAACCAACTACTTTATATTTGTTCAATTATTACAATAAAATTATTCATTATTTTGGCTTGAAGCATTTTATAAAACATACAGCAATTTCTACAATACGTGAGCGCGAGCATGAGATTAAGGTTGAATCCCACTTGGTAGTTAACGTAAAAAGCTTGAGTAGGCTGTGGGTTTTAATATCGAGGCATCGATTATACGTTGTTGTACAACAACCCATTTTCCTCTAATTTCTTTTTTTTTATTATTATCACAAATATTAATTATTACATTGTTTTAGATGGCTTTGAATTTTTTGTTATTACGAAGAAATTAAAAATTGTCATTTCAAAACATCATTTTGGCTAACTCTTGGCAATCGTAATGCCCTGAGCGCTCGTACGAAGCGATTACTCCTCCCTATCTTTTATATATTTAAGTAAACCACATAAATTTTAAAGGTATCAAATCAACCTTTACGGACGACCACCGAAAACATTCAAAAGAAATGTTATTTTTTACCGAATGATATTTTAAATAAATTTATTTATTGTTGGTATTAAGGCGAATCCGTCGAGTGGTGGGAAAAGGTTTATCGTTTAACGCCTGTTTAAAAATTCATTTTATACATGGGATCTCAAAAATACATATTCTAACTTTAGGGATAAGGGCCTCATCAAAAAATTTTGAGTTTGTCTATTCTTAAATTTACAATAGAGGCCAGTAAAACGATTTTTACGTTTTGTGGTTTTTTCCTTATAACATCGCCGATAATTATTATTCTAAAACTTTCAAAACGGTATTGAATAGCCAAAATATAGGATGTTGGTTCTAATTTAAAAGATTTTTATAATTATTTCAAAATTTCTTTGCACCAGTACAGGATTATTCATGAAGCACATGAAGAACATGAAGCGCGCGCTTCAGGGCCCGGTGCTGTGGTGGGTCTAGAAAAAAAATGAAATAGTAAAGGAAATTTAATTTTCTACATTTTCTTTTCTGAAAACTTTTACTGCAAAACAAAGGAATGTGATGTTAGCGGGAAAAGTTTGACAAAGAACGTGAGGCAAATTTTTTTCCCCTTAATTAACGATTTTTGCGGATGTATATCTCGAAAACTATAAGGAATAAAAAAAAATATATGGAAACAATCTTGTAGCAAATTTAATAAGTTTTGTTTTTTAAAATTAATTTTATACCTAGAACCCACTGTTTTCGAGATATAAGCAAAAACACAAAAAACGGGACCTTTTCACTCTCTCCCTCTCTTAGCATTGTAGCTAGAACCAGGTGTTTTAGTATTTTTACCTCATAGTCCTAACCAATCCAAACACATTAATAAAATAAAATTCCTTTTATTTTCCTACATTGTTAATGTAGTAATTGTTGACAAATCAGTTAGCCGAAGAAATATTTTTCGAGTAAGGAAAATAGGGATTGGGCGACTGAAGCCCTCAAGATTGTGGTAAATCGCCGTCACTAGCATGTTTTGCTTAACAAACTATCAGAAAATACATTAAACATTAATTCTGTGACACTCAATCAAATTTGGCCTGATACCTCTGCAACCCTCTTCAACGGCACCCTTCTAAGTCCTTCAAATTTCTTTTTGTTACTCCAAAGCAAATATTTGTTATTATTAACGCATTACTATTTAAAAACATATTAATAATTTAATTATTAAAAGTAGAAGTGTCAAATAGAGATGCTATAAGCTGTGATACGTTAATGGTATTACTTTTAAAGCGTGAATCTTTAAAGCTTTGTAATCCGACTTTTAAATAAATTAAATCGAGTTTAAGTAAATATTATTGTAAACAACGTAGTAGAAGGGTAGTAAAACAAAAGAAGAAAAAAAAGCAAACAGTGTAATATATGCTTATAATGCTCTTATAAAATTTTAACAAGTGTAAGCCATTCTTCATTTGATTACGTGTAGGTATATACTATACAAACTTTATATTCACAAAGCTTATTTTGTCATTTAATTTATGTAATTAAAAGTTTTCAAAAACCTTTTAAATGCAAATTTAATATCAAAAAGCTAAATTAACTTCGTTCTTTTAATCTTATTTAAAAAAAAATATATAAATATTCACTAATAATTCAAAAATAACTTTCCAAATTAGTATTCGATACCTAAAAAAAATTATTGAGTCGAGCTAAGTAGCCAAGCTAAGAAATGTCAGGCAAGAGAGAGGTTGAGAAAATTTGTCAGCCTCTCTCTTGCCTTTTGCCTTGCCTGCGGCGCTAAGGGCCCGTGGAACATTTTTGGGACCCAGGCCTGTAATATTTTCGCTACGCCATCAACCAAAACCCCTCCCAAAATTAAATCCTAGTTGCGCGCCTGGAAGAGAGTGAGAAGAGAAGAGTGGTAATCTTGTTACTTAGGGTCGTTTTACGTAGACTAAATATCATACTAACTGGTTAGTACTGAATCCATTCGAGGAGCAAAAGCACGGGAATCTAAGCATCAACGTACGACCGTGCACGACGTTAAAGCTTAGATTCCCGTGCTTTTGCTTCTTGAGTTGATTTAGTACTAAAAATTAGTACGATATTTAGGCCATGTAGAACGGCCTTTATACTGTGGCAGCAATGGCTGATACAAAAAAAGTCGCTCTAATAATTAGAACTACTTTAAAAATAGGGGGTAGGGGTCTATTTGAAGTCCCTTACAATGGAACCTTTTATATAACAAGTTTTTTAAAATGGACCGAGAAAGGCTAACGGCGAGCTTCGCGGATGACATAGCGCTGGCACAGTGGCAAGATACGCGACAAACGGTCGCCTCTCAACTGGATGATCTGAGGCCAGATAACATGGTGGGCATCGCGCTCCAAAGGATAAAAAATTGGAATATAATAACACAAACAGTCGAGAATATAATGCAAGAAAAAGTAAACAGGTGAGCGAGCTCGCCAAAAGACTCAACAAGAGGCACACTGAACTTTACCAAAAGATCTGTGAAAGATATAAGTACCATACTTTACTAACTGTGATATTTTCTAAACAAAAAACAAGACAGTGCTACTTTTATAATGTAAGTAGACTGTGATCCCATCGACTCAAAAGACCGAGAGATTCCCGTAGCGGTTAAACTGGGTCCATACGTACAAGAAGAAGGAGAAGAAACAGGAATACACTCACAAGAGGCTCCCAAGTAATGCTAGAGTAGTCACAAGGTCTTCTTTACACCACGGGAGGTCAACAAGGGAGGTTTTTAGCCGGTAGGCCTCGCCCCTACATTCACAGACGAATCTTAGAAAAAAAGTTACATCAGATGAGGTGATGTTAAGTTCATATGAGACACCGTGGCGGGATTCTACTGAGTGCAAACACTGGCAAAGAAGGTTTTAAAGAGTTTTAATTCTTTAAGAGAAGAATGAAGTCCCCTACACTGTCCTAGTCTAACCTAACGTAGCTGCGCTTAATCAAGAAGACCCTACCCTACCCTACCCTACCCTACCCTACCCTACCCTACCCTACCCTACCCTACCCTACCCTACCCTACCCTACCCTACCCTACCCTACCCTTCGAAATCTTTGAAAAGTACCCGATCTTCGAAAAGTACCCTCTGCTTCAGTCAGTGAAGAGAGCACTGTTCGATTCGACAGGGGGAGATCTACAATCTACTTGGATATCCGTTTTCGCATTTCTTCCAATGTAGATTTTCCAGGAGCTCTTTGCTCTCTCTTCTCGTTGTTATATAGATCATTCCAAAGTCGCTACACTGTCCTAGTCTAACCTAACGTAGCTGCGCTTAATCAAGAAGACCCTACCCTACCCTACCCTACCCTACCCTACCCTACCCTACCCTACCCTACCCTACCCTACCCTACCCTACCCTACCCTACCCTACCCTACCCTACCCTACCCTACCCTACCCTACCCTACCCTACCCTACCCTACCCTACCCTACCCTACCCTACCCTACCCTACCCTACCCTACCCTACCCTACCCTACCCTACCCTACCCTACCCTACCCTACCCTACCCTACCCTACCCTACCCTACCCTACCCTACCCTACCCTACCCTACCCTACCCTACCCTACCCTACCCTACCCTACCCTACCCTACCCTACCCTACCCTACCCTACCCTACCCTACCCTACCCTACCCTACCCTACCCTACCCTACCCTACCCTACCCTACCCTACCCTACCCTACCCTACCCTACCCTACCCTACCCTACCCTACCCTACCCTACCCTACCCTACCCTACCCTACCCTACCCTACCCTACCCTACCCTACCCTACCCTACCCTACCCTACCCTACCCTACCCTACCCTACCCTACCCTACCCTACCCTACCCTACCCTACCCTACCCTACCCTACCCTACCCTACCCTACCCTACCCTACCCTTCGAAATCTTTGAAAAGTACCCGATCTTCGAAAAGTACCCTCTGCTTCAGTCAGTGAAGAGAGCACTGTTCGATTCGACAGGGGAGAGATCTACAATCTACTTGGATATCCGTTTTCGCATTTCTTCCAATGTAGATTTTCCAGGAGCTCTTTGCTCTCTCTTCTCGTTGTTATATAGATCATTCCAAAGTCGCTATAATCAGAATAAAAAATGCAATATATCTATGGCAAAATTCAACATAGCTTCTATAAGAAAATGAAAAGTCTGGTATTAAAATACAAACATCTATAGTTCGCTAGCAAAAGTTTCGTGCGTTTAATTGGTAGCCCGTGTCAAGTTACGTAAACCTACCAAATTTCAAATCAATCCCTTAAATAATAAAAGAGATATCCATACAATAAAAACACACGGATCAGTGGGAATACGCAGTAAAAGGTCCGAAAGAGACAGAGATATAAATAGAAGAGATAGAGAAAGTGAAGTGGGGCTGGGATTTGTTTAGTGATATGGGAAGTGCTAGAAGTAGGATAGAGATTGGTATAGAGAAATAGGACGTGACCTGTCACCCTAGTTACCATGTGTCAAATGTCAATCTTTCACCATATATACCATGTGTCAAATGTCAGATTGTCACAATAGTTACCGTTATGTTAATGTCGTTATTTGACACCATATGTCAATATCAGAGGGGAGTTCATCTGTCATCCAACATGCCAATGCCATGGTCATCTATCACCACACATGTTAATTTCATCTGTCATTTCATATGTCAGGTGGAGTTACCTATTATTCCATCTGTCATCCCATATGTCATTTCAGAGATTAGTAGGTATATAGAGATAGGAAGTGAGGGTAATCTGTTACCATATGTTCTATACGTCAAATAATGTCGAGCTCCACCATAGGTGGGTGTCATCTGTCATGCTTTATGTCTATTCATCTGTCATCTCCTTGACTCCTGTTAAGGGTCGTCTGTCATCCCATTTGCCTTCACATCTGTCAACCCTTATATCAACTCGTATTTCATTTCATCTCTGTCATTCCATCTGACATATCGTCTGTTATTTCATCTATTATTTCATTTATCTTCCCATCTGTCATCAAATTTGTCATGCCATATGTCTTCTCATCTTACAGACGAGTTTCACAGATTGATTGCATGACAGATAGATGAGATGACAGATGAGATTGACAAATGAGATGGCAGGTGAGATTGGCAGAAGAGATTATATGACAAATGACACTGACACATAAAATGAATTAAATTGGCAGATGAGATGACATAGACATAACAGATGAGATTTCAGATTTACATATAAAACGATATGACATAATATTGAAACTAACAGATGAGATGATACGACATAATGTGAGAATGACAGATGAGATTGATAGATGATATTCACAGATAGAAGCGGGATAACAGACAGAGAACAGTAGACAGCCAGTAGCGCGCATAGCGCGCATTCATTATTAAAATGACAAGAAAATGCAAGTTTTTAGTTTTTTCACGATATTTCAAAAACCAATTGAGCTATCGCAGTTTTCTTTTTGAATTCTTATAGAACATGAAATTGTACAAATTTTCTCTAATTTAACCCCCCTCATAGCTCTTACCGTTTAGGAGATCCCAATAGTGGACACAATAAAAGTGACCACTCTGTAGATCTCTATGGAACACAATAACGAAGGTAGTAAAATCATTAGTAAAATCACTTATTGTCGAATTTTCAGTTTTTGTTTGGTCATCGCTGTAAGCCTGACCTTATTGTCAATTAAAACTACTATGTTTCATCTATACGTTTTTGGATAAACTATTTTCGCCCTTTTTCCAAATTTCTTTCATTTAATACGTATTAAGAAGATTGTAAAAAAAAGAGGATTTTACCAAAGTCTAAAATCTCGTCGGTTTTTAAATTGAAATAGTTGAGCTACTTTTAGAATCGAATTTGTTTCGTGTGGCTATTTTTTTTCATCTTCTTAAACCTAACACCTTTTCTACCCCTTTCGCACAAACCCACCACAAAACTTAACAGGTGCGTAAAAAATAATTTCTTAATTGCGCAATTTAAAAAATAACGAACCTCTTTGAAAGAAATAAAAATTTTTTCTCTCGTTAATTTATAAACTGTGCGGTAAATAATATTGATGTTGAAAACGTACATTTCCAAATGAAAAAGCCCTAGTTAAACGACACTTCAATTGAAGGAGTAAAACGATTATAGCCCCCAAACTGCAGTGTTGGCTCGTTCTTCTCGCACTTTCTTTAAGATTGTTTCCGGTACATTTCCCATGTTTCCGAGCCATATTCTTGTTCTATCGTTCTCTTATCACTTTCTTTATCATTTTTTCCCTCCGATTATTATAATGAGAATACTTAATCTTATCTCTTTTCAAACTCAATTTTAAATGTTCATCCCTTAAAGGCATTTAATAAACTGTTTATCACCTTTATTAGTTTGAAATTTACCCAAAGTTTAATCTCCCGACTTAATTTCTTTCCTATTAAAACATTCCAATAAAAATTGATATTTTACAATAAATATAGTGGGGTAACAACAAACTATAAATGGCGGTCTAAAACAACCTCACGAGCTATATATATCACGAAAACAGGACAGAATGAGCGATCGTCTCGAATAAAGGTCCATCAGTTGGGTCCGGGTCAGCGCATCCGGGCTCCGGGGATCATTCCAATTGCACGTTAAATTCAAAAAAATTTCATCCTTATTCCTTGGTCAAACGACTAAAATACTTTATTAGGTTTATTTACGTGTGGTCCAAAACAATTTGTTGTTAACATTTTTCTTTATGTCAATTGTTAATTAAATTTTTGTTTTTAAATTAGAAAAATTTTTTTTCGGATTGCAATGCCTTGAATTTAAATGGAATTTAATATTGTATTTCGTATTCAAACATTAGCTTTGATAATAAAATTGTTTACTTTAGACGAAATTTGTTCAAAATGTTGTTGACAAAAAATTAATTTTTCAATATTTGGTGAAGTTCTTAATCAAATAATATTTAACCTATTATTGGAACCTGAAGATTTATTATGGAATTTGTGTTGGTGCACCAGATAAATTAAATTTTTTAAGCAAATTTCTTCATGGTAATTTTACTAATCTACCTACCAATGAGACTAGTCTAGTCAACGAAAGGGTTATAGAAGACAAGGAAGAAGAAAAAGTCCCATTTTTGGGTTTTTCGCTTATATCTCAAAAACGGTAGTTCCTAGTAAAAAAATTATTCTCACCAAAATAAAAGCTTATGAAATTTTCTACTAGATTTTTTCTATTTATTTTTTCTATATTTCTTATAGTTTTCGAAAAGTAGAGCATTCAATTTCCTTTGACGAAAAACGTGATACAGAATTTTTTTTCATACATTAACGATTTTTGCAGGCGGATATCTCGAAAACTGTAAGGAATAGAGAAAAATTGAATAGCAATAATCTTGTAGAAAATTTGGTAACCTTTCGTTTTATTCGGAATAATTTTTCCCTAGGATTCACCGTTTCCGAGATATGAGCAAAAACACTAAAAATGGGACTTTTTCACCCCCTCCCGCCTAGCTATAATTGCTAGGAGGGGACTTTTATTATTTTTATTAGTAGAGGCCCGGATTATGACTCTCATGGTTTACAATGATAAGACCTTATGAACGTACTACTAATTGTTCTAGAGATATTGTCACTTTAATGCCAAAATAGAGCAAACCTTAGAGCCATGGTGCCAGGACTGTAATCAAGATTTTAAAATTTTAAAAATATGTCATTTATTGTGTAATTATCTTAATAAGTATTTTAAAAAGGCGTTGTATAGCCAAAATATAAGACTTTTGTCTTATCTTAATCGATTTTTTAATTTTTTTCAAAATTACCTATTATTTAAGAATTTAAGGGACCAAAAAGTTGGTTAAAATTTTTAAATACATTTTCTCAAAATCTGTTTATGGAATATGTTTGATTTTTGGATATGTTATAGACATCGACATTTTCTATCGAACGCCACTTATTTTATTATCTTGTAAAGAGCAGGACCGGAGTTATGAGTTTTTTAATGTCAAAAATTTTAAAAATCTGTCAGCTCTTGTGTAATAAAAATAAAAAATTGAACATTAGTAAATGTATCAATCCCATGAGTATCTATTATTTCACACTATTTTCGGTTAAAAGAACGCTTCCGGTTAAACCGGAAATTACAAAAATATCTAAATTTTTTTAGGAACAACTTGTATATTTTTGAGTTTTGAAAGCTTGTACAACTAGCTATTACGTGATACCAAACACTTCGTATTTTCACTTCCGGTTTAACCGGAAATGAAAACAACTTTCCTAATTTAAATGTAACACCCTGTATGTTTTTTAATATTACGAAAGCTAGTAAAGTTAGATGTCTGATGACACCCAACACTTTATACTGTACTTCCGGTTTAACCGGAAATGAGAATACGTACGAAAAAGTTCTAGTATGGCCACATTCGTTGTTTTATTCCGTTGTTATGGATATATTATGATGCGCACGTAAATTAACTAAAGCTCCACCAACCAATTTTGCGTTACGGACAATATGTCAATTAAAATAATTTTATTTCAAATATTTTTTGCGAGAAAAAATTCGTCCAATCATAATCATGAAATCAGGTTAGGTACAGGCATAGTTAAAAGTCGCGTGTATTTACACCTACTTTAGGTTGAAACCTTTCAAAATGACAGTCAGTTGTACTTTTTAAATTTACTGTCTTAATATTAACTTATATTCAATTTTACTGACAGTTACTTGTCAAATTTAGCAACTGGCATACTTTTAACTCGTAGTGTACTTCAAAATCTATGACAGCGCTAACCACGCCTTTCCAGCTAGCTAATAAAGTTGGTGGGACTGTACAAGTTAAATTTAAAGAGAAGTGGTGCAAACGAGCCTTAATGACATTTATTTATGTTGTTATAATTTGGAATTAAAATTAATAAAACTAATTTATTGTTTATTTTGATTATAAAAACTAGAATTTTACTATATCTTCCAGAAAAAAGTTATAATATAATAATAAAATGAATATTCAAAATATTTTAACTTACCACGCAATCCTCCATAAACTTTTATGTGCCATCTACCTGTAATAAAAATTATTATTTTATTATCATTATTAATTTAAGTCATTTTTTTATTATTACTGTGACTATACTTTACATGCACCCCCTAAATTTAAACGCACGTTAAAACAATTTTGTTAATTACTCCAGTATAACCATTAGATCAAAGTTAATTTTTGTTTTGCAACCCTCGATTTTTTTTTATTTTCAATTTGTTTTTAATTGGACGAAAATTGCCTTCTGTTTTTTTTTTATTTTATGTATGCTTTAGTTTCGACACAGGACATGAACGTTGACTAAAAGTTTTATCAAAACGAGAGTCGTCGCACCCGCTAGCGACTTCCTTGTTCCTTCCGTCTACTCTTCCTAACAATAGCGCTCTCTATTAAAGCTCTATTAGCTGTTTTTTTGCCACAAGGAAATGTAATGTTGTATTAATGTAAACGATTGTTAATCTGGGGTATCATAATTTGGAGTAATGGAAGGAACACGTGCTCACGTCTGGGATTTAAATAAGGCACTGGAAGTCATTAGTCATTACTATGTAGTTTCTTCGATTTGGCTCTCCAATTAAAAGATAAAGTTGACTCAAACATACAGGGTGTAACAGATGTGCTTAGAGGTCACCCCTCTCGCCAAAATAAGTCAAAAGACAGTGTTTCTAAGAGCGCTGTAAGAACTATACTTTAGCATGAGATATAAGTCAAGTGATCGGAAATGCGCAGTAAGGTATTAAAGAGACAGAAAAATGATAGAGATAGATAAAGTGGGGGAAGTAAGGCAGAGATTGGTTTAGAGAAATGGGGAGTGAGGGTAGAAGGATAGAGATTGAATTAGAGAAATTAGGCGTGCTCTGTCATCATAGTTACCATGTGTCAGATGTCAAGCTGTTACCTTAGTTACTATACGACAATGTCGTTATCTGACGCCATATGACAATGTCAGAGAGGGGTTCATCTGTCACTTAACATATATCAATGTCAAGATCATCTGTTCCCATATATCAATTTCATCTGTCATTTCATGTCAGTTGGAGTTACTTAACATTCCATCTGTCAACCCATCTGTCATCCCGTGTCAATCAGAGATTTTTTTTTATAGAGAAGGGCAGTGGTGGTAACCTGTCACCATAGTTACTAGACGTCAAATATCAATCTGTCACCATAATAGGGGGTCGTCTGTCTTACCATATGTCGTTTCATCTGTCTTTTGATGGTCATCTGTCATCCCATATGTGGGGATCTGTTAACCCATCTTACATCATATGTGTCATTTCATCTGTGATATCATCTATCAATCAATCTGTCATAGCATCTGTCATCTCATCTGTCATCAAATCTGTCTTGTCATATGTCATTTCCCATCCCATATGTCAACGCATCTGTCAACCCAATTTGCAACTCTAATGCCATTTTATCTGGCATATCACCTGTTTACAAATCTGTCATGCCATGTGTCATCGCGATGAGATACGATACGATGAGTGACAGGCAGGACGAGAATACAGATGAGATTGACAAATGACACAACAGATGATACTGACAGATGAGATTTAGATGTGAGACGATATGACATAATATGAGACTGATAGATGATATTTGCAGATGCACTGAGTGCTTGTGGCATGAGCAAAGAGCAGATGATAAAAAAATTTAAGTAAATTTTTTTGCCTTCCAAGCTGTTGATAAAGCATTAAAATGGAATTGAATAAAAATTTTTTTATCAAAATGCCATCAATTTAATTTATTATAATTTCCATATAAATTAAGTTTAATATTTTTCTATCTACAATAAAAAAAATTTTTTTTAAAGATTTCTTTAATGCAATACAAAAAGATGTGAAAATAGAAATTTCTCCAGAAAGATAATCAAATAACTCAGCAATATGGCTGTAGGTGACGGTTTTCCTAGTCCGAATTCTGGCAAGCAGAAACGTTTTTCGCGTTTTCAAAGCAATAAATTTATTTTTAGAATGCAAACAACATCAAAAAAGTTGCGTTAAATTTTTTTTATTATTTTTGCTTTGTATTTATAAATTATATGTATTTGATCTATACAATTCGTCTGATCTAATTTTCTGTGCATCTACAGGGAGCTTCAAAAATATTATAAAAGAACTAATAATTGAGAGAAGAAGATTTGATTTAGCGGTCACAAACGAGAAGGTTAATTAGAAAACAAAATTTGTAGAAACCAATGATCAAAGTGACTATCAGCTAATATTGGAACTTGAACGTCGCGTCGTCGTCGCATCGCTCCGAGGTAGAATTTAAATTTTGCTCACATTTTTTTGAAAGTTAATTTTTCATTGTTCTTACATTTGTAAAATCGGAAAACAATGCTCTTAAAGAAAATAACAAAAACTGCCTTCTTTGTTATTTAAAATAAACGGTAGCTAAGCCACGCCGTACCGTACCGACTTTTTCGCTTTCGAAATTAAGCAGTTATTTTTAAGAGGAATTCACCCGATCCCTTCGTTCTGTAACAATTGATTTTCAAAAAGAATTTGAAACGGTGTAAATGCTACTTTTCACTTATGTAGAATCGCCACAGTGAATATTTTACGTAATAGCACTGTCGCCGTGGCTGGTAGTAGAAGAGAAGGTCGTGAGATAAGTCTCATTAGTCATCAGTTTTCAAAATTTGGTGTATTTTAACAAATCTTAATTAATACTTAATCAAAGATACTAAAGATTTTGAGGGTCCCTATCACAGTTCAAAAAAGAAAAAAGTTACAACTAGCCGAAGACAGTATTTTCCCAAGAAGGGAAAACTCCTCTCTAGAATACTGCTGACCATCTGTCTGTCGTTTAGTCTGCAACTAAAGAAGAAGGGATAAATGCGTCAACTTTAAACCCAGTACCATGGGTATGTAAGTATCTAAGTACCCACAAGAGCTTAGGTTGCATCGCAATTGTATACAAGCAGATCAGTAAAATTACTTTATTTCCAATCAAAGAGGAAAATATGGGAAAATACCTCAATCCAACACTTTGGATCTTCGACTTAAGCTCAGGAATAATTGTTTGTGACTTATTAGCACACAAGCGACTTAAAAAAACTCAAAATAAAGAAGTCGTATGGTGTCAGATCGCACGTTCGCACTTTTAACCTTGATTAAACGGAAATTAGGGGTTTTATTTATCTGAATTAATTATTATCCTTGAGCTCCTCCATATGCTCCATATAGCTTTAAAAAACAGATAAACAAACGGCCAAGCTCGTATCACTTTCCCTGAAAAATATTTTCTCAATTTAAAAAAAATGAGTAAAATTCTTGTATAGCGACAACTGAAGGGTTAAACGGATAGGCTTCCAACTTCTAACCTTGATTAACCCGAAAATAAGGGGTGTATTTGCATGGATTATTTAATACTTTAGGGCTTCTATACGCATGACTTAATCCGGAATCAGGCTATATGTAGATTTGTAGATGTAGATATTGCTCCTAACAGGAAGGACTACCCCCATATGTTTGGATATGCTGGGATAACCGGTACCTATAATATACAGCTCAGCGGTTTTGCTTATTAGTACAATTTTTGTCACATCCGGCGGTTCAATTCAAATTTTGATGCCATACTTGGTCTGGTTCCTGTTGGCTTTCCTGCTTCTCTTGAAGGCCGTGCTGTTGCCCAGGGCCTTCATCCTGAGATTTTAATTGCTTAACTGTTTTCATTGTGTGTGCTTGTATGTTTTAGGTTGGATATCCACCTCCTCGCTAGCACGAAAACGTAAGACCTCTCTGTATAAGATTGCTGAGCCTTGGGTAAATCGGCCAATTTTAATTTGTTCTCCGATGTATTTTTGATAGTCCTCGTCTTATGTCCTTTTCTTTCGTGTGTGCCTGTGCTCTTCAAGCTTACTTGATCCTTCAGGCACAATCCTTCTTGATAACTCCTCAGGCACAAAATGGCCATTCTGGCTCTTGCGGCGACTTAGGCCCACTTTTGACCTCTTATAAGGCTTATAGGCCTTATAGGCTTCTGTATTCACCCCCAGATGGTTTTTAGCCCCTTAGGCACAGTCTTTTTTGAGAGCCCCTCAGGCACAAAATGGCCCTTCAGGCTCTTATGCCCACTTAAGCTCTCTTTTACCTTTCAGGCTTCTGTATTCACCTCCAGCTGGCTTATAGACCCTTAGGCACAGTCTTTTTTGAGAGCCCCTGAGGCACAAAATGGCCCTTCAGGCTCTTATGCCCACTTAAGCTCTCTTTTACCTTTCAGGCTTCTGTATTCACCCCCAGGTAGTTTTTAGCCCCTCAGGCACAGTCTTTTTTGAGAGCCCCTCAGGCACAAAATGGCCCTTCAGGCTTTTATGCCCACTTAAACTCGCTTTTACCTTTCAGGCTTCTGTATTCACCTCCAGGTGGTTTAAAGCCCCTTAGGCACAGTCCTTTTTGATAGCCTTTCAGGAACAATGGACCTTCAATCTCTTGGGGCCACTTAGGTCTGTTTTTGCTCCCCAAGGTTTCTTTATTCAACCCTCAGGTGATTTGTGCTTTTCAGGCCTATGATGTGTACCCTTCGGTTATCTATGCCCTTAGGCTAAATTTCTTTTGTGCCGGCAATGGAGCCCCCTTTTGTGACTCTCTTGCTAGTGCGCATGCAGCTCCCTTGGCTACTGCCACGCACAGTCCGAACTCTATTCGGTTCTATTTGTTCCAACCGGGGTCCATCTGCCGGTTCATCACTACGCTTTGACTTATAATGAACAGGGGAAAACTTTCTCGCGGGAGAATTGCCCAGCCCTAAATTGTAACATTGTAAGTCTCACTGTGAGCAGACAGTTCTGATAGCTTTATAGATGAAATTATTTCTACAAAAGCTGGGTGACGATTAACCACAGCTAGAGTAGTCCCAACGAAATAAAAGTCCACCACGTGACCAAATCTGCGCAAACTGTGACTACAGAGCCCAGTGGCGACAGTACAAAACTACTGTGCTACTGTGCAACTTCAACGGCAATCACGTAGTGAGCTTTTCATAATAGTTACTTGTGGAACCGTCATCAAAGAGTTGTTGTTGATTATGTCTATTTTGAGATAGTAAGAGTCGAAGGAGTGTTCCTCAGGGCTCTTTATTGGGTCAACTCTTATTTAAATTTTATACCTCGAGGTTGGTAGATGTCCTGGATCACTAGTAAACTGCTAATGGATGCATTCACCGGAAGTAACAGTTGTGGAATAGCTTCCAAATCGTTCGGTGACTTACCCCCTGTTATGGGAACATGTGCGGAGCGGTCGCCATTACATTTGAAGTATATTGAACTATCTCGATACCTGCTCACTTAATAAAATTATCGCACGATAATAGCGCTAGTGATGTTAGTAACTGTTCCACAACTGTGACGTCCGATAAATGCGTCCAATATCGGTACTCAGTAAGTTGATCTACTCCTTTCCAGTTGGAGATGCAGCTCTGGTAAATGAGAATGTTAATTTGCAAAAGCTCTTTGATATATCATAGAAGCATTCCTTATTTAATAAATAACAAACGCTAAACCTACTCTATAAGCATAGATCATTAGATAGCGCCTCCCTGCCTTTTTAGTTGATGAGGTCCGTAGCTTGGGGCTCACTGTCACCATTGACGCGAGCTTGAGGTTCAAATCTCTCATTGTTGTGAAGACCTCGGAAAATCCCACCGTATTTATATCGTAGAACTGTCTTTAGTAGAAACGTGCATTCTGTAAATTTAAGGTAGGTCGGATTTGGCTCCTTACGTAATACAACAGTAAGTAAGCAAACAAAGATCATTTGTCTACAATGTTTACCGGCTTTACAACTTTATTTAGGACGACCTCAAACGGTAACGAAAAGTTGAAGTGAAATATTTGAAATTTCATGTGTGTGTGTACTTATAGCTAAAAAAAAGTCTCGAGCTGTACATTTGTAACTGCGTACAACGTACAACTAAACTGATAGAGTAGGTATAAGAGACAGAAACTAACAGATAAACCTCTCACCGAAAAAGTGATCGAAAATCCTCAAGAGAAAATTGTATAAAAGCTTCAAGTCAATCAAAAACGAATCCCCAAGTATGAATTTAAAACTCCACGTTTGTTAGTGCATCGATCCTGCCTATACCTACGAGTATTACGGTGTACGCTGATGTAGGTAGGTACTTACTAGAGGTATATAAAACTTTGAAAAAAAATATATTTTTTTGCCGTTATCAAAATCGGCGTTAAATAGGTAATATACTACTCACTTAAGTATCAGTCCTATCTTTGCAATCTGAGCGTAAAACATAAAACATCGTTTATATCGCGGTTGAAATGGCTTAATAATACATAGTTACATCCCAATTGGGATTAATAAATCGAATAGAAGTTTCGAAACAGATGTGATTCAAACTAACGATGAATCAAAAATGCATTAAACTATATTGATTGCGCAAGGTTTTGATTTTATTACATTACATTATGTATTTTTTACTACAAAAAACGAAATTTTACGCAACGCTGTTAATTTGTAGTGAATTTAAGAAAAAAATGCCAAAAAAGACCATTTTAATTGAGTGACAAATTTATAAATAATAAATTACTCTCAGTTTAATCTACACAAAAACACTTTTAATTTCGCATGTCCCACAACGAGATTTAATTAATAAAAAATATTTTTTTCCTCTTTTGATTAACCCTTAACACGCACTAAATATTTAAAAAATGAACTTTTGATTGAACGACAAGTTTTACTATTTATTTTTTTTTATGCAACGCTAATTTTCATAAAATGAGGCTAGATTTTGTGATCGAGAACGCGGAAAACTCATGATTTTCATTAAAAGTCTCCATTAAAATTCAGTATTAAGAGATTAACATAAAGGATGTTTTACGACCCTGTATTCACACAAACCGGGTCTGAAAATTAGCAATTTCTTCTTTCGACTGTAGTTTTAAAATAGCTTACTTTGAAAAAAGAGTTTTCAAAAAAATTTTCAGAAGGTCAAAAAAGCTATCAAACGATACCAAACTCGATTTTTTATCACATCGACGCTAGGCGTCGCGACGTTCAAATTTTTATTTTCTTATTATCATTTATTTGCAAAAATTACTCAGTAGGCTTTTCTTCATACGTATACCAAACGAGAACGTCTATCTTGTACTTGTATTTTCATCGTAAACACAAATCATAATAAAATAAAAAGTTGAACGTCGCAACGCCTGACGTCGATGTGATAAAAAGTCGAGTTTGGTATCATTTGATAGCTTTTTTGACCTCCTGAACACTTTTTATTATAAAGTAAGCCATTTTGAAACTACAGTCGAAAAACGAAATTGCCAATTTTCAGTTTTTCAGCGATATCTCGAAAACGATTTTTAATTTTGAAATTTTCTAAATGGATTCTTAAAGGTCATCAAAATATACAACTTTTGTGCTGATTTAACCAATCTCGTACCTCTTACAGTTTCCGAGATGGCAATGTTAGTACCAATTTTAAAAGTTACCCTGTAGTGGTCTGTAAGTCACATTTTGGTTCAATATTGATTTCGGAGGTCCTTATTATTTGAAGAAAAATTGTTTTTTTGAATCATGCACAGTCTCACCCCTGAAATTGCTTCTCAAAGAAAGATTAAAATCCCTGTAAAATTTTAAGCTGGTTAAAAAATCGTAAAACTTGGTTCAAAAGGGCCTTGACTGGAGATTTATTTTCTAAATTTTCAAAAACACAGTTTGAATAAAAAAAGGTTAGAGCAAACTTCAGGAATATGTTCTTTACTTAAAATTAGGGTACCCGTATTTTTTTGTTTTGCTTAATTCCGACTTTCAGGTGGCGAGGAGCTTCAGAAAAGGGGTCCCTAGACATTGTTTCGTTAATAATTTAGAAACCCATTGACCAATTTAATTAAGATTTGGCACGCGAACTAACTGAGTGAATTAATATAAGTATCATATTCTAACTTTGTAAAAGTCGCTAGAGGGCGCTAGTTACGAACATTGGTTTTCGTTTCTTTGCAATAACTTTTTTGTCCAAAATATTTTTAATTCTTGAAGTTTGAATAAAAAAAGGTTAGGACAAATTATTATTCTTTACTTAAAATTAGGGTACCCGTATTTTTTTGTTTTGCTGAATTCCGACTTTCAGGGGCGCGCGGAGCCTCAGAAAGAGACCCCCAAAACATTGTTTTGTTAATATTTTAGAAACCCATTGACCGATTTTACTAAGATTTGGTACGCGAACTAACTAAGTGAATTAATATAAGTATCATATTCTAACTTTGTAAAAGTCGCTAGAGAGCGCTAGTTACGAACATTGGTTTTGGTTTCTCTGCAATAACTTTTTTGTCCAAAATATTTTTAATTTTTGAAGTTTGAATAAAAAAAGGATAGAACAAACTACAGGGATAATGTTCTTTACTTAAAATTAAGGTACCCGTATTTTTTGTTTTGCTGAATTCCAACTTTTCAAGGGCCGCGGAACCTCAGAAACGGACCCCCAAAACATTGTTTTGCTAATATTTTAAAAACCCATTGACCGATTTTGTTAAGATTTGGTACGCGAACTAACTAAGCGAATTAATATAAGTATCATATTTTAAGTTTGTAAAAGTCGCTAGAGGGCGCTAGTCATGAACATTGGTCTTGGTTTCTCTGCAATAACATTTTTGTACAAAATATTTTTAATTTTTGAAGTTTGAATAAAAAAAGGTTAGGACAAATTATTATTCTTTACTTAAAATTAAGGTACCCGTATTTTTTGTTTTGCTGAATTCCAACTTTTCAAGGGCCGCGGAGCCTCAGAAACGGACCCCCAAAACATTGTTTTGCTAATATTTTAGAAACCCATTGACCGATTTTGTTAAGATTTGGTACGCGAACTAACTAAGCGAATTAATCTAAGTATCATATTTTAAGTTTGTAAAAGTCGCTAGAGGGCGCTAGTCATGAACATTGGTCTTGGTTTCTCTGCAATAACATTTTTGTACAAAATATTTTTAATTTTTGAAGTTTGAATAAAAAAAGGTTAGGACAAATTATTATTCTTTACTTAAAATTAGGGTACCCATATTTTTTGGTTTTTCTGAATTCCGACTTTCAGGGGGCGCGGAGCTTCAGAAAGAGACCCCCAAAACATTGTTTTGTTAATATTTTAGAAACCCTTTGACAGATTTTATTAGGATTTGGTACGCGAACTAACTAAGTGAATTAATATAAGCATCATATTCTAACTTTGTAAAAGTCGCTAGAGGGCGCTAGTTTCGAACATTTCTCTTGTTTTTTTTGCAATAACTTTTTTGTCCAAAATATTTTTAATTTTCTCGTTGCACGGTTAAACGTAGAATTTGAGTCTTTTCGAAAAAAAATTATTATTCAATAACTATAAAGGTTATTTTTAAATAATATCACGTAAACGACATTATGGTGCAATAGATTTGATTAATTTTGTGTCTTTAGGTCTTATAATCAAATTTCTAGATGTTTTGACGCTTAGTTTAGCAATTAGTAGTTATAAAAATTAATAACTAGCATAGGCGCGGACAAGAGAGGACGCGTTACATCCGGACCGTCCTGTTCTGTTTACTCGTCAGTTACTAATAAACTATCACAGTTATCAAAATGACACTTGAGCAAACTATTGTTAATAGATCGTTATGAGATGTCACCAACGCACATCCTGATATTTTAATCCGATTTTGAAATATTAGCAAAAGACACTCGCATTGGCCCAGGGGCCAAAGTACGCTTGTGGAGAGTTAAAGTACCACTTTATCTACTCTTGCGGTTAAAGTGATACTTGATCTACTATTCTGAGTTAAAAAGAAACACACTTTAAGACCTGCTATAGAAACAAAATTTCCTCCTCTGAAAACACATCGAATTCTAAACATCTACCGACCCAAGATGTCGATCGTGATCTCCCTTTTTTTATCAGCTCGTTGCCATAACCTTTATTGTTGGGGTATAATGTGAAAAGTGAAAATTTTTTTTGGTTGTATTTCAAGCCAATTTTTTTCCATTTAGCTAATTTTCGCACAGACAGGTCAGATGTGTGAGATAAACATAAAGTCTTTGAAACTTGAAAGGGTAGCCCTAGGGTTCAAATATATTACGTACTTAACTATTGATTTCCTGATTTTTTACAGCTTTTGTTTTTACTTGAACTAATTTAAAGTAATTTATTTGTTTTTTTTTTGGGAATAAATGCAAATAACATCAAAGGCCATTAATAACGCAATTTTGCCTATGAATAAACATTAAATTTTTATATCTCCATCTACAAGCAGAAATTAAATTGTAAAGTAATATGTATGTGAGGTAGATGGATATATATAGGAGAGGTATAAATAAATATATATTCTATCCTGACTTTTATAGTATCGAAATTGGAAAGAAAATAGCCTCAATAAGAGGGCAGTATAAAGTTTACGACCTGCGAGTGAGGTTATAGGTTTTAATTTGATATTATAGTCTGCAGTTGACTACTGAAGGTTTATTTCGCTTCAGCGTTTTCAAGTTTAAGTCTATTAAAGACTTTTAAATTATAAACTCTTAAAAAGTTACAAAGTTGTTTAAAATTCTTAAACTTTACATTTAGATTAATTAACATATTACTTAATAGGCCTTAATGTTTTACTAATATTTAAAAATATTTTTAAAATTACTCCAAGATTTTACATAATGTTTTAGCACTTTATTAATTGGTTTTCAACACCCCAAGAACACTAAAGGTACTAGAGAGGAAAAAATCAGAGGACCCTTGAGATCTAACATCATTTAATTCTTCTTAAGGTTGAGATGAATTCAGCAGTGAAGAGACGGAAGGTGTTTCTATAAGAAGACAGCAACAAGGACCTGGCTACAAGAAAGAGAATACAGATAACAAATTAGAGGATCCTTGAGATCTAACATCATTGAAGTCGTCCAAAGGTTGAGATGAATTCAACAGTGAAGGGGCGGAAGGGGTTGCTATAAGGGGGGAGCAACGAGACCCTGATTACTACAAAGAGAATACAGAGAAAAAAAATAGAAATTTCTTGAGAATACTGAGCTAACATGACTTGTATCACCGACACTTCTACGTTCAGCATCCTTGGGTTCACACAAAAACTGGAACGAATTCACGACTGAACAGACGAAAATAAATTATATAAGGAGGAAGCACGAAAACCCTGTCTCCTAGAAAGAGAGTTTGTTGTCTCTTGATGGCATAAGGATGGCTATTTTAAAAGCGATGGGGGATGTGCTATGTTACTGCCCTGCTTTAGCTCAAATAAGAGAACCAAGAAGAATATGGAGAAGGGGCGTCGACAACCCTTGCAATACATACATACTGTCACCACTGGGCTCGTGACTCCTGAGGGACTCTCAGATTGTATCAAGATAATTGGGGATTTATAAATGTACGCCAAGAGTTCCAATAAGATACATGTTTATTACAATAATAAATTCTTACTCATTTTGCTGTCATTACACTTTACATTTAATTACCAGTTGAATTCGCGCCTCGCTTACAATCAGTCGTTGCCTAGGGCTGCTCGCCTTTTCTATCTTTGAACTTGTAATAGTTCAAACTACCGTCCTTGTTATTGTAATGTTTGTTTCCTACTTCCTAATTATTACACCTAACTATTAAATACCACATAACTTTATAGTGTGACAATACATAGTATGTCATTGCGCAGCTTTTGTGGAGGGAGACCTACGTCAGCTGGGGTCAACCTATGTGTTAGACACGACGCGACGATGGCGACTTATACACAACTGCTGACCCCAGCTGACGTCATGCGCGGTCTCGACGAATTTCATGGAATGGCACACTATATTATCGATACACTTTGTAACAACTGTTAAGCCTTCTAATTCACACTCTACCAGGTACCTTAGGTTCTCAGTAGAACATATCGTCACTAACAAACTCACATATACAACGGCCATACTGTATAAATAAGAGCCTCTAAAGAGTTTTAAACACCGTGTCGTTAAATACAACTAACGTCTCTTTTTTTTGTTAAAACAATAATTAAAAACAAATAAGAAAACATTAAAAAAGTATAAAAGTTTTAAGGCATTATTTTATGTGTCATCTGTCCGTTGCTTTTCTTTTGAGTTGTGACTAGCTAGATAAGCAAAATGTAATACTTATCATTGTAAAGTTGTATATTTTGCTATTGTTTTATTATACAAATAATTAAATTTATAAGTAAATTGTCAAAACTGCATTTTAAATTTACGAATGTATTTAAGAATAGTAATTTTCGTATTAGTTGGAACTTCTCGAAAGCCCGACAGCAAAAATAACAATTTTAAGTTAAGAAATCAATAAGAGTAGGTATTTTCGTGTAATTGCCTTCCGAGAGGTGCTTTTGTGTATTATCAGATTCAATTAATATTTTTTCTTTTGTATTTAGATTACGGGTATCGCACCTGGCGGCGGTTAACTATAGGTTAAAGACAAGCGTTCTGGCTTGTACACTAAAGGCTGCGCCACACACACAGAGGTTTGTCTTCTAGACAGCGTTCAGGCTGCCTGCACAGGCCAAACCAGAGCGTCTGGACCGCCTACATAGCCCAAACAGGAGAGTGTGCACTACATTCAAGCGGCCTGCACAGACCAAACCGGAGCGTGTGAACATCGTTCAGACGGCCGGTTTTAAAGCTTCATCAGTAGTCATTGTAAGTATAAACGCTAGCACCCTAAAAAAATGGTAAACATGGCACTCAACTTAGCCTCGCCCCCTCCAACTGTATTCAATGTAACTCTAGAGGAGAAGTGAAGAAACAGGGAAAACTCGGAGCTCTAACAACTACAACTCCATCTGTAGTCATTGTTAAATTGAACACCAAGACTTCTGAAGTCTGAGGTGCCTGCGCATCTGCAGTAATAAAAACCTGCGCGTGTTAAGCCAAAGTGATCAGCTTATCAGTTAGTTAAGCCTCTGTACAAACTCTCAAGCTTTCACTACAGCAGACTAGGCCTGCATAGGCAAATCGGAGCGTCTGTATATCGTTCAGACACCCTACATAGTTCTGGCCGACTCCCGCCTGCCGTTGTAAATGCCTGAGCGTCCGTAGTGGGCTTTAGTCCATGTGATGCTTAACCTAGATCATATTTGACTGCTCTCGTTCAAATTTAACGTTATCTCAATTTTATCCATGGCCTTCTTTACAATTATTTAGATATGAGATGATCATTAGGAGCAGAGAATACCAGTTTTACGTCGCTTCGGAGCAAGAGTGCGAAAAAATTATGAAACTGATCTAGGACGGAATTCAAGTGATGAACGCGTATTGCTAAGCTCTACGTCAGCTAAATACACCCTTCTCTCGGGCAAAATTCGAATTTCATCAAAAATGAATGTTAAGCTGACTCCAACTAAACCTACTATGAACCCGCATGCGCTGTAAATCTACCGTAACGTAAACGAGTTACGGCGCATGGGCCCATGCGGGTTTATACCTGGTTTAGCTTAAGCCATGATTGTAAAATCGGCCCTGAATATTTTCCCCTATGTTTAACTTATGTAAACTACTGACTGACCTTCGACCCTTCAAGTTTATTCGTGTGGCGACTCTACAATGGGAAAAAAAGTAAAAGCAGTACTTACAGCATTCCAAGCGCGTTTTAAAAATCAATTGTTAACATAATGAAGAGATCGAGTGAACTGTTCTAGAAAATAAGTGCTTAATGTGGAAAGCTCAAAAGTCTAGCGTTTCTTTTCGTATTTATTTTTTGAGTTTATAAAAAAAAATATATTTCTTATCGTTAACAAAATTTAATTTTTTTCTTTTTGTTGTTTACAAAGGGAAGAAGCTATGGTTACATATGTAAATGTGAGAAAATGTGTATTTCTGGATATTTTCTCAACCTGTTGAAGTTACCTTTGAAGTATATTTAATTTGTTTCTTTTATTTTCTCATATCACTCTTCTCTACTATCTGGTAGTAGCTATACATTTTTATGTTTTTTTTTCTAAGATTTAGCATCAAAGTTTATCAAAATTAAAAAATTAATTTACTCGCTTCGTCGTCGTTTCTATTTGTTAACAATCGTCTAAGCAATCGTAATACAGCATCTTCTGCTACTGATGGGTTAGACTCGTTATCATAGCATTATATAAAGGTAATGTGGCTAGCACTGCACTTTTAATTGCAGGTTATACATCTGTACACTCAACTTTATGAGTTGGGTACGTCTCAATCTCAATGTGGAAGGAACGTTACGGTGATGTAACAAAGTTCTAAGAGAACAGCTTACATCCTTTAAACATTCTTAGAACAGTGAAGAAGTTCTGTTGCAATTTATAATGCAAAATAATGAAAAATGAATTTTTAATTTAAAAGACGAGATTTTAATTAGTTTTTACTAATATAAATGAACCGACAAGGCTTCATGTCTTAATGTCGCTACGAAGCACGGTCAGTTACGTAATCGTAATTACTTATCAGACTATCTGTACAAATGATAGTCCTACAGAAGAGTTCTTAGCTTTTGATGTAGACTTAGACAATGCTAGAAAAGCGCGAGTCGTGCCACTTAGACGACTTCGTCCAATTAAATCGTCTACGATGGTATATCCTATTCGCTATTACGCTTTTACGAAAAAGAATTTCGTTCTTGAAATAAACTAAGAAATTTGTGGAAAAATACGACAAATGAAACTTTTTATAAACTGCTACAACTGAACTCAAAGTTTTGAGATGCAAGCTTCGTAAAAGAAGTTTGAAATTATCGTGACTACCAAAAGGCAGATTAGATAGATCTTTTCAAAACTGATCGATAGATCCTTATAGTAGGTAGGTACTCCAACATAGATCCCGTGTGACGAGCGGTAGGAATGCGTAAATACCTAAATTGGTGTGTATCCCCACCAACGCAGTAGCCATCGTCATTAAATTATTAAAGAGGCGTGGCTAAATCTGCGCGAACTTATCCCTACCGCTCGTCAAGTTAAATCTGTTTTGCATTATACGACTAACATATGGGTATACCAGTGATTGGTTCATAAACGACGAACGGATCGTCTTTCGAAAGATGAACTAATGCACAATTCTATAGATCGGAGTATCAACATACCACCAAACCTACAGACAGACGATCCGATAACACCACCTTATAGACTTGCAGACCAGCAGACTGGTAAACGCATTTGTAGACCTACAGAGCTACATATTAACATATCTAGACAGATCTACATGCTACAGCCAACAGCTATCTAGAAATTAAAACTCACAGATCTACAGCGTCAGAAACGTACAGACTTAAAGGCCTTAAATAGCTCGACATATCAACAAAGCGTCATACAGATGTCCTCTTCCAGTGACGATTACACGGGCTGGCAGCGGAGTCAGTCCTCTGCTTGGTGAGTCTACCGTTCTATAACATGTAGACCCAAAATTGGTCAAGTTAGAGACTCCATCAGTGCACCTGTCAAAATCTTCAAACCACACCTAAAGTGGCTTGGGTGTGAGATGACTTAGGTCGAGTATCTCGTACGTTATGGATCCATAACATTCCATAACTTAATTATTTTCATTGTTTGAAACCGGTTTTTGAACACTTAGAGAATAGATATCTATTCGTCAGAAGGTAACTATCTTACGAGAGACTCGGCATTAAACAGTTGTATATCTCACTATTTCTAATACAATCCAGAGATTCCACTACCAATATTTCTTAGTATTATTTTTTTAATTTAAATTTATGTTGTCTATTTATAAGCTTATTTGGTATTATTATTAAGTTATAAAAAATATATTTTGATTACCATCGTACACATAATAGAGAGAGTCAATAATGAGAGTAGTTAAATAAACTGAATAAACAACGAGTTCATACTGCATTTAACTTTGATGTTGGTAATAATTTTACACATTATTATGATGTATGTTCATTGAGTTCATTGTTATATTAGTAAATAGAATCATATTAAAAAAATATAACACAGTGATAACAACCGTTATTTTTGATCAATTAATAACAGTCGACTTATAGTCCAACAGAATTAGCAAAAATTCGATGGTATACAAAACAAAATTAGGTCCGTATTGAGACCTTTCTTAATATATTAATTTGTACCTATACTTTAAGAATCCGATGAGTCCCGAGCTGGGTCACAGGCGCGCGCGTGAATAAATGGACTTGAAGAGGAAAAAAATGTTTGTGCGTAAATTTCTCGGAAAGGGTGCAACCCAGCGAAAAATGACTAGAGTACAATTTCATAGATGAAGCATTTCTACAAAACAAATGTTCTATAAAAAGTTTTCGTTAGAGCAATGGTCTAACCACAAAATTCCTTTTAAAAAAGATATGTTTTCAAAAATAATTTTAAGCAGGCGAATCAATGTCGTACAAAATAATTGCACGCCGATGGACGAAAAACTGTTTTACTCCTAGACGAACAATGATAAAATTACAAAAATAATTTCAATTTGAAGCTGAAGATTTTGGCTTTCATTTTTGTATATTTTTGATTTACTTTTGTTACGTCTTGTACTATTAAACAGCTAATGAAATTTTCTTTGTACCATTTCTTAAATAGTTGCAGATAGTTTGTTGGATGAATTATTTTAGAAATTTTTCCTTTAGGCATATCGTTCCTTATGAATCATTTTTTAAAGTTACAGCATAAAAAATCGATTATACATTATTTTATAAAAGCGTAGTGACTTAAAACTTTTGGATTTTAAAAAAAATTTATATTTTTAAATATTTTCATTTAAAAATATACCCTTATATTTTTACTAATTTAGTATCTAAATTTTACCAAGAATCCAAATCTGTTTAAAAATGCAGGATGTTCCTGCCAAGGGGTCAGTATTACCGTATCCGTTTAATACTGTAGATACGAGAACGGTAATTTTTTTTTCATTTTAGGACAAAACTCATACGATATTTTATACTCTAAAGCAGTGTTTATTTCAAAAACATAAAAATATATAGGGTGTTCCATTTAAAAAAAAGTTAATTTTGTGAATATCTTGAAAACTAAATGTTCAATTATTTTTTTGTGTTGACCATCGTAATCAGCGGTAAAAATTATGATTCTTTGTTAATTCATCCAGCTTTGTATCTTCAATAATAAAAAAGTTAGCAATGGTGAGTACTTCGTATAAAATTGGCTGTATATGTACATAGAGTCCTAAAAATAACAATAAAGATGAAGTGCAATATGACCAGATGACAACCCCGTTTACACTATAAATATTGTGATCTGATAGAGCTTAATCGGCGTCTTCACTTTAACCAGCTATTTCAGGACCCCCTGTACATATATATGTGCTCGCTTATGCAGTTATATTTTCTTGTCGCAGTATATAGCTCTAAAAGGCATAATAAGCCTTTTTTGAAAATATTTTTGTGAGACTGATTTTTCAGTCGAAATATTTCCACAGATTTACCTGAATTCAACAGCTGGTTGTTAATTACTAGTACATCTGAGTCCGTTGTGGTTTTCATAGACTAAAGGATGAATTATTATGTTTCATTTACATAAACGAAAGTTGAAAAATCTTTAGTACTTTAAATGTAGTAGGGATTTTAAGAAAATGTCGTCGATATTTCCACTTCTCAACTGCATTAAATATAAAAAGTAAACTTGAGATTGTAAGTAAATTATTATAAGTGCATCAAAAAGTAGACTTATTTTCCTTCAAAATTAGTCAAATGTTTTTTTCAACTCGTTAAATATTAACGATTTTACAGAAATTTTTAAATGAAAATATTTAAAAAAATCACAATTTTTAAAAATCAAGAAGTTTTAAGTCACTACACTTTTATAAAATAATGTATAATCGATTTTTTATGCTGTAACTTTGAAAAATGATTCATAAGGAACGATATGCCTTAAGGAAAAATTTCCAAAATAATTCATCCAACAAAATATCTGCAACTATTTATGAAATGGTACAAAGAAAATTTCATTAGCTGTTTAATTGTACAAGACGTAACAAAACTAAATCAAAAATATACAAAAATGATAGCCAAAATCTTCAGCTTCAAATTGAAATTATTTTTATAATTTTATCATTGTTCGTCTAGGAGTAAAACAGTTTTTCGTCCATCGGCGTGCAATTATTTTGTACGACATTGATTCGCCTGCTTAAAATTATTTTTGAAAACATATCTTTCTTAAAAGGAATTTTGTGGTTAGACCATTGCTCTAACGAAAACTTTTTATAGAAGATTTGTTTTGTAAAAATGCTTCATCTATGAAATTGTACTCTAGTCATTTTTCGCTGGGTTGCACCCTTTCCGAGAAATTTACGCACAAACATTTTTTTCCTCTTCAAGTCCATTTATTCACGCGCGCGCCTGTGACCCAGCTCGGGACTCATCGGATTCTTAAAGTATAGGTACAAATAAACATATTAAGAAACGTCTCAATACGGAGCTAATTTTGTTAGGCAAAATATCTAATTCTGTTGGACTATTAACAATATCACATTTTGGTAATCATAATCATTAACTTGATTGGTTACTTTACAAAATTGTAAAGGTATAACAACTAATAAATATAAAAAATATTTGTCTTATTAAGAACAATTAATTTATCAAATAAGATGAAAATAGAAAAAAATACCTTTAAGACGGTTTTTACAACATGCAAGTCTCTCCCGACTCTAACTCCGTTACGAGTGATTTGTAGCAAATTTTACCTCTAATCAAAATTAAAGAATATTAAATTTTCTATTAGAAGCAATAAAAGTATATGTTAAATTTGTCATAATTAATCTATAAAAATAATTAAAAAGAAAAAAATATGTATTAAGCCGATTTTTACAACATGCAAGTCTCTCCCGACTCTAGCTCCGTTAAGAGTGATTTGTCGCTAATTTTACCTCTAATCAAAATTAAAGAGCATTAAATTTTTTATCAGAAGCAATATAAATATCTGTCGTATTTGCCATAATTAGTCTATCAAAATAAATGAAAATAGAAAAAATATCTTTAAGACGGTTTTTACAACATGCAAGTCTCTCCCGACTCTAGCTCCGTTAGAAGTGATTTGTCGCTAATTTTACTTCTAATCAAATTTGAAGAGCATAAAATTTTCTATCAGAAGCAATAAAATTATCTGTTTTATTTGCCATAATTAGTATATCAAAATAAATAAAATTTAAAAAAATATGTGTTAATTCGATTTTTACAACCTGCAAGTCTCTCCCGACTTTAGCTCCTTAAGGATGCATCTGAGGGTAATTTTACCTCAAATTAAAATTATAGAGTACAAAATAGTCTTTCGGAACTAATAAATGTATTTCTCTTAGTTGCCATAGTTAATCTATGAAAAGAAATGAAAGAGATGTGTAGTAACCGTACCATAATTTTCTTATTAACGTTATTATATTTCTTAAATTGCTTTTCTTTATATTTAAGAAATATACACAATAATATGAACTTTTATATAGCAATTAAATTAAAAATTAATGCGGTCGAAATAAGTTAGGCTTAAATATTTGATTATTTGCACTGCGTTGTGTTGTTATAAGAGGAAGATCATGGTGTATAAAGTAGCAAAAAAGTAACAAAAACTTTTGAAAAATACTTTTAAATAAAATATAAGATAACATTTATTTATCTAATTTTGTGTTCCGCATTTAAACTTTATTTCGGTACGTTTATTTAAATAAATTCCCCTTTTATAAAACGTACGTAAAACCACATGTAACTTGGTTGAATACACAAAATGTAAGTAAGAGGTAGAGAAGATGTATATTGTGCTAATACGAGAAGCATCGATTAAATAGAGTGTAAAAGAAGAAATAGAACACGATTTTATAGAAACACGTACGGATCAAATAACCTAATTACTAACTAGTATCTACTAGTACTTCCATTTCTTACTTCTTTATATAAGTTAGAGGCTTCCGCTATGGGAGCAGCACTTGGCTACCTTACCGGAATCGGAAGTTATATATGGTAGCTGTCTCAATTTCGCTTTCATCTAAAAAGCCCCTTTAGCTCTATGGCTCTGTACTCCGTATAGGTATTATTTATTAACGCACCAAAAATACCACCCTAAAATAATACTCATAATTCACGTTTAAAGAAAAAGAGGTGTTAAAAAATAAAAACTTTTTTTCTTCTTCACCTACACATAAACTTTAATTATCACAAGTGTCGTTATTAGAAACTCAACTTTACCCAACTCATTTCCTATTCATACTCGTACAAGCTCCTAGTATCTTTAGTGAAGTTGTCAGAGTCAGTTTGTGGCAGAGCTATTTAAATGCTATATCCTTTTTGCATGTCACTTTTGTTGTCACTATGTGTTTTTATCCCATCAATATTTAAGTATCTATGTAATATAAAAGATAATTGAACTTGATGTTACCTACTCTATAATACTCCACATACCTCTCTATACATACAGACACTTTAATTGAGATTAATTTAATTTTAGACTCTGTTTTAATTAGCTTTTAGTTGATTTCATTTGGAATTTGATTAGTCTTAATTTATGCATAATGTACTTATACTGATTTAAATTATACAGGGTGTTTTAAAAACAAACATTTATAAGAATGGTTAGATAGACGGACGGACGGAACGACAGACAAAAACAATTTGTAGAATGTACATAAAGTGTGATTTTAAGGATTATAGCTGCCTTAAGGAGAAATTTAAAAAAACTCATGACCTAAGTCGGGCTGAGTTTCAACTTTCAAAACGCTTGAACTCGGTGAATATTTGTATTAGAGGGGCTATAATATAATTAAATTAAAGGTAATTTTATAAGTTACAAAAAAGGCGTTAATGAATTTTTCGTCAAACTAAATGGTTTTTGAGTTATTTGCAAAAAACTTGTTTTTCGTCCCTTTCAAGTTTCAACCCTTATAAAAAACAATTTGATTTAGGTAAGGTGTCAAATTTTTAGTTTCTTAAAATATACCTATCCTACAACCTTTAGGCCAATTTTCTTTCTTCATAAATTTTTTTCTTGACATATTAAATTACTCAAAAAACTAGCCTTATCGCTATTACGTCACAGATAGCGGGACCCTAACTTTAAAAGCTTAGATCTCCCTTAATTTTTGTGCTAAAGATCTGCGGATTGAACCTTTATTTCTAGATATATTATTGCACATGTTTTTATAAAAAAAATTCCAGGGATGTCCAAAAATAGAAACGAGAGCTTCAGAAGCTAACAAAATACTTCTAATTGTAAGTATTCAGGCTGAGAGAAAACCAAAACTAGCATTCAAATTTCTGTAGCTCTTTAAACATTTTATAATGAGTATCTTAAAATATACCTATCCTAGAACTTTTACACCAATTTTCGTCCCTCATTAATTTTTCTCTTGAGAGATATCACTATGACGTCACAGATAGCAAAACTCTAACTTTAAAAGCCTATATCTCGGTTAATCTTTGTTCTAAAGATGTGGAGATTGCTCCTTTGTGTTTAGATAATATATTATTACACATGTTTTGATAAAAAAATTTCCAGGGGTGTCTAAAAATAGAAACGAGAGCTTCAGAAGCTAACAAAATACTTCTAATTGTAAGTATTCAGGCTGAGAGAAAACCAAAACTAGCATTCAAATTTCTGTAGTTCTTTAAACATTTTATAATGAGTATCTTAAAATATACCTATCCTAGAACTTTTACATCAATTTTCGTCCCTCATTAATTTTTTTCTTGAGAGATATCACTATGACGTCACAGATAGCAAGACTCGAACTTTAAAAACCTATATCTCTGCTAATCTTTGTTATTAAGATGTGGAGATTGCTCCGTTGTGTTTATATAATATATTATTACACCTGATTTATAAAAAAAATTCCAGGGGTATCCAAAAATAGAAACGAGAGCTTCAGAAGCGTACAAAATACTTCTAATTGTAGGTATACAGGCTGAGAGAAAACCAAAACTAGCATTCAAATTTCTGTAGCTCTTTAAACATTTTATAATGAGTATCTTAAAATATACCTATCCTAGAACTTTTACACCAATTTTCGTCCCTCATTAATTTTTCTCTTGAGAGATATCACTATGACGTCACAGATAGCAAAACTCTAACTTTAAAAGCCTATATCTCGGTTAATCTTTGTTCTAAAGATGTGGAGATTGCTCCGTTGTGTTTAGATAATATATTATTACACATGTTTTAATTAAAAAAATTCCAGGGGTGTCCAAAAATAGAAACGAGAGCTTCAGAAGCAAACAAAATACTTCTAATTGTAAGTATTCAGGCTGAGAGAAAACCAAAACTAGCATTCAAATTTCTGTAGCTCTTTAAACATTTTATAATGAGTATCTTAAAATATACCTATCCTAGAACTTTTACACCAATTTTCGTCCCTCATTAATTTTTTTCTTTAGAGATATCACTATGACGTCACAGATAGCAAGACTCGAACTTTAAAAACCTATATCTCGGTTAATCTTTGTTCTTAAGATGTGGAGATTGCTCCGTTGTGTTTAGATAATATATTATTACACATGTTTTTTTAAAAAATTTCCAGGGGTGTTCAAAAATAGAAACGAGAGCTTCAGAAGCTAACAAAATATTTCTAATTGTAGGTATTCAGGCTGAGAGAAAACCAAAACTAGCATTCAAATTTCTGTAGCTCTTTAAACATTTTATAATGAGTAACTTAAAATATACCTTTCCTAGAACCTTTACACCAATTTTCGTCCCTCATTAATTTTGTTCTTGAGAGATACCACTATGACGTCACAGATAGCAAGACTCGAACTTTAAAAGCCTATATCTCCGTTAATCTTTGTTCTAAAGATGTGTAGATTGCTCCGTTGTGTTTAGATAATATATTATTACACATGGTTTTATAAAAAATTTCCAGGGGTGTCCAAAAATATAAGCGAGAGCTTCAGAAGCTAACAAAATACTTCTAATTGTAGGTATTCAGGCTGAGAGATAACGAAAACTAGCATTAAAATTTCTGTAGCTCTTTAAACATTTTATAATGAGTGTCTTAAAATATACCTATCCTAGAACTTTTACACCAATTTTCGTCCCTCATTAATTTTTTTTTGAGAGATATTACTATGACGTCACAGATAGCAAGACTCGAACTTTAAAAGCCTATATCTCGGTTAATCTTTGTTCTAAAGATGTGCGGATTGAAATGTTGTTTTTAGATATATTATCATCAAACGTGTTTTTTTTTTAAATTTCCCGGGGTGTCCAAAAATAGTAACGAGAGCTTCAGAGGCGTACAAAATACTTACAACAATTTTCTAAGCCAACCAAGATCAAAGATTTAAGTTCCCTTCAAAAGTTGAGGTTGAAATCCGATTCCAAAGCGAATGTGAGCTCAGAGCGAGTGTTTAGTGAATAAAAAAGCCACAAAAATCCATTTATTATTGACCATCCCGTACAATTGATCCAATAAATTTCAGTTTTTGCATCAATTTGAGGTCTTTAGAATTAAATTTATAGTAATTCCGGTTTAAGTACTACCGTAAGTGCACTTTTCAATGTAACGTTTTTTTTTCTTTCATTTATCTACCTTACAAAAATATAGTGGCTCTGATTGCATGTTTCTTATGCTAACTTTATAAATAATTTATAAAAGTTCGTCGTGAATTGTGTAATAAAAAATGAAAAAGGAAAAGTGTATGAAAAGTTGTGTGATTAACAAGCAGAAAATTGAGTCAAATACTTATGGAAAAAAAATCAAAAAAAATTTACTCGAGATTCAAAGATAATAATTATTTACGTATTTAAAGTAAATTTAGATGAATGATTAATTTTACTCCGTTTTCTTTACAAACTAACTTTCGCTGTTGTTAATAATTAATTATTAACCTCAAAACACAATTTTTTTTAGATTTCAGCCCAAAATTAGTTAAAAAAAACCTCATACATAAGCAAGCCATGGAATGTACTATATTTATAGTATTTAATCACCGAACTAACATACTAAATGTCTCCGCTTCTATGCCAACTTAGATATATAGCAGGTCATTGAAGAGCACTTCAATAAAGAAACCCTAGCCTAACCTAAGCTAATGTAATATGTCCTAACCTAACTTGACATGGCTGATGAAATGCTACTCTCGACTGCTCTACTACTTAGTGGGAGGCGCTGTCGTGGTAAATACGCAAACTAAAACGCCAAAATTACTTAAAATCGTGTGGTCCTTGAATCAGTCCTTTTAATTATTGCATGGAGCTCTCTTTTAGGATATTGCCACGTAGAGAGAATTTTTCATCAATAAAAAAGGAAATTTATGGCTTAATCGTAAGTTTTATCAAAAAAATGTAAGAAACAAAAAATATAGATAATTTTATGGTAAATATTTTTTGTTTAAAATAATTTTTTGTAACAAGCATAGTTTCCAAGATAAGCAGAAAAAGTTATATTTTAGACATTTTCCAAGAGAGGTGCTCTATAAGTCCGATGCACTTATGAAATTTTACAACGTGAACTAGGCACAAAATCTCCTAATGCTGAAACCTTAACTATGTGTAGTACTTATTATCATACTAAAACATCCCACCCCTCAGAAAGGGAAACCCCCCAAAATTGGGTTAGAATTTCGAATGGAACTCTTCTTTAGGATATTGCCATGTAAGGGTATCTTTCTGGCAATAAAAAAGCAAATTTCTGGCTTCATGGTAAGTTTTAACCAAAAAATAATAGCAACAAAAAATATAGATAATTTTATGGTGAACATTTTTATTTAAAAGAATTTTTTGTGACATGCATAGTTTCCGAAATAAGCAGAAAAATTATATTTGAGACATTTTCCAAGAGAGCTACACTTTACCATTTTATATTGTGAACCAGGCACAAAATCGCTTAAAGTTGAAACCTTTACTATTGTGTAGTACTTACCTACCTATTATTATACGAAAAAAAAACACCCTTTAGAAGGGGACTTCTAAACCCCCCCTCAAAAAATTGGGTTTGAATTTCGAATGGAACTCTTCTTTAGGATATTGCCATGTAAAGGCGATTTTTTTGCAACAAAAAAGTAAATTTGTGGCTTAATGGTAAGTTTAATGAAAAATATGTACAAAATAAAAATGTAGATAATTTTAGGGCAAACATTTTTTGTCTAAAAGAATTTTTGTGACATGAATAGTTTCCGAGTTAAGTGGAAAAAGCTATATTTTAGACATTTTCCAAGAGAGCTGCTGTAGCACAACTTTATTTTTTTTGGAGACTTTTGGTATGTTAATTTAGTAACGAAATATCATATCTTATACAATGCCATACAATGCCTAAATTCCTTGCTTTTGAGAATTTTTTCATTAAATTTTCTTAAAATAGCTCCATTAATTTAAAAAGAAAAAATTTAAAAAGCAATAAAGTTAATATTTATGTAATTGAAATAAGTTGAAAAAAAATGTACAAATAAATAGAAAAAAATATATACAATATAAATATTTATTTTTATGAAGGAATTCCAACTTAATAAAAGGTCCAATATAAGTAATACAGTAACCGAACTCTGAGATTCCTTGATTCCTCTTGATAGAATTCGTGCCCGGAATTGATTAACAAGACGAGTTCCACTTATTTCTCAAAAATCATATTATATACTATATAACGCCGTCTGTTAGAAATAAAGCAAAATGTTGACGACGACATTTCGTGTCTGAAAACTACAACTAGGCAGTAAGGGTTAATAATCTATTTTATTAGATAAAAATAAAATTTCTACTGAAATTTCGCTTCAAAACTTAACTTGACGTAAAAATAAGTTTCTTTCAACACCTCTCTTCTCCTTTTTCTACTTTATAATATAAATTTATTTCGTCTTACAAGTTTAAACTTTTTAAATTGAATAAGTCTGCCCCTCAGTCTCTTTTTAATATTATTATCGTTAATAGTTGATATTTGGTAAATTAACACCAATTTGTGATCTGCTCTATTGTGGCTAGAAAGGTCTGTTGTGGCTGGAAACTAAACAAATCACGTGCTCAGAGAAATCATAAAGCCAACGGTTTTAGTCATCAATTATCACTATTTAATTACTGACGATTGTTAGATAATTTATAAATACGCAAGAGATAATTAAAAGGGCCACCTATAATATAATAAGCCAAAGTTAGTGATAATTTCAAGGTCATTGAACAAAAATGCAAAACATTTGTATTTTCAATATCTACTTTCCAATAGCTTTTCAATGATGTATCACAAAGGTATGTTGCCAGTTAAAATTTTAGGGATGGGGTTGCTTACGCTTAGGGGTGAAAATTCTTGAAATAGTAGTTTTGACAAAATAACTTCCCATTACGCGTCATTTACAAAAACGTTTGTTCCAAATTAATATTTTTTTTCGTTTCCGAGATATTTAAGGTTAAAGTTTTTGTTGGGACACCCTGTAACCTGTATTTACTAACTGTCTTATATTACCAACAGTAATTCGTTATTGAGTACCTTTTTACAAAAAATTAAGACAGCGGCTTAATATATCGTGTGTGTGCTTTCAATAAAATATTAAATAAAATAACATTTTCTGGGGTAATCCCCTACCCTCTTCATAATAATAGTCACAAAACTAATAAACAAGTCATCCAAGTATTTCATTACAGGCCTGTTTGCTTTAGCGTACCACATTTTTACAAGTTTTCACGCTCGTGACGGAAAAATCAATTGTAAAAATAAATAACACAACGTGTTCGTTGCTCCCATAAAGTTTGAGTACTCTTGCTCGTAATGTAAAGAATAACTACAAATAGTAGAAAAACAAAAACGTTTATAAATAGTTATACACGGTGAGGAAAACTTATCAACTATTTTATTATCGATTTATACAAAAAAAATTTTAAGTTACTAGGCTCGAAGTGATTCAAATATTATGGGTGAGCTTGAACTGCTTGCGCGTTAAAGCGCGGTGACTCAAAAGAGTTTAACTCTGTAACACCCTGTATAATTAAAAATAATTTCCCAGTGCACTACTCTAATTAGTAACTTTACAGTGGGTTTTTTTTATTGTTTAACAATTTTATTAAAATTTATTATTATTTATTTATTATACGTACGAATTTCATTATTTTGTTTCGTACAATTTTTCTTTTCAGCTCCATTTAAACACACTTTTCTTTGAAGTAAATCAGTCAGTGTATTGATACTTCAAATATTTTCCAACAAAGGAAATGATGGAAAATTGATTTGGCTGTGTTTTATGTTTTTAATAAATTAAATTTGGAAAATATACAAATTTGTTTCTTTGAATAATTATTTATTGATAACTCGATTTAGTTTTACAGTAGTACGTGTGTGGATTAGAAGATTCAAATGAACGAAAAATCAATATCAATTATTTTAATTTAGACGTAGCTACATTGGAAGGACAATTTAATAGAATTATGAATAATTTATACAACCCCGAGCCAATCAACAACAAAAGTAATAATTTGCTCAATAAATAGGGCAGGTCGCTAGTAATCGCTAGTAAGTAGTATCATTGAACACTCTTTAGTGTAGCTCTATGATTCACCCCTTTAATAAATATTTCTAGCCACGCCACTGATGAAATCTTCTATTTAACGGACCTTTTTGTCCATCTCTTGGTGAGTCGTCTAGGTGACCTCTTCTCTACGTTTTACCCATATGTGCAAATTTCGTGCAGCTGCTCCTCTTCATCGTTACAGCCGACATACTTCATCCATGCTCCATTCTGTCCTTCTATGATATGTATAGCCATTTATAAAATGTTTTAGCCATTTATAGAATATATGTGCTTCAAGAATGGAACGGGGCGTTTTTCCACTTCGCTGTGCTCTCCGCTCCGCCAACAACGTTTTGTTTGGCTCTACACCAGTAGCAAAGGCCCACACACAAGCTTTCCGTGGGCACAGGCCAAACCGGAGCACCTGTACATCTTTCAGGCAGCCTAAGAGGCTGTGTAGGTCTGTGTAGATCCAAACTGCCCAAGCAAGCATGAGGAAAAGTCTGTGAGTGCGTCTCCGCCTATGTATGACCATTTATAAAATGTATGTGCTTCAAGAATAGAACGGAGCGGTTCTCCACTTCGCTGTGCTATCCGCTCCGCCCACAGCGTCTTGTTTCGTCCTTCACTAGAGGCGAAGGCACACACACAGGCTATCGACCTGCATAGGCCAAACCGGAGCGCCTGTACATCGTTCAGGCTACCTGAAAGGCTGTGTAGGCCTGTGCAGGCCTGAACTGCGCAAGCAAGCATGAATAAAAGCCTGCGAGTGCGTCTCCGCCTATGTATGGTTATTTATAAAATGTACGTGCCTCTAGAATGGAACGGAGCGGCTCTCCAGTGCGCTGTTCTCTCCGTTCCGCCAACAGCTTGTTGTTTGGCTCTACAATAGAGGCCAAGGCGCATACCCAGGCTTTCGGCCTGCACAGGCCAAATCGAAGCGCCTGTACATCGTTCAGGCGGTCTGAAAGGCTGTGTAGGCCTGTGTAGGCAGAAACTGCTCAAGGATGCATGAGTAAAAGCCTGCGAGTGCGTATCCGCCAATGTATGGACATTTATAAAATCTGTGTGCTTCAAGAATGGAACGGAGCGGTTCTCCACTTCGCTGTGCTATCCGCTCCGCCAACAACGTCTTGTTTGGCCCTTCACTAGAGGCAAAGGCACACACACAGCCTTTCGACCTGCACAGGCCAAACCGGAGCGCCTGTACATCGTTCAGGCTGCCTGAAAGTCTGTGAAGGTCTGTGCAGGCCTGAACTGCGCAAGCAAGCATGAATAAAAGCCTACGAGTGCGTCTCCGCCTATGTATAGTTATTTATAAAATGTACGTACCTCTAGAATGGAACGGAGCAGCTCTCCAGTTCGCTGTTCTCTCCGTTCCGCCAACAGCTTGTTGTTTGGCTCTACACTAGAGGCCAAGGCACATACCCAGGCTTTCGGCCTGCACAGGTCAAATCGAAGCGCCTGTACATCGTTCAAGCGGTCTGAACGGCTGTGTAGGCCTGTGTAGGCCCAAACTGCTCAAGCAAGCATGAGTAAAAGTCTGCGATTGCGTCTCCGCCTATATATGGCCATTTATAAAGTGTATGTGCTTCAAGAATGGAACGGAGCGTTTCTCCACTTCGATGTGCTATCCGATACGACAACAGCGTCTTGTTTGGCCCTTCACTAGAGGCAAAGGCAAACACACAGGCTTTCGGTCTGCACAGGCCTAATCCGAGCGCCTGTACATCGTTCAGACGGTTTTAGAGGCTGTGTAGGCCTGTGTATGTCCACACTGCGCAAGCAAGCATGAGTAAATGCCTGAGAGTGTGTCTCCGCCTTTAAGAAAACATTTTTTTAAAGAAAAGTCCTTGATCTTTGTAGGTTCGAAAATATTGAATTTGAAACAATCCTGTGACTCTGAGAGACACACTTTATGCTTTCCAGTATTAAAACTACCAGTAAAGCCATTCAATTCCGAAAAAAAAGCAGGTTTAATTGAAGTAGAGCACTTACGCTCAGGTGAAAAATCCAGCGTGTCCGGGTAAGGTTTTGTTCAACTAGCTGGTGTACTTTACAATCTAGGTAGAGATCACTTAACTTGTTATGCAGCTTTCCCATCCCTGGCCAGACTGGGTAAGGGAATTTACTATGGAGAGGTTTGCTTTGGCGCATGCCATTCTCAGAGAACTCTCTCAATTAAAAAAGAATATCATGTAGGCAATGTGAACACCCGACCCTAGGCCTATGGGAAAAAGACAAGCAAGTATGGACATTATTGGTAATGGTTAGGCCGCGATGGTGGCCGTCAAAAACGTTGGAATGGTCGGCTACGGACAATTAGATTTACAACACGAAACCAGAGTTATCTCTCTCTATCCAGTCTTCTGGGTATCTGCTAACTGTCTTATGTATAATCAACCGAGCAATCTGCTGGCCTACACTGAGACTCTCTAGGTCTGCCTGTCGAATTCCAATGACTGAATTCCGATATTCGATGAACCTTACTACATCCACTACGTCGCGTCGTATCGATTTCTTATGTCTTCGCTTGTTTGTACATCTTACATGGACTTGGATGGCTATTCATTTCGATCAATCTTGGTATTTGCTTTGTGTTTGTTTCAACTGCTCAATTCAACATCACAGTTCTTAGGCTTCAAGTCATCCTTGTAGCGTATAATGTTTGCTGAATATTCCCAGCGAGATCTTTAGAGCTAGTGATTACGGTGTCCAGATGAAACTTCATCGGCTACTCAATTAATGCATCACTCATCTACAGTTTACTTCTTGGGAATATTCCCAGAAAGATCTTTGGAGCTAGTATTTTCCCAAGTCATTCGCATGTGTCCGTAAACTTAGCAGGGACTTTTTTGATTTAAAAAAAAACCTTTCGCCAATCGTTTGTAAGTCGTTTGTAACTGTTTGTAAGTCCGGTTCCGACGTTTGTAAGTCAAAAATAAGCGAGATATTCATGTTTTAAAAACCTTCTGCCAACTTACCGGAAGCAGGAACTTTTTATCTGATAAGAAAAATTTAAGTACCAATCGATAGACAATCGTTTGTAAGTATTTGTAACTCCTGTCCCGACGTTTGTAACTCAAAAATAAAAAAGATACGACCCAAAAACTAACGTCAACTTGGCAGGGACTTTTTGTCCGATAAGAATTTTTTTTATACCAATTGATAGATAATCGTTTGTAAGTATTTGTAACTCTTGTCCCGACGTTTGTAACTCAAAAATAAAAAAGATACGGACCAAAAACTAACGTCAACTTGGCAGGGACTTTTTGTCCGATAAGAATTTTTTTTATACCAATTGATAGATAATCGTTTGTAAGTATTTGTAACTCTTGTCCCGACGTTTGTAACTCAAAAATAAAAAAGATACGGCCCAAAAACTAACGTCAACTTGGCAGGGACTTTTTGTCCGATAAGAATTTTTTTTATACCAATTGATAGATAATCGTTTGTAAGTATTTGTAACTCCTGTCCCGACGTTTGTAACTCAAAAATAAAAAAGATACGGCCCAAAAACTAACGTCAACTTGGCAGGGACTTTTTGTCCATAAGAATTTTTTTTATACCAATCGATAGATAATCGTTTGTAACTCTTGTCCCGACGTTTGTAAGTCAAAAATAAAAAAGATACGGCCCAAAAACTAACGTCAACTTGGCAGGGACTTTTTGTCCTATAAGAATTTTTTTTATACCAATTGATAGATAATCGTTTGTAAGTGTTTGTAACTCTTGTCCCGACGTTTGTAACTCAAAAATAAAAAAGATACGGCCCAAAAACTATCGTCAACTTGGCAGGGACTTTTTGTCCGATTTGACTTTTTTGAAGTGCTCTTTTGCTACAAATTAGTAACTAATTTGTAACTATTTGTAACCATAAAATCAAATATTGTAACTCAACCGTTATGCCCCTAAAAATAAAAAATGTTTTGGGGGCCAGCTTCTCGGGGGCCCCCAAATATCGCATTTCGAAAAAATTTTTGGCCCAAAAATTAGTAACTAATTTGTAACTATTTGTAACCTAAAAATTAAAATTTGTAAGTCACGCGCAAAGGACATATGGATATTCAAAGTTTTGGGGGCTAACTTCGCGAGAGCCGCCGAACTTTGAGTTTTCGAAATTTTTTTTTAGCCAAAAATTAGTAAGTAATTAGTAACTATTTATAACCTAAAAATTAAAATTTGTAAGTTTCGTCTCGCGGAGTTACCTTGAGTCAAATTTTGGGGTGCGTGAAGTTAGCCCCCAAAGTTCAGGTTTTTTAAGTGCGCTTTTGCCACAAGTTAGTAACTAATTTGTAACTATTTGTAACTTTAAAACGAAAATTTTAAAGTCAAACCGTCAGTCTTTAAAAAATGATTTTTTTTCGCTAGTGACTTGGTGATATTTAGTAATGATGATAGGACTTATTCTTTTTTTAAAGAAAAGCTTTAAAAAGAATTTAAATAAATGACTAAAATATCACAATTTTCTTCTAAATAATTATACCTACTTACCTATTACTTAAATACCGGTTTCGCTAATAAGCATTATCAGGTGTAGAATACTCTACAACTGATGATGGTGTAGTACTCTACTCTACACCCTTTTTAAATTCTTTTTAAAGCTTTTGTTTTAAAAAGAATAAGTCCTTTCATCTTCTTATAGGAAACTTAGGGTAATTTAGGGTAATATGAGACATTGTGATAAAGGTTTAAATTTAATTTTAATTCTTAAATCAAGAAGAACTTCTCTCATCGAATTATTAAAATCTATAAAAATAATATGCCTTGATGTGTATTAACTTACTTCTAAAAAGTAATCAAGAAGTAATATATCTTAGGATTCGGATTAGGATTGTTAGGGTGGAGAGTAAACCGAGGTGTACGCGCACTTAGCCGCGTAGTCGGGCCCATTGTGCTGCCTTCTTTAGTAACTCCTTCTGACCCTTCAGTCCTTGACCCATCCCAACCTTTGGATCAATCCAAGGATACTGGAGGGCGAAGTGTCGCTGATACTGGCCATATTAGGCCAGTATTCCCCTAACATGGATCCTCGAATTAGCGTTAACGCAGGGCAGTGACAAAGCACGTGTTCCATTGCTTCATCCGCTTCATTGCATCCTCTACATCTGGGGCTGTCAGCAACACCCATTCTGTATAGATGCTTGTTCAGTCGACAGTGTCCAGTGAGAGTGCCAGCGATGGCACGTAAGTTCTCGCGAGACAACCGTAGGTAATAACTAGCGTACTTTTTAGATGGCGCTTTTATAGCTGCTTTGGCAAACCTGTAGCTGGTGCACTTAGCCCAACGTTTTCTATGGGCTATCAGCGTGTTACTTTTCAGTAGACTGTCGAGGGTGCTGACTGAGGGAGTAATAGAGGGCTCAGAGTAAATAGGCAAAATCGCCGAGCCCTCTCTCGCCAACTGGTCAGCTCTTTCATTACCCTCGTTTCCTTGATAACCTTTGACCCAGCAGAGTTTTAGGTCGTTATATGTAGATATCTGATTCAGAACTTTGGTGCATTCTAGCACCAAACCAGAGGTTACTTTATGGCTGTTTAGTGCCGCGAGCACCGCTGTGCTGTCTGTCGATATCTGAATGTTGTGGTTGATGATTTCGCTCTCTATAATATACCGAGAGCCTTCTAGCACCCCTATTAGTTCTGTTTGAAAAACTGAGGTGTGTTTGCCTAGCGATATGCTTTTGCTTAGATTCAGCTCAGGTGAATATACAGCCTGTCCTAAAATTGCGGGGCACAAAAAGATCCACATATACTAGACATAAAATAAGGTCGATCTAACCCAACTTGCCTTATACAAAAGTCCTCGGCTACAAAGTTACAGACCCTGAAAGAGGCGAAAAAATAATTAATATTTTTGTTTTAAATGAAAACGGTTTGAGCTAGAGTGTTCAAATTTGGCACCGATCGTTTATTTATTAACAGTAATACTTGACAAAAATTACATAATGATTGCTTTAAAAATGGCGGAATACGGTAGGGTAAGGGGTAGTTTTTTATTCGTATTTTATTTGTACGTAACAAATTCGAAAAAACAGGTTAAGAATAATCAATTAAATTTAAAATTTTAACTTTTATGCCTCTTGTTTCATTTTACTGAGATTAGTCGTTTACGAGCAAAATGCAAAAAACCATTAGCTTCTGTATGGGGAAGCTACGATTGTCATAGCATAAATTAAGTAGTAGCCTTTGGATAAACATTTATTTTATTACAAAAATTACAAAATTTAAAGTAAGTGCTCAAAGTGGCCTCCGTTTTCATTAATACAAAGGTTTACCCTTCTTCTAAAGTTAAATACTACTAAAATTATTGTTTTTCCAAAGGCTACTACTTAATTTATGCTATGACAATCGTAGCTTCCCCATACAGAAGTTAATGGTTTTTTGTATTTTGCTCCTAAACGACTAATCTTAGTAAAATGAAACAAGAGGCATAAAAGTTAAAGTTTTAAATTTAATTGACTATTTTTAACCTGTTTTTTCGAATTTAGTACGTACAAATAAAATACGAACAAAGAAAATACCGCTTACCCCACCGTATTCCGCCATTTTTAAAGAAATCATTATGTAATTTTTCTCAAGTATTACTGTTAATAAATGAACGATCTGTGCCAAATTTGAACACTCTAGCTCAAACCGTTTTCATTTAAAACAAAAATATTAATTATTTTTTCGCCTCTTTCAGGGTCTGTAACTTTGTAGCCGAGGACTTTTGTATAAGGCAAGTTCGGTTAGATCGACCTTATTTTATGTCTAGTATATGTGGATCTTTTTGTGCCCCGCAATTTTAGGACAGGCTGTATACCCGCTCCGGAGCCGCTATCTGTTTTAGATCCGTCGGTATAGATAGAGATGTCAGGTGTGAGAGTTTCTGTATCTATTGACAGAATCTTGAATGATCTGTTGAAAACATAATGTAGGTGAAATGTGATCCGTACCCAACGTGAGTAGAGGCAGCTCTTTCGTGCTGTCCTCGACAACACTTAGATGTCCTACATTTGTTGAATTATTCCACAAGCCCAGTCCGCGTAAACTTAGAGCTGTTCTTAGAGCCAGTTCCTTCACAAAGATATCTAGTGGAGGGAGGCACAAAAGGGTCTCTAAGGCAGCGTTGGGTGAGGTTTTCATTACTCCAATGGCCGCTAAGCAAGCTAGTCTTTGCACACGTGACAGTTTAGTTATAGTGGTTCTTGATTGATCCTGGGCCACCAAACAATGGCACCGTATTTTAGCATCGGTCTGATAATGGCTGTGTACAGCCAGAGGGTGATTATAGGGTTAATACCCCAGATCCTGCCCGCACCGCTCTGCGACACTGCCAAAAAGCAGCACAGGCTTTCTCAATTTTATTATCGAGGTGACATCTCCAATTGAGTTTCTGATCAAGCGTAATGCCCTGGTACTTGACAGTGCTCAGTAGTTTGAGAGATATCCCTTTTAATTTGGGCAAAATCATGTTTCTTAATTTGCGTTTTCTGGTGAACAGAACTAACTCCGTTTTCAACGGATTGATTGTAAGGGAGTACTCTGAGCACCATCCGAGTTCAATATCCTCTATATTATTTGGTCTGTCGCCTGCAGAGAAAGAGATCAGCGAGTTCTCCAGTTCCGACAGTAGGTGTTCTTTGAAGACTAGCCTATCTGTCTTTCTTGGATTCCTATACCGAACCCTCTCTACAGTGACAGCCTTAATGGTAAATGTTAGCCATCTGTGGTCTGACATTGTTAGTTCTTGAGACCCTTGCCAGTTTAAGATGTTGTTTGAGACAGATTGAGTGGCCAGAGTGATATCAATCACAGTCTGGCAGCGCGAGGTAACGAAAATAGAGGTTCATTCCCGCGATTTATTATCTCTAGATTGCTAACAGTTATAAAGTCGAATAGTGTTTTACCTCTTTCATTGTTGGATCTGCTCCCCCACATAGTCTGGTGAGCATTGGAATCACATCCAATGATGAGGTGTTTGTTGTTTGCTTTGCAGTGATGCACCAGATTTAAGAGGGATGCTGGTGGAATCCCTTCGTGGGCATCAATGGGAAGGTATAGGGACGCTAAAATCACGTTAGTTTGACCAGTGCCAAAGCAATTATATCTTGTGGATTTTTAATTTTCAATAAGTATACTGGAATTGCCACTGCGTTTTAGAATGCCCATTGAGGTAATTAATATTTTGATATGAATGAAAAGTTTTTGATATTCTCTCATGAACTCTTTTTAGCTAAATACAATTTTAAATAATTAAGTTAAAATACCAAGGCTAAAAATAGATGACACTCCGTCAAGACAATTTGCATGTTCTTTCCTTCATCATAAAGTCTCATATGACTCCATCATGTAAACCTTTTGGGGGAATACCTACCCTAAATTACCCAAATTTCCTATAAGAAGCTTAATCATTGAAAGTAAACGAGGTATAAACTTTTCAAAGTTGAAATAATTTTTTAAAGATTGATGGTTGACTTTAAAATTTTCGTTGTAGGGTTACAAATAGTTACAAATTAGTTACTAACTTGTGGCAAAAGCGCACTTAAAAAACCTGAACTTTGGGGGCTAACTTCACGCACCCCGAAATTTGACTCAAGTTAACTCCGCGAGACGAAACTTACAAATTTTAATTTTTAGGTTACAATTAGTTACAAATTACTTACTAATTTTTGGCTAAAATTAATTTCGAAAAATCAAAGTTCGGGGGCTCCCGGGAACTTAGCCCCCAAAACTTTGATTATGCATATGTCCTTTGTGCGTGACTTACAAATTTTAATTTATAGGTTACAAATAGTTACAAATTAGTTACTAATTTTTGGCCCAAAATTTTTTTCGAAATGCGATATTTTGGGGGCCCCGAGAAGCTGGCACCCAAAACGTTTTTTATTTTTAGGGGCATAACGGTTGAGTTACAATATTTGATTTTATGGTTACAAATAGTTACAAATTAGTTACTAATTTGTGGCAAAAGGGCACTTCAAAAATGTCAACTTTGGGGCTAACTTCACCCACCCCTGATTGGGTCCTGTTACTTGCAGGGGTTGCAAAAGAGTTTTACTACCTCCACCTATTAACACAAATTAAGAGTTGCAAACACTTACAAACGATTATCTATCAAATGGTATAAAAAAATTCTTATCGGACAAAAAGTCACTGCCAAGTTGACGTTAGTTTTTGGGCCGTATCTTTTTTATTTTTGAGTTACAAACGTCAGGACAAGAGTTACAAATACTTACAAACGATTATCTATCAATTGGTATAAAAAAAATTCTTATCGGACAAAAAGTCCCTGCCAAGTTGACGTTAGTTTTTGGGCCGTATCTTTTTTATTTTTGAGTTACAAACGTCGGGACAGGAGTTACAAATACTTACAAACGATTATCTATCAATTGGTATAAAAAAAATTCTTATCGGACAAAAAGTCCCTGCCAAGTTGACGTTAGTTTTTGGGCCGTATCTTTTTTATTTTTGACTTACAAACGTCGGGACAAGAGTTACAAACACTTACAAACGATTATCTATCAATTGGTATAAAAAAACTTCTTATCGGACAAAAAGTCTCTGCCAAGTTGACGTTAGTTTTTGGGCCGAATCTTTTTTATTTTTGACTTACAAACGTCGGGACAAGAGTTACAAACACTTACAAACGATTATCTATCAATTGGTATAAAAAAAATTCTTATCGGACAAAAAGTCCCTGCCAAGTTGACGTTAGTTTTTGGGCCGTATCTTTTTTATTTTTGACTTACAAACGTCGGGACAAGAGTTACAAACACTTACAAACGATTATCTATCAATTGGTATAAAAAAAATTCTTATCGGACAAAAAGTCTCTGCCAAGTTGACGTTAGTTTTTGGGCCGAATCTTTTTTATTTTTGACTTACAAACGTCGGGACAAGAGTTACAAACACTTACAAACGATTATCTATCAATTGGTATAAAAAAAATTCTTATCGGACAAAAAGTCCCTGCCAAGTTGACGTTAGTTTTTGGGCCGTATCTTTTTTATTTTTGACTTACAAACGTCGGGACAAGAGTTACAAACACTTACAAACGATTATCTATCAATTGGTATAAAAAAAATTCTTATCGGACAAAAAGTCCCTGCCAAGTTGACGTTAGTTTTTGGGTCGTATCTTTTTTATTTTTGACTTACAAACGTCGGGACAAGAGTTACAAACACTTACAAACGATTATCTATCAATTGGTATAAAAAAAATTCTTATCGGACAAAAAGTCCCTGCCAAGTTGACGTTAGTTTTTGGGTCGTATCTTTTTTATTTTTGAGTTACAAACGTCGGGACAGGAGTTACAAATACTTACAAACGATTGTCTATCGATTGGTACTTAAATTTTTCTTATCAGATAAAAAGTTCCTGCTTCCGGTAAGTTGGCAGAAGGTTTTTAAAATATGAATATCTCGCTTATTTTTGACTTACAAACGTCGGAACCGGACTTACAAACAGTTACAAACGACTTACAAACGATTGGCGAAAGGTTTTTTTTAAATTCAAAAAAGTCCCTGCTATGTTAACGGACACCATTCGCATAGCATAATATATTTTTTTAGTTCTTCCTCCTCATTCGATACCCCTTCCTATCCCGTACTAACGGAATTCACTTCTTTATGATGAACTTGAAAATGAAAGAACTAAATGAGTCACCTTGCTTGGTAACCTTTCGTCACCCCAATCGATTTCGTCGTGTTATTTGTTATTTTACTGATGTTACTTGTATTTATGTAGTGTATTAATCTTGCTAATGGCTCTTTGATGAAATGTTTTTGTTAAGTCCATCGCTCTTTGTAAGATGTAAATATTGTACAATCAGTTTAATCAATAGCAGTCAACTCGCCTCGAAACTTATTGAGAGAAAAAAATAAAATTCTCAAGGGCACATAAACAAAAATTTGTTATTTTTCGCTAATTTATTTATTTTTGTGTTGCAAAATAAATTTCTGAGTAGCAACAGTCTACACATTAGATGTTATTAGATGTACATGTACAGTCGGAGAAGAGGCAGCCCATTTCTGATATTTATTTGGCTTCCCTATCATTTCCTTCCTAGGTATTGTTGAAGTTCTAGCTTCTACTTCTAACACTTCAAGAAAGAAATCTTGGTCTAACCTAAGCTACTCCAATATGCCCTAACCTAACCTAACCATTGTAATACACAATCTTAATCGCAGCATTCGGTTTCCAAGAGTTCGAGAATTGAAGAGAACGTGATGATGTGTGATGATGTGTGATTCCAGTATCTGAAAGCGCATTTTGAGGCCCAAAACTTGACCTTGAGATCCCAGATAGCTAGTCACTGCTTTCTAAACAAACACATACATTCACAAGCTTAAGAGAATCTTATGGGCAGAGGATGTGATTCTCAACACTTCCTCTGAGGATGTGAAGATGATTATGAAACCTCAGAGCACAACTTTCGTAGCTTGTTGAGTTAATGTTTAGACATAGCCTCTAGCAGGTTTGTGACCTTTATGGAGGAAATAGGAATGCATATAATCATAAAAGACTACAAGTCTTAATTGTAGGAACGGCCTACTCATCCACCAATACGAACGAGACATTTATTTATGAAGAACAAGGATTTTTACAGAAGATCCAAAGGTATAGATCAACTCTGAAATAGTTTGCACAAGTAAACTATCTTAACCAAACTTCAGTTAGCAATTTTATGTATAAATCAAGCAGTCGACCGTGTCTCAGGCGGCACGTTAAGCCATTAGACAATGCTAACTTGTAACTACCGGTCGCTACGTTGCTGCTAAGAAATACGTTGGTGTAGAAGACATATTTTCTAAATTATTATGTCCATAAATTTCAAAGAAACTCATTACTCGAAGAAAACTTTCTTGAAGATGCGCTGATTTTTTACAATAGATGCACTTTTAGATGACACTCTGTGAATAAAAGACAGGTGAGCAATTTCATAAAAGCTATAACAATCGCAAAGTTACCTACCGCCATTAAAAGATTTACATAAATTACCATATCAAAACATTTATTGTCTCATTGTTACTCCAAATTGTCACCCCTTGGCATCTTTTTTCTTTCCCTAACCCTTCTTAAATCTCAAATATTTGATTTAAAACTTAAAAAACTTTCACGTGTCAATTTATATCCTATAAATCACTTTGTAACTAATATGAATTTAGTGTCGAAACCATTATTCGTCGTGAAAATAGAAAAGTCGATATATACGTCTTCTACGTTTTGATTTCGACTTTTGAAAAATTTAACTTTATAATAAAATAATAAATTTAGTTCTAGGGATATGAAATTTTTTTTTTACAATTTTCACCAATGCACGTCCTTATTAGGCTCACTTTAATGTTGGCGTGCCTAAACAAGAAACTTTAATACGACTCCCAAGCGAACACTATTTCAAGTTGTGATTATTCCACGAAACCAAAAAGTCTTCTCCATGTATTTATTTTTTAACACTCAAAAGTAAATAAAGTAAATTAAAAATAAAGTGCTCGAATTCAAATAAATTGTTCAAGTATCAAAATGTATTCATCTGTTAGTTTTTTTTTTAACTTTTTGAAAACAAGGAACTCACATTATAAATTATTTGAGTTTTAGTTTAAACCACCACACAAAGCCAATGTCCAACTGTCGTAAATCAGGTCGCACATATAACTTCAAAAACTTTCCAACTTCTTGTAAAGTAAATTATCATTACTATTTAATGTAATTTTAGATTACAAAAACGTTTAGTTGCATCTACTTGTATAATATAAGTTTCGGAAGAATTTTCTCAAAATGTGAATAAATGCCTTTAATACGCCGATGGATTAGCAACGCTGTGTGGACGATTATTATTGAACTATTGGGTTTTAATACACTTCTCCTAGAGAGTTCTACATCTACAGGTTGCCCTATCTAAATCTGCGCCAATAGAATCTCCCTTCTGTTTAAAAGTTTCTAGATCCGTTCCTAATTTAATCTAAACGGTTAGGTTGGCCATGGGGAGAGCCACAAAATGCGAAGAGAGTCCAATAACCCGCGCTAATATCATCGACGCGTGGCAGCGCCGCTGGACAGAAACAAAGAATAGCCAATGGATCCGATTCCTCATACCTAACCTCCAACATTAGGGAGAGAGGAAACATGACGAACTGTGATACCCTCTGACGCAAATTATCACAGGCCATGGATGCTTTAAAGCATACAAGCATCGAATCGGAAAGTTGGCCTCTCTTAAGTGGGAAGACTGCGACGAAAACGATACCGCAGAACATACCCTGTTCCACTGCTACCGCTGGGAATAGAGGCGGATCACGGGATCGCTGAGAGCCGGTGAAACTCTAATATCCACCTCATCAACGTCATGCTCCGGGACGGAGAAGGTTGGGAAACCATAGCAGAGCTAATTCACAGAATAATGGAAATTAAAGAGTAGTTGGAGAAAGAGCAGCAAATACAAGCAATCCCCAGGAACCGTCGGCACTAAATTCTCCGAGCCGAGGACGTATGGAAAAACTACAGACCTACTTCAAACAACATCACCTCCAGGAAAACAAGACAAGATGGAATTGGATAAGACCGACATGGCAACATCTAGAAGAGTAAAGAGCTCCTGACAAACCTACATGGGAAAAAATGCGAAAGCGGATGCCCGAGTAGATTGTAGAAAAAAGAGTAAAAGGGGTTAATGGGTAACACCAGACCATCAGGAGGACCAACTTCCCTGACGACTCCCACACATATTCCTGTTAGGATCCAGAGGAGGCGCCTATAAAAGATTCCCCTAAGCCTCTGAAAAAAAGGTTACTTCAGGACCTACTAATTAGGTTACAGTCAGAGCAGCGATCACCACAACACAGATGGCTCGCATAATGCCGAATATGGGGGAATCCAAGCCGATCGAAAAGAAACTGCTGGGTACGGTTGCGCAATCAATCGTGCTGTACGCGTCTCCAGTCTGGCCGTCAAGAAAATAAGACCAGGATGCTGCGAGTCCAGCGTCAGATGGCACTCGGAGTGGCCTGTGTGTATAAAACAGTATCAGAAGACTTAGTGCTGGTGGTGTCATCAATGCTTCCGATCCGCCTCATAGCCATAGAGAGAGTCACGACACGCGGAGATCATCCAGCGGCAGCGCTGTTGGACAGAATCAGAAAAAGGCTAGTGGCCCAAAAAACTAGTACCCGATCTCCAACCGTGGGTAGAGAAGAAACACAGAGAGCTGATCTCAATCCACCTCGCACAGTTCCTCATAAAACATAAATGAATTTTTATTGACAACAATTGAAAACTTTGAGTTACAAAATTAAACCATAACCTCAATCACTAGCTACCGAAAAATATTGTGAATCCCGGCACAAACGTGAGCACTGCGATGAAAGCGACGCCGCAAACACACCTTGTTCCAGTGCTGTTGTTGGAAGCAGAAGCGAGTATCAGCGTTACTAAGAGTAGGTGAGCCTCTTAGCCCAGAATACATCGTTAACATCATGCTCAAATACGAAAAGGGCTGGAAAACTATCGCAGAGCTATCATCAGACATTGTGAGGCAGAAGGAACAACTGGAAAAGCATCAGCAGAGAACAACAGTGCCAGAAACCATAGGTTCTATGGTTTCTCTATGGAAGTTCTTCGAGCCTCGTAAAAACCGACACTGTGGAGAAGAGGCCTAAATAGCCTTATTAGCGTGGTGGGGAAAGGAGAACGAACGAAGACTATATCAAGGCCGGATCGGCAATAGAAGAGAACAACGCTCTGTCAAGGACTTTGGAAGAAATGCAGAAGCGGATTCCCGATGTCTATTGTAAAACCTTGAAGGAGACCCTCAGACAGGATCTGGTCTGGTTTTAGGGGGTCGGATTCGTCCAACCTCACACTACCGTTACAGAAAATGAAGGTGTCTTTCTGAAGATTTCCACACCCACCGAAAAAAAAATTAGGTTAGGTTAGGACATACTAAATTAGGTTAGGTTAGAACGAGGTCCATAAAACACTAATATTGGGCGTGTGTTTTTAAACAGCCCGAACACTTACTCGAGTGCACGAACAAACATTTTTACATAGCATTTTTGTATGTTCGTGAACTCGAGTAAGTGTTCGGGCTGTTTAAAAACACGCCCATTATATTAACAGGTTACCTCGGTGAACAAAAGCGCAGCAGTTGCCATGGCAGTCAGCATGCAATCGTCACATTTTTTTTAATTCTACCGTAAGGCAGTAATTAAATTAAATTGAAAAAAAGGTCTCAGTCACTGTAACTCCTTCTATTTTTAGCCACCGAGGTAACCTGTTACTATAATATTATGTTTTATTTATAAACATTCGACCATATACTATACAGAGTGTGTACACATAATACACATGACATATGGAATAATGGATAACTACTGCGAGCACACAGAGAGGCCATAATAGACCGAAAAGGTCAACATTCATGGAAAATCGAGTCCCGGTGGCTTCAATCAAAAAAATTACTATAAACATTCGATTATTGGATTCGATCTCTGCTAATAGCCCATTCGGCCAAACATATGACATATCGATAACTATTGTGAACAGTGAACACCGAGAAGCCATAGCAGACCCAACGAGTCAACGCGTGCATGAAAGATCGATCCTAGATAGTCTCGATCAAAAAATTCGACCAAATGATTGTTTGTTATGCCAATTGCCTGTTAGAATAGACGTTTTAAGACTCAATGGGTCAATCTTTGGACAAAATGTCTGCTTAACAAACCTCCAAAATTTTCATCTTTTCACTTGCTTTATTTGACTCTTTAAATATCAATTAATTAAACAAGTTTAGTAACATCAGAATATCACTTCTAAACAAATGTTTGCTATTAAGCGTACAAATTTGAAAAAGCCGTGCGCTTTGAAATAAGAGCTTTGCATAATTTAGAATTTCTATAACAGTTAGATTATAATTTTAATGTCATTCAATTCTTCTTATTTTTTGTTTTAGTTGTTTTTCAGAAAATTTAAAATTAATATTGAGCTTTTCTCCATTTTGCTGTTTGACAAAAAAAATAATGAAAACGAACTCGATGACTTGAATTATATATAAAACTTTATTTTAAACTTATTGTTATAGTAGACGACTCTTATTAATTAATTTTTTATTATTAAAATGAATATGAAAAAATTTCTCTGAGTGATATTGATTACAAAATTTATATGACAACTTGATGACTTTTCTGAGGTTTTATAAAGAGCAATGAATACATTAACTAAAATACATGGTGTGTTCAAATTTTATAGGGATGAATTCGTCAGTAACGAAATCGCTCATCGGGGCTCCCCCGATCTTGTCATGCTGTTCTATGTTGGTGTTAAGGAAAGCGTAAAGCCTTGACAACCGGCGAGAATTGATATGACCGACAGTCACAGCACATGCCTGCGCTGTTGTCAAGTTGACGTCGGTTGTCAAGGCTTACTGCTTTTCTAAACATCAACACCGAATAGCAGAACAGATCACTCTCGTCTTAACCGGGCCCAATAGTTCTTCTGCCATTATCCCCTACTCTAGTTCATCTTAATGAACTATAATCGAGAGACTACTCCTTCTTGAGCCTTTAAAATCTCCAATTTTTAAATCTTTCATTTTTCTCGGCGTTTTTCTTGACGTTTAAGAAGCCTTTCAGTTATGTTCGCCCGGTTCCCCTTTTAATGTCGTCAATGCTTCTATGTAATTGGCACCACCGCGTCCTTTTATTCTGTCACAGTCACAAAGGCATGAAAACATTTTACAATCGATAGTACGTTCACCTCCTCTAAGGACTGATTTTTTTTAAAGAAACGTCTTGACAAGCACTTTTGAATTAAAGAAAATTATAGTTTTTGAACGTAACCTAACCTAACATAATCTAGCCGAACCTAACCTACTTTAACCTAACATAGTCTAACCTAACCTAACCTATAACTTCCTAGAGGTTCCAACTGTGAATTGAAAGGCAGTGACCAGTGGATTTGGTGGTTATCCAGATGTGGTTCTTAGGCAAGCGTCTGAATGTTATATTAGCGTCCAAAGTCAATAAATAACAATTGACGTTCAGGTGATGCCCATTTAAGACTTTTCCAAAGAATGGAACCTAAAAAGAGCTCATTTCACAGCTGATTATTTATGTTCCATACATAAGAGCACATTGAACATCTAACTAAAACTTTTCCAGATATTGTCCATACATTGGACATCTAAGTGAGAGTTGTTCAGATATCGTCACGGTGTTGACGCCATGGTAGGAGGTTGACTTTCTTCGCAGGTCGACAAATTTACGTAGTTGGTTAGGTTAGACTCCCCAATTCTGACTTAGGTTAGATCCATCTCATCATTGGTTTTAGCGAGGTTCGAAATCTCCAACATGATAGGTCCATCAGATGGAGAAAGTAAGTTTTGGATTTTTTTCTGAATAGACGCCACCTTCTATTGGATGTATAGATTTGGTCGTGGATCAATCTGTGCCACAAACAGATGTATTCTTTGTGGGTAAGTATGTTATTGCTCATTTTGCTCATTTATGAACATTCGTGAACGCCCATTGGATATCCAAGTGAGTAAGAGGTTGACTTTCTTCATAGGTGAGCAAGTTTACGTTAAACTTTACGTTTAGATTAGACTTTCCAATTCTGACTTCGGTTAGATCCACCTGCTCATGCTTAGATCCCATAAGATTTTGAAAATAGTTTTGATTTACATTCCATCCCGTTGGCCAAGTACCCTAGACTGTTGTTTGGAGAAATAGTCCAATACACCCCAATCAGATTGGAATTTTTTAATTTATTCTAATTTATTCTTCTGGTAATACCGAGGTGCAAAAATTTCAAAATTCAAGTTTTGAATTTTTTCTAAGAATTTAATTATACGTTGAAAGATTCTTTGCTCACAATTGTGAGGAGACGGTCAAATACATCTGGTCATCTGAATTAAATAGCTACAAAGACTAACCTAACATTAAACGTAAATCAACCGTAAGAGCTCTTTGATCTGTTTTTGAGCCATTATTGCATCGACTTATACACGACAACTATTGCATGAGGATAATTTTACGAAACGTCCATCGTTAATTGAAAATAGTAGCCAACTTAAATTTTTTACAATGCACAAGAATTTGAAATACGTTTCCGTAAATTAAAAAAAATTAGGAAATAATTAAAGAGAGTATTCAGCTTAAAATATGTAAGCCATTTATATAATTGCATTTATTTTATTCTCGCATATATACATATTACAGCATATTGTTTTTGTTATTTCATTTTAGATGCAGAGAAAACGATTGCAAAAAAGTTTAAATATCTGTTTAATTTATATGAAGCATTAAATAGCTAAAGTGAATGGATTCTTCACATTTAACAAACCGTATCTGACGTTACTTATAACTGCATTTAAACAATAAGTTTTCAAATAAAAAAAAGTTTAAAACGCTACGTTATTCACTAATTTGACGTTAATCTCATAATTAAATTAGTTCAATTAAACATATTACGTCAAAAAGCTACCACGGCAAAGTTGATGGATGGCTTTAAGATAGTCCATCTTAGCCCAAATTTCAAAACAAATTTTTAAATTCAAAATGGCGGTCATCATAACGATTGTTCCATTCTATAGTTTTTCCCTTATATTTTAGTCCGTAATTATTATTATGAAAATTCAAAAAACCATTTCTGTAGATAAAATATAAGGCTTTCGCCTTAATCTATACAATTTTTTAAACTGCTTTAAAATTTACTAAATTTAATGGGTCAAATTTGGTCAAAATTTTAAAATGGATTTTCTCAAAATTTGTTCCCGCAATTTTTTCTTTTTCGGATATCTTACAGACAATGTAATTCTCTATCGAACGCCACTTATTTCATTTACTTCTATTAAGCGGAACCGAAGTTATGAGTTTTCATATGTCAAAGTTTCAAAAATTTGTCATTTATTGAGTAATAAAAATACAATAACAATAAAGTGTTCTATTTAAAAAAATAATTATTAACATCGATCCAATAGAAGCTGCTATAATTACCGGTAAAAAAAAGTCCTATTATGACCACATCAAAGTTTTTATTACTCTTCTCCTGTTGTACCAGACGTAAAAGCTTTCTAAGTGCTGAAAAACAAATTTAGAAATTCTTCGTCTCCACGTTTTTTTATACGTTCGCCTGTTTGTGTGTATGTTTGCCTATCCATTAACGTACTTACATTTGCTTATGTGTGCGTTTATTCATCCGTTTATTTGTCTTTCAATATTATGTTTATTGGTCTTTCAGTTTGTCGCATGTATAGGCCGTTGATTTCCATTAACTTCTACAGTCGACTAAATTGGAATTTCTCTATTTGGATGTTACGTATTTGGGAAAGCCAGCTAACTATTAATATTGGCAAATAACAACTGTAGAAAATTAAAATTCTCAAGGCAGTAATCGTAGCTCTGATTTGTCTATTGAAATTTTAGTTAGTGCAAGAGCAGACATGAATTTTTTAATGGATAAAGCTTTCAGAATCCGTTCAGAAGACAGGTGCATCATACCCTCCACAGAACGTAATGTACGTACTCGTTAAAATATTTATGTGTGCCTAGCTAATGAGAAAATGCCTTGATAGGCATCACCGTAGTTCCTAAAGAACGCTCTTTGCTTAAATTTTGGGGAATGCACCAGAAGTGGCATTCAGACATAAACGTCAAGTCGTAGAGAGTTGGTTGTGACTGGAAGCACTGTAATGACCCGTCCACACACACAGGCTTGCCTTCCACTTTAGCTTGTGCAGGGACACCGTTTAAGCGACCGGCACAGGCCAAACCGTAGCTTCGGGACAGCAAACCGTACAAACAGTACAGGCAAACCTGTGCGTGTAGACGGGCCTTAACGCCATATTTTATCCAAAACAATGTCCCTTAATGTCTTTGAAGGGCTTACTAAATGGAAGTCAGACGGTATCAAATTGAAGCTTTGGGGTGGGTCGTTCAGCAGCTTCCATCGTTTCTTCTTCAACGCATCTTTAAGAATTTTAGCATATAGTGTTCCAAAAGTCAAAAGCAAATCAAAAAGCTCCCTAGACAGTAGCATTGGTGTCTAAATGCAAATGGAGATTTTTTTCCTACTATTAGACCATTCTAATTTCTCTAATTAAATACCGCTGTCTCTGTTTGTGTAAACGTAATGTTTCATTTTTGATCACGCCTCGTATAATCTGCAAAGTGTTTAAACCTTTTATACTACTTTTATAAAATCCTGAATGGAAGCGCCGCATAAAAGTTTACTTATAACGTGTAACAATCGTTGAACATAAAAGTTAACAAGTGTAATAATTAAAATGACTGCATTTTCACTTGTAACTTTTATAACTGTTTAGATTCTCTCATTAAAAATTCATTTAAATTAAAGAATTTGGCATAAGTACATCAATGTCATTTAAAAAAAATTGTTGTGTGATTTTACAAAACTTCTTTTAGTTTGGTATTTTATTGTATTTTTACCACTTAGCCTGGTATTTTTTTTTTAAATTATGGAATCTCTCATCTCGTCATCTCTCATCTCTCATCTCTCATCTCTCATCTCTCATCTCTCATCTCTCATCTCTCATCTCTCATCTCTCATCTCTCATCTCTCATCTCTCATCTCTCATCTCTCATCTCTCATCTCTCATCTCTCATCTCTCATCTCTCATCTCTCATCTCTCATCTCTCATCTCTCATCTCTCATCTCTCATCTCTCATCTCTCATCTCTCATCTCTCATATCTCATCTCTCATCTCTCATCTCTCATCTCTCATCTTTTGTTCTTTGTTCCATAAGGTGGCCCTCCTCAATGAAGTACCATTACGTCGTTGTATCAGAAAGTATCATAAAGTCTTGTTACTTTCATGAGCTATAGACTCGTAACCTAGACACCTAAAGCGCTTGCCTTAGCCATGAACTAACCTGACCTAACTTGTCAAGTCAGGTCCTAACCTAACCTAACCTAACCTAACCTAACCTAACCTAACCTAACCTAACCTGACCTAACCTAACCTTTTTTTTTTTTTTTTTTCCAGGGAAGATGGTCGGCCTGGTTGGAGTAATTGGTTCTATTGTTCTTGTCTAACTAATCGGGTAGCTCGCTCTCGCATTTCTTCCGACTAGCAGGACATGTTGAGCTCTTTGCTCAGTTCGTGTACGTTGCGCATTTGTTGCTTCGTTTTCCTCGTTACTGTTGTATCAGTTGTACGTTTCCTCTTTATTCTGTTCGTTTTTAAATTGCTCTGAATTTCCTCGTTTGTTCGTCGTTTGGTTAGCGTGGTTTTATCACTTGTACGTTTCCTCTTTATTTCTCGTCGTTTTTAGATTTGTTCTAAGTTTCCTCTTTGTTGGTCATTTGGTTTTTGACTGTATTAGCATTTAGTTTTTCCTGTTTACGCTTTCCTCTGTTTGTGCTGTAGGTGTTGGTTACAACCAGCTTCTGCTATACGCCCTCGACTCGGAGTACTTAGTGTCGAGGGTTTTTAGCTTCGGCTTGCTGCTCCCGTTCCAGCTGCTCCTTGGTCCCCATGATGTTATGGATTAATTCTGCCACGGTGCTCCAGCTTTCCTCGTCGCGGAGCATGATTTCGACGAGGTTGTCTTGGGTCAGAGTCACTATGCCGAGTGCTATGGCTGCGGTGATTCTGCTCTGTTCCCACCGGTAGCATACGAACATGGTATGTAATGCTGTGTCGTCCTCGTCGCAGAATTCACACTTTGGGGAGGCCAACTTTCCGATCCGATGCTTGTAGTGATTGAAGCATCCGTGTCCAGAGAGGATTTGTGTCAGATGGTAGGACGGTTCTCCGTGTTTCCTCTCTACCCACGGGAGGATGTCGGGTATCAGAGATCGGGTCCATTGGCCTCTGTCTGTAGTTTCCCATCGTTGCTGCCACTGGGTCATGGTGTCGGCGCGCGTTGTCGGTGTTGTGTCGCGCCGGGTTGCTCTCTCCAGGGCGAGCAGGTCAATCGGTGGCAGCGATGCCAATACCAGTGCCGCGTCCAGCGAGACCGTCCGATACGCGGATGTTATGCGTAGGGCCATCTTCCGCTGAACGGGACCTAACCTAACCTAACCTAACCTAACCTAACCTAAAAATTCAAAAAAGGCTTTACGTGTCTTTCAAGTTGTATTGTAATAGAAATATACAATTTCTAAGTTTTATTTCAAATGCTATCACTTTGTAACTTAAATACAAGAGTCTTCATTACGACATTACATAATACCTTGTAGGCATAAACGTATTAGGCACTGTTTCAAAATTAGATTAATTACTTTTTGTCTACAGCTACTACAAACGGAAATTAAAATTCAATAATTTAATTTTTTGATTACTTTATCTTTACTTTAAGTGGAGAAGGATTTTTTTTAATTTTTAATTAATTCCGTTATTCGTTATTACCTGAACTTGTATTATTTTAATTTTTTGCGTAAAATTAGCTTCCGTTGTTATACAAATTTTAGCCGAATCTGAGTTTTTCCAAAATTAACCAAGATCGTTACGGTCATTACCAAGAGATTTAAATATGACAAATAATGGAATTAATTTAAGAGCAATGTTAACATTATTAAAATAGCAAAATCTTGCATTGGCGCTTGTAACGAAAAGATGGCGGATTTGGTATAAATTTAAATAGAGAGGTCTTTCAGTATGTTGAATGGGAGGACTTTTTTGAAACCTATTATAAATAGTGCTGCTAATAAAAAAAAGGTAATTTTGGGTAAGGAAATAATTTATTGTTTATAGTTAAAGTTTATAGTATGCAAATGGTTATCATAGTAATCACTACAAATGCTAAATACTAGTTCAAACAACGAATTAAGTCAAACGTTAACCAATAACTAAAATTAATCAGTATAAATGTAGTATTATGTCAATAATTCATAATATGAAAATTTAATATAGACACTTAAAATTTATGTTTTGATCAATATGATAAATAAATAAATAAACCAACACCTACTACACATACAGAGAGAGGGTGGTTGAGGAGGGATAAAAACAGTATTTTTTTGTTATATATAAATTATTTTAAAGTTTGTGTGTATACATAACAAACGAGTAAGTAGAAATGAAATGGAGGCGAATGTTGAAAAGCTGATGGAATTAGGGAAAGTAAGATTGGTGGACTGCACTCTAGAGACGTCCCATTGCTCTTTTCCAAGCTGCCAAGCTGCTTCAAACTAGGAAAACTAGTTGAAAACTTCTTTGTAAAGAAGGAACATAACGCCATCCATTTACTGCCAAATCTTAACCTATTTAGACAGGATATTTGTATAAATTTCGTATAACTTTTTTTTTTAACTTGAAATTTTTATAATTTTTAAATTAAATATTTAAATTTAAGGGGTGAGAAATTGTATTAATTAAAATTTGTGATAGATAATTAGTGTTTTAATTAATGCGAAAATTTATCTTTCTATTTGATTTTTGTCTAATATTACGTTTTGTGTTACATTTTACCGTTTATACAATTAAATCAGAGGTTCTCAAAAGTGTGAACCACAACGATTTAAACTTCATCATTTCAGTTAATCCAACGGACGATTATTATTAACTCACCTATAGGAATTTGAAAAGTAGTTCTAATAGCTCACAATACAACGAGAATTGGCCCTTCTGTTCAATTAAAAAATGACCCTGGTGCTGGAGCCACTGTTCGCTCAATTATTCTAAAACTTGGACCGCCGACTGAACGTGAACGCCTAACGTACAGTGAGCTACGTGGCCAAAAATAGGGATAATTACAATCACTTATACATAGTGTGCTATTGCGGTGAACCAGCGTGATCGTGACCGTAGCTTAAGGTAAGAAGCGGATAGAGGGCTGAAAGTCCAAATTTTTAGCCTTGGGCTTTAAATTCCATAGTTCAGCGTTGTACCACGTAACTAAATTAGTTACATCACGTATCAGGACACTAGGGTAGCCCATCGATGAGATAAGAAGATTTACAGCACTACAAGTAGAAGAAAAATTCCATGGACACAGCGGTAAGGATACCTCTTGAGGACTTCTCTTCAATCTGAAGCTCATGCTAATTAATGGTAGCGTTATCTTAGTAAAAAGTGGCTTATCAACTAAAATAGACACTTTAGTTTGTTTACAAACTACCCAGTTGAGCCACAAACGAACCAGTTCAATTTAGTCTCATTGCTTAAACGACAAAAGCAAGCAGTGGCGTAGCATTTAAAGCGCGAAGGTGTCTAAAGCACTGAGGCCAGTTGTTGGGCATTTTTTAACCCGCTGGCTCCTACTGGAGCCAAACCGATTGATACTTTAAGACTTTAGAGTCGTTTTACATGGACTAAAGGTCGTACTAACTTGTTGGTACTGAATCAACTCAAGAAGCAAAATCACCGGCATGTAAGCTTTAACATCGTGCACGTCGTGTGTCGAAATTTCTACGCACGACGTTAAAGCTTTGTGCTTTTGCTCCTTGAGTTGATTCAGTACTAACAAATTAATACGACATTTAGTCCATGTAAAATGGCCCTTAACAATCGCTCTTGTGACTCGTGTCCAGAAACAAGACCAATGTAAAATAATTGCATTGTAATTGTATTCATCCACGTAGACGTCACGAAAGAGCCTACTATTGCTCTACTATTGGTCTAGAAAGTCAGACACTGTGTGACATTATCAAAAAATTATTAATGACTTATTGCTCATGAAGAGGCTCATAACAAACTTTTTTTGCTTGGGCCCATTAAGACCTCAATATACGTCACTACGTTTGGAAGAAGTAATACCATTTTGTATACTTTTTTGGTTTAATCGATTGAGAAATAACTCTTCCTGTTCCTACCTACGAACAAAGAAAAAGTAAAAATTTTAACACGGTGTGTTATCCAAAAAAGCTAAAAGTTATTTATTTACTAACTGACAGAAACAATTTTAAAACGTTTCTTTTAAACTAATTTCGAAGTAAAACATGAAATTTATCGTTTCGTAACAAATTCATTTATCACTTTTGAGGTTTGTAAATAGAGCAAAGTTTTAGAATCGCTGATTTTTGCAAATTTTCATTAAATGTTAAATTTTCAAAAATTGTTTTAAATGTGTCCCTATATTGTACACCAAAGACCTTATGAGCCCACCACGACCATATGCGTCCTTCAGAACAAAGTATGTTGGTAAAGAGATAAAATAATTATTGTTTTGCATCACTTGGTTTAGTCTTTTTGATCATCCTGGAACTTTGTTTAGGTTTTAGGCCTCTCAACCTAATTGTGGCTCTGATATAATGAAAGATAGAAGAGAGTCATTATTGATTTTCACCAAGGTTTGATAACGCTCCTATATTTTCATTAAAATCAGGGGGAATAGTAAGCGCTGATACATCGACGTATGGCATAACATTTGTCATCACATAAATGTCATTTCATCTGTCATCCCATAATGTCATTAATTCTTTCATTCCATCTGTCAATTCACCTGTCATCTCATATACTTTGATATTGATAGATAGGATGATATGACAGATGAGACGACAGATGAGATTGACAGATGATATGACAGATGAGATTGACAGATGAGATGACAGAGAAGAATGACAGATGAAATGAGATGACAGATGATATGGCAGATGAGATTTACAAATGAGATGACAGAGGAAAATGTCAGATGAAATGAGATGACTTATGAGATTGATAGATAATGTGGCAGATGAGATGACAGAGGAGATTGACACATGATATTAGCAGATGAAATAAAATGATAGATGAGATCAACAGATGATATGAGAGATGAGATGACAGAGAAGAATGACAGATGAAATGAAATGACAGAGGAGATTGATAGATGATGGGGCAGATGAGATAGACAGATGAGATGACAGAAAAGACTGATTGATGAAATAAGATGAGATTGACAGATGAGATGACAGAGAAGAATGACAGATGAAATGAGATGACATATGAGATTGATAGACGATGTGGCAGATGAGATTGACAGATGAGATCACAGAGAAGATTGACAGATGAAATTAAATGAGATTGGCAGATGAGGTGACAGAGGAGATTGACAGATGAAATGAGATGACAGATGAGATGAAATGACAGATAAGATTGACAAAGACAATGATTGATGGCCAGTTGTTCTATCGATACTTATCTACTGACCAATAGATATCTATTCCCTAAGTGTTCAAAAACCGGTTTCAAACAATAGAAATGGTTAAGTTTTGGAATGTTATGGATCCTTAACTAAGCAAAAATGTACCAGAAACTGGCGGTGAGAAAGAGAGAGACAGATAGACAGACAGAAAGACAGTGTGCACGTCTATGTGTATGATCTAGTAATAAAAATAAGAGAAAAGGGTCATTATAAATTCTTCATTACGTGCCCAAACGTAAAGGTCCAGTATCATTAAGACCATGGAGGTTAGCAAGCCCTTACACATCTACCTCGGTGGGTATCTATTATACCCCTGTAAGTTTTTTAGGACATTCAGGACTGTTTATAGCCCGTAGCCTAAATCCTGAGACTGTCGATATGCCCTACAGTCAAAAACCGTATGTGTCACAATTTCCTGGTATGCTGGTGTTTATCTCAAACTTCTCAGATGGATGTCAACATTTAAACTATCTGATCTGTTTCCTGTTGCATCTTATGCCAGGTTGCATAAAAGAGAATTATATTTTAATCCGAGAATTCGATTTATAATCCATAGGTATAGCAACGTTACACAATAAATACAAATGTCAACGTTTAATTACGTTTAATAACGATTTTAATATTTCTTTCAAACGTCAGACTTTAACGTTACGTTCTTATATCAAATAATATAAATATAATTCTCTTATATGCAACTGGGCATTAGTTGCATAATTTTTTCAGAAGGATAATGTACTATTCGCTTCTCACGCCTAACACAAAAAAAACACTTTCTTAGAACCCTTTTTTTCTGCCATGTAGGCTTTTGTTTGTAATTATCTCTTGTATGTGAGTTCCAGGTCCATTTTGGACGACTTCAAAGCTTGCTTAGCAAGCTCGTTGAATTTCTGTTATTGCTGAAAACTGAAATCCAAATAAGATTGACCTTATTCTGCTCTTCCACCCTATTGTACTACTTATTTAGTTCTGTAGGGTTTTGATGACTACCTTCCTGTCTAAATAATTTCTATAAAAATAGCTATAGTTGCCGCTTGGAATGCTCAAGTTCTGAAGGTCCTAAACTTCAACTTACGTCTTTCTTTAATTATGTCTCGTGTATTCCAAGAGGTCCTGAGAGGTGTTCCCTATCTTGGATCCATTAATAAACCAGGGTAGGTTCTTCGTAAAACCATTACGCTCATGCTAGACTCATTTCGATTCTCGAATTAGTTTATCTGTATAAAAATTTCATTATTTCCCTGGATCGTTAATAGACTGTTACTATTTTATCATATTTAAAGTCGAAAGGGTTCAAAAACATTATTATTTGTTCTGCTTTAATAAAAGACTTTTCAACCCCTTCTTGCTCAAATAACAATTTTCATTTCTTCATTCATTAAAAGCCGTATAAAATGTTATTTATATCGAGACTATTAAAAGTTGTGTGAAAAATTAAAAATAAAATTTTTTCCATTCATAAAGCAAAGGATTAGAAAATTTTTTCCCTTTATAAATAATTTTTTAAAGCAAAAGGCTCATTTTTCATGTTTGTGATGTTTGAAGTAATTTTATTTAGTGTAAAAAATCCTTTTTAAGTACCTATAGAAGAAATTAAATACAACCACAACTTAATTAAAGCCTTTACACCCTCTACACCCTTTATATACTACATTTATTGCAGTAGTACATAAATCTAAAGAAAGATTTGTCTTGAGACTGTTTTAGATTTTATTGTTGAGCTCAGTTTTAGTAGCTTTGCTACTCTTTACCAACAAAAATTATTATAGTACCTAACATTTTACAGCACATATTGGATTGCAATGCAATTTCAACAAATTGCAACCACCTAAAATGCATTTAGAATATTATGTAATAAATTCTATCTTAGTTTAATGATTTTTTTTTCGGTACTACACGGTCGGTTTGGAAGCAACAAAAATTTTAGGTTTTAAACACGTTCTGTGTCTAACGAAACATGCCGGACTCTCTGAAAAGAACATTTTAATTCAATAGTTACATTTTACACTTGCCAAGCAAAAATAAAGAGAAACTAGCAATGCGAAAAATTAACAGCTGCAGAATTGTGGTTTGTAAATCAAATTTAATTTACACACGAAGTAAAAAAATATATAGACAGAGATGGATGTCGACGACGCCTTGGTTATTTAACAAAAAAAAATTTCTTTTTAAACATTATGCGGGGCATCACTTACAACTCTCGTAAATTTCTTTCTTTAACTATGCTTTTTACTCAAAAAAGTGTTTGAAATGGTCTACTTGATAGTTGTAAAAAAAACAAAGGCTTTTTGAAATATTTTATTCGAGCGTCGGCGTCGCGAGGACTAAAACGTAAAGGACTAACCGACGATGAGAGGGCGGATGATTACGGCTATATTTTAAAATTATTCTACTAATTTAATGAATATTGTAATAAGGGATTTAAAGAGACACGTTTCAAATACAGGGTGGTCCATGAAAATATTTTTTATTTGACTATTGTATCAAAAAGAGACACTTTTACGTTTAGAATATTGAACATAAAATCGCGCTTTTGATGAACATATCATTATTTTGATTTTGTTACCATGGCAACCGTCTAGAGACTGTAAAGTAGCACTTTACAGTCTCTAAGTATGCTTAGACAGATGCGCCATCTATTGACATATATGTAAAGTTCTTGTACTAAATAGGTAGTAGCAGTTTTATCTCGAAGTCCATAAAACATTAATTTTATATTAATCGGTTTTATCTGACTTGTATGAATATTTCCGCCTATAATTATGCCAAAAAATTTGAGGTTATGTACAATTCTCTTATTGTAAGAGTATTCTTAAAATTTGAATTATTTATTTTTATTTAAATATTGTTTACAGCCGAATAAAAAGTACCGTATGACACACAGACGTAAAACTTTTCGATCTCGGGCAGTTGCGAATCTCGGCGCACGCCTTGATTCACGAAGGCTCTGCCTTCGTCTCTAAAACATCATTTTACGTCCTTATATCATAATATACTATTATATTAGACTTACACCTTTTTAAATAAACACAAATATCTACTGAAAGATAGATATTAGACTTACACCTTTTTAAATAAACACAAATATCTACTGAAAGAAAACCGTGGTTGCGGAAAACTTTAAATATTTGAGAGCCTGGATAAATAATAATTTTGCATGCTCACGTCGGCAAACCGCAGCTAGCGCTCCTCCTAGCACCGAAAAAATATATAAATAAAGTACTAATTTATACAAGAATGTGCAAGGCGAGAGTCGATGCTTTAATATGACTATCAGTTTTCTTTTCAACAGTGTTTTAGTTTTTTTCGGTGTGTTGCCAAGTGCGGTGCTAGGGGCAGTGCTGGGTGCGGGGCGCCGACGTGGGTACGCACTGTAGATGCAGATTTTAAATTTAAGAGCCAGAATCTAAAAAATAAGCGAATATTTATTACCGAAATACTTCTGTGCTACGACATATTAAATCTATTGTAGTCTCCCTTCCTTCACTCCTCTAGCCCTCCAAGATTCTAAAAACATGTTGGGTTTGCTGCTTTTTAAAATTCCCAGCTTTTAACATTCGTTTGAGCCTCTATTGGGATTTATAGTGCCAATAGCGAAAGGCTTCAGTAGAATCTTAAACAACAAAAAACTATTTCTACAGAATTTCATCATAAATCTATTAGATTGGATTGGATTACTAGTTGGAGGGCTGGCTTTCAAGCCAGAGTACACTTAAGCCGCTAGCCCGAACCCACTGTGCAACCTCCCCAGAGACCCCTCTTTCTCCGTCACTCCTCCAGTCATCCCAACTTTTAGACGAACTTCAGCAGCTTGACGGGTGGAGTATCTCAAATTCTGACCATATTCAGCCAGTAGTCACCAAGTATGGATCCTCTAGTTGATGCTACCGCAAGACACGAGTAAAGCACGTGCTCCGCGATTTCACTTTCCTGATTACAGCCTCTGTATCTAGAGCTATCGATTAGTGCCAGAGTGCGAAAGTGTTTGTTTAGTTTACAATATCCTGTAACAATACCCAAAAGTATCCGCAGATTTGATCGAGACAGAGGTTTAAGTAGCATTTTGCGTGTCGTGTCAGAAAGGCTGCAATAATTACTATTTTGCCTTGTCTACAACTCGTTTCTTTTGACCACATATATCTATGTGATCTTAATGTTTTTTGTTTTACAAAGCTATTGAAAGTGCTGACCGCCAGAGTCAGAGCCGGTTCCGGCTCGTTCGGGCAAAAGCCCGAGCCCTTCCTTGCTAGCTCATTAGCTCTCTTATTGCCTTTATCACCTTGGTGCCCTTTAATCTAGCAGATTTCAAGAGCATTGCTAATTGAGCTATGAGCTGTTGTTTAGTACTTCCATGCAGTCCGAGACCAGCCTCGAAGTTATTCCGTGGCTACTACAGCCACGTTGCGATAACAGCCATTATTACGCTTTGTCTCCGATGTCAATTTTTCATATTTGGTACTGTATGGTTGCGAATCGAGACCACGTCCTTGAAATGCCAGGTATAATCAGCTATGTTCGAACAACATCCAAGATCAGAAGCTGGGCTAAAACGGATACGAATTGAGGTCTCTTCATCATCTTGAGCTTTCTGCTTTGCCAGTCGTGTTGCTGTATAAAGTTTCAGTGCTGTATAAAGTGTCCTGTTTTTGAGTTTTATAATTCTTTTGGCGCTCACAAGAGGTCCCTTGTCCTGCTTAATACCTTTGGAGTGACTTCAGTAAAACTCTCAACAACAATATTTGTTGTTTCTGCACAATTCCACTTCAAGTACTGGAACACTGAGACTGTTTTAAAACTTTTTGACATTTTTTGACTTACAGGGGCTCAAAACGTCGCAAAATTAAATTTTAAAAATATTCCAACCCAGATTAATTAGGCTGCGCTCAAAGGAATTTTATTAGACCATTACAGAGATGCCACTCTCTGTATATTTTAATTCGTAGCATTAAATTAAATCTTATATAATAATAAAATGCAATAAAAAACGATAAAATTTAAAATGAAATTCTGGAAAATTTTCTAATGGCAATTTTATGAAGCATTAATCCGAATGAAGTAGATGATATTTTGAACAGAAATAAATAACATTATGATATTATGAAAGATATAAAAAAATACATAACATCTTTGGCTAAAAAAATGGTCACATTTTTGTGTAAAAGAAAGAAAACTTACCCGTTTTTCTATTAAATACTTAAAAGGTCGAGTTTTCAGCATCTTATGATTTAATTTGAGTTTTAAAAGTTGTAAAACATATTGGTCATACTCATAATCTTAAAGACTTGGCAAACTTTCAACAAAATATACCTTTTACCAAGTTTCTTTTTATTGCAAATTTTAGAAGGGTATTTGTGACGCTTTTACACTCTAAGTTTAATAATTCATCACTGTAAAATCTATTACGGTAAATAAACAATTACTTAACCCCAAATATCATTAGCCGGGTCTCAAAGGCCCGGAAGGCTTTAATTTAAAAAAATGGTTACCTACTACGACCTCAAGCGCTATGATGGAGGTAATTTGGCCAGCACTATAGGCTTAAAACCGCCTGCTATCACCATAGGTTATAAACCGACGTACAGCCAACCTCAAAAATATTGGCCACCCTGGCTATACGTTTAGCACGAATTGTGGATGTAACCATCATAACACCCCATAATTAAATTGAAGGGTAACTTTATTTTGCCAACAAGTAGTAAATCAACAACCTCCCCTTCTGTCCTTTTGTTGCTGTTGGCTAATAACCACTCTGACGTATAGCCAGGGTGGCTAATAATTGTGAGGCTGACTGTACTCAAGTGTTGGAAGAGCGCTCGGAGATCGCAAAACCCCAAACTAATATGACGGAGTTTTTAGGATCCGAACCTGAGACCTTTTCACCACGACTCCACAAACTAGAATGCCGTAGTTGTAAAGTACATACGTGCGAGTTCAAACAACTTTATTGACTTCTACAACAAGTTTCTGCTGTAGTAGTAGATAGACTACGGTGTCATATTTCGTGTAAGGTTACGGTTATAGAGCCTATAATATAGGCGCAAGATTAGAGAAAGCCTCCCTAAGTTTTAATAACTTTAAAAGTAGAGTATTAATCAAAAGTTCATTTCCCTTAATCTAGAAACTTGATTTTTAAATTTTGCAACTGTAACAAAAGTTTACGAATAGTAAGATAAGTGATTGGTTTTAGGGGTAGTTTTTAAAAATTTTCAACACTTAACTTTTGAGGTTAAATTCTTAGAAAATATGGTGTTAGTGTGAATGAAGACAATTTCACGTAAATTTAAGAAAATGTGTTATCTTATTTTCTGTAAAAGTACTTTTAGTGGTAGAATATCTAACCCCTAATCATGAGATAAGTTACAAAACTTACTGAAAACGTACTGCATACGTTATTTAAGACATTCTAACAAAGTTTTAAGAAGTTAAATAAATTTACTTACATATTCTAATGTACTATTTTTATTAAACGTATAACTAAAAAGAAAGGGTTGACTTTTTAACTCATCTTAATTCAAAAACTTATCTAAATGTAGAAAAAAAATTTTAAGTGTTCTTAAAATTGTGGAACTTTTCCAACCCTAATTAAATATATTTTTGTCGTCTTAAAAAATTTTTTATTTTGGAATTGTATTTTTAACAACCCTCCTACTTCAAAAATATATGAGGTCAAGAAAATAAACGTCAAATTTATTTTTTTATTGCGTTTATTGTGACGCGTCAAGGTCACCATCCTCAAAAACTCACATCCATTATTAACATTTTCATCTATTTTTGAACGAGTTCAACAGTTTGAAAAAATATTTTTAAAACAATTTCCAATTTTCCACTAATATAAGAAAAATAGATATTTTCTTTAAATTAGTTATTAACTCCAAAAGAAGACTGAAAAAGCCTCTGTCACCTTGAAGAGCTATTCTCGCTCCCTAATCTAGATATCTGGATCTCTACATGAAAATTCATATCTTTATCGAAATGGCACTAAAAGCCACCTCCAAGCTACGATCAGAGAATAAATGACATTTAGAGGACAGATGTCAAGATTTCCGTATTTTTCTCTTAATCACTCAGGTATAGAAGAGACCAGTATAAATATGTGACTATTGTTACCAATGGTTCTAAACACCATATAGGTTGAAGGGTAGTCATATTATCCTTCAACGTATATCAAAAGTCCCACAAAGCCCTATTGTCGCCAAAGGTTCTAAAAACCATGTGGGCTCAGCGGGTGTTATATTGTCTACCAAACTAGAGTTTTATAGGCTCTAGCAGCAGCAAATCAAAAATCCCACCAAGTCCTGTTGTCGACAATGGTTCTGAATACCATGTGAACTCAGGGGCCCTCATATTTTCTATCGAACTAGAGCTCTAAAGCTCTAGAAGCAGCATATCAAAGTTTCATTCTCTCCAATGGCTCTAAAAACCATGGGGACTCAGGCGCTGTATTATTCTCCTGATAGGTCTCTAGAAGCAGCGCATCAAAAGCCCAGCAAAGTCCTATGCGCATTCTCATTTTTTATTGCTGCTGAAAATTAATTACCTTAAAAAATCAATTTCTTGGTTATTCAAAGAAAGTCCAGAGAACGCACGAAATATCCTGATGACCTAAACTACAAGGGTTGCTAAGAAAAATTATAAGTTAGAAACAAAATAATACTCATTCTCAGGACGTTGGCAAAAGAGAGGTTCCTGGTGACCTGGACTACCACTGCCTCCACTCTGACTCGCTTACAGAGTGCTGCTTTCTTCTCAACATCTTTGGGTGACCCTGCTTTCTTCTCAACAACTTTGGACAACGCTGCTACGTTCTCTGCCGGTGTGTTGATTTTCGCCGGCGTCTCTTCCTCCCATTTTTTAAGCCCACAGTCCTCCAGTCCGCGGGGGTCGGGCGTGGCCGAATCCGGCTTGTTTTTCGTGGAGGTGCGGCTAGGCTTGGGACTATGCCTAGGCTTGAGTTTTGGTGAGACTAGAGATGCTGCTTTCTCTTGCATCACCGTGAGAAACTCGGTGAGCCGCTGCTGCACTGCAGCAAAGTTTTATGCGCATAGTTTTTTTTATAGCTACTGAAAATTACCTTAGCAAGCCCTATACGAATAAAAAAAAATTATTTCTTGCTTATTCAAAGAGAGTCCAGAGAACGCACGAAATATCCTGATGACCTAAATTACAAGGATTGGTAAGAAAAATTATAAAATAAAAACAAAATAATACTCGTTCTCAGAACGTTGGCGTGAGGTGAGGCGAAAGGTTAGGCTCTCGGTGACCTGGACTACCACTGCCTCCGATCTGGCCCGCTGGCGGGGTCCTGCTTTCTTCTCAACATCTTTGGGCGACGCTGCTATTTATTGAGGTCACAGTCCTCTATTCCACGGGGAACGAGCTTGGTCGTCTCTAGACTGTTTTCCGTAGAGATGTGGCTATGCTTCAGAGTATACCTAGACTTAAGCGTTAGTGTAATTTAAAGTGCTGCCTGCTTCTCTTGCATCGCCGTGAGAAGTTCGGAGAGTCGCTGCTGCAAAGGGTTCTTCCATTTTCTACTTCTTTGAACCATTTCCTCCGCCCGCGACTTCGCTGGTCAGCCGCTGTATAATATCACCCATTTGCAGACTCGTGTTAGCTCTATCCCGCATTCCATCAATATTTTGGTGCAACTACCGGTCTGCCAAGCGAGTGTAATATAGGCCCTCCGACCACTTTTCGACTGCCTCCGTTAGTTGCCTCATCTCCTGAGTGAAGGCCGCCGCCTTTTCCTACCAAGAAGTTTCATATTTGACATCTCCTCATGGACACCTCCAATCATGTCGAGCACTTCCTTAAGCAGCCACTCTGCATCCGAGGAGAGCAGGGGCATCTCTCCCCTTGAATTCCTCCAGCTCTGAACTGCTTCTTCCTCCTTCAGAACTGCGTCGAAAAGGCCCATGCACACCGTCACGTCCTGAGAGGTGTTGGTATATCTTTTGAGTTGTCTGTACCTCGGCGATACTTTCTGCGGAAGTGGTGTCCTCCGTAACCCTACTCTATCCTAACCAAACCTAACCTAGTTCACCTAGGTTAACCTACAATAACCTAATCTAACCTTTTTTTTCGAAGGGCTGGAAAAAATTTTCGGCAAAAGATACCATTCACCTACCCTAACATATTGGTGTCGGTTTGAGACTACCTTAGTAGTCGCCTTATCCGGCTACGATGATGGGTGAAACTGAACGGAGTGAACGTTGTAACAGTACTAGTTAGAGAACTCTCGATACCAAAGCATACTAATGCAGAGCAAGACTTGTCGAAACGTCCATCTCAAACGCCATTCCGACCAGGCAGAAACTCGTTAACCACTACCAGATCACCAAACTAAGAAATCGATGGGGTTAACACTATCTTTAGAAGTCCGCACTAAGCGAGTGATGGTAAAATTTTATTATTGGCAATAAATACAGGGGGGAGGACTGCTTATGAAAAAATAAACTTACTGATTTAAGTTTAGCCCTCTCGTATTGAGAGCCGCTTTCAAAAAATTCATTTAGTTCATCAATTACCTTCATTTGAAGGGTTAGAGGAAAAATAAAAAAGAGTCTCGAGATAATCTTAAGAAAACTCGGAATATACACACGGAATTTTCTCCAAACCCACTTTTTCGATGTCTGCGGTTGATAAAACGTCTAAAACGTCTAAGACTCTAGATCGAATTTTCGGACGATCACAAATAGAATTTCATTCAAATCTAGGGTAGTTCAGTAGTAAAAACTTAATTCGTTTTTCCCTATATTTCCTTTCGAATATGTAGGTTACAATTTAATTTTATTTTTCACATGTTATTCAAACTGTTGCTTCGTATACAAATAAAAAAAAACATTTCCATGGTAACACCTTTCAACGTTTCAACGCCCAAAGTAGCACTTTTTAGCTCGTCGGTATATAAATAATTTTTCGATTTTCGCCACAATAATTTTTTTTTATTAAATTATTAAACAAAGTAGGCACAAAAAATTATTGATTTTATGACACACTTTGTAAAATAACACACATCGGTGAAACCATTTGTTTTTTTCCTTTCGCCCTCACTTTCCAAGATAAAAAATAATTTAAACGAATTTGACGTTTTTTTACATGAAAATTTAGAAAAAAAATATTATAAATATGTATTAGTGGAGTACGCAAAGGTAAATGAAAGGCTTGTCATCTCTCTAATGAATTGTATCTCTTTAGATTCAAGTTTCAAAGTAACTAATCTATTCAGCATTAAAATGCTCTCGGTGTAACTAACCAAATTTGTTTTCCTTTAGTATTTGTGATATAAATTAGTATTAAGTAAACAACCTTTATTTGAGGAATAAAGAAATTAATGAAAAGGGCTTTTCAGCCTTAAAGTAAATCCTCTAAGGTTTATGCTTGATAAATACTAATTTTATGTCAATTTGCCTAATTTCTTCACCCGGTAACTTATGTGTAACTACTTTAAACTTAAAATATACACCTATACAGTGTGTTCAAATAAATTTTATTTAATGATTTTATCGATTTTCCTCCTAACATAGCAACAATTTTCCTTTTTGTGCCACTTAAAAAAGATTTTCTTGCTAAAAGTGGTAGAGACAATATCTAGAAACAATTTCACCTAAAGACGGGGTTTAAGACATTAAAAACCCATAATTATTCAATCAAAATTCTTATACTTTTTACCCTGTGTTTGTATATGATTGGCAATTGTAGTTTATTATACATAAGTCGCCTCTTTGAGCTTTTCTTTGATTTCCTTTTCTGCTGGGACCGTCGCTATTTTCGATCCATCGTCTTATAATTTCTGATGAGATTATCACATCACAGAACTCTTTGATGTGCAAAATAGCTATACTTAGCCGAGAGTAAAGCAAAAAGCTAAAACTGCTTCTGATACGTACGAAGTGTCGTTCAAAAATATTCGGACAAAACTTTGTAGAAAATGCTACAACAGTAATTAGGCACAAGCCTAGGAAGGCAATTTTCAGGCAATTTCGTCTCTAACCAACCTCGCTAAGAAAGATTCTGCTTCTCTAACGAAGCAGCTAACATAATGGTCACCGATAATATCGATAAATGTCAGATAAGGCAGCAACAAATTTAGCTTAGAAGCATCAAAAGGTTAAATCTGGCCCTAGCAACATCTACACGGTTCACCACTGCTGAAACAATTTTGACTCCTTGTAGACACTTTTCAGAACTTTTCTTAGGGTAAACTCGACATATTTCTTTATTTTGTCAATAGTTTTAAAATTACGTCCTTTTGACAGGCTTCTAGCATACTTCGCCACTGGCATGCCGCTGTATTTTAAATTAAATTCTCAAGAATTAAAGAACATAATTTTATAGCACTGAATCGCTAAAGCTTAAGAATAAACTTAAAAGCAGGGTCGAGCTGGATTCCAGTGGGCAACAAATTTGACTCAAATGCTCTCCCTCCTTAAAAAGATAAATACTTTTCAGAATATAACGAAACTATTATAAAATAAATCAAACTTCATAGTTCTGTTTTTAGTGAGTAAAAGTCTTACACTACCCATCAGTGCAGACTACTGTTCGGGTGCCTTTAAACGTGAAGATTTTCTCCTTCCTTCGTAAAAAAAGGTTAGGCTAAGTTAGGTTAGGTTACGTTAGTTTAGGTTAGGTCAGCTTAGGATCCGGCCAGCACCGAGAAGGATCAAAGAGGTGCCCAGGTCCAAAGAAAAAAACCACAACAAATCTGCCCCCTCCGGCCTTGCAGCTGCCCCCGAGGCAGTCAACTCGTCGGAAACCTCCAACCCCACCACCACAAATCGAGACACCAACGATCCCCGTCCTATCGGACGAGGAGGCCATTGAGAAAGAGGCGAAGACGATCTTAACAAATGGAGAGGCCAAAATAGCGGCCATAGAATCCACATCGGCTGAAAAAAAACAAGTAGAACGGGCACCAAGTAACAAAGGAGCGCCCCCCTCCGAAAACCCTCGGAGCTCACCGAGGTAACAGATGACCGAGATATCCATTGCGTTAGATAGGTCCAGGCAGACTTACTGACGCAATTCCTTTCTCCACAGAGGAATCGGGCTAGCACGACGAGCCACGGTTCGTGAAAAAGCCCGTTTTTTGACGCCACGGGAGGAAAGATCCTTCGCCAGAGCATTATCTACAACCACCCAGATAGCAAGACTTATGCCTAATATAAAAGGGCCCAAGCTGGCAAACAGAAGCTTGCTCGGCACAGTCGCGCAATCGATCATGCTGTAGGCGGCTCCTGTCTGGCACGGGCCACTGCCCAACAAAGGGAACGAGGCCAATTGTGAAATCGGAATGGAACGCTACAAATGAAGTCATTGTAGAAGGACCCCTGCCTAGCTCGCGGACGGAGGGTTTCCGTACAGGCGGAATGCCGGAGATCAACGACGGTCAACCGCGTCGGTCTTCGAGTCCTTAAAAAGCGGATCCGGGTACTGTACGATGGTCCCTCGAGGAGGAGTTTTCGAGTGAGTAAAAAATTCACACTACCGTCCAGTGCGGACTGCTGGCAGTGTCTTTCGTCGGCAAGATTTTTCTCCTACCTCCGTGAATAAAAAAAGGATGGGTTAGGTTAGGTTAGCCTAAATACTAGACGCGACGAGAATCTAACAACTCGCCCTAACACCATCGTCGCGTGGCAGCGCCGCTGAACAGACACATAGAAAGGCCAATGGACCCGATCCCTTATACCCAACCTCCAATAATGGGTAGGGAAGAAACACGGAGAACCGTCTTTCCACCCGATGTAACTCTTAACATGTCATGGATACTTTAACGCCTACAAACATCGAACCTAAAAGCTGGTCTCTCCAAGGTGTAAACACTTCCTAGGACGATACCGCAGAGTACACTCTGTTCCACTGCTAACGTTGAGAACAGGTGCGAATAATGAGAGCCGGTGAAACTCTGAGTCCAGTCAATCTCATCATCAGTATTCGCCGAGACGAGGAATGCAGGGTCAACAAAGCAGAGTTAGCTCACCTGATAATGGAGGTTAAAGAGCGACTGGAGAGAGCAGCAAAGGTCAGCGATCTCTAGAAACTCACAACACTAAATGCTCTGAGCCGAGGTTGTAAGCACAAGCTACGGGCGGACTCAAAAACATCAATACTTCCAGAAGCCAAAACAGATGGAATACTCCAAAGGTGACAGCTCTAAGGAAAAGATCAGAGCGGTAACAACGCGAAGAGTCCAAAGAGCTCCTGACAAACCAACATTGGAAGAAATGCGAAAACGAATTCCCACGTAGATTGTTGAACAACATTATAGGGGAGTTTAGCCGGTAGGCTCCTGGTTTATCTTCCCAGACGAATCCGGCACTACCTGGTACATATATCTAGTGGCAGGTGGCTACGAAGTTCTCCCTCTACAAAGAAAAGGTTAGGTTAGGTTAATCTACGTTATGCTAGGGTTACCATCTAACGCAGGTTAAGACGACAGATGGAAGGTGTTCAAAATTTATGGAAAGTCGAAGAGTGATCACCTGCTAGCTGGTGTGCTGGTATTTCCAAAAAACTGAAGATGCAGAACGCACCGTCTTCCGATGTCAAAAATAGTGCAATATCAGAGAAATGACATAGGAATTAATTGACATGCCCTACCGAATTTCACGATCAGAAGGCATCCGTAACGGCAACACTGTCACAAGTAAACCAAGATTAGCGCCGATCAACGGTTTTCAAACCCTTAAACTACTTTTACATCTTTTTAACATCTTTTTTGCTGACTTGATAACCTGGCCAGTCCAACCTTGCATATGGGCACATATATGAGCTCAAAAAATCTACAGCTGAGAGTGATAATATTCTGTGGAATTTCTTGCACAAGCTGTAAAGATTTTTGACCGATTTTTCTTTCAACTAGAAAGATTTACGCTAAGGGTGACACTACTAATAGACAGATCTACGAATTAATAGGGGAGTCGAGATGTTATAACCTGAACCAAAACGCGACGAAGAAAGTGGAAAGGTTACGTTTGAGGTGGAGTCTCCTCTCTTAATCAATCAGCGTCCTCTAGAAGCTAGGCTTAGAATTGAAAAAAACGGAACTGTAATTGATTCTGTGTCCAGGCCCCACATAACACCTACCTAGTAGGTAGGTTAAGCTACCTACCTTAAGTAGGTAATACCTAGTAGGTTTATTTGCCAGGCCCGGACGGGCCCGGCCGGCTGACCGACGATCGTCGATGGGACCAAGTGAAATTGGGACCTAACGAAAATAAATGGAAAAAATATAAAAATATTCACAATTGTTGAAAATCCATAAAATCCATGCATATAACTTTTTTGTTTTGCTTAATTTCACAGCACAAAAATGTTTCAAAAGTTGATATAAGTTCGTTGAGCTTGAAAATTCTAAAAATTTTCGCCTATGGCGCTAGTGAAACATTTTTGAAACCCAGACCCGTGATAATGTCGCTACTAGTCATACCACTGCATTTGGGGCTAATTTATTTTGTAACCAGTGGGGTTCAACCATTAGCCAGTCCGGTCCTGTCTGTGTTCACAAGTTGCTAGGTAGTGACACACAAAAGAAAGTCAAAAAGTAAAATTTCTTAGTTCACAACCTCTATTTGAGCCATACTGTATAAACAAAAATATTTTTTTAATATTTACAATTTTTGTATCCATTGAAAGCATTTATGTACGTTTTATATTTTAATAACACTATTTTCGGTCCCCTCTCACCCTATGTTAGTATAAGAGAGACAATAAATATCGAATGAAAACAACAAGAGTATTAAATTTGATTTTCCTTGTGTCAAATTTTGGTAAACACTAATCTTGTGTTTAACTTGGAGTTGACTTCATCCTTAAAGCTTTATTAAAGGGATTTTGAGGTGGCATGTGTGTTTGTCACGTATTTCAAAGATGTTTCCTTCTACTTCGATGGTACATATAAATTTAACACTAACGATATTTTAGTTAATGAATTTCATTTAAATGAATCTTTACACGACTAAAATATATTTAACTTAGTTTATTAACTACTAACTTATCTTTTAGCTGGTACCAAAATTTTGTTAACCTTTAATTAACGTTTAATTTTAATTAATTTACTTCAATTAATATTACTTAATTATGTCCTTAGGATAAACTTTATATTAGGTATTGATTTTTTAATTAATTGTGTAAATTGCTTCAATTAATAATCATCTATTTAAGTATAAGTCGTCTCGTAACTTCCAACTAATAGGAAACTTTACAATCGGCAAATCAATATTTATTTTTCAAAGTGGAAAAAATACGTCTTCGAGAAAATTTTACCTAAACATTAAACAAAAACATTGGAGAAGTCGACTTATGACAATTTATTCAACATCACGAGTTCACGAGATCCAAAGCTCCAATGGATAGTAATGCTAATGAGGGATAGATGTGGGGAAATCGTCTTCTCTAGCAAGAATAAGATTGGTTTCGGCCTCAGTTACAGTGCGTTCAGCAGATGAAGGAAAGGAAACGTGCGTTGTTGACCATCTCATGAGCCTAATTTTATTTAAAGGCCCCATCCGTTGGGCGCCAAATTATTGTAACGCCTAAAATTTAGTTATAATAATCTTTAATATTTGTATTATTTGATTATTGGTAAATTACACGAGGGTGAAGCATTAACGATGAATAACTGGATTTATATCTGAATAATGGAGTAAATAGCAACATCTTCCACGCTTCCACCCCCAACCGTTTCGTAGACACACTTTGTATACTATAGACCTAACACTGTCATGGTGACATTGGCTGTCACCGTGCTAGAATAAAATCTGGTTCCATAAGCCGAAGAACCGGTTTTTGTTAGTGAACCACGTTGATCTCAGATGGCAATCAACGATTAATTGAAACAATTTTTTTTCTTAAAAATTATTTATGTGAATTGTGTATGCTTTAGTAAATACACGTTTATTATTCGATTGAATTTGTATTGAACCACGATAGTTTGATCAGGATAATGGTAAATTGAAATTGTTAAACAAACAATAAATACAATTGAAGCAAATAAAATGGCTATATATAAGTACCTAGTGTAAACTTGTTTATAACATGTATAACAATAAAATTTATTAGTTTAAAACTATTGAATTTATACTATTTTGAAATTACAAGCCATAAGAGAGACAAAGAAGAAAAATGAAAGGTGATAATTTAGCCAAAATGTGTTTTTTTTAATCCAGTAGGTCTGTGTGTGTTTGGTGTTAACAAAAGCAATGAAAATAGGCTCCACTGAGACTCTCAAACCCCTGAATCCATATCTGGATCTTAAGAGCAGACGAAAGCCATCCATATATTTATTTAAATCCTGTTAAACTCTATGGAAGCCATAAAAGAGACAAAGAAGAAAAACGAAACACAATAATTTAGCCAAAATGTGTTTTTTAAAAACCCAGTAGATCTGTGTGTCTGGTGTTAACAAAAGCAATGAAAATAGACTCCACTGAGGCTCACTTGCCCATGGATCCATATGTGGATCTTAAGAGCAGACGTAAGCCATCCATATATTTATATAAATCCTATTAAACTCTATGGAAGCCATAAAAGAGACAAAGAAGAAAAATGAAAAGTAATAATTGAGCCAAAATGTATTTTTAAAACCCAGTAGGTCTGTGTGTCTGGTATTAACAAAAGCAATGAAAATAGGCTCCACTGAGACTCTCAAACCCCTGAATCCATATCTGGATCTTAAGAGCAGACGAAAGCCATCCATATATTTATTTAAATCCTGTTAAACTCTATGGAAGCCATAAAAGAGACAAAGAAGAAAAACGAAACGCAATAATTTAGCCAAAATGTGTTTTTTAAAAACCCAGTAGATCTGTGTGTCTGGTGTTAACAAAAGCAATGAAAATAGACTCCACTGAGGCTCACATGCCCATGGATCCATATGTGGATCTTAAGAGCAGACGTAAGCCATCCATATATTTATATAAATCCTATTAAACTCTATGGAAGCCATAAAAGAGACAAAGAAGAAAAATGAAAAGTCATAATTGAGCCAAAATGTATTTTTAAAACCCAGTAGGTCTGTGTGTCTGGTGTTAACAAAAGCAATTAAAATAGGCTCCACTGAGACTCTCAAACCCCTGAATCCATATCTGGATCTTAAGAGCAGACGAAAGCCATCCATATATTTATTTAAATCCTGTTAAACTCTATGGAAGCCATAAAAGAGACAAAGAAGAAAAACGAAACGCAATAATTTAGCCAAAATGTGTTTTTTAAAAACCCAGTAGATCTGTGTGTCTGGTGTTAACAAAAGCAATGAAAATAGACTCCACTGAGGCTCACATGCCCATGGATCCATATGTGGATCTTAAGAGCAGACGTAAGCCATCCATATATTTATATAAATCCTATTAAACTCTATGGAAGCCATAAAAGAGACAAAGAAGAAAAATGAAAAGTAATAATTGAGCCAAAATGTATTTTTAAAACCCAGTAGGTCTGTGTGTCTGGTGTTAACAAAAGCAATTAAAATAGGCTCCACTGAGACTCTCAAACCCCTGAATCCATATCTGGATCTTAAGAGCAGACGAAAGCCATCCATATATTTATATAAATCCTATTAAACTCTATGGAAGCCATAAAAGAGACAAAGAAGAAAAATGAAATGTCATAATTGAGCCAAAATGTATTTTTAAAACCCAGTAGGTCTGTGTGTCTGGTGTTAACAAAAGCAATTAAAATAGGCTCCACTGAGACTCCCAAGCTCCTGGATCCATATCTCGATCTTAAGAGCAGACGAAAGCCATCCATATATTTATTTAAATCCTGTTAACCTCTATGGAAGCCATAAAAGAGACTAAGAAGAAAAATGAAACTTAATAATTCAGCCAAAATGTGTTTTTTTTAAAACCCAGTAGGTCTGTGTGTCTGGTGTTAACAAAAGGAATGAAAATAGGCTCCATTGAGGCTCCCAATCCCCTATATCCATATCTGAATTTTAAGAGCAGACATAAGCTATCTATACATTTATTTAAATCCTATTAAACTCTATAGAAGCCATAAAAGATACAAAGAAGAAAAATGAAACGTATAATTCAACCAAAATGTGTTTTTTACAACCCAGTAGGTTTTTGTGTCTGATGTTAACAAAATCAATGGAAATAGGCTCCACTGAGGCTCCCGAGCCCCTGGATCCAAAATCTGGATCTTTAGAGCAAATATAAGCCATCCATATATTTTTTTAAATTTTGTTAATCTCCATGGAAGACATCCACATCAGCACATGTTATGTAACTATTTTTCCAGAGTTTTTTTACTCAGCAATAGAAAATGAATTTTATAGAAAAAGCTACCTTTTTCGAGACGAGTATAAATTTTGAAATCAAAAACGCAAGTTCTCAAAAGATTTTCATCGCTCGACTTCACTAATTCGAATCACAGCACAGTTCTAATATTGGAAAGAATATTAGACATTGTTAAAAATGTAGTAAGAAGAAGTCAATGCAAAAATTTAAAAAGAAGCAATAATTATTGTTGTACGCCTCAAACTGTTTTATTTTTTTAATTTTCTTTCTTTTAAAAAAAACAGGAAAATTTTAAATATTTGCGAAAATTTATCAACTCTTTAATGAGTCTATAAGCGCTCAAGTGAAGCTAAGAAACAACTCGAAGGGAAAAAAACTAATAACTTTAATAATAAATCTTATTTTCTGTTAGTAGTCGTTTTATCATCAGTGTAATTTTTATACAAAAAGGAAATTTAATTAGAAAAAGTTTGAAAAACTTTGACAACTTTTTTTATGATTGTTAAAACAGCCAAAAACTACTCGAAAAATGTACAGGGTGATTGCTAGCAACTACGAAAAGTTGAAGAAGAAAATAAAAAAAAAGTAATGTAAGCCCCTCAAGACCTTTGAGGCACGTTCTAGGGCTAAAAGTTAGAACTAATATGGAAAATATTTTTAAACCATTGAAACACCTTGTATATTATAAAAATATTGTTTTAATCTTACTAAAGCCAACTATGATTGTATCAAGTTGTAATTGTGATTTCACATCATTCTAACGAAAGAGCGACCAGATGTGGACGTAGAGGTGTTTTTGGGCTTAAACCACCCTTTATAGAAAAAAATAAATGAGAGAAAATATTTCGTTAGTAATCATCTAAGTACATTATAATATTAAAGTGGTCAAAAAAATTTAACATTTTGAGAATTTTAGACGCGTTATAAAGATGAAAAATGTCTACTTGATTATAACGTTTGGACATAATCCAACTAACATTAATTTAATCTAACTTAAATGATATTTAAATTTAATTTTTTACACATCCCTTAAAGTTAATTTAATTATTACGTAAAATATTTTTTAAATTAAAGAAAATTTTTATCTAGATTTTTTATTCAGAAAAAAAAGTTTTATTTCTTAACTTTATTTTTGAGTTTAAAGAAAAAGTTCTTTAATGAGAAAGATGCTTTTTTGGCAAAAAAAACTACACAAAAAAGTGCTAATTATACTAAAAATGCGACCTTAATGTTATTTCTAAAAAGAACGCAAGAGAGACGATGTGCTATCATAGGACTTAGCCACCTAATTTACGATTTACTTAATTTAATTTTATTTAAGTTTCTTGGCTTGCTTCTCCACACAATCGTGCAACATAAAGTAATTAATTTATATACCGAGTGTAAAGTAGTTTTTGATACAATTTGATTAATAATTGTCCCGATTTATCAAATTTTTCATTTAAATTAAGAAAGTTGGTGTCATTTCCGAATAAACCGGAAGTCAAAATATGAAGTGTTTGGTATCGCCTGCCAGCTAATTTTACAAGCTCTTGAAATATTTAAAAATATACAAGGGGTTTCTAAAAAATTTTAATATTTCTCTAATTTCCGGTTTAACCGGAAGCTTTTTGTAACCAAAAAAATTGTTAAATATTAGATATTTATAGGATTAATACATGTAGCAATTTTCAAATTTTTATTTTAATTACAAAAGAAATAACAAGCTTTTGAAATTTTGACTTTCAAAATGTGATAACTCCGGTCCTGCAAATTTCTAACTAATGAAACTAAGGCATTCGATAGAGAACTATGATGTCTATAACATATAAAAAAATGGAAACAGTGGCCGGAGCCGATCATGAGAAAATCAATTTCAAAGTTTTAATCAATTTCTGATCTATAATGGTAGGCAATTTTTAAAAAATTTTAAAAATTCATTAGGTTAAGAAGAAAGCTTTATATTTTGGCTATTCAATGACGTTTCAAAATTTTCTTAATAATTATTACTAGCTATGTTATAAGAGAAAAATCACAAATTGAGACAATCGTTGTTTTAGGGACAATTTTAAATTTCCAATTTAAATATCTATTTTATAAGAGCCAAATAACATTCGAATTTTGAGCCACCTTACCAAAATAGTCGTCAATCAAATTCTTCTCATTTATTATTTAAAATTGCGTTTAATGAAATTTTGTTTTTAAGCTACAAATTATTAATTTTAATAGGTAACTGTTTGCTATTAAATATTTGCTCAAGGTAAATTTTAATCAAATTACAATTTTAACGCCATTTTTAAAAGAAGAAAATTTATTTTCCACTCGTAACGGAACTAAAATAAACTTTTAGAATAATATCAATAACACTCCAAGCTTCAAAGCTTATATTTTTTACTCGTAATTAATAGTCCTACCGACTGCGCCATAATTTCTATATCAAAAAGAAACTTATTTTGTTTCGGAAAAGTTACCAACAACATACCACAGACGAAATACTCGAAATAACTTTCAGAAGATAACGTAAAACTATAGTGCGTTCATTAATGTTTAGTCGGACTTGTCATATCAATTGATTGATTTTGTAATGTCATTTAAATTAATGGCAATTCAATTTAAATAATTTTGAGGTTTTGTTTTTAACCGACCTAGAAATTCCTAACGAGTATGCAACCAAACATACATGGACCAAACGTTAATGAACGCACTGTATTTTATAGAAATTAAAAGCAATAGCTTTGAAAAAGTCAAACAAAAGGGGTTTAATAAAAATATATCCTTTTGTTGGAAAGCTCATCATTTACTTACAAATTGAAATTTCTGTTTCTACAAATTGGATTTGCTATTAAAAATTAATACGACTCGAAATTTGATTTTCGTCATGAAGAAAATTGCTAGTTTCTATTAATAAAAAAAAGGTTAAAAAATAAAAATATTTTACAATTTTCCCAAAGAAGATAAATTTTTGTCACGTAAGTATTTAACAAGCTGTGATGTTCACTGAAAATCCAGAAAATTCTTTTCTGATATTAGACCCTTCAAATAAATCTTTGGTAAATTTGAAACTCCTTTTTATTAAATTAATTTAATAATTATTAAATATTTAAATTCTTCACTATTTTTTTTTAATAAAAGTTGAAAACTTTGCAAGTTGCAATAATTAAACCGTCGCTGTTGGACTTCGTTCCACATCAAAGAGACTTTTTAAATTACAATTGTAACAACCTTTAATTTGATTAAAATTAAATTAAATGTAATTAATACGTAAGTGGACGCACTATGAGGATTTTGTTCGCATTTTTTCTTTAAAAATGTCAATTAAATAGATGAGGGTAAAAAACCTTTTTTACACGCTGATTATTTAAAACCTTAAAATACTTAATTTCTCAAATACTCATAATCATAAAAATCGGGCCTTTTAGGCCCGATGGGTTTAACTGAATAAAATATGGAATTTAAGAAAAAATTATTAGTTTGAAACATTTTTAAAAAACAAGTTAGAAATCGACAATTTTTAAGATGTTTTTCCGGGCCTAAAAGGCCCGGATTATGGACTAGGGTCTTAAAATTGAGTTTGTAAATTTTAGAAAATTTCAGTATGTTATTTTTAAGGTAAAATTTCAACGTTGTATTATAAAAGTGACGGTGGTAAAGTAATAATTTTCAGCAAAAACAATAAATCAGTCTTACCAGACTTGAAGTTTTCTTTAATAAACGAAATAAGGGGTTTTGGTATGTAATACAAGACAGGGCTTTGCTAATACGAGTATGTGAACCGAACCATCTCCTAAAGCCCTTTGTTTGCTTCAAATCATTAGCTATATTATTTGTATTTGAGATACCGAGAAACCCAAAAATAATCAATTTAAATGTCACAATATAATATTGGGAAATAATTTTAATATTTGAATAAAATAAATCAATTTGCGTCGATTGTTGAAAAAGAAAAATTTTAAAAAGTTTATTGAAACTTTCTCTAAAGCTAAATAAAATTTATGTTTGTTTATAATTAATTGAAAGAAATTTTTCATTTAAAACCTCCTGTTTAATATTTTATCAGTAAAGCCTTAAGACTAAGATGTTGGTAAATGTTATATTTTGGTTTGGTTGTAAAAGGAAAACTTCTTATTTTCCTCTTCATTACTCGAACAACACCAACAGAGTTTCCCTCGATAATTATAAATTAATGAAAATTATAACATAAAGTAAGTAAAGTTTTCAACTAATTACGAAAATTTGAACAAATTGAAAACAAAAATTTTGAAAAAAAAACTTTTGAGAAACTTCGCTAATTTTGAAATTGCATTTTTAATTTTTTTAATTAAAAAATTAAATTTTTGCTCGTTTTTTATTAAATAAATAAACAAAATAAATAAACTTTTATTTTTTTTTAATTTTCAAAACTTACATTTTATTCCACTTTTCGTGTATAATTTCCATTCCGTAAACCGTATCCAGACGTATAACTACAAACGCCAAACATGTACTAAGAGATAAAATAGGAATGGCAAGGATTTACTAACGTATCCTGTACTTGCACAGGCGCGATATCCTGTTCCCAGTTCCTACAGGATACACTTATCTCTAAAGGATTATTTAACATACCCCACAACTACTCATCAATTATTGTTGTGTGTGGTGTTAAAATTCGCATCTTTTTTCAACTTACAAACTTTTTCGCAAACATCTCTTAAATTTTATTAAAATAAAAAAAGAAAAGCGGTTGAAAAGCGGAAAAGTTTATTGCAAGATATGAATTAATTTAAACTCTTTTTGAAATTCATAAATTCTCGAATCATCGAAAATCTCATTAAGAGTTTATATTTTGACTTTTAAATTTGTTTAATAATTTGTTTTTAATCCCAAAAGCGAAATTTATGTCTTAAATTTTGAAATCTTTACGATTTTAGCACAAAGCGGAAAAAGTTCTTAAACCAAAATAATAAAAGTTAAAATGTAACCACCATTAAACCAATTAAACTGTACAAGAATAACACGAAATAATTCAAAAAATATAAACTATTTCAAAGTTTTGATGTACTTTCATGTTAACATTCTTAAAAAATTGTTACTCAAATATTTAAAAATCCCGCTTACTTTTCCTAAAAAAAATTTTAAAGTGTAATTTATGCAAAATTAGCAATTAATTTATTACAAATAAGATTTAATTAATTATTTTCAATCTTACAAAATAAATTACACGTAAATATACATATTATTGTTAAAAAATAAATAAATAAATAGTTATTTAGCCACTACAAACTGCAACATTTTTGTGGATACAATAGACACATCCAACTCTCAAATGTCAACATAACCTTCAATTTTGCGGCAAATTTGTTTCACGTTTTTCTCGATTAGCACAATAATAAGCAATAAAAATGCCAATAGCACAGGTAAACTAAAGTTAATTAACTAAAATATATCTAATTAAAACTCATTTTAACGTAGTTAGCAAATAATGATGGTTCTGAAAAATGCAAAACATTCATTTTACAAGACGAAGGACACACTTTAGGAAATGCCTTACGTTCAATAATAAGCAGTTAGTAAGTATTACAAAAATTTATTTAATTTATAACTTTATTATAATATTTTTAGCGAAGATGTTAAATTTTGTGGTTATACTGTACCTCACCCTGCTGAATCAAAGATGGTATTTCGTATTGAAGTGACGCGAGGTAGGGCTGTAGATATTTTCAAAAAAGGCTTAGTGGATTTATCAAAGGTTTGCGACCATACAATTGAAACTTTTCAAAAAGCTGTCGATGAATTTAAAGCGGATAAAGCAAGTCAAGAAGATACATGATAAATAAAGTTAAGTGTAGAGTAATAATAAATTTTTTATAAGTTTTAAGTACCAGAATTTTTTTGTTTTTTAAATCCTAAACCATGAAAAACGAATTAATTTTTGAAAACGTTCAAAAATTACTCCTGAAGGTGAGGCAACACATATTACAGCAATTGAATAGTAAGTACAGCGCTTGCCCTGAAGATGCCTGAAGCGTTTTACCCTGCGCTGTTACCAATATTACACTTTTCAAACTTAAATTTCTAACAAATACAATAAATTCCTTTATTTAAAATATAAATAAAACCACATTTTGTGAATAATTAATAATAATTTAACAATTAGATAAGAAACCCCTAATTTTAGAACTCTTCGCAGTAACGACCTTCAAAAGGTCAAATTGCGATAACTTACGCACCTATCTCCGTTCACATAGCACTTCAATTACATTTTTATTATGTAAGTATGATTGTTACAATTTGATAATACATATTTCTAATCAGTTTTTCAAAATTGCTTCATTAAGCAGCACATTCAGCAAAATGGTTCGTAAATTCGTTGTTGGTGGAAATTGGAAGATGAATGGAGATAAGAAACAAATAACAGAAATAATAGATTTTCTAAAAGCTGGTCCTTTAAATCCAAACACACAAGTAATAGTAGGAGTACCTTCGATTTACTTAGAAGAGACTAAAAAGAACTTACCTTCAAACATTGAAGCCGCAGCTCAAAATTGTTACAAAGTAGCTAAAGGTGCTTTTACTGGTGAAATTTCACCTGCTATGATTAAGGATGTTGGTGTTGATTGGGTGATTTTGGGTCATTCGGAAAGACGTAATGTATTTGGTGAAAATGATGAACTTATTGCCGAAAAAGTTGCACACGCTTTAGAATCGGGACTTAAAGTCATCGCTTGTATCGGTGAAAAATTAGACGAACGTGAAGCTGGAAAAACTGAAGAAGTTGTATTTAGACAAACCAAAGCTATTGCTAATAAAGTTAAAGACTGGTGCGTAATTTTTTTGAGTTGTTGAATTTACGTTTAATGTTTATTTGTAGGACTAATGTTGTTTTGGCTTACGAACCAGTTTGGGCTATTGGTACAGGTAAAACAGCAACACCACAACAAGCACAAGAAGTACATCAAGCTTTAAGGAACTGGTTGGTTGAAAATGTGAGTGCAGATGTTTCCGCTAGTTTAAGAATTCAATACGGTGGTTCGGTGACTGCTGCTAACGCTAAAGAATTAGCTTCTCAACCAGATATTGATGGATTTTTAGTTGGAGGTGCATCTTTAAAACCAGAATTTGTTAGTATTGTAAATGCTAGGGAATAAATTGTTGTTTTCGAAGAAGTAATCGATTTGTTAAAATTTTAGAGATTTAAAGAACCATTTTGAATTGTAAACAAAATTATTAAAGCATTAAAAAAATAAATATTATATTCTGATCTGATTATTAACATTTCTTAAATTGTACATGCTCTGGAAAATTGCTTACTGGTGTTATTTGGACGTCAAGACATCATGAAGACTCATTGAACACTACTGAGGGTTATAGACTCCACCGAGGTTCGTATAAAATAATAAAACAATGGATGTGGCATCATACATTATTTTATATGTTCAGAAAGATAATTTTACGAGCTTTCAAAATATTAAAAAATATACAGGGTATTCCATTTAAATTAAGAAACTTGATTCCATTTCCGGTTAAATTGGAAGTCAAAATATAAAGTGTTTGGTATCAAGTAATAACTAATTTTACGATCTTTCAAAATATTAAAAAATATACAAGGCGTTCCTAAAAATTTTGATATTTTTTTAATTTCCGGTTTAACCGGAAGCGTTTTGTTAACCGAAAATAGTGTCAAATAATCGATATTCATGGGATTGCTATATATATCCGTTTTCAAGTTTTCATTTCTATTACAAAATAAATTAGAGATTTTTGAAGTTTTGACATTCAAAAAATCATTACTCCAAAACGGCTCGAACGATTTTGATAAAAATTTATATTTCGATAGAGAATTACGATTTCTGTAACATATCCAAAAAAAGAAAAAATATGGCAGAGGAAATTTCGAGAAAATCCATTTCAAAATTTTTACCTACTTTGGCCCCTTAAAGGTAGGCAATTTTTAAACGATTTTAAAAATTTAATTGAGTAGGACGAAAGCCCTATATTTTGGCTGTACAATGCCGTTTTGAAATTTTTATAATATTAATTACTGGCCAAGTTATAAGGGAAAAACCACAAAATAGGACAATCGTTCTATTGGCCGCCATTTTGAATTAAAAAATTTGAAATTTTGTTTTTCAGTCGGGGCTCACGTTTACTATCTTATAGTCAATTAAAAATAAATTTGGCCCAAATTTGCAAATATGCGCCCAAAATAACCACCTTATTTTTGGACACCCTGTATAGATTTCTTATAAAAGCTTAGTTTGTCGATGAAATAATATTAAAGTGACTAAAATCAAATTTCATAAAAATCGGTTCAGTAGTTTTTGCTCCACAGTTACGGCCATACATACTTACAGACATTTGGGTTCAAAAAATCTAAAAAAATTTTTTGCATTTTTGGAATCAGTAGGACTCAAAACGTCAAGAAATGCAAAAAAAAAAATTATTTTTTTCTCGATTATAACTTTTTCTTAAATTGGAAAAAGTTAAAAAGGCACTGATGATGGTTATACAGAACTGAGACTTATTAGTTACGACTGAAGTTCATTAGAGACCGCAGGTCTAGAAGATCACTGAAGCATTTCAGATCTAGCAGAAGTAATAAATCGTAATTGACAATAATTTGATATTAAATAAACAAATTGAAATGCTTTAGAGTTTATTGTTTTCTATTCTCATACATTCCTTCATACCACTGTGTTAATTATACTAAAATTAGGTATTTGAAAGTATTTTTGATATAAAAAAATTCTACAACCGATAGATTAAACGTATAATACTTTTTTCTATAAATTATTTTTAGTAAAAAAATCACAGCGTTTTTTAAACTGACGCCAAGCATAAGTATAACATAACTATAAAAGTTCGATATAGGACAACCAAATTTTATCACATCGAAAAAAAGAAAACAAACAAAATGTATATAAATAATTTTCAAAATGTCATTTTAAAGCAGTCGTTCCAGTTAAATATGCTGTACACTTTCTTTTATCTATTTTAAGCCCTTAAATGAAGTGGTAAATTGTTGGACATACAAATTTTTATACACGCTCATGCACGCTCTATCATCGATTTTCAATTTATTACTAGTAATTTGAACAATTAAAATAACTAAGCTAGTGAAATACGTTGGGATAAATAATTTTAACAAATATTTTTTGTTATGTGATAATTAGAAATATAAAAGTATATTATTTTAAAATTTTTAAATTAAAAACACGTATACTTCGACTACCTATACAGAAATTTGCATCAATTACATATTAATAATATCGCTTAATACAGTTTTTTTTGAAATATTTACAGTTTCGGTATAATTTTAGTTGGGTTTTATAGTTTAAAAAGACAAATAAGTTTCAAAATTACTGATAAACTAAAGATATAATTATATAAGTTGACTACAAGAAAGACACACAATTAATAAATAAACACATGGATTTTTTTAAATATTATTTTATATGAGTAGCGAATTAACGACTACTACAACCTAAATCTAAACGGTCCGTTAACCTGCTGTTTGTTTTCATATATATATATATTATATATACTGCTATATATTTTATATTTACACCAATTTATTATTTTACTAATACCTAAAAACAACTCTAATAATAATTGCAGGAAAATGTACATTTGGATTTAAAGTATTAGAAAAATTGTCTTTTAAAACTGTCACTTTTTATTTCATTTCGTAACGTAAACTTTGTTGAAATTCAGCAGGGAAACAGTTGGCAGCATATTCTAATTGTTTAACTTGCATAAGTTGCACTAACACTTAGCTGAAATTTGCCCTATACGTAGAACTGGACAAAATCAAAAAGTATAGAATGTTCACAAATATAGTGAACTAATAAAAGTTTGACTCTTTACCTTTAATTGTAACCCTGAGATGGGTCTGTAATAAATAACTCGAAAGCTTGACATTTTTCCCTTGCATTTGTTTAACATAAGTATTTTTTAAATACTAGAAGCATGTGCTATATAGTGTGTCCACGGATGGGGTTGCCAATTATAGGTGTAAATGTTTTTATTTTTCATTTTAGGTAAAAAGAAGTATTCTTTATAAAAAGTTTTGCTTCCTGAGAAACCGCAAAATCAGTTCTTAAATTTGAATTTGAACTTACACAGCGTCGAAAAAACTCAATAGTTCATTGAACAAATGGAAAAAAATAAACTAAATTATTCTACTTCTCAAATTTAGAAATTGATTCTGAGGTTTCTCAAGAAGCAGAAATTTTTATAAAGAATACCTTTTTACCTAAAATTTGCCTTTTCTGGAAATTTATTCGAAATTTTCGAACTTTGAAAAAAAAAAGGCAAAAATTTAAAGAAAAAAGTTCAATAACTTTTTTATTTGAAAATTTCTTTATAATATTTTTGCATATTTTGGAGTTTGAAGAGAAGCAAAACTTTTTATAAAGAATACCTTTTTTACCTAAAATGAAAAATAAAAATTTTTTCACCTATTGGTAACCCCATTACCAATCGTCGTAAACCGTTTTAAGAAAATATTTGAGTATTATTTTTTGTAAATTAAGGATTTAATAATTAATAAATTAAAGTTAAATTAAAGCTTAAGTTACACTTAATTAAATAATTAAAGCTAAAGAGTCAAACTTTTATTAGTTCACTATATTTCTGAACATCCTATACCAAATTTTGAGTTATTTTTAAATTTAAATCGAGCCCAGCTTTCTTTACAATATTATTTGTAGATAGTGGAAACATTGATCTTAAGCAAATCAGCCTTTAAAAGTCAGAAATTGGTAAATTTCGTGCAAATTAACAGTTAAAAAGGTTTAACAATTTCCAATACATAATGAACTGACTTTTTAAGGTCGTTTGGAGCTTGTGGAGTAGTCGAAGTTTAAAGCACCAATATCCGGTAGTTCGGTAACATTATCAACAATTCTATACATGTGAAGGGTTGCAAAAGACAGTTCTTTACATTTTGAAAAATAACATGCAAATTAAAAAAAAAATTATCTATATTTATTACGTGTATAAGTAACTCGATCACATTTGAAACTAAACAATGCTTCATAATTATTAGGTGAGATTTCAAATGTACATAAAAGATGAAGCATCTAACTACTTAAATTTCTGCACTGACGGATAAATACCAAGGTGTTTTATTAAATTTATAATAATTTTCAAAAACACCGTTGAATGTATTTTTAAAAAAATTAAAATTTTCGCTTAATTAATAACCACCCTGTACGTACATATAAAAGCATCAAAATATTACAAACACACATTTATTATGTACAATTAACCTACAAATATTACTGAGAATGGGGAGTGTAGAGAGTCCTCTTATATCAATCGTTATATTAAACCAAACAAAATAATTAACTCAAACAAAAACCTTAGCTAAACCGTCAGCTCCGGCGCTTGCTATATAAGGTCTCGTCGGATGAAAAGCTACATCCAAAATACTTTCATCAAATTTCTTTCGATGAGCAGTTATTTCTTGAACGCACGTTTTGTTATCTAAGTGCCACAACCGAATCGAACAATCGTGTGAACCTATAAAAATTTGATTTAAAAATACCAAATCAAACAAACTTTAAATTTACCTGATAATAAATATAATCCATTAGGATCCACGGCTAAACTGGTAACTGCATCCAAATGTGCAACCATCGAATGTACCATTTTTCCAGTATTGTTATCCCAAAAACGAATATGTCTATCTTCGTGTGCTGTAATAGTAAGCGATAAAGTTGGATGACAAACGACTCTATTAATTTGTTTATTATTAACGCCCGAATCCAATCGTACAAACGGCTTCGCTGTTTCAGTGTCAAAGATAACACAGTTGGAACTGTTATACGCAGCAACTATTCGATTTCCTTCATCTCGAACAAAATCAACGCTCGAAGGAATTCCGTCTTGTTCAGATGTGAAGGTGTTAAGTAAGGGCATCTAAATAATTAACAATTAATCTTTGTACTTTTAACCGAATAGTATTTTTTACCTTGCAATGAGGAGACCACAATTTAACTGTACCGTCGGCAGAACAAGATAGCAACTGTTGTTGACTCTGAAGTTCTGCCAAACCCCAAACTGCATCTGTATGACCTTGAAGAGTAGCGCTCAGAACTTCAGGTTCAAATAAATCGTAAGGATCAATGTTAGATGTGGGAACGTTCCAACAATTAATTTTTCCATCTAAACCACCCGAGTAACAATGATTACCAGTTCCGGATATAGTGAGGCATAAAACTGGACCATTGTGACTCCTTTACACAAAAAAAATATTAAACTTATTAAAAACACAACAATTCAACTCACCTAAAGGTATAAAGAGGTTCGACATCGAGTGAAGCCGACTTTTTAGCAGGAACCGTTTTTTGCAAGTTCCACAATTTAAGTGTGTGATCTTCGCTTCCTGTAATGAGAACAGGTTCGGTTGGGTGAAAGGCGAGAGCTCGAACACCATCAAAATGACTTCTTAAAGTATATTTAGCGCTCCAAGTTTTTCTAAAAGCCTCTTTACTGCTCGAAATATCGTAACTTGTTTCGGCATCATTGTTTACTGTAAGTTGAGCCAATTCGCCCAATCCTAACCCTGAGTCTAAATTTTCATCTTCGTTAATCCCTAGTCCACGACCAGGTGATCCTTTAAATCCTAAACTTTTATTCCAATCACCGGCTTCTTTCAAATCGCCTTGTTGATTTTCAGTTTCTGATAATAAATTCAACTCGTTTAAAACTTCCATTGCTTCGGCATCGACATCGTCGCCTAATGCTAAATTATTATCGATTTTGCCTGTAAAAAGATCTGTTAGTCGTAGTACGCGTTGATTTTTGTGCTTAAAATAGATACCTCTTCGTTTAACCGATTTGACTTCGTCGTCCAAGTCGTCTGCTGCTTCCAACTCGACGTCATCGCTCATATCGTCATCGTCTTCCATATCGACGTCAGCATTCGATAGAAAGTCTAAATTTGCCATCACCGCAGCTTCTGTTTCCAACATCATAGCTTCGGTGAGGGAACTTGGTTGTACTTTTTTAGCCGGAGTTCGTCTCCCTAAATTAAAATTAATTAATCAGGCGCACATATTGAAGAATGAAAATGTAATGTGAGCAACATAAGTGAAAATTAATCTGTTTCGCAATAAATTTAATGTAAAAAAACTAATGGTTTAAGCTTTAGTAGTAATTTCACATGATGCACTCCATTATGTATGTAATTGTATTAATTTAAGCGAATAGGTTGAGCGAACATTAAATAAAGCAAAAACTTGTAACTTACCTTGAGTTTCACTTGCTCGTTTATTAGATTCATTTCCATTAACTTGTCCTGCACTAACACTTTCTTCTTGTTCGGCATTATTATTTAAACCTAACAAAGACCGTACTCGATTAGATCTAACGTCGATGATACGATCCGTATATCCGATTTCTTGCAGATATTGTCGTAATAGTTGTCTTCCTTGCTTCCAGGTCGCTTTACTTACAGCAGTGTAAGATGGATCACTATCGATTTGGGAATCGACATTACTTTCATTAAAGAAAGGAGGTTTCATATCACCTTGTTGGAGATCGACTCCGTACTTTAATTTATGAAATTTTGCTCTTTCTTGCTTAAGAGCGTATTCTAACATTTTAATTCTACGAACTAAATCATTTTTTAAATTTTCTTGTCCTTTACGTTCTCCTTGTAGGAAAGCGATTTTTGCTTGGAATTCGGCTCTATCGACTTCCCATTGTGATCTTTCAAGTTCAAATCTAGCCCATTCGTGTTGAATAAAATGTAAAATTCCAGGTATTGAATATTGTGCTTTGGTGTTGTTTTCGTCATTTTGTTTAATGTTATTAACTGGACCGCCCTGTAAACTCAATTGAGAACCGTTTTGCACGATGGAAGCGTCTTCCATTATTAATAAATTCTTTGCTCTTAGCAAAGGATCGTCACCAGTAGTCTTCATATGGCCACCACCATTGCCCGTTTTAAATCACTTTCGCCATTTTAAAAACTCACAATTTCGAGTCCTTTATATTTAATTAAACATTACACAAGCAACAATCTTTAAATCAACTAAACACATCACCCGTAATAAAACTGCACAGCCTAAATTATAACAATAAACATTGGAATAATATTTAACACACAAAATTAGAGGAAACAACCAAAAATTTTACTTCTATCAGCCATTGAACATCTGGCAAATTCGCTATCACACTCTTTAATGTAAGTTACGCATCTTTCTTCTCTTTTTGTTTCAAAAAATTCTTATTTCATTATGGAGCGCACCCTACGAGCAAAATTTCAAACTAACCAAAAGATTTTTCTGAAAATTTTAGAAAATAATTACAATTTTAATCACATTAAGTAATTGCAAACAACTAAAGCTTAATGAAAACGTTTAATTAAAGCAATTTATAACATGTTGAAAGTGTCAAAACATAATTGTTCAGTAGCGTAGAAAATAGGGTGTACATTTCTAAAGGAATAATTACAAGTTAAAGATGAGTTAAAGACTTTTATTTTCTTATTTCTTCTATTAGGCAGTTATAAAAGTAATTTTTTCGTTATTTGTACAATTTTTAAAACACACCTAACCTTAAAATTTTAGGTACGTTACGTATAAAAAAAATAATTTAAGATACATAAAATTACAATAGGCTTAATTATTACAACAATTTACAAAAATTCTTCACACCAATCGTTCAAGCACTGATAGCAATCAGCAGATTGCTTGGAGTTAGCTTGGCATGTGTCCTTCATCCACTCTTGAAACAACTCTTGATTTTTCTTCAAAACCAGAAACTGTCCTAAAACAACGTACGCCTACAACCAACAAATTAAAAATGTTTAAAGAAATAGTAAAATCTCACCTTATCAAAACCAGCGCACGTTAGTCGTTTTCCTAAAACTTCCCCTACACCAGCCAAATCGGTCACTGGTTTTTCACTCATAGGTTCTGCAATAAAATTGCGATGTTTTTGGGAAGTAGTCATTTCGTTAAGAGTCTTTAAATACAGTTAAAACTTAGTTTATTTGCTTTAAAACTACCGAAATTACAACAAAGAGATTACAATATATGATAATTATAATCGAAAATAACCAATAACAAACACATTTATTTTGAATTGTAACGTCATGCTAGTCACGCATCATGATCATGCGCACGCGCACACCTCTAATCAGCGAAATGACATTTAAGGAGGAGCAACCCGCGAAGTTCAAAATTAATCAAACAACTAATGTGGCCATACGAAGAACTTTATCCTGTTGTATTTTTTGTGCATTTCTTTAATTAAAAAAATCTTATAATTTTGTATTAAATTTATGTTAATGTAGAGACTGAACCTGGGACTTCTGTGTGTAAGCAGAATTTTTAGGTATAGGTAAACTTTTTTCAAAAATTTCATTTTTTTATAATTTTGTCATAAATTGAAGGTCAAAACGTACATTAGTTTATATCGTCAGAAAGCTAATTTTACCAGCTTTCAAAATATGGAAAATTTTAAGGATGTTCTATTTAAATTAAGAAATTTTATCGTATTTCCGGTTAAACCGAAAGTCAAAATATTAAGTGATTGGTATCATGGTATCGTATAATAGCTAATTTTACGAGCTTTCAAAATATTTAAAAATATACAGGGTGTTCCCAAAAATTTTGATATTTTTGTAATTTCCAGTTTAACCGGAAGCGTTTTGTTAACCAACAATATTTTCAAATAATAGATATTCATGAGATTGATAAAAATATTCAATTTCAAGTTTTCATTTTTATTACAAAAGAAATGAGAGATTTTCGAAGTTTTGACATTCAAAAAATCATAACTCCGAATCCGCATCATACAAGTCTTTAAAAATTTAGAGTTAGATAGAGAATTACGTTGTCTATAACATATCCAAAACTTAAAAAAAGGCTCAGGCCAGTTTTTGAGAAAATCGTTATCCAAATTTTGACCTACTTTGGCCCCTTAAAGGTAGCCAATTTTTAAACGATTTTAAAAATTGAATTGGTTAGCACGAAAGCCCTATATTTTGACTGTACAATGCCCTTTTGTAATTTTTATAATAATAATTAACGGCCAAGTTATAAGGGAAAAACCACAAAATGCGATAATCGTTCCATTGGCCGCTATTTTGAATAAAAAAATTAAAAACTTTTTTTTTTCAATTGGGGCTCATATGTACTATCTTATAGCCAAGTAGAAATGAATTTGGCCCAAATTTGCAAATATGCACCCAAAATAACCACCTTATTTTTGGACACCCTGTATAGATTTCTTATAAAAGCTTAGTTTGCCGATGAAATAATTTTAAAGCGGCTAAAATAAAATTTCATTAAAATCGCTTCAGTAGTTTTTGCTCTAGGGGGACATACATACGGACATTTCAGTTCAAAATATCTAAAAAAAATTTTTGCATTTTTGGAATCAGGGGGACTCGAAACGTCTTTTTTTTGGATTGGAAAAAGTTAAAAATAAACCAACTTTATTTATAAATCTGATTTAATTACATCATTATCACTAGTAATAATTGTTGGTACATCATTACTTATTATAACAGGCTCAATTTTTTTTGGTAATAAATGTAAAAGAGGTTTAACAATTTCATCTTTATCTATAAAATTAACACGCTCCGTTAGTAAATTCTGCACACTGCAACCAACATGAGCAGCAACAAAATTAGGAGGATAAATAATATTAATACATTTTTGTAAATACGGAATTAAATCGTCGACAAAGCACAAACACATTCTCGAAAAAGCATCTTTTGAATTTGAATTAAATGCTTGCTGTTCTTGGCCGTACAATACTAAAATTAACTTTGCTATAACACTTAATGACTCATCAAATGCTTTAACAACATCATTAATAATAGCCATAGGTGGGCATAATCGTAGCTCGTTAAATGCGACTAAAGTTTGATTTAAATATTCGGCTAATGGATAAAACTCAAGTAAACTTTCAGGTGGTTGAATAGGATCGTTCTTTTTACTCTTCCAAGGCACATTTGAATGATTTTTATTAATTAACGTAAATCTTTCCATGTTTTTTTCAAAATTTACAGTTGCACCCACAACAGCTTTTTTGAAACGTCGATTTATGGCTTTATTAAAAATTGGTATCATAGCAGATCTAAAATCACATCCAACGCGACTTAAAGATAATCCAAAATACATACACTGTCCTAAAATAGAGTCAATCGACGATATTTCTGATTCCAGCTCATTTTCTAAAGACGACAAAAATTCAAAAACCTATAAAAAGATTTGTGTTAATTTAAATACATAATAACTATGTAAAAAGTGACCTTATTTCGAATCCAACTAAAAAAGATATTGTTATAGTTTATATTTTCACTTTTAGTAGGCATCAAAGGACTGTGTTCGTCATCATTAAAAATAGCTTGATACTGAGTGATAATGTTAAATAAGTTCACTCTAGTTATTTCAATTATTTTATTTAAACGATGATTTGCTAAAACATTTGTATTGCTTGCTAGAATTAACTAATTTAATGTACACTTACCATTATTTTCTAATATCGAATTTAAGCAATTTTGTAACCAGACCTGTCGAGTTTGTAAAAACTTAAGCCTCAATTCAGGTTCGGTAAAAACTTCCATACTGCGTAAATAACTAACAATTTGAAGACACCTAGAAAGTTGTAAATCTTCCCTCAATAAACCTAGCAAATTATGCAGCATTAATAACCACGTTTGATTAATCTCGTCTGTTATATTCTGAAAAAAATTGTTTTTACTTACTTCTTACATTTCTACAAAATTTCTACCTTAAAAATGGGAATATTAGGATGTTTAGCATACAGTCTCCTCACATACGCAGCTAATTCAAGTGCATCTTCATATAAACCATCTTTAATAAATGATTCCATTAGCTGTGGAAGCTCTAAAATTTCTAAAAGTTGTGCACTACGAGTTAAAGTTAATGAGTTTAACCTTCTTAAAGTATTTATGCTGCTTGTATTTGTTGCAAAAGTCTGACATTTTACTTCAAATTCAGGTATATTACTTAAAAGATCATCTAAATTAACTTCAATTCGGCTTAAAGTATCAAACATGTTATGCGAACATTGAGCGGTTTGTATGAAAGTTTTATAATTTGTTACAGCTAATTCTTGAGTATGTTCTTGAATTAATGATTTTTCTTCTTTTAATTTATCTGGTTCTTTAACTAATTCGTCGCTTTTTAAAGTGCCAATTTTGTAAATGTAGTCGTTAAAGTTGCCATTCGATTGTAACTCTTCGAAAAAAAAGAAGTTATTGGGTAAAATTTTACGAAATAAAAATGAACTCACCCGAAATATCTTGTGGAAATAACAGTTTTAGCAAATTTTCCTGTTCGCTACTCATTTTTAAATTAAAATAATTTCTTTTTAGCTGGCCACGTCTTGTTTACCTGTCAGATTCCATGTTAAACCGTTTGAACTACTATTTTCAAGTAGGTCAAATGGATCAACTAAGTAGTTCAAATAATTTAAATTTGACAACTCAAAAGTAAGGTTATGCTTGTAATCTTTGAATAAAATTAATGCCGTTTGGTAATAATTAAGAAGTTTGATGTTTAATTGCTGTATAAAAATTCAAATACAAAATGCCTATTCAAATTCAATATTCTGAAAAATATTCCGACACAAAATATGAATATCGACATGTACTTCTACCAGCGGAATTAAGCAAATTGGTACCTCGAACACATTTAATGTCGGAAAGCGAATGGAGAAATTTGGGTGTTCAACAAAGTCCTAATTGGGTACATTATATGCTTCATAATCCTGAACCACACGTTTTATTATTTAGGAAACGTAGAGTTGAAAGTGAAGATCCATAAAATTAAATTTTATTGTAAACTTGTAAGTTATCGTTTTGTAAATAAATAAGTTTTTTTCAAATTAGTTTTCAATTTTAAATGTCACAATGATATATTGTGAATCTTTTTTGGATTGTATTCCAACTCTTTTTGTAATAGCAATTTTAATATGGTGTTATTATATGTATGTTTTTGTGTTATGCATAAACATCGTTCAACATGAAAATATGGCCAAATTTATATGTTATATAATAATTTTTAATATTTTGTTTATTATGGTAATAGTGACATATTTTAAAGTAATGTGTGCTGATATTGCAGTAGTACCAAATGAATTTAAATTACCAGATAACACTTTTCGAGAAATACAAGACGCTGCATCAGATGAGGTAAAAAATAATCTTTTAAAACAATTTTGCCAGAGTCGTGGATTAACAATACTTACTAGAAGTACTGAAGGATATATAAGGTATTCGATAAAAGCAGTACAGCTTGTAAAGTGTTAAAACTAAAATTGATTCAAAATTTGTAGATTTTGTAACATTTGCAAGGTAGTAAAACCTGATCGAGCACACCACTGTTCGGTTTGTGGTACTTGCGTTTTGAAAATGGATCACCATTGCCCTTGGGTTAAGAACTGTGTTTGCTTTTCAAATTATAAATTCTTTTTACTGTTCTTATTTTACATCACTATATTCTGCATATTTGTAACGTCAACTACTATGGAGTACTATATTCGTATTATAAGTGGTAGTCTTCAAAATATAATATATAAAATTGAAATGCACCTTTTAGTTGGGTATTAACTATACATTATGGTAATTTCTCTAGTTTTTGGCTTTAGATTTGTTACAGCATGTGCGTTTGGTTTGCTATTACTTATTTTTCTTGGTGACCACATTAAAATGGTATTTACTAATGAAACAACTTTAGAATCTTCAAGGGAGCCTGTTTTTGTAGAAGAAGCAGAAGAAGAATTGACTTTTAACATAGGAAAATGTGATAATTTTTTTGAAGTTTTCGGTTATAATTGTCTATTGTGGTTTATTCCCGTATTCACATCTCTTGGTGATGGTGTAGAATTTCCAATAAGGGATGTGAGTTAATTTATAAGAACTGTAAATAATAGGCTTGATTAAAAAAATTAATTTACAACATATTTTATAATTTTTCTTTAAAAAAATAATATACACAAGGCACATAATAGAAAATTATTTAAGTAATTAATTATAAATTTTGGTATTTGATTAAAAATTTAAAACTAAGGGTAACTTTTTTTAAAATTAAGGTGCATAATTTCTTAAATGATGTCTTAAAAGTGTATAATGAATGACTAGTAAATTATATTTGTTTCTTAATAGTAAAATAAAATTATTTAATCTTATACTGTGGTAAACAATAAATCATAATGAACAACGAAAGGAACATATCAGGTCGACCAGAAAGTAAATTTATATATTTTACACATCTATTAAATTTCTCAATTAATTACACTACCAAAGTTGATTTGATTTACTTTCTAATCATCTTTAATTACTGCTTTGTTTTTAAATTTTATAAAACCCTGCTAAAAATAGAAAATCTCACTATTTTTTATCAGTCTTTAATTTTGGTCAAGTAAGCATTCAACATCTTCTTCCTTTTTACGCATAGCAAACAAAAAGTAAGTTCCTATAAAAGTAAGAATAGTGCCAATAGCGACCAAAGGCCAACCGACACATGTACCAAAATCTTCCAAAGACAATAAAACATCAGCCAAACTTGTATATTTTTCGGTAAGTGTTGCAGATTGACGGAACCATATCATTGGCATGTACATTGGTTTGATATTTTCAAAAAGACTACAACAGTTAAAAAATAAAATCAATAACCTTTTTTAAATTTAAGATTTATTTACCTTATACCATCTATTGGTTCGATGTAAAAATTTAATTGTAGCTGTGCTTTAACATCTAATGGAATTCCAGTATGTGGTTCTAATAAAACGTATGTTGCATGAGTTTTATTTGGACGGAGTCCATTAATTGACTTTCTGTAGATAGGATCGGCTAAATAAAAGTGAGGGTAAGACACAAAAGCAGGAGCTCCCAATCTTTAAACAAAAAATGTCTTAGAAAGTCATTGTTTTTTCTATTACCAAAGTACCTGCATTTAGAAACATCTCTTATTCCGCTTGGTATGACTTTAGCACCCTTATAACAAGACCTCTCTGGATATTTAGTTCCATTATCAAAATTATAGTCTGTTACAAGAAATTTTTTACCAGAAACTCCATTTACAGTTAAATTGTCAAGTTCGTAATCTAACGATAGAATACTGAAAATATATTAATGGTAATGATTAGAAACATTTTGGATTTAATTTAATTAACCTGCAGATATCAGAAGAAAATATACCAATTCGATTAACATCCATTACAGGTGGCCACAATTCGCCGGAAGTTCCATTAACAATATCACAGTTACCTTCGTAACAAAAAGTTCTATTCTTTCCATTCCACAACTGTATTATTCCTAATGAATTTAAATCCTTTTCACCAGTGTACATCGTATAAGAACCATCAGCTGTTACCGAACCATTTCTCTATTTAACAATAAATTAGAAATAAAGACCAACTTGCTCAAATTTAAACTTACCGCATAAAACCAACCAAATTTATTGAATGGAATATTTATGTTTGTTACATTGTGTAATTTGCCCAATATACTAAGAATTGGATCATCAAAACCAACAAATAATAATTCATTTACAGGTTTTGTAACAACCAAATTCTTCTCTAAATGTTTAAGTGCTGGACTTATTAGTTTTTTAACTATATAAGACAAATCACGAAGTTTTACACCGACAGTCTAAAAATAAAGTATTAGTTATTTAAAAATAAACTGAAAACCTTATGACTGCGTAAATAGCTTGAAGCATTATCTCAAATTAAAAATATTATTTATTCTATTCAAATAAAATAACCACTTACAGCAACAATAGGATTCACATTCGTAATTGTATCACTTAAATTACCATTTGATAATTCCGGCAAAAAGTGCCACAATCGAACTTGTTGATAAGTAACAGTACCATTTGGATTCCATCTAAGATTAACATGTATATGATGTTCACTAAAAACGTAAGGACCACACTCTTCAACTTCAGGTTTTATTTTCCATTTAGAATTTATAACTTGTTCGGCATTAGTCCAATTAAATAAATATATTGAAAGGTACATTGGAATTGGTGTTTCTTTCCATAATTGGTAACTTTGAGAATCGTTACTTAAAACTAGCTCCTAAAATGATTCCTCGAATCATGTTAAAATACATTTGTTATTGTTTACCTTATGCAAAATTTTGCTATACGTAACATTCCATATCAGAGCCAGAATTAAGCCTAATATAAATAAAACACCACCAACTCCAATCACAGAAAATGTACCACACTTCTTGTTACAACAACCCATGGTACTGAAATAACTATTCAATTATAATTTTATTATTACAAAGTCCGAACGTTTAAATGTTTAAACAAAGTAATAGTTAATGACTCATTGTTAGTAATAATCGTAACTGCTTACCTATTTATTTTTAATTATGATGATAAATTTTTATCGACAAAATTAAAAAGTTCATGAACTCGAGTGTTTAGATTAACACAACTACAAATACGCTTATGTTAATTTTAATGTTTATGCGATTAATAAAAATTTTACTGACCTGATTTAAAGCTTTTTTTCCAGGAAGAGAATAAGAGAAATGTATTAATTACTAGAGAAAGTTACTACTTAAGTACATTAAAATATTTCAACTTAGAACTTATCACAACAAAGAAACATTACACAAACAACGTAGATTTTATTTAAACAAATAAAAAATGGATAGATATTTGTTCATTATCTCTTTAACAAGTTTATAATTAGAATTTGACATTTTTATCTATTAAACTTATATTAGGTTAAAAACAAACGTCAAACGTAAGTAGTACAATACATACGAGGTGGCGCCACCAGTATAAGAACTTATTAATTTTTATAATTTAAAATTTATTTATTGCTTTAAAATAATTCACGAGTACTACAATTGAATAATACAAAATTAATTAAAAGCATTAAAAGGTTGCATTACTCGTAACGTGCTTAAAATTTAAAAATTAATTATTTAAGAAGTACAGTAAGTGTAGTTATAAATTATAGATGGCAGCAGGAGTATCAAAAAGTTAAATTTCTTTTTATTAAAAAAATACAATTATTGTTAACAATTATTAAAATGTCTTAATAAATTTTTATAATTACTATAATACTATTTAATTAATACTTGAATTTTAGCTGAAGCGCAATTTAAAATAGTTAAATAGCACAAAACCAGCTGGGCTCGTATCCTTACTCTCAACTTGCGGTCATTCAAACTTAATAAGCTGTACCCTTTGTTAGGTTTAATAAATGCATTAGTATTTCTACCATTTTGACTAGATTTGTTCAATACTGCTTTTAAGTATCAATTATACCACTGATCCAATTAAACAACATTCGAAGCTCATTTTCTTCTAACGTATGCACCAAATCAGGAATTACATGAAATTGGCCATTCACTTTCAGTTCCATCAATTTATCAAAAGTATGTCTAGCCCATGGTAAAGGTATGCGCATATCTTTGTCTCCTTGACACATAAAAAGTGGAATCGATGATACTTTTTCCTTCAACACATCATAAACTGCTGAATTTGCGCTCATAAAAGACGATAAAACAAAAACACCAGCTAAATCTGGTAAATATCGATAAGCTGCATGTAAGGCAAGCGTTCCACCCATTGAAAATCCCCCTATAAATCAATATTTCCAATTACATAGTTTTTTCGATGTAAATACGTACCTATAACTATTCTATTTGCTGGAATTCCTGATGCAATTACTTCCTCAACTAGCTCTTTTATTTGTTTACAAGTTTCTTGTATACTTTCTTCTTGATCTACTGATTCAAAAGTGCGATCAAGAAAATCAAACCAAGCATTTTTGCACTAAAAGAAATATTTTTGTTACTATACATATCGATTTAGTTTCACTTATCAAACTATTGTAAAAATATGTACACTTTAGATGTTACCTGTCCTTGGTTCTCAGTTAAAGGCCTTACTGGTGCAGTCGGAAAGATAAACTTAATGTTAGGAAGAGAAAAATCGTCTCCATAAATGGAAGAAATCCAATCTAAAATTCCATCTGCTGTATCACCTTTAAAACGAGCAATTTAAATAATATTCACGTTACGTAATTTATTCATTTACCATATCCATGTAGAAATACAACTGCTCCTGTATTGGTTTCGGTTTTTTGTACAATATTAATGGGTTCAAATTTATTCGACATTATCACGAAGAAGGAACAAGAATGTTCATATCATCTAGATTTTCGATTAAATATTATTATTATCTTTATTTTAGGAATAGTTTATTTTATCAGAGCTGAATCTAATGCATGATTCACGGCCTTGATAGACATAATTATTTTTTCTATGATTTAAAGCTTCATACACACCTTACACCCACAGTTTTTTTATTATGAAGAATCATTTTTCAAATTCAAAAAACTAAAATTGTATTTTTAATAAATTTTATTTATCAACAATTATTTTTGTAATCCAAGATATAACCTTACTAAGCTCATCTCTTTCCAATTCATGTTCCATACCGTTTATTGTATAAAAGTTTCCCGCAACTTGTTTGTTTTTGAGTTTCTCAAAAGTAGCTTTACCCCATTCTATCGGCACTATCTCATCTTGATCTCCATGAAACATTAAAAGAGGTGTTGAAGAAGGGTTTGATTCTAAAGCGTCATAAACTGGAGAATTTTCATTTAAAAATGACGATAAAGCAAAAACACCACCTAAACCAGGCGTAAATCTATAAGCAGTTTGCAACGCAAGAGCCCCACCCATTGAAAAACCACCTAAAATTATTTAAATTAATAAGTGACTAATAAACCATCAATTTTGAGTACGTACCTACAATTATTTTATTTAGTGGAACTCCAGAATTAACTTCTTTTTGAATCAGTCGTTTCATTTCGTCACCAATGGATGTTACAGTTTCGTCATGTTCAGGTGCATCTTGACGTATACCATTGCGGTTAAACCAAACATGGGTATTCTGTAACCATAAAATTTGGCAAGTGAAAAAAATCGCAAATCAGCAAGTGCGTACTGAGCTTTAACTAACTTACTTCCCCATTATATGGCTTGTAAGCCCTTACAGGTGCTGTTGGAAATAAAAATTTAATGTGTGGCAGTGAAAAATCACCTACAAGTTCTTTGACCCATTGCAAAATATTTGCTCCTGTATCTCCTAAAAGAATTAAAAGTTAAAAACAAAAAGTGAGGTTATATGTGCTACAAATGTTACTCACCTGCGCCATGTAAAAACAGAACTGTTCCTAAATTAGTCTTATTTTTTTGTGTTATTATTTTAATTTCGCCAATTCTAGACATTGCTAAGTTTATTAATAAATTCCCTTTTTTACTTACAAACTGTCACTACCATTAGACTTTGTGACAGGTCTTTGGGTCTTATAATGGCTATCATTTGCATCTTATTTCTTAATTTGCATTAGTAATTTATTTTCATTAAAAATTGTATTTCATATTCTCAAATTCTGTAAATAATTCTTTTAAATTATTTAAAACACCGATTTAAATCCACCGCAACTTTTGAAGCCGGTAATACAGGTTTCTAGATTAGCGTAATTTTTGACGTTTCAAGAATTTGAGGTTAGTTTTCAGTCGATATTTAAATATTTCAGATACAAAATTACTAAATAATGTGAATTTTCAAGAAGTAATACCTGACGAACAAATTAATGAGAACAATTCAAATTTCTAATAGTGTGGCGAAAAATACTGATAAATACAACTGAATTACAGACTACACGTTTGACAGTTTTATCGAGTTTTACAACTTTTTAGTACGAAAAATAAGCAAATAATGCGCATTTTTGTTTAATTAGAGCACCAATACAAACGCTATCATTACTTAAAATTATTTACACTTAATTATTACGTACAAAAAAATATTAAATCTAAATCGTCGGACTAGGCTGCTTTACATTATATGTACGCATTTACCACTTAAAATGATCTACAGCGGTTTTTATATTAAATGGTAAAGTATATGCAAATTTATTCACTTGGTTACAATAAAGTAGTAAAAGCTTTTTTGTTTAATTCTTACATAACATAAGCTGAAATGAACGTTAAAAAAAAGGAGATCATTAAGCAAAACCAAACGTTGCCATTTTGAAAAGTAATTGACTGAGTTTAAGTAAAAATATGGTCTCCAAGTTGAAAAGTTTCTTTAATAAAATGTAAGACACGTTCAGCAAAAAGTCGTTTATAAATTAGGCTACACTTTCATCACAAATCGCTTTGAGAAATAATTTCTTTGTGCTGTAGATGTAGCTGCTACAGATTGTAGATGAGTAAAGTCTAAAATTTGTCAGTTTGATTGTAAATTGCTAAATTCGTTTGATTTTTCTTCAATTCGAGGACATCTTCCTTTATTCTTCATATAAATACCATACTCGCAATTCGGTAGTCCACACTTGTCATTCGAAATGCATCTAAATAATAGTAAAGTTTTTATTAAAATAAAACTATTTTACTCAACTTACAGTCGATCTTTTAAAGAAAAATGTTCTTCCCCTTTTTTAATAACTAAACAATCAATGTTTCCTTCGGTACAATCGCAAGTACACGTGGAAGTTCGACTTAAACGTGAAGTATACTGTTCGGGACACTTACACCTGGAAATTAAACAAATTAAAAAAATTATACTTTTTTCAATTTAAATTACCTTTTTGGTTGTAAGTAATTGTATAAGGAATCTCCTCCTCTAGTTGATAGACGTGAACGATGAGAACGAGAAACTTCAAGATTTGCTTCTAAATCTAAAGCAGCATCTAATGTATTCACAGAAGATTTATTTAGACAAGCACATTCTGTATGATTATAAAATGAAAGTTTTTCCACTTTACTGCCAAGTATTCCAACAGTTGAGGTCTGAAAATTAAAATAAAAACGATTTATGTTTGACCAAGAGTTAAAGATTAAGTTAAAATCATTTTCAAAACTCGACGTGGAAGGAAAAAGGAAGGAAAAGTTGTAAGTGTGAATGTGATTTATTGAGAGTATTTATGGGGAGGTATGTGCTCGTAAATGAGACCAGTTATTACCTAAAATTCTTTCTTTTATTAACGACTTTTTTGTGGTTGTACCTGCTTATTATTTTATGGTTGTACATACAGTAGTAGTCATGCAGTTATTTATGTGAGTCATCAATGATAGCTTCATGCAAATAAATGCACGACGATCTAAATACCTATTAAGTCATAAAATGGAACAAACGACGAAACGACGACTTGGAATTTTTACGGCTTTTGATGTCACAAAAAATTGCAAGAAAGTAGCAGTTTGTTCATCTGCGACAAGTGACAATTTTAAAATGAAATAACAAAGTTCCACGTTTGTTAACAGTTATTTGTTTGTTTGAATAGGTGCAGAGCGCAGTTGGATTAACATGGCCAGTATCAGCTACACTTTTACCCTCTGCTATTTTTGAGTTCATCCAAATCCAAAGGTTGGGATGGATTATAAGGACCGAAGGACGGCTTATGCCAAACTGAGACTAGGGCAGACATAGAGAACAGCCTGCATGTGCATAACTGATGCCTTAAAGACCACACCAACGGATACCATTGAGGCGGCTCTTTGTCTTCCTCCGCTGCACTTAATCGTGCAGTATGAGGGAAATCCATAGAGGTAAAAGCTACTACTACTGGAGGCATTACTCTACGCCAAAAAACCGTCCTACTACCCCTACTTTTTAGAGTGCAGTGCGCACGTCGTATTGGTCGTATCATGGTCATACCACGTTATTTTAAAGTGGTATAACCATAATCTGTATAATACACAACGTTGTATACTTAAAAGAGTGGGGAAAACACGTTGTACTGCTTAGTCAAGTCGGACGCTTTTCTTGCTATAGGATTTATATAAGAGTAGTTTCTCCAGTAGTAGGTTTAACTCTATGGGGAAATCTGACGATCCTATGACTGATAAACACAGGCACCTGGAGAGTCGGGGATGTGGGGTGGATCATTGCACGTGTGCGGGGGAGGCGAATGTTCTTGTGAATCTAACTTTCTCTGTATGCGACCGTGTGACTCCGCCACAAATTGTGACTTCGGCACAAAATACAAGGTTACAATTCCAATTTCTGTTATGTCAGGCGCTGACAGACCTACTCAGTCTTGCACTAGGTTCATATCCATCTGCCTGTCAGGCGGAGATCTTCGCGATATCTACCTGTGCAAGGCCAAACCAAGAACGCAAATGGTAGAAAAATTTACATCTACACCGACAGCCAGGCCGCTCTTAGAACTCTTCTCGATTGTAAGAAAACCTCTAAGTTTGTTTTGGAATGTTGGCAGACCTTCCTGAACCTAACGACATGTGATGAACATTTTGGGAAACTAAAATCTCCGTCCTCCGAAGCTTTTTATTGAAGAACCTTACCCTGAGAACTGAGAAGGCAAACATACTGTTAAACCTGAGCAGGCTTAACTGAGCACTATGACAGGTGTCTACTAACAGGCGATTGTCCCCTAAATAAAAATCTACATACTATTGGAATCTGTGATGATCCTTGATGTAGAGGCTGTGGGGAGGAAGATGAATCCGCCCAACATATTTTATGCCAGGGACCTGCTTTTGCGGCATTGAGACTCGGAACACAAAACAGACATACAAAATCCATCCCTGTAGGCTAATAACCTCCTTTGAGGAAACGGGACTGAAGGATTTATTTATTTATTTATTTAAGTTATAGATTAGAAAACAGGTCTGCGGTCTAATTACAATATAATTTGAAGCGACTGCTTAACATGCCCTCCGAAGCTCGGCCGACTGCGTGGTACTACTTAGACTTAGATAGTTACCCATCCAAGTGTTAGCCTAGTAAACCGACAGTCTTTTTACTTATTTCTTTTTCTCGTCTTTCTTCAGCATATTATCCTGTTTTGAAAAGCTTCCTCTAGATTTCATTTTATGCTCTATTTCAAGTCTTATGGTCCCCTTACCCATATTAGTACTCCGTATCTCTGTACGTTATCTTATTTTATCTTAAAGGCCGACTCCAAGAAATTCGGCACTCTAGGCTAAATTTAAAAGCCTTCCGAAGAGCCAATCGCAAAAAAATTGCCCATCTAACCGAATTTTTATCATCGCAAATAACCCAATACTACATTTTAAACACCCTGTATAAAAAGCACGTTGTTAAACAACACATGGAAGTTTATGTCCGATAAGTACTTCATGAAGTTGTTATAAAATAAACGAAGTAAATCATCGACTGACTTGTTCTTTCATGATTGCTTTGGGGCATTTAAAAGCTTTGATAATTGGTAATTGCAAACATGAAGTCATTCAAGTTTATTTCTTTGTTTGCACGAAACCACACGAAAATTTAGTTTAATTTAAAAAAAATTGTAAATAAAAGGCACTTTAGATAAACAAGTGGGTGTAAGTGATCATAAAACCGTAATAAACTACAAACTACTTGTGGCAATGGTAATAATAATAAGATGGGATAAAATTAAACTTTGAAATCCTTAGGGAACGCATCTTTTCGAAAAGTTTATCAACTACAAATACGCATAAGAAGATGCACCACATTCATAAATTATACAATTTTAAACATACCATCAACAAAATTTACAACCGACTTCCTTATATCTAGTTAAATAAACAAATTTCAATCGTTGAGGAATTTTAAAATTCCCCCCAAAGTCAAACATGCGCGTTAGAGATGTGCGAAAAATTTTTGAGGTGGGGTAATTATTTAAATTTTTTTCGTTAAATTAATGCGTAAAGTTAATTATTATGTAACGTGTTATAAAAATGTGCAATAAAATAAATAAGCCCACACTATTATCTTCACTTTACTTTATAATTTCATGACGACAGATTACCCGCGAGCTTTAACAACAATTGATTATGATTATAGGCCTCCATTCGCCATTGTTTTTTATTTATTTTAGCCCACCCATGAACTAATATTTAAGTGCATCTGCATCTTCGTATACTATAAACGCGCGTGAGTAATATTTAAATTTAGATTATTTATAAAGAGAGCCAAAAAGCGTTGTTTGATCCCCACCGAAATTGACACTTAAATCCCACAACAATTTTAGCGCTCTTTTATTAGTTATTATTTGGAGAAGTTCAAGGTAATCGACATACTTTCTTTTAGGTGTTTTATTTCATTCATCGTATTTTTTTGCAAAAATCTTCCTCATTCTTCAACATACAACGTTAATTTTAACGATGAGGAATTAGTTGGAACGAAGGGAAGTTGTCAACATATCAAAGAGATGACACGCGTAGGAATTCTTACGATGAACATTGAGTTTAAATTCTTTGCTTACAATTACAATAATAGAATGCTTTGCGTGCATTGCACAAAGAGATTAGAAACAATCTTTGTTAAGAGTAAGAAATTGACCACGGTTAAGAAAAAGTTAGAATGGTAGGTAGTCAGATAAGGTTAATCGCAATCAGGCACGTAACTACAGGGGGTCCTAGGGTGGCCTGGCCACCCCAAAAATCATACTTGCCACCCCACTGGCCACCCCACTAGAAAACAACAATAATTATTTTAATACTTGGTGGCTAAAATTTATCCTCGGATTTATCAGATTAAAAAGTAAAAGGGACATTACGAAAAATTGAGTTTTGATAAACTGTTAAGTTAACAAATACCGCCGTGAAATATAATATAAAAAAAATATAATATCTCGGCTATTCTAAATCGCAAGTAATAAGCTAACTTAATTTTATGAGAACTTTCGTGGAACTGTTTAATTATTTCAATTTCCGACATTGAGCTAAATATGTATTTATTTTTTGTCATTCATAAATGTGTTAGATTTTCAGTTTAGTTCTGAAAAAGCTTTTCGGGACATCGCAGCTCGTGTTCGAATTTTAAAATCGCGTTTCAAGTTATTAGTTTGTGTTACGTGGTATTTATTGTGCTTATTTTTTATGTTACCCAAATAATTGTTAACTTATACCGAGTGTCCACGATCGAAGCGGAACATAGCTAAATAACACACATTACATTAGCAGTTTGTTGCTCACAGTGGCATTGCGGGAGGGCCCCAGGATAGAAAGGGCCCCCGAAACATAGCTTAGTATGAAATTTCGTTATAAAATCGATTTGTGGTTAAATAAAATGAAAATTCATGGGAATGGGTACGGGTAGGGGCTCCACTCTGGATTTTGCGGGAGGGCCTATAAACTCTTAGTTACGCCACTGGTTGCTCACCAGCTTCAGCTACAAGAACGTAATAATAATCTATTCAATATCTGTTTCTATTAAAACAATTATTTGAATTTGACATAATTATCATGGCTGTTCATAGTTTTTCAAATTATGAAAATATTTAAATTGCTTCTTCAATGTTAAAAAAGTCATTAACTAAGAAGTATTTGGTATCAACAGACTAAGAAAATAAATCTCTTTCAATAGATATCATTACCGTTCTTGTAGATGAACCTAGTGAGCAGCAAGCGGCAAATGTAATTCCCTGTGTTATTTGGCTATGTTCCGCTTTGATCGTGGGCACCCGATTCAAAAAGATTGTTGCTTGAATTTGAATACCACCCCGTGTAATATTCCCAAGAAACAAAAACAAGAATATGAGAATACTACAATTAATAATTATTATTGGTAAGTCACTACGATGTTTACGATCTCTTTTCTTAGCTTGCATCCTTGCATCAAAATTTATTAGCCTTTTTTAATTATTAATATGGACCTTTCCTGTTATAGCCTCTCATAGGCACGTCGCGGTTTGTTGTCACTCACAATATTTATGACCTTAAGGTTAAACCGCCCTTCTATGACACTCGATACGATGTTAAAATCTTCTGATATAAGTACATTTTTGTGGCCCCCCCAGTTTTTGGCGAGGCCTCCCGGTTGCCACCCCTAAAAAAATTATCTAGTTACGTGCCTGATCGCAATAACAAGGAGAGTTAAATAAGACATGAGGAGAAGAAAATTAAAATTGTGTTTCCGAATATTTCTTCTTCTACGTCTACGTGGTCAATGTTATAATTAGTTCCAGGCAAAAGTGCTCATCTTGAATAGGATCATTTTAAATTTTAGCAGAAATGCCCCATTTTCCGTCCCGTTTAATTTTATCTATTGCAACTTTTTTGATATTTATAGATTATTTAGAAAGTTAACTAAAGATTATTTGGAGCAAGATCTAAGTTAAGTTTGATGCACATCTGTAAAGTAGGTATTTCAAGCGTTATTAATATAATATAACAAATTGTAAAAAAAGAAGTAAACGTGTCACATCGATGCTATTAGTAGCTCGGAGGTGCTTCCAATTGAAACTTTATATTTTACAAAACACTTATAAATCAAAATGTCTTATAAATCTTAATAGTTGGAGCACGAAAAGAAGTCAATTTACGCTACTTTAATCGCTTCCAGCGTCACAATTAAAACCTTCGCGAAGCGAAACCAAAAAGAGTGCGTTCGAGTGGAAAATACAGGGTGGGTCTTCTGTTTAGATTGTGAATTTGGTTCTTTTGTTAGACCCACGTTCGATTAAATTGATGTAAATGTCGAAGTGTAAGTCAGCAATCTCTTTTTATATTGGATTTGGGAAGATTAAAGTAAGAATGTGGATTACTGCTTTTTGGGCTTGTAGAGCTTTCTTGTATTTCTGATAGATGCTTTCTAAATTCTAATAACTCCTTTCCTTCAATAAATTATGTGTGTCGACTGTGGGCTTGGCTAAGGCTGTACTTTTAAGTTTTGTCATTTCTATTAAATTGGGATTAAAACATTCGCCATCGAAGAATATACGAAGCACACTATTCTATTAATACCTCCACACTGTCGTTACATCGACACTTTTATCGTTCAATCACTTGATAATTTAGACACATTCTATACCTCCTTATTTGGACATTTTTAATACCTCCATGTACAAAAGCTTGGGTACTTCTATCGTTTCGATATCTTGAAATATTCTATACCTCCACACTTCGACACTTTTTATACCTCCATACTTCATACTTTCGACACATTCTATACCTCTATGTTTGGTCACTTTTAATACCTCCATGTACAAACGCTTGGGTACATTGATCATTTCGATATCTTGAAATATTCTATACCTCCACACTTCGACACTTTTTATACCTCCATACTTCATACTTTCGACACATTCTATACCTCTATGTTTGGTCACTTTTAATACCTCCATGTACAAACGCTTGGGTACATTGATCATTTCGATATCTCGAAATATTCTATACCTCCATACTTCGACACTTTTTATACCTCCATACTTCATACCTTCGACTCAATATATACCTCCATGTTTGGACATTTTTAATACCTCCATCTAAAAAAGCTTGAGTACTTCGATCATTTCGATATCTTGAAATACTCTATAGCTCCACACTTCGACACTTTTTATACCTCTATACTTCATACTTTCGACTCACTCTATACCTCCATATTTGGATATTTTTAATACCTCCATCTACAAAAGCTTGGGTACTTCAATCATTTCGATATCTTGAAATATTCTATACCTCCACACTTCGACACTTTTTATACCTCTATACTTATACTTTCGACTCAATCTATACCTCCATATTTGGATATTTTTAATACCTCCATCTACAAAAGCTTGGGTACATTGATCATTTCGATATCTTGAAATATTCTATACCTCCACACTTCGACACTTTTTATACCTCCATACTTCATACTTTCGACACATTCTATACCTCTATGTTTGGTCACTTTTAATACCTCCATGTACAAACGCTTGGGTACATTGATCATTTCGATATCTTGAAATATTCTATACCTCCACACTTCGACACTTTTTATACCTCCATACTTCATACTTTCGACACATTCTATACCTCTATGTTTGGTCACTTTTAATACCTCCATGTACAAACGCTTGGGTACATTGATCATTTCGATATCTTGAAATATTCTATACCTCCACACTTCGACACTTTTTATACCTCCATACTTCATACTTTCGACACATTCTATACCTCTATGTTTGGTCACTTTTAATAGCTCCATGTACAAACGCTTGGGTACATTGATCATTTCGATATCTCGAAATATTCTATACCTCCATACTTCGACACTTTTTATACCTCCATACTTCATACCTTCGACTCAATATATACCTCCATGTTTGGACATTTTTAATACCTCCATCTAAAAAAGCTTGAGTACTTCGATCATTTCGATATCTTGAAATACTCTATAGCTCCACACTTCGACACTTTTTATACCTCTATACTTCATACTTTCGACTCACTCTATACCTCCATATTTGGATATTATTAATACCTCCATCTACAAAAGCTTGGGTACTTCAATCATTTCGATATCTTGAAATATTCTATACCTCCACACTTCGACACTTTTTATACCTCCATACTTCATACTTTCGACACATTCTATACCTCTATGTTTGGTCACTTTTAATACCTCCATGTACAAACGCTTGGGTACATTGATCATTTCGATATCTCGAAATATTCTATACCTCCATACTTCGACACTTTTTATACCTCCATACTTCATACTTTCGACACATTCTATACCTCTATGTTTGGTCACTTTTAATACCTCCATGTACAAACGCTTGGGTACATTGATCATTTCGATATCTCGAAATATTCTATACCTCCATACTTCGACACTTTTTATACCTCCATACTTCATACCTTCGACTCAATATATACCTCCATGTTTGGACATTTTTAATACCTCCATCTAAAAAAGCTTGAGTACTTCGATCATTTCGATATCTTGAAATACTCTATAGCTCCACACTTCGACACTTTTTATACCTCTATACTTCATACTTTCGACTCACTCTATACCTCCATATTTGGATATTTTTAATACCTCCATCTACAAAAGCTTGGGTACTTCAATCATTTCGATATCTTGAAATATTCTATACCTCCACACTTCGACACTTTTTATACCTCCATACTTCATACTTTCGACACATTCTATACCTCTATGTTTGGTCACTTTTAATACCTCCATGTACAAACGCTTGGGTACATTGATCATTTCGATATCTCGAAATATTCTATACCTCCATACTTCGACACTTTTTATACCTCCATACTTCATACTTTCGACTCAATATATACCTCCATGTTTGGACATTTTAATACCTCCATCTAAAAAAGCTTGAGTACTTCGATCATTTCGATATCTTGAAATACTCTATAGCTCCACACTTCGATACTTTTTATACCTCTATACTTCATACTTTCGACTCATTCTATACCTCCATATTTGGATATTTTTAATACCTCCGTCTACAAAAGCTTGGGTACTTCAATCATTTCGATATCTTGAAATATTCTATACCTCCACACTTCGACACTTTTTATACCTCTATACTTCATACTTTCGACACATTCTATACCTCTATGTTTGGTCACTTTTAATACCTCCATCTACAAAAGCTTGGGTACATTGATCATTTCGATATCTTGAAATATTCTATACCTCCACACTTCGACACTTTTTATACCACCATACTTCATACTTTCGACACATTCTATACCTCTATGTTTGGTCACTTTTAATACCTCCATGTACAAACGCTTGGGTACATTGATCATTTCGATATCTTGAAATATTCTATACCTCCACACTTCGACACTTTTTATACCTCCATACTTCATACTTTCGACACATTCTATACCTCTATGTTTGGTCACTTTTAATACCTCCATGTACAAACGCTTGGGTACATTGATCATTTAGATATGTCGAAATATTCTATACCTCCATACTTCGACACTTTTTATACCTCCATACTTCATACTTTCGACTCAATATATACCTCCATGTTTGGACATTTTTAATACTTCCATCTACAAAAGTTTGGGTACTTCGATCATTTCAATATCTTGAAATATTCTATACCTCCACACTTCGACACTCTTTACACCTCTATACTTCATACTTTCGACTCAATCTATACCTCCATATTTGGACATTTTTAATACCTCCACGTACAAAAGCTTGAGTACTTCGATCATTTCGATATCTTGAAATACTCTATAGCTCCACACTTCGACACTTTTTATACCTCTATACTTCATACTTTCGACTCACTCTATACCTCCATATTTGGATATTTTTAATACCTCCATGTACAAATGCTTGAGTACTTCAATCATTTCGATATCTTGAAATACTCTATAGCTCCACACTTCGACACTTTTTATACCTCTATACTTCATACTTTCCGAATCAATCTATATCTCCATATTTGGACATTTTTAATACCTCCATGTACAAAAGCTTGGGTACTTCGATCATTTCGATATCTCGAAATATTCTATACCTCCACACTTCGACACTTTTTATACCTCTATACTTCATACTTTCCGAATCAATCTATATCTCCATATTTGGACATTTTTAATACCTCCATGTACAAAAGCTTGGATACTTCGATCATTTCGATATCTCGAAATATTCTATACCTCCATACTTCGACACATTTTATACCTCTATACTTCATACTTTCGACTCAATCTATACCTCCATATTTGGACATTTTTAATACCTCCATGTACAAAAGCTTGGGTGCTTCGATCATTTCGATATCTCGAAATATTCTATACCTCCACTCTTCGACACTTTTGATATATCGATACTTTTTACTTCTATACTTGGTAATTTCCGGTACCTCGATATTTTCTATGCTTCGAAACTTGTAGCATCATAACGCTCTCTCTACTCTACCTCTGTACCTGTACACTTCATCTCGTTACTTTTGGTACCTCAGCAGTTCAGGTTTTTCGATACATTGTTAAAACCCTCCTAACTCGATTTTTTCGGTACCTCGATATTCTCCTGACCTCAACCCCTTGATACTGCCCATATACTTCGATGATCTGATGATAGATCATTGATAATCTATCTATACCTTGGTTCTTTTACAATTTTGGTATCTTGATCCTTTCAGCTTTTGGTGGCTTTTCACATCTACATACCCTGGAGGACGTGTGATAGCTCGATACTTTCTTATCTCTGCTTATCGCCACTTGATAGTGGAAAAGGTATCGCTATCCCTACGTGGTCCAACCATCCTCTGGATCCTGACAACTACTAAACTGCAGAGGGCAATAAAATCAATCTTGCTTTTGATTTTCCTCTCAAGCAGACAACTTGAGATTAAAAATAATTTCTATTTAATCTTAAAACTTCTTCAATTTGTAAGTGAACATTTAAAAGAATTTAAAAAATTTAATTTAAAAAAAAGTTAATTAAAAATGATAATTATTTAACATAATACTTAATCTTGATTGACTTATAGTGCATATGTAGGTAAACATTATCATGTTTGACGTTTATAATTGCCTTTCTTTTAAATTAAAAAAAAAATCAAAATTTCGATTATATGAGAAGACGTGTTAGTCAAATTAACCACACCTGAACTGGTTCTTAATTAGAGGCTCCATCATATTAAATTTAAGACTATTTTACAACAGTAATGTAACTTACGAGTAGTTAATCATAATTTTCATTCTTTTGTTCAACCGAGTGTGATAACGATCCTAATTGTTACGTTTAAAAAAAATTAATTAAGAAAAAAATTCAAATTTCTCAAGTGAGGACTTATTTTAATTTTTCAAGTCTGCTGTCCTATATTTCACAGGCGTAAATTTCCAATAATAACGTCGTCTTTTATTATGACGAATAATTATAATTATTAATAACCAACATCTTGGTTTAATCGAGAGGTCAAATTTAAATTTTTTTTCTCCTCGTCGATCGGCGTGAACTTATTTTATCAAAATACACACACATTTTAATTCATGTAAGAACATAAAAATAAATGTTTAATTGATAACGGAAACATAATCAAAGCGACAGAAAAAAATTATTATAAATGAGTTTATCACTTATTATTAAAAACTTTTTGATAAAAGTGTCATTTATATTTATTTAAAAATGTTTTCAGCACCTTTAAAAAATATATATAAATTATATTATGTATACTTACATAAAAATACAAGTCGACTAAATTTTGTCTTTTTGGCGCACAACGCGTGGCTTGGTTAAAACAACACCCTGTATCTTCCGCACAACGATGGAGTATTGTGCAATGGGGCATGTACGATTTGCTCGGATCTGGATGTAAACTTTGTACAGATAGGATCCTCGGTAACGGTTGTTTGCATTTCGCCTGTTTGTCCATTCGTAAAATGTGTTGTAGAGCTGAATTCACTTCTGACGCTAAAAATTGAAAACGATCAGTTAGTTGTGATGGAGAAATCAGATCAGGAGGTTTTGGATTAGACCACCGAAGTCGCCATATAAAAGGACCAATAAAGGAATGAGGAGAGTGATAAGGGTTCCTTTCAGACGACATAGAATAATTATCAGTCCAGAAAAAAGATAATGCAAGCTGGACACTTGATAGTGGGCACTCCAGAAGAGAAGCAAAATTATAAACGTTTTTCGATGGTATAACAACGCTATGGCTGGTTGTTTTGATTTTTTAGTTTTGAAATACTTACTAATACGAGCCTGTTCTGGATACTGAAGCCTTCTACTTTCTTCAACTCGATCCCTAGTTCCATAATGTTGCCATTTGTAACTAGTTAAAAGTGAAGTTGTAGCTTCGGTTGCTTCTTCTGCTTGCCAATCGTTATTAGCATCGTCATCTTCTTCTTCCTCCTCTTCATCTTCATCATCATCGTCCTCACTATTTTTATCGTTTTCATCTACGTCCTAAAAAAATTAAAAAATTGTTATAAAGTCATAAAATTTATGACTTAGGGGTTGTGTTTGTTCAGAGGATTAAAAAAATGAAGGAATCACAAAAGATGGCAGTAACCAAACTGGACCTCTTTACTCTTAGCTCTTACAGTAAAAAAGTCACTTAAATATTACAAAATGTCCCATAGTAATTAACTTATCCTGTCATTTAAATAATGGGAACACATGTGAAATAAATTTCAATTAAGCATTTGCATATTATAATAGTGATAATAATACCAAAAGCTCTTTTGCATAGAGCTTTAAGTGTAGTATCAAATATTATGTATGTTGGACGTAAATTAAAAAAAAAAACATCAAGTGTTGTGTGGTATACATAGTATGGTAGTAATAATATAATAATTAAAATAAATAACGCGAGAGTGCACATAAAATTTTTAATTTGAGGCGTACATTCTATTAATCAAGTCATAATTAAGTTTAATGTTTGTTTGAAACAATATGCAAAACGAGGAAATAAAAACTAAGCTTTAATAAACAGTTAAAAAAGTTACTTTTTAAATCAGATTTTTTAATTTACAAATTGGAGTAAATTTATTTCCAAAATTGATATGACATATCAAACTCTCTTTTCCCTATTTCCCTCAAGACCGGCCTGGACCTGGATTAATGAAAAAGCCTAAGGTTAGCACACGTCAACATCGATAGTATCTAACTGCGGAACCGGCAATGCCGGCCTGGGACTGGATTATCACAAAAATGTAAGATTAGCATTGGTAGTAACTAATCGCTGGAGCCAACAAGACTGGCCTGGGACTGGATTAATAAAAAAAACTAAGACTAGCGTCGGTAGTAACTAACACCTGAGCTGGCAAAGCCAGCCTGGGGCTGGATTAATAAAAAAACCTAGACTTGGTCGGTAGTAATTAACGCCGGAGCTGGCAAGGCCGGCCTGGGGCTGGATTAATAAAAAAAAACCTAGGGTCTATCGATAGTAACTAACTGCGGAGCCGGCAAGGCTGCCTGGTACTGGAGTAATAAAAAAACTTAGTGTTACCGTCGGTAGTGACTAACGCCGGAGCCGGCACGACAGCCTAGGGCTGAATTAACAAAAATAAACCATTGGTAGTAACTAATCGCTGGAGCCAACAAGACTGGCCTGGGACTGGATTAATAAAAAAAAGTAAGACTAGCGTCGGTAGTAACTAACACCTGAGCTGGCAAAGCCAGCCTGGGGCTGGATTAATAAAAAAACCAAGACTAGCGTCGGTAGTAACTAACGCCGGAGCCGGCAAGACCGGCCTGGGACTGGATTATCACAAAAACGTAAGATTAGCATTGATACTGGCCTGGGACTGGATTATCACAAAAACGTAAGATTAGCATTGGTAGTAACTAATCGCTGGAGCCAACAAGACTGGCCTGGGACTGGATTAATAAAAAAAACTAAGACTAGCTTCGGTAGTAACTAACACCTGAGCTGGCAAAGCCAGCCTGGGGCTGGATTAATAAACGAAACCTTAGACTAGCGTCGGTAGTAACTAACGCCGGAGCCGGCAAGGCCGGCCTGGGACTGGATTAATAAAAAAAACCTAGGGTCTACATCGGTAGTAACTAACTGCGGAGCCGGCTAGGCCGGCCTGGTACTGGAGTAATAAAAAAACTTAGTGTTACCGTCGGTAGTGACTAACGCCGGAGCCGGCAAGGCCGGCCTAGGGCTGAATTAACAAAAATAAACCTAAGACTAGCGTCGGTAGTAACTAACGCCGGAGCCGGCAAGGCCGGCCTAGGACTGGATCAATAAAAAAAAAAACCTAGGATCTACATCGATAGTAATAAATGCGGAGCCGGCAAGGCCGGCCTGGTACTGGAGTAATAAAAAAAACTTAGTGGTACCGTCGGTAGTGACTAACGCCGGAGCTGGAAAGGCCGGCCTAGGGCTGAATTAACAAAAATAAACTTAAGACTAGCGTCGGTAGCTGGCAAGGCCGGCCTGGGACTGGATTAATAAAAAAAAAACCCAGGGTCTATCGATAGTAACTAACTGCGGAGCCGGCAAGGCCGGCCTGGTACTGGAGTAATAAAAAAACTTAGTAGTACCGTCGGTAGTGACTAACGCCGGAGCTGGCAAGGCCGGCCTAGGGCTGAATTAACAAAAATAAACCTAAGACTAGCGTCGGCAGTAACTAACGCCGGAGCTGGCAAGGCCGGCCTGGGACTGGATTAATAAAAAAAAACCTAGGGTCTATCGATAGTAACTAACTGCGGAGCCGGCAAGGCCGGCCTGGTACTGGAGTAATAAAAAAACTTAGTGGTACCGTCGGTAGTGACTAACGCCGGAGGTGGAAAGGCCGGCCTAGGGCTGAATTAACAAAAATAAACTTAAGACTAGCGTCGGTAGTAACTAACGCTGGAGCTGGCAAGGCCGGCCTGGGACTGGATTAATAAAAAAAAACTAGGGTTAACGTGGGTAGTGACTAACACCGGAGCCGGCAAGGCAGGCCTAGAGCTGAATTAATAAAATGAAACCTAGGGTTAGCATCGGTAGTAACTAACTCCGGAGCCGGTAGGGCCGGCCTAAAACTGGATTAATAAAAAAAGCGTCGGTAGTAAAAGTAACTAAGGCCAGCCTGGGACTGAATTTATATAAAAACCTAAGGCTAGCACTAGCGCGTGAATAAAAAACAGCCACAAACAAACTGAGACAAACAGGCAGACTGGCAGCTTGGCAAGCATACAAATAGATATACAGACAGGCCGACAGGTAATCTGGCGGACAAGACGACAGTCAGGGAGAAGAACAACGCACAGAGAGATAAATCGACCAACCATTTAACTTTGTTCTTTTGTTTATCTCTTGTAAATAGATAACTAGAATTTTCTTATTTAAAAAAGTATGTTAAGCACTCTTCTTATTTTTCGTTTATTAATAACTATTTAATATTTTTATGGTCATTAATCTTTTAATAACAACACTTCACGCCTTGCAAGAATTTTTTAACCAAGTAACAAAGTACAGACAACAATCATTATTATGCAAGGCTTCGATTATTTCATTACTAATTATCATTATTAAGCATTAACTTTATGTGCAGCTCTTTAGCAATTGCAAAACATTTCAGAGGCTGTCACAAATGAACTTACGAGAGAATCTGAAATTTTTACGCCTACAAGCGCTTTTACACCACGGTGTTGCTCTTTAAAGTCTAATAAATCCAAAAAGTTGACGTGCCCTGTGATTCCAAAAGTTAGCCGACTTTGTAGCCGCTCATCGAGTGGAAACGCACCATTAACCTTACGGGAAAAACAGTAGCAATAATTTTTTTATTACTCTTAATTATATCATTAATTTAAAAAGCAATCAAAATTAAGTTGTGAGGCTACCTGTTCACCTTGATTGATTTAAAAAAAAATCAATAAAAAAACAAATATGGAAATTTAATGTAAATTGTAAAACAAAATATCTTAAATTGATTAATAAATAAACAAATGCAGTGGCGTATCAATTTTTAAAAAAAGATAAAATTAAATAATTACGACTTGCGGCTACAGATTATTAATTTAAATTAAACTGTTATTATCTTTTCTAGATTTTCAAGATGATTTGTTGTTGCAACATAACGTATATGAAGTATACAAAAGAACCGTTTAGTTGCAATAAAAGAGTTATTTAAAATGTTTATATACACATTAGGTGAAAATAATAAAAATATAAATTAAGTGGGAAGGTTCAAATAAGTTTTGTAACTTGCGGCCTATAATTAAACTTGTTTTAATTTAATAGGGTATTTAAATTATATGGAGAAGTTAAATAACTTAATTTTTTTCAAAAATTTGTTATAATAATGTTAACAACTCGAAAAAGTGTGTTTTGGTAACTCACTTATAGTGAATGATACAAAATCGACGTTTCACAACATGCTGTGATTCTACCTGTTATAGCTCCACGTGGAGTAGTCGCACTGTAATTTTACCTATAACCAAAATTATTAAGTATAAAATTGTGTATTAGCATCATTCAAAATATTTGCAATTTGTTCAATAGTTTTCCTAAAATAATATGTCAAAGCGCAAAGTGGCAGTTTGAGCGATGTACTCGCACACGTTACGTGTCTCCTCACTGTAGCTCCTTAAGGAGTCGTCTGAAATTAATTTTACTTATAAACAAATTTATAAAGTATAAAATTGTCTTTTAGAATCATTTAAAATAATTGCAATTTGTTCAATAGTTTTCCTACAATAATACGTCAAAGTGTAAAGTGGTAGTTTGAGCTATGTACTCGCACACGTAACGTGTCTCCCACCGTAGCTCCTTAAGGAGTCGTCTGACATTAATTTTACCTATAAACAATTTTATAAAGTATAAAATTGTCTTTTAGAATCATTTAAAATAATTGCAATTTGTTCAATAGTTTTCCTACAATAATACGTCAAAGTGTAAAGTGGTAGTTTGAGCGATGTACTCGCACATGTTACGTGTCTCCTCACTGTAGCTCCTTAAGGAGTCGTCTGACATTAATTTTACCTATAAACAAATTTATAAAGTATAAGATTGTGTATCAGAATCTTTCAAAACATTTTCAACAGGTGCAATAGTTTTCCTACAAGAAGTCATCAATGTGTAAAGTGGCAGTGTAATCGACGTCCTGAGAACATGCGATGTCTATCGCCAATATAACCACAGAAGGAGCGGTCTGACCTTAATTTTACCCGTAACCAAACTCATATAGTACAAAATTAGCTATCAGAACCTTTCAAAAGATCAAAAGTTGGCTCAACTACTGATGATATTAGAAGATGACTAATTTATTCAATACTTTGGCTACAAAACGTACACGGAAGTTATGACAAATTTCGGCTGCCACTTTTGTTAAACTTAAAAGCAATTTAAAAGTTAGCGTCTTTGAATTATTGTAACAAAACGAGCATGATGAACATTACAAATAATTTTCATTTCAAGACAAAGACTTTAAGTAGACAGCGAGACGACTTACAATTTAAAAAAGAGTTACTTACATGTCGTAATCATCTTTGAAGAAGGAATAGTAATAATAAAAAGTTTTGTGTGTAATTATTCATCGAAGTTGTAAAGGAAATAACCTTCGATTTATAATTTTATCTTTCGACTTTTGTTTAATTAGAGAATGCGCATTTTGCAATAATTAGTATTTGTGGTTAAATAATTTTCATTACAGGGTCGGTTTAAATTATTTCCAATATACATAATTTGTTATGATTAATTCAACAACAGTAATATTTAAATTAATTATTGTTTCAATAATCACTTGGTAATTGCGAATGAATTAATTACTTTTCAATTCACGTCTTTTTAATTTGTTACGGTTTTTCTTCAATAACCTGGCAGTTCTAAAGATTTAAAATTAAATAATTTATTGTTTATATCACTTCAGATGTAATTGAAATTTATTCGACTTGAGATAATATCATAATTACCCCTATAATAGTTATTTAATCATAGGTTAAGTGAGATTTCCTAAAAGTAACCTTCAAGAAGCGACTTTTCTTAATTTTTAAGATACAATTTTTGAACTACATTGGGTGGTCTTCATTACTCATCTTTTTTCCCCAAAGAAAAAAATTTATTACAACAATTTGTATCATTTCAACGCGGAAGAAACATAACAATTTCAAAATGCATTTTCTTGAACTTCCCCTTAAATTTTTTTAAAATTTTAATTACTCGATTTATTTTTAGTTAAATTTTAAATTAGATGATGTCCAGCAGATACTCACTTGTGCAAACACTTCGAAATAAAATATGAAATTATTTTAAGTGATTAAAATTATATTTTTAGATTTTAGAGTTGCATTAACCAACTACAAAAAAATTGTAAAACAGATGAGATTTTAAGCTTTAGGAAGTGATGGAAGACTTGTTTTCAGATATCTTAGCAATTAAAGAATTAACACGCGAAATTAAGAGTTGAGAATGAATGAGTTCTCATCGCTTTGAAAAATTACATAAGAAATCTCATTGCCATTTTTGTACCCTAAAAAAATGTTAAAATAATAATTACTACAATTAATAAGCGAACAAAGCGTCTGCGGATAATTTTAAACTTGTAAAAACTCCTCTTGAAAGCCGATGGCAATGGTATTTATTTTACATATTAGAAAAATTAATTATAACTTCTGTTTTACCTCCAAACTATCAATTACGTATATAAATAATCGTAGTATGGTTGGTTTTAATCTTAATAGTTTTTTTAATTGATAACCGAAAGGTTACTGCCCTATAATGTAATAAAATTAGCAAAACTGATACTCAACCAGTAGAATTAGTGCAAAAAACTTATCATTTTTAGGTCATAGTTACTTTTTTTCAATTTTTGATAAATGCAGGGCTTTAAATTTTTATCTTTTGACCTAAAGAAAAAAGTAATAATTTAAAATCATTTAACATCATTCAAAAAATTATAAAAGCAAAGTATGTTAGATTTTCTCTCGGCACCCATCTCTAATCAAAATTATACAAAAAAGTCCAGCAAAAATTATCTATCACAATAATTAAAAATATTCCCAGTTATCTACTGCATCAATTTCCTTAAAAAATTACGTCTGACTTTAAATAATGACTTTAATTTATGTATTTAGGATACTCTGTGTCTCACCTGAATATAAATCCTTAAGGAGTAGTCTGAGGTTATTTTATATATAATTAAAGTTTTAGAGAATAAAATTAGCTATCACAAGCATTAAAAATATTTCCAGTTACTGCATCAATTTTCTTAAACAATTACGTCTAACTTTAAAAAATGACTTTAATTTATGTATTTAGGATACTCTGTGTCTCTCCTGAATATAAATCCTTAAGGAGTAGTCTGAGGTTATTTTAACCATAATTAAAGTTTTAGAGAATATAATTAGCTATCACAATCATTAAAAATATTTCCAGTTACTGCATCAATTTTCTTAAACAATTACGTCTAACGTTAAAAAATGACTTTAATTTATGTGTTTAGGATACTCTGTGTCTCTCCTGCATATAAATCCTTAAGGAGTAGTCTGAGGTTATTTTAACCATAATAAAAGTTTTAGAGAATAAAATTAGCTATCACAATCATTAAAAATATTTCCAGTTACTGCATCAATTTTCTTAAACAATTAAATCTGACATTAAAAAATGACTTTAATTTATGTATTTAGGATACTCTGTGTCTCTCCTGAATATAAATCTTTAATGAGTAGTCTGAAGTTATTTTAACCACAATCAAAGTTTTAGAAAATAAAATTAGCTATCACAATCTTTAAAAATATTTCCAGTTACTGCATCAATTTTCTTAAAAAATTACGTCTAACTTTAAAAAAGGACTTTAATTTATGTATTTAGGATACTCTGTGTCTCTCCTGAATATAAATCCTTAATGAGTAGTCTGAGGTTATTTTAACCACAATCAAAGTTTTAGAGAATAAAATTAGCTATCACAATCTTTAAAAATATTTCCAGTTACTGCATCAATTTTCTTAAAAAATTACGTCTAACTTTAAAAACTGACTTTAATTTATGTATTTAGGATACTCTGTGTCTCTCCTGAATATAAATCTTTAATGAGTAGTCTGAAGTTATTTTAACCACAATCAAAGTTTTAGAAAATAAAATTAGCTATCACAATCTTTAAAAATATTTCCAGTTACTGCATCAATTTTCTTAAAAAATTACGTCTAACTTTAAAAAAGGACTTTAATTTATGTATTTAGGATACTCTGTGTCTCTCCTGAATATAAATCCTTAATGAGTAGTCTGAGGTTATTTTAACCACAATCAAAGTTTTAGAGAATAAAATTAGCTATCACAATCTTTAAAAATATTTCCAGTTACTGCATCAATTTTCTTAAAAAATTACGTCTAACTTTAAAAACTGACTTTAATTTATGTATTTAGGATACTCTGTGTCTCTCCTGAATATAAATCCCTAATGAGTAGTTTGAAGTTATTTTAACCATAATAAAAGTTTTAGAGAATAAAATTAGCTATCACAATCATTAAAAATATTTCCAGTTACTGCATCAATTTTCTTAAACAATTACGTCTAACTTTTAAAATGACTTTAATTTATTTATTTTGGACACTTTGTGGCTCTCCTGAATATAAATCCTTAAGGAGTAGTCTGAAGTTATTTTAACCATAATCAAAGTTTTAGAGAATAAAATTAGCTATCACAATCATTAAAAATATTTCCAGTTCACGCATCAATTTTCTTAAAAAATTACTTCTAACTTTAAAAAATGACTTTAATTTATGTATTTAGGATACTCTGTGTCTCTCCCGAATATAAATCCTTAATGAGTAGTCTGAAGTTATTTTAACCACAATCAAAGTTTTAGAGAATAAAATTAGCAATCACAATCATTAAAAATATTTCCAGTTCATGCATCAATTTTCTTAAAAAATTACGTCTAACTTTAAAAAATTACTTTAATTTATGTATTTAGGATACTCTGTGTCTCTCCCGAATATAAATCCTTAATGAGTAGTCTGAAGTTATTTTAACCATAATCAAAGTTTTAGAGAATAAAATTAGCAATCACAATCATTAAAAATATTTCCAGTTCATGGATCAATTTTCTTAAAAAATTACGTCTAACTTTAAAAAATGACTTTAATTTATGTATTTAAGATACTCTTGCCCGTTTTCACCGACGGTTCCTAAGCAATTGCCTACGTAAGAACTGCCTAACGCTAAAATAATTCCTAACCCGATGCATAAAAATTATTAACCATTTCGATATTGATATACAGATACCTTTGTTTATCTTATTTAGGAACCCTGGTGCGCGTGGTGAAACGTGGTGAAGCGCAATTTTGACTTAAAAAATCCAAATGTCAAATTAAGCAATGCCTAACTTTACGAATCGTCGGTGAAAACGGGCATCTGTGTCTCTCCTGAATATAAATCCTTAAGGAGTAGTCTGAGGTTATTTTAACCTTAATCGAAGTATTAGAGAATAAAATTAGCTATCACAATCATAGGAGTCGTCTGAGGTTACTTTAACCATAATCAAAGTTTTAGAGCATAAAATAATCTATGACAATCATTCCTTTGCAAAGTAGGTTTTTCTAGAAAATTCCAAGTTTATTTGGAACAAAATATGATTGGAAAATGAAATGAAATGAATGAAACTGCATTATGCTCTAATCATTGTAATAAGTACATTGTACTTTTACATGTACAAATGATTACGTTTTGTACATTTAGAACCACCGATTAGCACTTCTTTTAATTACCAAGTACCTCACAGTACTACAATTCTTTTTTATCACCTTCTTTGTGATAACCACTGACCTGACCTAGATAAATAAATAGTTATAATAATTTTTGTTGTTCAAAAAGAAACATGTTATAATTAGATGCGTTCCGGATATTTAGCAACTAAATTCGTACTTTTTTTTTATAGTTAGTAAATGTCATTATATTGTGAGTGAGAGTGAATGAAATTATGTGCGTACACTCACACAATAATTATTATTATTATGTGAGAACTTGCGTTACAAAATTTTCACTTGCGTGTATGTAATGTACTTTTAAATTTATAAAAAAACAGAGGTCACTCTATTTTAAAGTGTATATTTTATACGATTATTCTTAGGCTAGACGGTTCAATCTCCCCTTAAGCTTAGGAACTGCATATTTGTTATTAAAACGCATTGGCGTAAACATTGAGAGGGCCAGGAGATTAATTACATCTGTTTTACTCTTAAAATTAACATTTGAAATTTATAAAACACTTAAGTACTTTAAAAAAATATTCTCACACAAAAATGTTATTTGTATGGACAGCTAAATTTAAACCATATCGTGTAACCTTGATTTAAAAATATTTTGCATCAAATTCAAGATCAAGACTATTTTTATTTGCATTAATTTTGAAATGTAAATTTATTGCATCTGTTTAGAATTCAATTAAAGTTTGATTTATTACAATTAGGGGATTTACAGTATTAAGAATGTACTTAAAAGGGGTCAACAGAAAGGCCAATGAGATTAAAACATTTTATTGTGAAACGTTGAGATTTGCATCGAATTAATAGCAGCGATTAATTGCAGTTTTAGTAAATGTTAAAATTCCATCACATGCAAGCAGTAGACGGTCTACTACAGTTTAGGGTTGAGAAAATTCCTATGGATGGGCGAGTAGTTTGAAAAAACAGGCAATTTTCTAGTCTATAATTTTTATAAGAAGTAAAATAGACGTTAGATCACTCCTTATGGAGTTAGGTTAAGGAGAGACACGAAGAGTCGAAATTACTTGGTGTGGACTAAAATTTTTCATACTGATATAACTTTGCAAGACTATTATTCAAGCTAAAGAAAATGTTTTTAACGTATCTGATAGCTAATTTTATACACTATAATTTTCATAAGAAGTGAAATAGACGTTAGATCACTCCTTATGGAATTATGTTAGGGAGAGACACGAAGAGTCGAAATTACTTGGTGTGGACTAAAATTTTTCATACTGATATAACTTTGCAGGACTATTATTCAAGCTAAAGAAAATGTTATTAACGTATCTGATAGCTAATTTTATACACTATAATTTTCATAAGAGGTGAAATAGACGTTAGATCATTCCTTATGGAATTATGTTAGGGAGAGACACGAAGAGTCGAAATTACTGGATGTGGACTAAAAGTTTTCATACTAATATAACTTTGCAGGACTATTATTCAAGCTAAAGAAAATGTTATTAACGTATCTGATAGCTAATTTTATACACTATAATTTTCATAAGAGGTGAAATAGACGTTAGATCACTCCTTATGGAATTATGTTAGGGAGAGACACGAAGAGTCGAAATTACTTGGTGTGGACTAAAATTTTTCATACTGATATAACTTTGCAGGACTATTATTCAAGCTAAAGAAAATGTTATTAACGTATCTGATAGCTAATTTTATACACTATAATTTTCATAAGAGGTGAAATAGACGTTAGATCATTCCTTATGGAATTATGTTAGGGAGAGACACGAAGGTCGAAATTACTTGGTGTGGACTAAAATTTTTCATACTGATATAACTTTGCAGGACTATTATTCAAGCTAAAGAAAATGTTATTAACGTATCTGATAGCTAATTTTATACACTATAATTTTCATAAGAGGTGAAATAGACGTTAGATCATTCCTTATGGAATTATGTTAGGGAGAGACACGAAGAGTCGAAATTACTGGATGTGGACTAAAAGTTTTCATACTAATATAACTTTGCAGGACTATTATTCAAGCTAAAGAAAATGTTATTAACGTATCTGATAGCTAATTTTATACACTATAATTTTCATAAGAGGTGAAATAGACGTTAGATCACTCCTTATGGAATTATGTTAGGGAGAGACACGAAGAGTCGAAATTACTTGGTGTGGACTAAAATTTTTCATACTGATATAACTTTGCAGGACTATTATTCAAGCTAAAGAAAATGTTATTAACGTATCTGATAGCTAATTTTATACACTATAATTTTCATAAGAGGTGAAATAGACGTTAGATCATTCCTTATGGAATTATGTTAGGGAGAGACACGAAGGTCGAAATTACTTGGTGTGGACTAAAATTTTTCATACTGATATAACTTTGCAGGACTATTATTCAAGCTAAAGAAAATGTTATTAACGTATCTGATAGCTAATTTTATACACTATAATTTTCATAAGAGGTGAAATAGACGTTAGATCATTCCTTATGGAATTATGTTAGGGAGAGACACGAAGAGTCGAAATTACTGGATGTGGACTAAAAGTTTTCATACTAATATAACTTTGCAGGACTATTATTCAAGCTAAAGAAAATGTTATTAACGTATCTGATAGCTAATTTTATACACTATAATTTTCATAAGAGGTGAAATAGACGTTAGATCACTCCTTATGGAATTATGTTAGGGAGAGACACGAAGAGTCGAAATTACTTGGTGTGGACTAAAATTTTTCATACTGATATAACTTTGCAGGACTATTATTCAAGCTAAAGAAAATGTTATTAACGTATCTGATAGCTAATTTTATACACTATAATTTTCATAAGAGGTGAAATAGACGTTAGATCACTCCTTATGGAATTATGTTAGGGAGAGACACGAAGAGTCGAAATTACTTGGTGTGGACTAAAATTTTTCATACTGATATAACTTTGCAGGACTATTATTCAAGCTAAAGAAAATGTTATTAACGTATCTGATAGCTAATTTTATACACTATAATTTTCATAAGAGGTGAAATAGACGTTCACTGTAAAAAGTCATTGTAATATTACAACGAAATACATAGTAAATTTACAGTAAATGTTTTGTAAAGTATCAGTTTTAGTTGTAATATAACATAATGTTTGGTATAAAACAAATAAATTGTAATTTTACTAATAATTATTACAAAATGCAAAAAAAATGTGTTTTTTACAAAACTGGTTTGTAAGATTCCTATTTGACAGTTGTAAATCTACAAACTTCTTGTAAAATTCAAATACTTTCGGGGATTTACCAACGCGTTAGTTGCAAGTCACGTGACGTTATATTCCTACGCATGGCGCATTACTAAACTTCGGTCGTTAAGGACGGAAGGTACTCGCAATATTTGTTGAACTTAATCATTTTTTTTCTGGCTTATAAAAATTTATTTTAATTAATTGGTAATGTGAGGAATGTTAACTAGGGCTGTACTTAATATTTGTAAAATATAAAAGTTATAATTGTTATAGTTTAAAAGATAATTTATTAAAATTATTTACATATTTACGGCCTTAATAACAGTTCAATTAAATCGGCGTTTAAGCCATGTAATAGAGAATCTTTTATTCTAGGGTATGACATATTTTATAATTTTATTAATTATTTGGAAACTTGTATATCGTCATTTTATTAATTTTATTGTGGCTACTTTTGTATTATTGAGGCGTATAAAATTGAATTATATAAGTTTCCAAATATTAAATAAAATTATAAAATATGTCATACCCTAGAATGAAGGATTGTCTATAACATGGCTTAAACGCCGATTTAATTGAACTGTTATTAAGGCCGTAAATATGTAAATAATTTTAATAAATTATCTTTTAAACTATAACAATTATAACTTTTATATTTTACAAATATTAAGTACAGCCCTAGTTAACATTCCTCACATTACCAATTAATTAAAATAAATTTTTATAAGCCAGAAAAAAAATGATTAAGTTCAACAAATATTGCGAGTACCTTCCGTCCTTAATAAATGCTGGTATGCACGTGAGCAGGTGATTGTGATTAAATTCTTGTGTTAATTATTGTTAATTTAACTTAAACTTTTGTTTTGTTTTAAAAACTTTACTGTAAGTATCAAAGCAATGATAAAATGCAATGCATGTCGTCAAATTTTTTTTTCAATACGCAAATATAATTTGCATCAACGCTTTCACCGCCATTCTTCCGGTATTATTTTTAGGTGCCTACAAAGTGGTTGCTGCATGCAATTTAAAAAATATAATGCTTTTAAAGTTCATATGTTTCGTCATCATAACGAAAAATTATCCGGGGATGATAATTATAACAATAAACAAACTGTTTTAAATACAGTTTATAAATGTAATGTTAAAAATTGTAAGTTTACTACAAACACTCGGTTAGAATGTTCATCTCATGTATATAAACACATCATTCACGAACCTACTATAGGTTTTCAATGCCCATTTAAAGAGAACTGTAAAATTGAACATTTTTATAAAAAGCCAGGAAGTTTTAAGTCGCATATGCAACGTAAACACTTCAACCTTCAATCTAGCGTACCTATTAATCATGAAACCGAACTTATTCCTTCAAATCAACCGTTTGATTCAATTTCTGAAAATTTTTCTTGTTCCGAGAATGAGAACCAAAACCAGGATAACGACCTCAGTTGCAATAATGAACAATCTGAAAGCCTTAAATTACTTGGGACATTATTTCTTAATCTAGAATCCAAACTCCTTTTGACCAAGAGTTCATTGCAACTTATTATTTCAAGTCTCAATGACATAAATAACTTAAATACTTCTCACATTCAAACTAAATTATCGGAAATTGGAATTAATGGAGTGGATTATGATTTTCTTCAAAAAAATAATATTTTGAACGATGCTTTTAACCCTACATCAGGAACACTGCGGTCAGATTATGTTAGGGAAAGATTTTATAAAACAAATTTCAATTATGTGGCCCCCCAAAAAATTAATCTAAAATCAAACGCCAAAATGTCTCATTTTTATTATGTGCCAATAATCGAAACAATTAAGACTTTGTTTAAAAATGATAATTTTCGAGAAGAATATTTTAATCATGTCAATCTCAGTCAGAAAAAAAAGGGCGTTTTGAGTGATATATCTGACGGGTTACTTTTTCAAAAAAATCCACTGTTTAGGTCAGATGCTAATGCTATAAAAATAATAATATTTCAAGATGCCTTTGAAATTTGTAATCCTTTAGGATCTGCACGTAATAAGCATAAAATTCTTGGTATATACATGATATTAGCTAACCTTAATTCGTGGCATAGATCCAAAGTTGATGCAGTTCAGTTAGTAGCATTATGTTTTGAAAAAGACTTTAAAGAATTCGGAAATTCAAAGATATTTAAATGCATAATAGATGACATAAGTGTTATTGAAAATCAAGGAGTTAATGTATTCCAAAATATTCATTTAAAAGGCTCAGTTGCCGTAGTTTGCGGGGACAATCTTGGTCAACACCAGATTGGAGGCTTTATGGAAAATTTTAATATTAACACTTATTTTTGTAGATTTTGTTACGTATGCAATTTTAAAGAATTTAATTATAACGCGGAAAGCAGCCTAAGAACGCCAGAGAATTATCAAACTGATGTTGATATTGCTCTGTCCACGAACGATCCATTTAAAGGCATCAAAGCGAATTCAGTTTTTAACCAACTCTTATATTTTCATATTTGTAATCCTGGATTAGCGCCTTGTATTGCTCACGACCTATTTGAAGGAGTGATTCAATATGATTTGCAACTAATAATTAATAAATTAGTGTCCGATAAAGTTTTTTCATATGAATTCCTTAACGATAGTCTGAAACAACTAAAATTTTTATATGAACCAAAAATACAATATCCAAATATTCAAAAATCGAAAAAACTTAAAGGAACTGCTTCTCAAAACATGTGGCTTTTAAACGTTTTGCCATTTGCACTTATAGAAAAAGTCAATAGTGAAAAAAATGAATATTATAAAATGCTGTTAGTTTTACGACAAGCGTGCAATATCATTTTAGGATTTAATATAACTTTAGGACAAATTGCTGTTTTAAGAGATTTATTGAATGAGTATATATATTGGAGAGTAAAATTATTTCCAATGACTTCTTTGAAGCCAAAGCATCATTTCATGATGCACTATCCTTTACTGATTCGCCATTTTGGACCTTTGAGGCACGTTTGGACACTTAGATTTGAAAGCAAACACGGTTACTTTAAAAACGTGGTTAGGCATTCTCCGAACTTTAAAAACGTATTGTGGTCTCTTTCCAATAAACACCAACTTCTTCAAAGTTTACAATTAAGTCAAAATTTTTCATACAGTACCAAGGCCATTGCAAGCAACGATGTGGAAAGGTTTGATGTTGATACTGCTAATAACGATTTAAAAACGTTAATAGAATCTTCATGTAAGTTCGGATACACTTCAATTTTTACTTCCAACTCGATAACTTACAAAAATACTTTATTTCGCGAAGGTATGTATTTATGTGTCGATAAACTCCATGATAATAATACTTACGTATTATGTAAAGTAGAGCATATTTTAATAAACCAAAATTTTAATGACATATGCTTTGTAGGACCAAGTATAAATATATATTACGAAAATGATACAGGACTCTATGAGGTTTTAACTTCTTCCGATATTACAACGGGTACTAAACTTTTGAAGCATTATAGTGAATTATTGCTACATGAAAATGTGCCTTGTTTTCAAAACTTGGGTTCCCTATTTTTTTATTTTAAGTCGGCACCGTTGGACTGTTTCTAACTATCAAAATATTTAGTAGATTGATATGCAAAATATGGCACCTAAAATTAATTACCTTGATGATTTGAAACTTTAGTTTAAAAGTGCAAAAACTATATTGACAAATTAATAAAAGTCATAAAAATATTATAGAAAAAATTACTGCAATGATCACAAATGATTTTACTTGTCTGAGACAAAGTTGAATGAGTTTTCTGATTTGAGCACCTTAAAAATTCAATTGAGATTTCATTTTAGTTGTCGCTCTTTTAAGCTAAACTTTTTGACCTTTTTTAGTACCGGGATTCACTAGCGAAATTCGCTAGTTAACAACGTAGCTAGCTATAGAATTTTGTTAGTGATTCCCAGTACAGACCTCGTATTTAACTTAAAAAGTAATTGTTTATGCTTTGATTTTACAAATAGGTATTTAAAAAAAAACACTTCGTACTTATATAAACTTGTTTGACATCCATATGCACCATTTGCACACTGCACAATGCACTTATTTAAAGTCTGGGATTTGTTAAGACAAAAACGCCATTTTTTTTGTATAAACGCCGACAAGGATATTTACGAAAGCTTAATATTAAAAGGTACGTATTCAAGTTACTTACACAATTACGTATTTAGAAATCATAACTTGCAAAATTTCAGTTAATGAAAAATTTGAAATTGATGGAGTGAAGTTAGTCATTGAAAGAGATGGCACACAGGTAGACGAGGATGAAATTCTTGTTTTACTCAAAGAAGAAACTTTTATGGTTTTGGAAAAAAATGAACATTGGACAGCATCACAGAATGAGAATAACACATCCTTTTCCTCGTTACCAACAACAGTGTCGTTAAATTGCAGTGAATCATCAACTACTGTCTCTGTAGAAAAATTAGAAGAATCGCTTTCTGATGGTAAAAAACCAGTGAGTGAATATTCTTGGAAAAAATACCCAATACCATGGCATCTAGTTCCAGAGTACATGTTGAAATCATGCGAACAAGGCAATAGAAATCCGCAAATAATAAACTCCATTAAAAATATTATAGTTGACAACATAAAGGAAGAAATAGGGCACATTCCTTCGAAAGCTTGCAAAATTTTGGCTAGTAGAATTTGTGATAAATATCCTTTGATGTTCATCGATAAAGATGAAGACGGTGTGGTTTTGGGGGATGGAACCCATTCTCTATATTGTAAAATGTACGAGAGAAACAATTACTTCTCGAGACCCCATAAAAGAAAGAGCGAAGGAGTTCACGTTCAGAGAAAAACAGTTCAAAAATCGATAAATTCCAGAGCTGGTTGCTCAAATTGGGACCCGCCTAATAACAATAACGATGATGGGTTTGCAATTCAAAGGAAATACATAAATAATTTAGAAAATCCGCCGGATTTTAAGGATACTAAAGAACAATTTCCGGACTTATTTGTTACAAATAATATCTACTTACATTTTAAAAAACTAACAAGTCGCGATACCAACGAAGTGATGCAAAATATGAAAGAAAAATGTGAAAAAATTCTGGCTTTTGGAAAGCAGAAAGGTTTTGAAATTGTTTCGACAACAAATGATGGTGAAGTAGCCAATACAATAGAAGTAATTTCAAAATACTTTAAAGAAAACATTCATGATATTTTTTATCATGTTGAGGTAATGTAAAATTGCCACATTTGTGTATTAATTGCTAATATTAATATTTATTTTTTAGAATTTGGAAAATTTAAATGTGCCATGTCTATCTCCTTGCATACTTAAATGTAGCCAGCAGATCGAAAGTGGTAAGCTACTTACTCATTCTATTTAAATTAATAATTTATGCTTGTATTTTTTTGGGACACTTAGAAGAATCTGCGAATTATTTTGTTGTGATGGAGAACAGTATCGTGGTAGCCGAAGGACACCAAACGTTTGATGAAGCTCTGGCAGTTACTTTCTGCTTATATTTTTTATTTAATCTCCAATATCCTAAAAAATTCAATATATCTTTAGAAACTATTCAAAGATATTTCTTTAAAATCCACCCTGATTGTGGCAGTAAATCGGAAAAAAAAAGTGTTACTAAAAAGAAAGTAATTAGCTTCATCAAAAAATTTGCTTAAAATATAATCATATTTCTAAATGTTCGTAATAATTGTTCAATACTTTACTTAATTTTTAATTTTTTACATCTTTGTGACTCACAAATTTTATGTTATCCATATTTTTCAATGTTCATAATTGTTAAATACTTTACTTAATTTTTAAGTTTTACATCTTTGTGACTTTAATGTTTGTTTGATTTAATTGTTTAATACTTGACTTAATTTTGAATTAATTTCATCTTTGTGACTTTATGTTTGTTCAATACTTTACTTAATTTCGAAGTTTTTACATCGTTGTGACTTTAATGTTTGTTTGATTTAATTGTTTAATACTTGACTTAATTTTGAATTAATTTCATCTTTGTGACTTTATTTTTGTTCAATACATTACTTAATTTTGAAGTTTTTACATCGTTGTGACTTTAATGTTTGTTTGATTTAATTGTTTAATACTTGACTGAATTTTGAATTATTTTCATCTTTGTGACTTTAATGTTAGTTCAATACTTTACTTAATTTTGAAGTTTTTACATCATTGTGACCTTAATGTTTGTTTGATTTAATTGTTCAATACTTTACTTAATTTTGAAGTTTTTACATCGTTGTATCGTTGTGACTTTATTATTTGTTTGATTTATTTGTTTAATACTTTATTTAATTTTGAATTTTTTACATCTTTGTCATTTTAATGTTAAGATTTTATGTTATCAATTATATCAATCAAATACTCATAGTTTTAAATGTTCGTGATTGTTTTATACTTCTAATGTTTAATTTTTTACTATTTGTGACTTTAATTTGAGTATTTTATGTTATCAATTATTCTTAAATAGGAGTTTTTTTATTTTTGTTTTAAATAAAGTCGATTTTATGATATAATCGTGGCCTTTTTTTAAAATTGCAATTTAGCTGTAAATATACTAAATAAATTGTAAAATCCCTATTGATTTGGTAAATTCCCTAAATATTTTGCTTCCCAAAATAATTTGTATTCTTACAAACAGTAGTTGTATTCTTACAAACAGTATTTGTATTCTTACAAACAACATTTGTAAAAAAACATGGATATTTATGTGATTGCACGATAAAAATTTTAGTACAAGTATTTTGTATTTTTACTAACGCGATGGAATTTTACAAATGTATCATGTAATTTTACGACGATAGTGGTAGGTAACCAGAAGCCAATCATATATGTTGTAAATTTACAATTTTACTTTTTACAGTGAGATCATTCCTTATGGAATTATGTTAGGGAGAGACAAGAAGAGTCGAAATTACTGGATGTGGACTAAAATTTTTCATACTGATATAACTTTGCAGGACTATATTAGTCAAGCTAATGAAAATATTCTTAACCTATCTGATAGCTAATTTTATACTTTATAAGTTTCATAAGAGGTCAAATAAACCTTAGGTGACTTCTTCTAGAATTATATGCTATGGAGAGATGTGATAAGTTGAAACTATATTAGATATGGACTAATATTTTTTGGATTATTTTTTATGAAGATTAGCTGAAGTGTTATATGTTATATGTTGGTAACAGCTAGGGTTTTAACTATTTGATGGTGGTCTGATGGCGGATGATGTCTTACTAGAAATTTTTGAATCAAAACCTCAAAATTATTAATTTAATCCAGCAAAACACCAGAATTCCTTCTCACCAAATCAGTAGCTTTATTTTTTTTGTAAAAAACTTGTACTTAAGACAGTACCTTAAAAGCTAACATAATAAAAGAGACAAATAAGGAATGTATAAATCGTTTAAGAAGCATTAATGTGTCACTTGAAGGTGGTTAGCCCACATTTTATATTTACACTTCCCATATATCCCGCCTTTAATTTCTTTAATTTACCCGTATTTACTTTTTAATTTATTTAATTTTCCCCTTTTTTTAAATATTAATTTGTGGAAGACTAGATTTTAAACTCGCTGTACCTAACTTACCAAATTTTTGTTTTGAAAGCCAAATAAAAGTTAGGTTAGATTAGTTTTGAATAAATAAACAAAAGAATTTAACGATTGTAGTCAAAACAAATTCCGCTATAGTGGCTATAGTCTAAAGAGCAGAAAATTTAATTTGATTTAAAAAAACTCGAATAACTTGTCATTTGCATAGAAAATTCCTTCAAGAATTGTTTCTTAATTGAAAAATAAAATTGCTTCTTTTTTTTTCTTTGGCAATGCGATATAGGTATTTTAGTTGGAATCGTGACTTTTTTAAGAAAACAGTGTCACTCGATTTAAAAAAAAACAAAACAAAGTATGAGTTATTATTATCACTAAATTCTATTTGCGGAAAGACCGTGACATATTACACTCTTATGTAACGTTACATTGTAATGAAGTTTGATTTTTTCAAATTTTAATTAGGTTAAGATAAAGTTTACAATTTTTAATTTAAAAATGAGCGTCTACAAGATGGCGGTTTTGATTCAGTTTTCCCCATAAAACTCTCTTCGATATTGCTTTTTGCACCCATAGAGTTGCACCTCTCTTTCCTACAAAAAGATCTTTTGTTTTCCAAATTTGAGTGCGAGGTTGCCAAGTTAATCAAATATTTCTAAAAGAACAGACTTATATACTTTTTAAAAAATCACAACAGCATTGTTTTTGAGAATTAAGAAACAAAATTCGGCATACTATTTAGTCAAGACCATGGCCTACCTCACTCACTAATATTTAAAGGTTTAAATACACAGGGTGTTCATTAGAGTGTGGCAACTTTCTATAAATTTTCAAATTTTTTTAAAAAATAGATATACTTTAAAAAAATCATAACAGCATTGTTTTTGAGAATTAAGAAACAAAATTCGGCATACTATTAGTCAAGACCATGGCCTACCTCACTCATTAATATTTAAAGGTTTAAATACACAGGGTGTTCATTAGAGTGTGGCAACTTTCTATAAATTTTCAAATTTAAAAAAAAAATAGATATACTTTAAAAAAATCAGAACAGCATTGTTTTTGAGAATTAAGAAACAAAATTCGGCATACTATTAGTCAAGACCATGGCCTACCTCACTCATTAATACTTAAAGGTTTAAATACACAGGGTGTTCATTAGAGTGTGGCAACTTTCTATAAATTTTCAAATTTTCTTAAACCTACCTATAGTTTAAAAAAATCATAACAGCATTGTTTTTGAGAATTAAGAAACAGAATTCGGCATACTATTAGTCAAGACCATGGCCTACCTCACTCATTAATATTTAAAGGTTTAAATACACAGGGTGTTCAATAGAGTGTGGCAACTTTCTATACATTTTCAAATTTTCTTAAAAAATAGACTTAGTTTTACAAAATCACAACAGCAATGTTTTTGAGAATTAAGAAACGAAGTTCAGGATACTATTAGTCAAGACCATGGCCTACCTCACTGATTGATAGTTAAAGGTTTAAACATAAGGTTCATTAGAGTGTGGTAACGTGCCAAATTTTCGAATTTTCTTAAAAAATAGACTTAGTTTTAAAAAATCACAACAGCATTGTTTTTGTGAATTAAAAAATCAAATTCCGCATATTAGTCAAGATCATGGCCTACCTCACCCAATTAATATTTAAAGGTTCAAACATACAGGATGTTTATTAAAGTATGGCAACTTCCCAAATTTTTAAATGTCGATATTTTAATATTTTTAAACAGAAAAGTGCTTTGGCATCTACGCAAAAAACGTTTTATGTAATATTTTTCCTTATAATTCATAAAATACAAGCGTTTTCACAAAAAATTCCAAGTTCCTAGCGGACTCTGTTCTAGCGTACAACCTATAAAATCACACACCAACACTTAATCAGATTGAAATTTACTATAATTATCTCAACTCTGCACTTAATTACGATTTTTTTGTTAAATTAAAATCTCAACAATTTATCTAAAGAAATGTTGGTTGTATAATTTAAATGGAGTTGTATATGCGGAAAGCGTATATAATCTAATATCGTGAATCAGGGAGCACTCAACTTGATGACTATTAAATGGTTTCGTGGACGCTTCAATTGTCCCCCTTTTATCAGATTTATTTGCAAATTTAAACACATGTATACTATTTATATGAGCAAAACATTTTATACAACATTATACAAAGTAAACCGCTCTCTTATAAAAGAAACAATGTTTGCAATTAAAGATTTATCTGTAACAGCCATTTTGTTTTTATTTAAGTGTAAAGAGAGTTTTTTTCTTGACAAGTTGTAAAAAGTGTAAGTATATGACCGTTTGGTTTTTGAATGTTATCTTGTCGTTTCTTTGCATTGCTCAATTTTTTTTTCAAACGCTGGAAGACTGGGAATTTCAAGCTTTCAGCTGCCTAGAGTAGCAAAACATGAAATTTACTTATATTATGGCATATAACTGCATTAACATGGTTGCATTCTTCACGAACAAATTGTCGACTTCTTTGATAAAATATTAGTAGCAGCAAATATTGAAGTTACATTGGAAAGATAGAAATGATAAGTGGAAATTACTCGATGGGAACTATAGAATGCTTTAGTTTGACATAACTTTGCAGGACTATTATACAAGTTACAAAAATATGCTTAACATATCTGGTAGGTAGCTAATTTTATACTCTATAATTTTCATAATAGGTAAAATAGACGTCAGATAACTCCTCGTGAAGTTACGTTCGGAGAGACACGATAGGTCGAAATTACTCGTTATGGACTACAATTTCTAACTTTGATATAATTGTGCGGGGTTATTATTCAAGTTATATCATATGTTCTAAAGGTATCTGATAGAGAATACTATTCTCTATAATTTTTATAATAGGTAAAATATAGGTCAGATCACTCCTCGTGAAGTTACGTTCGGAGAGACACGATAGGTCGAAATTACTCGTTATGGACTACAATTTCTAACTTTGATATAATTGTGCGGGGTTATTATTCAAGTTATATCATATGTTCTAAAGGTATCTGATAGAGAATACTATTCTCTATAATTTTTATAATAGGTAAAATAGACGTCAGATCACTCCTCGTGAAGTTACGTTCGGAGAGACACGATAGGTCGAAATTACTCGTTATGGACTACAATTTCTAACTTTGATATAATTGTGCGGGGTTATTATTCAAGTTATATCATATGTTCTAAAGGTATCTGATAGAGAATACTATTCTCTATAATTTTTATAATAGGTAAAATATACGTCAGATCACTCCTCGTGAAGTTACGTTCGGAGAGACACGATAGGTCGAAATTACTCGTTATGGACTACAATTTCTAACTTTGATATAGGTAATTGTGCGAGATTACTGTTCAAGCTATATCAAATGTTCTAAACGTATCTGATAGCCAATTTTATTCTCTATAATTTTTATATAAGGTAAAATAGATGTGAGATCACTCCTCGCGAAGTTACGTTAGAGAGAGACACGATAGGTAAAAATTACTCGTTAGGGACTAGAATTTGTAAGTTTGATATAATTGTGCAAGACTATTATGAAGCTATAGCAAATGTTCTAAACGAATGTGATAGCTAATTTTATACTCTATAATTTTCATAATAGGTGAAATATACAACAGATCACTCTTTATGTAGTTAGCCAATACTATTATTCTATAAGTGTAAATACCTATGTATTTTAGATTTCGAATGATGTACCACAGGGTTAAATCATCAAGTCTCACTTATTCTGAGAAAAAAAGTCCTCTTAGATATTGATTCAAATCTTGCACTTAAAACATTATAGCGACTTAACATCACTGTACGTGTACATTCATTTTTGCATATAAAAATTCATTGAACATAGTATACAAAGTTCAAGTTGGAGACAAACTGTCTACAAGTCTACTACTAACAGCGCATCTTGAAATGTGTCATATTTATATAAGAAAAAAATAATTGCATAATTTAAAAAAGTAATAAAATGTCCTTGAATCAAGTTCAACAATGGTCCATGGCAAATTCTACAAGCAAAACTGGTTTCATTTAACATGCAATAAGTCAATTATTTTTCCTTTTTTTTAGCCATTACTGGTACCGTAATGAACCCCTTTAGTTTCATTCAATGATTCCCATTAAAAATTTGTACCTGTACGAGAGTTCTTATGTATTTATTATTGTGTGCAGAATACGTAATTCGTATGTCGCAATCTTAAGAATATAAATGTGTACACTTGAAAAAGTTTTTAAACAAAAAAAATTATAATCGTTGCCAAACATTAAGAGGAAATTTATTAGGTGATTTGTTAATGATTAGTCAAGAAATTGGAATGCAGATGTCCGTTTGTTTCAGGTAGGCGTATTTAAATAGTAAACATACTTAAGACGATAGGTCAGTGATAATATATAAATAATTACACTTTCGTTATTTGGGTTAGTGGCTACTTAAAATTCACTTTCATTCATATTTTATTCAATTAATGGAAAAATTTCTACAAGGACACGACAGAATACACGCCCTGTATATAAATTTGTGGAGATTTTGTGCCGAAGATGCCATTACGCTATCCACTGGTTCAACTGGAGTTGAACTACAATTTTGTTGGCTGTATTAAATTCGGGGTCTACAAACAATATTTTTTTGCAAATATTAGCTTTCAGTGTACTACTCTGTGTCTACAAGTTCATGGACTATGGTCACTGTTTATGGTCATTCCTGGTCATTATGTCTCACTTTGCTCACGTTTTCGATAACTTCATTGTCTGTATCTACAAACAATTTTTTTTTAATTTTCATGCTTTTATTAGCTTTCAGTGTACTACTGTGTCTACAAGTACATGGACTCTTTTTATCTATATTTGTCAGAAAGTCACTGTCTATGGTCATTCCTGGTCATTATGTCTCACTTTGCTCAGGTTTTCGATAACTTCATTGTCTGTATCTACAAACAATTTTTTTTTAATTTTCATGCTTTTATTAGCTTTCAGTGTACTACTGTGTCTACAATTTCAGGGTCTCTTTCTATATATATTTGTCAGAGAGCCACTGTCTATGGTCATTCCTGGTCAATATATCTTACTTTGCTCAGGTTATCGATAGCTTCATTGTCTGTATCTACAAACAATTTTTTTTATTTTAATGCAAGTTCCTACAAGTTCAGGGTCTCTTTTTATCTATATTTGTCAGAGAGTCACTGTCTATGGTCGTTCCTGGTCAATATATCTTACTTTGCTCAGGTTATCGATAGCTTCATTGTTTGTATCTACAAACAATTTTTATTATTTTAATGCTTTTATTAGCTTTCAGTGTGTTACTGTGTCTACAAGTTCATGGTCTCTTCCTATCTATATTTGTCAGAGAGCCACTGTCTATGGTCATTCCTGGTCAATATATCTTACTTTGCTCAGGTTATCGATAGCTTCATTGTTTGTATCTACAAACAATTTTTATTATTTTAATGCTTTTATTAGCTTTCAGTGTGTTACTGTGTCTACAAGTTCAGGGTCTCTTTTTATCTATATTTGTCAGAGAGTCACTGTCTATGGTCATTCCTGGTCAATATATCTTACTTTGCTCAGGTTTTCGATAGCTTCATTGTCTGTATCTACAAACAATTTTTTTTTTATTTTCCTGCTTTTATTACCTTTCAGTGTGCTACTGTGTCTACAAGTTCAGAGTCTCTTTTTATCTATATTTGTCAGAGAGTCACTGTCTATGGTCATTCCTGGTCAATATATCTTACTTTGCTCAGGTTTTCGATAACTTCATTGTCTGTATCTACAAACAATTTTTTTTTAATTTTCATGCTTTTATTAGCTTTCAGTGTGCTACTGTGTCTACAAGTTCAGGGTCTCTTTTTATCTATATTTGTCAGAGAGTCACTGTCTATGGTCATTTCTGGTCAATATATCTTACTTTGCTCAGGTTATCGATAGCTTCATTGTTTGTATCTACAAACAATTTTTATTATTTTAATGCTTTTATTAGCTTTCAGTGTGTTACTGTGTCTACAAGTTCAGGGTCTCTTTTTATCTATATTTGTCAGAGAGTCACTGTCTATGGTCGTTCCTGGTCAATATATCTTACTTTGCTCAGGTTATCGATAGCTTCATTGTTTGTATCTACAAACAATTTTTATTATTTTAATGCTTTTATTAGCTTTCAGTGTGTTACTGTGTTTACAAGTTCATGGTCTCTTCCTATCTATATTTGTCAGAGAGCCACTGTCTATGGTCATTCCTGGTCAATATATCTTACTTTGCTCAGGTTATCGATAGCTTCATTGTCTGTATCTACAAACAATTTTTATTATTTTAATGCTTTTATTAGCTTTCAGTGTGTTACTGTGTCTACAAGTTCAGGGTCTCTTTTTATCTATATTTGTCAGAGAGTCACTGTCTATGGTCATTCCTGGTCCATATATCTTACTTTGCTCAGGTTTTCGATAGCTTCATTGTCGGTATCTACAAACAATTTTTTTTTTATTTTCCTGCTTTTATTACCTTTCAGTGTGCTACTGTGTCTACAAGTTCAGGGTCTCTTTTTATCTATATTTGTCAGAGAGTCACTGTCTATGGTCATTCCTGGTCAATATATCTTACTTTGCTCAGGTTTTCGATAACTTCATTGTCTGTATCTACAAACAATTTTTTTTTAATTTTCATGCTTTTATTAGCTTTCAGTGTGCTACTGTGTCTACAAGTTCAGGGTCTCTTTTTATCTATATTTGTCAGAGAGTCACTGTCTATGGTCATTTCTGGTCAATATATCTTACTTTGCTCAGGTTATCGATAGCTTCATTGTTTGTATCTACAAACAATTTTTATTATTTTAATGCTTTTATTAGCTTTCAGTGTGTTACTGTGTCTACAAGTTCAGGGTCTCTTTTTATCTATATTTGTCAGAGAGTCACTGTCTATGGTCATTCCTGGTCAATATATCTTACTTTGCTCAGGTTTTCGATAGCTTCATTGTCTGTATCTACAAACAATTTTTATTATTTTAATGCTTTTATTAGCTTTCAGTGTGTTACTGTGTCTACAAGTTCAGGGTCTCTTTTTATCTATATTTGTCAGAGAGTCACTGTCTATGGTCATTCCTGGTCAATATATCTTACTTTGCTCAGGTTTTCGATAGCTTCATTGTCTGTATCTACAAACAATTTTTTTTTTTTTTTCCTGCTTTTATTACCTTTCAGTGTGCTACTGTGCCTACAAGTTCAGGGTCTCTTTTTATCTATATTTGTCAGAGAGTCACTGTCTATGGTCATTCCTGGTCAATATATCTCATTTTGCTCAGGTTTTCGATAGCTTTATTCTCTGTATCTACAAACAATTTTTTTTTAATTTTCATGCTTTTATTAGCTTTCAGTGTGCTACTGTGTCTACAATTTCAGGGTCTCTTTTTATCTATATTTGTCAGAGAGTCACTGTCTATGGTCATTCCTGGTCAATATATCTTACTTTGCTCAGGTTATCGATAGCTTCATTGTCTGTATCTACAAACAATTTTTTTAATTTTAATGCTTTTATTAGCTTTCAGTGTGCTACTGTGTCTACAAGTTCAGGGTCTCTTTTTATCTATATTTGTCAGAGAGTCACTGTCTATGGTCATTCCTGGTCATTATATCTTACTTTGCTCAGGTTTTCGATAACTTCATTGTCTGTATCTACAAACAATTTGTTTTAATTTTCATGCTTTTATTAGCTTTCAGTGTACTACTGTGTCTACAAGTTCATGTCCTCTTTTTATCTATATTTGTCAGAGAGTCACTGTCTATGGTCATTCCTGGTCAATATATCTTACTTTGCACAGGTTATCGATAACTTCATTGTCTGTATCTACAAACAATTTTTTTTTTATTTTCATGCTTTTATTAGCTTTCAGTGTACTACTGTGTCTACAAGTACATGGACTCTTTTTATCTATATTTGTCAGAAAGTCACTGTCTATGGTCATTCCTGGTCATTATGTCTCACTTTGCTCAGGTTTTCGATAACTTCATTGTCTGTATCTACAAACAATTTTTGTTTTATTTTCATGCTTTTATTAGCTTTCAGTGTACTACTGTGTCTACAAGTACATGGACTCTTTTTATCTATATTTGTCAGAAAGTCACTGTCTATAGTAATTCCTGGTCATTATGTCTCACTTTGCTCAGGTTTTCGATAACTTCATTGTCTGTATCTACAAACAATTTTTTTTTAATTTTCATGCTTTTATTAGCTTTCAGTGTGCTACTGTGTCTACAAGTTCAGGGTCTCTTTTTATCTATATTTGTCAGAGAGTCACTGTCTATGGTCATTCCTGGTCAATATATCTTACTTTGCTCAGGTTATCGATAGCTTCATTGTCTGTATCTACAAACAATTTTTTTTATTTTAATGCTTTTATTAGCTTTCAGTGTGCTACTGTGTCTACAAGTTCAGGGTCTCTTTTTATCTATATTTGTCAGAGAGTCACTGTCTATGGTCATTCCTGGTCAATATATCTTACTTTGCTCAGGTTATCGATAGCTTCATTGTCTGTATCTACAAACAATTTTTTTAATTTTCATGCTTTTATTAGCTTTCAGTGTGCTACTGTGTCTACAAGTTCAGGGTCTCTTTTTATCTATATTTGTCAGAGAGTCACTGTCTATGGTCATTCCTGGTCAATATATCTTACTTTGCTCAGGTTATCGATAGCTTCATTGTCTGTATCTACAAACAATTTTTTTTATTTTAATGCTTTTATTAGCTTTCAGTGTGCTACTGTGTCTACAAGTTCAGGGTCTCTTTTTATCTATATTTGTCAGAGAGTCACTGTCTATGGTCATTCCTGGTCAATATATCTTACTTTGCTCAGGTTATCGATAGCTTCATTGTCTGTATCTACAAACAATTTTTTTAATTTTCATGCTTTTATTAGCTTTCAGTGTGCTACTGTGTCTACAAGTTCAGGGTCTCTTTTTATCTATATTTGTCAGAGAGTCACTGTCTATGGTCATTCCTGGTCAATATATCTTACTTTGCTCAGGTTATCGATAGCTTCATTGTCTGTATCTACAAACAATTTTTTTTATTTTAATGCTTTTATTAGCTTTCAGTGTGCTACTGTGTCTACAAGTTCAGGGTCTCTTTTTATCTATATTTGTCAGAGAGTCACTGTCTATGGTCATTCCTGGTCAATATATCTTACTTTGCTCAGGTTATCGATAGCTTCATTGTCTGTATCTACAAACAATTTTTTTTATTTTAATGCTTTTATTAGCTTTCAGTGTGCTACTGTGTCTACAAGTTCAGGGTCTCTTTTTATCTATATTTGTCAGAGAGTCACTGTCTATGGTCATTCCTGGTCAATATATCTTACTTTGCTCAGGTTATCGATAGCTTCATTGTCTGTATCTACAAACAATTTTTTTAATTTTCATGCTTTTATTAGCTTTCAGTGTGCTACTGTGTCTACAAGTTCAGGGTCTCTTTTTATCTATATTTGTCAGAGAGTCACTGTCTATGGTCATTCCTGGTCAATATATCTTACTTTGCTCAGGTTATCGATAGCTTCATTGTCTGTATCTACAAACAATTTTTTTTATTTTAATGCTTTTATTAGCTTTCAGTGTGCTACTGTGTCTACAAGTTCAGGGTCTCTTTTTATCTATATTTGTCAGAGAGTCACTGTCTATGGTCATTCCTGGTCAATATATCTTACTTTGCTCAGGTTATCGATAGCTTCATTGTCTGTATCTACAAACAATTTTTTTAATTTTCATGCTTTTATTAGCTTTCAGTGTGCTACTGTGTCTACAAGTTCAGGGTCTCTTTTTATCTATATTTGTCAGAGAGTCACTGTCTATGGTCATTCCTGGTCAATATATCTTACTTTGCTCAGGTTATCGATAGCTTCATTGTCTGTATCTACAAACAATTTTTTTTATTTTAATGCTTTTATTAGCTTTCAGTGTGCTACTGTGTCTACAAGTTCAGGGTCTCTTTTTATCTATATTTGTCAGAGAGTCACTGTCTATGGTCATTCCTGGTCAATATATCTTACTTTGCTCAGGTTATCGATAGCTTCATTGTCTGTATCTACAAACAATTTTTTTAATTTTCATGCTTTTATTAGCTTTCAGTGTGCTACTGTGTCTACAAGTTCAGGGTCTCTTTTTATCTATATTTGTCAGAGAGTCACTGTCTATGGTCATTCCTGGTCAATATATCTTACTTTGCTCAGGTTATCGATAGCTTCATTGTCTGTATCTACAAACAATTTTTTTTATTTTAATGCTTTTATTAGCTTTCAGTGTGCTACTGTGTCTACAAGTTCAGGGTCTCTTTTTATCTATATTTGTCAGAGAGTCACTGTCTATGGTCATTCCTGGTCATTATATCTTACTTTGCTCAGGTTTTCGATAACTTCATTGTCTGTATCTACAAACAATTTGTTTTAATTTTCATGCTTTTATTAGCTTTCAGTGTACTGCTGTGTCTACAAGTTCATGATCTCTTTTTAACTATATTTGTCAGAGAGTCACTGTCTATGGTCATTCCTAGTCATTATATCTCATTTTGCTCAGGTTTTCGATAGCTTTATTGTCTGTATCTACAAACAATTTTTTTTTATTTTCCTGCTTTTATTAGATTGCAGTGTACTGCTGTGTCTACAAGTTCAGGGTCTCTTTTTATCTATATCTGTCAGAGAGTCACTATCTATAGTCATTCCTGGTCACTTGCTCTTGTTTTCTATAGTTTCATTGACGCTCTCTACTTTGCTGTCTACAGGACGCTCATTTCTGTAACAAATTCATGTCCTGAAGTAACGCCATTGTTTCTATAAATGCACGAAGTATTTTGTGGTGTGACTACGGCACTTTTTCTAGTATTTATTTTCATTTCATGATTATACAATTCAACTTGTTTTAAAATCCATGGTACTCTTGACAAACTTCCTTTTTAAATATGTATGCGAATTATCGATACGTCATGGCGTAAATAAATATGTATATGGATTCTTTCAACAAGTACGTATTTATTTCTCAAAAATTTACAAGTGCCAATTTATTTAAACGTGTGGAACGAAAGTTGTTTATTTTATAAAATGTCAAGAAGTTTGTAGAAAGCTTTCATCCGTACAAAATGAAATTTTTGCAAAAATCCTTACCTTTATTAATTTTACGCTTGAATAAATACGAATTTGTAAAGGGTGTTGTACGCCCTTACACGTGCTCGTGCACCCTAATGATGAGCTTATAGTTGTGGGCGAGTTGTTGTTAATGAAAGTATTTTGTATTGTAATTCGTTCACATGGTAGGTATGCACGAGCCCACGGGATGTGGTGGGTTGTAAGCTTGTAACACTCTGATCATCATTGGGATTTGCGGTAAGCAAACATAACGTTTTACCTCATACAGGAATTCACGATAAATCACAGATCGTAATTTTTCTTGTAATTTAAATTACTTAGGTCGTTATTAATTATTAAATTAAAATACGCACCTACGTTATTTTATGAAATGCCTAGGGTGTGAGTGTGTGTATCTACAACATGCACAGTTTGTGTCATTTTCATCTAACACCACATAGAAAATTTCTCACAAACTCACGTAGGAGTTTAGTTTATAATTTTTGTAAAATTCATCTTTCTTTGTAGATCTTTAGTAATATATTAAGAGACCTACATGAAATAGTCATTTTTTAACATGTTTTATGCATGAAGTCGTTCGTGTTTTATTAAATCTTACATAACTGCTTGGTAATTCAACTTAAAAAATAAAAAAAAATGTATAAACCAAGATGAGATGTTGTGTCCACTATTTTTGAATTTTTTACATTTTTAAAATTAATTTTAAACGATTGCCCCCGCGCCTCAAACGTCGAAGTAGCGCTGAGTTGCTCACCTCTACGTTTGAGAGCAAGAATTTTGGAAATTTTTTCTTTTTGCAAAAGTGAATAAAAGGCCCTTTTTGGGGAACCCTCCACAAGTTGTTTTAATTTCAAAAAAATATTAAAATGATTAATTCGATTAACACGCAATTATTGTCTACAAGCATACAACTTATGAATGTTTAATAAAATGATAAGGATGTTAAATTGTTGTAGTAATTCATCAGGTACAATAATAGATGACACACATTTAACGTGTTTTGTCTCTCTTAAAAGATCTATAGTGAAAGATATGTAAATTGTTTCATGTTGCATAAAGAATACAAAGTCTAAGGATGTGTCTGCATAAAAATATTTTATTGTTATTGTAAAGGTGACGATAAACTCGTGACGATAAAAAAATTTAACAACAATTAATAATAGTTGCGAAGGGCGTTCAACCCTTTTGAAATTTAAATTCTTTTCTTCAAGTTCAAAAGAACTTGTACCAGGCCCTCAAAAACAGGACAACCGATGAGTGGAAATTAACATTTTTGAGCCCTCTAAAAAATTTTATTTTGTGGCAAATAAATAAATTAATTAAAGTTGCAGGTTGATCGAAAAATGTTTAAAAAAAATCAATTAAAAATGTTAATTTTAAAATTAAAAAACATAACTCAAGGATAAATACGCAAAAATTTTCAAAAATTGTCCAAACTTTAACATTTAAACGTTCTATGTGTTAATTGATATAAATTCTTAATTAATTTCCAAGTAAGTGACATTACATGTCGACTAACGTTAAACAAATAAAGATATTGATCGATTATAACTTTTTAAACGTTTATTAAATAAATGATCAATTAATTTAATTTGTTCTAAAATTATATGCGTTTTACTTTAATTAAGCCTTTTTAGACAAGTGCATGTTTGTGTAAGTGAAAGCCATTTCGTGCTTAAAATGTTTAAAAGAGTATCATTATAAAATTATTCTCTTGATGATGGCGAAGGAGAAAATTCATTTTTTTAACGCAGCAGGAAGCGATGTATAGGTATATGATTTATAAACATAAGGTACCTATATGGCCAAAAGTTGATTTCATTAATCATAAATTTGGCTAATCATTATTTTTGCGATCAGACTTTAGTTTTAAAATTATACAAAAATCATTTTTAAGACTCGCCGATATAGGTTTCTTATAAAATTTATCGCGAGATAACAGTGTACCTTTGACGTTTACTATTACCGAAACTAGACCTTCTAGCAATAATTAAATTTTTACTAGCGTAGTTTTGCCCCTAACAACCCTAAACTGGGTTACTTCTAAAAAACATCGCTCAACATTTTAAGACGCTGCAATAAAAATTGGTGCAATTTCCACGACCTCTAGTGTAAAAACTATTGAACTAATATCATATTTTGTACAACCATATTGTAGCAAATAGTATCTTCTTCAATTTTTCACAAGCATAATTTTGCTCTAGAACAACCCCAAACTGAGTTATTTCCAAAAAACTTCCCTTAACTTTTCACAACGCTGTAATAAAAATTGGTGCAATTTTCACGACGTCTAGTGTAAAAACTATGAATCCAATCTCAATTTTTATTAAACCATATTGTAGCAAATAGTCTTTCCTTCAATTTTTATTTAGCATAGTTTTGATCTAGAACAACTCCAAACCAAGTTATTTTGAAAAAACCTCCCTCACCTTTTCGCGTCGGTGCAATTAAAATTTATTTAACTTCCACGATCTCCAGTGTAAAAACTATTGAACTAATCTTGACTTTTTTAAAACCATATTGTAGCAAATAGTCTCTTCTACAATTTTTATTAAACATACTTCTGCCCTAGAAGGGCCCTAAATCGAGTTATTTTCGAAAAACTACGTGCGTACAAAGGGTTCGCACCAGTTAACTTTTGTTATTGCACACTATTTTAAAGAGAGATCCTGAGTATAGCTGAAGTCGGTCAAACTCTACCAGAATTTTGTTTTCTTTCCAATAAATGACACATTCCATAAAAATGCATAATCTTAGCTTAATTATCCACGCATAAGTAAGCAATCCTTGATTTTAGGAAAAAAATGCCTTGCATTAGGTAAGTAAAATGTATACTTAATACAGAGTAGCAACTTTCACAAATTAAATCATTAATTTATTATTATTAATAAACCAATAAACGAGATTTGCTAAGCATCAATAAAATTGTGTAACATTTAATTAAAGTTGCAGTAAATTATTTTATTAACAGCAAACGTTGTCGCGTTGACGTTTGCACAAAGAGTTAATCAATTTAATTCAGTTGTAATTACACTTTCAAAATGTATAATAAATTAATGTCGATAAATAGAAACACAATACATTTAAAGACGTATCCGATTGTAAAAACGTTGTAATTAATCCTTTTAGTGCAACGTCCGGTATTTAAAAATTTTACGCAATTTAGCTATAGCAATTCGTTTTAGACGTCTTCAAAGTATCAAACAACTTTTACTAGACAGAAATATAAATAAATAATCCACTAAATGTTCTGTTGTTACTTACTTATGAAGATAGATATATTTTTTTCTATTAATACTTTGGAAAAACGCCAAAAATATTTATTACTGAAACCCTGGGTTTTACAATCGCTGGTTAACTATAGGTTAGGAGTTAACCGAAAGTTAATTGAAAATTTGCGTTCTACAAATGAAGGTTATCGTCCAGGGTCTTGGTTTACTAATAGTTAATTTAACCTTTGCCACAAGTGTAGGTTAACAAAAAGTTATGGCATTTACCCTCATATAAACTAAAAATTTTGAAAAATCTAAGTTTGATACGTTAAAACCCAAAATAATTAGGAATAGACCAAATTATTTTGAAGAATTCGATGGACATGACTTTTTTACTACGCTTCGATTGTCCAAAAGAATAACTGTTGAAAACTTATTGGATGAAACAGACACTGACTGATCTAGATTTAAAAATTCGAAATATCGTGGCTAAGTAGCCCAGGATCCGCTCATGATTTTCAAATATTCAGAAATTCAGTGTGATGTGGGTCTTTCGAACAACGTAATTACCGTGGAAGCCTTATATTTGGAGGTAATGGTTATGGTGTTAAGCCATACCTGATAACGCCATTGCTTAATTCCAGAACTCCTGCTGAAATATTGTTTAATGAATCTCAAATCAGACCACCGAATGTGGTTGAAATGCTGTATGGAAGCGAAGCTTCCCTGCACTTTCAATTGGTTTAAGGACTTCTCTAGATAAATCACAAGCAAATTATAGTAGCGTCTGCCATATTGCACAATATGGCATGTGATGAAAATGAGGAGGTTCCTCCAGAAAAGAAAAAATCTACAATAAATGCTGTGAATGTTGAACTGCAGCCAATACCACAGTTAAGAAACAGTAATGTGAATCCTTTAACTCGCGATGACTTCATTAACAATTTATTATTTCAGTAGGTTGTAAGTTAAACCAAAGACCATATAGTAAGAGACTATCACAACCTATATTAAAAAATGTGAAAGGCTTTTAAGGTCAAAATCGCTTAAAATTCATCGAAGGGTAAACTCGTTTTATCCCTTTCTTCGTTGCTCCCGCCTCGATAAGCTAAACTCGAAAAATGCTTGCAGTGAACTAGCGACATCTTCTTTAGTTGGGATTTTTGGTCACATTCGGCCTATAAGCTATTCCAGCCTTACACTGTATAGTCTTTAGTTAAACCAAAAGATAATAGCAATTTTTTGAAAATTGTAATATCTTTTATATTCAAACATTTTTAATTTAATCATACAAAAAGGTAGGAACAAATAGGTATAACTGCGAGGTTCTAGAAGCATAGTTAAGCTTAACGAATACATAATATTCTTCATAAATGTTGAAAAACCGATTGCAAACAATGTATCGGCCCATCAAAAAGTTAGCGAGCTCTTAGTTATGGAATCGTTATGTATCAGAAACTGACCGTTAGGGAACGTAGAAGTATTTGAAGGTTTTACCTAGTAGTTTAAGGCATTGTAATACGTACACCCTCATTACGATGCTTATAAACACAGCGGGGTGGTATTAGCACTTAAAAGAGTCTAACAAACGTTAAATGATCGGGCCGCTTATTTCTCTAAAAATTGAAAAAAAAAATTAATAAGTTTTCGATTAATCAACTAAAGGCAAATTTTGATATTTGCAAATCTGACATGTATGAGACAGATTACAGATGACAAGCCTTGACAAGTAACGTTCAAATAACACAATTTTATTATACCAACTCTAAAAAAAAAAGTTAACATTCCCATCGGCACAAAAATTTTTGTAGAACGCATTTTTTAATTAACCCCAAGTTAACCACGGAGTAGCGGTAACCTAACCCAAACGCTTAACCAGCTATTGTAAAACTGGGTGTAAGTATCGATAGGTCATCGACAAAATTTAAATAAAAAATGCATTAGCAATCCCAATAAAATATTAGAATTCCACGAATAGCCACTTAAACGTTTTAATCAAAAATAGCGAGTGCTTAATCAGTCTAGCGTAGAAGGATTGCGAGGGGGGGGCGTTTAAAAATCTGGACCCGCATATTTTAAATTTAGACAATCAAGCAAAACTAATAACATGGTCATGATTTGGACGAAAAATTTACTAATTTAATAAGTTTAGTAGGGTCTGTCTGCAATTTAAATTGCCATGACTGGGCTAAAATTAAAGAAAAAGAAGCGAGTAGATGAGGATTATATCGAAACAAATTAGTTTTTTGGTGGAATAAATTCGTATTGAGCTTAAGGGTTTAGTATAATGAAGTCCTGAATAAGTAACGAAAGGGTCGCTCTTTTAAAAGTGTGCTTCGTCCGCCATTTTCAAAAAATGGCCGACAAATGCATTTTTTAAGAGTTTTTTGCTTATATCTCAGTAACCGCTGGAACTATGGAAAAAATTGTAGAGTGCTTTTTTGGAAAGCATGAAATATTACTTCGGAAAAAAATTTATCAACTCTAAGATCGTTGCAGATTAAGAGCTACAGTCGCTTCAATATTAGAAATTGTTTACCCAAACCCACGGTTATTGGATTACTGAGATAAGTCAAAAATTGTTAGAAAACGTCGGCCATTTTTTGAAAATGGCGGCACTACACATGTCCTTAAAGTGTAGAAAACCTTTTAGTGCTTGTTCAGGCCATCATTTGTTTTCTAAGTATATACCTACGTCAGTATGAGATTTAAAAAAAATCAACTTACCCACTCGTCGTAATCTGGCAAATCGTCGTCTTCGTTGGAATAATCCTCACTTAAATTTTCTCCATCGTCGTCTTTGTCGTTAAAGAGACGATCGATTTCGTCCAAATTTTGTCTTTGGTAAACGTAAGGTGATGATGTAGTTGATGGCGCTTGTGTGGTACTCGTCGATTGCATTTTATCCAGTCTTATCATAACTTTATCTAAATTTGGGCTCGAATAATAATGCGAATGCCTTAATCTAATTGGATTGTCGTTGATATAATTATAACTACTTCTATGTGGTGGTTTTTGTGTTATTTCGTATTTAAAATTTTTTGATGGTACTACTTTTTGGGTGGTACTACTTTTAAGTAATGAAGCATATCTATTGTTATCTTTGGTATTAAATTTATATTTCCATTCTGAATCTATGTATGCACTTTTTGAGTTAATGTTCGTATTTTGATATGCTAATACTTCTGTTGTGGCAGCTATACAAAACCAACAAAGTAATTTTAAAACAATGGTTCGCATTTTTATTGCCTGTCGTCGCTATTTATTTATTACGTATCATTGTTAACAAAGTATTATGAAGCGTTGAACTATCGTCACCGTAACTGACGCTTTGGGTGGTTTCATTGCACTGGAACAAAAATTTTTTTACCAATAACCTCATATACATTTTGCATTGGAATTGAGAATTTGTGCCGAATAGAATCACTAACCAATAAATACTTTCACGGATTTCACGTGGAATGCCAGGGAAGAAATTCAAGTCTTTCGACTTCGCTGTGGGAACGATCTGCTAATTTAAGCAATGCTTACGATAGTGGATTGTCCATTTCCGGTTTAACCAGAAGCGTTTGCTAACCGAAAATAGTATCAAATAATAGATATTCATAGGATTGATATAATTACTAATTTTCAAATTTTTATTTCCATTACAACAGCAATGATCAATTTTTGAAATTTCGACTTTCAAAAAATCTTAACTACGGTCCTGGAAAATTTTAACAAATGAAACAACCGTCGTTCGATTAAGCATCACAATGGCTCTAAAATATCCAAAAATGAAAACAATGGCCTGCCCTGATTTTGAGGAATACCGCTTTAAAATTTGAACCAATTACGGCCCCTCAAAGGTAGGCAATTTTAAAACAATTACAAAAATCCATTATATTAAGACTAAAGCCTCATATTTTGACTACAGACTGCTCTTTTTAGCTTTTCATAATAACAACTACCGGCAAAGTTATATGAATGTAATAGAAAAACCAAAAACAAAACAAAAATCGTTATATTCGCCGCCATTTTGAATTTAAAAGTTTGAAAAAACATCTATTTAATTAGGACCAAAATGCACTAACTTTTAAAAAAGTTTACATAATTTAGGTCAAATTTACAAAAATGTGCCTAAATTATTTTTGGACACCCTGTATAAATTTATTTTAAAAGCTTAGTTTGTCGATTAGATTTTGCTAAAGTGGCAATATACCAAATTTCATTAAAATTGGTTCAGTAGTTTTTTAATTTACGGCGTTTCACACAAACAGACAGACCAACTTCTTCTACTTTTCATTTTTGAACTCGGGGGGGCTAAGGTCCAGAAATTAAATACAAAAATAGTTAAAACTTTTCTGTGCGTGTTACAGGCATTACAAATCTGCGTTACAAGTATTATAAAAAGGTCAAGAAGCACTGAACTTGGACTGACACCAAAACAACCCATTTTAACATTAAAAAAAATTATAACCTCACTTTTCCAATTATTCAAATTTTATTGTCGACCTAAGAAAAGCCACTCCTTGCAAAGCATTCTTCATTTATCAATTCAAGTCGTGACATTTTACGTTACTTTTACAACCTTTACATACAACAAGAAGTGTGTAAGTTATCAAAATTGATAAATATGTATAACATATACAGAGTGGCGATTTTTATAATATACATAGGTACACGTATATCATGGTAATTTTTGAAAGTGGTCAAATTTCTAAAAAAGTAGAACATTTCCATGCTCTTTAAGAATGCGAAAAGAAATTAGGGACAGCTCGTGTAATTCCTGAAATATCCTGAAAAAACTTGCGTTTTCTTATTTTGCCCATATCTTCTTTATTACGTACGTAAATGTAATGAAATTTGGGTGGTTTACAGAAGTTAATTTGAGCTATCCACTGAAAGTTTCAAAAATTTTCTAAACTTACTAGATCTTCATGTTTTATAATAAGCATATTGTAAGAACATGTATTTTCAAAGGTTAATTTAACGATTTATTGACAAAATCGAGTTACCATGAAATAACAAATAAATAATTTTGACATATTGAAGAAATCAAGTTGGTATTGTTCCGTTTTTTAACGTATATTAAACTCGCTTAAAGTGATTTTATATACATTAAACAACAATGGCACATCTTTTAGAAAATGTCAAAATTATTCATTTGTTATTACATGGCAACTTGATTTTGTCAATAAATTGTTAAATTATTGTTTGAATGTAATAAACTCATATGACCCATGTTGTGTTACGCCGTTGAAATCGTCTTTCTCTATCTAATGGTACAAACAACCAATATGGCGTCTATAAAAATATTAAAAGTTTGCTATAAAAACATGACGATCTAGTAGTTGTAGGTCTAGAAAAATATTTGAAACATCCAACGGATAGTCCATATCAACTTATATGTAAACCTGCTAAATGTCATTACACTCACGTAAGTAATAAAAAAATATGAATGAAAAAAAAAACCCAAGTTGAGTTTTTTCACATTTCAGGAACGAGTGTTCTAGATTTAATTGCACATTCTTAAAGAGCGTAAAAATGTGCAATTTTTCTGTAACTCGACCAACCTCAAATTTGTTCTCCTCGAGAAAAACACTTCTTAAAAGTATTTAGAGTATTATTACTGTTACTTAAATCTTCCTACTAGTATAAGCACAGGAAGCCATATTTTTTTAGAAAGTTGGCGTTTTCTTCCAATATCTTTTAAACGGTTAAATTTACAAAAAAATTATTAATATCAATTTTGTAGCAAATTTAATTTTGTACAAAAAAATCTATGACCCAACTTTATCAAGCCATTAACGTCGAAGTTATAGTTATTCAAATGACATCATTTTTATTAAAATGGGGTGTTTTCCAAATAATTATATTTTTCAATATAAAATATAAAAGAATAGAATCTAAAAAATATTAAAGGAACCGTTTGGAACCTTGGGAGCGAAGAAATTCAAAAACACCCCTGTTAAGGACCACCCTAGTGGATATAGTAAAATCCACCCTGTATATTGGATGGGTTTGGATTTCATCTTTTTAATATTTCCATAACATTTCCGTCATAGTTAATTTTTATAAATAAAAACCGTTAAACGTAAAGTTCATTCAAGTGCTCAAGCTATATTGTATGCACAAAAATTAACATCGGTGCATCAACTTTTTATAGTCGTAAGTGTACACCTTCTCACATCTCTTTCAAACAACTCTACGTTTAATATGTTTATGTCTAAACAACATACGCACTGAGGAAGAACAAATTTTCCTGTTATTTTATTTGATAAAAATTTATTATTAATATCTTTTTGCAAAACAAATCACTTTAATGTATCAGCTACCCATATTTCGCTTAAATAAACTCAAAAACTTGTTTATAAATAATTTAATCTGACAAGATTATTAATTTTATAATGATGAGACAGTGAGATAAGCTTAAAAGTTGTTGTAAAAAATTTATCCTCGAGGGGGTTTACGTAAAAAAAAACGTATTAATGGGGCTAAAATAACCAAATTAATTAATTACAATTAGTACGGTGTTTGTTTGAAAAACCTTGGTGGCAAGGTTTATTAACCATTGAAGAATGAAGTTTTATAATCTTTTTTGAGTTTTGGGAAAATTAGTACAACGTAGATCTGTAAATGCATTTTTTTAAATTTTGACGAAGTTTACAATTTAGTTCTCAATGTTTTGGGACCGCTAGAGTATGTAGTCGATTCACAGTCACATTTTCATTAACAATTTTTCTGTGAATGAGTGTGAAAGGGGGTTATCCGTCCCATTCACTATTATAGATAGGTGCTTTTGCTTACACTTTTAACACGTTTTACACGCAAGAAAACTATAACCTCATGTAGAGCTTGTAGCCTAATAAATTATTGACCTAAAAAGTACAAATTGACAATGCAAAGAGGAAAAGTTCTCTCAAAAATTCTACATTTGGCTAAAATAAACTTGTCCAAATGGATCAAAATCGATCATTTGACTTACGAAACGATTCCTTCCTTGAAATTCCTAATTTGGCAAAAATATTCTTCGAGCACTGATAAGTGTTGTTGGGGCAATTAAATGATATAAGCTCAACCCAATGTGAGAGTGAGTGGCACCCTTTTGGGTAAAAATGAACATAAAAAGGAAAAAACTGCGTTTCTCAAGAGTTTACTTAAGCGTCGATTTCTTCGATAATAACTGGAGAAGAAATTTGTAATTTGACCAAAATATTCTTCGAGCACTGATAAGTGTTGTTGGGGCAATTAAATGATAGAAGCTCACCCCATGTGAGAGTGAGTTGCACCCTTTTTGGTAAAAATGAACATAAAAAGGAAAAAACTGCGTTTCTCAAGAGTTTACTTAAGCGTCAATTTCTTCGAAAATAACTGGAGAAGAAATTTGTAATTTGACCAAAATATTCTTCGAGCACTGATAAGTGTTGTTGGGGCAATTAAATGATAGAAGCTCACCCCATGTGAGAGTGAGTTGCACCCTTTTGGGTAAAAATGAACATAAAAAGGAAAAAACTGCGTTTCTCAAGAGTTTACTTAAGCGTCAATTTCTTCGATAATAACTGGAGAAGAAATTCATAATTTGGCCAAAATATTCTTCGAGCACAGATAAGTGTTGTTGAGGCAATTAAATGATAGAAGCTCACCCCATGTGAGAGTGAGTTGCACCCTTTTGGGTAAAAATAAACATAAAAAGGAAAAAACTGCGTTTCTCAAGGGTTTACTTAAGCGTCGATTTCTTCGATAAAAACTGGAGAAGAAATTCGTAATTTGGCCAAAATATTCTTCGAGCACTGATAAGAGTTGCTGGGGCAATTAAATGATATAAGCTGACCCCAATGTGAGAGTGAGTGCCACCCTTTTGGGTAAAATGAACAGAAAAAAGAAAAAACTGCGTTTCTTAAGAGTTCACTTAAACGTCAATTTCTACGAAAATAACTGGAGAAGGAATTCCTAATTTGGCTAAAATATACATCGAGCACAGATAAGTGTTGCAGGGGCAATTAAATGAAAGAATCTCTCCCAATGTAAGAGTAGCACTCATTTGGCTTAAAATGTACATAAAAAAAATAAAATTGCTGTAAAGAGTTTACGTGAAGATCGATTGCTTCGAAAATAACTCGAGAAGAAATTCCTAATTTGGCTAAAATACTATAAATCGACCACAAATAAGTGTTGCTGGGGCAATTAAATGACGGAATCTCTCCCAATGTACGAGTAGGATCCACTTGGCATAAATGGAACATAAAAAGAAAAAAATTACTGTCAAGAGTTTACGTGAGAATCGATTGCTTCGAAAATAACTCGAGAAGAAATTCCTAATTTGACTAAAATACTATACATCGACCACAAATAAGTGTTGCTGGGGCAATTAATTCACAGAATCTCGAACCATGTGGGAGTAACACCCACTTGACTAAAAATGAACATAAATGGAAAAAATTGCGTTGTCAAGAGTTTGCTTAAGGGTCGATTTCTTCGAAAATAACTCGAGTAGAAATTCCTAAATTGGCTAAAATATACATCAAGCACTAATAAGTGTTGCTGGGGCAATTAATTGACAGAATCTCGAACCATGTGGGAGTAGCACCCATTTGGCTAAAAATGAACATAAATGGAAAAAATTGCTTTGTCAAGAATTTGCTTAAGGGTCGATTTCTTCGAAAATAACTCAAGAAAGAATTCTTAATTTGGCTAAAATATACATAAAGCACTGATAGTATTGGTAGGGCAATTAACTGACAGAATCCCGACCCAAGTGGAAGTAGCACCCATTTGCTCGCATTTGGCTAAAAAAGAACTTAAAAAGAAAAGGATTGCGTTGTCAACAGTTTACTTAAGGGTCGATTTCTTCGAAAATAACTTGTGAAGAAATTCCTAATTTGGCTAAAATATACATCGAGTACTGATAAGTGTTGCTGGGGCAATTAACTGACAGAATGTCGACCCGTGCTGGAGTTCACCCATTTGGCTAAAAATTAACATAAAAAATTACTTTGTCAAGAGTTTACTTAAGACTTAAGGGTAGATCTCTACGAATATAACTCGAGCAGAAAGTACTAATTTGGCTAAAATAATATACATACATCGAGCACTGATTAGTGTTGCTGGGGCAATTAACTGACAGAATCGCGACCAATGCTGGAGTGTGCCCATTCGCCTAAAAATCAACATAAAAAGGGAAAAATTGCTTTGTCAAGAGTTTACTTAAGGGTGATATCTTTGAAAATAACTCTAGAAGAAATTCCTATTTAGGCTAAAATATACACCGAGCACTGATAAATGCTGGGACAATTAACTGGCAGAGTCTCGCTCAGAGTATAGCAAACCTTTTGGTTAAAAATTACGTAAGTAGCAAATACAGTGGGAAGAATGCAAAAATTATAGAAAATCCTAAAAATACAGTTACTTTGCTGCATTTTATCCTTGAACTTAGTCGAAATTGTGACATACAAATTAGGATTATGCCACATCAAAAATTCCATCATAATTGACTGTAACCAGTAACTAAGAGAAGTCGTATACAACACTTCCGCCTTCACATTCACAATATTAAAAAAAATAATCAAATTTAAAAAATTCAAATTATGTTTAATTAAAATTAGACAGCAAAACTAATTTAAGCCAAGCCACATTAATATCTAGGATTTTAAATTCACACAACCATTTTTCAATGTTACAAACTTGTTAATTAGTCGACTAAATTATATGTTTAAAAATAGAGATAAAAAAAAATATTTAAGTTGGCAAATAAATATATGTATAAATAGAAAAAATACACAAATTGCGATTAATCAGGTAATTTAAATCCACAGGTTGTTTCACTGCTCGGTGCACATTACACCGAGATAGGAGAGTACCTAAAGCCAATAAATGAATAATTCGCGCTTTAGAAAAAAGAAATTTCCCATAACCGTTTTCTCAAGAATTCACTTATAATCTAATGAGTTGAGTCAGCGTTTAAAAAAAATTTTTTTATTTAAATAATTATGAATATAATTAAAGCAATTATTTATTATTATAATTAACCTTAATTTAAATTAAGCTTTGCACTTAATTTGAAAAATTTGGGAGGTCTAAAATAATTTTTTTAAAGGGGTTGGGGTGCTAGAAAAATGCATATAATTGGGTTTTTCTAGAATAAAGAATGAACTACAAATGATGCTAGAAAATACAGGGTGTTTTATTTAAACAATGGGCGTTTTTAAAGAAATGGTTACAAGATTTTGAATTTTTAATGCACTTCTTGTAGGAAAATCGCACCCTTATCTGGGCATCCTGTAGGTACATACACGGTGTTTGTTTTAAATAGACAATTTTCAGCACAAATTTCTCAATTTCTTTACAAAAAATTATTTATTTCAATAAATTAACGAACATTCTTTGCCTTAATTGTTTATCTTTAATTCCAAATTTAAAACATAAACAAACAATAAAATTCCCCTCATAGTTAAAAATTTGATTACCTAATTGTTAATTTTTTCCTCTAAAAACACAATTTAATTAAATTACATTAATTTCATTAAATGTAAAATTGATAACAAAACAAAACGCACAAAAAAGTGGGCGCACTTTGATTAAAAACTTTTTTTTTTCGTCCGAAAAATTTTGAAAACTCACGAGAGTGAAAAACGTGCGCGAAATGAAAGTTTGAAAAAGCGTCGTCGACGTCCAACTCGTTACATGGCACGCGGTAAACTGATCTAAGTTGGCTTTCGATGTGGTTTGTTGCATTTTATCCGGACGAGATCACACATTTATAAAAATGATAGATCTTTAAATATGTTTTGGTCCATTCAACTTATTACTGCATATCTACTCACATCAATTTTTTAATTGTTTATTTTTCATAAAATAATTTAAATAAATTTTTTGAATGGATTTAAAAATTGTATGTAGTTAAAGAAGATGTCTCGTATTTTTTTTGAGATTGAAATCTGAAAAGTTGAAAAATTTGACTCATTTTCACCACATAAATTTTTTAGAAAATTTATTAAGACACAGAGCACACCCAAATTTTTACATTTTAATTTAAAAAAAAATTTTGTTTAAAAAAATATTTAAAATTTTCAAAAAGCATTTTTAAGGTGTGGAAATGTAATTTTGTAATATTTATAAAGGTACATTTAAATTAGCGGCGTCAGTGATGAATTAAGTGGCTCGTAAAATATCTCTTTTGTACCCTTATAAAAGTCTAATAGACGGCAATTAAGTTTGATCAATTTAAACCCTATTATTTAAATTGTAAAAAACAACACTGATTTAATTATTATTAATTTATAACAAATTAATTATAATTTTTCTCAATTTTTTCTAAATTTATTTTTAACTATTCAAAATTAATCTTTTTACGCCATTAAATATTTTAATTGTTTTTTCGTTATGGAGTTCAATTATTTGGGACCCCCTCTGAAACCTCCCTTAGTTAGTTAACGTTAAAAATATTGTATTTTTCTATTTTGGAAATTACCATTTCTCAAACAAAATCAATTACCCCCACCCCTGTTCAAGTTATATTATTTCCAAAATAAACAGCTTTAGGGCTCATTTTACAATAGAGACTTAACAGTAGTTTAAATTAAACTCCATTTGAACCTGAGTTCAGCGCGAATTTGTATTGTAAAATCAAGTAGTAAACTCAAGTTTTGTTAAACTCTAACTTAAGTTGTGTTTTTAAAATTGGTCCTAAATAGTTCGAAAGACTTAAGGTCCAGTTTAACAATAGTGATTTGAGTTCGAGCTTAATAATTAAACTTGGTTTAATTTAAAAGCTACCTTTCTCTCCGTATAGAGCTTAATCCAACACTGTAAAACCGGCCTTAAAACCATACTTGAAACTTTATACAAAATCAATTACCCTTACTCCTTTTTAAGTTATATTTTTTCCAATTAATAAACAGCTTATTTAGTTCGAAAGATTTAGGCCCAGTTTCACAATACTGATTTGAATTCGAGCTTAATAATTAAGCTTGGTTTGATTTGGGAGCTACTTTTACCCTAAGTCCAAAGACTTAGGTCCAGTTTCACAATACTCATTTGAACTCGAGCTTAATTAAGCTTGATTGATCTGAAAGCTACATTTATCATGTTTCGGTTTAGAGCTTATTAAACCATACTTAAAACTATATACAAAATCATGCACATACTCTTTTTTAAGTCATATTTTTTCCAATTAATAAACAGCTTATATAGTTCGAAAGCATTAGGTCCAGTTTCACAATACTGATTTGAATTCGAGCTTAATAATTAAGCTTGGTTTGATTTGGAAGCTACTTTCACCGTAAGTCGAAAGACTTAAGACGAAAGACTTAAACTCAGGTTCACAATACTGATTTGAAGTCGAGCTTAATTAAGCTTGGTTTGATCTGAAAGCTACCTTTCTCATCTCTCGGTTTAGAGCTTAATTCAACACTGTGGAACGAGAACCGACCCTTAAACCATACTTGAAACTTTATACAAAATCAATTACCCTTTCTCCTTTTTAAGTTATCTTTTCCAATTAATAAACAGCTTATTTAGTTCGAAAGATTTAGGCCCAGTTTCACAATACTGATTTGAATTCGAGCTTAATATTTAAGCTTGGTTTGATTTGAGAGCTACTTTTACCGTAAGTCGAAAGACTTAAGACGAAAGACTTAGGCTCAGTTTCACAATACTGATTTGAAGTCGAGCTTAATTAAACTTGGTTTGATCTGAAAGCTACCTTTATCATCTCTCGGTTTAGAGCTTAATCCAACACTGTGGAACCGAGAACCGACCCTTAAACCATACTTGAAACTTTTATACAAAATCAATTACCCTTTCTCCTTTTTAAGTTATCTTTTCCAATTAATAAACAGCTTATTTAGTTCGAAAGATTTAGGCCCAGTTTCACAATACTGATATGAATTCGAGCTTAATATTTAAGCTTGGTTTGATTTGAGAGCTACTTTTACCGTAAGTCGAAAGACTTAAGACGAAAGACTTAGGCTCAGTTTCACAATACTGATTTGAAGTCGAGCTTAATTAAACTTGGTTTGATCTGAAAGCTACCTTTATCATCTCTCGGTTTAGAGCTTAATCCAACACTGTGGAACCGAGAACCGACCCTTAAACCATACTTGAAACTTTTATACAAAATCAATTACCCTTTCTCCTTTTTAAGTTATCTTTTCCAATTAATAAACAGCTTATTTAGTTCGAAAGATTTAGGCCCAGTTTCACAATACTGATATGAATTCGAGCTTAATATTTAAGCTTGGTTTGATTTGAGAGCTACTTTTACCGTAAGTCGAAAGACTTAAGACGAAAGACTTAGGCTCAGTTTCACAATACTGATTTGAAGTCGAGCTTAATTAAACTTGGTTTGATCTGAAAGCTACCTTTATCATCTCTCGGTTTAGAGCTTAATCCAACACTGTGGAACCGAGAACCGACCCTTAAACCATACTTGAAACTTTTATACAAAATCAATTACCCTTTCTCCTTTTTAAGTCATATTTTTTCCAATTAATAAACGGCTTATATAGTTCGAAAGATTTAGGTCGAGTTTCACAATACTGATTTGAATTCGAGCTTAATAATTAAGCTTGCTTTGATTTGGGAGCTGCTTTTACCATAAGTCGAAAGACTTAAGACGAAAGACTTAGGCTCAGTTTCACAATACTGATTTGAAGTCGAGCTTAATTAAGTTTGGTTTGATCTGAAAGCTACCTTTATCATCTCTCGGTTTAGAGCTTAATCCAACACTGTGGGACCGAGAACCGACCCTTAAACCATACTTGAAACTTTATACACAATCAATTACCCTTTCTCCTTTTTAAGTCATATTTTTTCCAATTAATAAACAGCTTATATAGTTTGAAAGATTTAGGTTCAGTTTCACAATACTGATTTGAACTCGAGCTTAATGAAGCTTGGTTTGATTTGAAAGCTACCTTATTATTATCTTTTGGTTTAGAGCTTAATCCGACACTGTAAAACCGGCCTTAAAACCATACTTTAAACTTTATACAAAATCAATTACCCCCACCCCTTTTCAAGTCATATTGTCTCCAATTAATAAACAGCTTAAATAGTTCGTGAAAGTCAGGCCCAGTTTCCCAATACTGATGTGAACTCTAGCTTGGTTTGATCTGAATGCTATTTTTTATCATCTCTTGGTTTAGAGCTTAATCCAACACTGTGAAACTGATTTTAAAAGAAAACCACACTTTAAAGTTTATTCTGATACTGTGTAACTAACTGCTTAAGCGCTATATCTTGGCTTAAACTTTAAATCAGAGCTTAAATCGACCCTGTGAAGCCGGTCTTTAGAAGGACGCCTTAAAAATTTGTTGTTAAAAAAGAAAACTATGACACTGTCACTCTGTCTGTTCCTCTTTTTCTACCTTTACATCCTGTCAGTCAGTATACAGTAGAACCCCGTTATAAAGTACCCCTTTATAACGTTTTTCTGGATATAACGGACTAAATCTTTGGTCCCATTTTAATATTTTGTTTATTTATTGTGTTTTTATAACGAACTGCCGGTTATAACGTACCCAATTTTTCGGCCACTGATGATAGGTTATAACGGGGTTCTACCGTATAAGTTTATTTACCGTCTGTCTGTCCTTCTATTTTTGTCTACCTGTTTACCTCCGTATACTTCCAGATTATGCCCATAATGTTGTCTATCTGTATGTTAATTACTTGTTTATTTTTTTATTTGCCTATATTAGGACCTATTTGCGTCTCTCTCGTATTATCTTAGGCCCGGGTAGACTGGTTTCAGTTAAATGTTATCCTGCCGATAAACTATTGTTAAACTGATAGTTATCACTATATTTTAAACGGTAGATAAAATTATGCGTAACATGTCGACCACCCAGCCCTCTCATTTTTCTGTTTATTTACCCAAACAATGTCACTTGATATTTCACGATCTTGCAAAATTTCCAGACTGATGCTTTCTAAGAAATTATTTAGTGATAAAGTAAAATCGTGGGACTAATGTTTGCTTTGAGTTTGCTCATACTAACACAAAGATATTTTAAAGCATCTAGAAACTTTCCATTGCGTAATTAAACAGGAATAAGTAATTAATCATATCCATAAGACTTGTCAATAATGTTTCAAGCGATTATATACTTACTGTATTTATTTAGAGACGTAGGCTATTTAATTTTCACCATGAGAAACTACAAGATCTGCGATCAATTTTCCATTAATTTTTCCTGCAACTTTTGGTCTATAAGTGTCATTTTCTGAACTAAATTTTGCGTTTTTTCTCAGAAAATCTTCTCTGTCCTTTAACACTTCGCCAAGGAAGGGGCAGATGGAAATTCTTCAAAAGGAAAGGGAAGAACTCGAATACAATTTATTAGAACAGGGGCATCACTAGAAATTTTTATGGGGTGGTAAATTGGTAAACGATGCGTGGAGCGACTCTAGATCGATCTAGTGTCACTCTCTAGAGTGACACACAACCGTCGGAAGCCCCCCCCCCCCATCACCCCTTGCTCGCCAATGCACTGAGGTAGAAGAAGTTTTATTTAGACCTATTTAAAGTCATTAAATGTTGTTTAGTGCCGTTTTTCCCTGTAAGATGCTTCAATGCCTTCAATACTCCTCTTCAATTTGACAAGTGATAATATTTTTATGACTGTTGTTACGTCTTCATCTGATAGTTTTGCAGATTTATTTAAATTTTTGAGTTTTTGTGTATCTTCTGTCTTATAAAAAAAGCAATACCTAATAGGCACTTTTCAGGTTGTCTAACCATGCCCAGGCCCCCCACTTCAAACTTTGGGCCCCGGTACCAAAAACTCTTAAGGGCCCCCAGTGGCTAGCTACGTTATCACAGATCACAGGGTTGGACTTGAAAGATTTATCACGGCCTTCAAGCGCCGCAGGCAATTTTTTTTTAAATTTTCAAGGTCAAATAGGCTTAGATCAGCTTTAGGAATTTTTTAACATATTTTTGTACTGTGAAATTAAGCAATTTTTTATACTGAAAAAAACTTTATTTGATAATATAATTTATTTATAATAATTATTGTTTTAGGCGTTCACTGTTAAGAAAATCATAAAAATAAAATATTTGTAATCTTTGCATGTCCATGTCATGTCCACCTTATAAAAAAGATAACCTATTTTACAATTTACAAAAAAGTCCCCTCTTGGGGCCCCTGAAACTCACAAGTCTGGTTTAACAGAACCCAAGGAACTATTATAGTTACACCACTGAGACCCCCTTTTGACAAGGTTTATGATGAGTTGAGCACCATAAAGAAGTTAAATTTTCTATAACTGAAACATACATAAAATTTGTCTACAAAATCACAGTAATTATGCTGAATTTTAAAGATTTTGATTCTTTAATATTCGAGAATATATTTTTCTCAATGTATAGCAGTACGTTTACGCGCCCCGGGCCCCTAAGCTCTCGGGCCCCGGTACCATGGTACCAACTGACCCCCCTGTTGTGGGGGGCCTGACCATGCCGTAGCTTTCTTGATATCTTCTACATCTCCATAACTCACAATTTGTGTACTTTTAATACTTTTACATCACGTCAGTTTTACAAAGTGAGCTACTTACAATGTACCTATGTCACAATAAAATACTAATTGTAATTTATTTAGTGTTATTGAACAGTGGCTGCGATTACGCCCCCGCTCGGTGCGGATTTTATGATATAGAAGGATTGGAATAATGATAATGTTTTTTTTTGTGGTAAATTCATTATTAAAAAAATTAATTCTTGAACTTATCATTGTTGCAATCTAAAATTCCATGTAATCGTAACCAATTTTGGCGCCCAACGTCTTCACAATAATTTATTAATTCACTACACACTATTCATCGACAAGATGCAGCTAAGTCACTCGTCACTCCTCAAAATATTTGAATAGAAGTTTTCTATTGGTCGAATTTTGAAAATGTGGTTTACAACACTCACACAAAAATTGACATGCGTTAACCTTATTTGATAGAAATTTATAGGGAGTGGCTTAGCTGCATCTTGTCGGTGAACAGTGTATAGTACAAGAAATATTCAATAATTTCTATTTGAATACCTATTCTTTAAAACTTTTTGAAAAATAAAAATTCAAATTTAAGGCACGTACTATTTAAAGAAAAGGGCCCAAATTACGTTGGCCAAGATCAACCGCCGCCACTGTCACAGCAACGTAGCAAACATTTTCTAAACTATCAAAACAAATGCATTAGAAAATTATACGAGGCCATTTTGCATATAACATTTATTTTACGAGATATCTAATTAATGTTTGTGTGAAGGTAAGCTCGTATAAAGAACAAAAGGTAATTTACCAACTCCTTTCACACTTCAATCAACAAATCACAACACTTTTATTTAAATTTTACTACTGTTTTATACCTACAACTATACAACTCGCACCTGTGTGGTTAAATCAAAATAGAAAACAAGCAACATTTAATAGTTTTCGGTAGCCAAATATGAGCAGATGGCCTTAATATATTTATATGGAGTTGGAAACTTCCCCAATTACAAGCAGTTTAAAGGGATTACAAGAACGTGATGTGGTTGTTTGTATTGGTATTGACATTTGATCACCCTTATAGTTTATGGCTTTTGTATGAAAATGTCAATATCGATAACATACTGAACATTGAACACAGATGGGGGTTTCAGTGCGTAACTATTCTTATATTCCAAAAAAATTAATTTTATACCAACCCCTAATAATAATGTCATCGTATGTATTTATTTTTTAATTTATCGATGTTTATACTGCAATTTTTACGACAGAATTTTTGATCAAAATTTGGATTTTTTGGATATTTTAAGGGTTGGGACTCACAAGCGTTAAACAGACGTGCGTCGTTTACAACGGACGTCGCTAACGAGCGTTAGAGAAGTTTTGGGAAATGTTGAGCCGCTTAGGCTAAAACACTAGTGCTCTTTTAAAAAAGCCTTAGACAGCTGCTAATCCCCCCCCTCACAAAACAGTAATAAAATGTAATTTTGACAAGTGGGTCAATTTAACGCTCGTGTATCGCAGGCCTTTCTTTAAGTTACGAATTTTATTTTTTTGCAAATAATTAGAAAAATTGCGGAAATGATAATTTTGTTTAAATTTAAGAAAAGAAACATAAAATTACTCACGCAAAGTAATTAAATATTTTTTTTAGTTTAGTCGGAATTACACACAGAAAAATTTAACTGATAAAACAAGGATTTTAATTGCCAAATATTTATAAAATGAGAAATTAACTAAAAAGACACAAATTTTGATAAAAAGATGAGATAATCGTAATTTTCGGTAATTTAAAAAATTATTAAAGTAATTGCTTACATCAATTTTTGAACAAATTCGACGCGTTAAGAAGTTTTTTTTTCAATTAAGTGCTAGATCAAAGAGCCTATTTGGATTTATTATACCACAATAAAATTAAATGAACATTTAGGAAAGATAATTAACAAAGTTTAATTCAAATTCTTTTTTTATTAAAAATAATAATTAAGTTTTCATCTTTGAAAATTTGAAGAAAAACCGCCTATAGGGTATGCAACCCAAATTGCATCACAATTGCTATTTATTTTTAAATTCAACAATTAATCATTTATTGCTAAAAATTCTTATTTAATCCGTATTAATTAACCTTAAATTATATAATTTACTAATTAAACTTCAACAATACCTTAATTAAAACTACAAATTTATAAAATTCACAGCCGATACATATTGAAGTTCATCGAGTCTTAATAAGTCTAAAATTTCATTAGGTAAATCGATGTAAATTTTTTCTATCATCACAATCGAAATGAGATTTCTCAACTCTTCTATATTAATATAATCGTTTGGAGCAGTCCAAAGTGTTAACGTAGAGTTAGGAACTTCGTCGATTAAATACTTGAGTTCTTCGATGCTTTGACAAGCAATACCTGCCCTAACAGGAAAAGTAATTGATTGTTCAATTTGATTTCCGCTTATTGTCAACAACATTTCATCAATGTGCTCTTTAGTGTAAGAAGCTTCTATTATTTCACCTCCAAATACAGTTTTCCATCCGATCGAAAGAGTTCCATTTTTGAATTGTTTGGCAGATGTTATAAATTGAGATGCGTTTACTGGCTCATCTGTGGCATTTAATGGTCCTCGAAGTATATCAGCGTTGAACCAAACCGGAAAATTCATCTAGAAAAAGAAAATACTATTATTTAAGAAGTCAAATTGGAGCTTAGCGATTCACACTAATATCAGGTAGTTGTGGCGTAGTATGCTACACTAGAATTTTTAAAAGACTACCGACACGTGACTTTTAAAATATTGAATAAATAATTAATTTAATTATAAATTTTCTAAATAAATATCTAATAATAATTAGCAATAAATGTATTAACTAAATTTACTAATTAAACTCACGAAACAAGTCGTTTTCATCTTTATTTATACATATAAAGGTGGTCACGTGTCGGTAGTCTTTAAAAAATTTGACTATAAGTGCATAGGCCACCTAGTTGATGAATTATGGATTAGAGATCAATCCTGGTTTAAGTAAAAAAAAATTTACAACTATTACCTTCGGAAGGCAATTGCAAACTACCGCGAGTAATTTGTTTAGCAAAGTTCCCAAATTACATGGTTTGGAGTCGACTTTATTCATGACCAAGAGGTATGAGAGCTGTAGGAGAGTCGAATACGTCCAAAAATGGATTAATGGGCACTAAAAAGAACAAATACCTCATGGTACAACTCATTGATAATTCCAGTGGATCTCTCGAAAGCTTCAATCGTTTTAAAGTCGAGTTTTATCCCTTTTTTCGTGACGTTTGCTTTATCGTTGTGATTTTTGACGTCGTCTAAAAACTTTTCGAGTGATAAGTCTGAAGTGTCGAAAGGTGGATGACTCATAATCGGAACATCATCTTCTGATTTATCGCCCATTATATATTTGCCTATGACTACGTCAGCTTCCAACATCATTATCTCGCCTAAAAATTTAAATTTTTAGAGGCCAAGAGGGGCACTTTTTGAGAAAAAGTTTTAAAACTCGCTCCCAAGATGATGGCGTGTGGATTTTGACTAGAGAAAAGTTAGGAAAATTGTAAAGGAAAAAAGTTTTTGATTAAGTGGCTTTTCTAAGGTTATTGGAAATCCAAAAAAAATATTTTTTTAAACTTACTGTTTAGTGATTCTTCTAAAAATTCTTTTGAATTAACAGCATGAGCCCAAGTGATTTTGGTCAAATTTCCATTAATTTCGGGAAAAAATTCGTTAATATTTTTGCTTCTTTGGCCGTACCAAGATGCGTCTGTACCTAAAATTGCCACTAAGGGCCCACAAATTTTGTAAAAATTGCTTTGATTAAAAATAATTATTTTTAATTAAAACTTACCTAAAAATAGTAAGAAAGGTATGAATACGGTCATTATTTCAACTGATACTTCCTTGTATTAAAAATTGTTATAAACAGGGGGGGAGCTCTTTTATCAAGTACTTAAACTATTATCAAACAATTGCACTTACGTAAAGTCAATGATTTAAGTGTGGTGTTCATAAACCTTTTATTGTTCTAAATACCCTATTATCGTTAAATTATCAATTGATTAATTATATTTTTTTAAAATACCAAATTTTTATTTTATTCAAATTAATTTAATTAAATTCTGATTAGACTTTTTATTTAAAATAATTGAAAAAATCTAAGATTAGCGATAAGAAATCGAGATAGTGACGAACGTTGAGAGCAAAATATTATTAATTTGAACTATAACCATTCGAAGCACGTGCAATTTGAGTTTAAAGCCAAATTTTAAGTTTCGTTTACACTGCCCAAAAATTTTATTTAAAAATAATTATAAATCCCCCCTCCCAAATTATTTAATTATAACCTACTTAGTACTTAGTTTGTGATTAAAATTGATAAATGTTTAATTTTTTGATAAAAATTTTTAAATAAAAATATTAATTAATTATACTAAGTTTTATTTGACACCCCTGTATAATGAAAAAAGTGAAAAAGTAAAATTAGACTTTTATACTAAGGCACAAAAAATTTTATTTTTACTTTTATTATAAAACAAATTACGTTGTATTTTCAGGCATAATTTTTTTAATATACAGGGTGTTCTACTGATGGAAACCTATAGTCCACTTGGCTAATGCACGATTTTTATTAGCGACTTCTAATGTACATTTAATTTCTGATATTTTAGTTTTCTACACTTTTTTTCCAAACCTTATAGTTTTTGAGATATTTTTATTTGTTCATTTTGATGTTTCAAGACGCCATTTAAAAAAACTGTATCTTTCAAAAGCGCCATGACAAACAAATGAAATTTTGCTAAAATGTGTGCAAAACAGTTAGTCAACTAAAGCATGTTTTACATTTTTTAAATTTTTATACAGAGTGTTTGAAATTAATTTTATTTAAAAAAAAAACAAAAAAACTCTATTTTTTTAATTAAACCTATTGTTTTTTTTAACTATTTAATAAAATATTTTTTAATTGTCAATCAATGTTTACGTTTCTCTATTACTGAAACAAAATGTTATCAACAATAATGAATTATTCTTTTGGAAGCGCTAGTGTGAACAGACCTTTATTTAAAAAGTAATTAAATTGTTGATTATTTTGAAATTATAAACATTAGGATTGCAATGCATTGCATGTTGATCAACATTAATGAATTAGTATTGAAAATTATTGCAACAATTTAATATAATAATAAACAAACGTGACGTTGCGTTCTTAACCTTGGTGCTACAAAAATTGCCTATCTGAGCAGGATTATTGATTGCCGTTGGTCGTATTTTGTCAGATAAATACATCAAATTTAAAAAAATAATGTAGGTATTTGTTTCATTTTATAATATAAAGGAGAGTTTATTATAAATTATAATACTTACTAATAATAATTGATTTATCGAATTAATAATTATTTTCTTTTATCAGGAGTTATTCTATGCTGTATTCACCATAGAGTTTTCTTATACTACTGGAGGTCTCACTCGACGTCGTGTCGTAATTAGTTTATTTTTCAGTTAATTTTATAAGTAAATTACATAATTAATTAGGTACCTATTCGAATATGAAATATTTTGGATTTAGAGAGCTCATAGCGGACAGAGAGAATACTACTGAGTAGCAATTACAAAATCACTATCATCCATTAAAACAATGATTATTGAGGCAATTGATGATATTTAAAATTGCAAATAATCGATGAATCAATAAACGTGTAATCGAATAATAAAATAAAAAAACAGTCAAATAATTAATTTTTCGATGCTTAATTTATTTATCGAATGATTTAATAAACGAATCATCGAATAATCTCTGTCTGATACATAAAACGAATTATAGATTAATTTAATAATTGATTATTTTGATTATCGAAAACTCGAATAATTAAGTCCAACGAATTAAAGCTTAGTGTTTTAATAGCTTACGAATTAAGTAATTTGTAAGTTCGTATTATCGAATAAGGAATTAAGTGATTGAACTATCGACTATTAAATTTTTAATTGATGGACTAGAAATAGTTAATTTTCAATAATTAATTACAGGTTAATTAATAAAATCGAACGATAAAATGAATGATCGAATAATCATAATTAAGTAAGTTTGATGGAATAATTGATTAATGAGATTAACGATAGATTAATTGACTATTAGATTATATCGATCAAATTTCAGCTTAACATTTCAAATGCGATTAAGCAATACAGTGATCGAATAATTTATTGATTACTATTTCTAAATTTAACAATAATAATAATAAGTTCGCACTTGTAATAATCGATTAATAGATTAATTGATTATTCGAATAACTAACTAATGTACACATTATCGAATAGTCTAAAGTAATGCAAAACAGATTTAACTTAACGAGCGGTAGGGATAAGTTCGCGCATATTTGGCCACGCCCCTTTAATAATTTAAAGACGTTGGCTACTGCGTTGGTGGGGATAAATAGCAATTTAGGTATCTACGTATATGTACATAAATTGTTCTAATGATCGATTACTTCGTTAGACCACGACTTTAATAAATTTTACTATTAATTCATATCTCTATTACTTTAGAGTCAATTATTACTTTAAAAGTCGATTATTTGAGTAGGTATTCGGATTGTTAAATAAATCTAATATCGAATTATCGAGTGATCAAATAATTGATTGATAGTTGTTAAATAAGCGCTACATCTTTTGTCTGGCAAAAATTATCAATAGATGTCTATCAAGATATCCTTGAGATATTAAATAAATTAACGTATTAAGTTTTGATTAATAATGCGTAATTGTATTTAAATTACTGTTTTCCGTTGTTAAATATTACAAATAAAATATTTAAATCTTCGAATTTATTACATAAAAGCTTCTTATTTCTCTATATGTATAGGGGAAAGGTGCAGTGGTGTAGTGATAATTCAAAAAGTGGGGGAGCTCTTCCCCTCTCAGGTCAGGCGGATTAAGGAAGTTTGTTGTACGGGCCATGGGCTTCAAGAGCGAACCGCGATACACTGGAGGCTTTGGGTTTACTTCCAACATAGGCGTCCGGAGAAATTCTTTGAAAATTTGGTGCAAAATGATGAGTTTTGGGACTTACTTTCAGCTTTCTACGAGGTTTGAACTGCGCACCATTTAGTAAACCTTCAATTTTATAATTATCTGGAGAAAAACGCCTCAATTAAAAAGTGCAAAAGCGCCGACCCCTTGAGCTCCTGCCACACTACCCCCCTAGGAAGGGGTTTAATATAATAATTATTATGAGTTAACAGATAGTCCCCAGAGCCTCACTGTACCTCCTCAACCCATAAATGCTCCTCTGCTCCAACACGAGTCTTTTTAGAAACGTTGAAGCTGAACAGTGATCAGCCAGAACACGTGTTCAATTATATCGTCTTGTTACTTCCATTGTCGATGAGGGTGCCAGTCACTGCATCTGGAATTATCTACTATGTAGAGATGCTAGTTTGCTCTGCAGTGTTCCATCCGTTCTATTGCTGACAGTTTTACATATTATTCACCAACATTTTCAAAGGGAGCTAATTTAGCTTTTTGGTCGTTATGACAAAATGAGTTACTTTTCCATTTAACAGGCCCAAAAACCTTTCCGATCGGATCCCAACCATTCTGTGAACTTATCTATAATACATAGAAGGGCGGAGATCCAAAAATGGGAAACTCAGAACAAAAATTCTCACTGGAACAACGCACAAGGACAAAGACAGTCGAAGAAATTCACTGAGTAATCGGCCATGAATGCTAAAAAGCTTCTTATTCTTCTGTTTATTGAATACTGCCCAGTGAGGTGTACCACCTCCTCAAGAAACTTGGACTGGAGAATAGTGACATAGGCAGACTCTGTGAATCGGAGATTGAATCCGCCGAACACATTCTCTGCAATTGCGATGACTTGGCTCAGCTTAGGCTGAAACACTTAGGGTGGACTCTTTTGACGCCTGAAGAAGGGAAAAGCAAACTTTTGAGCAAATTTTCTATGCTTCGCTGGCACTATTGAATTTTTGAGAAAATATAAATACAAGTAGGGTTATGAACGAAAGATCAACACTGGTCGCAACTCTATAAGGCTTAGAAGCCAATCTACTCCTGAGTTCATTACAATACAATACTTTCCCATCTTACAATGTCTGATAGATGAGTGTTAGCCTAATAGAGAGAATTGATAGCTTTTCTAGATGCTTTTGTCTTTGGACGAGAACTAGAGGACAAGGTCTCATCTCATAGGATTTTTCAATATCCTCATAACCCAGGAAATCCTTATTTTTGACTCTTTGTTGACAGAGTCAGTAATCAAACGATGTGTATCCTGAGGGCTCCTATAAAATTGATAATTCCTTCCCACAGCGGTTGGATTCGAAGGCTCCTTAATGTAAAAACGAAGATAAATGGAGCTGTCCACTGTACAATGCACCTATTAGGTCGGATAAATACTGATGCCTTCCGGATACTTTTGATGGTTGTAGAGCCGACCCTGACCACATCATAGCCTTGTACACGTACACTTACTCCTTCTTCAATAGTGGTCTTATAATAAGTTGTGTGCAAGTATAAGTAAATGATCATTTTGAGCGTTTAATAGCAGTTTGAAGAGTTCCGTCTTCATAACTATGTAAATTTGAAATATCAAAGACGTCTAAAAGTGCTTTATTTGTCCAATAATTGGTTTGATTACGTCATAAGGTATCCAAAACATTGAAAAAGTTTGACAAGTTTCGTAATTAATTTTAAATTAGCAAAGTGTTCCTAATACCTATAAATGTATAAATAATAAAGCGTTTTGATGAATAAAAAAATTGATTATGGTTGATTTGCTCTTTTTTTGCCGTTCTAAGGTTATTTATAGATCAACTATAATCATATAAGGTTAATAAACAACAAATCTGTGTCATTAAGAGTTAAAATTCATTAGCTCACAAACAGTTTCATTCCAATAATGTTGCAGTTCAGTTTAGTAACGCTCTCCATCTCCATTATTTTTCCCATTGCTACCATCGTTCAATTTTCATTGGCTCAAGATGAGAACATTGGTAAGTTTTTCCCCCAACACATTTTTTTAAACTCCCACTTACTCTATTTTTTTCAGTTTATCCATGTAAAACTCCAGATAATTTCGACGCTCACTGCATATCGTTATTTCGTTGTCCACATTTAATAACATCTCTAACCACTCTAAATCCATCGGCGATGGATTTTGTGCAAAAATCGATTTGTTTGGGATGCGAAGCTGGCGACTTTATGGTTTGTTGTGGACAACCGAGAGTTTTCCCGTCCCTAGACAAAAATGCCAACAATTTGACAGTTGTTGAACAATCAAATACTATTAAAGATGATATTGTAAACAAAACCCAAAGGAGACAATTCGTTAAAGACAACCTGTTACCGTCTACAAGATTTTGTGGACAACAACACAGCGATTACAGAGTGGTGGCTCCAGGTTCAGTACTTGTTGATTTAGACGAACATCCGTGGTTGGTACAAGTTAAACTATCCGAAAATGTGGAAGACAAGTATCAGAGTTGTGGTGGTATCATTATCAACACTCAGTATATTTTAACCGACTCTTTATGTGGATTTGCAGCGTAAGTAACTGGTAATGGCCAATTTACACTAGCGGTCACATCGTGGCCCGGTTATTCCGAACACGATTTGGTTCCGATCAAATTGTGACTACGCAAAGCCCACTTTTGCTTTTTGATCATAGTTGATCGACCAGATAAATAGTGATCGGATCGCGATGTAACCAATAATGTGAAGTTATTAGCATCGATTTTAAGAGCTGCTATGTAATTTTAGTTTGAGCGTTACTGCTGGACTATACGATACTAGTAGCTCGATAACTTGTAACGACAAATCAACTTTTCGAGAATGTACAGAAGCTTCAATTGAATACCAAATAAGTAAAAGCGTTCTTATGAATGGTAAAGTTGCTAAATATGGTTTAGCTCTCTTAAAAATAGATGGCGCTATACAGTACTCTGGTAAAAAATTAAGCATAAAATGAATGTTTAAGAAATTATTTTTTGTAGATTACATTCGAGCCATTTGTTTGCCAGTTGATGGTAGTTTTAGAACTGAAAATAATTTAATTTACACAGGATGGGGAAGATCCGGTAAAAATAAAATATTAATGGCGCGTTTCCACTATGTTAATATGCACAAGTAGTTGGAGCTAAGTCGAATAGAGAAGAACCCCTGCGCAACAAAAATTACATAACATCGCTCCACCTGTGAGGTCATTTCCGTTACAGATTGTCACACCTCATTTACAGCCATTTTGACATCCCACTCTTCCAATTAGAAACAATAACTTTAAGTACCATTTTCCTACTTCCCATCTGCCATCTTGAATTTTTAAATTGGAACGCCTACTTCACATCTATTTTTAAACGCCATCTTGCATTTTAAATTTACACGCCCACTTGCCGCCAAATTTGAATATCTTGCTGTTGGAACGTCATATCCGGTCAAGAAACAAGCTTTACTGCTATCCAGTTAGTAGTTGCCCAAGTAAAGTGGGTTCAGTGGTCTCTTCTATATCTGATTTAGCTCCTACTGCTGACTGTTGTCGAACTGTAAAGTGAAGACGCCTCATTAACCTCAAAAATTAAAATTTACGTCACTATAATATTTTTTTTTAGGTTCAGGAGTAAAAAAAATTAAACTTAATTATGATGTTAAATCGTCTGAAGTTTGCTACGGTGTAGCGTCTGGTCTAAAAGAGTTGGCAGAGAGAGAAAATATAAGTGTAGCTTGTCTTAAACCTCAAGGAGAACATTCTAACAACACGTGTGTAGATGTAGATCAACATGGAAGTCCTCTTGTGTATCAACATAATTATAGATGGTATTTAGATGCAATTGTTTCGGAATTTCATATGGATCCTACGATGGAGTTCGAAGAATGTTCGAATAAACAACTCGCAAGTGGATTTTTTATTGATTCTACTATGATGGATTGGATTTTAGATAATATAGAAGATTAGTAATGATTATTTACTATTTGAATGTATTGAATTATATTTTTTAAATTTATTTATAGTATATTAAAATACATGTGTCACAAGATAGCATTTTGACGCACGAAGGCAAATTTTGCCAGACCGACTGAAAGGAGGCGGACTCATTTGACGCCAAAAGAAGTGAAGAGCAAACTTTTGAGCAAATTTTCTATGCTTCGCTGGCAAGATTGAATTTTTGAGAACATATAAATATAAGTAGGGTTATGAACGAAAGATCAACACTGGTCGCAACTCTATAAGGCCAATCTACTCCTGAGTTCATTACAATACAATACTTTCCCATCTTACAATGTCTGATAGATGAGTGTTAGCCTAACAGAGAGAATTGATAGCTTTTCTAGATGCTTTTGTCTTTGGACGAGAACTAGACAGAGGACAAGGTCTCATCTCATAGGATTTTTCAATATCCTCATAACCCAGGAAATCCTTATTTTTGACTCTTTGTTGACAGAATCAGTAATCAAACGATGTGTATCCTGAGGGCTCCTATAAAATTGATAATTCCTTCCCACAGCGGTGGGATTCGAAGGCTCCTTAATGTAAAAACGAAGATAAATGGAGCTGTCTACTGTACAATGCACCTATTGGCTCGGATAAATACTGATGCCTTCCGGATACTTTTGATGGTTGTAGAGCCGACCCTGACCACATCATAGCCTTGTACACGTACACTTACTCCTTCTTCAATAGTTGTCTTATAATAAGTTGCGTGCAAGTATAAGTAAATGATCATTTTGAGCGTTTAATAGCAGTTTGAAGAGTTCAGTCTTCATAACTATGTAAATTTGAAATACCAATGACGTCTATAAGTGCTTTATTTGTCCAATAATTGGTTTGATTACGTCATAAGGTATTCAAAACATTGAAAAAGTTTGACAAGTTTCGTGATTAATTTTAAATTAGCAAAGTGTTCCTACCTATAAATACGCGTTTTGATGAATAAAAAAATTGATTATGGTTGATTTGCTCTTTTTTTGCCGTTTTAAAGTTATTTATAGATCAACTATAATCATATAAGGTTAATAAACAACAAATTTGTGTCATTAACAGTTAAGATTCATTTGCTCACAAACAGTTTCATTCCAATAATGTTACAGTTCAGTTTAGTAACGCTCTCCATTATTTTTCCCATTGCTACCATAGTTCGATTTTCATTGGCTCAAGATGAGAACATTGGTAAGTTTTTCCGCCAACACAGTTTTAAAACTCCCACTTACTCCATTTCTTTTCAGTTTATCCATGTAAAACTCCAGATAATTTCGACGCTCACTGCATATCGTTATTTCGTTGTCCACATTTAATAACATCTCTAACCACTCTAAATCCATCGGCGATGGATTTTGTGCAAAAATCGATTTGTTTGGGATGCGAAGCTGGCGACTTTATGGTTTGTTGTGGAGAACCGAGAGTTTTACCATTCCTAGACAAAAATGCCAACAATTTGACAGTTGTTGAACAATCAAATGCTATTAAAGATGATATTGTAAACAAAACCCAAAGGAGACAATTCGTTAAAGACAACCTGTTACCGTCTACAAGATTTTGTGGACAACAACACAGCGATTACAGAGTGGTGGCTCCAGGTGCAGTAGTTGTTGATTTAGACGAACATCCGTGGTTGGTACAACTTAAAATATCCGAAGAAAATGTTGAAGACAATTATAATAGCTGTGGTGGTATCATTATCAACACTCAGTATATATTAACTGACTCTTTATGTGGATTTTTAGCGTAAGTAACTGTTAATGGACAATTCACACTAGCGGTCACATCGTGGCCCGGTCATTCCGAACACGATTTGGTTCCGATCAAATTGTGACTACGCAAAGCACACTTTTGCTTTTTGACCATAGTTGATCGACCGGATAAACCGTGATTGTATCGCGATGTAACCAATAATGTGAAACTTTTTGGCATCGATTTTAAGAGCTGCTATGTAATTTTAGTTTGAGCGTTACTGCTGGACTATACGATACTAGTAGCTCGATAACTTGTAACGACAAATCAACTTTTCGAGAATGTACAGAAGCTTCAATTGAATACCAAATAAGTAAAAGAGTTCTTATGAATGACAAAGCTGATAAATATGGTTTAGCTCTCTTAAAAATAGATGGCGCTATACAGTACTCTGGTAAAAAATTAAGCATAAAATGAATGTTTAAAAAATTATTTTTTGTAGATTACATTCGAGCCATTTGTTTGCCAATTGATGGTAGTTTTAGAACTGAAGATAATTTAATTTACACAGGATGGGGAAGATCCGGTAAAATAAAATATTAATGGCGCGTTTCCACTATGTTAATGTACAAGTAGTTGGAGCTAAGTTGAATAGAGAAGAACCCCTGCGCAACAAAAATTACATAACATCGCTCCACCTGTGAGGTCATTTCCATTACGGATTGTCACGCCTCATTTATTGCCACTTTGACATCCCACTCTTCTAATTACAAACAATAACATTGAGTGCCATTTTCGTACTGTCATCTTAATCTGCCATCTGCCATCTTAAATTTTTAAATTGGAATGTTTACTTCACATCTATTTTTAAACGCCATCTTGCATTTTAAATTTACACGCCCACTTGCCGCCAAATTTAAATTTCCCGCCATTTCTTGCTGTTGGAACGTCATATCCGGTCAAGAAACAAGCTATACTGCTATCCAGTTAGTAGTTGCCCAAGTAAAGTGGGTTCAGTGGTCTCTTCTATATCTGACTTAGCTCCTACTGCTGACTGTTGTCGAATTGCAAAGTGAAGACGTCTCATTAACCTCAAAAATTAAAATTTACGACGTCACTATAATATTTTTTTTTAGGTTCGGGAGTAAAAAAAATTAAACTTAATTATGATGTTAAATCGTCTGAAGTTTGCTACGGTGTAGCGTCTGGTCTAAAAGAGTTGGCAGAGAGAGAAAATATAAGTGTAGCTTGTCTTAAACCTCAAGGAGAACATTTTAACAACACGTGTTTAGATCAACATGGAAGTCCTCTTGTGTATCAACGTAGTTATCGATGGTATTTGGATGCAATTGTTTCGGAATTTCATATGGATCCTACGATGGAGTTCGAAGAATGTTCGAATAAACAAATCGCAAGTGGATTTTTTATTGATTCTACTATGATGGATTGGATTTTAGATAATATAGAAGATTAGTAATGATTATTTACTATTTGAATGTATTGAATTGTATTTTTTTAATTTATTTAAATTAGTTTACCTTGCTTTACCGATACTAAAGTGCTTGCCATATCTAAGCGAACCTAAATGCGCAGAAGAGCAAGTGAGAAAGCTGTAGAAAAACTCGCCCAAACATTGTTTTCACAATGGTTTTCACGTATATGTAACCTTGGTTATGAGGTAGTACACAGTTTTGCTTTCTGCGCAGGTCGCTTACATATAGCAAGCATTCGACTATGTTTTTTAAATTTATAAACATATCACGTATTTAAAGATTTTCTTTTTCCCATTGAAATTACATTTACACAGTGAGTTTATGTAAATCAGAAATAATAGAGGACGAAAGACGGAACGCATCCGAACATCCATGAGAAATCATCGACAGTAGCAAAAGCTTTCAAGAAACAGTTGTTCGATTCCAAATCAGTATATCTACAGTCCCTGTTTGTGGGAGGCCTCATTCTAATGGTCACAGAAGATCAATAGAAACTTCAGGATTTGAAGAGAAATTAATGAAGGACTAAAAATGTCTACACAGCCTATAAACAGTGCCTTGAAAGTTACTGTATTGTACTCAGCGGTCGATTGGCTACTAAGCTTTACAGAACTGCGACCAGTGTTGGTCTTTGGTTCATAACCTTACTCTAATGTGCATGTAACCATGCACTAATGTACTCAGGAATTCAATCTTGCCAGCGAAGCATAGAATGCCTCTCCGAAGTTTGTTTTTCACTTCTTTAGGCGTCAATTGGTCCCTCCCTAAGTATTTTAGCCTAAGCCGAGCCAATCCATCGCAATTGCAGAGAATGTGTGTGAATTCCATCTCCAATTCACAGAGTCTGCATATGGCACTATCCTCTAGGCCCAGTTTCTTGAGGTGGTATCTCACTGGGCAGTGTCCAAGTAAACAGACCTGTGACGAGTCTGATTTCATTTTTTGATAATAGAAGAAGCTTTTTAGCATTCGTGGTCAAGCACTCAATGAATTTCTTCGACCGTTTTTGTCCCGGTGCGTTGTTCCAGTGAGAATTTTTGTTCTCAGTTTCCCATTTTTAGGATCTCCGCCCTTCTATGTGTTCTTGATAGTCCTCAGAATGGTTCGAGTCCATTCGGGAGAGCTTATGAGACTGTTCTAGCTAATTAATCAGCTATTTCGTTTCCTTCAATTTCCTCCTGACCCGACATCCAATGAAGGACAACTTTGTTCTCCCTTACCAGAGTTTTGAGGGGTAGTCTGCAATCCCAAGTGGATAAAAACTCACAGCTATTGGGTTTGAGTGCCTTTACCTCAGCTTGGCTGTCAGACTTATGTAGACTTTTTTCTCTTTAAATTCTTTCGTAGGCATCCTCGAGCATAATTGTGGGATATAGGACTTCTAAAGTCCTGTATTTTGTTTAAGTTTAAGTTCCATCTGAATACCATGTGGAGGAGTTTGGTTCCAGTTGTATTGATTGACTTCTAGCCGTGTTGCGGGCCTGAATAACCATCTCGAACAGTGTCTGGAAGTCAAACACTCTTGGAATGACAATTAAGGGTTTTTCAAATAATTCTGGCTCTAGAAGGTCCAGAATCTTCAGATGATCTTATGCGTAACTTCAGTTGTGATGATTAATTAAAGACTGTGGCGCACTTGAGCGAAGCGAAGCGCGGCGTAGTTGAGCGGATCGAGGAAAATTTTATAGTTTAAATGGATTCTTATGGAGACAATAAGCGAAGCGCCGAAAAGAATACTTTAGAAGCATTACACACAAAAATTGATCTTCTCTTCGCTTCACTTCGCCAGGCACGTAACTGGTTTCCTAAAAGCAGGTACGCACTTGGTGGCCACAAATATTTTTTCACTCTATGACCACCCGAACCGAAAGTCAAAAATAAGCCAAATGTGAAGCATAATCTTTTAACTTAAACTTTGTTTTTTCGTTAATTAATTAAATTAAAATATGATTAAACGATTAACCATTTACGATAATGATAAATCTGAAGGTTCATCAGTACTTTATAATTAGACCTCGTAGATGTATTAACTCGAAGTTTGTGAATTCCCATCTTTGTAGTTTAAGGCCAAATATATTTATATACAAAAACGTGTTCTTTAACAATCCAAGTCAGTTGGTAAGATGAAGGCTCGGTTAGTGTTTCTTATTTTGGCGTACACAATAACTTCCTCATTAACGAGTGGAGATGTTGGTAAGTAAAATAATTAATTCAATGCATTCGTGACCCTGACTTTATCTTTTATTAAAATAATTAATTTCCATTCTCTGCACAACTAACACATAACATAAGAATTTATTAATGATTTAAATTCCAGCATTTCCATGTGAAACTCCCGATGGAGAACACGCTTACTGCGTCTCATTATTTTCGTGTCCACATTTAATTAAATTATTAGCAACTTTTGACCCAGAGGCCACTGATTACGTTAAACAATCAGTTTGTTTAGGTTGTGAAGCAGGCGACGTAATGGTTTGTTGTGGGACACCAAACAATTCTACCGAAACAACAACAACGTCGGCAAAACCACCACAAACTCTTCCGAATGTACCACCAAAGGTAAATGTTGATGTAGTGAAGAATGACACCAAAGAAGCTAGAAGAGAATACGTTAGAACTAAACTTTTACCTTCACAAAGATTTTGTGGACAACAACATACCGATGATAGAGTTTACGAAAAAAATGAAACTGCTTTGGATGAATTTCCTTGGATAACTCACCTATTTTTAGCCGATTTAGATGAGTACGAGTATGAGTTTGCTGATAGGTGTAGTGGAGTTTTGATAAGTAATCGTTACGTTTTAACCGACGCTTACTGTGGAGCAGAAACGTAAGTGAGGTTTCTAAAAGAATTACTTTTTATTCTGAAAAAAAATAGTTTCAGAGTCAGACTTGGGCAACATAACACTCATAAAAATATAAGTTGTGTTCAAGAATCGTCAGTTGTTGAGTGTACTGAACCAGTTGTTATAAGAAAAGTTGAGAAACGAGCACGTAGTGGAAAACAGTCGAATGGACCGTACGATTTAACGCTAATAAGGCTAAACCAAACAGTACAATATACAGGTAAGTGAAAATTATCTTCAGGAAAAATTGTTTACGGAAAAAACGTTTTAGAATACATTAGACCAATTTGTTTACCAACTGCCGGTTCCAAAAGACCAACGAATGAGAATTATTTGACGTTTTCCGGATTTGGAGCGACAAGTAATTATTTCCAACTTGCAAAAGTCCCAATATTTTAAATTTTGATTATTTTAGCTGCAAATGAAGTTGTAAAAAAGAGAATTACGTACAATTTGACAAATTCGCAAGTTTGTTACAATGCAAGTTATGGATTGGAAGGAAACGTTAAATTTGCTAACGTGAGTTTAGCTTGCCTTGAACCACCACCTGGAAATACTTTAGATGCTTGTAATGGAGAACATGGAAGTCCTCTTATGTACAAACACAAACATAAATGGTTTGCAGATGCAATTATTATAGAAGTGTTAGGAGTGCAAAGTGGTCCAAGCTTATGTAGTACCACAGATCCAGTATCAGGAATTTATATAACTCCAACTATGATGGATTGGATTTTAGATAATATTGAAGATTAATTAGAAATGTTGTAAAACTATTTAAATTAAATTTTATTTATTTACTGTAATTAGCACAAATAAAACATTTTTAAAAAGAGCTCATTCGTCTGTAGGAGATCTGAGAACTATATGTAGACAATATTTAATTTGGATTTAGCAGTGTGGTTAGAATATGGAAGGCGCTGTTTACACTTTTGTTCATCATGTACAACGCAGTTCTAGAACTACCAATGCCAGAAGAGACCGTCCTCTATGGATTCGCTAACGACGTAATTTTGGTCGAGCGCGAACGAAGCAGTTCCAAACATACTTCGTTGGACAGCAGAGAGTGACTTTACACTAGTCCCAGAGAAGTAGGATGGGGTGATGGTATGTGGAAGAAGCAGTTTCCCGCCCATTATAATACGACTGCACGAAGTCGACATCCATCTCAAAGACTCCGTCAAGATTCTCGACGTAATAGTCGACAAGCACTTCAACTACGCCAGCACATCTTGGAAGCCTCGGCTAGGGCATCATCTACCACCACCCAGATGGCAAGACTTATGCCCAACACAAAAGGGCATAAGCCGGCAAAGAGGAGACTGCTCGCCATGGTCGTGCAATCATGCTGTATGCGGCTCCTGTCTGACATGAGGCACTGACCGTTAAAAGAAGCGAGGTCAGGATGTTGAGAGTCCAGCGGCAGAGGGCACTTAAGGTTGCCTGCGCCTACAGAACTGTCTCTTTGGACTCTGTGCTACTAGTGGCCTCCATGTCACCGATTCATCACCTGGCCTTGGAAAGAGACACAAAGCGCGAAGAGAGTCCAACAACCCGCGCTAATACCATCGCGTGGCAGCGCCGCTGGACAGAAACTGAGAATTACCAATGGACTCGATCCCTCATACCTAACTTCCAACAATGAATAGAGAGAAAACATGGCGAACTGTCATACCATCTGACGCAAATCTTCACAGACCATGGATGCTTCAACGCATACAAGCTACGGAACGGAAAGTTGGCCTATCTCAAGTGCGAGCACTGCGACAGAAACGATACCGCAGAACATACCCTATTCTACTGATACCGCTGGGAACAGAGACGGATCACGGCGTCACTGAGAGTCGATGAAACTCTGACTCCAGCCAACCTCGTCAACATTATGCTTCGAGACGAGAAAAGCTGGAGAACCATAGTAGAGTTGGTTCACAGGATAATGAAAACTAAAAAGCAACTGCAGAGAGAGCAGCAAACAAGACGGCGCTGAGGATAGAACCTGAACGGCAACACCGAGGAAAGAGCAAAGACCTCTTGACAAACCTACATCGGAAGAAATTCGAAATGCGGATTCCCAAGTACATTTTAGGATTAGTGGATAACACCAGCCCAGGGCGAACAATTTCCCTGGCGGCTTCCACACATCCCCCTGCGTAGATCCAGCAAGAGGCGTTTATAAAGGAGGTTAGGTTAGATAGGAGCTTCTTGATTTACTGGACAACAACAACGATGATCAAAAAATGTGTGTCAATTTGTCCACCTGAATCTACAGATTGAGACTCGGACATTTTTAGAAGAGGTGTGATTTTAATCATATTTCTACTATCCATTTATAAAAACCGTTGATGATGTCGTACCTACGAAATAGATCACCCTGTATAAACTATTTTGGTGCCAAAAAATGAGCAATGTAAATCGACGTGTCCTAGTTTATTTCCAAAATTTTTAAAGGCCGAGGTATTCCATTCCTTCTGCACACCTTGTATAACATTTTATGTATGTTTTATAACGTGTTTTGTTATATAAACGCAGCTATATTGCGAAATGGCTGTTGTAGAATTTTTCTTCTTCAAAGTCACCTTGGATTTTTGCTCAGAATTATCTTTATGTCACTGACCAACCTGACCAATTCATATGATGAAAGTTTTCCGCTTTGATGCATTAATCCCTACTATTATCATTATCGAATTGAAGTGGAAATGCATTCCAAACTTTTTCTTTATAACCAATTAACCAGTTCCAGTGTAGATTTCCTGTGTATGGAATAATCCACAATTAATATAGGTACATCATATTTACACTGATTTGTGACGGATATGCCTAGGTGAAATTATATTTTTTTATTCAAAATTTGATTAACATTTTTAGTTTGCTCTTTGAGATCTCATAGATTTATGGAACTCAACATTCATAATTTATTTCGAAGTATTATTAATCATGGTATTTGGTAAGTCGAATACTTGGTTGCTTCTTATTTTGGTGCATGTAGAATTTGTCTTCATCAACACTGAAAATATTGGTAAGTAAATCAGCTAGGGGAAATTAGCAAATCCTTTAAAAATGTGCATATGCAAAGTCTCCGCGTGACCCTGACTTTGTATTTTATTAAAATTAATGTCAATTCTTATGCAAACACATTAACATTAATAATAATATTAATATAATTAATGATTGAATTTATTAGCAATGCTACTAAATAATTTCAATTAATTCATAATCTCTTGAAGTCTTTGATTCTCTTATTTTACCGATTTTATAATTTTTTTACCTTCATTTACCACCTTGTAGACAGGACTGGGCAAAATACTCCAATAAATGCATTTAAAATACAAAATACATTTATAATGTGTATTTAAAATACAAAATAGTATTTGAAGTACTAAACAAAATACAAAATACATAAACTAGAATTGTTATACAGTCCGACAAAAATTAAATAATCTTTATTATATTATATTACATGATAGACCATACTGTATTATATTCCGTATAAACAATGGCAGAAAAAATGACTGCTATGCTTATAATATTGACAATGGGTGCATTCACCGGACGTAACAGTTGTGGAGCAGCTACCAAATCGTTCGTTGGGATCTTTTCCCACAGCTGCTCCATAACTGTTACGTCCGGTGAATCCGTCCATTGTGTTGACACTTCAATCTTAAGACTTCAATTGTATTTTAAACAGTATTTGAAATAAAGCTCTTCAATTTTCGGAGAAACATACAAAATACTTTCATTGTACGTATTTAAAATACAAAATACAATTGTATTTTATACAGTATTTCAAATAAAGTATTTGAAATAATGCTCTTCAATCTTCAGACTAACCTACAAAAAACTTTTATTGGATGTATTTAAAGTACAAAAGCAATGTATTTTATACAATATTTGAAATACAGTATTTGAAATAATGCTCTTCAATCTTCCAACTATCATACAAAATACTTTCACTGTAAGTCTTTAAAATACAAAATACAATTGTATGTATTTAAAATAAAAAATACAATTGTATTTTATAAAGTATTATAACATACAAAAAACTTTTATTGTATGTATTTAAAATACAAAAAACAATTGTATTTTATACAGTATTTCAAATACAGTATTTGAAATAATGCTCTTCAATATTCAGACTAACATACAAAAAACTTTTATTGTATGTATTTAAAATACAAAAAAGAATTGTATTTTATACAATATTTAAAATACAGTATTTGAAATAATGCTCTTCAATCTTCGAACTATCATACAAAATACTTTCATTGTAAGTATTTAAAATACAAAATACAATTGTATGTATTTAAAATAAAAAATATAATTGTATGTATTTAAAATACAAAATACAATTGTAAGTATTTAAAATACAAAATACAATTGTATTTTATAAAGTATTATAACATACAAAAAACTTTTATTGTATGTATTTAAAATACTAAAAACAATAGTATTTTATACAGTATTTAAAATAATGCTCTTCAATATTCAGACTAACATACAAAAAACTTTTATTGTATGTATTTAAAATACAAAAAACAATTGTATCTATTTAAAATACAAAATACAATTGTAAGTATTTAAAATACAAAATACAATTGTATTTTATAAAGTATTATAACATACAAAAAACTTTTATTGTATGTATTTAAAATACAAAAAACAATTGTATTTTATACAGTATTTCAAATACAGTATTTGAAATAATGCTCTTCAATATTCAGACTAACATACAAAAAACTTTTATTGTATGTATTTAAAATACAAAAAACAATTGTATTTTATACAATATTTAAAATACAGTATTTGAAATAATGCTCTTCAATCTTCGAACTATCATACAAAATACTTTCATTGTAAGTATTTAAACTACAAAATACAATTGTATGTATTTAAAATAAAAAATATAATTGTATGTATTTAAAATACAAAATACAATTGTAAGTATTTAAAATACAAAATACAATTGTATTTTATACAGTATTTCAAATACAGTATTTGGAATAATACCTAGCCCTGCTTGTTATACAGTTAATCCTTTATTCTCCACCCCTTCTGATGCCCATAGATTTAATGATTAGATCAGATTTTGATAATAATTGGGTTTGCTACTATTTAGGGTTGTACTAATTAATTATTACAATTGTATCTATTTAAAATACAAAATACAATTGTAAGTATTTAAAATACAAAATACAATTGTATTTTATAAAGTATTATAACATACAAAAAACTTTTATTGTATGTATTTAAAATACAAAAAACAATTGTATTTTATACAGTATTTCAAATACAGTATTTGAAATAATGCTCTTCAATATTCAGACTAACATACAAAAAACTTTTATTGTATGTATTTAAAATACAAAAAACAATTGTATTTTATACAATATTTAAAATACAGTATTTGAAATAATGCTCTTCAATCTTCGAACTATCATACAAAATACTTTCATTGTAAGTATTTAAACTACAAAATACAATTGTATGTATTTAAAATAAAAAATATAATTGTATGTATTTAAAATACAAAATACAATTGTAAGTATTTAAAATACAAAATACAATTGTATTTTATACAGTATTTCAAATACAGTATTTGGAATAATACCTAGCCCTGCTTGTTATACAGTTAATCCTTTATTCTCCACCCCTTCTGATGCCCATAGATTTAATGATTAGATCAGATTTTGATAATAATTGGGTTTGCTACTATTTAGGGTTGTACTAATTAATTAGTATTAATTAAGCAGTAATTAATTATGTTAATTTTATTTAAAATTATAAAGATTGAATTTTATAAATTGTTCTTCGTTTATCATTTATCACCGCTGATTGCCCAAAAGGTAATGTTGAATTTGGAGAGTTTAAAAACAATTTTTTCCCGTTTAATAAAGCATTAATACAGGACCGTAGCTAGGCTGTGTTATCAGGGCAGGCTCAAAAAATTTCAAAAGATGCTGAAAGCTAAAATCAGGGCTTTCTCTCTTCTGGATTTGTATAACTCTGTCGACCACTGTAATCTTTTCTGAGGATTGAAGTTTTTTGCCCAATATTTGCAAAATATTGATATTCTCTAACCAATATTTTTTTCTTCGGCACTATTTAGGAACTTATCGTTTTACTATTATTGCGAAATCCTTAACAAGCTCTGGTTAGAACACGCTTAAAATTTTCTGGCTACCCCTGGCTACGGCTCTGCATTAATAATTTTATTTTAAAAGGTAGAAAAATAGTTTGAACTTTTTGGTTTGCCCTGGAAGTAGTAATTTTCAGATCATTAAGGGGTTTATTATTTTTACTGTTAAAATTTCTGAAGTGATTAAAATTCCTTAACCTAAAAGTGGTAACTCTACACTCTACTCTTTGAATTAATTTGTGATTGAAATTTCAGCATTTGATGAAATCGTTATCAACCTTTGACCCCGAACCAATCTTTTATAGAAATTGTTCTATAATTCTTTATAGAAAAACGTGTTTTAAAGACGAAGTCATTCAATGAGATGCATCCTTGGTTGTTTGTTTTTTTGATCCATCTAATTTGTTCTTCATTAACAAGTGGAGATGTTGGTAAGTAAATAATATAATGAATAATTCAATTAAAAACGTTTAAAAAACCAGTGACCATGATTTTCTAATTTATTAAAATACTTCAAGGAATTAACATTTAAATAAGAGTAAGCTAACTCCAGTTAAATAATTGACAAACAAAAGAATTTATTTGTGGTTTAAATTTCAGTTTTTCCTTGTGTAACTCCAGATGAGGAACACTCTTACTGCGTCTCATTATTTTCATGTCCCCATTTAATGAAATTATTATCAACTCTTGACCCTGCAGCTATCGATTACGTCAAAAAATCAGTTTGCTTGGGTTGTGAAGCTGGTGACGTAATGGTTTGTTGTGGATCATCAAAAGTTTTTACAGAAGCGACGACCACAAAATTATCAGAAATTGTACCGAGTACACCAAAAGTAGAATACAATCATTGTAGAATACAAACCACTAGGCATATGGCTCCTGCTTCAGTAGCTAGAAGAGACCATGTTAAAACTAAACTTTTGCCTTCACAAAGGATTTGTGGACAACAACATACGGATGATTACGTTTACAAAAAACTGAAACTGCTTTAGATGAATTTCCGTGGATGGCTCACCTAGAGGAGACCTACAATTCTGAAGAGTATCGTATAAAGTGTAATGAAGTATTAATAAGTAGTAGTTACGTCTTAACGGTTAGTTTATGTGGACTCAATACGTAAGTATAGTATCTTCTAGAAAGATTGAATTAACCATTCTAAAAAAATATAGTGATAGAGTCAGACTTGGACAACACAGCACCCAAAAAAATGTAGCATGTGTTCAAGAATCATCAACAAAGATAGATGAGTTTACACAACCAGTTCTTATAAGGGGAGTTGAAAAAAGCATATCTAATAGAAATGTTGGTAATAACTTCCAGAACCATATTGAGTACGGCTTAATGCTACTAAAATTAAACAAAAGTGTCGAATTTTCAGGTGAGAGGAAGTTGTCTTTGAAAAAAAGTTTTTTACATAAATAAATTTTAGAATACGTCAGACCAATTTGCTTACCGATTGATGGGTCTAAAAGACCCACGAATGAAAATTATTTGACCTTTTCTGGTTTTGGAGCAGAAGGTAATAAATTATAGTCAAAATCTCTTATTTCTCTACATCAGTAAAGTTTTTATTCTTTTAGATGAAAGTGAAGTTGTAAAGAAGAGGATTGCTTATAATTTGACTAGTTCGCAAGTTTGTTACGATCAAGATGAATATTTGGAGAAAGAAATTGAAATGACTTCAGGAGCGACTTTAGCTTGTCTTGTACCCCCACCTGGAAATACATACAGTGCTTGTTCTGGAGAACGCTCCTCTTATGTACAAATATCGTAAACATAAATGGTTCGTGGATGCATTGTTTGTCGATGTAGCAGGACGTATCTTTTTGGATACATCATGTAGTGCTACAGCTGCAGTAGCAGGAATTTATATAACACCGACCTTAATGGATTGGATACTGGATAATATTGAAGATTAATTAAAAGTATTTTTTAATCACTTTTTATTGTAATTTTCTACATACTGTGAGGATTAGCGTCGCATAGTGGCCATATTGCGGACGTTGTGGTTGGGCCAAATGATTTTATTTTAAATTCTCTGGATTTTTATAGTTTCTTATTGTAAAAAATATACTTTTTTAATATCTTAATATTATAACACAATATTTGTAATCAAAATAAAATTTTATAAAACGAACCGTCAAAACTTACCTGCATAAAATTCAAGCTCGTTTTATACAAATATTGAATTTAGGTTGGTGATTTCTGACATAGCATTGCGCTACTTATTATAGCAGTTATACGTTTGGTGGCGCTGATGCTAACTTACAGTTCGCCTGTTTAGTCCAATCAGCTTAGTGATTTTCATAGGGGTCAACCTCTAACTAATTAGTAACAGGACGGGACCACTTTTAAAAATTTTCATTTGGTGAGTAAAAACAGGGGAAAAAAAGTCTACCGTTTTTTTTTGCATACATACAAAGTTATAGGCCATTGAAGAAAAAGAGGGTGTTCTGCAGTGCTTTTTTGCAAAATACTTGAAAAGGAAGCCAAATATCGATAAAATGTAAAGGACCAATATTGTTGAGCATAAAATTACTAACAAAAAATATGTTACATGTTTTGAGTTTTGACAATCTATTAAGGTGCTACGACCGTTTTCTTAAAGTAGTCATTTTTCCAAATTGTTAATTAACAAAATAATGTTTTAACCTATTTGCAACGCAATTACAATTCTGAAAAAATTCACCTGTTATCTGACATTGTTAGAGAAGATATCCTATGAGTTTCAGATTGTTTCAAGCTCATTTGTCTAAATTATGGTTTTTTATTCATTAAAAAAAAGGATTTTTTTTTCATTTTTATTCTTTGCAGTTTTAACAACTTTCGAGTTGGCAGAGACTAATCAAACTATGTTAATCTTGTTCCTTATGCAATTTCCGACAAAAATTGTCTACTTCACTTTTTTGTATCGTCATTTGTTTCTTAATTATTCGCGTGCAAACTTGAAAATTAGTATGCACGCGAACACCAACGCTAGATATCTATTGTTAGGCTACTTTTTAATTTTTATTGCCTGTTTCATCATTCCTCGATCTCCATTGCTTCGTCGTTTTCAGAATAGATGAAAGCTTTTTTCTTGTCCATCGTCTTTTTCAATTTCTTCGTCACTGATAACACTCATTCGGTCACCTTCAACTTCTTGAATAATATTATCGTTGTCTTCTTCATCTTCGAATTCTATTTCTGAACTTATTCGATTGGTAAGCGACGTTCCTTGACAAGAAAGACATGCTAGAGAGCATCTTAAACCGGATTTGCAGCTTTCGTACGCTTTACCACAAGATCCTTTGCATTTGCGCAATATTATTCTCAGTAATTCATCGGGAGCTGGCTTCAATGTTGTCGTCGTTGAAGTTTTTTTTGCAAAGCTACCACCAATGATGGCACCAACATGACAGTATTTCCAGGGAGTCTACTTTCAAATGCTGAAATGGCTAGATCCATGATTCAAACGATTCTCCATTGGGGTTGGAAACTAACACAGTCTGATGGTCTCATGCCAACTATGACAACATTAAGACTAGTTTTAGTACCTGTGAATTACTGAGAGTAATATCGTGCAAATGCAAAGAATCTTGTGCAAATCCTGTTTAAGATACTCTCCAGCATGTCTTTCTTGTCAAGGAACGTCGTGTACCAATCGAATAAGTTCAGAAATAGAATTCTAAGATAAAGAAGACGACGATAATCTTATTCAAAAAGTTGTCGAGGATCAGGCCCGAGAGGTTATTGAAGGTGACCGAATGAGTGTTATCAGTGACGAAGAAATTGAGAAAGACGATGGGCAAGAGAAAACCATTCATTGATTCTGAAAACGACGAAGCAATGGAGATCGAGGAATGATGAAACAGGCAATAAAAATTAAGAAGTAGCCTAACAATAGTTAGGCTAATTTTCAAGTTTGCACGCGAATAAAACAGAAACAAATGACGACACAGAAAATTGGAGAGGACAATTTTTGTCGGAAATTTCATAAGGAACAAGATTATCATAGTTTAATATTAGTCTCAGCCAATTCTAAAGTTGTAAAACCTGCAAAAAACTAGAACGGAAAAAAATTCTTTTTTTTAATGAATAAAAAACCATAATTTAGGCAAATGAGCTTGCAACAATCTGAAACTCATAGAATATCTTCTCTAACAATGTCAAATAACAGGTGAATTTTTTCAGAATTGTAATTGCGTTGCAAATAGGTTAAAACATTATTTTGTTAATTAACAATTTGGAAAAATGACTACTTTAAGAAAACGGTCGTACCACCTTAATAGATTGTCAAAACTCAAAACATGTAACATATTTTATGTTAGTAATTTTATGCTCAACAAGATTGGTCCTTTACATTTTATCGATATTTGGTTTCCTTCTCAAGTATTTTGCAAAACAGCACTGCAGAACACCCTCTTTTTCTTCAATGGCCTATAACTTCGTATGTATGCAAAAAAAAACGGTAGACTTTTTTTTCCCTGTTTTTACTCACCAAATGAAAATTTTTAAAAGCGGTCCCGTCCTGTTACTAATTAGTTAGAGGTCCAATGTTTAATGTGATTGGACTAGTTACTTTTGGGTCGGTTAGGTTAGATGCAACTTTAAAACCCATTAACGTCCACCGGAACCATATTATGATGAGAGTAACTTTTGTACATTAAAATGACTAACCTATGCCATAACGGTTTTCCGCTTTGTCGCATTACCCCTACTATTATTTACAAATCGCAGTGAAAATGCACTTGAAACATTTTCTTGATAATTAGTTCCAACGTAAATTTCTGTGGAAAACGTACGTTTTTGTACAACTGATTTGTGACGAATGCCTCTAGGTGAAACTAAATTTTCTTATTCAACACTTAATTAAATTTTTGCACTTTTAGAAAAATCTGCAGATTTTTAAAGTACTTTTTAATTAAATCGCATACATTTATGTAACTCAACATTCAGAAATTAATCCCAAATATTTTAATAAGATGAAAGCTCGGTTGTTTCTTATTTTGGCGCATTTAGAATTGGTCTTCATCAACAGTGAAAATATTGGTAAGTAAATCAAAGAGGGGTAATTAACGAATCGTAGAAAAATGTGCATGTGCAATGCATTCGTGTGACCCTGACTTTATATTTTAATAACAGTAATTTCAATTGTCACGCAAAGCATTATTAAGAACACATCTAATAATTGAATTTCTTAGCCAAGTACTCACGTTATAAGAAAATAATTGCGACTCAAGTCGAACGCAAGCGGAGGAATTCGCAGCTTAACTCAAACTTTTCAGTTTAGCAGTGGCGCGTAAAGATTGTCAATAAATAAAAGGTTTTTATGACTTTGATGGTTATTAACTGTAATATTGACATACAGAACGGTATAGTATTTTTAAAAGACACAACAATTTATACCTGCTATTTTAAAACTGCCCAAAGCTTTTTTAAGGGTTGTTTAAAAAACATTTGTCTACGACAATAATACTACCTGTCAATCACTTTGCTTCGGTTCTTGTTTGACTTCTAGGGCTATTGTTAAAGTACTTAAAAATTCAAAATCATAAAAACCATTTATTATTAGTTTTTCTTTACTGTCTTATCTGTTATAGACTATATAGTTTCTAATAGGGTTGAACCCACCTGCTAACGTCAATGCGCACAGAAAATAACATACTACTTATTTAAAGGGTTACCACGAATAGCATTTTGAACCCGCCCGACCAATTTAAGTCTTTCGCGCAATGACGCTGTAGGATCTTCTCTATTGGAAAACAGTCTAACAGTTATAGGGGAGAGTGGGGTATAATGATCCCTCTAAGAAAGAATGCCTCATAGAGGAACTAAAGTAAGTGTTAAAACAGCGGATCTTTTTATAAAAGATAGAGTATAGTTTACTTAAACTTTTGGCAAGGTCACCTGGGTTAAATGATTAAAGTGCTTTTGTAGCAAAGGACATAATGCACACCCAGCAAAATAATCATTTCACCCCAAAGGTGAGGGTAAAATGATCCCTTCAATCGGGTAAAACGATCCCACACTGAATAATATTATCTACTTACTTATTTGTGATTGAGTTTCATAATTTATATAACCATAGCAATCGCAAAATAGTCACTAAAAATAAACCCTTTTTTGACAAATCGCAGCGCCCTCTGTATGGAAGTAGTTGGTATGGAAATTTTCCTCGCGGTAGATCATAGAGGAAGGTGCGATGTAACTTTTGATTCTGGTCTAAAAGCCCTCGATGCCATAGGAAAGGTGCCAGGAGTCTCGCCGCGAGGGTCATTTCTTGTCCCCCCTTCCGTGGGGCGCGTATGGGAGGTATCGAGAAACCGATATCGGACCGACGATCTAGACTCTCTAGAGACGCCCGATCCGGAATTTGAATTTAACGGTAAAAAAAAAGTTTTTAGCCTACGCCGAAATTTCGGGGATTCCTTACACTCGGAATCCGCCGAAGGGATCGATCTGAATTTGTGCCTAACGACGGTCGAAGGTCCGAGGGTGAACCAATGTCTCTTGGAATTTTGAATATTTGTTTACTTTTTGCTGTGCGATATTTCAAAGTTGGAAGACGATTTTTGGAAATTTTGTGACGGCCACTGCGTGGCCATCTGTCGTTTATTTTCAAAACTAAAATCGGGGCATTTATGGGGCAACCCTAGCAACCCTAGTTTTGCCCCAAATGCACTCAGTGGATCTAATCTAACTTACAAATTTTCAATGAGGAAATGCGCGTGCAACTATCTAAGGTTTCTAAAGTCCAAATATACCATAACACGTTGTACGCACATCCGATTCAATAAATAACAGCACATAGGTTCAATGCAGAATTTAAAAAGCTCTTACCTTATATCAATGAGTGAAAAAGAAAACAAACGAAAATAACTGTAATACGAACGTCTAAGAACTTACTACATGAACTGCACGTAAGTGACCTGAAGGGATCTTTATACCCCACTCTCCCCTACTAAAGACTGTTATAGTTTATCAATAAATAAACGCTTCTTATGGCTTTGACTATTTGTACTTTAAGTCTTTGTCCTAATTTGGCTTATCATTTTCCTAGCCTAGTTTTTTGGCCTACATTTAATTATCCTTTTGCCCCTAGTCTACGTAGGTTTTTGACCTCAAGTTTATGGAATTAATAAATATTTAAATCGCATTAAACATTACAATTAATTTGTCATTGAAATTTCAGCATTTCCCTGTGAAACTCCAGATGGGGAACATTCTTACTGCGTCTCATTATTTTCGTGCCCGCATTTAATAGAATCTTTATCAACTGTTGACTCTGACGCGATCGATTACGTCAAACAATCAATTTGTTTAGGTTGTGAAGCAGGTGACTTTATGGTTTGTTGTGGAACGCCAAAAAAGTTTACCGTAAAAACAAGCACGTTACCAAAAATTATTGTCAGCGTACCACCAGAAGTGGATGCATTGAAGAACGAAACCAAAGAAGCTAGACGAGAATATGTTAGAACTAAACTTTTACCTTCACAAATAATTTGTGGACAACAACATACCGATGACAGATTCTATGATAGAAATGAAACTGCTGTAGATGAGTTTCCGTGGATAGTTCAACTTGAGAATACTTCTTATTTTGAATACTATTCTATAATGTGTAATGGAGTGTTAATAAGTAATCGTTACGTTCTAACGAGTAGCTATTGTGGAGAAGATACGTAAGTAGTGTTTTCTTAATTCTAATTCACGATTGTAAAAAAAATATAGTGATCTAGTCAGACTTGGGCAACACAGCAACCACAAAAATGTAACTTGTGTTCAAGAATCGTCATTATTTGTTGAGTGCACAGACCCAGTTGTTAGAAGAAATGTTGAAAAACGCATAGTTATTGGAGAGGTTTGTGATAACTACTACACTCCATACCACTTAATGCTAATAAGATTAAACGAAAGTGTCAAATTTTCAGGTGAGAGGAAGTTTTGTTTGAATGTTTTTTTAATTTAAATTCATTTTAGAATACATCAGACCGATTTGTTTACCAATTGATGGGTCTCAAAGGCTCACCAGTGAGAATTATTTGACCTTTTCTGGTTTTGGAGCAGAAGGTAATTATAGTTGAAGTTCAATAAGTCGCACTTCTACACAATGAGTCGAAAACCTCTACAATGGTATTCTTTTTTCTGTTTGCTTGATCTCTGCCGATACGTTTGAACTCCCACGATACGTGTAGCGCCTGACGATTGTTGACTGCAACCCAAACAACAACTATCATTAGCGTCTATTCTCTAAACCCACAATTGTAGATAGTGACTCATTCCTAATATAGGTTTATAAGCTTTAACGAACTATATAGCGCGGCTTCTATTGAGATAGATGCAGAAAACAGGTGCCGCTTTAATAGCATAACGTACTTTACTATAATTTGATCAAATCTTGGTAGTAGAAGTGGATCCGAGTACAAACGATTTCAATAATGCTGTACCGAAAAATGTCGATGTAATCTATTCTTCATTTGATAATCGACACGTCTATCTACATTTGTGGATTTAAAGTATAGTTAAGTTTAGATTTTTATTTTATATCAGGTACCTATATTTTTATAAATCAAAAATGGAACAGTGTAGGCAAGCATCAAATATTGTATTAATTTTGTGACAAGTGACAACTGTCACAAATAACAATTATATTTCAGTTTGACGTTTAGATGTTTACCTACACTGATCCAATTTTTGATTTTACCGCCATTCATTCAAATGAAAAATGATCGTATGATTTTTTTAGATGACGAAGATGAAGTTTTAAAGAAGAGAATTACTTATAATTTGACTAATTCTCAAGTTTGTTACGATGCAGCTGACGGATTGAAGGAAACACTTGAATTGACTGACTCGACTTTAGCTTGTCTTGTACCTCCACCTGGAAATACATTAGCTCCTTGTTGGGGAGAACATGGAGCTCCTCTTATGTACAAGTATAAATACAAATGGTTTGCAGATGCAATTTTTATTGATGTACTAGGGCACTTGTCTGATACAGTATCACTATGTAATGCTACAGTTCCTATCGCAGGAATTTTTATAACCCCAACCATAATGAATTGGATATTAGATAATATTGAAGATTAATTTTATTAAATGTATTTTTTTAATCATCCTTATTGTCTTTTATTAAATAGGCTTAGGTCTTGTTATTTTCATGATCAATAATCCACACGTTTGACACCACTGCTGACGGAGCTGGAGATAGCGCGTTGTGATTTTCACAATAACGACTGTGCACGAGATACAGTGAGTTCTTGCACAGCATACGTAAAATGAGTTATCACCTCACGATTATTTAGTTGGATTTTAAAGCATCTACCAAGGATGTCCTAGAGATGCACTAGTGATCTTAGTTCTGGCATTGGCGTTAGCCAAGCTATGGTATCTATTTCAACCTCTTCTCTTCATAGTGATTTCGTACGATCACAGCTTGCAGTGTAGGAGGTCAGGTATTAAAACCCGGAACTTATGAGAAGAATAGGGCGGAGCCAATGCGCTATAACAAACATGTGTTTGGTAACATCTGGTCGCATGAAGTTCAGAGATATATCGGGTGTCCACGATCAAAGCGGAACATAGCCAGTTTACACAGGGAATTACATCGGCAGTTTGCTGCTCACCAGCTTCATCGACAAGAACTGAAATGATATCTATTGAAAGAGAATTATTTTCTGAATTTTTTGAAACCAAATACTTCTTAATTAATAACTTTTTTAACATTAAAGAAGTAATTTAATATTTTCATAATTTGTAACACTATGAACAGCCATGATAATATGTCAAATTCAAATAATTGTATTTAACCTACGTTCAATTGATATATGTTGTTAAAATTATAAAAATAACTCATCAGCAGTCTGGCTGTAATTAATTCAAGTCGCCATTTAAATTTTTAGTATGGTGGCTTATGGGCCAAAAAAATATTTTTTAATTTTTATCTAAAATAACAGAGGTTACTATAAAAATTCGGATTACGCCACTGATAATAATATGACATCCACTCGCTCGAAATTATGCATTCAAAAAATTAAGTCAAAAGTTACTTTTACGTAATTATTAAATATAAATTTGTTTTCTTGTTAAATTCGAGGTCGTAGATTAACTTCCAAAGCTTTGTATTAAAAAGGTAGTTTCTGAAAATTCAACTCATTTTCTAAGATGTACTCTTGGTCAGTGTTTATTATTGTGGCGCATGTGGTTCTTTGCTCATTAACAAGTGGAGATGCTCGTAAGTAAATTAAATATTATAAACACGAAAATTACTCCATAGAGATGCACTTAGGAACTTATTGATAAAAAACAGAGAAAACAACGTTCTCAATTTTACTTTTTTAACTTTTTTATTCCCTGTAATTTTTCTGTGTTTATATTGGAAAAATTAAAAAAAAAACTTACTTTAATGGCAAAGGTTGAATTTAGACACTGGTGTTTTCTTTTAATTTAAAACTTTTAAACATTATGCATTGAAAAAAAAGATGATAAAATAGGAAAAAAACGATCTTGTAATAAAATTGGTATTAGGTAGGTACCTAATACCAAAAATTTTTAAACTCCATTCAAACTGCAGTTAGTTAAATCATTATTAACTCTTGACCATGAACCAATCGATTACGTCAAAGATTTGTTTGGGTTATGATGCTGGTGACTTATGGTTTTTTGAGCATCACCAAAAAAATTCATAGTAAGTAACAACAACCACATCATATGCGCCGAAACTAGAAAATTGCGGTGTAGCTATATGCTCAAATATGGAATAAAAGAGAAATTCTGATCATTGACTAAAATTCTTTGATTTTTGAAAATTCCGGCTGACTAACGTCTTGAGAAGTTATTATTTCTTTTATTTTTTTATAATCCAAAAATTATTTTGATAATTTTTATAGTCAAAATTTTGACTTTTAAAGGTAGGCAATTTTAAAATATTTTTGACAATCCGACTCACTTAATTTTAGACCAATAGTATTACATATTTTAAACAAATTAAACCAATCACAGCAGAATTTGGTGACAATTTATGACTGTCCTATAGGACAGTACTAAATTTGAGTGACAATTTTTTTGCCTTCCTGTTTTTAGACTTAACTTCCTGTTTTACGTCATTTTTTGACAAATGTGTAATTTAAATTTGTTTCTTATGCAGATCATAATTTATTTATAATTTTTTATAATTTTTTTTAAACCTACATAAGGAAAATGACCTGTAATGTAATTATCATAACCCTCAAGTTTTATTCATAATTCAATACACTTTTAGTTATTATTATTGATTATAAAGGAACAATTATTATACACGATTTGATGAGGTTCATTTTTACTGGAAGATGGATTGCTTAAAGTACTTCCCACGTTAATGGCAGTACCAGTTACTGTTTGCCGCATTTGTTGTATTATTTCTTCGTGGTATTCTTGATCCATCTGAAGATATGGTTTTATTGAGTTTATGTTGCTATGCCCTGTAACTTTAATAAGACTTTGCTCTCCAACTCCAGCCTTCGCTAACATTGAAACTGCTGTAGAACTAGTTGAATGATTCGAAATTTTTCTCTTTTTAATATCTATTCCTGTTAACTCGGCTGTGGAGCTCACCCACTTCCCAATTTCGTGTATACCAGCTGCACTATTTTTATACCATGCGCTCGTGCTAGTTTTTGCCCAAAATGGGTTTGGAGTTACAAAGAAACGAGTGATTTTGATTGTACTTCTTTTTGAAAGAAGTTTTCTGTATAATCTAAAATATTCGCCAAAATGTTAAATTCTGCCATAAAAGTTTTTTTATTTCTTACCTCACAGGACACACATCTGGATTTTTATTTACAACCAGCCATTTAGATTCCGCCAGCTTGTGTGCACCCCCTTGACAAGTTTTTGAGAAATAGCTGTTGTATTCTATTCTTCCGGTCATTTTTCCAGTGTTGTCGATTTCTTCTTTAAAAAATTCTAACTTGCAATTAACGGCTTCCCCACCACGCCATGCTAGCTCTAAAGACACTATAAAGAAGAATTTTTTTTGGAGACCGCTTGGTGTGTCTTCGTCGCATGCATTAATTAAATTGGTATATTCGGCTCCTGTTAATGCATCACAACTTTGTTTGCGTTTGTCTGGTATACCTTGAAGAAATTTTCTTTTTGCATCTCTCGCATCTCTTGCCGGCTTAAAAATAATATCGGAAAACAGATCTATTTTTGTATTGTATTTTTTGAAAAACATTTCCTGCAGCAATTTTGCGGTTACGTTCCACAGCTGCTTAACGACACTTTCTTTATAATCTCTTTTATCCTTCCGCTTCATATTTTGGGCCCAGCTCTTCAAGATGATATTCAATTCTTCCGAGGTAGTTTTCTTTTCGATAATATATTCCTTTTCCGTACAAAATTCCATAAACTGTTTCCATACAGAATCGTGGGATTTTTTAGTATTTTTTGGAGTTTTACTACTTATCAGCTCGTCAATTTCTTGCATAGGTACTACTTTGGCCAAATCTTTTTGATTCCATTTTAATAACAAAATTGATTTATTTAAATTGTTTAAAAAACCTGAAATTAATTTTACTTAATTTACATCAATTTGTTTTTGTTTATAACAACATAACAACCATAACAACCGGAAAGCGTAACAACTCCAACAATTTTTTTTCCAAAGCCGCAGTTATAAATGGTTATGAAAAAATGACAAATTCTGTATCTTGATTTTAATTAATAAAAATAATTTTGTTTTGTCAAATATGAAAGATCAAAATTCACTCATAATAATTTATATAGTTCGTCAGATTGTCTTCCGAATACTACTCGTAGCTAGGAAATTGCCTGCAATTTTTGAATAAGTAGGTACTCGTATGCTTGTTGCTTTTGTAAATTCGTTACTCGTCCTAAAGGACTCGTAACGAATTGATCAAGCAACAAGCACACTCGTACCTACTTAAAAAATTGTCGGCAATTTCCTATAGTTGAGTTTCACAAATGTAGACAGTTATGTCATTTATAGAATAAAGACGAGATTACATCGAGATTTTTCGGTACAGCATTATGAACAATCGTTCGTACTCGGATCCACTTCTACTACTAAGCTTCTGTCAGCTTCTGTCAAATTATAGTAAAGTACGTTATTCTATTAAAGCGGCACGTGTTTTCTGCATCTATCTCAATAGAAGCCGCGCTATAGCTATCTAAATTTTGTGAACACATATTAGGATGAGTCACTATCTCGAATTGTGAGATTGAAGTATAGTTACTAGTAGTATTATATATGAAAATTTATTTAATTAGGATGAAAGCCCTATATTTTGGCTGTACAATGCATATTTGAAATTTTTATACTTAATAATAATTAACGGTCAAGTTATAAGGCAAAAACCACAAAATGGGATAATCGTTCTATTGGCCGTCATTTTGAATAAAAAATTTTTTTTTCATCGGGGCACACGTGTACTATCTTATAGATAGCCAAGTTAAAATGAATTTGGTCCAAACTTGCAAATATGCGCCCAAAATAACCATCTTATTTTTGGACACCCTGTATAGATTCTTTATAAAATCTTAGTTTAGCTTGTATATACATACAGTTGGACATTTTGGTTCGAAAAATTGAAAAAATTTTTTTTTTTGCATTTGTTGAAAAAAACTTCGAGAAATGCAATAAAGAAATTATTTTTTTCTCGATATACAACTTTTTCTTGGATTGGAAAAAGTTAAAAATTTATTTTAAGAAATCTGAGCCATAAACACAAAATTAATACATGAATAAAGCTGGAAATGCTAAATACACAAAACAACCTTATAAATACAACTATGTACCAAGAAAGTTTATTTTTATTTTAAGTCATATTTTGTCTTTGAATGTACGTCGTAGTTCTGTCTCTTGCCGTTGCTTTTGTGGCGCTGTAAAATTAGGGTATTAAATGTAAATTTGCGCTTTACATGCATCTCTATAAATTGCAAGAATAGTTAATATTGAATATATTTTATTATTTATTATATGATTCTGAGGTTGGTCCCTATTGGTTCCTTGTATCGCGACCTCTTGGATCTATTGTGCACCTCGGATTTAGTCTTCCCTTATGGGAGTTCTGTGCTTCTGATAAAGTCCAGAATTTTCCCTATCGATAAGTTGGGCAATTCTCTTTGGAGTATCTTCTCTTTCCCGAGAATGCTGTAACGACTTCTTGTGAAAGCCTCACAGTGTAGCAGAAGATGAATTGGAGTTTCCTCCTTTGAATATATTTGATAGCGGCTTGTTTTATTGGAAACTACAAATATGAATGAATATTATTGCTCTGACAAAATTTTTGAATTTGACCTTCATTCACTTCAATGCTAAGTTAAAGAAATATCAACTTTGAACACGTCTATCTTTGCATGAAAATTTTTTATGAAAATTTTTAAGAGCGTTCCACAAAATAAACTTTTTTTTTTTTGAAATCGGTTCATAAATAACTGATCAGGAGTATTTTCTGTAACACCTTATTTGGAGCTAAAATGAGTATCTGCCCGAGCGCTGTTAACCAATTCTGTAACTCTGAAAATAAGCAAGAACACGTGTTAAAAAGCGTTTTTTAACCCATCCTATTATTGGTACACTCTCATTGAGCGCGGGCATTGTGACCGCTTGTTACTTTCTTGTGTAATTTGCTCAAATTTTGCAAAATCGCTATTTTTATACAAGATGTTGTTAAATTGGAATATAATAAGTAAGAAATAGAATAAAAATAATGAAACTTAATATTCTAATCACTTTAAAAAAATAATTTTCAAACTAACGCGCTACGCGCATTTCCCTGCATTTACGTTAGAGCAACAAAATATTTTAATATTTTTTAATGTGAAAAAAATATAAACAATCTGATACAAAATTTATAAAATAAATAGTTGTAAAATTATACTAACAACAAAAAATTTCAAAAAAGTCTTCAAAATCCCAAAAACCGCAACACTTCAAAAATTGCAATTTTTGATTGCAATTTCTTCATGATCGCATATTATTTTCTGCTTAATTCTCATAAATTTCGACAGTTTATTCTTTTTTGCTATGGATTAATAAATTGAAATATAAGTTCTAAAATAAATAAAAAATTTCCAAACTTTATTTATGTTAATCAGTAATCACCATAAAACAATAATTTTTATATCAAGATGTATTTATGATAAATCAGCAAAAACATCTAATATTTTTCACTGTAACATAAATATGTACAGGGTGAATCCCAACGTACGGATCAAACTGATAGGGCACCTAAAGGGGACCAAAATATATATATTTTTTAAATAAACTTTTAATAAAAATCGAATAACAACAAAGTTACATGGGTTTTAAGTTCTTGTAAACCTGAGAACTTTTTATTAAAAATAGAGTAATGACTTACGTTTTGAATTCAAATTTGGAATATTTGAGAATTATTTAAACAAAATTCAGCTAAAATTTTAGTAAAATTTTTATAAGATGAAAGTTATACCTATTTAAATTGTTCTTTAAAATACTCAGCTTGGGTGCTCACTTATTGGAAACCGCTGATTTATTTAATTCAATCATGTACGTCAAAATCAGTCAAAATTAATCAAATGTCAGAAATTAAATAGGTTATTTTGTATATGCTCAGCGGTACTCAATAGGTGGGTAATAATTTATAAGAACTTAAAACCCATGTAACTTTGTTGTTATTCGATTTTGATTAAAAGTTTATTTAAAAAAAAATTATATTTTGGTCCCCTTTAGGTGCCTTATCAGTTTGATCCGTACGTTAGGATTCACCCTGTATAAACAATTATAGTAGACAATATAATATAATGGAGATAATTGAAAAATTATAATAATAACATAAAATTTATAAATTTGGGTTGTTAACCATTGTTAATTGGTTAACAATTGTTAATTGGTCGTGAAAGCGACCTTATTGAAATTGATGGTATCGCTAAGTTGTCTGTGGAGATGGAGTGTGAGTTATGTGGTGTATTCTCCAAAAAACTTAATGTCGTTATAGTAACTGTATACCGGCCCCCGAGCGGCTCTTTTGACGTTTTTATGGATGTGATGGTTGAAATGCTAGACCACATTGACTGCGACGGGACTAGGGTTTTGATTGGTGGTGATTTCAACGTAAGGTTCGGAACAAATGATGTACGAGCGGTCTGCCTCCTTGATATGCTCAGAACTTATAACCTTACCTATCTCGTCGACTTCCCGACTAGACAGATGAATTGCCTCGACAACGTTTTTACCAACTGCGTAAGTGAATTTTTTAATATTGAACCTGTGGAATTGGGTTTTTCCGATCATGTGGGGATTTCTTTGGAGCTGGTGACGGCATGTGAGGGTTCAGAGCGTGTTTTTGAAAAAACTTGTAGGCCAGTAACAGCTGCAAAAAAGTATACTTTTTTTAGCCTCATCGACTCAATCGATTGGAGTTTTGTTTGGCTAACTCAACTCGATACTAATTCTAAAATGAGTTCATTCCTGGGGATGATTTGTGAACGCGTTTATGCTGCTTTTCCGCTTGTTGTATGTCGGGGCAACACTCCACGCTCTATGACGGTAAAATGGTTTACTCCTGAGCTGAAGAGGATGCGTGAAACCTTCCTTTTTTTATCTGATGCTTATAAGCTCCACAGGACACCTGAATTGAAAACTTTAAGGGATAATTTTAAAATGAGATATGAGACTGAGATTGTACAAGCCAAAATCGCTGCAAATGAGAACTACATATACTCATCGGGAAACAGTTCCAGAGCCATGTGGAACGTAGTGAATCGCAATGTGCGTGGTCGTGCGGTGAATGACAGTTTTTGCGAGATTGATCCTAGTGAGATCAACGCTTTCTTCGTTGATGTCGCGGAAAACATTAAAAAGTCGATTGCGGTCAGTGGTGCGGATCCTTTGAGATTTATGTTTAATATTGACTTGGGTGACACTGCCGACTTTCATTTTTTGGAGGTGTCGTTTAGTGACGTTAGGGAAGTGATGCGTGGTCTCGGTTCAAAAAAGAGCATTGACATTTATGATCTCAGTATGAAGATGCTTTTCACCGTGAGAGAGCAAATACTCGCCCCAATGACAAAACTTTTTAATATGTGTATTTCTGAGGGTATTTTTCCGGACTGTTTTAAGCGGGCCGTGGTGATTCCTATACATAAGAAGGGCGATAAAAGTGACTGTAGTAACTATCGTCCGATATCTCTGTTGCCAGTTTTATCAAAAATTTTTGAAAAGTTGTTATTTAATCAGCTTGTGAATCACTTCGAAACTAACAACCTGTTCTCAGTGAGTCAGTATGGTTTTAGGAGAGGGCGTTCAACTGTCGATGCCGTGCTTGCATTCAGCAGCGAGATACTTGGTGCCTTTGAGCGTAGTGAATTCTATGCCGCCGCTTGTTTGGATCTAAGCAAGGCCTTTGATTGTGTTCGACATGACATACTGATTCGTAAGTTATACTTCTATAACCTACATCCTAATAGTGTCAAGATGTTAAGTTCATACTTGTCGAATAGACAGCAATGTGTGCGTATTGGTGGTAAAATGTCGGATAATTTGGCTGTTAATAATGGTGTGCCTCAGGGGTCCATACTTGGTCCACTTCTGTTTTTGATTTTTATAAATGACCTACCTGGTAATATTCAGAACGCCGATGTAATCCTCTATGCCGATGATACTAATCTTGGAGTATCGGGTACAAGTCTTCAAGAAGTCTTAGATAAGCGTGCGGTTGCTGAGGTGCAGGCTTCTAACTGGTTTGAGTCAAATGGTCTAAAGCTTAATGATGTGAAAAAGTCAAATATAGTGTTCACTTTGCGTAGTATTGATAGCTACGAATCCGCGAGTGTCAGATTTCTCGGGATATACATAGATAATACACTTCGGTGGAATATTCATTGCGAGGGAATTGCTACTAGGCTTTGTAGTATGGTCTGTCTGTTGCGGAGATTGAAGTCCTGTGTTTCGGTGCCAGTTGTGCGAGTGGCTTATTTTGCCAAGTTTCAGTCTGTTCTCTCCTATGGCCTGATTGCATGGGGTCATTCTTCGTCATCGGTTAGGCTGTTCGCGCTTCAGAGACGTGCTGTGAGAGTTATTGCCGGGGTTGGTTATCGCGATGACTGTAGGCGGCATTTTGTGGAACACGGTATAATGACTTTGCCCAGTTTATATATATACCATTGTTTAATCTTTGTAAAAACTAATAGTGACATGTTCAATTGCCATCAACATAAATATGAAACGCGAAACAAGTCTGATTTTTGTGTAGTAAAGTTTAGACTGTCCAAGTCGATGACGGGCAGTGGTTTTTATGGTGTAAAATTTTATAATGCTTTGCCATTGTCCTTCAGATGTTTGCCTTTAAGTGTTTTTAAGAGACGATTGAAGTCCTTTTTAATTGTTAAGTCTTTCTACCATTTTAATGATTTTTTTACTGTAAACTTGCAAGAACTCTTGTAGAGGTGTTTATATGATGTGTTGTTTGATAATATTTGAACTATTTTTTACTTGACGTGTGTAACTCTGTTTTAGCACAAAATAAACTATTATTAAACTATTATTATTAATTCATATGCACGAAAAGTATCACTAATACTGTAGTGCGGTCCTGGTGACCGCAAGTTAGTTAGGGTTAAAACAACCTGTATTTGTAAAAATAAAAATTTCTAAAATATAATTTTTATAAATAATATCTAGTGGTCTTTACGACTGACTGAAATGTTCATAAAATTTAATAAGAAATCAATAAACATTAAAATCAGAGTTAACTAACTTAACTTAACTAATCGACTAATTTGTGATTTAAATTTCAGTATTTTCTATACCACCAGCAGAATTTGATTATGATGATGATGCATTGGAGAACGAAACCAAAGAAGCTAGAAGAGAGTATGTTAGAACTAAGCTTCTACCTTCACAAAGATTTTGTGGACAACAACATACCGATGATAGAGTTTATGATGGAAATGAAACTGCTTTAGATGAATTTCCGTGGATAGCTTATCTTAATTCTGTCACTCATATTGATAAGCTTTACAGGTGTAATGGAGTATTAATAAGTAATCGCTACGTTTTAACGTCTGCCTGGTGTGGAAATTCCAAAGAAATGTAAGTAAGATTTTCTAAAAAGATTTACCATTCTAATATAAATATAGTAAGGTAGTCCTTGGTCAATACACCACCGCCAAAAATGTTGCTTGTATTCATGAATCATCATTACTTGAGTGTACAGAACCAGTTATTATAAGGGGTGTTGAAAAATTAATTACAAATGATGGTTCTGAAACTCCCACAATCTACACTTATACTTCGTACAACTTAATGCTACTAAGATTAAACGAAAGTGTCCAATTTTCAGGTGAGCAGAAGTTGCCTTTAAAAATAAGTTTTTAAAAAATTAAGTTTTAGATTACATCAGACCAATTTGTTTACCGATTGATGGATCTAAAAGACCCGCCAGTGAGAATTATTTGACCTTTTCTAGTTTAGGAGCAGATGCTTATGGTAATTATAGTCGAAGTTGGATAACTCGTACTTCTATATTATCGAAAACCTATACATTACATTCTACGTGAATATTCTTTTTTTCCGTTTCCTTGATCTTTAAAATTCTATAAATGGAAATAGGAACATTCTGAATCTGTAACGCAGAATCTGAATCTCGCTAGATCTGTATTTTGCTAGATCTGTAGAAAATATAAAAAAATATTTTCTGCTACTCGAATTTAATTCCACAGTGAACGCCTAAAAGTCTGGAATAATAAAATTATTTCCTTGCTGATAGATTAACCCTAAGTCCTATAAAGCTTGGATTAGCTTAGTTCGACAACTAATCTCAAAATGGAACTGTTTATTTAATAGCAATCAATGCTGTTATGTCAAAAACAGCTGTGAGCAGGTTAAATTAATTGTAATTTAACAGTAAAGTGTTATAGTACTGGCTGTAACAGACGGAAGAACAAATACAAAGTTCAATTTTAAGGTTAGTTGTCGAATTAAGCTAATTCAGAGCTTTATAGATAGGACTCAAGGTAACTCTTTAACTGCTACAGGCGTATACAGCGTGATTTTTTTAAGTGGTACTAACATTGGGATCTCGGAAACCGTAAGAGTTACGAGGTTGGTTAAAATAGCAAAAAGTTGCATATTTTAATGATCTTTAAGAATCCGTTTAGAAAATTCAAAAATTCAAAATGGTTTCTGAGATAATGCAGAAAAACTGAAAATTGGCAATTTCGTTTTTCGACTGTAATTTCAAAATGGCGTACTTTAGAAAAAAAATTCTCGGGAAACATTTTTAGGAGATCAAAAAAGCTATCAAACGATACCAAACTCGACTTTTCATCACATCGACGCTAGGCGTCGCGACGTACAACTTTTCATTTTCTTATGGGGGACCTATTACTTTTTTAACAAATATTACTCAGTAGGCTTGTCTAAATTCGGATACCAAATGACAACATTCTAATTTGTACTTTTCTTAATTTTCACAACTTTTCAGGTTATGTTATGTTACGTAATGTTAATATTTTACTTTATGTTATTTATTACGATGAAATATAACGATTAAAACTTAGCTTTTAAAGTTTTGAAAATTAAGTTGAGCTGGAAATAAAAATAAATCAAATTATTATTTATTAAATCTTAGTAATGAAATTTTATTTCTGATAAAATTATTTCTCTAAAACTTTAAAAACTAGGTTTTAGTCGTTATTTTTAATCGTAATAAATAACATAAAGTAAAATATTAACATTACGTAACATAACATAACCTGAAAAGTTGTGAAATTAAGAAAAGTACAAGTTAGAATGTTGTCATTTGGTATCCGAATTTAGACAAGCCTACTGAGTAATATTTGTTAAAAAAGTGATAGGTCCCCCATAAGAAAACGAAAAGTTGTACGTCGCGACGCCTAGCGTCGATGTGATAAAAAGTCGAGTTTAGTATCGTTTGATAGCTTTTTTGATCTCCTGAAAATTTTTCCCGAGAATTTTTTTTCTAAAGTACGCCATTTTGAAATTACAGTCGAAAAACGAAATTGCCAATTTTCAGTTTTTCTGCATTATCTCAGAAACCATTTTGAATTTCTGAATTTTCTAAACGGATTCTTAAAGATCATTAAAATATGCAACTTTTTGCTAATTTAACCAACCTCGTAACTCTTACGGTTTCCGAGATCCCAATGTTAGTACCACTTAAAAAAATCACCCTGTATGTATAATTGTATATTATTTTGATATTTTAGTCATATTAAATTGCAATTATCTCGAAAATAAAGTGCCTAATCGAAAAATTCCAAATTATTATTTTCTTTTCAAAACCAAATGGGGAATTAGAAAAATAAAGAATTTTTCAAAAAATCCAGCGGCGTACGTCTTTATTCTTTAGATACCTTATCGCATTAAATAATTCTACGCCACTGGATTGCGCCAGTGAACTCAAACTTGCATGAATAATTGCATTGGATTAGATATTAGAGTGCACCAAATTTTAGCTGAATATCTTTTCTAGTTTTAGACAAATATTGAAAAAACCGTTAAAAATAATTTTTTAAATGCCCTGTATTTTTTTAAAGGGGCGTTTTCGGAAAAAATTTTATTAGAAGTTTCATCTTATTTTGAATCACAGAATCTCCAGTTTTCGTTTGTCGGTGATTTTAACTTACCCTGTATGTATAGTATACGTTTACCGTCTCACTGCTCCAGACGTGTTATACCTAAATGCCTTTTGAAAATACATTGTGCGCAATAAATAAATAGCCTATATTGAATATGTGTATAGTTATCAGCCTATTTATAATTCTTATAAAAAAATTTAATCTAATTTAAATTCAAAACCATAGTTTATTATTTTTTTTAAACAAAATTTTCGGAAAAAAATTAAATAAATAAATTAAACAATAATAATTGTAAATACAGATAAAATAATGAAAAAATTTCATTTGTAAGTACTGTTTCTTGATTTTTTCATAATTTATCAGCTCGAGTACAACGGTAAACTGCTCGGTGGTATACAATGTGTCCAGTATAAAATGCACAGCATGGGGATCTCTTATAACTTTTTTATTAATAGATATAATTCCAATTTTCAAAAAAGAGATAATAGGCATTACTAAAATGCAAATAATTAATTTATAAAATAATTTTTTTAGTGCGCCGTTTTGGAGATATGATGCAAACTTATGTTTTTTAAATACAAACCTAACCTCAAATTTATGTTTTTAAAAAGCTAATTTTTTTCTCTTTTCAAAAATATAAGGGTTGATAGATTTATTTTTAAACTTTTTTTAGAAGGTACTTTTTTTCAAATTATTTTGATTGTTTTTTGATATTTATTTATTTAATTCAGTTGTTTCTTTTTTATGGAATTGTTTAATAGCAAACTTGATTTTTAAAATTTATTTAAACTTAAATAACAAAATATTCTATTTTAGTATTACCGTAAAGGAATTAAAAAAATTAACCCTATCAACCGTTATATTTTTGAAAAGAGAAAAAAATTAGCTTTTTAAAAACATAAAAATGAAATTAGGTTTGTATTTAAAAAAACATAAGTTTGCATCACATCTCCAAAAAAGCGAACTAAAAAAAATATTTTATGAATTAATTAAATTAATGCTATTTATTGATCCTTATTTTTAATATTGTATTTTTTTTTTAATTTTCAGGTACTAAAATCGGTTATTTTTTTTTTATTTCATAATAAAAAAAAACTTTTTATGTGGTTGTCATATTTTTTTAAATTTACGTTTCGATCCCGTGTCCGGGATGATCATCAGAATTCTGAAAGAAAAGATATCTTTTTAATAATATTAAATTAAATAAAAAAAAAAATTACCGATCCTAGTACCTGAAAATTAAAAAAAATACAATTTATGAATTAATTATTTGCGTTTTAGTAGTCCCTATTATCTCTTTTTTGAAAATTAAAATTATCTCCATTAATAAAAAAGTTATAAGCATTTAAAAAAATGCAATTTTTCAGTATTTCCTCAATATCTAGAGTGATAATAATTTTTTTCAAAAAACAAAAGCAGCATCGAAGTGGAAATAAAATCGTGCACAATTTTCTCCATTTAACCGACTTCGTATCTCTTACGGTGTCCGAGATCCCCATGCTGTGCATGTTATACTGGACACACTGTATACAGCCTGTTTCAAACGAAGTGGGCACCATTGCTAACTTTTTTATTATTGGAGCTACAAAGATGGTTAAATTAGCAAAGAAGAATAATTTTTACCGCTGATTACGATGGTCAACACAAAAAAACAATTGAACATCTAGTTGTTAATATATTCACAAAAATAACTTTTTTTTAAATGGAACACCCTGTACAGGGAATACCGTTTACAACGCAACATAGCATCGATTGTAAGTTATTGTTAGAGATCGTTTATATGACAACCTCTCCAAAAGTTGGTGTCAAGGTTTTCTCGTACGTGTTCTTTGAGAAACTTCACGTTTTACACCTCTTCTTAGGCTAAAATATTTTTTTAGATTGAAAGAAATGAAAAACGTGAAAACTACAAGTCTTAAGTATCGTTATCGAAACCACCAGAAACTTATACAAGGAGATGAGGAAACGCTTATGGACTTCAGCAAAAATCCGTACGCGTTTCCTCATCTCTTTTTATAAGTTTCTGGTGGTTTTGAAAACCGTAAGACTTGTATTTTTAATGTTTTTCATTTCCTTCAATCTTCCTAAAAAAAATTGGCCTAATAATGCGTATAAAGCTCTAATTTTCTTAAAGCACACCTACGAGAAAGCCTTACACCAACTTTTGAGATCGTTAAATTTCGGTCTGTATAATTATTGTTAACTAAAATTGATTTACTGCGAGTTGGTTGTTGGTGTTGCAAATTAATTAGAACGCGATTTAGCATTGCTCTCAGAGGTTGTCATATTAACGATCTGTAACAATATCTTACAATCGACGCTATGTTGGCTATGTTGCGTTGTAAATGGAATTGACTGTATATTTTTATGTTTTTGAAAAGAACACTGAATTTAGAGTATAAAATGTCATACGAGTTTTGTCCTAAAATGAAAAAAAAATTACCGTTCTCGTATCTACAGTAATAAACGGATACGGTAATAATGGCCTCTTGGTAGGAACACCAAGATTAGTATTTAGTATTAGTAGTATTTAGTAGTATCACCAAGTATTTTTATTTTGAAGTAGATTCAAATAAACGTATTTAAATTGTTTTAGATGAAAGTGAAGTTATAAAGAAGAAAATTATTTATAATTTGACGAGTTTGCAAGTTTGTTACGATCTACAGGAAAATTTGGAGTACCAAATTGATCCGACTTCAGGAGCGACTTTAGCTTGTCTTGTACCCCCACCTGGAAATACAATCAATGCTTGTATGGGAGATTGTGGAGCTCCTCTTATGTACAAATACAAATATAAATGGTTTGTGGATGCATTGTTTGTGGATGTAATGTATACCCATGAATTTGTTCCTTACAATTTGGATTATTTGACCACATGTAATGCTACAGCTCCTATATCAGGAATTAATTTAACACCGACTGTAATAAACTGGATATTAGATAATATTCAAGATTAATTTAATTAAAAGTATTTTTTAATCACTTAATATTGTATTTTTCTTCATATAAGCTTAGGTAGTGTTATTTACCTGATCGATGATCGAAAACTACGTAATCCTCACGCGCATACTGTGAGGATTAGAGCCTCGTAGTGATCATATCTTAAAGTAACGATGTGAAATTTCAAATAATGCTTTCTAAGTACTTATTAATAAATACAAGAAAATGTTAAATTTTTTTAATTAATTGATATGGAAGAAAAGTAACAATAAGTATGATATCTGATCATTTTACACAAAATTTTACTTTAGTACATACTACAGCTCCTATAACAGTGCTTTATATAACTCCAATCGTAATGGATTGAATATTAGATAGTATTGAATATTAAGTTAATTAAAAGTATTTTTTAATCATTCTTATTATCTTTTCCTTAGGCTTAGGCTCTAGAAGAATAGAATAGAATGGCTCTATAATAAAGGCTCCTATAAAAATTCAGATTACGTCACTGATAATATGACTTCATTCACCCGTTACTATTACGTAATCATCTAATCATTAAATATAGACTTGATTTCTTGTTTAATTCGACGTCGTAGATTAACTTCCAACGCTTTGTTGTACAAAACATAGTTTTTGAAAATTCAACTCATTTTCTAAGATGTACTCTTGGTTAGTGTCTCTTGTTTTGGCGCATGTGATTCGTTTTACATTAACAAGCAGCGATATTGGTAAGTAAATTAAATATTATATGCACGAAAATTACTACAAAGAGATGCACTTAGCAAGTTATTGATTAAAACCTACATTCTCAATTGTACTTTTTTACTTTTTTTATTCCCTGCAATCTAAAAACCAGTGGTCGTATTGGCAAAATTTGGCAAATTTGGCAAAATTATCATTCATTTTAATTAAAATTTTCTGCTTTAATTCGAAACTATTAAAAATTACAAATTTCAAAATGCTCTCTTTTAAAATTAATAAACCAAAGATGGTGTTTACTATTATTTAATGATAGTGTATAGTATTTAGATTGTAACCCCACAGGAATGATCGATTTTGATCCATTTTTAAGGATATAGCAACATTTTAAGTAAAAATGTGATTTTTACAGCAGAACGACATCTTTAAACTCATATTACAACATTTAGGAGTAACGTCTACAAATGATGAATTAGTGAATCTGAAAGCTTACTCCTTCTTCTTTACGATGAATTTTTAATTTTGTTCGTATGTTCGTTTTTAGAGAGCTTTGACACTTTTTACGAAGAAGCGTTTATGACATTTCTAAATATTGAAGCTTCACGCGCACGAGTTGATTCCCAAAATCAGAGCGCAGTTTCATTCCGTTTTCTACAAAAACTATTTATCCTACGAAGAAAAGACATAAGACCTTTCCATCTCTAAATATCCTCTTCTTTAAAAAATAATTAAAGTTTTTTTTATACAATAAATATTTCCCGAGATGTTTCGAAAAATCGAACTTTTAAATTTTCGACCTCAATTTTTTCAATGAAGGGGCCACTAAAAAATATTAAACATTTTTGAATTTTAAAGAATAGGCTTTCAAAAAGACCATGCACCAATGTTTAGCCGTTCTACTATTTTTCCGAGCTTGTAGTGCGTTTTCGTCTGTAGAAACTGAACTAATGTGAATATTTTCGAAAAAATACTTTTTTCAGCAAAATCCTGAAATACTGGTCAGGTAATATTATAAATATAGGCTGTAAAAAAATTTATATCTAGACATATGAAAAAAGCGAACTTCCACGCCGGGAGTGGAACCCAGGCCGCTCAATTTCCGCTCAAGGGCTCTAACCACAGAGCTATTTATAGGGGGTCGCTTCTTTCATATTATGTCGAATGGGTGCGTCATTATTTACACTTTGTTCATGAGTTCGACTCCCGGCGTGGAAGTTCGCTTTTTTCATATGTCTGGATATAAATTAATCGTCAAAACTTTAATTTGATTTCTTATGATTATTTGTTAACAGTTTTAATCAAGTACTTAGCTCTCTTAATTTAATTTGTTATATAAAATGCCGCTTGCATGGGTAAGGAGATGTTTTTTTTTCAAAACAGTCCTTGTCTATAATATCTAGTGATATTTACGCTACTGACTGAAATCTTCATAAAATTTAATAAGGAATCAATAAACGTTAAAATCAGAGTTAACTAACTACATTTAACTAATCGACAAACATGAGAATTAATTTGTGATTTAAATTTCAGTATTTCCCTGTGTAACTCCAGATGAGGAGCCTGCTTCCTGCGTCTCATTATTTTCTTGTCAGCATTTGATGAAATCATTATCAACCCTTGACCCCGAACCAATCGATTACGTTCAAAGATCAATTTGTTTGGGTTGTGAAGCTGGTGACTTTATGGTTTGTTGTGGATCGCCAAAAAAATTCACCCTAAAAACAAACACAACACAAACTACTGTTGTGAGTGTTGCACCAGAAGTGAATGTGGATGCATTGAAGGACGAATCCAAAGAAGCTAGAAGAGAATACGTTAGAACTAAGCTTTTACCTTCACAAAGAATTTGTGGACAACAACATACCGATGATAGATTTTATGATGGAAATGAAACTGCATTAGATGAATTTCCGTGGATAACTGAGCTTACTGTCACTTATAATGGTTTACCTTACAAGTGTAATGGAGTATTAATAAGTAGTCGCTACGTCTTAACGAGTGCCCGGTGTGATCATGAAGAAATGTAAGTAGGGTTTTCTAAAAAGATTTACCATTCTTATATAAATATAGTAAGGTAGTCCTTGGTCAATACTCCACCCACAAAAATGTAACTTGCATTCAAGAATCACCATTATATCTTGAGTGTACAGAACCAAGTGTTATAAGGGGTGTTGAAAAATCTCTTATAAATTATCCTAATGCTGAGTACGGCTTAATGCTACTAAGATTTAAAAAAAGTGTCGAATTTTCAGGTGAGCAGAAGTTGCCTTTAAAAACAAGATTTTTTAATAATAAGTTTTAGATTACATCAGACCAATTTGTTTACCGATTGATGGATCTAAAAGACCCGCCAGTGAGAATTACTTGACCTTTGCTACTTTTAGATCAGCCTATTTGGGTAATTATAGTCGACGTTGGATAACTCGTACTTATATATTATCGAAAACATCTATTATCACGGGGAAATGACTTAGGGGATTAATTAGGGGGAGTTAAAAAAATTACTTAAAGGGGGGAAATTACTTAGGGGTGCTAATTAATTAAGAAAGTAAAAGAAAAAAAACACTAATTACATCCTATCGCAAATTATAACACTCCACGTGGTTTTAAATGGAATTCAAACATTTCAATTACTTTTACAAACTTGTAATTAAAAAATTTAGATTACGAATTAATCAACTGACGAGGTTGAATTAAATTATAAACGATTAAAAATGACACCAGAGTCACACTAAAAATAAAACGGAAGCTCTAACTGTTCTGGTTCGGGAGTTAGCAGGAAATCAGCTGCGCTATTGATAACAACTGTTGATAATAAAAATTAAAGTTGACTAATTCTGATTCAATTAATTATTATCTGATCCAACATTATCTCTATTTTGATCTCAGGGGCGGCGCTAGGGGAAAACTAAAGAATAAAATGACAAGTAGCTGCTTTAAACGATGCAAAATTTCCAAGATGCTGCAATACTGTACCAGTATTTTGGTCCAGCATCTGGATAATGGCCAATAATAGTCAATGACTAAGCAATTTGGTTCTAAAATTAACACAGCTCTATTTATACTCACGCCGTATACGTCATGTTGTAATTCATCACATCTTAACTCTTAAAAGCTCTAACAATTATTCGACTTATGGAAGTTCGACTGCATTTAGGGCTGTATTACATGAACTAACTATTTAGTAACTGTTAGTTACTAACTTGGCTACTAAATGAACTCAAGGAGCAAAAACACGGGAATCTAAGCTTTAACGTCAACGTCAAAATTTATCCGCCCATTTTAACGTTGACGTTAGTCCTTATTCACAATGAACGTAACCGTAAAAAATACATAATATTTTCGTAACCTATAAAGTTAAATCTATAGAAATCAATGATGGTGTTCACAATGTACGTACGTAATATTTGCGTTTATGGAAATTTTACGTACTTTTTAGGTAAAACGTAAAACGTACGCAAAGTTGAAACTATTTCAACTTTATGTAATTTTTACGTAAAATCTAGTAAAATTACATCCAATTTCTTGGGATTTAGAAAAATTTTCTTGTGCTGCTATGCATTCTTTTTATTCCGGTGTTGAATTAATAAGTGCATAATTTTTTGAAATGATATACAGTGAAAGTCGGATATAACGACGGCGAAGGGACCGACTAAAACGGGTCGTTATACCCGGTCGTCGTTATATCAAGACACCCATTTTTATTATTAAAAAAAAATTTTATTAAGAAAGGGACATAAAAATAAATAAAGAAATATTAAAAAACAATAATTATTAAAAATAAACTAAGAACTAATGCTTGATCAATATCTGCATGACTGGATAGCCGAAGTTTTTTTTTTGGCAACAAATTTTCATTAAACGCATCCTTGATTTTAACTGGGTTGTTCCATATCGTAGAGACACTTGAATGCGATAATCTGAACTCATTTGCAATGTTATTGTTGGATTTGGATTCACCTGCTTTAAATCTGCGTTAAGTTTTTCCTATGTAGAAGCCATTTTTTCTTACACGATAAGTTAGCACTTGTATACGTAACGAAATTATGAGACAGTCAAGGGACAAAATAAATGCGAACAAAATGCGTTACGTTTTTTTCCCGTCCGCGGCTGGGTGATTCCCCGAGAATTGCTTGCAGCCATAGGTTGCAAACATACCCAGGTGGGACCAAGAACCACGCCTACGCGTTAGTCTTTACCATATATCGCGTCGCGTCGTTATATCCGGTCTGCCAAACCAAAAATTTGCTTTTTTTTCAGACGTTAAAAGCGACTTCGTCGCTATATCCGGCGTCGCTATAACCGGATTATTTTACATTCAATTGAATACAAATCCAACCAAACATTCAAATTCCCGTCGCAATATGCGACTTTTTGTTATAAGCGACGTCGTTATTCGCGACTTTCACTGTACATGAATGAAGAAATGTTCTGCCTTTCATTTCAGCAAAAATAACCTAAAAAAGTTAGCCGTTCGGCCACTCCCATAGCAAACACAAAAATTCAACATTGCTTTTCTTGACCAAATTAAATAATTTTTTCTTTAGTCTTTCGAGTCTTTAACTCTTCCTGCCTAAGCATAATGCAAATTTGTTTTAGTTAAAATGGGAAGACGGTTTTTATAAAACACGTTCTAGCAAAAAGGCATAGTAAATGATGAAAAAATATATATTTTTATTGTATCTCAAAGTACATTAGAAAATTTAAGATTTAAAAAAAAATTGTTGGAATTCTATACCATGTCACAAAATGGAGCACCTTCAACAAATTGTGCAGAAATCCATATTGAAGCTGTTGAAATCTATTTTACAAACTCCTATTTGGCAGGCTAATTTTATTAGTCAACTAACGTCTTTTCGTGTGATATCGGCAAAATTGGCTTACTTCAGAATAAATAAGGAAAACATTTTTGACTTGGGGAAGATTTTTTGCCAAATGTAATGGATTAAAAGTCTTGCAATTGGGCTAGAATTTTTCGTTATTAAATCACAAACAATTCCTTATCATCATTTTTTTCTATCCATCGATTATAACTCGAGTTATTTCCCATTTAAAGCAAGAAAACGTGAAAGTGCAAGAAAAAGGCCAGTTTTTTAATGTTCCGGCACAAGTCGGATTGACAAAATTGTCAGGGGTTGTTCAGATCATAGTCCTCAATTATTTTCAGACGTAAAGTTGCTAATGAGAGCCATTTCGGCCGTAACTCGACTGTTTTTCTTTATCCCTATTCCACTATTGCTCCATAGTAAAAATCTCGGTAAAAATAATTTACCTAAATTACATAATATATAAATTATTTATTGTAGTTGATGTAAAATACTTACGCCAAAACACTCAAACCAACGATAATTAGCTCTAAAGTTATGTAAAACTGTGAACAACAAACACGGAATTTGACATATTTGACATCAACTGGCGAATATTGACGTTAGGTTATTTAAATTTCAAGACTCAAAATTACGTTCATTGTGAACACTTGACAAAATTTACGTAAATCTTACGTTTGTGTAAATTTTATCAATTACGTTTGTTTTACGTTACGTTCATTGTGAATAGAGACTTAAAGCTTAGATTCCCGTGATTTTGCTCCTTGAGTTCATTTAGTAACCAAGTTAGTAACTAACAGTTACTAAATAGTTAGTTCATGTAATACAGCCCTTATATAGAAGTATAGAATACAAGTAATTGTAATATTAATTCTTACAGGTGACAAATCATTTTTAGATACAAAGGAGAAATTTACTTATAATTTGACCAGTTTGAATTTTTGTCACAATGAATTTCCAACAGCAGAGATAATTAGTGAATTGGGTCGAACAATGCTTGCAGTTTGTCTTCAACGCCCACGCGGACATACAAACAGGTTAGTTAGAGTACGTTCCTCTAAGCGATCGCAACGATTGCAACACCCGCAAACTCGTACCACATAACGCCTCGGTCGTTGCGTTTGCAACGTTTTGTGGGTCGGCGTGAGCGTTTTCAAATTTTGATAGGTTATTCCGCGGTTGTCTTGTATTAGCGACTTTTTGAAATGGCTACAGAAAAAGGAAACCTGTATAATCCTGACACAGAAGTTTTGCTGGAGATACATTTATCTCCAGAAGACATATCAACAACAGCTGTCACTGTCATATTGGTGGCGGTTATATTTTTTTACGGTAAGCACACAACGCGTTCCACTAACGAACGCGACCGCAACTTTTACTAGCTAGTGGAACAGGAAATTCGGTGGTCGCGAGCGCGGTCGTTGCGATCGCTATGGAAACGACGATTTATTGTCGTTAATAGGCATTCATTTTGGGAAATAATAGCCAATTTCAAGCGAATAACCGGTAACGATTGTTCACAATTGGTATTTACCAATCGTTTTACCAAAACGTCATGAATATTGCATTATGACACTTGAAACATCATCAATTTGATATTTCTATAACAGGTAGTAACCTTAGTCGGTAGCTATTTTATTATTTTGGTTATTCCCCGTTCAAGCGAACTCTACTACTGGTTATAAGAAAACTCAAGCATTTGCAGACTTCCTTTCAGTCGGTCTGGCAAAATTTGCCTTCGTGCGTCAAAATGCTATCTTGTGACACATGTTTTTTAATATACTATTACAGAACCGAAATATAAAATACACTTTTGTATTGAACATTATTTCCTAAAAGGAATATTAACTACAATAAATCACCGTTTCCATACTTCCAACTAACCCTTTTTATTATCTAGTTGTTCTGGAGATGGTGGAGCTCCTCTTATGTACAAACATAAACATAAATGGTTTGCAGATGCAATTTTGATTGATTATGTTTGTAGGACTGCAGATTATGTAGCAGCAGCTTCTATAACCCCAGCCGTAATGGACTGGATATTAGATAATATAGAAGATTAATTTAATTAAAAGTATTTTTGTAATCACTAAATTATGTTTTTGTTAATCTGTTATTTACCTGATCGATGATCAGAAACTAAACGGTCCACTATTTAACTCGAATCTCGCTAGATTTTTTTCGGATTTAAGTTTTGCAATACAGCGTGGTTGGTTTTTTATTGTCCAGCTAATGTCCTGAAATATTGAAGATACAAGATAAAGTTAAATTAGAAACTTTTTAAACTACACATGGTCTACAAAATAGTGCGAACAATTTTCTTTCATAGCTTACTTATTTTTTGGAAAAATATGTAACTTTGTTAAATAGAACACCCTGTGTATTTTTCAGAATCATATTCTAAATCAATTTCTCTTTACAAAGGCATGTCACAAGTGCCATTTTGTTTTTTAATTGTGCCCAATATTTCAAAAAATAACAAAGTGAGTGTATAAAATACTCAAACAGGGCTCTAAAATGTTAATTTCCATGGTGGACAATTTGAACAATCATTATAACACATTATTGAATTCTCTTCCGAAATTTGTATTGAAATGACAACATCTCCAGAACCCCGAATTTCAGAAGATTTTCGGCTCACCCCACCAATACGACGGCACTGTCTACCTTCGTTTCTAAGCAACGACCGCACTAATCTACTGCGCAACTTTAACGGTCATTACGTGGTGGATTCACCTTATAGACTAGGCGCAAAAGTTAAAGTATTTTATGCGGGCGGCATTTCATATAACATTTTGGTAACCGATGTTTTCCCAATATTTCAACCCTACTGAATACGAAAATTGCGGTTATCAAAGCAAAATCTTAATCGGGATCGTGATATTCAAGATGACGCCCAAGATGTCTGCTTTGTTATTTTTGATAAAATAATTATGAACAATTAGGACAAATATTGTCATTGGTTGGGATAGATAATTTTATACTCTACAATTTTTATTAGATGTAAAATTATCTTCAGATCACTCCTAAAAGAGCTAGAGTTGATAAAAGCACCAGTGTTGTATAAACCGTCTTCATACATAAAGCAGTATATGGAAGCATCTTGGTGAGTTCAGCGAGGTAGCTGTCCCAGTATCCAGCCAGGATGTATCTGTTAAAACATGATCAGAGCAAATCAAGTCCATAAAAGTCGATCATAAAGAGGATATTGCGTCTTCTGTTTTGACAACACACGGTGCTTCTCCCGACTCTCTAGACCCTTAAAGAGTGATTTTACTGTAATTTTTTGTAGACCATAAAATTATCTATCCGAGCTAACAAAAATATTTGTCTTAATTGCCATAATAATTAATCCATCCAAATTAATAAAAAGAGCAAACATGTATATTACGACGATTTTTAGGCACACGATGTCTTTAGCTGGCTTTCGCTCCTTAATAAGCAATGTTACGGTACTTTTACATTTAATAATAATTGTAGAGAACCTTGTATATCTAATTAAATCAAAACAGTTGTCCAAGTTTCAATAATAATTCTTCCATCCAAATAAATCTTAATTAATAAAGCAGACAACCTAGTCGCCATCTTGAATATCGCGCTTCCGGTTTAAATTTCACTGTGGTAATCGCATTTTTTGGATTCAGGGGGGTCGAAATATTGGGAAAACATCGGTTACCAAAATGTTATATGAAATTCTTCTAGCATTTCGATACTGGGATTTTGTTCCAATTTCACGGTGCTTCTTCCGACTGTAGCTCCTTAAGGAGTGATCTGAAGATAGTTATACCTCTAATAAAAATTGTAGAGTATAAAATTATCTATCCGAACCAATAAAAATATTTGTCTTAATTGTCCATAATGATTCCATCAAAAATAACAAAGCTGACATCTTGGGTGTCATCTTGAATATCACGCTTCCGGTTAAGATTTCGCTTTGATAACCGCAATTTTCGTATTCAGCAGGGTTGAAATACTGGGAAAACATCGGTTACCAAAATGTTATATAAAATGCCGCTTGTATGGTTAAGGATACGTTTTTTCCGATAACAGTCCTAGTCTATTACGTTGTGTTACCCTACCTACTAACCTACTGATTGTAATGCTGCAGTTTCTATTATAAGGACAGTATATAACCCGCCAACCTTAATGGATTGGATATTTGATAATATTGAGGATTAATTTAATTAAAAGTATTTTTGTAATTACTAAATTGTTTTTTCTTAATTTATGCGTAGGTTCCCAAGCCCGACACGCCTATCCCTCCTTGGCCTTGCTCATCGTATCAAGGTCTCACATTAAACCGAATAACTCGAATAACAATACAATACAGTATAATACAATAAATTAAATAACTATAATACACAAAAACTTGAATATCTTGTTTAATTGGACGGTGTAGATTAACAACAACATTCGTATTTATTCGTATTTCCGTAATTTTTAAAAATTCAACTCATTTTCTAAAATGCAGGCTTGGTTAGTGTTTCTTGGTTTGGCGCACGTGATTGGTTGTTCTTTAACAAGCGAAGATATTAGTAAGTAAATTAAACAATTAATAATGTAATTACTAGTATATTGTTTTATAATGAGTAAAAGTACTTTTACTCCTCAAAAAAACATTTGAAAGCCTAAAATGAAACATTTTATTTTTTCTTCAAACGTAAAAATTAATAAAAATTAAAAAAAAATTTGAAATAGCGCCATTTCTTGTCAATTACTTGTAATTCACTTGTCAAATATTTTTTTAAATTAACTTTAAATTGTTAAAAGAAGCTAATTATTTAAAGCAACGAACAAGTTGTAAAATAAAATTTAGAAAACATTAACTTTTTTACATTTCAAATGCTCAAAAATATTATTTTATGTTACAGTTTGTTGTAAATAAGCAAAGTTAGAATTTACTTTAACGTCCTAGGAGGTAAAAAGTACACTTTTATACACTTTTTAAAACATTTGTTTTATGGACTTCGACTTTTATATTTTAGGATGTAAAAGTAGAACTTTAAACTTACTTATTTTTTTTACGTTTGAATAAAAAATTATTTTTTTCATATATTTATAGTTTTGAACATATGGGCATTAAATATATGGGCCCACAAATATTAGGATTAATTTGTGAATAAAATTTCAGCATTTCCGTGTGAAACTCCAGATGGGGAACAGGCTTACTGCGTCTCATCATCTTCGTGTCCGCATTTAATAGAAGCATTATCAACAAATCTTGTCCCCGAAGCTGTCGATTATGCCAAAAGATCAATTTGTTTAGGCAGTGAAGCTGGTGAGTTCATGGTGTGTTGTGGTTCGCCAAAAAATTTTAGTGTAAAAACAAGCACAACAGAAAAAACTGTTGCGAGTGTACCACAACAAGTGGAAGTTGCCAAAGAACCTAGAAGAGAATATGTCAGAACTAAGCTTTTACCTTCGCAAAGAATTTGTGGACAACAACATACCGATGATAGATATTATGATGGAAATGAAACTGCTTTAGATGAATTTCCGTGGATAGCTTACCTTGAGAATAATGTTGATGTTCATACCAGAAAGTGTAATGGAGTGTTAATAAGTAGTCGTTACGTCTTAACGGCTGGCTATTGTGGAGGTGACGCGTAAGTATGGTGTTTATTAAAAATATTTAATTAACAATTTAAAAAAAATACAGTGTCAGAGTCAGACTTGGACAACACAGCACCCAAAAAAATGTAACTTGTCTTCAAGAATCGTCATTATTTATTGAGTGTACAGAACCAGTTGTTATAAGGAGTGTTGAAAAACGCATACTTAGAGGAAATGTTACTAAATTGGGATTCTACAACTTAATGCTACTAAGATTAAACGAAAGTGTCAAATTTTCAGGTGAAAAGTTGTCTTTGAAAACAAGTTTTTACTTAAATAAATTTTAGAATACATCAGACCAATTTGTTTACCGATTGATGGGTCTAAAAGACCCACCAGTGAGAATTATTTGACCTTTTCTGGTTTTGGAGCAGAAGGTAATCATAGCCGAAGTTCGCACTTTTATAAGTCGAAAACGTTTTCTTCTTGATCTTTAACGACTACTTTTCCTCTCTGAAGGCTTCTATGTATATGTATATTTTCTAAAATACTAATCTCTTATTTAAAGCCACTATATGTATAAGTCATCAGCTCTTAACTCTAAAATCTCTAACAATTCGACTTATGGAAGGAGCAAATTCAACTGCATTAATTTATAAATGGAAGTAGATTCAAATAATCGCAATATCAATTCTTTCAGATGAAAGTGAAGTCGTAAAGAAGAGAATTACTTACAATTTGACTAGTTTGCAAGCTTGTTACGATGCAGATGAAACTTTGAAGGAGGAAGTTGAGAAATTGACTGAGTCGACTTTAGCTTGTCTTGTACCTCCATTTGGAAATACTTTAGCTCCTTGTTATGGAGAAAGTGGAGCTCCTCTTATGTACAAATATAAATATAAATGGTTTGTAGATGCAGTGTTTGTTGACATGATAGGACTTGATATTCTTGCAATATGTAGTACTACAGCTCCTATAACAGGACTTTATATAACTCCAACCGTAATGGATTGGATTTTTGATAATATTGAAGATTAAGTTAATTAAAAGTATCTTTTTAATCACTCTTATTGTTTTTTCCTTAGGCTTAGGGTTAGAGGTTAGAGGGGCAGTTAGTTTAAGAAAAAATGGAGTTATAAGGTTTTCCTGAGTGGCTCTATGTATATCTATATGACTGAGCTCCCTATAAAAATTAGGATTAGGCTACTGATATGACCTGATCAGATCAGATCAGATTCAGAATTAAGTCAAAAGTTACTCTTATCAGGTAAAATTTTTCTCATTTCTTGACGTCATTTCTTAATTTGTCTATTAAATACCACCTTAAACTTAATTATTTAAATTTAGAAAAAAAAGGTAAATAATTAACCTTTTTATCAATTAATTAAATTACCATAAAGTTATTAATTTTTGATGACTTTTTTTTATTTATAACAAGGTGATTAAGTTTTTTCTAAAAACCTATAATTTATATAACAATCAAACCTGCTCGAAAAGCAATTTATGTATTCATTTGTTACCGAAAAATCATGTGCGAGAGATTAGCATTTTATTTATGCACCTATGTGTTGTTATTTTGTGATGTTAATGGTAACAGTGCCAACTTAACTGATTTTAATGTAATAAAAGACCATAGTGTCACAGATACGCACACAACAGATTTGAATGTTTCAAAAGTGAACCCAATAGACTTGCACAGAACAGATACAAGCACAACAGCTTCTACTGAAAGCTCAACAGATCTGATGAATGTGAATACAACACACTTCCATGAAACTGACACGAACGCAACGAGCACACTAGCTCCTCCTATTGAAACAAGCTCAATTACAAAACACAAAAACGTAGCAGATGCTGCAACCCTTCTCTTTTTGAAGTTTTTAATCGGTACTTCAGCAAACACATCAAATGCAATTTCAACGGAAGAGAATGCAGAAGATGTTGGCTCAGAAAATAATACAGATTCCGGCACAAATGCGACAGATTCAGAAACCGTTTTGTTGTGGAAATATTTCATTTCGACTTCATCGAACGGCGAAGTTGCACCTCCGGAAGATTCTAATGCGACAAGTGTAAATGATACATATCATCCACTTCTAGGGAATAGAATTTTTTTGTCGGAGCTACCGTGTAAGGAAGGAAGTCAAAAAGTTGGAAGTACCTGTAGACGTGAACGAAATTAAAGTGAGTATCAAAAGTTTTTGTTTTTCTTGTGGTGTTTTTTGTCAAAACGGTTTGACGTAGGTATTAGAATAATTTATTTGTTTTTCTATAAAACTTTGCTTATTATGCATCAATTACATCTTACATAGACACTAGCAGACGAATTGGTAGCGTAGACGTGTAGAATTTTGGTGACGAATCTCTAGATGCCAATAATAATTGAGCATTAAGTACAGTCGGCCTCACAATTATTGACCACTGTGACAGGGTGGTTTATTAGCCAACAACTGCAAAGGGACAGAAGGGGAAGTTGTTGGTGTACTACTTGTTGGCAAAATAAAGTTACCCCTCAATTTAGGAAGGAGGTTTTATGAAGGTTGCATCCACAATTTGTGCTAGAATTATAGCAGGGTGGCCAATAATTGTAAGGCTGACTGTACGTGGTTACGACTCTCCATACGTGGAACTTCTCTCAGCTGTGAGCAGCGACTGCTTACTTACAGCTTAATCAGGATTGACATCTAGATTTAGTTCGGTAAGAGTGCTTACTGCTTACCATGTCTACACTACCAATTTGCCAATGTCAATGATACTTTAGTGTTAGTGTCGTAGTAGTCTACTAATATCTGCTCAAGACTCAGAAACTAAAGATTCCAGGAGTGAATTTTCCGGCTCCGGCATTAGCCATTACAGACTGATGTTTAGGTTTAGGTTAGACGACTTCTGAGCCGACGTCCATACAATACTATAATTATTGACGGGTTACCCTAGTGATCAATAAACTGGAGGACTTAAAATGAGAAGTCAACGTCAACGTCAAAATTACGTCACATTTCGTATCTTTTTTTAAAATTTAATTTAATTACTGTCTTATAGAGGGAACCCAACATAAGGTGAATCCACCACGTGATGACCGTTAAAGTTGCGCAGTAGATTAATGCGGCCGTTGCTTAGAAACGAACGTAGACAGTGCCGTCGTATAATTATTACATTACTTTGGTTTGGTTGAAGCAAAATAATTACAAGCATTTTAAAAATTGTGAAGATCTCATTCACAAAGTATTAAACCAGTAATTAATTATTAATACTTAATACTTCAAATAAAAATTTAAATTAAGTAATTATTTTAAATTTTGACAACTTTTAAAAATAATTTTTTTTGACAGAAGTAATAACTAGCTCCGCCACTGGGCTCTAAAGCCACGCCTCGCGCAGGTTTGGTCACGTGGTGGATTCAACTTACGTTGGGACTACTATAGTACAATTTAAAATAAAAACTAAGAGCGAAAGTTTGTTGTAAACTACAAGGGCATTATGAAGAAATAAAAATATTTTAGTGAGTGAATTTTGAGAAATATCCGAAACTTGTGTTTTCTTTAAATGAAGCCAAAAGATTTTTCTTTCAATTCTACTGTAAGGCAGTAATTAAATTAAAAATATAACAAATGTCCTGAATTTAACGTCACGAGATCTACCGACTGTCATAGCGACTGTCATGGTAACTGCTGCACTTTTGCTTACTGACGGAACCTGTTAATATAGTGTTTTATGGACCTGGCGTCTGGGTTCCTTCCCAGATGAATCTCACACTCTTCACAATTAGGTGCGTTTGTGTGTTTTTACCAACTTAAAACAAAATGTTTTTTGAGGTTAAAAAGTGCATCGAGACCATCTTCTACGTGCTTCTACTGGATCTACTTAGCTAAAAATACCACGTTTGATTTTTACGCTTAAAATAGCCTTGCTAACTTCACGCACTTATATTACTACGTGTTCTTCAGGATACAGAAAAATAACTACGGGTTCTTGTAGACGCGTTTATGCTCGTTTGAATTCTGTGGCTAATTCTTTTGCTTCTGTTGAGACTTTTCACCTAAATAATTTCTACTTTTTTTTTTTGCAGAGAGCAAATGAAAATCCCGCAAAGAAGATTTTTCAACATTAGTTTTAGTTTTAGTTTTTAAATTTTACACCTAATAGCCCAATTTCTACAGCCATATAAGCATAATAAAGCTTAGAAAATTAGGAAACAGTATTATAAAAGTTAGGTATTCAGATAGATTAAGGCATAGCGAAAAAGATGCAAAAAAATAATTTTTAGTTTTGTAAGTAATTTATTCTTAGATTTACAATTAGTACATGTAAAGTGTTGTGAAAAATGTTTTAAAATTTTAACCAGCTATTTCAGGACCTCCTGGTTGCCTGGTTCATATATCTGTGCTCGCTGATATTTTCTTGTGTCAGTATATAGCTCTAAAAATCTTTTTTGAAAATAGTTTCTTGAAACTGATTTTTAAGTTGAAATATTTCCACAGATTTACCTGAATTCAACAGCCAGTTGTTGAGTACAAGTAAATCTGAGTCAGTTGTAGTTTTCATAAGTATACTAAAGTATGGGTTATTAAGTTTCATTTGCACAAACGAAAGTTGAAAAAGCTACAGTACTTTGAATGTAGTAGGGATTTTAAGAAAATATCGCCAATATTTCCACTTCTCAACTGTATTAAACATAAAAAATAAATTTGAGATTGTAAGTAAATTTATTATAAGTGCATCAAAAAGTAGACTTATTTTCTTTCAAAATTAGCAATACAGTTTTGATATTTTTTGACTTCTTTTGACATTTATTATCAACTCTTAAAGGAAACAAAAGAAGACCGTAAACACCCTGTATAACTCCAACCGTAATGGATTGGATATTAGATAATATTGAAGATTAAGTTAAACACTCTTATTGTCTTTTCCTTAGGCTTTGTTAGTGGGCACTTGGTAAGTTAGTTTAAGAACTTTAAAATGGAGTTTGAGGCACCCCTTGTAAACACTGATTATAAAGGTATAAGTTAACGCCCTTCCAATTTCAAAATGGCTCAATAATAGAAGCTCCTATAAAAATTCAGATTACGCCGCTGATAATATGACCTCCACTCACCAGTTACCATTACGTAATAATTAAATGTAAATTTAATTTCTTGTTTAATTCGACGTCGTAGATTAACTTTCAACGCTTTGCAGTAAAACCGTAGTTTTTGAAAATTCAACTCATTTTCTAAGATGGTACTCTTGGTTAGTGTTTCTTGTTTTGGCGCATGTGATTCGTTGCTCATTAACAAGCGGAGATGTTGGTAAGTAAATTAATTATTATAAGCACCAAAATTACTCTATAGAGATGTACGTAGCAACTTATTGATAAAAAACAGAGAAAACAATGTTCTCAATAAATTGTACTTTTTTTACATTTTTTATTTCCTGTAATTTTTAAAACCAGTGGTTATTTGGCAAAATTAAAAATGGCAATGGTTGAACTTAGACACTGTATTTTTTTAAATTTAAAATTTCAACATTATGCATTAAAAAAAAGATGACAAAATGATCTTGTAATAAAATAGGTATTGGCTAGGTTACCGAAAATTTTTCTTCTCCATTCAAATTGGAGTAGTTTTTTTGTATAACTCCAGATGGGGAGTGTCCACATTTAATTAAATCATTATCAACTCTTGACCATGAACCAATCGATTACATCAAAGAATTGTTTGGGTTATGATGCTGGTGAGTTTATGGTTTTTTGTGCATTACCAAAAAAATTCACAGTATGTGCATTTATAACAACAACCACATCGTCCACATCATAGGCGCCGAAACTAGAAAATTGCTGTATATGCTCAAATAAATGGAATAAAAGAGAAGTTTGTTACGATCCAGTTTCACTGAATGCGAGTTAAGTAATTAATTTAAATAATTCAATTACGGTCCTGGATATTCTAGATTTTTCCTTTAGTTTTAAGATGTAAATATGTTGCGAGTTTGAACCAATTCATGAAATTAAATGATAACGGGCGACAGTCAGTCGTATTTGAGTAACTTGATCCTGAATACGTGAGAATTTCAAGGTTCTGTTCCCTGCATGAGTGGAAGGTTAAGAGTGCGTTGAGGGGGAAGGAAGATTCAAGCTTGGGTCGCATAAAGCTGGCCTTACATGCCAACTTCTAAAAGCTAGCTTTTTTTTTCTAAGCCAATAGAAATGCTGCATTTCCAGCGGCAGAAGCTAGAAAGTTGGTTCAAGTTTAACTTCTAGCGTCTGCCGCTGGAAATGCAAGGTTTCTATTGGCTTAGAAAAAAAAGCTAGCTTTTAGAAGTTGGCATGTAAGGCCAGCTTTAGAGTGTAGTTGACCAGAATTTGAAGGGCTAAGAAATTTACCGTTAACCTGTAATTTGAGGGTTAACTGGTGTTAGTTCAGATAATTAAAAGTCCAACTTGAAAGTGGATCTAATTTGAGAATAAGTTCGATATCAGTTTTAAGTATTTTGAGTAAAATCAGTGTATAGTGCGCAATAAGGTTGATTTTAGTTTGAGTTGAGTTTAAGGTGCAGCAAGTGCATAATAATTGCTGTTTAATTGAGTTCAGTAATTAAGATTTAGTTGAGTTCAGTAAATAAAGTTTAGTTGAGTTGAGAAAATTAAGGAAAATTAATATTTTCCATCTTTGGACGATATTGCATCATAGCCCGAACGCGCTAAGTCCGGCTTATGTGGAGATCCGCCTGCGCTGCCTACCACGCAAGCACAAGCTGCGTGAAGCTAACCAAACAGCAAATTTGTGAGTTATAATTAGTTTACTTACAGTAAAATTTAACTTTTACAATTTTTACAACAAATTTTGAGAACCCAATTTAGACTTGAATTAAAGATTTGGATTTGTGTTAATCACAATTTAATAAGTTACGAACACAACCCGCAATTGAAAGGTTGTTTATTAAAGTTATTGTTTTAGAAGTTTAAGTTTTTGTCTACGTAAATAAGTTGTTTGAATCGGCTAATCTTTGTTTTATATGCCAAATTTGTGTCTTGATCAAGCATTTGTCTGAAAGCTTGAGGGCATAAGCCGATGTCAATCTAAATTTTGAGTTTTTAGTAATTGTCATTTGTGTAATAATTTTAGCAAGTTAAGTTAAGTTAAAATTATCCAATCTGTTGAGTTTTGCATTGAGTTTTGAGTACGTTCAGTTTAGGGATTGAATTGGATAATTTTACATTTTTGATGAAACATTTTTAATCAATCAGTTATTTATGATTGGGCCATAAGGTCCATATTTAATTGTGCTTGTATATATTTTTATGTGTGTTTGTAATATAGTTTGTCAAGGATATCTTGATTTTTATTTGTGTATACCTCTCTCAACAAAAAGCAAAAATCACTTACGTCAAAGAATCCTCCCCTGCAGAAAAAGAGTCGCTCACCCTTAAGGTTTTGAGTTCAGGTAATGTACTTCAAAATAATAATAAGTAAGCCCCGTAACAAGTTCTGTCGATTGGCTAAAATTCTTTGATTTTTGAAAGTTTCGGCAGAATAATAACTTGAGAAGTTATTATTTATTTTTAGAATTTTAGCAATGATTGATAAAACCCGATCAAGCCCTAATATAATTTTTGTTATTAAAATTTGCTATACAGGTTTTCTCACAAACTCGACCCAGCATTGAGATGTCAGAAACTATAAGAGATATAGTTATGAAGTTGCTTATGAAGGCGGTTTCTAACGAATGAACTGGAAAGTTGATATTTAATTTAGACATTCGTAACGGTTAGCGACTTTAATATCCTACTGACAGAGTTGGGCAAGATACTTATAAAATGTATCTTTGATACAAGATACACGATAATTTAATTTCAGTATCTTTCATACAAGATACTTTCACCTCAAGTATCATAGATACAAGATACTTTTAATTTTTGTTCGAAACGTACAAGATACTGATACTTGATACTTTTTTCATCATTCATCATATTATCATCATTCATCATAGCAGACTTTAAATATCCATATTCGTACTATCCAAATTATTAGTATATTTCACTGTGAGTAGTTCTTGATAAAAATAAATTAACTCCACCAATTTGACATTAATTACTTTTTTTAAAAGAAGGATATTTTCAGTGAACTATCGCAGTCCCACTCATTGTTTAGATGGACAACACTTGCTAATTTTGCGTTCTCAAAAACCAAAAGTTGAAATGAAATTCAGATTTTTTTTATCAAATAGTTACCGTTGAAGTCTCGGGGATGAGAATAATTTCAGCCTCAAAGATTTATATAAAAATAAATAACTGTAAAATGCAGTACAAAAATGAAAAGCTATTTGTATTAATTGCCACTTTATTTTTCTACAAAAATCATTCAAAAATTCATTATCCCCGAGACTTTAACTGCACCTATTTGATCAACAAATCAGCGTTTCATTTTAACTTTTGGTTTTTGAGAAATTGACAACGCAAAATTAGCAAGTGGTGTGGTGTCCATCTAAGCAATGAGTGCGACTGCAATAGAATATGCGTACTAAATAACTAAATCAAGTTATTCTCGGACTCGTAAATCGCAAATAGATTGCGATTCGCGGATTGCATTCGTAAAATGAAGGTTGTTATTACCTACTCGAAGTAAAGTAAATTAAAAATGTTGTATTTTTAAGAATGGAGAGCTAAAATGGTCTTATCGGACAAAATTACTCTATATATGGTTCTAGTAAACTATGTGTCGAATTTCATTCTATTGACCAAATGTGCAGTGTCTTTTTGTCTAACGTCCGTACTATATTGTTTCTTTTGAATTAAAAGCAAATCGCTTCAAATCCGGTATGGCGTGTCACAGAATATTTTTTAAGTAAAAAAATATTTTTAATGCGTGAGCCAGTTTTTGCTTCGTCTCATTATTTAAGCTTTATTTTTCTTAATTAGTTTTTTTGTATGGTATCAACACAGCGATGAGTGGTTAGCTGACATTACAGCACTTTTCATGTCTGTTTTATTTTTGTCAGAAAAAATTAGCAATAAATCGGATTACCTATTGCTTGACGAGTTTTGTATCTTCCCCAACACAATGAGGTTTGTTATCTAACTCTGTGCTAGGGCAAGTTGGATGTTATTGATTATTTTATAAGACAGAGAGTGTAAATTTAAGAGTTTAGATCGACAAGTCAGGAATCATTTTCGTCTATTTAACCATTTCTCTAACTCTGAAAATAAATGAAGTCACGTGTTAAAAACCTTTTTTAAAACAACCTGTATTTGTCAACATAAAAATATCTAAAATATCATTTCTATAAATAATATCTAGTGATCTTTACGCTACTGACTGAAATTTCATAATAGTACATTGCAATACATGGTCGGTAAGTGCAGAGTTAAAAAACCGAGAAAATGTTCGAGATTTGTTAAGAAAAGCACTTAACGATCCGAGTATTGCATACTATTTTTTGCACAATCGTGAAAAATAACTAATAATAAATTCATTTTTTAAACTGACACTAGTTGACAGTTGTAAATAATTTTTATAATTTTAAAGTTTATTCAAAATATTAACCGCTGGAGAACAATGTTGTCCCAGTAACAAGAATAAAAGTAACAAATACCTCAAACATCTGTTTCACTTACCACCCTTGTGCTTTTGGTTAAATATTTCGAAATCATTATTTTATTGTTTCTATGGACACATACAATGGTTTGGTAAAATCAACTTCCTATTAGTATAAACATTGTTGGTAAGTACAGAATAGAACACGATTGTGCAAAAAAATTAATAAGGAATCAATAAACGGTAAAATCAGAGTCAACTAACTACAGTTAACTAATCGACCAACATTAGAATTAATTTGTGATTTAAATTTCAGTATTTTCCTGTGTAACTCCAGATGAGGAGCACGCTTACTGCGTCTCACTATTTTCCTGTCCGCATTTAATAAAATCATTAGCAACTTTTGACCCCGAACCAATGGATTACGTCAAAAGTTCAATTTGTTTGGGTTGTGAAGCTGGTGACTTTATGGTTTGTTGTGGATCGCCAAAAAATTTCACCGTAAAAACAAACACACCACGAAATACTGTTGCGAGTTTACCACCACAAATGGATGTTGATGCATTGAATAACGAAACCAAAGAAGCTAGAAGAGAATATGTTAGAACTAAGCTTTTACCTTCACAAAAACTTTGTGGACAACAACATACCGATGATAGAGTTCATGATGGAAACGAAACTGCTTTAGATGAATTTCCGTGGATAGCTCATATTACTGCCGACAATCCTCCTACGTTAGTTGGAGGATTATATACAACACTAGTTGGCAGCTTACCATGTAATGGAGTATTAATAAGTAATCGCTATGTCTTAACGGGTTCCGCGTGTCGTGTTCACGAAATGTAAGTAGGGTTTTCTAAAAAGATTTACCATTCTGACAAAAATATAGGCAGGTATTCCTTGGTCGATACTTCACCGGAAAAAATGTAACTTGCGTTCAAGAGTCACCATTATATCTTGAGTGTACAGAACCAGTTGTTATAAGGAGTGTTGAAAAATATATTACAGATGATGCTCCTGTTCTGCACGGCTTTAGGCTACTAAGATTAAACGAAAGTGTCCAATATTCAGGTGAGCAGAAGTTGTCTTTGACAACAATTTCTAAAAAAATATGTTTTAGATTACATCAGACCAATTTGTTTACCGATTGATGGATCTAAAAGACCCGCCAGTGAGGATTATTTGACCTTTTCTACTTTTCGAGGTGTCTATGATGGTAATTAATCATTTTTTTGTCCAGCACCTTCTACGTTGAGCTCGCTTTTTTAATGCCATTGCTAAGACAATGGGCCAAGTGAATAAAAATAAGTATTTGCTTATAAGCTTTTACTTATAAGATAAGTAAAAGGTATACCTTATACCTATGCCGTTGCATAGCAAAAGTTATAAGTAAAAGCTTTTAAGTAAATACTTGTTTTTATTCACTATTGGTTACAGAAGCTTTAAAAATTTTTTCGTTATCCGTCATGTTGACGTTCGATATTCTCAAACACAAAACAGCAACGAACTGAAGCGCGATCCGTATTGAGCGTCTAGGCTGCGCCTAAAAGGAAATTATCAAAATCGCTAATAATTTAAACCACATTCCGGTCAAATTTACATCTAGCAGCTATAGGTGGAAATGTGCTCCTCAAATATAACTAATAAACAAACAAACATAACAATAGTTATTTGTTTTATAAGGAGACAAAGTGACGTTTTGTGTGACAAGACTGTGTTTGGCTGAAGAGCGAGCGTAGCGAGCGAGTCAGGCAATACAGGCGAGTCACACAAAACTACTTTGACTCCGTATAAAACATTATATTTTTTCTGCAAACGTAAAGCGTAAAACTGAAAATTTTGATTTTTGAAAGAGCACCATCTCTTGTCAATTCCTTGTAGTTCAATTGTCAAATATTTTTTAAAATTAACTTTAATTTGGAAAAAAAGCTAATTATTAAATGCAACGAAAAGCCTTTTTCGGCAAGATAATACTATATGAACTTTACCTAACACCGTTTAGAAAACAAAAACGAAAATATGTAAATTTAAAAATGGTGACCAAATTTGGAGGGGTTCCGGCACCTCTATGATAGGGGACTTTTAGTATGTTGTACATATGGATCTAAGGCGCACCCTAGACGCTCAATATAATCACGATATTCGGATCACGATACGGGATCGCGATATTTATTGAGCGTGTAGGGTGAGATATTGACAGATCGCCATATGATACATTGCATATAAATACATTGAATATAAACGTCACGTTTGCGTCACGTACGTCAGTATTAACCATCGTGAATGAAGACCCATTCGAAGGTGACAACGTGGAAGAGGCGGTTCAAATACAAACGAATGATTTAAGAATTAAGACTTAATTCTTAATTTTGAAAGTTTACCCGAGCTGTGGGATACGACAAACAAACAGTACTCTAATAAAGTGAAAAGACATAGTTATCCACACACACACAGTTGACACAGTGATGTTTTGCATTCATTAAAAAAAAGAAATTACTGTAACCAAACTCTTTCCAAAATCAAGAAAAACTATGTTTATTTGCCATTACCATTACTATTTAAACATTTCAGTACTACATACATCATTTTATTTATAATTGAATTCTGCATAAATTACCTCCCTTGCAAAAATTTCGTAAACCTAATAGTTTAGTAGAAAAAAATTAAAATGTGATAAATAAAAAATCACGGCAGAATTTGAGGAGCTTCCGGCACCTCTATGATCGGGGACTTTTAGTATGTTCTGCATATGGGTATAAGCAAATACATTAGAACATAGTGTATAAGGAACACATTTTCACCTATAACTGCTGATGTAAATTTGTCTCGGCTTGGAGTCAACTTGGATAATGTACAAAATGCATTCCAAATTAATAATATCGTAATTTCGTCCACTTTAAAATAATCATAACTAACTAATAATCATAAATAACCATAAAATAATAATAAGTACAAAGTATCTTATATCGTTGGATTTAGTAATTTTTTGTCTATCTTTTGATGTAAAAAATCAAATATGGCCTCCATATGAAAAATCAAAGTTGATGATGGTCACGAAGAACCGAAACGTTATACAAAATATTTATCTATGGATCAATATGCATCATAAAGAGTTGTCTTAAGAACGTGTTTTCAGATTTTTAATATTTCAAAAAATAAGAAAGTTATATAGACCAAAAACATTTAAAAAATCATTTATTTTTATACTCAATCTGTATACGTCATGTTGTAATTCACCACTTCTTAACTCTTAGAAGCTCTAACAATTATTCGACTTACGGAAGTTCGACTGCATTTATATGTATAGAAGTATAGAATTCAAGTAATCGTAATATTAATTCTTACAGATGGCAAAGAAAAGACGAAAATTACTTATAATTTTACGAATTTGGACGTTTGTCAAAGGCACAGTTGGGAGGGCTACAGTACAGTCTTGAGTAACATAACTACTAAAACGTATTCAGCAACAACGTCTCCTCTACTTTGTCTTGAATTTCCACCTGGAAGTATAGACGGGTTAGTAAGAATACGTTCCACTAAGCGATCGCAACGCCCGCAAACTCGTTCCACTAACGCCGCCGTCGACGTCGTTGCGTTCGCAACGTTTTGTAGGTCAGCGTGAGCGTTTTCGTACGCACGTGCGCATTAAAGCAAATTTTTATAGGTTATTTCGTGGTTGTCTTGTATTGACGACCTTTTGAAATGACTACAGAAAAAGTAAACCTGTGTAATCCTGACACAGAGGTTTTGCTGGAGATACATTGATCTCCAGAAGGCATACTAACAACAGCTTTCACTGTCATATTGGTGGCGGTTGTAAGAGCACACAACGCGTTCCACTAACGAATGCGACCGCAACGTTTACCAGCTAGTGGAACAGGAAATTCAGTGGTCGTGAGCGCGGTCGTTGTGATCGTTATGGAAACGACGAGTTATTGTCGTTAATAGGCATTCATTTTGGGAAATATTGCTCATATAATTATAATGCCACAAGTGCTCTGATTTTTGCCAACAATATTTGTCATTCAGAAGACGAGTTGCTGCTGTGACGAGTTTCAAATTCAATGAAAGAAAAATGTTCATTTTTACGGTAAATATTGTCGCTACAGTCCCACCAGCTTTATTAGCTAGCTGAGGGGGCGTGTCCAGCGCTGTCATAGATGTTGAAGTACATTGCGAGTTAAAAGTATTTTATTCGTCTTGTGTTGACACAACAGATTTTTTTTTATATTTCGACCTTTTAAATCAAAAATTTTGTTTTAGGTACTTTTGTTTATAATTTATACTGGACATTTCAAATTTTTTTTACATAACCGAAATATAAAATAAACTTTTGTATTGAGCATTATTTCCTAAAAGGAATATTAACTACAATAAATCACCGTTTCCATACTGCCACGTTTAATTTTGTGACTATTTGTACCAGGCGGTTTGGATCATTCAAAACTAATATAAATTATACAGGGTGATTCAAATTCGCGGGCCACCATGGGGATCTCGGAAACTGTAAGAGATACAAAGTTGGTTAAATGGGGGCAAAGTTGTGTAATTGAATAGCGAATAATATTCAAAAGACAAAATTAAAAAATTTCCATTAGGTCCCGAGATTTCTGAAAAAAAACGAAATTTCGGAAAATCTTATTTATTTTTTTCTGAAGTTGTTTTCAAAGATAGCAGAAAACCAAAAACACATTTTCATTGCATCTTTCTTGTCTCTACAAGATGGGGATTTTAGATTTTTGAAACAACGTTTCGGTTTTGAAATACCATCATCAACTCTAAAATTTTAAATACGAACCTGCATTTTTTATTTTATTTTTGAGTTTAGATCCTTATTATAAATGCAAAGACGTGCCCAAAAAAATTTTTTTTTGATTTAAAATTATAAAATTTTTGGAAATCTCATTAATTTTTTTCATTAAGTTATTTTCAAAGATATCAAAAAAATAAAAACACATTTTCCTTGCACCTTTTTTGTCTCTACAAGATGGTAATTTTAAATTTTCGATAAAACGTTTCGGTTTGAAATTACCATCATCAATTCCAAAATTTTAAATACGGACCTGCATTTTTTGATACATCATTGCTTTTATAATAAAAAGTTAAACTTAAAAATAAAATAAAAACGGCAGGTCCGTATTTAAAATTTTTAAGTTGATGATGGTAATTCAAAACCGAAACGTTGTTTAAAAAATCTAAAATCCCCATCTTGTAGAGACAAGAAAGATGCAATGAAAATGTGTTTTTAGTTTTCTGCTATCTTTGAAAACAACTTCAGAAAAAAATAAATAAGATTTTCCGAAATTTCGTTTTTTTTCAGAAATCTCGGGCCCTAATGGAAATTTTTTAATTTTGTTTTTTGAATATTATTCACTATCCAATTACACAACTTTGCCCCCATTTAACCAACTTTGTATCTCTTACAGTTTCCGAGATCCCCATATTGGCCCTCGAATTTGAATCACCCTGTATATACCGGGTGACACAGGGATTTGGAACACTCTTATAACTCCATTATTTATCAACATATCGAAATGAAATTTGTTGTGGATTATAGTCACATAAATTGCAATTGTTTTAACTACTTGTGAAAATTTTGTCACTTCCGATTATACCGGAAATGAAGTGAACTTTTGATTTTTAAATGGAACACCATATATCTTTTTACTTTTTTGAAACCTACAATAAATTTTGAATACAGTAGCCTCAAAAAAAATATGTTTATAAGCAAAACAAAATTTTTTTTTCAAAAAATACGCAGGTTTTTAGAGTGCTGTGATGTGGTATAAAATCATTGTTGAGAAGTATTGTTACTATGGAAATTACGTTTACACCACAAAAGCCGAAGGATGGTGTTGTGGAGCTTTCAGAAGGTAATTTGGTCACATTTCCTTCAATAACTTCATTTTTTCAAATGTCAACATATCGGAACAATAGCACCTCAGATAAAGTATTTTTTTCTAAATACAATGATAGAGTTGTTCCGGTATGATGCCATTTGAAAAAATGAAGTTATTGAGAGAAATTTGACTAAATTACTTTCTGAAAGCTCCACAACACCAACTTTTAACTTCTGTGGTGCAAACATAATTTCCATAGTACAATTAGCTCTCACTGATGATTTTTTACCACATCACAGCACTGATTATTTTTTGAAAAAAAAAATTTGTTTTGCTTATAAAATTAATTTTTTTGATGCTACTATATTCAAAATTTAATTTAGGTTTCAAAAATGTAAAAATATATACAGGGTGTTCGCGAGAAGTGGGCCACTGTTGCTATATCCGTTAATATTAAAGATACGAGGTCGGTTAAATTGGTAAAGTAGTATAACTTTTTCCGCTGATTTCAGTGGTCAACACAAAAAAAGAATTGAACATCTAGTTTTCAAGATATTCACAAAAATAACTTTTTTTTAAATGGAACACCCTATATATTTTTATATATTTGAAAAAGACACTACATTTAGAGTATAAAATGTCATATGAGTTTTGTCCTAAAATGAAAAATAAAGTACCGATTTCGTATCTTCAGTATTGAACGGATAAAGTAATAGTGGCTCACTTGGCATGAACGCCCGGTATTTTTACTAATTTAGTATCTACATTTTACCAGGGATCTAAATTTGTATAAAAATACAGGGTGTTCGTGCCAAGGGGCCACTATTACTGTATCTGTTTAATGCTGAAGATACGAAATCGGTAATTTATTTTTCATTTTAGGACAAAACTCATATGACATTTTATACTTCAAATTCAGTGTTCTCTTCGAATATATAAAAATATATAGGGTGTTCCATTTAAAAAAAAAGTTATTTTTGTGAATATCTTGAAAACTAGATGTTCAATTATTTTTTTGTGTTGACCATCGCAATCAGCGGAAAAAGTTATACTACTTTACTAATTTAACTGACCTCGTATCTTCAATATTAACGGATATAGCAATAGTGGCCCACTTCTCGCGAACACCCTGTATAGTGTTCCATTTAGAAATCAAAAGTTCACTACATTTCCGGCGTAATAGGAAGTGACAGAATTTTTACAAGTAGTTGAAATAATTGGAATTTATGTGACTATAATCCACACCAAATTTCATTTCGATATGTTGATAAATAACGGAGTTATAAGAGTGTTCCAAACCCCTGTGTCACCCGGTATAGTTAGATAGTTATATAGTTAGATAACCACCAAACCTGGCCATAGGGCAAATTAACATTATGCATATTTCCAAAAATATATGAATTGCTATGGTAAGGTGGCATATAGTTACCAAACCCGGCAATAGCGATTACATTTATCATAGAAAATAGTTTAAAAATTTTAAACTGTCAGTATCTGACCTAAAGAAATATATTTCATAACAATTCATATATTTTTGGAAATATGCATAATGTTAAGTCACCCTATGGCCAGGTTTGGTGGTTATCACCCGGTATATAATATAAACTAATATAATATAAAATAATAAAACATTCATAATTAATAATAATAAAGTTTATTAACCCTAGGATGCACATCATGGGCTTGGGAGGCCCAGCGACGTATTATAATTCGTGTAATTTTCGATTGGACACTTTTTTTTTAATTTTCTTTTAGGTATGCCTTACTTAATGCTTTATATATCAGATTTTAAAAAAATGTTGCGTTAAAATTTTTTTACATTAATTTTATTAATCTTTATTTACTAATACCCCGTATTCACACGGCATGGGCTTGCGAGGCCAACATATTATCAGAACATATAAATGCTTGCTTATATGCATTTTATGATGACAGGTTCATTCTCAGAAGCTAATCTGTCTATTATGTCGACTACTTGCATAAAATTATATTTTATAAAAGCTCTCTAAGGACAAATGTGCTTATTCTTATTTGTTTGCCGTAAAGCTAACATTAAATTTTTTCAATGGCTTCTCGTTCTAAAAGAGTTCGTTGTGGTGACGACGGTTTCGAACAAACTGTTTTACGTTGGGCAAATGAGTGCGAAGATGAGTTGTCTGTAGAAAGTGAAGCTTCCGGCGATGATGAAGATGTAATTAATATGTATAATCCAGATTCAGACAGTGACAGTGATGAATCTGATAAAGAAGTTTGTGTAAAAACGCAAAGTGCATGTTTTGTTGCTCCAAGTAGAGTTGTATGGCAAAAGAGTGAACCGATTTCAAATAAGACCCCTAGTTCTAATATAATTCGATCAAGACCGGGTGTGAAGAAAAATAATATATGTACTACACCAAAAGAAGCATTCAAGTATTTCATTACTGAAACTATGTTGGAAGAAATAATTCGCTGTACAAATTTGGAAGCTAAACGTGTAACACGTTCCAAAAATGAACAATGGCCAGACATTGATATGGACGAAATGCTTGCATTTTTAGGATTGGTAATACAAGCAGGCGTTGAAAAAAATTAGGACGCTCCAGTACGAGAATTATTTACTGGTGAATCTGCGAATCCCATTTATAGTGCGACTATGGCTTTAAGACGTTTTGAAAGTATTAGAAGATTCTCACGGTTTGATGACAAACGAACAAGGGAAGTTCGCCTAGAAACGGATAAATTAACACTTATTTCCTATATCTGGAATTTGTTCATTCAACAATGTAGAACGTGTATTGTTCCTGACAAAAACGTAACAATTGATGAACAACTACTTCCATATAGAGGTAGAACTGGATTTACTCAATATATGCCTAGCAAGCCGGCTAAGTATGGCTTAAAAATATTTTGGATGTGTGAATCTGTGTCTGGTTTTGCTATTGGTGGAAATATATACGTGGGACGTCAACCTGGAGAAGTTATAACGAAGAATCTCGGTTATGAAATTGTTAAAACATTAGTCCGTACAATTCATAATACTGGATTTAATCTTACAATAGACAACAGGTCATTATAAACTAGCCTGATTGCGTTACATAATTAAATGATTATGTAGGTCAGTTACTATTATCAATTATTAAACAATATATTTTTATGTAGGTACTATATTCACAAAAATAAAGACTAAAATTGCTTTATAAGTTATATTTATAGACTTACACGCCGCACTGGGCTTCTCAGGCCCAAGCTGTGTGAAAGTGTACAATTTTTTAGTCGTGCATCGTAGGGTTAAGAACTAATACTTAAAACTAAAAACATAATTAGATCTCAACCTATCTCCTCTAAGGCTAACCAACGACTCCCGTCTTTCGTTCCCCGTTGACTTGGGTAAAATTTGAATTTTGATTTATGTAGTTTTAAAAGTAACATTTGAATCCTACGTATGCCGAATGCAAATTTTTTTTTTATTGACCGACTTGGGTCGCTTTTTAAGAAGGGCAGTAATGCCACGAATGGAAATAAATTATAAAATATTAAATTAAATTAAAATGAAGTCATAAAATAAAAGTTAAACAAAGAGTACTAATAACTTTACATTGTTATCAGAATGCTAGTTCAGCATAATCAAGGGGGGTTGAACTAAAGTCAACGGGGAAAGAAAGACGGGAGTCGTTTGTTAGCCTTAGATGAAATCCGTTGAGATCTAATTATGTTTTTAGTTTTAAGTATTAGTTATTAGTTGTTATTATTATTATTCATTACGGTAGTTTTGAATGATCCAAACCCCCCGGTACAAATAGTCACAAAACTAAACGTGACAATACTTCCAACAAACTAATCCTTTTTATTATTTAGTTGTCATGGAGATAGTGGATCTCCTCTTATGTACAAACATAGACATAAATGGTTTGCAGATGCAATTGTTATTGATTATTCTTGTAGTATTTCAAATAATATAGCAGGAGCTTTTATAACCCCAACAGTAATGGACTGGATTTTAGATAATATTGAAGATTAATTTAATTAATAGTACTTTGTTTTATAAGGAGACAAAGTGACGTTTTGTGTGACAAGACTGTGTTTGGTTGAAGAGCGAGCTCAGGCAATACAGGCGAGTCACACAAAACTGCTTTGACTCCGTATAAAACATTATATTTTTTCTGCAAACGTAAAGCGTAAAACTAAATATTTTGATTTTTGAAAGAGCACCATCTCTTGTCAATTACTTGTAGTTCAATTGTCAAATATTTTTTTAAATTAACTTTAATTTGGAAAAAAAAGCTAATTATTAAACGGACTAAAATATTCTTCTGCATAATAGAATTATTTCTCGTGAGAATTAAATTTTAATATGGATAAAATCTGGTTTCGGCACGACTGGCCTCCACCTCACTACACAATGGCAGTGCGAAAATATTTAAACTAAATTTTTCCACGTCGTTGGATAGGACGAGAGGGCGAAATAAATTACCGGCGCGATCTCACTTCATCGGTAAATAATATGTTGTGTAAAAATCCTGTGGGCTATTGTTGATCCTTTTGACCATCGAAAAGCAGAAATCCATACGCGTTTCCTCATCTCCTTGTATAATAGGGTGCTTCTTATTTGCCCTATTTTTGAATTTTAATTCTTACGCCCTTTCAATCAACTCCAAATAATTCAAAAAAAATTATCCATAACTTAAAAAAAAATTTTTTTTGATAGCGGCCATTACCAACGGGGTCGAAGTTTCTTATGTAAAATACATAGGGTTTTTGGATGAAACGGAATAAAAATTCGTTTTTCATAAAATTTTTGGTCTAAAAATCTGAAACTTGGTAGGTAGCAAGTTCATGGACAAATAAACTTAAAAAAAAAAATATATTTTTTTTATCAAAAACGTGTATTTTTTAGGGGTTTAAAGTTAGGGCCACCCCCTGAAGAGGTAGTTCTAGTGGTGCGATTTTCATGAAATTTCTACCACATGATGACTTTTATAAGATAAGCCTACTGTATAAAAATCATTAAAATATTTACAGTATTTTTGGAGATAAAGCCATTGTTTAAATTTTAACCCAAACTTTAAGAGCCTGCAACTTTTTAGGGATGCGTTTTTTGATAAAATTGCAAGAGGGGAAATTGTCTTATTTTGGGCCCAGGAAACCACTGTAGACGTTTGTCAATGTTATTCCGTGTTATTCGGGTATTTCTAACTTTTCAGGTATTATTTGTCAATGAAAAGTTTCTGATGAAATGGAATGACCCATACATATTTTTAGGGTAAAATATAACAGTTATAGGTTTGTTTGTTCATCAACATGTTATCTACCAAGTTTCAGATTTTTAGACCACGAATTGATCGAAGAAAAACATTTTATACCGTAATATCCAAAAACCCTGTGTATTTTACATAAGAAAGTTCGACCCCGTTGGTAATGGCCACTATCCAAAATAAATTTTTTTTATGATGTGGATATTTTTTTTTGAATTATTTGGAGTTGATTGAAGGGGCGTAAGAATTAAAATTCGCAAGTAGGCCAAATAAGAAGCACCCTATTGTATAAGTGGCAAGGAGGAGTTGCCTCGAGGCAAGGAGTATAGCTAGAAATGAGTCATAAAACTATGAGTAATCCTGTGATGCTGGTGGCGGAATCGGTCGCCCCACCACGATTACTTCTGCTGAGCACCGCACCGTTACGTTAGTGATTAAAGAGGGCGTGTTGGAAACTGTTGAAGAATCAACCTCGTAAACCTGGTACTGCTCAGCAGTCGAAAATTGGGACTGCTGGAGACCGCGTATGAGGGGTCTTGATCTTAGACAAGGTTATCAGAGGATGTTCCGCCCGATCCGTACCTGGATCGTGGGGTCTGCGATCGTAACGCAGGCGTCACAAGTCGCCCTAACCAGTAGGGACTTCACCCTCGAGAAGGGCGCATGCACCGCTTCATGAATAACAATGTTCCACTTACCAAGCGAGAAGCTTTCAGCCACTGCGTAACCAGCACCAATAAGGGACCTCGTCTGTGCTCCCCCGCAGCACCGAAATGTTAGCTAACTTCCGAAAGCTCCCTGGATCGGTAACGGTCCGAAAAAGGCCTCTAGGTTAGGTTAGGTTAGACATAGATTACGGTCAACCGGTAAACATATCATGAAACACGCCATTCCGCTCCTCAGTCAAGAACCGACATCCTTCCCATTAACCTCGTGCTACTGGTGCGTCTCGTACCTGACTATACGCCAGGAAGAGACAGCAAACCACAGAACTTTATAAATAAATGGAACAATAATATGGAGTTTTATTGGGGACCAAATTGAATCTGCGCAGGGCGAAATTCGTCATGCGCAGTTTAGTTTTAAAAGTCTGGCAATTTAAATCTTAAAGCTATACTATTAAACAATAATAATAATAGAATATTTTTACTATAATGATTAATACAAAAAACAGAATAAAATAAATATTTTATTTTCACTCCATAAAAAGCGAATTAACAAAAAATATTTATGTGCATCTGAGGTTATGTTCATATGTTGATTTCGAAACGTAAACACAACCCACGCGCTAAATGCGTGGTAGAGGGACTGAACCACGTGAACTTAGCTCTCACGTCGCGAAGTGCAACGTGCGCAAACTCGATTATGCTCTTGAAGTTAAATTCTTAGCGACTTTCGACTTTATTGTTTTCTTCAAATGTGAACACATTTTTCACGCGCAGGACATTGCTTTATCGTTCCAGTCAGCAAACAGAAGCTAAGAACACACCCTGGTGGTCTTATGCATTCTGCCGTTTAGGTTAGGTTAGGCTAAATATAGGCTGGAGTTCCTATAACGACTATAACAACTCCAACCGTATCAGCAACTGCCTCTAACCCTTTCCAACCGTACAACGGCAACCGGTGTGGCGAACCATTACTGAATTAATCAATAATAAGCGAACGTTTTGCCCAAACGTCTAGCATCGGGTGCTGAAAATGACCTACAGGCATATACCTCCGGTAGAACACATGCTCGGATAAATTTAGAGGTTAGGTTAGTTCAAAGCTAGGTTAGGCTGGAAATATTGCTTCCCCTTGCTCCCTCTCTAACAGCCTTACGGAGCACCAGACGCCGAGCAGACGCTATACCTATTTTAAGCGCTTATGCGTCACCCGTTACTCGAATTCCAATACAAGATTGGATAGTCACATAAGCTAGGAATACTACCCCGTTGACTCGGTTTATCACGGTGCGGACCGCGGTTAGTATAACAACCAGTTGCACAAGGCACGCTGGTCACCCGCCGAGCCCACAACTCCTTTCATGTGGCACTCTACTCATTTCCTACTACCAGAGGCAATCCTTTTGAATTAGGTCCCCCTAGCAATCGGCATGCCCTGCTGACAGTTTTATGGGTGAATGGGAATGAGTCACCCCTTGCATTCTTGGTCGTTACAAATCGTGGCATTTCTAGTGTTAAGGGCGACTCATTCGCTGCAGCAAAATACTACCAAAATTCAATTTTATTTTAGGTATGAACTGCAGTTCTAAAACTTTGTATTTTAACTAGAAAAAATACAATTCAAACAATGGAAGGCTTCGATCACTGCAGATCATACCTAGAATTGCTAAGTTTTAAGTTAAGAGCATGTTAAAAGAAAATACCTATCCGCTCGCTGATTTATTGCCTTACCTTCTTAATCGTTTTTCGGAAAGATTAAAAAAATTGGACTATACCGATTAATACAAGTTTCTTCGGAAGCGGTCGGCTAAATTTTCAAATTTTAATGTCGTTATTTATTAGCAGTTGTCGCTGCTCAATATTATGTGTAACTTCGATAGATTGTATAAAAAAATACCTAAACATTTTTAAAATGTAAATCCAATTATCACCTCTGTGGTATTACCAAGCCCAATAATTTATTGGTTTAATATTGAATTGGTGACGAGTAAACACTAGTAGCTTCATCGCTACTATCGCTACTGCAGTCGGAACGCATTCTTGTATTTTTCTTGATAACCAGTTCCAATGTAGATTTCTATCGAAAAGACACGTTTTGGCAGCGAAAAATGCAGAACAAATCTGAAATTTTTTTAAATACTTTTCAATTAGACCTTGTAGATTCAAATCTCGATATTCGTAAAACTGGTATTCTTGGAACTAAAACCAAATTGATACTCTTTATGTTATAAAAACGTGTTATTGATACTTATGAAGTCATTCAATAAGATGAATTCGTGGTTGTTTGTTGTTTTTGCGCACTTAATCAGTTCTGTGTTAACACACGAAAATATTGGTAAGTGAATCAATTAATTAATTAAGTCAATTAGAAACGTTTAAAACGTGTAATGTGTTCGCGTGGCCGCGACTTTATCTTTTATTGAAAGTAAAAGTGACCCACTAGTCAATCTATAATCGTCGTTTCTAAAAACCGATTAGGTCGTTTATTCACAAGCAGTCTTCACTGATGTTTTTAAAAATTTAAATCTTTTTAATTTTCTTGAAAATTTTTAAATTTATGGAAAAAACGACTGTTTTCCATGCTTCAAATAAAGAAAATGCAAGCACTCATAATTTTAAAAGGAAAATACAAAACACTTTTTACATGAGTGAGATAGAGACGGATAACATCGTCTTCCAAATCAAGTACTAGTGGGTCACGTGAATTGAAACAAAAAACAATTAATAAACATTTAGCTAATTAGAGTTAATAAAAAAACAAGCGAATTTATTTGCAATTTCAATTTCAGTATTTCCTTGCATAACTCAAGATCATGAAATGGCTTACTGCGTCTCACTATTTTCGTGTCCACATATGATGAAATCATTATCAACACTTGACCCCAGAGCTATTGATAACGTCAAGAAATCCATTTGTTTGGGTTGTGAAGCTGGCGATTTTATGGTTTGTTGTGGAACTCCAAAAAATGTAACCGAACCAACGACCACAACGGAAAAACCAGTACAAACTGCTCCCAGTGTGCCATCGGCTGAAGTAAATGAAACTCAACGAGCTAGAAGGGAATACGTCAAAACTAAACTTTTACCTTCGCAAAGAATTTGCGGACAACAACATACGGACGATAGGGTTTATTTAAAAAATGAAACTGCTATAGATGAGTTTCCGTGGTTAGCTTTCCTCGAGTCCAATGTAGAGGAACGCCCTTATGGATACACTTTAATGTGTACTGGAGCATTAATTACTAATCGTTACGTTTTAACGGACGCCAATTGTGGAATAAAAGCGTAAGTGGATTAATTATTGAATTTATTTATTATAATTTGAAACAAAATAATAGGAGTATAGTCAGACTAGGGCTATACAGCACCCATAAAGATGTCAGTTGTGTTCAAGAAACGTCTCTAACCATTGATGACTGTACACCGACAGTTACGAGAGGAATTGATAAACTCGTATTTAGTGGATACAGTAGTCTTTACAACTTGATAGTGATAAGATTAAACAAAACTGTAGACTTTTCAGGTAAGCGGAATGCTGGGTGTGTTCGTCAAGTTAGCCCAAAGTTATTGCTTTACGATATATGGAATCTCATAAAATGTGAGAAAATTGAACTTAGTCCAACTTGCAAATTTCCAGAATTTTTAAACTCAAACATTTCAGTAAGTAGGTACGTTGCCTTGTCAACGAACGCCCAAAAGAGAAGTGTAGAGGACATGGAAAACGATTGAATTTGTTTTTCTTTGGGAATGTGCTTGTAGTAGTTAATTCCTATACTAAAAGTCCCTGGTCCTAGCTACATGGCTTAGGGAAGGTGGAAAGGTTCCGTTTTTAGGGTTTTCACTTATATCTTGAAAACGGTGGGTCCTAAGGAAAAAGTCATTTTTAGCTAAATGAAAGTTTATGAAATTTCCTACAAGATTGTTCCTATCACTTTTTTCTCTATTTCAAGTCTCTAGAGAGACGACCGCACAAATCTGAAAAAAAATTTTGACTTCGCGTTTTTCGTCCATCTTTTGCTTCTAACGTCTCAGACCTTCGTTTTACAGTAAAAGTCTTCAGAAAAGAAATTGTAGAGCATTAAATTTCCTTTACTATTTTTGATCTTCAAGTGGTAATTTATTTTCATATATTAATCATTTTTTCTGGCGGATATTTCGAAAACTAAAAGAAAAAGAGAAAATCGAATACAAACAATCTTGTAGAAAATTTAAAAAGCTTCCATTTTGTAAAGAATAATTTTTTTCCTAGGATCCATCGTTTTCGAGAAATAAGCAAAAATCCCAAAAACGAGACCTTTTCTCGCTCCTCCTTTCTCCTTTCATTAGTCATGTATCGTTCGATTACGGAATGAAAAGCTTTCTCAGGAATCTGAGTTCTGTCTATTATAAAATTATAATTAAATAGCGGAACTCATAATTTGCATTATATTTATATTAATTGTGCCCCTTCATTAAAGGAGTTGCACAAATAAATTACAAAGATAACGTCGCTACGATCGGATCTTATGACGGCTTTTTGGACGATTGCACTATACCGCCTACTCCATAGGCGTTGCTAAGAATTTAATTTAATAAAAATTAATTACTTAACAGGTATACTTTTTTTAAGATGAGGAGCGGTAGGGATAAGTTTGCGCAGATTTGGCCACGCCCCTTTAATAATTTAAATACGTTGATTACGGCGTTGGAGAAAAAAATACCAATTTAAGTATCTACGCATCCCCTCAGCTCGTCATCTTAAAAAATTATACCTGGAAGATAGCAGTAAAAATAAAACTCACGACACTTATGGTTTCCATAGAAATAATAGTCCTGCTCCCTTTCCCTAAGCTTTTCTTTCCGTAATAAAACAATAACTAGGACCGGGGACTTTTAGTATTTTTACCTCCTAACGTAATTTCTAAGTGTTTGGAAATTTAAAATGATCGAGTTACGTATAGCAAATACCAGTATTTAATAGGGCGTAGCAAAAGTATACAGGGCGGTGACGCACGTGACTCAACATGGGAATTTCAATAGTAAATTCTCAATGTTAAATTTTTTGTGTCCCAAATTATCTTAGAACTAAAGTGTATTGAGGTTTTTCGTAGAGAAAAATAATTGTATCTAAATATACTAGGTACTTATTGTTTATAACTTTCCATTTTCCAGAATCGTAAAATTAATTAAATTAAAAAAACCAGGTGCCTTGGAATGATCGAAATAAATCACTTTTGTTATTTTTAGAACAAAAAATTGAACATTTAATTATTTACCATTGAAGTCACCAACCTGTATTTATAGCACTAGATATTATGGGAACTTTTAATATTTTTTTTTAAATCTAGAATTACATTATCTGAATTACATCGACACTTGATTAGTGATCACTCTTTTAAAATACAAGCATTTTCTGTAATGTGGCACCAAAACAAACCAACACTACTATCTTCCAACTTCCAACTTTTGTCACATTTTATAAGATAACAATAACACGTTCAAAATATCGTAAAGCAGTAATTTACAAATTCTGATAAGAAAATGAAAAGTTGGAAGCTAACTTTACGGCCTTTTGAAAAAGTTTTTATCAAACACGTTTTAGAATACATCAGACCAATTTGTTTACCGACTACCGGATCTAGAAGACCCATCGATGAGACTTATTTGACCTTTTCTGGTTTTGGAGCAGATGGTAATTATTTTTAAACGGAAATGCTTTCTAATAATAATTGTCGATTATTTTAGATCAAAATGCAGTTATAAAGAAGAGAATTACGTACAATTTGACAAATGCAGAAGTTTGTTACGAAGCAGAGACATATGGATATTTGAAACAGAGCGTAGAAGCTGCTAAAGTGAGTTTAGCTTGTCTTGTACCACCTCCTAGAAATACATTGGAAGCTTGTATTGGAGAACATGGAGGTCCTCTTATGTACAAATATAGACATAGATGGTTTGCAGAGGCAATTATTATTGATGTAGTAGGACTTCAGAACAATGTATCTATATGTAGTGCCACAGCTCCAGTATCTGGAGTTTATTTAACTCCAACTATGATGGACTGGATATATGATAATATTGAAGATTAACTTAATTAAAATACATTTTTAAATCGTTGTAATTGCATTTTAATTATGCTCTTCTTCAGGCCTGGTATTAATTTATTCATTATTACTTATTAGGTATATTAGTCAGGTGTTTATTGTGAAGCCTGAACAATATCCAGCCATAATATTACCTCTCCAAGATTTAGTTTTTGAGAAAAAGGGAATATATGGAAAAAAGCGAAAAATTTTCACTCTTTTACTCCAGATTTAAGGGTGAACATTAGTCAACCACTTACAATAATTTTTTACATCAAGAAACCGGAGTATAACACCCAGGTGAATGTGTATCAAATATGAGCTGTAAATAAACTTAGCAATTTTTCTTAATTTGAGCCTGTGTCTGTGATGTATTGTAAATAAATTTTTAACTGCTTACAACGTTGCCTTTATGTAAACATCACAAATTTGTTTTTTAGATGTTCACGATACCTGTGGTGGCGTAACTACACCCCAGTCATCCACCTGAGGACTTACGGATAGAAAGAGCCCGAGTCGCATATTCGTACCAGACGTGCCTTTACTTTCGGCTTTTATCGAATTCCGGGTTCTAAGATTGGTAAATAACTATGTTGGGTTTAATACATTTGAAAAAAAAATCAAGTAAAGTACCCATCGTTCTTACACCTCTGCTACATACGAACATGCACCCGGGCATCACGGATAAAAAATTCTTATTTATTTTACATTTTGGACGAAGTTTAGGGGGTCCATTAATAAAACTGATGGACCAGAATTTGTAATTAGACCACTGATACTGATACTGAAACCTAAACCGTAATGTAAAAGCTGGAATATTTCTGTAGCAGCATGTAAAAGGTTCAGTTTTTTTAATGGTTCCCAAAGTTCACAATTTAGTTAAAAAAATGTTATAATGTTATACGGCCCATCTATAGCTACCACCGAGGACTTTTAATATTTTTACCTCTTAACTACTCCAAACACATTCCTGAAGAAAAAATTCCGCCCTCCTCCATGTCCTATATACCCTTATTTTGAGCGTTCGTTGAACGGACCATGGTTTAATACCTATTTAGAAATTCAAGTTGGACTATAACAGCTTCGAGTTGGAAAATCATAGATAGATCTTAGCCCTTAGCTAAGAACTGTCATAATTAAAAGATATATAACTTCGATGCGAGAGTCTACATTTTAAAATAATGATGACAGATGGCACACTGTGTCCGATTTAAATTATAGGCAAATAGTTTCTTTTACACTACTGAGACGGGTTAAACCCATTCTTAACAATTTAAAATAATTATTATTGTTAAGAAAATCGCTGTTTTTAATTATACATAATTATCATAGAAATTCCAAGGTCAAAGATTAACAACTCGTATCGCTTAATCATATAATAATCTTTACAATATATAAGTAGTTATTTGATGACTACTGTACTTGGGCATTCCACTTTTAAAATAGTTGATGGTTTTCCATTCATACGCACCCCTTAGAGAAAACAACGGACGTAATTTCCTTAAAAAAAATAAAATGTAATTAAAGGCAAGAGATAATTTATTTAAAATTAGCATTATACATTGTAGCTACATCAAGTTACGAAGTTATCCTATAGTATGTACAAGGTGAGTCACTAAGGGTCGGTAGGTTAACAATTGCCGACTAGGCCAAGTAGGTACGTTTTGAGCAAGGTCCATAAAATGTTGTATTATACAGGTTACTTCGATGAAAAAAAAAAGGCGCGATAGTTGAGATATCTCGTGACGTCACAGTCTCATTTGTAATATTTTCAAAATTTCATTTAAAATAAATTATATCTAAGATTGTACTATAAGGCAGTAATTTAATTTAATTGAAAAAATGTCATAAATGTGACGTAGCATCTCCATTTGACGTCCTGTAACTCCTCCTCTTTTTTGACCTACGAGAGTCTCTCACCGGTCTCGTTTTTTGAGCCAAAACTAACCTACTCTACCCTAACCTAACCTAACCTAACCTAACCTAACCTAACCTAACCTAACCTAACCTAACGTAACCTACCCTAACCTAACCTAACCTAACCTTTTTTTGAGGTTTAGGAGAATCTTTTATAGACGCCTGGATCTATAAATATGGATATGGTGGATAAGCTGGATCTACGCAGGAGGATGTGTGGAAGTCTCCAGGGAAGTTGTTCGCCCTGGCCGGTGTTACCCACTAACCCCTTTTCCTCTTGGTTTCTACAATCTACTTGGGAATCCGCTTTTGCATTTCTTCCGATGTAGATTTTCAGGAGCTCTTTGCTCTCTCCTCGATGTTGCTGTTCCGGTCTAACTTGTTTTGCGTTTTCCTGGAGGTGTTGTTGTTGGGAACAGGTCTGTGGTTTGGCTATGCGACCTCAGCTCGTAGAACTTAGTGCCGAAGTTTACCGGGATTTGCTGCTCTCTCTCTAGCTGCTCATTAGTTTTCATTATCCTGTGAACCACCTCTGCTTTGGTTCTCCAGCTTTCCTGGTCTCGAAGCATGATGTTGACGAGAGTGACTGAAGTCAGAGTTTCGCCGACTCTTCTAACTTAACCTAACCATTGTTGATATTTCTAGGGAAATCGTGAGGGCTTAAGTTACCGCTGTAGCCTGTAGGCGACGAGAGCAAAACCAGTCTGATTACCTTCGAGAGACTCGATTTTTTTTGATTTTTTGAATGCATCTAAAACAGGGTAAAGGCTGCACATTTTTCACTTATCCTAATCTTTAGCTTTATTGAATAGCAATGGTAGCAATACACTGCAACTCAGTTTGATTGGGACACACTGTATAAGCGGTTATGATGTCAGGCGGAGTTCCGTGTCGTGCGACCTTGTGCTAGAGTTAAATACTTGACCCCTTACTAATACTAAACACGGTGCCCCCACTACGACTTATCTTAATCAACAATCTTAATTTCCTTTAAAACGAATAAAAATCTATGACTGCTAAGTCAATTTTATAGAAATGAAGCTAATTAAAAACTTTTCAAATTAAATCTTGGGGGTACGCCACTGTCGCTTAATATTTATATTCTTATGTTACTCATATCTGTTATTTAGTGCTATAAATCAACAATTTATCATTAATTTGTTGCTATGACATATAAATTGATTATTTATTGAAATTTCCTTTACCACTTCTACCAAAATTACACATTTAATAAGAAATATTTCATTTCTTGTGCACTTTTTCCTGTCGAATTTTCATTTCTTAAAATAACCATTGTTTTATTGTTTTAATAAATTTGACATCATAATATCATAATAAATATCCAATTTGAAATACCACAAATACGTCACAGAGACGTATACGTGTATGGCCTCGGCGTCTTGCAAAATTGATATAAAACGGACAGTTAAACAAATGAAAACTTTGAAGTTAGAGTTCCAACTTCCAAAATGACGAATTTAAAATTTTTGTGCATTGTTCTATGTTGGGGAATATCATTACAAGCCCGTAAGTGAAATGTTTTTATTATTTGAATTTTAAAATCACTTTCCGGTTGTGTGGCGTAAGTATAATTCGAAAAACTGGCGCTAGTAAACTAAAAAACGAGCGCATTAAATTTTTTTGAATAGAAACACTTTCTACCTACTAGTCGCTTTTCACATTCACAATTTTCCACGTATGGTTTTAGAGGTTAATTCGGATTTTTTTTTCAATTTATGATTTTAGTGTGTCCGGGAGTCCGGATAGCTCAGGTCTTGAGCACTTGATCAGAACCGGATTAATCGCCTTCTAACTCGTATACTTTCGTATAAATATCCATTTATCCTCTTATGATTCGAAAAATAACGATTTAAAAAAAAATTACCATTTCTCAACTTTTTGAGTGCCCTGAGTGTTAAAAATGCAAAAAACAATTCAAAAAAAGTCTGTCGGTATGTAACGACAAATAAATCAAAAACGAAACTCAATTTCATTGATATTGATAACATAAGCTTTTGAATGAGATAGATATACAGAGTGGCCCAAAATACGGGGTTATTTTGTGGAAGCATTTTGGAAAATCAAAGCTAAATTATTCAAATTTGGTTATAAATTAATACATCTTAACCGTAATTAAATGCATACATTTTAAAATTTTAAAATTCAAAATGGCGGCCAATATCACGATTTTCAGTTTTTTGGAATTTTAAATTGGATTTTCTGCAAAACGACCATGCCGTTTTTTTAAATTATTAGATATATTATAGAAATCGTAGTTCTTAATAGAACAATGCTTGTTTCACGTATTAGGGTAAAAGTGGGATGGTTGCCCTACCTAAGGAATATGTAATGTAACTACGTAATAATTCAATTTTCGCTTAAATATAAAGCAGACATATATTTTGTTATTAATTTTTTCCATTAAAAACCTTGATTTATGTTATTTTATCAACATTAAAGAATGAATATTTAATTTTTAAAATACTATTACATTTAGCCAATTATCCCATAGGTATGGGATTTGTGCCCTAACGTGTGGGATTGACGACTCATATAGGGATAGACGCCCCAGTTGCTAAAATAGATGTTGGATTTTGAATTGAGTACCTATACCATAACTTTTCTTTGAAATTAAAAAACTAAATTTTAAATGTTTTTATTAAGATATCAACTATAATAGTATAATAAACATAAAATAAACTCGTTTTTATTAACGCAAAGTATTTCTAGAAAACTAAGAAACAGAATAAGTATTTTGTCCTTAAATTTTTCGTTTGCACTTTTCCTGGCGTTTAATAGCCCTTCCGCAGTCATTACACCTATTGCTATACATAGTACAAGTTTCGTGAAGCCACTGTTCACATGACACACACTTGATCCAATCTACTTTTTCGGTTGTATGGTAATAATTTTCCAAACATTCGACGCAATTTGTACTTTCTTCACTTGCAATACTTACTTGAGAATCATAGTTTGCCGATGTTGAGGCTACATCAGAGCAGCTGCTTTTTTGTTTTTCTTTTTTCTTATTTTTAGTTGAACTTCTATCTTTTTCTGTGCGTTTTTCTTTAATATTTCTACCTGTTATTACAGCAGCAGATTGTTTTCTCTTACTTTTTGATAGTGGAATAGTAGGAACAGGAAATATGTCATGAAGGTATTTTGATGGTGTGTTGACATCGTCTGGGAGTTCATGATCTACATCAGGTTCTTTTTTGTGCACTTTTGGCAACATAATAGCAGTAGTAGGAGTAGCACTCATATTTGAACGAGCAGAACCTTCACTGATGACATCTAAATTATTATTTGTAATGTCGTCTGTAACTTCTATAATATAATTTTCGTCATTATCAAAGAAATTTGAAGGTAGATCGCCAATATTAATTAATCCAGTAACGTCCACATCTGATAAATTGTGTACAATTTGTGTTGCATCTGTGTTATCTGTTCCTGTGATAGTTGAATTTTTATTAGTATTTGAATTATCAGAAATTTGGAAAAAATGATCCGGTATTGCCGTACGATTAAATGGAAAAATTCCAGTAGCACCAAACCCTGACGCGCCATTACCAACAGTCGCCGCTTTCTCCCATGCTTTCCCAATTAACTGACCAAGATGTAATCTTCCAATTTTCCGATTTTCGTTGGAAAACATCCACAAGTCTGCCTCTTGCTTAAAATAATCTTTCAAGGGTTTGAAAAAAGAACGGTCAAGCGGTTGCAGGGCTTGCGTCGTATGGCTAGGCAAGCATATCATTATAATGTCATTTTCGTCAGCAAACTGAAGCATTTCGATTGAATTTAAATGTGAAGCGTGCCCATCCAATATTAGTAGTACCTTGCCTTCTCCCTTTCTGGGCAAGAAGTGATATTTCAGCCATCTTAGAAAGAGTTCCGATGTGATAAACGAACTCTTTTTGTTCATATATATGTCGGATCCAGCAGGTAAACCAGACATATGTTCATTTTTTTTTCTGGTTCCTTTCAAAATGATAACAGGTGGTAGAAAAGAACCCTCTGCGTTATTACATGCAATGATGGTTACATTTTCGCCTCTCTCAACGGATGTGAGTACGTGTACATCCTTGGACCCCTTGGTGGCCACGACTTTTCCGGGTTTATTGTTTAGTTGTATTCCGGACTCGTCCATATTATATATCCGATTGGGTTTATCTAATAAATTGTGTTCCGTCAAAGTCTTTTCCAAAAGATCATAAAATAAATTTACTTCTTCTCGACACATCCCTTTTGCCCTTGCCAATGACAAGCCTTCACTTTGTCTAATACTCAAATCCGAATTTCGTTCAAGAAAAGAAAGTAACCAATGTTGACCTGTCATACCTTTTTCATTGTTTTTCGGCGAGAGTAAATTTTGTTTACCTAGTTTCTTAGCAAACTCATAAGCAAGTCGACGAACTGTGCAGCGGCTTGGAGCAAATCCTGCTTTTTCTAGTCTTTGTATATGAGCAACTAGCCTACGCTCGTTTTCAAAACCTAATGCAGGGGCTTTACCAAGACTTAATTTTTTATAATTACCAGATTGTAATCTTCTCCTTAAAGTACGGGAAGGAATATGGTATGCTTTGCTAGCTTGATTTACGCCCATAGTTTTATTTTTTACACTTTCTATAGCAGATTTTAAATTCTCTTCTGACCAAACAGCTCTTGGATTGACGTTGCATTTTCTCTGATATTTTCGTGGCATCTTATTATCTAAAAATTCACTGTATTTAATATCACACATTTTTATATGCCATATATCCCACTTATAGGAGGGGCATATATCCTTTTATAGAGGGATAGAAGCCCCACCTAATATTTAAAATTGGCGCGGCATAAACAAGCGGCAATGGTTATTTATAGGTTAAATTAAAGCAAATTTGATATATGGTAAAAAAAGTTAGGCGATAGAAAGAAATTAGAGTACGTAAAAGCTTAGTAATTAGTCCCCCAACATTACAGTTACATGCACTTTCAAATGTACTTACATAATATTAATAAAAAATTGTTTCAAAACTATGGCATATAACCCACTTGCATGTGCACATAACTCGAAGTACGAATCTGCACCTACTAACCGCTTACGTGTTGTCGTCAAGCAAACAGATCAGAAGTATTACGCACTAGGGCATCTATCCTAGTAGGGCATCTACACCACTTTTACCCTAAACTTTTCCAGGACCGGAGTTATGATTTTTTGAAAGTCAAAATTTTGCAAAACCGTCGTTTCTTTTGTGATGAAAATAAAATTTGTAAAGTCATTAAATACATTCATCTCGTAAATATCTATTATTTGGTACTATTTTGAGTTAACAAAGCGCTTCCGGTTAAAACGGAAAACAAAAAACAATCACAAGCTGTTGTAACACCCTGTATATTTTTTAATATTTTGAAAGCTCGTAAAATTAGCTGTTCAATGACTCTAAAAATTTGATATTTTCATTTTGATTTCCAGTTTAACCGGAAATGAAACTATCATTTGTAACTTACGAAACACCCCGTATATTTTTATAGTTTTGGAATGGTTCCAAAGGCAACAGTTCTAAACATCGTATATAATATTTTTTTGATATTAGCAGTATTCAAATGACTTTAAATTAAATTTAATTAATTAATTATTTACAATATAAATTAAATTAAATTACAGAATTTTAATTATTTTTAGAAGTCAAATTTGAAGAAAGTAACGATGGTTGTGTATTACCAAATAATACGCCCTCCACGTGTGTCGTAATGGATGAATGTGAACCAATCAAAAATTTTGTACAAAGCGTCAAAAATTTAACTGAAGATGTTGTTAAAACTTTACAAAGCCACCAATGCGGATTCGATGTAAATTCAGTAAAATTTTGTTGCCCCAAAGAACCTATAATAACCACGTTAGAAAGAAACAACGAAGAAAGCACAACAAACCATCCAGTTAATTTACAAAGTCGTTTTGGTATGTAACACGTTTTCTAAATTATTCCATTATTTATTGTTCTTCTTCAGTATGGGATGGAGACACTAATAATGATTGTAGACTACCCGATAATAGGTTGGGAAACTGTGTTCCAATTAGGAAATGTGCACCAGTAGTTAATGTTTTAATAGCCAACGGAGGTAACTCCAATGAAGGCCTATTTACCGCTTTAAGAAAATACCAATGCTCGTCTAATAGTAATGAGGCCAAAGTTTGTTGTCCAAACGAACCCATCGTAATAGAAGAGGCCCAAGACGACGAAGCTACACGTCCTCCACCACCAAATGTTGAAAGACATAGAAATTTCGGTTTGTTACCTACAGACTGTGGTTTGGCTACGGATAAAGTGCGTATTACTGGTGGAAACGAAACTGGATTGTTTGAATTTCCTTGGATGGCTTTAATATCTTACCAAACAAGTAATTACGAAAATTTAAAAAATTTCTAACCACTAACGATTATTTTAGAAAGGGGGCCTAATTTTCAATGTGCTGGTACCATTATCAACTCCAAATATATTTTAACTGCAGCTCATTGCGTTAAAAATCAAACGGTGTAAGTAAAAAAAATATTTTTCTTATTAAGATGTGTTCACACTGTGCCAATCGGCTTTGCCGTAATCCAATCCAATCCCGCTTCGGTATTAAGTGCGGTAATAAAGGCAGTGCTAAGTGCGATGCGCTGACGCAGCTACCAACTAAAAGGAGTTGCGTTGAGAGAGTCCAAACCATAGCAAATAAAAACAAACTTAGGCTTCTCAACTGCTCTGCACTTCCCCATAATGAGCGTCCGCACCTTTTGAAACACCCCGGGCGAAAGGGCGGTTTGAACTGTAGAATTTATTAATTTATAGGCTTGGCGTTCGCGTTGGTGACCACAACATACCATCTCTACAAGACTGTGAAGTTGACTCGGCGGGTGTTAAAATATGTGCACCTCCAGTACAAGACATACTCATCGAAGACACAATTATCCATTCAAATTACAATGATGGTAATTCATACGCAAACGACATTGCTCTTTTAAGATTAAAGACTGCTATAAGAATTTCTGGTATGTAAATCCTTAAAGCACAGTTTTCTCTTGTGGAAGATGCTAAAATTTATTTCAACTGCCCTTGCAGATAACACCAAACCAATTTGTTTGCCATCTTCAAAGTCTTTGAGAGAGTTTAATTTTATAACCAAGTCGCTTATAGTTACAGGATGGGGAGTAACTGAAAAAAGTAATGTATTAAAAACTTTATTGAAACAAACTAAATGGTTATTTTTGTAGGAGTTGGTAGTGATGTGTTGTTAAAAACAGCAATTCCAATAATAACTTTAAAAGAGTGTCGTACAGCTTACCAAGCGCTTCCGCAAGCGATAAAATTAAATTATAATCAATTGTGCGGTTTCGATTCAGATGGAAGAGACGCTTGTAAAGGTGATAGTGGAGGTCCGTTACAAAAAGCGACTTTGGTGGCAAGGAAAGTCCGTTACGTACAATTTGCAATTGTTTCGTTCGGGCCAAGAATTTGTGGACAAGGAACTTATCCGGGCGTTTATACGAGACTCGCTTATTTTATGGATTGGATTCTTGATCATTTGAATACATAATTTAATTATTTTTTATATTTGAATGTATATAAATTTGCTCTAAGGTAGAAAATCTTCAGAAAAATAGCAGAATTTAAAGCATTAAAAAGCAGACGTATGGAGTGTTGCTTATCCGTTAGGCGTAATTGATCGTTTATTGAAGTTATGAGTAAAATGAGTGTCGGAATTAACAAGTGTTCAAAATCTGATTTGTAATGTATTGTTATGTAAACATTGTAAAAAAGATTAATTATTATTTTATACATCGATTGTTTTTGTAATTTCAAAATGGTTGACCTTAGAAAAAAATTTTCAGAGCGTCAAAAGGGCTATCAAACGATACTAAACTCGACTTTTTATCACATCGATGCGAGACGTCTCGACGTTCAACTTTTAATCTGATTATGGGGGGACCTATTATTTTTTTTTGCAAAAATTGCTCATTAGTTATTATTTTTTTTTTTTTTTGACTTTAGTTAATTCTTTTTGTTGGAGTATAAAATAGTCAATGAAGCTTATTTAATTAAGTGAAACATTAAAAAATCTATAATCAAATAAAATATTGACTATTTTATACTCCAACAAAAAGAATTAGTTATTATATTAGTTAAAATCAATAATTGAGTATAAGAGAAAACCGCAGTCAAGAGGTTTTTTGGAAAAATTTTTTATGGAAAAGAGTTTCGTATTAGGTTTTGACAATTTAGGGTCGAAAACGATCCCTGAGACTAGCGGGGGTCGTGAGGGGATGTTTGAAATTTGGAAAAACGCATAGTTTAATATAAAAATTAAGAACTAAGCCGTCCTTGGATTGCAAAAGTCCAAATTTGGGAGAGACGTAAGACAAACCCACCGCTACCCCCTCTCCAAATTGCGAACCAATCCGAATGTTCGAATCCTTCTTATAGGTTTCCATTGACAAAAAAATCAAAATTGACGAATCTCTCCTAAAATCGAGATTCGGGTACTCTCGCGAATCTCTATAAACGCCCCAATATTAGTTTTCCAAAATCTCGACAAATGACCGCGCAGCGGCCGTTCCAAAATTTTTATAAATCTTCCTTTAACTTTGAAAAATCGCAGAGCGAAAGGTATGCAATAAGTCGAAAACTCAGAGGGTATAGTCGGAATTATACAGGCATTTAATTATGGTTAGATGGGTTCCAAAATGCTGAGTTTCAAATTTTTGTATATTGTTCTGTGTTTGGGAATATCATTACAAGCCCGTAAGTTAACTGTTTTTATTATTTGAATTTTAAAATCACTTTTCAATTGTTTTCAAATGTGTGGCGCAAATATCTACGAGTCTATTTTATATACACAAAGTTGCATGTCACATTCATAATTTTCCCTGTATTTTTTGGAGGTTAATTCTGATTTACTTTTGAATGAGATAGATATACAGAGTGGCCCAAAATACGGGATTATTTTGTGGAAGAATTTTGGAAAATCAAAGCTACATTATTCAAATTTGGTTATAAGTTAGTACATCTTAACCGTAATTAAATACATACATTTTCAAATTTTTAAATATAAAATGGCGGGCAATATCATGATTTTCAGTTTTTGGAATTTTAAATTGAATTTTCTGCAAATCGGACATGCCATTCTTTTTAATTTTTAGATATATTATAGATATCGTAGTTCTTAATAGAACGCAGCTTGTTTCACGTATTAATATTTTCCAGGACCGGAGTTATGGTTTCTTGAAAGTCAAAATTTTGCAAAACAGTCGTTTCTTTTGTAATGAAAATAAAAACTGTAAAGTGATTAAATACATTTTCCGTCGATCGATTGTTAATGCATGTCATTAACCAACAAGAAATTGATCATTAATAGCCCCTATTAAAGATCAATTTTTTATTAACAATCAATTATGGTATAGGCAACCAAATTACACCAATATTGCATTGAAATTGTGACATTAGTTGTCATTTTTGTTTTTCAATGGTATCTTTGATTGTAGAATATTATTGAAAACTTGACTTTTTGTCATAAAATAAAATTAGATGTTCTCCAATTTAATGAGAGGCGATCGACGGAAAAATTTAGTAATCAACTCGTATGTTAATTGCCGATTAATAATCTCAACAATTAACGCGCTCGCTACTCTCGCGCGTTAAAATGTCTCGATTATTAATCGTCCTTATTAACGCACTAGTTGATTAAATAACTATTATCTCGTGAATATCTATTATTTGATACGAGTTTAGGTTAAGAAAACGCTTTCGGTTAAATCGGAAAACGAAAAACAATCACAAGCTGTTGTAACACCCTGTAAACTTTTTAATACTTTGAGAGCTCGTAAAACTACCTGTTCAATGAAACTATAAATCTGATATTTTCATTTTGATTTCCGGTTAAACTAGAAATGTAACTATCATTTGTAACTTATATATGAAACACCCCGTATATTTTTATACACTCAGCGGCACAATTAACCGCCCACCCCTAAAATTTGAGATATTTTGCAGTTTTATTTTAAATATTAGTTATAATCAATAAAAACAATATCATGGATTAGAACAACAAACGAATTACAAGATTTAAATGTGCTTTTGAGTTTTTTATTCATCATATTTTATTCATCATTCATCATTATCAATAATGTCTTGAATATTTGATTGCGGTATGTTATGCCATTCTTCTTGAGCCTCTATCCTTAACTCCGCCAATGTTGTTGCCACATGTATCCGACCTCTTACGCGCCTTTTTTGGTTTACCCATACCTGTTCAATGGGATTGAGGTCAGGAATTCGTTCAAACCAGTCCCATCTTTAGACACATGCAATATCTAAATAATCGGAAACGATCTTAGCTACGTATCGTAAGCGCATTATCTTGAATTATTGAAAATTTTCACGAATAAAATGATGCAAAAGGCACAACATACTCTTCTACAGCCTCTAGCAAGTACCTGAGATCTGTTAATCTACCACTTATATCACCACTAAGTCGGTGCGCGTCTCATAGGATATGCCACCTCAAATCATTATCGACCCCTTATGATAGCCCACGGTTTTTACCATTGTACGAGCGAAAATCGTTCATTTAGGTGTCTATACACTGGCTGCCGTCCTTCTCGTTCTTTTAAACATACTCTTGACTCGTCCGAGAAAAGAACATTCTTCCATTGATTCAAAGCTCCTGGTACGTATACTTGGACAAAACGAAGTTGAACTATCCGGTGTCATATGATCAATTCTGCATCTCGGGGTGGTCTAACAGGTGATGACTTTCCTTTAACCAATCTTCTTCTCGCTGTTCATACACTATTGCTGGCCGCTCGTACTTCCTACAGTTGGTTATGGGCATGCGTTGCAGTAGTCTCTTGAGTCTCTTGAGACCTCAACCTGGTCTTCAGGAATAAGAATAACTCTCATGGAAGCTTGCAATGCCATTTCGTACGATTGTACGCGGTATATCCAGCACACGAGCAACTTAACGTCAACTCCGTCTTTCGGCCACCAACGGGACATCTCTAGCTACAGTAACCACATCCATGAAAGTTTTTAATAGCCTTTATGGTAACTGAACTCAGCACAAACACGAATCTAACACCAGACTTCAACTAAACAATGAAAATTACAGAAAAACGAAATTACAAAATTACTACCTACTTGTCTGTTGTCTAACGCTAAACACGAAATAACCAAAATTCATGTTAAAACGTAGGAGTTTCAATGGGGTACATGATTATTTTACCCAAAACATGTTGTAATCTTTATGTAACACACTTACAGCTTACAGCGATTTATACGTGGACCAAGACATTTTATCTGAACTTAAAATGGGTGGGCGGTTAATTGTGCCGCTGAGTGTAGTTTTGGAATGGTTCCAAAGGCAAAAGTTTTAAACATCGTATATATTTTTTTATATTAGCAGTATTCAAATGAGTTTAACTTATATTTAATTAATTAATTATTTATAATATAAAAAAAAATTAAATTTCAGAATTTTAATTATTTTTAGAAGTCACATTTGAAGAAAAAAATAACGATAGTTGTGTATTACCAAATGATACGCCTTCCACGTGTGTTGTAATTGATGAATGTGAACCAATAAAAAATTTTGTACAAAGTGTAAAAAATTTAACTAAAGATGTTGTTAAAACTTTACAAAGTCACCAATGCGGATTCGATGTAAACTCAGTAAAACTTTGTTGTCCCAAAGAACCTATAATAACCACGTTAGAAAGAAACAACGAAGAAAGCACAACAAACCATCCAGTTAATTTACAAAGTCGTATTGGTATGTAACACGTTTTCTAAAATTATTCCATTATTTATTGTTCTTCTTCAGTATGGGATGGAGACACTAATAATGATTGTAGACTACCCGATCATAAGTTAGGAAAGTGCGTTACAATTAGGAAATGTGCACCAGTAGTTAACGTTTTGATAGGCAACGGAGGTAACCCCAATGAAGGCCTATTTACCGCTTTAAGAAAATACCAATGCTCATCTAATAGTAATGAGGCCAAAGTTTGTTGTCCAAACGAACCCATCGTAATAGAAGAAGACCAAGACGACGAAGCTACACGTCCTCCACCACCAAATGTAGAAAGACATGGAAATTTCGGTGTGTTACCTACAGACTGTGGTTTGGTTTCGGATAAAGTGCGTATTACTGGTGGAAATGAAACTGGATTGTTTGAATTTCCTTGGATGGCTTTAATATCTTACCGAACAAGTAACTACGAAAATTTAAAAAATATCTAACCACTAACGATTATTTTAGAAAAAGGCCCTGATTTTCAGTGTGCTGGTACCATTATCAACTCCATCAAGTATATTTTAACTGCAGCTCATTGTGTTCACAATCGAATTCTGTAAGTAAAAAATTTTTCTTATGAAGATGTGTTCACACTGTGCCGATGGGCTTTACCGTATTCAAGAGACGTACTTACGAACTGTGTGGCCACATTGGTGCACCGCACCTATTACTGCCCCTAGCAACGCTTCGACAAAATATATAAAGAGTGTGCGAGGTAAGGATTAATGTTTTAATGTGGCCAGTCCTTATTTTACCACTTCGGTGTTAAATGCGGTACCAAAGGCAGTGATAGGTGTGGTGCGCTGACGTAGCCACCAACTAAGAGTAGTTGCGTTGTGAGAGTCCAAATAAAAGCGAATAAAAACAAATTTCAGCTTCTTAACCGTTTTGCACATTCCCATTATGACCGTCCACACCTTTTCCAACAACCCTTCATTTTTTCGCCTTTGATGGCGAGCTCTAGAAAAGGCGGTTTTAAGCTGTAGAATTTATTAATTTCTAGGCTTGGCGTTCGAGTTGGTGACTACAACATACCATCTCTACAAGACTGTGAAGTTGACTCGGCGGGTGTTAACATATGTGCACCTCCAGTACAAGACGTACTCATAGAAGACACAATTATTCATTCAAACTACAGCGATGGTAATTTATACGCAAACGACATTGCTCTTTTAAGATTAAGGACTGCCATAACAATTTCTGGTATGTAACTCCTTAAAGCGCAGCTTTCTCTCGTGCTAGATTGTAAAATTTATTTCAACCGCCCTTGCAGATAACACCAAACCAATTTGTTTGCCAACTTCAGAATCTTTGAGAGAGTTTAATTGGTTTAATTTTATAGCTATGTCGCTTATAGTTACAGGATGGGGAGTAACTGAAAAAAGTAGTGCATTAAAAACGCTACTGAAACAAACTAAATGGTTATTTTTGTAGGAGTTGGTAGTGATGTGTTGTTAAAAACAGCAATTCCAATAATAACTTTAAAAGAGTGTCGTACAGCTTACCAAGCGCTTCAGATAAAATTAGATTATAAACAATTGTGCGGATTCGATTCAGATGGAAGAGATGCTTGTAAAGGTGATAGTGGAGGTCCGTTACAAAAAACGACTTTGATGGTAGGAAAAGTCCGTTACGTGCAATTTGCAATTGTTTCTTTCGGGCCCAAAATTTGTGGAACTGGATCTTATCCGGGCGTTTATACGAGGCTCGCTTATTTTATGGATTGGATTCTTGACCATTTAAATACATAATTTAATTATTTTTATATTTGAATGTATATAAATTTGCTCTAAGGTAGAAAAACTTCAGAAAAATAGCAGAATTTAAAGCATAAAAAACATGTATAGTTGTATAGCTCTAAAAAAAAAGAAGAGAACCCAGAAGTGAATAAATAAAATGCAAACGTTTTTAAAGTATACTTTAATTAAATTAATCTTCGATATTATCTAAAATCCACTCCATTATGCTTGGGGTTATAAAAATTCCTGATACTGGAGCTGTAGCGCTACAACTACCTAGTACTTCAACAATGATTGCATCTGCGAACCATTTATGCTTGTGTTTATACATAAGAGGACCTCCATGGTCGCCATAACAAGCATCGAACGTATTACCAATAGGCGGTTTAAGACAAGCTAAACTCACTTGGACACGTTCTATGTAGGTTTGCAAATAATCCTCTGCATCGTAACAGAATTGCGAACTTGTCAAATTGTACGTGAGTCTCTTCTTTGTAATGTCATTATCATCTAAAAAAAATGAAAAGTACAATTATACCGCAAGTACCTACTTGCGTTTATACTTACGACTTGCTCCAAAACCAGAAAAGCTCAAATAATCTTCACTAGTGGGTCTTTTAGACCCATCAATTGGTAAACAAATTGGTCTGATGTAGTCTAAAATTAATTTCTGTTGCTTGGTTGGTTTTTCAAAGATACAATCGACTTACCTGAGAAGTCTACAGCTGCGTTTAATTTTATTAGTGCTGGATAGTATTGACCAGTTTCTCCACCAATTATGCGTTTTACAACCTTCCTTATCACAACTCGTTCTGTACACTGCACAAATAATGACGATTCTTCAGCACAACTTATATTTTCATGAGTGCTGTACTGTCCAAGTCTCACATTTAAACTATTTTTTTCAAAATGGTAAATTAAAATCACCAGGGGTTGGGATTATAAAAGAGAAATAAATTTAATCTCAAGAATAAAATTTATATTTTTTAAAAATGGCAACGTTACAATGGTAAAAAAATTTGAGGTTAAGTTCCTTTTGTGTTGTTTATATTCAAACGTCAAACTTTGACATTGTAACGTTGCTACGTTGCCACTTTGTTTGTTGGACAAACATTGGACACTTTGTTTGTTGGACAAACATATTGTTTGGACTAAACAATATAAATTTTATTCTCAAGATTAGGCCTTTATTTGTCCTTTATAATCACCACCCTAAATAAGAAAACGACTTACGCTTCTAATGCACAATAACGATCCGTTAAAATGTAACGATTAGTAATCAATACTCCGCTACAAAAACTAGTATGATCGTGGAAGTTATAGTCGTACTTAAGTATACCAGCTAATACTAGCTGAGCCATCCATGGAAACTCATCTAGGGCAGTTTCATTTTTTTCGTAAACGTAATCATCCGTATGTTGTTGTCCACAAATCCTTTGTGAAGGTAAAAGTTTAGCTTTAACATGGTCTCTTCTAGCTACTGAAGCAGGATCCATTTTTGGTGGTTCGTATTCTACAGTTAGCGGTGTCATCTCAAGTTCCAATTGACCAACATCCACTTCCGGTACACTCGGTACAATTTCTGGTGGTTTTGTTGTTGTGGTCGTCGCTTCTGTAAATTTTTTTGATGATCCACAACAAACCATTACGTCACCAGCTTCACAACCCAAGCAGACTGATTTTCTGACGTAATCGATAGCTCCAGGGTTAAGAGTTGATAATGACTTCATTAAATGGGGACATGAAAATAATGAGACGCAGTAAGAGTGTTCCTCATCTGGAGTTACACAAGGAAATACTGAAATTTAAACCACAAATAAATTCTTTTGTTTGTCAATTATTTAACTGTAGTTAGCTTACTCTTATTTAAATGTTAATTCCTTGTGGTATTTTAATAAATTAGAAAATCATGGTCACTTGGTTTTTTAAACGTTTTTAATTGAATTATTCATTAGATTATTTACTTACCAACATCTCCACTTGTTAATGAAGAACAAATTAGATGGATCAAAATAACAAACAACCAAGGATGCATCTTATTGAATGACTTCATGTCTTTAAAACACGTTTTTCTATAAAGAATAATTAATTGCCGTAAGTTTTAAGAAAGGGAATTTATAAATTAATTTTGATAGCTACATAAATGTAGGAGGGGTATTGTTTATTAATTACTGGTAAAACCTAAAGCGGGACAATTTGTCATCTAGAACGCTCGTCTATTAAATTTTACCAATGTTTCAGTGAGTGTTACCCCATTTTTTGTGCTGCGATGCATTTTTTAAATTCTGGTGTTGAATTAAATAGTGTATAATTTTTTTAAATGGGCATAGCTCAGAGGTATGAGAGAGTAGGTTCGAGTTACATCAAATTACAACTAAATAAATTACTTAGGGTTCTTCTTCCTCCCTTGAGAAAAAGAACTATTCTTCTTCCTTGGTAACCTTCCACCGAAACCACTAGGTAAAATTATAAAAGTAAGCGGAGACCGAGGCCCCACAGTAGTCTCGAGGCCACTGCGAGGAAGCTACCACTAGGGGAATTCTTTAGGAGTATGCTGGGAGAAGTCAGGAGGCCTACGTTCGGTGGCGGCTCTTAGAGCCCTCAAGGAACAGCTACCGCACGGGGACACATCTGATGGTTCAAGTAAGGGCCATTCGGGCATATGCGGAAGGACCTGCTTTACTCGACTTCAGACACCAGACTCCCTTATCTATCTGCAGGAATTATTTATTACATTATTTATTTCTATTTTACTTCTTTAAATTTAAAAATTCAACTTTCGGGGAATTTTTCCGACGTGGAGTCCTAATTCGACTGGACTAATATTTTGCTGTCAACAAGCTAATTAGGATAGGAAGGAAAAGAAGGGAATAAATAAAATTCAAGCTCTTTAAAAGTATAGGTATTTTAATTACATTAACTTTCAATTTTATCATATATCCAATCCATTACGGTCGGAGTTATAAAAGATCCTGATACTGGAGCTGTAGTACTACAAGGATTTCTATAGTCGCTATTACCCACTACTTCAATCATAATTGCATCTGCGAACCATTTATGCTTGTGTTTATACATAAGAGGACCCCCATGGTCGCCATAACAAGAACTAATAATATTTCCAAGAGGCGGTTTAAGACACGCTAAACTCGCTTGATAATTTTTTAATTTTTGTTTCAAATGTATTTGTGGCTCTGCATCGTAACAAACTTGCGAATCCGTCACATTGTACGTAATTCTCTTCTTTACGATGTCATTGTTATCTAAACGAATTAAAATTACAATTATTTGAATCTACTTTCGCTTTTAAACATAATAATTATTACGATCTGCTCCAAAACCAGAAAAGGTCAAATAATTCTCACTGGTGGGTCTTTTTGATCCATTAATAGGTAAACAAATTGGTCTGATGTAGTCTAAAATATATTTAAATTAAAACTCTATATTCAAAGTCAACTAAAGATGGATTTCCATTACTGCGATGTGTTTCGTACGTCGCTACTTCGTGCAGTTATTTTACATATTGAAAATCGGCCAATAGATTTTCGTGACGCAGCGACGCACGACGCACACTACAGTAGTGGAAATCCAGATTTACACGGTTTACCTGAAAAGTCTACAGTTTCATTTAATTTTAGTAGTACTATGTCGTACTGATCACCATAGTATTCTTTACTACTAAGTATACGTTTTTCAACATTTCTTATAACAACTGGTTGTGTGCACTCCACAAATGATGATTCTTGAACACAACTTACATTTCTATGGCTGGCGTACTGTCCAAATCTGACTCGGAAACTATTTTAGTTTAGAATCAGAATGGTAAATTAATAAAAAACGACTTACGCTTCTACTCCACAATAATCGTCCGTTAAAACGTAACGATTACTAATTAATACTCCACCACACATATTATCATACGCATAATCTAAGTCATCTAAACCGTGCAACACTAGCTGAACTATCCACGGAAATTCATCTAAAGCAGTTTCATTTCTTTCGTAAACGTAATCATCGGTATGTTGTTGTCCACAAATCCTTTGTGAAGGTAACAAGTTATTTTTAACATATTCTCTTCTAGCTACTGACGCAGGATCCATTTTTGGTGGTTCGTATGGTACATTTTGCGGTGATGGTTTACAACAAGGTTTTAGCTGACCATCTTCATCAGTATCAATTACTCCAACAGCAACCTTAACGATTGGTGGTACAGTTTCTGGTGGTTTAGCTGATGTGGTTGTTATTTCGGTGAAATTTTTTGGTGACCCACAACAAACCATTACGTCACCAGCTTCGCATCCTAAACAAACTGATTTTTTGACGTAATCGATAGCTCCGGGGTCCAGTGTTGATAATGACTTCATTAAATGTGGACATAAAAATAATGAGACGCAGTAAGCGTGTTCATCATCTGGAGTTTCACACGGAAATGCTGAAACTTTGTCGATTAGTTAACACTTAATTAGCTGACTCTGTTTAACGTTTATTAATTTCAACTTCTTATAGTGTTGTTAAAGAATTTATGTTAATTTTCGTCTAATGCAAAATCAAGGTCGTACGGATACAGTCCACATGCATTTTTTAAACAATTTTAATTGATTTGTTATTTTATTTACTTACCAACATCTCCACTAGTTAGTGATGAACAAATTAAGCACATTAAAATAATAAACAACCACAGATGCATCTTACAGGATGTGTCTATTTTTCTAATACGTTTTCCACAACTGTTGGGCAATCTCAAACTCGTCTATGTCTCATTACTCTTTGTGCTAAAACAATTATGCATGAGTAGGGGTATGCGGCGACCCTGAATATTTTTAAATTGTTTATAAAATTATCATTAATTGTACTACTTTTTTATTGTATTTATGTAATAATTATGCATATTATTGCTGTAGCTTCACTAGAAGCACTAACGCATTAAAAAAATACAAAAGTTAAGGTCCCTTTTTTTACCATTTTGAAGCAGGCTAGGTACAGTCAGTTTCACAACTAATGACCACTCTGGCTGTAAGCTTAGCACAAATTGTGAATCCAACCATCATAACACTTTCTACTTAAATTGAGGGGTAACTTTATTTCATCAACAAGTAGTAAATCAACAACCTCCCCTTCTGTCTTTTTGTAGTTGTTGGCTAATAACTACCTTGGCGTATAGCCAGGGTGGCCAATAATTGTGTGGCTGACTGTACTTCATACAATAAAGGAATGCAATAGCTACAGAAAGAAAATTGTAGAACAACAAAATTGCTATTTTAATTAATTTTAATTAAAATGGAATAGAAATAAAATTGTTAAATATGCAAGTAGAAGTGCTCCAGGACTAGTAAGGGCCTAGAAACTTTGGGGATTATTCGTAGAAATAACTCATACATACAGTGGGCATTGAAGCACTTTCTCATATAATTTTGGAGTACAAAAAATGCTGTCAAGAAATAAAAGATGCATTAAAGGTATTTTTAATATTCCAAATTTAGAAGAGGAATTATTTTTTTTATCCTTTTCCAGTGCTTTGCCAAATAATAATCCCTCAAGAGCAAATCCACTATTTTTGAACTACCTCTTAGAATATTCTCTTTATATTGCAATATTTTATAATTTTAAATTACTTTATTTTTCAAAATTTAAAATGATAAAATAAACGCACTTAGTTGAATCCATACAAATTACGATAAGATATTTTTGCACATTTCGTAGTTGCGATTAAATTTATTAATGCTGGTTTGTTTTAGTATTATTTTAAAATTCGCTATAAAATGTTGTTTCTTTCTGATAGTGTTTTTTTGTGCCTTTTCGATTTTCAAGATAGAGTTTGGAGTTCACGACTTTGGCAGTTTTCTTAAGGTTAGTATAATTAGACTTGTTTATGCAATCATCAACGTTGCTTTTCGATGTTCTTCATGTGTTAAATGAGTCATTATTCATATTCATACAGGGTGGGGAAAAAGTAACGCAACAAGGCTATAACTTTTCTATTATTGATTTTGCAAAAAAATGTTTTAAATAAAAGTTATTATTTTATTAAGCTAAAAGTGCTTCACTTGTTCGTGACCTTTATCTGCTCATGCTCAATTGCTCGTGGGCACAGGAGCACGTACCTCTAATTTTTTAAATGGCAACCTATGATTTTTTTTACATTTTTGGAATTGTCAAATGTTTCTGCTTCTGGTACCTAACATAAAAGTTTTGGTAGGGGACATAAGAATTTTTTTAGAAAAAATCGACATTAAGTCTGCGACTCTAATTACGATTACTATCTGTTTTATGCAAAAAGAACTTAATTTGGCTATTTGACAATCTAAATAGGAGCTTACAACTTTACCTCTGTCGCTCAACTTCCTCCGCCGCACCGTTCGGGAGATATCGATCTCGAAATAAAACTTAAAGCTAGGAAATAAATAGAGGACTTATTAGATGTCGGTTTTCGAGATCTACAACTTTACATCTATGCTTCGACCTCCTCCGAAGTTCCTTTCGGAAGCTGTCGGCTTCTATAGAAAAGTACGAGATAGGAACAACGATAGGTACGACACTGTTTAATAGTTAATGAAGAATAGTTTAAACATTTATTAAATCAATTTATTTTATTTAGGTTTATCAAATAAAGTTACTTTTGCCTAAAACAGAGATTAGAGTTGAAAATTTAATGTCACTTTTATTTCACACAAGTTTTATGCTGCCGGAAGCAGAAACATGTGGCGATTCCAAAAATGTAAAAAAAATCATAGGTTGCCATTTAAAAAATCAGAGTTGCGTGCTCTTGTGCCCACGCACGATCACGCATTAACAGTTAAAGACTACGAACAAGTCAAGCATTTTTAGCCTAATAACTTTTGTTTAAGACATATTTTTGAAAAATCGATAATAAAATATTATAACCTTGTTGCGTTACTTTTTTCCCACCCACTGTATGTTGTATATTCATTGCTGATATAGGCAACTGTAGCGCAAAATTTTATTAAAAACAACATTACTATGCTAATTGAAAAGTAACATCAAATGTTTTTGCTTATTAGGAAGTTTAAAAGCAAGCAAAACTCCTTTGAAGGAATAAAACTTTTTGAGAAATAAAAAATAATTTTTTTCTTGCGGGAAAAGATTTGTCAAATCATAATTAAGAATTCAGGAAGGAACAGGAAACAGGTATAATTAAAAGTCACGTGTATAGTCCCAGCAACTTTATTAGCAAGCTGAGGGGGCATGACAAGCACTGTCATAGATTTTGAAGTACACTATGACTTAAAAGTATTTCAGTCGCTAAATTTGACAAATAACTGTCACTAAAATTGAATATAGGTTAATATTAAGACAGTAAATTTGAAAAGTTTGCAATTAGTACCTATTTAATTAATTATTAAGCAATTTTTAATGCATTGTAAACTTTTAAAATTCACTGTTTTAATGTTAGATAACCAATATTCAACTTTAGTGACAGTTACTTGTCAAATTTAGTGACTTTTAACTCGTAGTTTACTTCAAAATCTACGGCACCGCTGGCCACGCCCCTCAGCTACCGAATTACCTTGGTGTCACTTGTAGAAAGAACTGCGATATAGTTAGCGATACCTTATAGAATATAAAGGACCAGGAAGGAGCTTAGCAACCACTGTCTGTAAGAGAAAATGCCACAGAAATGCCATTTTAGAAAACTATGGATGACTCATTCATTCAGTCGAGTTTACATTAACATTGGATGTCATGATCTTTCTTTTTAAGTGGGAGTATAAGCAACCATTTCTATTGGAAAAAATTACTAGAAATCGCTATATTTAGACAACTATTGCATTCCCATACGATTACCTGGAATGCGCTTTCCTGTTAAAGTAGCGGCTATTTATTCAATAGGGGATACCAAGGAAACGCACTTTCCTATGCTATTTTTTGTCAAAATTTTACGAGAGTTGTTTGTTGTTTGTGGTTCGTTTGTGATTTAACAATTTATATTCTTCATCGATAGCAAACTAGAGTGGAATGCCAGGAATAACCTCTTCCACATTCAATATTTTTGAAGAAAACTTTGAGAATTATTTGGCTGTTGATTGATACGTGAATTATTAATATGGTATGACTTTCATCGATTTTGCTCGTAAACGACCAATTTTTAAGACAATGAGAAAAGAAAAGCACCAAAATGGAGTTATAAAAGTAGTTTAATTAAATTATTAATCTTCAATTTGATCTAATATCCAATCCATAATACTTGGGGTTATATAAATTCCTGATAGTGGAGATGTAGTACTGCAATGATACTGTCCCACCACTTCAATAACAATTGCATCTGCAAACCATTTATGTCTGTATTTGTACATAAGAGGACCACCGTGTTCTCCATAACAAGCATCCAATGTATTACCAGTAGGCGGTTTAAGACAAGCCAAACTCACTTGAGCAAATTTAACGTTTCCTTCCAATCCACTATTTGATGCATTGTAACAAAATTGGTCATCTGTCAAATTGTACGTATAATTCTCTTCTTAACAATGTCATTATCATCTAAAATAATAAAAATTACAGTCAGTCAGTCGATTAAACATAATAATTACGATCTGCTCCAAAACCAGAAAAGGTCAAATACTTTTCATCTGTGGGTCTTTGAGATCCGTCAATGGGTAAACAAATTGGTCTGATGTATTCTAAAATGCACTTTTGTAAAAACTTTGTTTTTGAAGGGCTCATTCATACTGGCTGTTAACATAAGCATAAGAATAAGCAGAAAAGTTATACAGAAATCAATGGTACGGTTCACACTGGTCGTAAGCATTTTCTATAACAATAAATTCTGCTCTTATGGAACGTCGACTAATTTCAGTCCATTTGATGGTCATCATCAATCATCAGTAGTATACCTAAGCGGGTCTAGTATACCTAGACCGCATGTGACGTCACATAAGAATAAAAATGGAGGAAAATTCAAATATGGAGGCAAGAGGGCGTGTAAATTTAAAAATGCAAGATGATGTCGAAGATAGAAGTGAAGTAGGCGTACGAATTTAAATAAGAGGTGGGTAGTAGTGTGAATATAGTACACCCGCCCATTTACCATTGAGGTTAGGTAACTTTTAGTTGTTACTTTAAATTAGCTGAGCTGAAGCCACGGGATTGCTAAGTTGAGCGTGAACCGTGTGTCTTATGTTAACAGCCAGTCTTATGTTATGTTATGTTGTCTTATGTTAACAGCCAGCATGAACGACCGCTAATAAGATAATTTTGGCTTACCTGAAAAGCCTACAGTTGCATTTAATTTTATTAGTAATAAGTTATATGGGCCATTCGCTTGTTTACCACCAAGTATTCGTTTTTCAACGCTCCTTACAACAACTGGTTGTGTACACTCCTCATATAATGACGATTCTTGAACACAACTTATATTTTTATGAGTGCTGTACTGTCCAAGTCTGACTTTGAAACTAATTTTTTTCAGAATTAGAATGGTAAATTAATTCATTAAAGAAAACGACTTACGCTTCCAATCCACAATAACCGTCCGTTAAAACGTAACGATTGCTAATTAGTACTCCACTACACATATCACTATGCGAATAATCTAACTCATCTAAACCATGCAACACTAGCTGAGTTATCCACGGAAACTCATCCAAAGCAGTTTCATTTGCTTCGTAAACTCTATCATCGGTATGTTGTTGTCCACAAAACCTTTGAGAAGGTAAAAGTTTAGTTCTAACGTATTCTCTTCTAGCTACTGAAGCAGCGTCCATTTTCGGTGGTTCATAATATATAGTTTGTGGTGATTGACAACAAGGCTTTTCTTGACCATCTTCTTCAGTATTATTTTCGACGACAGCAACATCCACTTTTGGTGGTACACTCGGTATAATTTCTGGTGGTTCTGTTGATATGGTCGTCGCTTCTGTAAATTTTTTTGATGATCCACAACAAACCATTACGTCACCAGCTTCACAACCCAAACAAACTGATTTTTTGACGTAATCGATAGCTGCAGGGTCAAGAGTTGATAATGATTTCATTAAATGAGGACAAGAAAATAACGATACGCAGTAAGCATGCTCCTCATCTGGAGTTACACATGGAAATGCTGGAAATTTAAATTACAAATAAGTTCTTTTCTTTGTCGATTATTTAACTGTAGTTAGCTGACTCTTACTTAAATGTTATTTTTTTATGTGTGAGTTATTCATTATTTTATTTACTTACTAACTTTACCACTGGATGAAGAACAAATTAGATACACCAAAATAACAAACAACGAAAGATGCATTTTTGTAAATGACCTCAATTGCTATAAAACATGTTTTTTTATAAAGAATTAATTACGGTATTTAAGTTTTAAGAAATGATAGCTACATAATAACATTAAGGTAGAGGGGATATTATTTATAAACTACTGGTAAAACGGGACAACTTTCTCACCTAACATATTTTTTTGCGTTTTCGTTTCTTCTTTATTAGCCTCTGCGTATTCTTTTTCAAAATTCCTAATGCCCAAAAATTTTTTCACATTTTCTTTGGTGTTATGACAAAATGTTAATAAGGTAATTTGTTTATTACAGTATTAGCTATAACTTTTGTTAACAACAATTGCTAATCCTATGCACGGTTTTCCCAAAATTTTGACCTATACAATTACACACGCAATTTTTTTAAGTAAACGTAAGATGGAGAATTTTATAATTAGTTAAGAGTTCTTCTTATAGAAATATTAATAAAGTAATTTGTTTATTATTGGTATAGTATATTTATCTTAGGAAGTAAGACAGGGTGAATAGGGGACCATGTAGATCACAGAAAGACAGACAGAGAAGATACAGACTAGATAAGAGGTAGACAAAGAGACAGAGTTGAGTTTTTTCACAGAGTGTATTTTCTAACAAATTTAAATTATTAGCTTTAGTTTAAATATTTATTCCTGATTACTGTTAATCCATGTTATGTAATTGGCAACGCGAGTATAAACATCAGGATATCCTTTTGCACAAGGTAAATTTGCAGATACTATTCCTATTTGCTTTGATGTTGAGGAGTCGATGAGAGGTCCACCAGAATCGCCCTAAATCGTCATTTATTTTTAAACAATTCAAAATTCCTTGTAAAAATTTCTACCTGACAAATACCTTCTCCAGCTTGAGTAAAGGTGCACATGTCCCCAATCGGTATTTCGTTGCTTAAAGCGGTAGAGCAATCAGTATTACTAATTGTAACGAGGTTTATCTTTTGAAGAGTGTTAGTCTCAACGGTAGCACTTTGCTAAAATTGAACATTGAACATATTTGAACATTAAAAATAAAAGTTAAAGTTACATCAACATATCCCCATCCAGAGACAATTGCTTGCGTGTCTGCAGGAGTGTGAATGTGTGCTAATGACACCGGTCTTATGTCATCGCTCCAGGAAAGGCTAGAGGCAAGTTTCATTAATGCAATGTCGTTGGTAATTGGAGGTTGGAAGTTTTGATGTATTGTAACGGTTACTTTTTCAGATCAATTAGAATGTGACCAGTGGAGATGGTCAGAAGAAAATTCTAGAGAAAAAGTTGGATCTTTAAGTTATAACGATATCAAATAAAATTTTAGTAACCATGATCAAACAAATTGTCAATGTCAATGTTTGAAACATAAGTAACCTGCAAGACATTGACATTGACAATGTCAAGAAGACAGGTAATTTATCACTCCCTGGTCAACGTAGGATAAGGAAGGAGATAAAAGATTTATCTCTCCCCTGCATAAAATATAAAAGATAATTATATTAAGGGGAGAGAAAAATCGGAAGGGAGTTCGAATTGAGTTTGAATTCAATAATTCAATTCGGGTTCTAATATTAACCACGGGTTAATATTAGAAAAGCGGTATACGGGCTACTAGACATCGTTGAGGGTAAGTGATTTTGTGTTTATTATTGTGTGCTCCGTGGAAGGTCAGTACCTGGTGACGCTTGTTCGTTAACCTCGTACGCTTCTTTGAGATTCGCCGTTTGTGTACTTGGTGACGTTTGTTCGTTAACCTCGTACACTTCTTCGATATTCACCGTTCAGTACCTGGTGACGCTTGTTCGTTAACCTCGTACGCTTCTTCGATATTCACCGTTCAGTATCTGGTGACGCTTGGTCGTTAACCTCGTACATTTCTGCAAAGTCAGCTGAGTATTTTTCGTGTTCTGTCATTCAATTCCGAGTTGTTAAAGCTTTGTGTACTTGGTGACGCCCGTTCGTTAACTTCGTACGCCTCTTCGAAGGTAACCGATCATTTCCGTGCTTTGTCGTGCAGTTTTGATTCGTGGAAGCTTCGTGTACTTGGTGACGATTATTCGTTAACTTCGTACGCTTCTTCGAAGGTAACCGATCATTTCCGTAATTTCCCGTTAATTCCCGAACCGTTGAAGTTTCGTGTATCTGGTGACGCTTGTTTGTTGCTCTCGTACGCTTCAGCGGAGTTTTCCGATTATTCCCGAGTTTTCAGTTAATTCCCGAACGGGGACAGATTTGTGGATCGAGTGCCGAAGATGGAGTCGACGTAATCCTTGTGTTTCAGAGACTGGGAGAAGTTTTCCCGGCTGTCATCGCCGAGAACAGCTCAGGTGTTGTGAAGCAGAAGGCAAGCAGAGTAATTCGTAACCCAGCTGAATTAGCCACAACAAGGCCAGAGGGGGTTAACCTGAACCGAGTCAAGTGCCGGTCAAGTTACACTGTAGCTAAGACTACTAGGATAGATAAAAGAAGAGCAGCGTGTAAATACGAGCAATCAAGTACCCGTTTTGTGTGTATATAGATAAATATATTATACGATTAGTTATTGAAATCTTGTTTTTATTTCTGGTATTGCAAGGGAGTCACGTCGAATTCTGGCTTCACGATTGAAGTTATCCGAATAAAATAAATAAAGAGTGCACCGAACTTTGCTGTAACGGCATAAGGCTGATTACAGAAAAGTACGTTACATTTTTGGCGCCCGAGCAGGGACTGCATTTGTCAGTCAGAGTAATTGATTTTATTGTAAAAACTTGCAAACAGAAATAAAAACAAAATGAATCCTCCGGGTATAAGTACCGCACCGACCACTGCAGAAGAAGATGTTCCTCCGCAGGTGGAAACAGAGGTACCAACCCAGGCTATAGGAAGTAATCCAGGAAGTGCACCGAGTATCATTATTGATGTGTCGGAATGGCACAAGGTGGATTATATCGAGAAGCTGGAGGAGTTGAACCTACCTACGACAGGTACGGTCAAGGAATTAAAGGAGCGTTATATAGGACATATCGCAGGTACACAACCTCGACCACCGACGATCCCAGGTATGACCTCATCGAAGACAATGCAATCTCCGTCGAGAAACCGCGGAGAGTTGGAACGATCACCTAGGCGACACAGGCGTATCGAGTCACCCACACGAGCTATCGATGAAGAGAGAGACGTACCAAGAGCGATGGATCATTCCCGGTTGCCGAGTAGGATGGACTGTTTGGAATATCCGTCGACACACCTACCACGTGCAGCTCAAATCTGTAACACGGTGAGGAAATGGAATTTGCGGTACGATGGTAAAGGAGATTGTCGGACGTTTCTGGAACGTTTGTTGGAAATGAAGGATTGTTATAATCTTCGGGATCAAGACCTGTTGAGTGCATTACCAGAACTATTTAAAGACCAAGCACTAATGTGGCATAGAAATAACCGACACATATGGAGTTGCTGGGATGAGTTTGTCCACCTGTTCCGAGTCAATTATGCTCCGAGGGCGCAGGAGGTAAATCTCCGTCGGGAAATTTATCAGAGGTGTCAACAACCGCAAGAGACGACACAACAGTTCTTGACGGAAATCCAAACGATGATTAGGCGAAGCAACCTGTCAGAAATGGAAGAGACAGACATCGTCTATGAGAATCTCAGGAATGAGATAAAGCTGCACATTAAAAGAGATAGTTTCCGTAATCTTAGTGAGCTGCTGACACAAGCAAGAGATTTAGAGGCTTTATTCGAGAAACAGAAAGTGGAGGCACGACGGTTGAACAACAACAGAAGTAATTTTCCTTCAACCTTGGTATCCAAACCGTTTCCAAGAGCATATGTACAACCGTTCGAGCGACCTAGTTTGATGGCAGCAATTGATAGTACGCCACGATCACGAGCTATCATACCAGATCTCCAATCAAGGACGGCGCCGAAAGTGACAACAAGAGATGATGGAAATAATGGTCCAAGGGCGAACAGATTATTTAATAAGGAGACGTCTCGTTGTTTTCAATGCGGTACCATGGGGCACTGGCGCAGTGATTGCAATAATACGGATTATCGTGTGTGTTTGCGGTGTAATAGGCGCAATCCGTTGTTGAAAACATGCCCATGTAATCAGTTGGCGGGAAACGAAGCTGGCCCGAAGGAGTAGGACTGACTTCTTCATTACGGGCAAAGGTTAGACATGATCAGCAGGCGTGGGATGCTTGGCTGCTTAGGGTGAAACAAATTCATCAACGGGATCCTAACTCGTCACGATGCCCACAACCAGTAATAAAGGTACAAGCAGATCCCGTAAAAACTCGCAGAGTTCAGGTGGAGAATAATTGCCTCTCACCAACTCTGGTGTGCAACATAAATCCTGTGAAAGTTCCGTGTGTAAATAATTCTTCAATAGTTTTAGTTGTTAGTGATATTAATCAGTTTCCATGTGTAAAGAAGGCAGTTTGTGGGTTATCCAATAATTGGAATGGAAATGTGAATAAGATTGTAGTTTATGTTTATTGTGGTACGCAGAGAATAAAAGCACTGGTGGATACCGGAGCAGTGGAGTCCCATATAAGCGGAGAAGTGGCCAATGCACTTCAGAAAGAGGAAGACGTGGTGATTGCCACTAATAACAGGAAAAGCCAGTTAGCCAATGGCGTAGTTGTTAACAGTTTCGTGACGTATCAGTTTCCCGTGCGAATTGGACCTCGTCGAGTGTCTCACACGTGGAATGTTCTGGAGGCGTTGTTCGTAGATGCTATCATTGGAATCGATTTGTTAACAAGATTGAAAGCCACAATCAGCTTTGATCCGCCACAATTGAGTTTGGATGGAGAAGAAATTGAATTGGTAAATGAGGTAAAGGAAGTTCTTCTCGGGGGATTACGCCCCTTAGAGGAAACTCAGCTGGACCGCTTGAATCAGTTATTGAAGGTGGAGTTGGAGAAGGTTACACGATTGAAGGGTGTAACCCATAAAACTCACCATCATATCAAACTGAAACCAGGAGTGGTGCCGATAAAGCAGCGGTATTACCCGAAGAATCCGAAGATGCAGGAGGTAATGGATGCAGAAGTGGATCGCATGTTACAGGAAGATGTAATCGAGCCATCTTCTAGTCCGTGGAGTTCTTCTATCGTTCTAGTTCATAAAAAAAATGGTAAATATCGTTTTTGTATTGACTTCAGGAAACTGAATGCACTGAGCGAACCAGATGCATATCCAATACCATACATACAAGGGATTTTGGATAAATTACGTGGCGCTAAGTACTTGAGTACTATTGATTTGAGGCAGGGATATTGGCAAGTACCCCTGGATAAGGAGAGCAAACCCCTGACCGCGTTTTGCGTGCCAGGCCGTGGTTTATTTCAGTTTAAAAGAATGCCGTTCGGATTGCACTCTGCACCCGCCACATTTCAAAGACTCCTGGATTCGATTATTAGTCCAGAGTTGGATAAAAAGGCGTTTTGTTACTTGGACGATATCATAGTAATTGGGAACAGTTTTGAGGAGCATTTGGATAACCTCAAAGTTGTATTTGACCGATTATATGAAGCTGGGCTTGGGTTAAACCCCGACAAGTCTGTTTTTTGCCAGACTGAGTTGAAATACCTGGGACATGTAATTAATACAGAGGGTATCCACACAGATCCGGATAAAGTAGCCGCCATAAGTACCATGAGATCGCCAACAACGGTCAAAGGAGTACGTTCATTTTTAGGAATGGCGAGTTACTACCGGAAATTTATTCCCGATTTTGCGGGGATAGCAGAACCACTTCATCATCTGTTGAAGAAAGATGTGAAGTTTGTATGGACGGAACGCCAAGAAAAGGCTTTGAGTGAATTGAAGTGCAAGTTGACTCAGGCTCCAGTACTTGCATGCCCGTGTTTTAATACCCGATTTGTGCTCAAGACCGACGCTAGTGGAAGTGGGCTAGGCGCCGTATTGACACAAACACATAATGGAGAAGAAAGAGCTATAACATACATCAGCAGAGGGTTGAATGCGGCGGAGAAAAATTACTCGGTCACAGAAAGGGAATGCCTCGCTGTAGTATGGGCCATAAAGAAACTCAAGGGGTATTTGGAGGGCTATGAATTCGATGTGATAAGTGATCACCGCAGTTTAAAGTGGTTAAGGGCTTTACCTCAACCAACAGGGAGGTTAGCTAGATGGATGATGGAACTACAAGAGTATAGATTTACCATCCATTACAGAGAAGGAAAATTTAATGCGGTAGCGGATGCATTGTCCCGTAGGGAAGAAAAGGAAGAAATAGAGATGAAAGTGGAAGAAAACGCCACCTTCAGAAAACCCGTGATATCCTCCGGAAAGAGGTTAAACTACCAGAACCCCGTGATATCCTCCGAAAAGAGGCTAAACTACCAGGACCCCGTGATATCCTCCGGAAAGAGGTTAAACTACCAGGACCCCGTGATATCCTCCGGAAAGAGGTTAAACTACCATCAGCCCCTGATGTCCTCCGGAAAGAGGTTAAATTACCAGAAAGGAACCCGAAAGAAAGAGGTCGGAGGGCCCCATAATTTAGGTCCCCTCGATAGAATAGAAGAAAACGAGGAGATCCATCATATAGGTCCCCTCGAGGAAAGGCGTAATGGCGACGAACTTCGTCATAGAGGTCCGATTGAAGTAAATGTAACCATTCAAGGAGATCCAGAAATTGTTCCCGCAGAAGAGAATTATCCCGTCGAAGACCAACCATGGCAGGACTGTCGATGGTTACGTCAAATGAAGGCAAGGATAATGGAAAATCCAGAAGGGTTTCCCGATTATCGTATTCGGCAGAATGATCTGTACCGCCAATGTTTGGGAAATTCAAATGATGAGTTTCACAACTCATGGAAATGGTGCGTGCCTACGGGTGAACGCATGAGGGTGTTGAGGGAATGCCACGATGTGCCGCATGCAGGGCATGCGGGCATTAACAAAACTTTGCAGCGGGTACGAAGAGAATATTTCTGGCCGAGGTTATCCGGGGATGTAAGGAGGTACGTTAAACGTTGTGACAACTGTCTCAAGTATAAACATCCCAATCAAAAACCTCTGGGTCAGATGTTGTCCTCTCGAGCGACAGGACCATGGGATACAGTAAGTGTAGATTTTATCGGTCCGCTGGTACGCTCTACCCAAGGGTTTAGGTACCTATTGGTATTCCAGGATAGGTTTACCAAATGGGTCGAGTTAAGGCCCTTTCGCAAGGCGACTACCAGGGCATTCATTACCAGTCTGAAGGATGACATTATATTCCGTTACGGATGTCCACGTGTCCTTACTTCAGACAATGGTACCCAGTTTGTTAATTCAGCGGTAAAACAAATGCTGCTGGATTATCACATTCAACATAGGCTAACGGCACCATACAGCCCGCAGGAAAACTGCGGGGAAAGGGCAAATCGTGTGATAGGCTCCATGTTGGCGCAGATTTGTGATGGTGATCAGCGTAGATGGGATGAGCATTTAAGCGAAATACGCTTTGCCATCAATACTAGCCATCATGAGTCGACGGGTTATACTCCATGTCTGCTAACCCATGGGAGAGAGTTGATTCCTCCTGCAATCTTAAGGAGACAAGTAGAGAATGAGAATAATCTGCGAGAGGAAACGCATAATGAGGTGGCAGAGAGGATGCATAACCTGTCGACGGTATTAGAGAATGTTAGGGTAAATTTAGCAAACGCCCAAAACATTCAAGCCCGCCAGTATAATTTACGACGGCGTCCGTATAAACCGCAGGTAGGCGCCTGGGTATATAGGAAAGAGCGTCCATTGTCTAAAAGACAAGAGGGATTTTCCGCCAAATTGGCAGCGAAGTACAGCGGGCCGCATGAAATTGTGAAGGTACCGTCTCCTGTAATCGTGGAATTGCGATTAAAGAGAGGAAAAACCTGTCGGGTACACGTGAAGGACATTAAGCCCTACGTGGTATCCCAATAGAGAATTCTACTGGAATATTTGTGGTCAAAATTCTAAAGTCCAGTTATGTTTCAGATTATAAATAGAAGTTGAATGATGGAGCAAAAGGAAGAGGAAGCTATTTTTCGGAGAATAGATAAACTGTTTAGACCAGACGAGGAACCAGATATGTTCGCTTGGTACCAATGGGAGATAGACAGAAGTTTTAAGGAAGACTATAGGAAGTATGCAAGGGAAGCGACAGCTCCAGTATATTATTCCGATTACTCACAAGCAAGCCCAAAAGGCAAAGTTAGTCCTTTTCGGGAGAGAAAAGAGGAAGTACCAAGCGAGAAAGTGAAGGAAGAGAAGTTGATAGTAGATGTTGTGGAAAAGCAGGTTAAGAAAGAAAAGTCGATAGTAGTTGATGTGAAAAAGCAAGTGAAGGAAGAAATGTTCAGTGTAGATGTTGTGGAAAAGAAGGTGAAGGAAGAAATGTTCAGTGTAGATGTTGTGGAAAAGCAGGTTAAGGAAGAAAAGTCGATAGTAGTTGATGTGAAAAAGCAAGTGAAGGAAGAGATGTTGATCGTAGGTGTTGTGGAAAAGCAGGTGAAGGAAGAGATGTTGATAGTAGGGGTTGGGGAAAAGCGAGGGAAGAAGAGAGTGGGAAAAAGACAAAGATGGAGGAAACAGCGGAGAGAGAGAGAGGAGGCACAAAATAGGGTAGTGAAAATACAGAAGGTTGAGAAATAAATAAATATTTTTTAAGCAATAAAATCGTAATATTTATTTTTGGTCAAAATTCTAAAGGTATGATAATTTTTAGGAAGTCATGAATCAAGTAAGTACAGAAACGTTTGAAAGAGGGTTGTAGGATAGCAAAAGAAAGTAGGGAGAAGTTAGATGTAATAAACAAAGAAGGATAAAAAGGGATGTAAGATAGCAAAAGAAAGTTGGCCCAGACAGATGAAATAAGATGGTTAGAAATTAAAGACTGAATCAAAGTTAAGAGACTAAATGAGTCTCGTAACTTAGGTACCCTCGAATTAAAGGTAAAACTGTCGTAGAACCTGCAAAAGGGGTCTGCTAGAAGCTAAGCTGGGTAGGATAGCAAAAGAAAGTTGGCGTGTGATAGATGAAATAATTGAAGGGATATTACGGAAAGTACTAAGATAGCAAAAGAAAGTGGGCACAGTCAGAGAAAACGGAATGAGTAGCAAATGGCAGTAGAGCAGGATACAGACAATGTAGGTCGTCGGACTTGGGAAATAGGTCTGTTAACAGCTAAGGTGGGTAGGATAGCAAAAGAAAGTTGGTGGGTGGTAGATGAAATAATTGAAGGAATATTACGGAGGGTATTAGGATAGCAAAAGAAAGTGGGCACAGTCAGATGAAACGGAATAGGTAGCAAAGACCATTTACCAAGTGAAAGAGATCATAATGGAGATCGTGGCATCTCCATGGTTGCATTCTAACCCTAAGGGGAAAGTTTTGTAACGGTTACTTTTTCAGATCAATTAGAATGTGACCAGTGGAGATGGTCAGAAGAAAATTCTAGAGAAAAAGTTGGATCTTTAAGTTATAACGATATCAAATAAAATTTTAGTAACCATGATCAAACAAATTGTCAATGTCAATGTTTGAAACATAAGTAACCTGCAAGACATTGACATTGACAATGTCAAGAAGACAGGTAATTTATCACTCCCTGGTCAACGTAGGATAAGGAAGGAGATAAAAGATTTATCTCTCCCCTGCATAAAATATAAAAGATAATTATATTAAGGGGAGAGAAAAATCGGAAGGGAGTTCGAATTGAGTTTGAATTCAATAATTCAATTCGGGTTCTAATATTAACCACGGGTTAATATTAGAAAAGCGGTATACGGGCTACTAGACATCGTTGAGGGTAAGTGATTTTGTGTTTATTATTGTGTGCTCCGTGGAAGGTCAGTACCTGGTGACGCTTGTTCGTTAACCTCGTACGCTTCTTTGAGATTCGCCGTTTGTGTACTTGGTGACGTTTGTTCGTTAACCTCGTACACTTCTTCGATATTCACCGTTCAGTACCTGGTGACGCTTGTTCGTTAACCTCGTACGCTTCTTCGATATTCACCGTTCAGTATCTGGTGACGCTTGGTCGTTAACCTCGTACATTTCTGCAAAGTCAGCTGAGTATTTTTCGTGTTCTGTCATTCAATTCCGAGTTGTTAAAGCTTTTTGTACTTGGTGACGCCCGTTCGTTAACTTCGTACGCCTCTTCGAAGGTAACCGATCATTTCCGTGCTTTGTCGTGCAGTTTTGATTCGTGGAAGCTTCGTGTACTTGGTGACGATTATTCGTTAACTTCGTACGCTTCTTCGAAGGTAACCGATCATTTCCGTAATTTCCCGTTAATTCCCGAACCGTTGAAGTTTCGTGTATCTGGTGACGCTTGTTTGTTGCTCTCGTACGCTTCAGCGGAGTTTTCCGATTATTCCCGAGTTTTCAGTTAATTCCCGAACGGGGACAGATTTGTGGATCGAGTGCCGAAGATGGAGTCGACGTAATCCTTGTGTTTCAGAGACTGGGAGAAGTTTTCCCGGCTGTCATCGCCGAGAACAGCTCAGGTGTTGTGAAGCAGAAGGCAAGCAGAGTAATTCGTAACCCAGCTGAATTAGCCACAACAAGGCCAGAGGGGGTTAACCTGAACCGAGTCAAGTGCCGGTCAAGTTACACTGTAGCTAAGACTACTAGGATAGATAAAAGAAGAGCAGCGTGTAAATACGAGCAATCAAGTACCCGTTTTGTGTGTATATAGATAAATATATTATACGATTAGTTATTGAAATCTTGTTTTTATTTCTGGTATTGCAAGGGAGTCACGTCGAATTCTGGCTTCACGATTGAAGTTATCCGAATAAAATAAATAAAGAGTGCACCGAACTTTGCTGTAACGGCATAAGGCTGATTACAGAAAAGTACGTTACAGTATGTTGATCTTTGTTACATCTGATCGAACACCACCAGCATCCAATTTGACAGTACCTGCTAGTACGGAATAATCGTTTGGAGAAGTGTTCCTAAAATAAAGAGAAAACATACGAGTTTTACTTACCATCAAGAGAAGACGAGCGTGGCTCTTTCAATCAGAGAAGAACCCTGTATCGTAAGACTTTTCTCTGATTGACTGAGCTATATCTACTTTTCAAAACAATGAGCTGCAGTAAGAATCCATTCTCTGTTAAGAATCGCTCCTCCACAAGTATGTTGGTTACGTAGTTGAATCGAAACTTGCCATGGAAATTCACCGGGATGAGCTCTAGTTCCACCGACTATGTATGGTTGTCCATGTCCATGGTCTATCTCTAAAAAATAAATAGCATTTCAACTAACATAAATTTTTATTTAACAAAAAATCGGGATGCCACTGTTTTGAATTTGTACACTGACTGCAGTTGACTGCCCATGACTGCACATGCTAGGGCTGTCATTTACTGCCGATTACTACCGTTGATAGTTCAATTTTTGTACATTGCCTGCAGAGACTGGATAACCTTTTGCAAAAAATATTTCAGAGGACCGTAGCAAACCTTCGTCAAAAATCGTTGAAAGATTTTATCGAACAATCAATACGTTTTTACGCCAATAAATTAAATAATAAATTATTAAATAAAATATTGATTACATACTACATGCATGTAATACATCATTGGTTATGAACAGCAAAATAAAAGTACGGAAACACTCCAACATTTTTCACTTAGTAATTTTTGAAACTAAATTTCCTTTTTGAGGTGGAAAATTTGCAGTCGTTGAAAGTATTATCATTCTCATTATACTTTTAAATACTTTAAATTTTTGTGCTATTCGAGAAAATCATAACCACTAGAGGCGCCACTTACATTCCAAGATGTCGGAAACCGTGGGGATAACATTGGACATATGATTTTGACGTTTACACACCCTGTTTATTTACATTCGTTTAATCAAGTTTATTGTTTACAGGCGGTTGTATTTGTTATTTATAACATATTTTTATTTAAATTTTAATATTTGAAGTACTTTTTGTAGCTCTATTGCTAAAATAAATTTGTATTATTGAGGTTATGTTGACGCCCTCCATAAAATTTAGATAAAAATTGTAAACAAATAACACGTAACAGCCCCTACGGAAAGTATTTCATATTTAACCGATAGGTGTCGCACCCTTTGTGATTTTCGCGAATTTGGAGCGTTAAAAACATATCGCTTAAGATTACCAAAAATTATCTTTGAAATGATATTAATTTATTTATGCTAAGTATCTCAGAAGTAGACCTTATTTTGATTATTATTTAAATGATACATGAATGTCCTTTTTACAAAACTTTAATTTACATTTTGTAAACGTGTCACTCTGAAAGAATATTTTTAAGAGATTACAATAAATTGCGTTTAAATTTTTTGTTATTTTTATAATTAGTAGAAGCATCTATTATATGCTAACACAGTTGGGACACTCTGTATACAAATAAATTTTACCAATAATAATTATTAACCCTCCATTCAACGGGTGAAGCCTGTGAGTGCAAGCAAAAGTGAAAATTGTCTGTAACTTAAAAAAGGAAATACTTTTTACTGTAATATTCTATCTACCTTCTTAACTTGTAATAACTCATATCATCAGCATTTGCTTTTCAAATTTTTTCAAAAAAATGAATCCTCTAGGACACAGTTTGTTGTGACAGGCTTCACCCGTAGGTTCGTGTAACTTTGTGATAACCGATTATTTTTGTTATAAAGCATTATTTAAGCGCAAAATTTATCTGCAGACCATAAAAAATAATTGGTTTTAAGTTTCAATGCTTGTTTGTAAATTTTTTGTTTAGGTGACAAGTGCAACATAAGCAAAAATTCTTATTATTTTTCCAGTTTTGTAAGGCTTGGTTATGTATTTAGTACATTGAAGCCTGCTATTTCAGTGAAGTTTAGGCCCTTGCAGTTTGTGTTGAGAATTTTATAATTTATTTTTTTTGTAATTTTCTGCTTATTTGATCAATATACTAAATATGTATTATGATAATTAACTTTATTTTCCTTCAATGTCCATAAAAAACAGTTTTCAATAAAAAATGTCAAAAAAGGATAAAAAATTTAAAATTAAAAAATAATAACTAACAAAAGGACCTACGCTTTAATTCTTCTGTAAAATAATGAAGAATAAGGTAGATTTTCAATTAAAAAAATTTCAGTGCAATTCTTGCACCCTTACTATTTTTTAGCTATAGATATAAAGTGAGCCTGACAGGCTTCACCCGCTGGCTCATTACTATTCAAATCCAAATTGGTATGCTTATTAGAGCGTTAAAAATATATCTGAATGATTAGGAAAATTTAGTAGTATTAGAATTTTAAAATTTGGCCTGCTTACAGTAATCAGAATAGATTATTTATTTAACGTTTTATTAAAGGAGAAATGAAAAGTTTTATGTTAAATTTAACGCTGCAATTAGGTCAGCGAGAGCTCTATAGTACCTATTCTACTTAGATATGCCCATAAACAAATAAATTATTCAAATATTTACACTTGGAGCTTTGTGTTAATCTTTTCTTTTCCATATATTGTTATTGACTAATTTTTGAGCAATAATAATTGGGGGTCGTTTTTTCTAAACTAGCTTTGTCTCAAAAGTAAAATGTTTACAAAAAAACGGTTGTAATTATTTTATAAATTTGCTATAAAAAAATATTGATTTAAATTACTTTAAAACGACCTCCTTGTCTAATGTCTTTTTTAAAGGATATAAATTTATAAAATATTATTTGGAAAACTTGTCAAAATACCGTTTTTGCTTCAAAAAACTTCAAAAAATAAATAATTCCTTACTAACTACGAGTATAAAAAAAAAGTTTTATAGTCCAAAAATAGATAAATGATTTTTTTATTATACTTGCATTATAATCTGCCAATTTCACACTAAAAAGCGTTCATAAAATCGTCTTTATAGCACAAGTGCTCTATAAAGTCGTCTCTAGGTAACAACAATAATATTAACTGTTGTGTGACTGTTGTTCTCCAATGTAAACACAAAGCATCTCCGTGGCAACAAATATATCCAAAATCGGCACGCTTAATTTTCAAATTTTAAATACAGATTTTTTCTCTTTTATAGAGGTTTTAGTTGCAATTATAATAAAAAATAGCGTATAATACTCGTGTATAAGTAGACTTTATCGCATATGCGCCGTTACAAGCACTCGCAAGCTCGCGCTTGTAATTTTCGTCGCTAATGCGATAAAGTCTTTCTTATACACATGTATTATAATATACTATTATGACTTTGATTCTTTAAAAGTATCTTAAGAATATAATACCTAATAGTAAATTCAAAGCAGACTTCATAATGATGACAGGTAAAATCTACACAAAGGACAAAAAAGTTTATACCAGTTATTTTTGTCATTGTCAATCACAATTGTCAAATTTTAAGAGCTTTAAAGTATCTACTAAGGGCCAGTATTATAAACGTAGGTTAAAAGTCAATTAGCTGTCATTTTAGTTTGACGTAATTGGACATAATAGTGAAATTGACGTTTATTTATAATTTCAACTTGAGGTTGAGTCGTTGACTGGGCTTTATAATTCTGAGCCTTAGAGAGTCAAAGTCATAAAAACCATTTATCTATTTTTGGACTATACTTCTCTCGATCTTTTATCACTTTCGCTCAGACCCTTTTTAAGTAAAGATGAGTGGAGAATACTTTTATAACTCTTAAAAGGTTGGTGCAATGACAAAGGTAATTTGTTTATTACAGTATTAGCTAAAATTTTTATTGACAAAAATTTCAAATCGCATGAACGCTTTTTCCAAAATTTTGACTTAAACATACAACCTTTTTAAATAGGTAAACGTGAGCGAAAAATAAATTTATAACTAGTGATGAGTGTGATGATCCAACTGTAGACAGAGAAGTTCAATTAAAAAAAGAATCATTTCGATTCAGTAGGAAAAAGCTTTCGCTTCTCGATTTTCAAATAATCCAGCAATTGTACGCCTGAATGTCAGGCAACGTAGCGGTATAGCGAGTAGCCGGGTTTCAGGCGTAATATATAAAATATTTAGAAAACTTTTACCACGGTGTATAATAAAGAAGGTGAAGAAGCAACAAGCTGTCGCTATATGGTTAACAAATTTCACCAGATTGTACGAGTGAAACGGACTACGATACCCGGTTGACGCATACAGCTATTACTGTCATACATGAGCGGAATTACCGCGCTCCAAGCTTGTAAATTGCTTTTATTTAAAATAAATAAACTCACCTTATTTTTGTTACTCGCGTAACCACTAGTACATCCAGGGGTAAAACATTTACTAACCATTGTCCAAAATTAATACTAAATAAGAGGTAAATCACTTATTATAAAACTTAAAACGCTTGATAAGGTTCAATGCTAATATACCAAGCAATACGGGTAGCGTAGTCTATCTCACTCTAGAACTCGCAGTTGCACTTTGCAAACAAACTGTAACAATTTCGTGCTAATTACGAGCATATCTCGTTAAGCGACTGTTCTACATTTTACACCGTAACTTTTACTAAGGCCGAATTTTACATTAAACATTTATAATTATTATAAAATTGAAAACGCGTGATCTCCATAAGATTCGATGCTAATACATCAAGAAATACGGGTAGCGTAGTCTATCTCACTCTTGACCCCGCAGTTGCACTTTGCGGACAAACTGTAACCATTTCGCGCTGCTTACGAGCATATCTCGTTGGGCCACATTTCTATATCGTACCGTGACTTTTACTAAGGCCGAATTCTACATTACACATTTATCCTTAGGATTTAATTTTAGTCTAGCTATAAAGAGGTTTTAACAATAGCTTGAACCGGTTTATACTAAAACTGAAATTAAATCCTAAGGATAAATGTGTATTGTAAAATCCACACTAAGGAGGCCGAGTTTTTTATTGGGTTTCATCTGAACGAAGTTCAAGCTCATGCGCCGTAGCTCGTTTACATTACAGTAAAAGTACAGCGCATGAGATTGATCTTCGTTCAGATGGAACTTAGTTTAAACTCCCATTGAAAAACTGCGCCTAAAAGTGTCTTAGCTAAACAATGTTTTAGAATAGGTTAACATCCCAAGTTAAAATGCTTCAAGGGTCTCAGTTACAAAAGGACTATTTTCTATTCAACATAACGAAGTAGTAGATGTAACTAAACAAATGCACGTGAACACTTGTGTTTGACGCTGTCGTGATTGGATCCAACGTAAAATATTAGATAATAATATAGATATAATCTAAGATTCTAAGATTATACGTTAGAGTCAATCACAGCGCTAAACACAAGTTACATCTACTACTTCGTTAAGTTGAATAGAATATAATACGAAGATTTAAGACTGCCAAGAAAAATCTGCAATTGTAGTATCTCTAGAAAGAAGAGGAAAGGTGAATACAGAGCTAGTTGTGATTGGTCTGTAGGAAGGATATTGGAGGAATTGTGATGTATTCAGAATAGCACGTAGAAAGGCTAACTCGGGTTCCAACCAAATTCAAAATATACGCACTTTTTAATAATGTATGCAGAATTTTATTGTTATACAAACAGTTTTACATCTGATTACTGTTAATCCATGATGTGTAACTGTTAATGCGAGTGTGAATATCAGGATTTCCTCTTGCACAAGGAACATTAACAGCTACTATTCCAATTTGCTCCAGTGTTGAAGAGTCGACGACGGGTCCACCAGAATCGCCCTAATAAATCATCATGAATTTTAACATTATTAATATTTGTTTTAAAAAATTTTTACCTGACAAGTGCCTTCTCCTTCTTGAGTAAAAGTGCAGATGTCACCAGCAGGTATTTTATTCCGTTTATATTGACGGTCAGTGCAATCGCTATTGCTAATTGTTAGCACGTCTATTTTTTGTAAAGTGTTGGTTTCGGCGTTACCGTATTGCTAAAATTCATTATTTTATCCTTTAAGAAAAGTCCAATAAAAGTAAAAAGTACATTAACAAATCCCCATCCAGTAATAGTTACTGTTGTATTTGGAGTAGGATCAGTAGATGATAATGAAACTGGCTGTATGGTATTGCTCCATGTAAGACTTGAACCAAGTTTAACAAGACCGATATCGTTGGTCATAAATTTATAGTCTGGATGTTTGATGATTTTTATTACATTTACTCGAACTCCACCTGAATCCAGTTTGTTAGTTCCTGCTAGTACTTTATAATCGCTGGGATTGCTACTACTACGATTAAAAAGAGAAAAGAAACGTTAGATCAAAGATTCGAAGCAGAAGTCGAAGAGTAAAGTGGAAGGGTGGAGTGGAAGGTAAGAGATTTTGAACTAAAATGGTAAGATAATAAATTTTTACTGACATTAAGCAAAAGATTAGAGCAAGGAATTAAATATTTTACTAACCGTTTCAAACAGTGAGCTGCTGTAAGAATCCATTGATTGTTGAGAATTGATCCTCCACAGTTGTGCTTCTTAAACAATTCAAGCGAAACTTGATAAGGAAATTCCCCAGAATTAGCGTCAGTTCCTCCGACTATGTACGTGGATTCTCCTTTATTGTCATTAACCTTCCGACGGACCATTGGGGTCTGTTGACCTGAAAACGCCACACATTTTGTTTCATTGTCAATTAATAATCGCTGCGTTTTGAAACTTGATACTACTATTAGTAAATTTAACCTTCACACTACCCACTTATTTTATGTAACGCCGACTACACACTGGGGTTCCAAGAGACCTCACTTTATAAATATAAATTTATGTAAAAATTTTATTGAATGCAAAAACTGAAAAATATTCATTTAAAACCTCTAGGGCACTCAGATAATTGAGGATTTCAGAAAATTGGTATAAAATTCATCGAAAAAATGAGTAGGTACATCTAAATATCGGTATTGTAGCAAACAGAACTTAAAAAAAGAAAAATTATTTCAGCAGATCAACTTCATAATATTACCCTTAAACTTATTTTGGAATTATAAAAATTAAAAATTATTTTTTTGCCCCATAAGACACCATGCTAAAACATTTCTATGTACCGATCACACACTGGGTCACAGAGCCCCCAGCCCGAACTTTAGTTGATTACAGCTAGACTGCTGATGAGATTTATAAATTTAATTATATCAAATGAATGTAGTTGACGTAACTTAAATTTACAGGAAGTTTCAAGTTTCAAAACGCAGCGAATATTAAGTGGCAATGAAAAAAAAATGCGTGGGGGTTAGGAAACCCCCAGTATGTAGTGCGAAGGTTAAGTTACGTTAACTAAATTCAATTGATATACAGATTGGGGAAAATTTTGCGAGACATAGGAAAGTTCTATACATTTACGTATTTAAATGTATAATAAGAATCATAATTGCTGTTTTAAAAGTGTGGTTCGGCAATAAGTGATGGGAAAGAGCGAGGGCTATATATTTAGTACTTTAGGAACTAAATGACCACCATAAAACCACTTAATAATTTGAACTTTTTCAGGGATTTCGTACCTGATGGGCATTTTTAATTAATTTGTTAAGATTTGAAATCAATAAATAATTTAGATATTATATTAGATAACTACGTTAACCCAGTAAAAGAATTAATTTTAAATTAAATTATTTTGTTTAAAGATTATAGGTAAGGTGTGGTTTGTGATAATAATTGTTTCCACCTCTAAGGAACTATTTAACCGTTATGTGACAGCATAAATAATCTTCCGTACGTGGCTGGCGGTGGTACCCGGGTATCACCTTGTTTTAATGCTGTTTTTTGACTGTTCGCAATTTTTTTTTAAATTTATATAATCTTAGTAACTGTAGTAACTAATAACAATTCTAAATCCATGTTTGTTTTATTTATATTAAATAAATAAATAAATAAAAAAGTATTTATATTGTACGAAAATTTATATAAATTAAAGAAAAAAGATTTTTTTTCGAGAAAACGACTTTTAACTCACCTTGTATATCATTTTGGATATTTTATAAAATCGAAAAGAAAAATTTTTTAAAATTAAAAAAAAAAAATTTTTTCTTCTATATTTCCTATACAAAATCTACAGTAGTATAGTTTATCTTTTTTTCTAAGAAAGTGCAATTAGGGTAACTCATTGACTTTCATTGTAACCCAAACAGAAGTTACTAATAAATCACTCAAGAGCTCCCTTAAATTTATTTAACGTAAGTATTTTAAAAATTTTAAAAGGACGTGCTTTTAACAAAGTTGCAAACCGTTCGAAGAAACTATTTATGGTTATGGCTCTCATTTAAATTGAAAATTTTTGTAAAATAAGGATTAAAATTACTATGCAAGGAATTTCTAATAAACACAATCACTTGACACTTAAAACTTTTTTAACTTCTTATTGTCAGATATTTTCTAATTGTCTTCAATAACTGTTTCTTCAGGTAAAACAACCCCTTGTCTTTTATACATTTAAAAACTGCTTAAGATTACCTACAAATTTCAATTCAGGTAAAATAGTTTTAAAACGTTTCATTACTTCAACTCATAAACAAATTATTTTTGTAAAACGAATTTTAACGGGATTTAAATATTTTACATCTACCACCCCCTAAAGGTAAGGGTAAAAGCAAGTATAAAAACGACCAAATTGGCAAAGACAACCGTTAGTGGGTCTTTAGCAAAATAGTGCTTTGTTTATCCAATAATATAGTTTTTGTAACTGTGCGAGTTTACAATTCGGATCTAATACTCTAAATAGTAAGTATATAAATATTTAGTATTGGGTTTTTATAGTGTAGGTACTTGATTTTAGTAATTATTTAGACCAAACATTATTTATTTTTTAATTACACTTTTATACATCATTTCTTATACATACCTACTTGATCTATTCATAATTGTTAATGTTGCTAATTTTCATTGTAACTTTAATTTTTATCTCGATTTTTATATTTTTTAATGCAGTTATAGTAAAATTATAGTGATTTACTTTGCTTTATAATACTTATCATATTTAAAAAGCCCATTAAAGCTCACTGTTATAATTATAATCCTGACAGACATATTTTATTTTTGATGACCATTTGCAACTTTTAACATTTTTTATTTTTAAAATACAAAAATTGAAAATTTTGTGCTCAGCGTTAATGGTGCTTAAATTAATTTCAGTTGTAATCATTAATCAATTTTATTTTACCTCTAACTAATTTTATTTCAGCTCCAATCCAATCAAATTTACCATCTGTTAGTCTATGAAATGGATACAGATGAAGAATATATTGATATCGAAAATATTTCCGAAAGTGAGGACAACGAGTTACCACCAATCAAGAAACCTAAACGTGTGCACTTGCATGGTGATGCAAAAGAAATTATAAAAAATGTGTATAATAGGTTAAGAGCTCGGGGTTATAATAAACAAAAAGCTCTTGAAGAAACTTAGAAAGAAAACTTCTTTTGTATTTTTAAGACAATTATTTTTGTAATTTAATGTTATGTTGATAATACAAATATTCTAAGTAAAGACTTAGAGTAAAAAACTCTAGAGTAAAGTAAAAAACTATAAAAAAACGATAATTTTTTTTATTCGAGTTTGGCAAATTTTACAAACAAATTATTTTTCAAATATAGACGTTTTAAAAGATATTAGCCAATACATATAATTATTTTAAATTAATAGGTAAATCAATATTTATTTTATACCAAATTTCTAAAATAATAATAAGTAAGCGTTTCCTTCAAAAAACAGTCTTCAATAATTGGAGTGCTCAGAAGTCAATCAGTGTAAGTCAGTAAAAAAATAGCAACAAAAATTGACATAATTCAGTGTTTTACTAATAAATGACTTGTAAAAAAACACCAATGCTTCTAAATATATAACAAGAACATAGCAATAGTGACTTTCCTGCTTTGTCAACTCCAAGTTTTAACAAATAAGTGGTTTTTGAGCCATGTAAATTCAATTTCATAATAAAATGACTTACACTGATTGACTTCTGAACACTCGAATTATTGTTAACGGGTGGTAGATGTAAAATATTTAAATCCCGTTAAAATTCGTTTTACAAAAATAATTTGTTTATGAGTTGAAGTAATGAAACGTTTTAAAACTATTTTACCTGAATTGAAATTTGTAGGTAATCTTAAGCAGTTTTTAAATGTATAAAAGACAAGGGGTTGTTTTACCTGAAGAAACAGTTATTGAAGACAATTAGAAAATATCTGACAATAAGAAGTTAAAAAAGTTTTAAGTGTCAAGTGATTGTGTTTATTAGAAATTCCTTGCATAGTAATTTTAATCCTTATTTTACAAAAATTTTCAATTTAAATGAGAGCCATAACCATAAATAGTTTCTTCGAACGGTTTACAACTTTGTTAAAAGCACGTCCTTTTAAAATTTTTAAAATACTTACGTTAAATAAATTTAAGGGAGCTCTTGAGTGATTTATTAGTAACTTCTGTCTGGGTTACAATGAAAGTCAATGAGTTACCCTAAATTGCACTTTCTTAGAAAAAAAGATAAACTATACCCGGGCACCACCTTCCGCCCGTTAAAGGGGATTTTTCTTTAAGGCCAAAAAAAATGTCACCTCGTACCTCGAGACATATGATATTTTCAAAACATATGTAAAATGAAATAGTTTAAGTATTCCTAGAAATTCAAATTGATCTGACGTCGCAAAATTTAAATATTTCATATTTTATGCCTAAAAGATACCCGGGTACCACCGTCAGCCACATAACGGTTAAGTGCAAAATTGATATTTAATGCATTTATAAATAAGTGCATGGTATTTTTGTGTGTCTCGAAAAATATATGAAGTTGATTTGACGAAATAATTTTTTTTTAAGTTTTGTTTGCTACATTATCGTTATTTAAATATACTGATTTCTTCGGAGCATTTTATACCAATTTTCCCAGATGGAAAAAACTGAAATGGGTTTTAGTTTAATGTTTTTCAGTTTTCGCATCGTGAAATAGTCATGTTAGAAAACGCCAATAAAATTTTTACCTACAATTTTGTTTTTCTATGTAAAATTTTTATTTTTAAAGCGGGGTATGTGTGCCTTCCGTGTTACTAAAAATAAGTGTGCATTCCGAAGGTTAACTTAAAAGAATTTATAAGGATTTAAACAAAAATAATAAAATAATTCACAAGCGGGTTAAAGGCCCTTTAGATTAAAAAACGTTAGTTCATTACATACCAGCACACGGCAGCACATCATAGGATATCGAAAGCAAAATAAGAATATTCAAGTATGCCCACATTTTACTTAATTTCTCAAAGTAACTAACGTTTGAGCCTTTTATATAAACCGTTAGAAATTTTATCACACTCATTATACGATTCAAATCTAAATTGGTATACTATAATTAGATCGTTAAAAATATATCGGAATGATTAGAAACATTTAAAACAATTAGAATTTTAAAAATTAATTAAAGTTGCCCTTGAATGGTAGGTAGAGGCCGTGCGGAATGTCGTGAACGATGAGTCGCACCATCGCAGTAGTCGAAAATGTGAATAACTTGCTTGTTACTAAAAAATTTTAAAAATTTTTAAATCTCTCGTCATTTATATAAATTAGTCAATGTGTTTATCTTTTAAAATTTCACTACAATAGCCCTCTTCCTTCTAAATAACCCAGTCTTCGCGTAGCTTTTTTCAAGGGCATCGTTCACGAGATTCCGTACTACCTCTAACTGCGTAATTGTATACCAAAATATGCCTAAATATGGGCTAGCTAAAGTCAAATTCTAAGAAAGTATGAAAGCTGTTTGATGATTTTTTAAAAAAAATGTAAAATATAAAGATGGATCTAATGCGGTACAGAGGTATTTTCATTTTCTTACTTGATGCGCTTCACAAGCATGACACTTGTAAGCAATTTTCATCAATTTTCATTTCATATTTGAAAAGCCAAGTATTAATAATTTAAAAGAAATGCCTTGTACCGCACTAGAATACACCTACTAATTTACAAAATTTTTTTAAACAGTCACAAATTTCGGCGGAATTTAAGTTGGCTGAACCCATTAAAATTACTAGCGGAGCTTACTCCCTTAAAGAATAAATAAAAAGTTTTATGTTAAATTTAACGTTGACATTAGTTCAGCTAGAGCTCTACAGTACCAACTGTTAACTAGAAAACTTAAAACTTTCATTAATTGATCAGATTTACAAAGTGTCTCTGGAGTAGAGGTGGGACAGAGCGAGGAATTGTAGTTCATTTTGCTGAATAGTTCACCGAAATGAACTAGTTTAATTGAATAGTTCAAAATCAACTATAGTTCATCAATGAACGAATGAACTATATCATCGATATAGTAGACATCAGCGACGAACTATAGTTCATCAATGTTAAATATTACTTATGACTAGAGAGCGGATTTTAGGCTCTTAAAAATTGAAAAAAAAGCCTCATAAATAAGCCACAAAAAACTCGAATTAGGCATTAACCTTTTCAAAATAGGCATTAACCTTTTCAATATAGGCAGTTACGTTTTTAATAATTTTTTTTCTAAAAGAAACGTTTTAAACGAAATTTAACATTTTAACAAGCTTTTATTATATAAGAGTACGTAAAAAAACGTTTTAAACAAAACTTATAATTTTACAAATGCAATAACAAATTTATTACAAGTTCATTACATACGAGTATGTAAAAAAGGAAGGTTTCACACAAAATTTAAGATTTTACAATTTTACACACGAAATAACAAATTAACAAGTTTATTTTATACAGGTAAAGAGGTCCAAAATTGAATATCGTTGACTAAACTGCAACACCTCGTATATAATGCGATTTTTAAGCAAAATAGGATTCACCTTCACCTATTGGTGAAACAAATTAACAAGAGATTGGGCTTTTTCAAAAATCTTTATTTTTTGTTTTTGTAAGTTTTACTTTTGAAGAAAAAATTAAATGTTTCATACGAAAGTACTTTTTTTTTTTAAAAGTGACACTTTTACTTCTAATAAAACATACTACTATTCTGAAGAAATTGAAACAATTTTTAAAATTGCTACAGACTTACCACTTTAACACATGCTTTGCAAAATACTTCGTCTAAATTATGTAGTTCAAAATTTTCTTTTTCGTTGGTTAACAGCGATAGTCACTGTTTGATTTTTAATTTTGTGGACGTTTTTGGTTTTGGCATTTCGCCGATGTTGATGAACAAGAACAGATAATTATAATTTAACACTACTATAATTTAATACAGCTTGTTGCAAGAACAAAACTACACTAAAGTAAAACATTTTTAAAATGTATTATTTTAAAACAACCCCCACTGCATTAAAAACTATCGCAAATCTATGATTTACTACCCACTATCTAACAAACTTGCTATCACAGGATGCAGCTGAAAGCTGAGGCGGCGGCACTATGCGAATATAAAGAATTAATTTAGTACCTAAATTTTTTAATAATAAAATAAAAATAATTTTAAGCAGATAGATTTAAAATTCCTCAAAACAACCAGTTTATTTTAGGCCAGATTTATTTACTTTTTAGGCAATTATATTTGAGTTTTAGGCGCTTATTTCGAAATTTCTCAATTTTAGGCATTTTAGGCACTAACAAAGGCACGTCAAATGATTCATTTTTTTGCGAATCGTACTTATCTATTGTTTAATTTTATTTATCTACATTAATACCGAAAAGGCAATTGCCCTAGAATCCGCTCTCTACTTATGACGTATCGCCCTGTCTGTTGTAGTAGGGTGGTATAGTGCACGTAAAGATATTTGAGGTTCTACCTGCGAGTTTAGGGCATTATAATCCGTACATCCTCTTTACGATGCTCATAAACACAGCGGGGTGGTATTAGCACTCTAAAGATTCAAATAAATGTTGAATATCCTCTTATAACAGCGTAGAACTAAATATTTAAAGAAAAAGCGGAGGGATACCAATTTTCACGAATCGCTTTATGTTGGAACGCTAATTATGCGAGAGATTTTTCCAGATCAGAGGCGTGCGAGAACAGGGTCAAAATCGCCTTTGTTTGTTGCAAAACTGCTAGTTTTGACAATATCTTTGATCACATTGAAGATAGCAAAAAAATACATCTTAGGTAATTTGTAACGTATAAAATTACGAAGAGAATGAGACCGATCTGAGCCCAAACGAATAGTTCGTTTATGCAGAAAAAAATAGAAACCATAGAAAGGTCATTCATTTTTTAATTTAATTTAAAAAAAAAGTGAGGCCGCAAAATTTTTTGAAAATGCTTTTAAAAGATGCTTTTTAACCCATTAACCGCCACCGCCAAGGTAATAAATAATCCCAATTTTCAAAAAATTTTTATTGAAACATATTCAAAATACACTCATTAAGACTAATTTAAAAAAAAAATTTCAAAATTTTTTATGTGGGAGGAGAAACGGTAGGGTGTGTATACGCACCTTTGGCGGAAAGTATAGTGTTAAAAGTTTGAAATTTTATAATATAAATTTTTTTTATTATTTATTTTTATTACTTTCCGATACCTTAAGGTATTAAAGGAAAGTATTGTAATGGGGTAAAAAAAATATTTTGAGATAACACCGGATATATCTGTTTTGAGGTCCCCCGAAACGATCTAGACCATTTTTAGAAAAAAGTCTGTGTGTGTGTGTGTGTGTGGATGTAGTTCCCCACGAAATCTCTGAAACGACCGAACCAATTGACTTGAAATTTGGTATAGGGTCTTATCAGATAACGACGGAGTGCATAAAGGTATTTGTTCAAAATCGGTCCGCTAGGGGGCGTGTAATTAAAGTAAGTGATCTTTTTTTAAATTGCAACATATAATTTTTTTTGCATAATCCGGTAGAGAATTTTTTCCTGTATGCAGTGTTATAAAAATATTCAACATTCTTTTGTTTTAAAAAGGTTTATTATACAATTAAATATCTAATAATAATTGGCAGTTGACGTTTCTGACAATAAGTAACTAATAAATTCAATTATTATCAAAACTAACAAGGAAAAACAAAAGAGAAACGGAAAAACAGAAACAGCACTCTTTTAGAATTTGATCGTTTAAATTCAATCTCCTGTAGCTCTTAAACTATAAAATATTTCTAGTAGCTTTTTTAACTTAAAATGTAGATCTTCATGGGTAGAATAAGCGCATATTCTTTTTTAGAAAATCCACCGTGCAATTTTTGTAATTTTCAAGGTCAAAGTTTTCAATTGGGTGCCATTTTGATATTAATGATGATAAGAAAATAGACGTAAATACAAAAGTTTTAGAGAAATTTACGAGGATTTCAAAACAATTTTTATTTCTTTTTTATACTCAAAAATAAAAAAACTGGAATAGAAAAACAAAGAATCTAATATCAACTGTATCTCGAATAGAAGGAATTCAAAATGGCGAAATAAAAAAAATGTTAGTTTTTTCGAGATCTACAACTCCTATATCTTTGGATGAGTCGAGTAGTTCTAGTTATACTCTGTATTACCGTACAAATTATGGTTAAAAAGATGAAGAATTGAAAATGAAAATTTCTGTAAATCGGCTCCTAACTTTAAGCCGTGCACTTTTTCCAATAAAATACAAGTATAGGAAAACTTTACTCATTATAATATTATCTATCTAATTAAAAAAAAATATTTAAATTGAACTACTACGTAATGAGATACAGCGCAATCAACTTTAGTCAAATCCGCCACCTTTAATTCCAAATTCTAGACAACGCAAGCGGGCGCACGGGGTGGACTCGGTAGTTTTCAAGTATATACCGGGTGACACAGGGGTTTGGAACACTCTTATAACTCCGTTATTTATTAACATATCGAAATGAAATTTGGTGTGGATTATATTCACATAAATTGCAATTGTTTTAGCTGCTTGTGAAAATTCTGTCACTTCCGATGACGCCGGAAATGAAGTAAACTTTTGATTTTTAAATAGAACACCGTATATATTTTTACTTTTTTAAAATCTACATTAAATTTTGAATACAGTAGCATCAAAAAAATTAATTTTATAAGCAAAAATAATTTTTTTTTTCAAAAATTACTCTGGTTTCAAGAGTGCTGCGATGTGGTATAAAATCATCCGTGAGAGGTACTTGCACTATGAAAATTACTTTTACACCACAAAAGTTGGAGGATGGTGTTGTGGAGCTTTCAGAAGATAATTTTGTCACATTTCCTTCAATATCTTCATTTTTTCAAATGGCAACATATCGGAACAATTCTACCTCAGATAAAGTATTTTTTTATAAATACAACGATGGAGTTGTTCCGATATGATGCCATTTGAAAAAATGAAGTTATTGAGGAAAATGTAACTAAATTACTTTCTGAAAGCTCCACAACACCAACCTTCAACTTTTGTGGTGCAAACATAATTTCCATAGTACAATAATTAGCTCTCACCGATGATTTTCTACCACATCACAGCACTCTAGACAACTGATTATTTTTTGAAAAATAAAGTTTATTTTGCTTATAAGATTAATTTCTTTGATGCTACTGTATTCAAAATTTAATGTAGGTTTCAAAAAAGTTAAAATATTTATAGTGTTCCATTTAAAAATCAAAAGTTGACTTCATTTCCGGCGTAATCGAAAGTGACAGAATTTTTACAAGTAGTTAAAACAATTGCAATTTATGTGAGTATAATCCACACCAAATTTCATTTGGATATGTTGACAAATAACGGAGTTATAAGAGTGTTCCAAACCCCTGTGTCACCCGGTATAACCTAAGAATTCGTAGTTGAAAAATTCAGCTTTCCCCTAATTATTTCCACTATAGAGCAAAATGTCGTCTTATTTTACTGAACTAATATGAATTTTCGATAATTTGCTGGACTTTTTCCAATCTTATCATACTTGAAATTTATTATCTCCAGTTGTACTGATCGGATCAATGTCGTTTTTTTTTATTTTACACTTTATTACGTTAGCTTTAGAAGTGTATTAAAAAAAATTTTTTTGTTAACAAATGAAAAATAATAACAATTTAATTGTTTAAATAGTTTTAACATGATCGCCCCCGGCTTGAATTAATAGGAAAAAATATCATTTTGTTCCTTATTCTCTAATCTATAAAAATCATTTTATAAAAAAGTGTAGTCTCTATTAGATCGAAGTTATTAAATATTTTGGAGCGGTGGGCGCATTGATCCGATCAGTACAACTGGAGATAATAAATTTCAAGTAAGATGAGATTGGAAAAAATCCAGCAAATTATCGAAAATTCATATGTGAATATTTTCGAAAATAATTTTTTTCAGCAAAATTCTGAAATACGGGTCAATTAAATTTGTTGAAAGATACAGAAAAATAAACAATAAGCACTAAGCTAGAAATCCGCGCTCTAATTGATCATCTACCAAATCTACTTAGTACCTTTTCAAGTATTTACATTTAATAAGAAATTGAAAGTAAAATACGTTTTTATTGTAGACGTTTAAGTTTAGAAAATGAGCACGGACAAAAAGGATTATGTCCCTTTTTTTGCAGGTAAAGTGCCGAAATTTGTGTACTCTTCTATCCTTTACTGACCTCTGCCGCACCACTTTATTTAGTACCCCAATATTTTATTAAACTATTTTGGATAAATACAGCCTTAATTAGCCACTAAATACAAAATTTTAAAATTATATCCTGACATAATGATGACGTCCATGTATTAACAAACTTTGAAACAAATTGGACAATTAGGTAAGATACTATGACTACTTTTGTATATTGAGACATATAAAATTCCAATAAAATTGCATTATACAAGTTCCATAATAATAAATAAAATTATAAAATATGTCATACCCTAGAATGAGAGATTCTCTATAACATGATTTAAACGCGGATTTAATTGAACTAATATTAAGGCCGTAAATGTCTAAAAATCTATCTCTTAAACTATAATGATTATGACTTTTATATTTTACAAATATTAAGTACAGCTCTAGTTAACATTCCTCACATCATCAATTTATGAAAATAAATTTTTATAAGCCAGAAAAAATTGATTAAGTTCTACAATTTCTGCGAGTATCTTCCGTCCTTAAGGCCGTAAATGTCTAAAAATCTATCTCTTAAACTATAATGATTGACTTTTATATTTTACAAATATTAAGTACAGCTCTAGTTAACATTCCTCACATCATCAATTTATGAAAATAAATTTTTATAAGCCAGAAAAAATTGATTAAGTTCTACAATTTCTGCGGGTATCTTCCGCCCTTAATATTCAAAATTTAGAAGAGGAATAATTCTTCTATCATTTTCCAGTGATTTGCCAATTACTAATCGCTCAAGAGCAAATCCGCTATTTTTGAACCACTCCGTATAATATTCTCTTTATATTGTATTATTTTATAATTTTATATAATTTTATTTTTCAAAATTTAAAATGATAAAATAAAAGCTAAGATAAGATATATTTTTGCACATTTCGTAGTTGCGATTAAATTTTCAAATGCTCTAGTTTGTTTTAGTATTATTTAAAATTAGCTATGAAATGTTGTTTCTTTCTAATAGTGTATTTTTGTGCCTTTTGGATTTTTAAGATAGTGTTTCGAGTTCGTAACTTTGGCAGTTTTTTTAAGGTTAGTATAATTACACTTTTTTATGCAATTTTCGACATTGCTTTTTGATTTTGTTCATGCGTTAAATGAGTCATTATTCATATATTCATTGCTGATGAGGTAACTGTAGCTCAAAATGTTATTAAAAACAACATTACTATGCGAATTGAAAAGTAACATCAAATGTTTTTGCTTATTAGGGGGTTTGAAACTAAGCAAAACTTTTTTGAAAGAATAAAACTTTCTCACAAAATTTGGAAATTCAGCGCCACCAACTAATTTTGATAGACTGAAAATTTCTTTTTGGGGAATTTCTTGCGGTAAAAGATTTGTCAAATCATAATTGAGAATTCAGGGTAGGAACAGGAAACAGGTATAATTAAAAGTCACGTGTACAGTCCCACCAACTTTATTAGCAAGCTGAGGGGGCATGACAAGCACTGTCATAGATTTTGAAGTACAGAAATTTGACAAGTAACTGTCACTAAAATTGAATATAGGTTAATATTAAGACAGTAAATTTGAGAAGTTTGCAATTAGTACCTATGTAATTAATTATCAAGCAATTTTTAGTTAATTGTAAACTTTTCAAATTCACCGTCTTAATGTTAGGTAACCAATATTCAATTTTAGTGACAGTTACTTGTCAAATTTAGTGACTTTTAACTCGTAGTTAACTTCAAAATCTACGGCACCGCTGGCCACACCCCCTCAGCTAGCGAATTACCTTGGTGTCACTTGTAGAAAGAACTGCGATATAGTTAGGGGATACCTTAGAATATAAAGGACCAGCAAGGAGCTTAGCAACCATTGCCTGTAAGGGAAAATGGCACAGAAATGCCATTTTAGAAAACTATGGATGACTCATTCATTCAGTCGAGTTTACATTATCATTGGCTGTCATGATCTTTCTTTTTAAGTGGGAGTATAAGCAACCATTTCTATTGGAAAAATTGACTAACTGAATCCCATACGATTACCTGGAATGCGCTTTCCTGTTAAAGTAGCGGCTATTTATTCAATGGGAGATACCAAGGAAACGCACTTTCCTATGCTATTTTTTTGTCAAACTTTTACGAGAGTTGTTTGTGGTTCGTTTGGGATTTAACAATTTCTATTCTTCATCGATAGCAAACTGGAGTGGAATGCCAGGAATAACCTCTTCCACATTCAATATTTTTGAAGAAAACTTTGAGAATTATTTGGCTGTTGATTGATACGTGAATTATTAATATGGTATGACTTTCATCGATTTTGCTCGTAAACGACCAATTTTTAAGACAATGAGAAAAGAAAAGCACCAAAATGGAGTTATAAAAGTAGTTTAATTAAATTAATCTTCAATTTGATCTAATATCCAATCCATAATACTTGGGGTTATATAAATTCCTGATAGTGGAGATGTAGTACTGCAATGATACTGTCCCACCACTTCAATAACAATTGCATCTGCAAACCATTTATGTCTGTATTTGTACATAAGAGGACCACCGTGTTCTCCATAACAAGCATCCAATTTATTACCAGTAGGCGGTTTAAGACAAGCCAAACTCACTTGAGCAAATTTAACGTTTCCTTCCAATCCACTATTTGATGCATTGTAACAAAATTGGTCATCTGTCAAATTGTACGTAATTCGCTTCTTAACAATGTCATTATCATCTAAAATATTAAAAATTTCAGTCATTTGAAGCTACTTTCGATTAAAAATCATAATTACGATCTGCTCCAAAACCAGAAAAAGCCAAATAATTTTCTTCAGTGGGTCTTTTAGATCCGTCAATGGGTAAACAAATTGGTCTGATGTATTCTAAAATGCACTTTTGTAAAAACTTTGTTTTTTAAGAGATCATTCATACTGGCTGTTAACATAAGCATAAGAATAAGCAGAAAAGTTCGGCTATAAAGAAACCCATGGTATAGTTCATACTGGTCGTAAGCATTTTCCATAACGATAAATGCTACTCTTATGGGCAGAATAAGAATAGACAGAATGTGACGTCACATCAGAATAAAAATGGCGGTAAATTCAATATGGAGGCAAGAGGGCGTGTAAATTTAAATATGCAAGATGGTGTCGAAGATAGGAGTGAAGTAGGCGTACGAATTTAAATAAGCGGTGGATAGCAGTATGAATATAGTACACCCGCCCATTTATCATTGAGGTTAGGTAAGTTTTAGTTGTTACTTTAAATTAGCTGAGCTGAAGCCACAGGATTGCTAAGTTGGGCGTGAACCGTGTGTCTACGTCAATTTTAAACCCTTAACGCTTAAACCTTATTCTTATGTTAACAGCCAGCATGAACGACCCCTAATAAGATAACTTTGGCTTACCTGAAAAGCTTACAGTTGCATTTAATTTTATTAGTAATAAGTTATATGGGCCATTCGCTTGTTTACCACCAAGTATCCGTTTTTCAACGCTCCTTACAACAACTGGTTGTGTGCACTCCTCATACAATGACGATTCTTGAACACAACTTATATTTTTATGAGTGCTGTACTGTCCAAGTCTGACTTTGAAACTAATTTTTTTCAGAATTAGCATGGGAAATTAATTCATTAAAGGAAACGACTTACGCTTCTAATCCACAATAACCATCGGTTAAAACGTAACGGTTACTAATTAATACTCCACTACACATATCAGTATGCGAATAATCTAACTCGTCTAAACCATGTAACACTAGCTGAGTTATCCACGGAAACTCATCTAAAGCAGTTTCATTTGCTTCGTAAACTCTATCATCGGTATGTTGTTGTCCACAAAACCTTTGAGAAGGTAAAAGTTTAGTTCTAACGTATTCTCTTCTAGCTACTGAAGCAGCGTCCATTTTCGGTGGTTCATAATATATAGTTTGTGGTGATTGACAACAAGGCTTTTCTTGACCATCTTCTTCAGTATTATTTTCGACGACAGCAACATCCACTTTTGGTGGTACACTCGGTATAATTTCTGGTGGTTCTGTTGATATGGTCGTCGCTTCTGTAAATTTTTTTGATGATCCACAACAAACCATTACGTCACCAGCTTCACAACCCAAACAAACTGATTTTTTGACGTAATCGATAGCTGCAGGGTCAAGAGTTGATAATGATTTCATTAAATGAGGACAAGAAAATAACGATACGCAGTAAGCATGCTCCTCATCTGGAGTTACACATGGAAATGCTGGAAATTTAAATTACAAATAAGTTCTTTTCTTTGTCGATTATTTAACTGTAGTTAGCTGACTCTTACTTAAATGTTATTTTTTTATGTGTGAGTTATTCATTATTTTATTTACTTACTAACTTTACCACTGGATGAAGAACAAATTAGATACACCAAAATAACAAACAACGAAAGATGCATTTTTGTAAATGACCTCAATTGCTATAAAACATGTTTTTTTATAAAGAATTAATTACGGTATTTAAGTTTTAAGAAATGATAGCTACATAATAACATTAAGGTAGAGGGGATATTATTTATAAACTACTGGTAAAACGGGACAACTTTCTCACCTAACATATTTTTTTGCGTTTTCGTTTCTTCTTTATTAGCCTCTGCGTATTCTTTTTCAAAATTCCTAATGCCCAAAAATTTTTTCACATTTTCTTTGGTGTTATGACAAAATGTTAATAAGGTAATTTGTTTATTACAGTATTAGCTATAACTTTTGTTAACAACAATTGCAAATCCTATGCACGGTTTTCCCAAAATTTTGACCTATACAATTACACACGCAATTTTTTTAAGTAAACGTAAGATGGAGAATTTTATAATTAGTTAAGAGTTCTTCTTATAGAAATATTAATAAAGTAATTTGTTTATTATTGGTATAGTATATTTATCTTAGGAAGTAAGACAGGGTGAATAGGGGACCATGTAGATCACAGAAAGACAGACAGAGAAGATACAGACTAGATAAGAGGTAGACAAAGAGACAGAGTTGAGTTTTTTCACAGAGTGTATTTTCTAACAAATTTAAATTATTAGCTTTAGTTTAAATATTTATTCCTGATTACTGTTAATCCATGTTATGTAATTGGCAACGCGAGTATAAACATCAGGATATCCTTTTGCACAAGGTAAATTTGCAGATACTATTCCTATTTGCTTTGATGTTGAGGAGTCGATGAGAGGTCCACCAGAATCGCCCTAAATCGTCATTTATTTTTAAACAATTCAAAATTCCTTGTAAAAATTTCTACCTGACAAATACCTTCTCCAGCTTGAGTAAAGGTGCACATGTCCCCAATCGGTATTTCGTTGCTTAAAGCGGTAGAGCAATCAGTATTACTAATTGTAACGAGGTTTATCTTTTGAAGAGTGTTAGTCTCAACGGTAGCACTTTGCTAAAATTGAACATTGAACATATTTGAACATTAAAAATAAAAGTTAAAGTTACATCAACATATCCCCATCCAGAGACAATTGCTTGCGTGTCTGCAGGAGTGTGAATGTGTGCTAATGACACCGGTCTTATGTCATCGCTCCAGGAAAGGCTAGAGGCAAGTTTCATTAATGCAATGTCGTTGGTAATTGGAGGTTGGAAGTTTTGATGTATGTTGATCTTTGTTACATCTGATCGAACACCACCAGCATCCAATTTGACAGTACCTGCTAGTACGGAATAATCGTTTGGAGAAGTGTTCCTAAAATAAAGAGAAAACATACGAGTTTTACTTACCATCAAGAGAAGACGAGCGTGGCTCTTTCAATCAGAGAAGAACCCTGTATCGTAAGACTTTTCTCTGATTGACTGAGCTATATCTACTTTTCAAAACAATGAGCTGCAGTAAGAATCCATTCTCTGTTAAGAATCGCTCCTCCACAAGTATGTTGGTTACGTAGTTGAATCGAAACTTGCCATGGAAATTCACCGGGATGAGCTCTAGTTCCACCGACTATGTATGGTTGTCCATGTCCATGGTCTATCTCTAAAAAATAAATAGCATTTCAACTAACATAAATTTTTATTTAACAAAAAATCGGGATGCCACTGTTTTGAATTTGTACACTGACTGCAGTTGACTGCCCATGACTGCACATGCTAGGGCTGTCATTTACTGCCGATTACTACCGTTGATAGTTCAATTTTTGTACATTGCCTGCAGAGACTGGATAACCTTTTGCAAAAAATATTTCAGAGGACCGTAGCAAACCTTCGTCAAAAATCGTTGAAAGATTTTATCGAACAATCAATACGTTTTTACGCCAATAAATTAAATAATAAATTATTAAATAAAATATTGATTACATACTACATGCATGTAATACATCATTGGTTATGAACAGCAAAATAAAAGTACGGAAACACTCCAACATTTTTCACTTAGTAATTTTTGAAACTAAATTTCCTTTTTGAGGTGGAAAATTTGCAGTCGTTGAAAGTATTATCATTCTCATTATACTTTTAAATACTTTAAATTTTTGTGCTATTCGAGAAAATCATAACCACTAGAGGCGCCACTTACATTCCAAGATGTCGGAAACCGTGGGGATAACATTGGACATATGATTTTGACGTTTACACACCCTGTTTATTTACATTCGTTTAATCAAGTTTATTGTTTACAGGCGGTTGTATTTGTTATTTATAACATATTTTTATTTAAATTTTAATATTTGAAGTACTTTTTGTAGCTCTATTGCTAAAATAAATTTGTATTATTGAGGTTATGTTGACGCCCTCCATAAAATTTAGATAAAAATTGTAAACAAATAACACGTAACAGCCCCTACGGAAAGTATTTCATATTTAACCGATAGGTGTCGCACCCTTTGTGATTTTCGCGAATTTGGAGCGTTAAAAACATATCGCTTAAGATTACCAAAAATTATCTTTGAAATGATATTAATTTATTTATGCTAAGTATCTCAGAAGTAGACCTTATTTTGATTATTATTTAAATGATACATGAATGTCCTTTTTACAAAACTTTAATTTACATTTTGTAAACGTGTCACTCTGAAAGAATATTTTTAAGAGATTACAATAAATTGCGTTTAAATTTTTTGTTATTTTTATAATTAGTAGAAGCATCTATTATATGCTAACACAGTTGGGACACTCTGTATACAAATAAATTTTACCAATAATAATTATTAACCCTCCATTCAACGGGTGAAGCCTGTGAGTGCAAGCAAAAGTGAAAATTGTCTGTAACTTAAAAAAGGAAATACTTTTTACTGTAATATTCTATCTACCTTCTTAACTTGTAATAACTCATATCATCAGCATTTGCTTTTCAAATTTTTTCAAAAAAATGAATCCTCTAGGACACAGTTTGTTGTGACAGGCTTCACCCGTAGGTTCGTGTAACTTTGTGATAACCGATTATTTTTGTTATAAAGCATTATTTAAGCGCAAAATTTATCTGCAGACCATAAAAAATAATTGGTTTTAAGTTTCAATGCTTGTTTGTAAATTTTTTGTTTAGGTGACAAGTGCAACATAAGCAAAAATTCTTATTATTTTTCCAGTTTTGTAAGGCTTGGTTATGTATTTAGTACATTGAAGCCTGCTATTTCAGTGAAGTTTAGGCCCTTGCAGTTTGTGTTGAGAATTTTATAATTTATTTTTTTTGTAATTTTCTGCTTATTTGATCAATATACTAAATATGTATTATGATAATTAACTTTATTTTCCTTCAATGTCCATAAAAAACAGTTTTCAATAAAAAATGTCAAAAAAGGATAAAAAATTTAAAATTAAAAAATAATAACTAACAAAAGGACCTACGCTTTAATTCTTCTGTAAAATAATGAAGAATAAGGTAGATTTTCAATTAAAAAAATTTCAGTGCAATTCTTGCACCCTTACTATTTTTTAGCTATAGATATAAAGTGAGCCTGACAGGCTTCACCCGCTGGCTCATTACTATTCAAATCCAAATTGGTATGCTTATTAGAGCGTTAAAAATATATCTGAATGATTAGGAAAATTTAGTAGTATTAGAATTTTAAAATTTGGCCTGCTTACAGTAATCAGAATAGATTATTTATTTAACGTTTTATTAAAGGAGAAATGAAAAGTTTTATGTTAAATTTAACGCTGCAATTAGGTCAGCGAGAGCTCTATAGTACCTATTCTACTTAGATATGCCCATAAACAAATAAATTATTCAAATATTTACACTTGGAGCTTTGTGTTAATCTTTTCTTTTCCATATATTGTTATTGACTAATTTTTGAGCAATAATAATTGGGGGTCGTTTTTTCTAAACTAGCTTTGTCTCAAAAGTAAAATGTTTACAAAAAAACGGTTGTAATTATTTTATAAATTTGCTATAAAAAAATATTGATTTAAATTACTTTAAAACGACCTCCTTGTCTAATGTCTTTTTTAAAGGATATAAATTTATAAAATATTATTTGGAAAACTTGTCAAAATACCGTTTTTGCTTCAAAAAACTTCAAAAAATAAATAATTCCTTACTAACTACGAGTATAAAAAAAAAGTTTTATAGTCCAAAAATAGATAAATGATTTTTTTATTATACTTGCATTATAATCTGCCAATTTCACACTAAAAAGCGTTCATAAAATCGTCTTTATAGCACAAGTGCTCTATAAAGTCGTCTCTAGGTAACAACAATAATATTAACTGTTGTGTGACTGTTGTTCTCCAATGTAAACACAAAGCATCTCCGTGGCAACAAATATATCCAAAATCGGCACGCTTAATTTTCAAATTTTAAATACAGATTTTTTCTCTTTTATAGAGGTTTTAGTTGCAATTATAATAAAAAATAGCGTATAATACTCGTGTATAAGTAGACTTTATCGCATATGCGCCGTTACAAGCACTCGCAAGCTCGCGCTTGTAATTTTCGTCGCTAATGCGATAAAGTCTTTCTTATACACATGTATTATAATATACTATTATGACTTTGATTCTTTAAAAGTATCTTAAGAATATAATACCTAATAGTAAATTCAAAGCAGACTTCATAATGATGACAGGTAAAATCTACACAAAGGACAAAAAAGTTTATACCAGTTATTTTTGTCATTGTCAATCACAATTGTCAAATTTTAAGAGCTTTAAAGTATCTACTAAGGGCCAGTATTATAAACGTAGGTTAAAAGTCAATTAGCTGTCATTTTAGTTTGACGTAATTGGACATAATAGTGAAATTGACGTTTATTTATAATTTCAACTTGAGGTTGAGTCGTTGACTGGGCTTTATAATTCTGAGCCTTAGAGAGTCAAAGTCATAAAAACCATTTATCTATTTTTGGACTATACTTCTCTCGATCTTTTATCACTTTCGCTCAGACCCTTTTTAAGTAAAGATGAGTGGAGAATACTTTTATAACTCTTAAAAGGTTGGTGCAATGACAAAGGTAATTTGTTTATTACAGTATTAGCTAAAATTTTTATTGACAAAAATTTCAAATCGCATGAACGCTTTTTCCAAAATTTTGACTTAAACATACAACCTTTTTAAATAGGTAAACGTGAGCGAAAAATAAATTTATAACTAGTGATGAGTGTGATGATCCAACTGTAGACAGAGAAGTTCAATTAAAAAAAGAATCATTTCGATTCAGTAGGAAAAAGCTTTCGCTTCTCGATTTTCAAATAATCCAGCAATTGTACGCCTGAATGTCAGGCAACGTAGCGGTATAGCGAGTAGCCGGGTTTCAGGCGTAATATATAAAATATTTAGAAAACTTTTACCACGGTGTATAATAAAGAAGGTGAAGAAGCAACAAGCTGTCGCTATATGGTTAACAAATTTCACCAGATTGTACGAGTGAAACGGACTACGATACCCGGTTGACGCATACAGCTATTACTGTCATACATGAGCGGAATTACCGCGCTCCAAGCTTGTAAATTGCTTTTATTTAAAATAAATAAACTCACCTTATTTTTGTTACTCGCGTAACCACTAGTACATCCAGGGGTAAAACATTTACTAACCATTGTCCAAAATTAATACTAAATAAGAGGTAAATCACTTATTATAAAACTTAAAACGCTTGATAAGGTTCAATGCTAATATACCAAGCAATACGGGTAGCGTAGTCTATCTCACTCTAGAACTCGCAGTTGCACTTTGCAAACAAACTGTAACAATTTCGTGCTAATTACGAGCATATCTCGTTAAGCGACTGTTCTACATTTTACACCGTAACTTTTACTAAGGCCGAATTTTACATTAAACATTTATAATTATTATAAAATTGAAAACGCGTGATCTCCATAAGATTCGATGCTAATACATCAAGAAATACGGGTAGCGTAGTCTATCTCACTCTTGACCCCGCAGTTGCACTTTGCGGACAAACTGTAACCATTTCGCGCTGCTTACGAGCATATCTCGTTGGGCCACATTTCTATATCGTACCGTGACTTTTACTAAGGCCGAATTCTACATTACACATTTATCCTTAGGATTTAATTTTAGTCTAGCTATAAAGAGGTTTTAACAATAGCTTGAACCGGTTTATACTAAAACTGAAATTAAATCCTAAGGATAAATGTGTATTGTAAAATCCACACTAAGGAGGCCGAGTTTTTTATTGGGTTTCATCTGAACGAAGTTCAAGCTCATGCGCCGTAGCTCGTTTACATTACAGTAAAAGTACAGCGCATGAGATTGATCTTCGTTCAGATGGAACTTAGTTTAAACTCCCATTGAAAAACTGCGCCTAAAAGTGTCTTAGCTAAACAATGTTTTAGAATAGGTTAACATCCCAAGTTAAAATGCTTCAAGGGTCTCAGTTACAAAAGGACTATTTTCTATTCAACATAACGAAGTAGTAGATGTAACTAAACAAATGCACGTGAACACTTGTGTTTGACGCTGTCGTGATTGGATCCAACGTAAAATATTAGATAATAATATAGATATAATCTAAGATTCTAAGATTATACGTTAGAGTCAATCACAGCGCTAAACACAAGTTACATCTACTACTTCGTTAAGTTGAATAGAATATAATACGAAGATTTAAGACTGCCAAGAAAAATCTGCAATTGTAGTATCTCTAGAAAGAAGAGGAAAGGTGAATACAGAGCTAGTTGTGATTGGTCTGTAGGAAGGATATTGGAGGAATTGTGATGTATTCAGAATAGCACGTAGAAAGGCTAACTCGGGTTCCAACCAAATTCAAAATATACGCACTTTTTAATAATGTATGCAGAATTTTATTGTTATACAAACAGTTTTACATCTGATTACTGTTAATCCATGATGTGTAACTGTTAATGCGAGTGTGAATATCAGGATTTCCTCTTGCACAAGGAACATTAACAGCTACTATTCCAATTTGCTCCAGTGTTGAAGAGTCGACGACGGGTCCACCAGAATCGCCCTAATAAATCATCATGAATTTTAACATTATTAATATTTGTTTTAAAAAATTTTTACCTGACAAGTGCCTTCTCCTTCTTGAGTAAAAGTGCAGATGTCACCAGCAGGTATTTTATTCCGTTTATATTGACGGTCAGTGCAATCGCTATTGCTAATTGTTAGCACGTCTATTTTTTGTAAAGTGTTGGTTTCGGCGTTACCGTATTGCTAAAATTCATTATTTTATCCTTTAAGAAAAGTCCAATAAAAGTAAAAAGTACATTAACAAATCCCCATCCAGTAATAGTTACTGTTGTATTTGGAGTAGGATCAGTAGATGATAATGAAACTGGCTGTATGGTATTGCTCCATGTAAGACTTGAACCAAGTTTAACAAGACCGATATCGTTGGTCATAAATTTATAGTCTGGATGTTTGATGATTTTTATTACATTTACTCGAACTCCACCTGAATCCAGTTTGTTAGTTCCTGCTAGTACTTTATAATCGCTGGGATTGCTACTACTACGATTAAAAAGAGAAAAGAAACGTTAGATCAAAGATTCGAAGCAGAAGTCGAAGAGTAAAGTGGAAGGGTGGAGTGGAAGGTAAGAGATTTTGAACTAAAATGGTAAGATAATAAATTTTTACTGACATTAAGCAAAAGATTAGAGCAAGGAATTAAATATTTTACTAACCGTTTCAAACAGTGAGCTGCTGTAAGAATCCATTGATTGTTGAGAATTGATCCTCCACAGTTGTGCTTCTTAAACAATTCAAGCGAAACTTGATAAGGAAATTCCCCAGAATTAGCGTCAGTTCCTCCGACTATGTACGTGGATTCTCCTTTATTGTCATTAACCTTCCGACGGACCATTGGGGTCTGTTGACCTGAAAACGCCACACATTTTGTTTCATTGTCAATTAATAATCGCTGCGTTTTGAAACTTGATACTACTATTAGTAAATTTAACCTTCACACTACCCACTTATTTTATGTAACGCCGACTACACACTGGGGTTCCAAGAGACCTCACTTTATAAATATAAATTTATGTAAAAATTTTATTGAATGCAAAAACTGAAAAATATTCATTTAAAACCTCTAGGGCACTCAGATAATTGAGGATTTCAGAAAATTGGTATAAAATTCATCGAAAAAATGAGTAGGTACATCTAAATATCGGTATTGTAGCAAACAGAACTTAAAAAAAGAAAAATTATTTCAGCAGATCAACTTCATAATATTACCCTTAAACTTATTTTGGAATTATAAAAATTAAAAATTATTTTTTTGCCCCATAAGACACCATGCTAAAACATTTCTATGTACCGATCACACACTGGGTCACAGAGCCCCCAGCCCGAACTTTAGTTGATTACAGCTAGACTGCTGATGAGATTTATAAATTTAATTATATCAAATGAATGTAGTTGACGTAACTTAAATTTACAGGAAGTTTCAAGTTTCAAAACGCAGCGAATATTAAGTGGCAATGAAAAAAAAATGCGTGGGGGTTAGGAAACCCCCAGTATGTAGTGCGAAGGTTAAGTTACGTTAACTAAATTCAATTGATATACAGATTGGGGAAAATTTTGCGAGACATAGGAAAGTTCTATACATTTACGTATTTAAATGTATAATAAGAATCATAATTGCTGTTTTAAAAGTGTGGTTCGGCAATAAGTGATGGGAAAGAGCGAGGGCTATATATTTAGTACTTTAGGAACTAAATGACCACCATAAAACCACTTAATAATTTGAACTTTTTCAGGGATTTCGTACCTGATGGGCATTTTTAATTAATTTGTTAAGATTTGAAATCAATAAATAATTTAGATATTATATTAGATAACTACGTTAACCCAGTAAAAGAATTAATTTTAAATTAAATTATTTTGTTTAAAGATTATAGGTAAGGTGTGGTTTGTGATAATAATTGTTTCCACCTCTAAGGAACTATTTAACCGTTATGTGACAGCATAAATAATCTTCCGTACGTGGCTGGCGGTGGTACCCGGGTATCACCTTGTTTTAATGCTGTTTTTTGACTGTTCGCAATTTTTTTTTAAATTTATATAATCTTAGTAACTGTAGTAACTAATAACAATTCTAAATCCATGTTTGTTTTATTTATATTAAATAAATAAATAAATAAAAAAGTATTTATATTGTACGAAAATTTATATAAATTAAAGAAAAAAGATTTTTTTTCGAGAAAACGACTTTTAACTCACCTTGTATATCATTTTGGATATTTTATAAAATCGAAAAGAAAAATTTTTTAAAATTAAAAAAAAAAAATTTTTTCTTCTATATTTCCTATACAAAATCTACAGTAGTATAGTTTATCTTTTTTTCTAAGAAAGTGCAATTAGGGTAACTCATTGACTTTCATTGTAACCCAAACAGAAGTTACTAATAAATCACTCAAGAGCTCCCTTAAATTTATTTAACGTAAGTATTTTAAAAATTTTAAAAGGACGTGCTTTTAACAAAGTTGCAAACCGTTCGAAGAAACTATTTATGGTTATGGCTCTCATTTAAATTGAAAATTTTTGTAAAATAAGGATTAAAATTACTATGCAAGGAATTTCTAATAAACACAATCACTTGACACTTAAAACTTTTTTAACTTCTTATTGTCAGATATTTTCTAATTGTCTTCAATAACTGTTTCTTCAGGTAAAACAACCCCTTGTCTTTTATACATTTAAAAACTGCTTAAGATTACCTACAAATTTCAATTCAGGTAAAATAGTTTTAAAACGTTTCATTACTTCAACTCATAAACAAATTATTTTTGTAAAACGAATTTTAACGGGATTTAAATATTTTACATCTACCACCCCCTAAAGGTAAGGGTAAAAGCAAGTATAAAAACGACCAAATTGGCAAAGACAACCGTTAGTGGGTCTTTAGCAAAATAGTGCTTTGTTTATCCAATAATATAGTTTTTGTAACTGTGCGAGTTTACAATTCGGATCTAATACTCTAAATAGTAAGTATATAAATATTTAGTATTGGGTTTTTATAGTGTAGGTACTTGATTTTAGTAATTATTTAGACCAAACATTATTTATTTTTTAATTACACTTTTATACATCATTTCTTATACATACCTACTTGATCTATTCATAATTGTTAATGTTGCTAATTTTCATTGTAACTTTAATTTTTATCTCGATTTTTATATTTTTTAATGCAGTTATAGTAAAATTATAGTGATTTACTTTGCTTTATAATACTTATCATATTTAAAAAGCCCATTAAAGCTCACTGTTATAATTATAATCCTGACAGACATATTTTATTTTTGATGACCATTTGCAACTTTTAACATTTTTTATTTTTAAAATACAAAAATTGAAAATTTTGTGCTCAGCGTTAATGGTGCTTAAATTAATTTCAGTTGTAATCATTAATCAATTTTATTTTACCTCTAACTAATTTTATTTCAGCTCCAATCCAATCAAATTTACCATCTGTTAGTCTATGAAATGGATACAGATGAAGAATATATTGATATCGAAAATATTTCCGAAAGTGAGGACAACGAGTTACCACCAATCAAGAAACCTAAACGTGTGCACTTGCATGGTGATGCAAAAGAAATTATAAAAAATGTGTATAATAGGTTAAGAGCTCGGGGTTATAATAAACAAAAAGCTCTTGAAGAAACTTAGAAAGAAAACTTCTTTTGTATTTTTAAGACAATTATTTTTGTAATTTAATGTTATGTTGATAATACAAATATTCTAAGTAAAGACTTAGAGTAAAAAACTCTAGAGTAAAGTAAAAAACTATAAAAAAACGATAATTTTTTTTATTCGAGTTTGGCAAATTTTACAAACAAATTATTTTTCAAATATAGACGTTTTAAAAGATATTAGCCAATACATATAATTATTTTAAATTAATAGGTAAATCAATATTTATTTTATACCAAATTTCTAAAATAATAATAAGTAAGCGTTTCCTTCAAAAAACAGTCTTCAATAATTGGAGTGCTCAGAAGTCAATCAGTGTAAGTCAGTAAAAAAATAGCAACAAAAATTGACATAATTCAGTGTTTTACTAATAAATGACTTGTAAAAAAACACCAATGCTTCTAAATATATAACAAGAACATAGCAATAGTGACTTTCCTGCTTTGTCAACTCCAAGTTTTAACAAATAAGTGGTTTTTGAGCCATGTAAATTCAATTTCATAATAAAATGACTTACACTGATTGACTTCTGAACACTCGAATTATTGTTAACGGGTGGTAGATGTAAAATATTTAAATCCCGTTAAAATTCGTTTTACAAAAATAATTTGTTTATGAGTTGAAGTAATGAAACGTTTTAAAACTATTTTACCTGAATTGAAATTTGTAGGTAATCTTAAGCAGTTTTTAAATGTATAAAAGACAAGGGGTTGTTTTACCTGAAGAAACAGTTATTGAAGACAATTAGAAAATATCTGACAATAAGAAGTTAAAAAAGTTTTAAGTGTCAAGTGATTGTGTTTATTAGAAATTCCTTGCATAGTAATTTTAATCCTTATTTTACAAAAATTTTCAATTTAAATGAGAGCCATAACCATAAATAGTTTCTTCGAACGGTTTACAACTTTGTTAAAAGCACGTCCTTTTAAAATTTTTAAAATACTTACGTTAAATAAATTTAAGGGAGCTCTTGAGTGATTTATTAGTAACTTCTGTCTGGGTTACAATGAAAGTCAATGAGTTACCCTAAATTGCACTTTCTTAGAAAAAAAGATAAACTATACCCGGGCACCACCTTCCGCCCGTTAAAGGGGATTTTTCTTTAAGGCCAAAAAAAATGTCACCTCGTACCTCGAGACATATGATATTTTCAAAACATATGTAAAATGAAATAGTTTAAGTATTCCTAGAAATTCAAATTGATCTGACGTCGCAAAATTTAAATATTTCATATTTTATGCCTAAAAGATACCCGGGTACCACCGTCAGCCACATAACGGTTAAGTGCAAAATTGATATTTAATGCATTTATAAATAAGTGCATGGTATTTTTGTGTGTCTCGAAAAATATATGAAGTTGATTTGACGAAATAATTTTTTTTTAAGTTTTGTTTGCTACATTATCGTTATTTAAATATACTGATTTCTTCGGAGCATTTTATACCAATTTTCCCAGATGGAAAAAACTGAAATGGGTTTTAGTTTAATGTTTTTCAGTTTTCGCATCGTGAAATAGTCATGTTAGAAAACGCCAATAAAATTTTTACCTACAATTTTGTTTTTCTATGTAAAATTTTTATTTTTAAAGCGGGGTATGTGTGCCTTCCGTGTTACTAAAAATAAGTGTGCATTCCGAAGGTTAACTTAAAAGAATTTATAAGGATTTAAACAAAAATAATAAAATAATTCACAAGCGGGTTAAAGGCCCTTTAGATTAAAAAACGTTAGTTCATTACATACCAGCACACGGCAGCACATCATAGGATATCGAAAGCAAAATAAGAATATTCAAGTATGCCCACATTTTACTTAATTTCTCAAAGTAACTAACGTTTGAGCCTTTTATATAAACCGTTAGAAATTTTATCACACTCATTATACGATTCAAATCTAAATTGGTATACTATAATTAGATCGTTAAAAATATATCGGAATGATTAGAAACATTTAAAACAATTAGAATTTTAAAAATTAATTAAAGTTGCCCTTGAATGGTAGGTAGAGGCCGTGCGGAATGTCGTGAACGATGAGTCGCACCATCGCAGTAGTCGAAAATGTGAATAACTTGCTTGTTACTAAAAAATTTTAAAAATTTTTAAATCTCTCGTCATTTATATAAATTAGTCAATGTGTTTATCTTTTAAAATTTCACTACAATAGCCCTCTTCCTTCTAAATAACCCAGTCTTCGCGTAGCTTTTTTCAAGGGCATCGTTCACGAGATTCCGTACTACCTCTAACTGCGTAATTGTATACCAAAATATGCCTAAATATGGGCTAGCTAAAGTCAAATTCTAAGAAAGTATGAAAGCTGTTTGATGATTTTTTAAAAAAAATGTAAAATATAAAGATGGATCTAATGCGGTACAGAGGTATTTTCATTTTCTTACTTGATGCGCTTCACAAGCATGACACTTGTAAGCAATTTTCATCAATTTTCATTTCATATTTGAAAAGCCAAGTATTAATAATTTAAAAGAAATGCCTTGTACCGCACTAGAATACACCTACTAATTTACAAAATTTTTTTAAACAGTCACAAATTTCGGCGGAATTTAAGTTGGCTGAACCCATTAAAATTACTAGCGGAGCTTACTCCCTTAAAGAATAAATAAAAAGTTTTATGTTAAATTTAACGTTGACATTAGTTCAGCTAGAGCTCTACAGTACCAACTGTTAACTAGAAAACTTAAAACTTTCATTAATTGATCAGATTTACAAAGTGTCTCTGGAGTAGAGGTGGGACAGAGCGAGGAATTGTAGTTCATTTTGCTGAATAGTTCACCGAAATGAACTAGTTTAATTGAATAGTTCAAAATCAACTATAGTTCATCAATGAACGAATGAACTATATCATCGATATAGTAGACATCAGCGACGAACTATAGTTCATCAATGTTAAATATTACTTATGACTAGAGAGCGGATTTTAGGCTCTTAAAAATTGAAAAAAAAGCCTCATAAATAAGCCACAAAAAACTCGAATTAGGCATTAACCTTTTCAAAATAGGCATTAACCTTTTCAATATAGGCAGTTACGTTTTTAATAATTTTTTTTCTAAAAGAAACGTTTTAAACGAAATTTAACATTTTAACAAGCTTTTATTATATAAGAGTACGTAAAAAAACGTTTTAAACAAAACTTATAATTTTACAAATGCAATAACAAATTTATTACAAGTTCATTACATACGAGTATGTAAAAAAGGAAGGTTTCACACAAAATTTAAGATTTTACAATTTTACACACGAAATAACAAATTAACAAGTTTATTTTATACAGGTAAAGAGGTCCAAAATTGAATATCGTTGACTAAACTGCAACACCTCGTATATAATGCGATTTTTAAGCAAAATAGGATTCACCTTCACCTATTGGTGAAACAAATTAACAAGAGATTGGGCTTTTTCAAAAATCTTTATTTTTTGTTTTTGTAAGTTTTACTTTTGAAGAAAAAATTAAATGTTTCATACGAAAGTACTTTTTTTTTTTAAAAGTGACACTTTTACTTCTAATAAAACATACTACTATTCTGAAGAAATTGAAACAATTTTTAAAATTGCTACAGACTTACCACTTTAACACATGCTTTGCAAAATACTTCGTCTAAATTATGTAGTTCAAAATTTTCTTTTTCGTTGGTTAACAGCGATAGTCACTGTTTGATTTTTAATTTTGTGGACGTTTTTGGTTTTGGCATTTCGCCGATGTTGATGAACAAGAACAGATAATTATAATTTAACACTACTATAATTTAATACAGCTTGTTGCAAGAACAAAACTACACTAAAGTAAAACATTTTTAAAATGTATTATTTTAAAACAACCCCCACTGCATTAAAAACTATCGCAAATCTATGATTTACTACCCACTATCTAACAAACTTGCTATCACAGGATGCAGCTGAAAGCTGAGGCGGCGGCACTATGCGAATATAAAGAATTAATTTAGTACCTAAATTTTTTAATAATAAAATAAAAATAATTTTAAGCAGATAGATTTAAAATTCCTCAAAACAACCAGTTTATTTTAGGCCAGATTTATTTACTTTTTAGGCAATTATATTTGAGTTTTAGGCGCTTATTTCGAAATTTCTCAATTTTAGGCATTTTAGGCACTAACAAAGGCACGTCAAATGATTCATTTTTTTGCGAATCGTACTTATCTATTGTTTAATTTTATTTATCTACATTAATACCGAAAAGGCAATTGCCCTAGAATCCGCTCTCTACTTATGACGTATCGCCCTGTCTGTTGTAGTAGGGTGGTATAGTGCACGTAAAGATATTTGAGGTTCTACCTGCGAGTTTAGGGCATTATAATCCGTACATCCTCTTTACGATGCTCATAAACACAGCGGGGTGGTATTAGCACTCTAAAGATTCAAATAAATGTTGAATATCCTCTTATAACAGCGTAGAACTAAATATTTAAAGAAAAAGCGGAGGGATACCAATTTTCACGAATCGCTTTATGTTGGAACGCTAATTATGCGAGAGATTTTTCCAGATCAGAGGCGTGCGAGAACAGGGTCAAAATCGCCTTTGTTTGTTGCAAAACTGCTAGTTTTGACAATATCTTTGATCACATTGAAGATAGCAAAAAAATACATCTTAGGTAATTTGTAACGTATAAAATTACGAAGAGAATGAGACCGATCTGAGCCCAAACGAATAGTTCGTTTATGCAGAAAAAAATAGAAACCATAGAAAGGTCATTAATTTTTTAATTTAATTTAAAAAAAAAGTGAGGCCGCAAAATTTTTTGAAAATGCTTTTAAAAGATGCTTTTTAACCCATTAACCGCCACCGCCAAGGTAATAAATAATCCCAATTTTCAAAAAATTTTTATTGAAACATATTCAAAATACACTCATTAAGACTAATTTAAAAAAAAAATTTCAAAATTTTTTATGTGGGAGGAGAAACGGTAGGGTGTGTATACGCACCTTTGGCGGAAAGTATAGTGTTAAAAGTTTGAAATTTTATAATATAAATTTTTTTTATTATTTATTTTTATTACTTTCCGATACCTTAAGGTATTAAAGGAAAGTATTGTAATGGGGTAAAAAAAATATTTTGAGATAACACCGGATATATCTGTTTTGAGGTCCCCCGAAACGATCTAGACCATTTTTAGAAAAAAGTCTGTGTGTGTGTGTGTGTGTGGATGTAGTTCCCCACGAAATCTCTGAAACGACCGAACCAATTGACTTGAAATTTGGTATAGGGTCTTATCAGATAACGACGGAGTGCATAAAGGTATTTGTTCAAAATCGGTCCGCTAGGGGGCGTGTAATTAAAGTAAGTGATCTTTTTTTAAATTGCAACATATAATTTTTTTTGCATAATCCGGTAGAGAATTTTTTCCTGTATGCAGTGTTATAAAAATATTCAACATTCTTTTGTTTTAAAAAGGTTTATTATACAATTAAATATCTAATAATAATTGGCAGTTGACGTTTCTGACAATAAGTAACTAATAAATTCAATTATTATCAAAACTAACAAGGAAAAACAAAAGAGAAACGGAAAAACAGAAACAGCACTCTTTTAGAATTTGATCGTTTAAATTCAATCTCCTGTAGCTCTTAAACTATAAAATATTTCTAGTAGCTTTTTTAACTTAAAATGTAGATCTTCATGGGTAGAATAAGCGCATATTCTTTTTTAGAAAATCCACCGTGCAATTTTTGTAATTTTCAAGGTCAAAGTTTTCAATTGGGTGCCATTTTGATATTAATGATGATAAGAAAATAGACGTAAATACAAAAGTTTTAGAGAAATTTACGAGGATTTCAAAACAATTTTTATTTCTTTTTTATACTCAAAAATAAAAAAACTGGAATAGAAAAACAAAGAATCTAATATCAACTGTATCTCGAATAGAAGGAATTCAAAATGGCGAAATAAAAAAAATGTTAGTTTTTTCGAGATCTACAACTCCTATATCTTTGGATGAGTCGAGTAGTTCTAGTTATACTCTGTATTACCGTACAAATTATGGTTAAAAAGATGAAGAATTGAAAATGAAAATTTCTGTAAATCGGCTCCTAACTTTAAGCCGTGCACTTTTTCCAATAAAATACAAGTATAGGAAAACTTTACTCATTATAATATTATCTATCTAATTAAAAAAAAATATTTAAATTGAACTACTACGTAATGAGATACAGCGCAATCAACTTTAGTCAAATCCGCCACCTTTAATTCCAAATTCTAGACAACGCAAGCGGGCGCACGGGGTGGACTCGGTAGTTTTCAAGTATATACCGGGTGACACAGGGGTTTGGAACACTCTTATAACTCCGTTATTTATTAACATATCGAAATGAAATTTGGTGTGGATTATATTCACATAAATTGCAATTGTTTTAGCTGCTTGTGAAAATTCTGTCACTTCCGATGACGCCGGAAATGAAGTAAACTTTTGATTTTTAAATAGAACACCGTATATATTTTTACTTTTTTAAAATCTACATTAAATTTTGAATACAGTAGCATCAAAAAAATTAATTTTATAAGCAAAAATAATTTTTTTTTTCAAAAATTACTCTGGTTTCAAGAGTGCTGCGATGTGGTATAAAATCATCCGTGAGAGGTACTTGCACTATGAAAATTACTTTTACACCACAAAAGTTGGAGGATGGTGTTGTGGAGCTTTCAGAAGATAATTTTGTCACATTTCCTTCAATATCTTCATTTTTTCAAATGGCAACATATCGGAACAATTCTACCTCAGATAAAGTATTTTTTTATAAATACAACGATGGAGTTGTTCCGATATGATGCCATTTGAAAAAATGAAGTTATTGAGGAAAATGTAACTAAATTACTTTCTGAAAGCTCCACAACACCAACCTTCAACTTTTGTGGTGCAAACATAATTTCCATAGTACAATAATTAGCTCTCACCGATGATTTTCTACCACATCACAGCACTCTAGACAACTGATTATTTTTTGAAAAATAAAGTTTATTTTGCTTATAAGATTAATTTCTTTGATGCTACTGTATTCAAAATTTAATGTAGGTTTCAAAAAAGTTAAAATATTTATAGTGTTCCATTTAAAAATCAAAAGTTGACTTCATTTCCGGCGTAATCGAAAGTGACAGAATTTTTACAAGTAGTTAAAACAATTGCAATTTATGTGAGTATAATCCACACCAAATTTCATTTGGATATGTTGACAAATAACGGAGTTATAAGAGTGTTCCAAACCCCTGTGTCACCCGGTATAACCTAAGAATTCGTAGTTGAAAAATTCAGCTTTCCCCTAATTATTTCCACTATAGAGCAAAATGTCGTCTTATTTTACTGAACTAATATGAATTTTCGATAATTTGCTGGACTTTTTCCAATCTTATCATACTTGAAATTTATTATCTCCAGTTGTACTGATCGGATCAATGTCGTTTTTTTTTATTTTACACTTTATTACGTTAGCTTTAGAAGTGTATTAAAAAAAATTTTTTTGTTAACAAATGAAAAATAATAACAATTTAATTGTTTAAATAGTTTTAACATGATCGCCCCCGGCTTGAATTAATAGGAAAAAATATCATTTTGTTCCTTATTCTCTAATCTATAAAAATCATTTTATAAAAAAGTGTAGTCTCTATTAGATCGAAGTTATTAAATATTTTGGAGCGGTGGGCGCATTGATCCGATCAGTACAACTGGAGATAATAAATTTCAAGTAAGATGAGATTGGAAAAAATCCAGCAAATTATCGAAAATTCATATGTGAATATTTTCGAAAATAATTTTTTTCAGCAAAATTCTGAAATACGGGTCAATTAAATTTGTTGAAAGATACAGAAAAATAAACAATAAGCACTAAGCTAGAAATCCGCGCTCTAATTGATCATCTACCAAATCTACTTAGTACCTTTTCAAGTATTTACATTTAATAAGAAATTGAAAGTAAAATACGTTTTTATTGTAGACGTTTAAGTTTAGAAAATGAGCACGGACAAAAAGGATTATGTCCCTTTTTTTGCAGGTAAAGTGCCGAAATTTGTGTACTCTTCTATCCTTTACTGACCTCTGCCGCACCACTTTATTTAGTACCCCAATATTTTATTAAACTATTTTGGATAAATACAGCCTTAATTAGCCACTAAATACAAAATTTTAAAATTATATCCTGACATAATGATGACGTCCATGTATTAACAAACTTTGAAACAAATTGGACAATTAGGTAAGATACTATGACTACTTTTGTATATTGAGACATATAAAATTCCAATAAAATTGCATTATACAAGTTCCATAATAATAAATAAAATTATAAAATATGTCATACCCTAGAATGAGAGATTCTCTATAACATGATTTAAACGCGGATTTAATTGAACTAATATTAAGGCCGTAAATGTCTAAAAATCTATCTCTTAAACTATAATGATTATGACTTTTATATTTTACAAATATTAAGTACAGCTCTAGTTAACATTCCTCACATCATCAATTTATGAAAATAAATTTTTATAAGCCAGAAAAAATTGATTAAGTTCTACAATTTCTGCGAGTATCTTCCGTCCTTAAGGCCGTAAATGTCTAAAAATCTATCTCTTAAACTATAATGATTGACTTTTATATTTTACAAATATTAAGTACAGCTCTAGTTAACATTCCTCACATCATCAATTTATGAAAATAAATTTTTATAAGCCAGAAAAAATTGATTAAGTTCTACAATTTCTGCGGGTATCTTCCGCCCTTAATATTCAAAATTTAGAAGAGGAATAATTCTTCTATCATTTTCCAGTGATTTGCCAATTACTAATCGCTCAAGAGCAAATCCGCTATTTTTGAACCACTCCGTATAATATTCTCTTTATATTGTATTATTTTATAATTTTATATAATTTTATTTTTCAAAATTTAAAATGATAAAATAAAAGCTAAGATAAGATATATTTTTGCACATTTCGTAGTTGCGATTAAATTTTCAAATGCTCTAGTTTGTTTTAGTATTATTTAAAATTAGCTATGAAATGTTGTTTCTTTCTAATAGTGTATTTTTGTGCCTTTTGGATTTTTAAGATAGTGTTTCGAGTTCGTAACTTTGGCAGTTTTTTTAAGGTTAGTATAATTACACTTTTTTATGCAATTTTCGACATTGCTTTTTGATTTTGTTCATGCGTTAAATGAGTCATTATTCATATATTCATTGCTGATGAGGTAACTGTAGCTCAAAATGTTATTAAAAACAACATTACTATGCGAATTGAAAAGTAACATCAAATGTTTTTGCTTATTAGGGGGTTTGAAACTAAGCAAAACTTTTTTGAAAGAATAAAACTTTCTCACAAAATTTGGAAATTCAGCGCCACCAACTAATTTTGATAGACTGAAAATTTCTTTTTGGGGAATTTCTTGCGGTAAAAGATTTGTCAAATCATAATTGAGAATTCAGGGTAGGAACAGGAAACAGGTATAATTAAAAGTCACGTGTACAGTCCCACCAACTTTATTAGCAAGCTGAGGGGGCATGACAAGCACTGTCATAGATTTTGAAGTACAGAAATTTGACAAGTAACTGTCACTAAAATTGAATATAGGTTAATATTAAGACAGTAAATTTGAGAAGTTTGCAATTAGTACCTATGTAATTAATTATCAAGCAATTTTTAGTTAATTGTAAACTTTTCAAATTCACCGTCTTAATGTTAGGTAACCAATATTCAATTTTAGTGACAGTTACTTGTCAAATTTAGTGACTTTTAACTCGTAGTTAACTTCAAAATCTACGGCACCGCTGGCCACACCCCCTCAGCTAGCGAATTACCTTGGTGTCACTTGTAGAAAGAACTGCGATATAGTTAGGGGATACCTTAGAATATAAAGGACCAGCAAGGAGCTTAGCAACCATTGCCTGTAAGGGAAAATGGCACAGAAATGCCATTTTAGAAAACTATGGATGACTCATTCATTCAGTCGAGTTTACATTATCATTGGCTGTCATGATCTTTCTTTTTAAGTGGGAGTATAAGCAACCATTTCTATTGGAAAAATTGACTAACTGAATCCCATACGATTACCTGGAATGCGCTTTCCTGTTAAAGTAGCGGCTATTTATTCAATGGGAGATACCAAGGAAACGCACTTTCCTATGCTATTTTTTTGTCAAACTTTTACGAGAGTTGTTTGTGGTTCGTTTGGGATTTAACAATTTCTATTCTTCATCGATAGCAAACTGGAGTGGAATGCCAGGAATAACCTCTTCCACATTCAATATTTTTGAAGAAAACTTTGAGAATTATTTGGCTGTTGATTGATACGTGAATTATTAATATGGTATGACTTTCATCGATTTTGCTCGTAAACGACCAATTTTTAAGACAATGAGAAAAGAAAAGCACCAAAATGGAGTTATAAAAGTAGTTTAATTAAATTAATCTTCAATTTGATCTAATATCCAATCCATAATACTTGGGGTTATATAAATTCCTGATAGTGGAGATGTAGTACTGCAATGATACTGTCCCACCACTTCAATAACAATTGCATCTGCAAACCATTTATGTCTGTATTTGTACATAAGAGGACCACCGTGTTCTCCATAACAAGCATCCAATTTATTACCAGTAGGCGGTTTAAGACAAGCCAAACTCACTTGAGCAAATTTAACGTTTCCTTCCAATCCACTATTTGATGCATTGTAACAAAATTGGTCATCTGTCAAATTGTACGTAATTCGCTTCTTAACAATGTCATTATCATCTAAAATATTAAAAATTTCAGTCATTTGAAGCTACTTTCGATTAAAAATCATAATTACGATCTGCTCCAAAACCAGAAAAAGCCAAATAATTTTCTTCAGTGGGTCTTTTAGATCCGTCAATGGGTAAACAAATTGGTCTGATGTATTCTAAAATGCACTTTTGTAAAAACTTTGTTTTTTAAGAGATCATTCATACTGGCTGTTAACATAAGCATAAGAATAAGCAGAAAAGTTCGGCTATAAAGAAACCCATGGTATAGTTCATACTGGTCGTAAGCATTTTCCATAACGATAAATGCTACTCTTATGGGCAGAATAAGAATAGACAGAATGTGACGTCACATCAGAATAAAAATGGCGGTAAATTCAATATGGAGGCAAGAGGGCGTGTAAATTTAAATATGCAAGATGGTGTCGAAGATAGGAGTGAAGTAGGCGTACGAATTTAAATAAGCGGTGGATAGCAGTATGAATATAGTACACCCGCCCATTTATCATTGAGGTTAGGTAAGTTTTAGTTGTTACTTTAAATTAGCTGAGCTGAAGCCACAGGATTGCTAAGTTGGGCGTGAACCGTGTGTCTACGTCAATTTTAAACCCTTAACGCTTAAACCTTATTCTTATGTTAACAGCCAGCATGAACGACCCCTAATAAGATAACTTTGGCTTACCTGAAAAGCTTACAGTTGCATTTAATTTTATTAGTAATAAGTTATATGGGCCATTCGCTTGTTTACCACCAAGTATCCGTTTTTCAACGCTCCTTACAACAACTGGTTGTGTGCACTCCTCATACAATGACGATTCTTGAACACAACTTATATTTTTATGAGTGCTGTACTGTCCAAGTCTGACTTTGAAACTAATTTTTTTCAGAATTAGCATGGGAAATTAATTCATTAAAGGAAACGACTTACGCTTCTAATCCACAATAACCATCGGTTAAAACGTAACGGTTACTAATTAATACTCCACTACACATATCAGTATGCGAATAATCTAACTCGTCTAAACCATGTAACACTAGCTGAGTTATCCACGGAAACTCATCTAAAGCAGTTTCATTTGCTTCGTAAACTCTATCATCGGTATGTTGTTGTCCACAAAACCTTTGAGAAGGTAAAAGTTTAGTTCTAACGTATTCTCTTCTAGCTACTGAAGCAGCGTCCATTTTCGGTGGTTCATAATATATAGTTTGTGGTGATTGACAACAAGGCTTTTCTTGACCATCTTCTTCAGTATTATTTTCGACGACAGCAACATCCACTTTTGGTGGTACACTCGGTATAATTTCTGGTGGTTCTGTTGATATGGTCGGCGCTTCTGTAATTTTTTTTGATGATCCACAACAAACCATTACGTCACCAGCTTCACAACCCAAACAAACTGATTTTTTGACGTAATCGATAGCTGCAGGGTCAAGAGTTGATAATGATTTCATTAAATGAGGACAAGAAAATAACGATACGCAGTAAGCATGCTCCTCATCTGGAGTTACACATGGAAATGCTGGAAATTTAAATTACAAATAAGTTCTTTTCTTTGTCGATTATTTAACTGTAGGTAGCTGACCCTTACTTAAATGTTATTTTTTTATGTGTGAGTTATTCATTATTTTATTTACTTACTAACTTTACCACTGGATGAAGAACAAATTAGATACACCAAAATAACAAACAACGAAAGATGCATTTTTGTAAATGACCTCAATTGCTATAAAACGTGTTTTTGTATAAAGAATTAATTACGGTATTTAAGTTTTAAGAAATGATAGCTACATAATAACATTAATGTAGAGGGGATATTATTTATAAACTACTGGTAAAACGGGACAACTTTCTCATATTTTTTTGCGTTTACGTTTCTTCTTTATTAGCCTCTGTGTATTCTTTTTCAAAATTCCTAATGCCGAAAAATTTATTCACATTTTCTTTGGTGTTATGACAAAATGTTAATAAGGTAATTTGTTTATTACAGTATTAGCTATAACTTTTTTTAACAATAATTACTAATCCCATGCACGGTTTTCCCAAAATCTTGACTTATACATACAACCAATTTAAGTAAATGTTGGGTGGAGAATCATTTTTTAACTAGTTAAGGGTTGGTGTTACAACAAAATATTATTAACGGAATTTATTTATTATAGTACTAGCTATAACTTTTGTTAACAATAATTGCTAATCCCATGCACGGTTTTTCCAAAATCTTGACTTATACATACAACCAATTTAAGTAAACGTTGGGTGGAGAATCATTTTTTAACTAGTTAAGGGTTGGTGTTACAACAAAATATTATTAACATAATTTGTTTATTACAGTATTAGCTATAACTTTTGTTAACAATAATTGCTAATCCCATGCACGGTTTTCCCAAAATCTTGACTTATACATAGAGTTCATACAGGTACGAAAGATGCCAGCTGTCAAAATTGACAGATACGAATTTTAACAATTCCGGCGCATACAGCTCATTTTACAATCAAATTAACCAGTGGCAGCCATCGTGTTTTGTAGTCGAATTAGTTCTTTAATTTTAAAACTCGTTCATACGCCACTGACAGATATTACAGAGCCGGAACTGCGGAGATTACGTCACGAGGTGTACTCTTTCGTACTTGTATGAACTCTACAACCAATTTAAGTAAACGTTGGGTGGAGAATCATTTTTTAACTAGTTAAGGGTTGGTGTTACAACAATATATTATTAACGTAATTTGTTTATTACAGTATTAGCTATAACTTTTGTTAACAATAATTGCTAATCCCATGCACGGTTTTCCCAAAATTTTGACCTATACAATTACACACGCAATTTTTTTAAGTAAACGTAAGATTGAGAATTTTATAATTAGTTAAGAGTTCTACTTATAGAGAAATATTAATATAATAAAGTAATTTGTTTATTATTGTTATAGTATATTTATCTTAGAAAGTAAGACAGGTGGATAGGGGGCCATGTAGATCCCAGAAAGACAGACAGAGAGGATACAGACTAGATAAGAGGTAGGCAAACAGACAGAGTTGAGTTTTTTCACAGAGTGTATTTTCTAACAAATTTAAATTATTAGCTTTAGTTTAAATATTTCTTTATTCCTGATTACTGTTAATCCATGTTATGTAATTGGCAACGCGAGTATAAACATCAGGATATCCTTTTGCACAAGGTAAATTTGCAGATACTATTCCTATTTGCTTTGATGTTGAAGAGTCGATGAGAGGTCCACCAGAATCGCCCTAAATCGTCATTTATTTTTAAATAATTCAAAATTTCTTGTAAATATTTTTACCTGACAAATACCTTCTCCAGCTTGAGTAAAGGTGCACATGTCCCCAATCGGTATTTCGTTGCTTAAAGCGGTAGAGCAATCAGCATTACTAATTGTAACGAGGTTTATCTTTTGAAGAGTGTTAGTCTCAACGGTAGCACTTTGCTAAAATTGAACGTTGAACATATTTGAACATTAAAAATAAAAGTAAAAGTTACATCAACATATCCCCATCCAGAGACGATTGCTTGCGTGTCTGCAGGAGTGTGAATGTGTGCTAATGACACCGGTCTTATGTCATCGCTCCAGGAAAGGCTAGATGCAAGTTTCATTAATGCAATGTCGTTGGTAATTGGAGGTTGGAAGTTTTGATGTATGTTAATCTTTGTTACATCTGATCGAACACCACCAGCATCCAATTTGACAGTACCTGCTAGTACGGAATAATCGTTTGGAGAAGTGTTCCTAAAATAAAGAGAAAACATACAAGTTTTACTTACCATCAAGAGAAGACGAGCGTGGCTCTTTCAATCAGAGAAGAACCCTGTATCGTAAGACTTTTCTCTGATTGACTGAGCTATATCTACTTTTCAAAACAATGAGCTGCAGTAAGAATCCATTCTCTGTTAAGAATCGCTCCTCCACAAGTGTGTTGGTTACGTAGTTGAATCGAAACTTGCCATGGAAATTCACCGGGATGAGCTCTAGTTCCTCCGACTATGTATGGTTGTCCGTGGTCTATCTCTAAAAAAATAAATAGCATTTCAATTAACATAAATTTTTATTTAACAAAAAATCGAGATGTCAGCCACTGTTTTGAATTTGTACACTGACTGCAGTTGACTGCCCATGACTGCACATGCTAGGGCTGTCATTTACTGCCGATTAGTACCGTTGATAGTTCAATTTTTGTACATTGCCTGCAGAGACTGGATAACCTTTTGCAAAAAATATTTCAGAGAACCGTAGCAAACCTTCATCAAAAATCGTTGAAAGATTTTATCGAACAATCAATACGTTTTTACACCAATAAATTAAATAATAAATTATTAAATAAAAGCATTGATTACATACTACATGCATGTAATACATCATTGGTTATGATCAGCAAAATAAAAGTACGGAAACAATCCAACATTTTTCGCTTAGTAATTTTTGAAACTAAATTTCCTTTTCGAGGTGGAAAATTTTGAGTCGTTGAAAGTATTATCATTCTCATTATACTTTTAAATACTTTAAATTTTTGTGCTATTTGGAGCGTCAAAAACATATCGCTTGAGATTACCAAAAATTAGCTTTGAAATGATATTAATTTATTTATGCTATCTCAGTATCTCAGAAGTAGACCTTATTTTGATTATTATTTAAATGATACATGAATGTCCTTTTTACAAAACTTTAATTTACATTTTGTAAATGTGTCACTCTGAAAGAATATTTTTAAGAGATTACAATAAATTGCGTTTAAATTTTTTGTTATTTTTATAATAATTAGTAGAAGCATCTTTTATATGCTAACACAGTTGGGACACCCTGTATACACATAAATTTTACCAATAATTATTACAAGAAACAAATTCTGCCACTAAATTAAATTTTACGCCTGAAAGATAGGCACTTCGCTGCATAGTGGGTTGCCGGGTTTCAGGCGTAAAACTTCGACAAAAAGCTGTCAGCCAGGGGCGGATCTACATATATGGACTAATAGGGCTCAAGTCCTGGACCCCTCAAGTATTAAACGGCCCACAAAAATGGATATTGGAGGAATAGTAAAGTATTGAGAATGGAAGTAGGAAGACAAACTCAGGTTCCAAATAAATCCAAAATTTTACCACTTTTTTAATAATATGCAGCTTTTTATTGTAATACAAACAGGTTTACATTTGATTACTGTCAATCCATGATGTGAAACTGTTAATGCGTATGTAAATATCTGGATATCCTCTTGCACAAGGAACATTAGCACACACTATTCCAATTTGCACATGTGTTGAAGAGTCGACGAGCGGTCCACCAGAATCGCCCTAAATCAGTTTTTACATTAATAATATTTATTATGACTAATTTTTACCTGACAAAAGCCTTCTCCTGCTTGAGTAAAAGTGCAAATGTTACTAGCAGGTAATTGAGTTCGTAGAGCGGTAGAGCAATCATCATTGCTAATTGTTCGCACGTTTAATTTTTGTAGAATGTTAGTTTGAGCGGTATCGCCTTGCTAAAATTTATTATTTTATCATTTAAGAAAAGTCCAATAAAAGTAAAACCTACATTAACACCTCCCCATCCAGTGACAATTGCTGTTGTATTTGGAGGAGGGTCAGTTGATGATAATGACACTGGCTGTATGGTATTGCTCCATGTAAGACTTGAAGCAAGTCTAGCAACTGCGAGATCGTTCATACAAGGATCTTGATAGTTTGGATGCGTGTTGATTGTTGTTACATTTACTCGAACTCCACCTGAATCCGATGTGACAGTACCTGCTAGTACTGTATAATCACTGGGATTGCTACTTCTAACATTAAAACAATATATGCGGTTTACTTTCGATGAAGAGAAGAAGCGTTAGAGCAGAAGTTGAAGAGTAGAGCGACAGGATCGAGTGGAAGAGAAAATGGATTTGGAGTAAAAAAGATTAGAGCAAAAAATTAAATTTTTTACTAACTCTTCAAAACAGTGCGCTGCTGTTAGAATCCATTGGTTGTTGAGAATTGATCCTCCACAATAGTGCCGGTTAGACATTTGAAGCGAAATTTGCCAAGGAAATTCGCCAGGATTAGCGTCAGTTCCTCCGACTATGTATGGGGATTCTCCATCATTGCTAGTAACTTGAAAGAATATATCATTTTACAAGGATGTATAAAAAAATAATTATATAATAAGGCTCTTTAGGCTAAAAAACGTCAGTTTATTACATACCAGCACACATCAGCACTGCATCGGTTATCGAAAGCAAAATAAAAATATTGAAGTATGCCCACATTTTACTTAATATTTCAAAGTAAGTAACTTTTAAACCTTTTATATAAACTGTTAGAAGTTTATCACACTCATTATACTATTCAAATCCAAATTGGTATGCTTATTAGAGCGTTAAAAATATATCTGAATGATTAGAAAAATTTAAAAGTATTAGAATTTTTAAAATTTGGCCTGCTTACAGTAATCAGAATAGATTATTAAATTAAGGTTTTATTAAAGGAGAAATAAAAAGTTTTATGTTAAATTTAACGCTGCTATTAGTTCATCGAGAGCTTTATGGTACCAACTGTTAGCTAAGAAACTTAAAATTTTCATTAATTGATCAGATTTACAAGGTGTCTCTGGAGTATTCTCAATCTTTTCAAATATGCAAAAGTTGTCTGTTTGTGGCTCTTGCGTAGAAATGTCAGGAGCATTCCATGTCAAACCACTCATAGAACTGTCAACAAAAATCCTACAATTGTAGCTTATTTTGAAAGAAGAGAAAAAGTGAATCTAGAGCTAGTTGTGATTGGTCTACAGGAAGGATATTGGAGGAATAGTGAGGAATTCAGAATAGAAATGGCAAGGCAAACTCGGGTTCTAACCAAATCCAAAATGTACGCACTTTTTAATAATGCATGCAGATTTTTATTGTCATACAAACAGGTTTACACCATATTACTGTCAATCCACGATCTATAGTAAATAATGCTAGTGTATACATCAGGATATCCTCTTGCACAAGGAACATTAGTAGTTGCTATTCCAATTTGCTGACGTGTTGTAGAGTGCACGAGTGGTCCACCAAAATCGCCCTAAATCGTCATCAATTAGTACATTATTAATATTTGTTTTAAATAATATTTACCTCACAAGTGCCTTGTCTATCTAGTGGAAAAGTGCACATGTCAGTAGCAGGTACTTGTGCCGGTTGAGAGTTAGAGCAATCGTCAAGGTTAATTGTTTCCACGTTTAATCTTTGTAAGGTGTTAGTTGCAACGTCACGGTAGGGCTAAAATTTATTATTTCATCATTTAAGAAAAGTTTAATAAAATTAAGAGATACATCAACAATTCCCCATCCAGTGATAATTGCTGCCGTATCTGGAGGAGTGTCAGTAGATGATAATGTCACTGGTTGTATGGTAGCGCTCCATGTAAGACTTGAATCAAGTCCAACAACTGCGATATCATTGGTAAAAGGAGCTTGATAGCCTTGGTGCGTGTTGATTCTTGATACATTTACTCGAACTCCACCTGAATCCAATGTGACAGTACCTGCTAGTACTGTATAATCACTAGGATCTATACTCCTAACATAAAAAAAATACTCGTTTCACTTTCGATGAAGAAATTAAGCGTTAGAACAAAGATTCGGAGCAAAGTTGAAGAGTGTGGTAGTAAAGTTGAAAAGTCGTTGAGAAAGTTGAGAGTAATGACCCCCGCCCACACACAGGCTTGCCTTTCGTTTGGCCTCTGCAGGCCGACTGGCCAAAACGGAGCGTGTGGACACCCTTTAGTCGGCCTGCACAGACCAAACCGGGGCGTCTGGATAACGTTCAGGTAGCCTGTGCAGTGTGCAGGTCTCCTGCACAGGCAAACCGGAAGGTAAGTCTGTGTGTGTGGGCCTTAAGGCCACAAAGATTAAATTTTTTACTGACTCTGAAAAACATTGAGCTGCTGTAAGAATCCATTGGTTGTTGAGAATTGATCCTCCACATTGGTGATGGTCACGGAATTGAAGCGAAACTTGCCAAGGAAAGTCGCCAGGATTAGCGTTAGTTCCTCCGACTATGTATGGAGAGTCCTCCTTGCCATTACCTTAAACAATATAGGTAGATATAATTTTACAGAGATTTATAGCTAAATAATAAAATAATTCACACACGGGTTAAGGCCCGGGTCCTTTAGACTAAAAAACGTTAGTTTATTAATACATACCAGGACCAGCACACATCAGCACAACATTGGTTATCGGAAGCAAAATAAAAATATGGAAGTATGCCCACATTTTACTGAAGTTTTCTACTAACTACGTAGCTCCTGAACCTTTTATATGAACCGTTGAAAATGTTATCACATTCTCATTAGTGACGACTATTTAAATCGAAATTTGTATGCTTATTGGAACGTTAAAAATATATCAGAGCTGTTACAGTAATCAGATTTGAATATTGATTTAATGTTTTATTAATCGTTATTATAATAAATCAAACGTTTCATGTTAATTTTAACGCTGACATTAGTTCAGCGAGATTTTACATTAATTGCTCAGATTTACAAGGTGTCTCAGGAGTATTCAGTCTTAAATATGCAAAAGTTGTCTCTTTAAGGCTTGCCTACAAATGACCTTTCCATGTCAAATCGTTCAATAATCACCTAGAATGGGATTATTTATCAAAGATCCAATTCGCGTTAAGTGTTAATAACCCCAGCTATTTGAATTTTAACCTAAATTATTCTACTTAATTGCCTATGAACAGCGAGGTGAATTACCGAAATATCGCTTGTTGTCACAAAAAACGGACGTAATTTTCCCAACTATTTAAATTTTAACCCAAATTATTCTACTTAAATATGCCCATAAACAAATAAATTATTCAAATATTTCCACTTGGAGCTTTGTCTTAATCTTTTCTTTTCCATAATATTGTTATTGACTAATTTTTGAGCAATAATAATTGGGGATCGTTTTTTCTAAACTAGCTTTGTCTCAAAAGTAAAATGTTTACAAAAAAACGGTTGTAATTATTTTATAAATTTGCTACACAAAAATATTGATTTAAATTACTTTAAAACGATCTCCTTGTCTAATGTCATTTTTAAAAGATATAAATTTGAAAAATATTTTTTGGAAAACTTGTCAAAATACCGTTTTTGCTTCAAAAAACTTCAAAAAATAATTACTTACTATAAAACTATAAAAAAAAAGTCCAAAAATAGATAAATGGTTTTTATGACTTTGATTCTTTAAGTATATCTTAAGACTAATACCTAATGGTAAATTCAAAGCAGACTTCAAGATGATGACAGGTAAAATCTACACAAAGGACAAAAAAGTTTATACCAGTTATTTTAAATGGTTTTTCGAAAACAACCCTTTCTTGAACTCACGCAGTTGTAAAATAACAAGTGTAAACTGTTTTGCTCTTTGTGTGAATTTTATCTGTCAGTCCCTTGGAAGTCCACTTCGTTGTCAAATTTTAAGAGCTTTAAAGTACCTACTAAGGGTCAGTATTATAAACGTAGGTTGAAACTCAACCTGAGGTTGAAAGTCAACTAGCTGTCATTTTAGTTTGACGTGATTGGACATAATAGTGAAATTGACGTTTATTTATAATTTCAACCTGAGGTTGAGTCGCTTTATAATACTGAGCCTTAGAGAGTCAAAGTCGTGCAAACCATTTATCTTAATTTGAACTATACGTCTCTCGATCGTTTATCACTTTCGCTCAGACCCTTTTTAAGTAAAGATGAGTGGAGAATAAATTTATAACTCTTAGGCTGAGTTTTTCATTGGGAGTTTAAACTACGTTCCATCTGAAAGAAGTTCAAGCTCATGCGCCGTAACTCGTTTACGTAACGGTAAAAGTACAGCGCATGAGGTTGATCTTCGTTCAGATGCAACGTAGTTTAAACGATGAATGAAAAACCGACCCTTAAAGGGTTGGTTAAAATTTTTATTGACAAAAATTTCGAATCGCATGAACGCTTTTTCCAAAATTTTGACTTAAACATACAACCTTTTTAAATAGGTAAACGTGAGCGAAACATAAATTTATAACTAGTGATGAGTGTGATGATCCAACTGTAGACAGAGAAGTTCAATTAAAAAAAAGAATCATTTCGATTCTTTGATACAATGGTTTTTGACAAACCATTGTAAATGTAGAAATATTGATGGTAATAAATATTGATTGATTGATGGATTGATCGATTCAGTTGGAAAAAGCTTTCGCTTCTCGATTTTCAAATAATCCAGCAATTGTACGCCCGAACGTCAGCCAACGTAGCTGTATAGCGAGTAGCCGGGTTTCAGGCGTAATATATAAAATACTTATAAAACTTCTGCTACGGTGGATAATAAAGAAGGTGGAGCAACTACAAGCCGTCGCTATACCGGGTGACACAAGGGTTTGGAACACTCTTATAACTCCGTTATTTATCAATATATCGAAATGAAATTTGGTGTGGATTGTGTTCACATAAATTCCAATTGTTTCAGCTACTTGTGAAAATTCTGTCACTTTCGATTACGCCGGAAATGAAGTGAACTTTTGATTTCTAAATGGAACACTATATATATTTTTACTTTTTTGAAACCTACATTAAATTTTGAGTATAGTAGCATTAAAAAAAATTAATTTTATAAGCAAAACAAAATTTTTTTTTCAAAAAATAATCATTTGTCTAGAGTGCTGTGATGTGGTAAAAAATCATCGGTGAGAGCTAATTGTACTATGGAAATTATGCTTGCACCACAGAAGTTAATAGTTGGTGTTGTGGAGCTTTCAGAAAGTAATTTAGTCACATTTCCCTCAATAACTTCATTTTTTCAAATGGCATCATACCGGAACAACTCTATCGTTGTATTTAGAAAAAAATACTTTATCTGAGGTGCTATTGTTCCGATATGTTGCCATTTGAAAAAATGAAGTTATTGAAGGAAATGTGACCAAATTACCTTCTGAAAGCTCCACAACACCATCCTTCAGCTTTTGTGGTGTAAACGTAATTTCCATAGTACCAGTACTTCTCAACAATGATTTTATACCACATCACAGCACTCTAGAAACCTGCGTATTTTTTGAAAAAAAAATTTTATTTTGCTTATAAAATTAATTTTTTTGATGCTACTGTATTCAAAATTTATTGTAGGCTTCAAAAAAGTTAAAATATATATGGTGTTCCCGAGGGGTCAACCACTGTTATGAATTTGTACACTGACTGCAGTTGACTGCCTATGGCTGCATATGCTATGGCTGCCATTGACTGCAGATAACTACCGTTGACAGCTCAATTTTTGTACATTGACTGCAGAGAGTGGACAACCCCTCGGGTGTTCCATTTAAAAAACAAAAATTCGCTTCATTTCCGGTGTAGTCTGACGTGACAAAATTTTCACAAGGAGTTAAAACAATTGCAATTTATGCGAATATAATCCACACCAAATTTCATTTTGATATGTTTATAAATAATGGAGTTATAAGAGTGTTCCAAATCCCTGTGTCACCCGGTATAATTAATAAATTTCACCAGATTGTACGAGTGAAACGCACTACGATACCCGGTTGACGCATACAGCTATTACTGTCATACATGAGCGGAATTACCGCGCTCCAAGCTTGTAAATTGTTTTTATTTCAAATAAATAAACTCACCTTATTTTTGTTACTCGCGTAACCACTAGTACACCCAGGGGTAAAACATTTACTAGCCATTGTCTAAAATTAATACTAAATAAGCGGTAAATCACTTATTATAAAACTTAAAACGCTTGATAAGGTTCAATGCTAATATACCAAGCAATACGGGTAGCGTAGTCTATCTCACTCTTGACCCCGCAGTTGCACTTTGCGGACAAACTGTAACCATTTCGCGCTGCTTACGAGCATATCTCGTTGGGCCGCATTTCTACATTACACATTTATCCTTAGGATCCAACGCATATCCAACGTAAAATATTAGATAATAATATAGATATAATCTAAGATTATACGTTAGAGTCAATCACAGCGCTAAACACAAGTTACATCTACTACTTCGTTAAGTTGAATATAATATAATACGAAGATTTAAGACTGCCAAGAAAAATCTGCAATTGTAGTATCTCTAGAAAGAAGAGGAATGGTGAATACAGAGCTAGTTGTGATTGGTCTGTAGGAAGGATATTGGAGGAATTGTGATGTATTCAGAATAGCACGTAGAAAGGCTAACTCGGGTTCCAACCAAATTCAAAATATAGGCACTTTTTAATAATGTATGCAGAATTTTATTGTTATACAAACAGGTTTACATCTGATAACTGTTAATCCATGATGTGTAACTGTTAATGCGAGTGTGAATATCAGGCTTTCCTATTGCACAAGGATAATTAGCAGATACTATTCCAATTTGCTCCAGTGTTGAAGAGTCGACGACGGGTCCACCAGAATCGCCCTAATAAATCGTCATGAATTTTAACATTATTAATATTTGTTTTAAAAAATGTTTACCTGACAAGTGCCTTCTCCTTTTTGAGTAAAAGTGCAGAAGTCACCAGCAGGTATTGACAGCTGCGTACGGTTATGGCAATCGCTATTGCTAATTGTTAGCACGTCTATTTTTTGTAAAGTGTTGGTTCTGGCGGTACCGCGTTGCTAAAATTTATTATTTTATCATTTAAGAAAAGTCCAATAAAAGTAAAAAGTACATTAACAAATCCCCATCCAATAATAGTTGCTGTCGTATTTGGAGTAGGATCAGTAGATGATAATGAAACTGGCTGTATGGTATTGCTCCATGTAAGACTTGAACCAAGTTTAACAAGACCGATATCGTTGTTCATAAATTTATAGTCTGGATGTTTGATGATTTTTATTACATTTATTCGAACTCCACCTGAATTCAGTTTGTTAGTTCCTGCTAGTACCGTGTAATCGCTGGGATTGCTACTACTACGATTAAAAAGAGAAAAGAAGCGTTAGATCAAAGATTCGAAGCAGAAGTCGAAGAGTAAAGTGGAAGGGTCGAGTGGAAGGGAAGAGATTTTGAACAAAAATGGTAAGAAAATAAATTTTTACTGGCATTAAGCAAAAGATTAGAGCAAGGAATTAAATATTTTACTAACAGTTTCAAACAGTGAGCTGCTGTAAGAATCCATTGGTTGTTGAGAATTGATCCTCCACAGTTGTGATTATTAAGCAATAGAATCGAAACTTGCCAAGGAAATTCGCCAGGATTAGCGTTAGTTCCTCCGACTATGTACGTGGATTCTCCTTTATTGTCATTAACTTTCCGACGGACCATTGGGGTCCCTTGACCTGAAACGCCACAAATTTTGTTTCATTGTCAATTAATAATCGCTGCGTTTTGAAACTTGATACTACTATTAGTGAATTTAACCTTCGCACTACCCACTTATTTTATGTAACGCCGACTACACACTGGGGTTCCAAGAGACCTCACTTTATAAATATAAATTTATGTTAGAAAAGCATAATTGTACTTAAAAATTTTATTGAATGCAAAAACTGAAAAATATTCATTTAAAACCTCTAGGGCACTCAGATAATTGAGGATTTCAGAAAATTGGTATAAAATTCATCGAAAAAATGAGTAGGTACATCTATATCGGTATTGTAGCAAACAGAACTTAAAAAAAGAAAAATTATTTCAGCAGATCAACTTTATAATATTACCCTTAAACTTATTTTGTAATTTTAAAATTAAAAAATATTTTTTTGCCCCATGCTAAAACATTTCTATGTACCGATCACACACTGGGGGTCACAGAGCCCCCAGCCCGAACTTTAGTTGATTACAGCTAGACTGCCGATGAGATTTATAAATTTAATTATATCAAATGAATGTAGTTGACGTAACTTAAATTTACAGGAAGTTTCAAGTTTCAAAACGCAGCGAATATTAAGTGGCAATTAAAAAAAAAATGCGTGGGGGCTCAGAGACCCCCAGTATGTAGTGCGAAGGTTAAGTTACGTTAACTAAATTCAATTGATATACAGATTGGGGAACATTTTTCGAGACATAGGAAAGTTCTATACATTTACAATGTATTCAAATGTATAATAAGAATCATAATTGCTGTTTTAAAAGTGTGGTTCGGCAATAAGTGATGGGAAAGAGCGAGGGCTATACAGGGTGATTTTTTTAAGTGGTACTAACATTGGGATCTCGGAAACCGTAAGAGTTACGAGGTTGGTTAGATTAGTAAAAAGTTGCATATTTTAATGATCTTTAAGAATCCGTTTAAAAAATTCAAAAATTCAAAATGGTTTCCGAGATAATGCAGAAAAACTGAAAATTTGCAATTTCGTTTTTCGACTGTAGTTTCAAAATGGAGTACTTTAAAAAAAAAATTTTGGGCAAAATTTTAAGGAGATCAGAAAAGCTATCAAACGATACCAAACTCGACTTTTTATCACATCGACGCTAGGCGTCGCGACGTACAACTTTTCATTTTTTTATGGGGGACCTATCACTTTTTTAACAAATATTACTTAGTAGGCTTGTCTAAATTCGGATACCAAACGACAACATTCTATCTTGTACTTTTCTTAATTTTCACAACTTTTCAGGTTATGTTATGTTACGTTATGTTAATATTTTACTTTATTATAATATTTACGTTATTTTTTACGATAAAAATTGACGAATAAAATTTAGTTTTTAAATTTTTAGAAAAGTAATTTGAGCTGGAAATAAAAATAAATCAAATTATTATTTATTTATTAAATCTTAGTAATGAAATTTTATTTCTTGAATAAATTACTTTTATAAAAATTTAAAAACTAAGTTTTAGTCGTTATTTTTTATCGTAAAAAATAACCTAAAGTAAAATATTAACATAACATAACATAACCTGAAAAGTTGTGAAAATTAAGAAAACTTCAAGATAGGAAGCTGTCGTTTGGTATCCGAATTTAGATAAGCCTACTGAGTAATATTTGCAAAAAAAATAATATGTCCCCCATAAGAAAATGAAAAGTTGAATGTCGCGACGCTTCGCGTCGATGAGATAAAAAGTCGAGTTTGGTATCGTTTGATAGCTTTTTTGATCTCCTAAAAATATTTCTTAAAATTTTTGATTTAAAGTACGCCATTTTGAAACTACAGTCGAAAAACGAAATTGCCAATTTTTTGTTTTTCAGCATTATCTCGGAAGCCATTTTGAATTTTGAAATTTTCTAAACGGATTCTTAAAGATCATCAAAATATGCAACTTTTTGCTAATTTAACCAGCCTCGTAACTATTACGGTTTCCGAGATCCCAATGTTAGTACCACTTAAAAAAATCACCCTGTATATTTAGTACTTTAGGAACTAAATGACCACCATAAAACCACTTAATAATTTGAACTTTTTCAGGGATTTCGTACCTGATGGGCATTTTTAATTAATTTGTTAAGATTTGAAATCAATAAATAATTTAGATATTAGATAACTACGTTAACCCAGTAAAAGAATTAATTTTAAATTAAATTATTTTGTTTAAAGATTATAGGTAAGGTGTTGTTTGTGATAATAATTGTTTCCACCTCTAAGGAACTATTTAACCGTTATGTGACAGCATAAATAATCTTACGTACGTGGCTGGCGGTGGTACCCGGGTACCCACCTTGCTTTAATGCTGTTTTTTAACTGTTCGCAATTTTTTTTTAAATTTATATAATCTTAGTAACTGTAGTAACTAATAACAATTCTAAATCCACGTTTGTTTTGTTTATATTAAATAAATAAGTAAATAAAAAAGTATTTATTTTATTGTACGAAAATTTATATAAATTAAAAAAAATATATATATTTTTCGAGAAAACGACTTTTAACTCACCCTGTATATCATTTTTGATATTTTATAAAATCGAAAAAAAAATATTTAAAAATTAAAAAAAAATTCTTCTTTTTTTTTTCTTCGTTTTTTCTTCTATATTTCCCGAGGGGTTATCCACTCTCTGCAGTCAATGTACAAAAATTGAGCTGTCAACGGTAGTTATCTGCAGTCAATGGCAGCCAAAGCATAGGCAATCAACTGCAGTCAGTGTACAAATTCAGAACAGTGGTTGACCCCTCGATATTTCCTATACAAAATCGACAGTGGTACCCGGGTACCACCTTCCGCCCTTTAAAGGTGATTTTTCTTTAACGCCAAAAAAAATGGCACCTCGTACCTCTAGACATATGAAATTTTCAAAACATATGTAAAATGAAATAGTTGAAGTATTCCAAGACATTCAAATTGATTTGACGTCGCAAAATTTAAATATTTCATATTTTATGCCTAAAAGGTACCCGGGCCCGGGTATCACCGTCAGCCACATAACGGTTAAGTGCAATATTGATATTTAATGCATTTATAAATAAGTGCATGGTATTTTTGTGTTTCTCGAAAAATATATGAAGTTGCTTTGACGAAATAATTTTTTTTAAGTTCTGTTTGTTACAATATCGATATTTAAATATACTGATTTCTTCGATGCATTTTATACTAATTTTCCCAGATGGAGAAAACTGAAATGAGTTTTAGTTTAATGTTTTCCAGTTTTCGCATTGTGAAATAGTCATGTTAGAAAACGCCAATAAAATTTTACCTACAATTTTGTTTTTCTATATAAAATTTTTATTTTTGAAGTGGGGTATGTCATGCCCCAGTGTGCCTACCGTGTTACTAAAAATAAGTGTGCAATCCGAAGGTTGACTTAAAGTAAACTAACTAAAGAATTTATAAGGATTTATACAAAAATAATAAAATAACTCACAAGCGGGTTAAAGGCCCTTTAGATTAAAAAACGTTAGTTTATTACATACCAGCACACGGCAGCACATCATAGGTTATCGAAAGCAAAATAAAAAAATTTAAGTATGCCCACATTTTACTTAATTTTTCAAAGTAACTAACGTTTGAGCCTTTTATATAAACCGTTAGAAATATTATCACACTCATTATACTATTCCAATCTAAATTTGGTATGCTATAATTAGATCGTTAAAAATATATCGGAATGATTAGAAACATTTAAAACTATTAGAATTTAAAAAATTAATTAAAGCTGACCTTGAATGGTAGTTAATTGTATACCAAAATATGCCTAAATACGGGTTAGCTAAACTCAAATTCTAAGAAAGTATGAAAACTGTTTGATGATTTTTTTTAAAAAATGTAAAATATAAAGATGGATTTAATGCGGTACATAGGTATTTTCATTTTCTTACTTGATGATGTAAGCAATTTTCATCAATTTTCATTTCATATTTGAAAAGCCAAGTATTAATAATTTAAAAAAAATGCCTTGTACCGCACTAGAATTAATACACCTGGTACTTCAATTTACAAAAATTTTGTTTTAAATAGTGACAAATTACGGGGGAATTTAAGTTGGCCGAATCCATTAAAATTACTAGCGGAGCTTACTCCCGGTAAGAGGAAATAAAAAGTTTTATGGTAAATTTAACGCTGACATTAGTTCAGCTACAGCTCTACAGTTCCAACTGTTAGCTAGGTGTAACTTAAAATTTTCATTAATTGGTCAGATTTACAAGGTGTCTCTGGAGTAGAGGTGAGAGAGAGAGAGAGGAATTGTAGCTCATTTTGCTGAATAATTCACAGAAATGAACTAGTTTAATTGAATAGTTCAAAATCAACTATAGTTCAGCAATTAACGAATGAACTATATCATCGATATAGTAGACATCATCGATGAACTATAGTTCATCAATATTAAATGTTACTTATAACGTCTGTTGTAGTAGGTTGGTCCACGTAAAGATATTTGAAGGTTCTACCTGCGAGTTTAGGGTATTATAATCCGTACACCCCCCTTACGATGCTCTTAAACACAGGGGGGTGGTATTAGCACTCTAAAGATTCAAACAAATGTTGAATATCCCCTTATTTTTCTAATAGTTTTAAAAAAATTAAATAAATAATTTTTCAATACTATTGACTATTCATAAATGGTGATACTTCAAAAATACAAAAATTAACTTACTTACCTATAATCATCATTTAGAAAAGATGTAATTCTTCATCGGTGTCGTCGCTGTCTTCTCCACGATTTATAATTAGCTCAGCTACACTGTTGATTGTAATGTAGCTATCTTTTATTTTCCTCGTATGGGATACACAGTTTTTCCATTGCATTGCCGTAATCTTTTCATGTTCTTGCTGTATTAACTGAATAACGCTGGCACTCAACCTTGGAGAAGTATTGTGGATTCTTATATTCTTCTTCAGTTGTGCCCATATTAGCTCTATTGGGTATAGAACACAATAATACGGGGGTAATCGAAGAACACTATGTCCACTTTCTTCAGCAATAGAGTCGATGTAGAATTTGTAGATGTAAATGTAGTAGTATTAGTAGTTCTCAATACCCCAAAGAACAAACTTTATACTGTAAAAAAGTATAGATACATTTGCTTCATCATTTTTTTAAACCATTTCTTGTGAATTCAATTTTCAAAATCTTAAAAATAAGCTGAATAAGAAACTTTTTAAAAAAAAATTTTTTTTCGCTAAACAGTAAGCATTTGCACCCAAAATTTGAAAAAAAGCGTCTTTTTCAGCTTATTTTTAAATTAAATTAAAATTTAACAAACATGACCATTTTTACAAAGTTAAATTACCTGCAAGGGACAGATAGTTATTTAAAAACTAGATTTAAAAGGATTTAAAGGGCGAAAGTAAATAAACTAATGGAACAAGGTGCAAAAAAGCCACCAAAAAAAGTAACCGAAGTAAAGTACCGAATTAATTTTTTTGTCACCCCTAAACCCACCTGATTACCTACTATACAGGGTGGTGACCGGACCTTTCGGTCATACAGATTTAACATGTAAAAACATACTTGGGTAATTTCCTGCTTCCCAATGTATTTTAGAAAGAAAATCTTCAAATAAAAGTTGTAGAGAATAAAATTCTGCATCTAAATGAATAAACAAAATTAATTTTGGATACTTTATCACGCCTGAAATTTAATTTGAAAATTCCCAAAATTAGCAGAAATAGCGATTGCCATGAAATATTCCCAATAAAAATTATCAATTATTTGGCATTAACATCTTTCAAATTTATTTTTAAGGGTAATTTAAATTAACTGAAACTAAAAATGAAGTAATTTTTAGGGATGATCTTGATCATACGTAAATATTATTAATTATTAAATAAATTCAATAATTGAATAAAAAATGCTAAATTATTTTGACAGATAAAGCATAAAATATTTGACAATTTTCAATTGTGTTTCAAGGCAATTACTATTTCTGCTAATTTTCGGAATTTTCAAATTAAATTTCAGGCGTTATAAAACATCCAAAATTAATTTTGTTTATTGATTTAGATGTAGAATTTTATTCTCTAAAACTTCTATTTGAAGATTTTCTTTCTAAAATACATCGGGAAGCAGGAAATTACCAAAGTATGTTTTTACATGTTAAATCTGTATGACCGAGAGGTCCGGTCACCACCCGGTATACTTCAGTTGATTTAAAATTAATAGGTATTGAAAAATTATATCAAATTTTTTTTTAATAATAATTACTAGAGAAATAAGCGGCTCTGGACATTCAACGTTTGTTTGATTCTTTCCAGTGCTAATACCACCCCGCTGTGTTTATGAGTATCGTAATGAGGGCCAGAGAGTGTACAGATTACAATACCCTAAACTAACAGGTAACACCTTCTAATAATTTAACGTTATTTTAATAAGCGAAGCCAATAGTAACCTATAGTTCACAACGAACTAGTTCGTTTAGAGAAAGTGGCATAGTTCGTGTTATTCGCGATTAGTTTTTATGAAATACAATGACAAAGCGCAAAGAATGAGCTATATTGTATTTTGTATTCGTTGTAGGAGCTATTCGTTCAACAATATCAATTTGAAATGATGGAAATAAGTTCGTTTTTATAAGAAATCCCGAAAACCAGTTAGCGAAGAATAACAAAGAATTAGTTAAAAATTTACTAGTTCGTTTTTCTGGAAAACGAACTAAGCGAAGCGAATAAGTTAAAGTTCAAAACGAATTATAGTTCAAAACGAAGTAGTTCGTTTACAGAAAGTGACATAGTTCATCTAGTTCAGTAAAAGTGAATAGTTCACTTGAACTATTCGGTCACGAACTATCCATCTCTACTCTATAGAGTATTATCAATCTTTTAAAATATGCAAAAGTTGACTGTTTGGGGCTCTTGCCTAGAAAGGTCACGACCATCCCATTTCAAATTACTTAGTCACCACCTATAATATGACGATATGAAATTTACGAAATTATTTATCAAAAATGTAATTTGTGTTAATTGTTAATAACTACAGCTATTTAAATATTAACCTTGTAACACCGATATTACTATCGTGTGTTCATTATACCTACGACGTCATTCGAGTAGAAGATGGGAGGGATTCGAAGCGATAAACAATACGTAAATTATAAATAATTTTAAAAAGCATTGAAAATAATTAAATATTTTAAACATATTTGGGATTTGGGTTACCTGAAGTGCCAAAAAAAATTATATTTATCAGATCAGGTACGACGAAATTAAGCCGAGCGACCTCGAGTACATTTACACTACGTTAGGTTGTAAACGCCAGATAAAAATTTATACCATTGCGTCGCAGATGGCACAAAGGCGGTGGATGTGCAAACGATGTTAATTTTTCCCGTATCAGAGGCAGAATCTTAAAAATTCGTAACACTCTGACACGTGTAGAAAAACCTATCGTTACAACCTAAATATTATTCTACTTATACTCCGTTGTCGAAAATGTATAGAGTGACTCATTTTAAGAAAGACAGCCACGGGAGGTGAAACGTGCAGGACGGATAGGCACACGCCTATGGATTGATCCGTCCTGCACGTTTCACCTGCCGTGGCTGTCTAAGTTCTTAAAATGAGTCACTCTATACATTTTCGACAACGGAGTATAGATATGCCCATAAATAAATAAATAATTCAAATATTTCCACTTGGAGCTTTGTGTTAAGGGTGCCGTCTTCCCATGTTATTCTTCCATAAGAGCTAGGTACATACTTTTAAAGAGAACGGCTTAAGCGATTGCACTGAAATTTTTTCAGAGTTAATATAACGGTACATAGTTTCTAATGAAAGATTTTGAAAATCTTAGTGCCTATAGTTTTTCCAAAAAACAAATAAAAAGTATCGAAAATTGAAGAAAATTCATGAGCTTGTCTCCTATAAGAAAGGGTCATATGCTGATGCCGGATCCGAAAACCGGAATAAATTTTGACTATTAGTTTTCTTTAAAAGTAAGTCCAAAGAAAATTTTGGAAAACGCAAACGTGGGGCGTTGCTTTAAAGATACTAGGTAACATTTTCCAACCAATGGGCATCCTGCTTCATCCATCGATGTTATTTATGACTTGTGCCTTTTGAATCACAAAAGGTTCGAAATTGTGGGTGTATCCAATTCTGGATTGTAATTATTGTTCCGTCCACGGATATTTTTTGAGACGTATACGACGTACTATGTACGAATTAGAACAATAGTAGATTATATACTTAGATTATATACTATACTTATATATATATTATTATATACTTAGAGTACATTATTGTACTCCTTCAATTATTTGGAACTTGGAAGCAATGCATATCAGTTTATTTTGCTTGAAAAGTAGAAGTAAGCGTAGGCCAAGGGTTTTTTACAGTGTCGTATTTTTACTTTTACTATATAATTATTTTTTATTACCTTTTAAAGGGTGCAATAATTTGAACAAAAGGATTTTCAATGATGTTTACTATAAGAACTTCTTTTGACTTTTTCTACCTACTAGTAGCCATTCAATTAGAAAAACAGACTTCTGAACATGAATGAAAATGACCGTAGATGTAGTAAATTTTTAGTTGACCTATTTAAAAATTTGGTTAGTAATGTTTATTGCTTGGTTATTTAAAATGTATTACGCAATGTTTCTTTGTCTGTTGACACTAGTTTTGTTAATTATGGAAAGGTGTAGTTCAATAAAAATAATTTTTTTATAGGCCGACACATTTTTATTTTTATTATTCTGTTTTTTTTATAAAGAAAAGTTTCAAAAAGTTAAAATAATCCGAACTAAAGGATTTTTTAAATTGGGTTAGCAAAGGTTTATTCTTTGGTTATTAAAAATGTCTTATGCAATTTTTTATTTTCTAGGAAGGAGCTTACTTTGCCTTCTTATTATGATGCATCATAAAACGAACCTTTAGGAAATTAAAAAAGACTAGAAAAAATGACAACGAGTAGGTACTGAAGTATAGTGAAAACGTATTTGGATGAAGTTGGCGTTTTAACTCCTCAGCGGGGTATCAGCTTTATGTCAATACACACAATCACCCCATCGTAAATCAGAAGCTGTAGCTGTGAGCATTGTATATAATTTTACCCCTTTAGGTAGTCGCCGATAAGCAGGTAGCTGGACAGAAATACTCATTATTCTTTATATTAAATTTATGTAAGTATTTGAAATGAAATTTATATAGATACAATTAGTTATGAAACTTTTAATAACTTAATTAAATACTGCTAAAATTTAACCTGTTATATATATACAATTACTAATATTATAAAACATATAATTATTTAATTAAATATCACTGCTAAAATTTAACCTGTTACATACAAATTACTATTTAGTTATATAACATTTAATAATTCAATTACAAATTAGCGCTAAATTTGTTAATTACGTCTCTTTCAAGATAGCAGTTTTTCCTAACGCAGGATTCTTCTTCGACAGACCTTCAAGAAATAAAGGTACAACAACAGTAATTATTTATTGGCATTTAGTAGAAAATTTTAGAATAAGATGACAACAAAAAATAATTCACAAAATTCAAATTCATAAAATAATAATCTGTTATTGCTAAAAGTCAAATTTAATAAATATTTAACCCGCATCCAGTTTATAGTGACTTTCAAACATAACATAATATTAGTAATTGTATATATACAGGGTGTCTGTAAAAACACCTTACAACGCTTTAGGGTGAAGTTATAGGATAATATTAGACCGATATAACCCAATTTACCTATATGCAAAAGTGCATCATTACCAAGTTACGGCTCTTCAAAGTTGGCGTTTTAAAAACGTATTTTCTTTATATCGGAAGAACCGTTTCGGATAAAAGTTCAAATTATGGACAACGTTTTTCACTTATAGGAAGCTATAATTCTACAAAGTTTAGAGGAAAAAGATACACGGGAAATAACCCAATCACTGAATCGTTAATACTAACAGTTAAATATCTTTTTAATTTGTTAATGAATTGTAAAATTGACTACACAAGATGAAACGAAATTTAAAAATTAGTAATTTTTGCCTCTTGAGATTTTATCATAAGGCTTTTGGTTTTCTAGATAATAGGAAAAATGTTTCTAATAAAAGCTATTGAATGCAATAAAATTCAACACATTTTCTAATTTGCTTTTATTTTATGGCGACTAGATAATTTGTTGATTTTTATTGCAATTAATAGCTTTTATTAGAAACATTTTTCCTATTATCTAGCAAACCAAAAGCCTTACGATAAAATCTCAAGAGGCAAAAGTTACTAATTTTTAAATTTCGTTGCATCTCGTGCAGTCAATTTTACAATTCATTGACAGATTCAAAAGATATTCAACTGTTAGTGTTAACGATTTAGTGATTGGTCTATTTGTGGTGTGTCTTTTTCCATTAAACTTTGCAGAATTATAGCTTTCCATAAGTGAAAAACATAGTTCATAATTTGAACTCCTATGCAAAACAGTTCTACCGCTATAAAAAAAATACGTTTTTAAAACGCCAACTTTGAAGAGCCGTAACTTGGTAATGGTGCACTTTTGCATATAGGTAAATTGGGTTATATCGGTCTAATATTATCCTATAACTTCACCCTAAAGCGTTGTAAGGTGTTTTTACAGACACCCTGTATAACAGGTTAAATTTTAGCAGTATTTAATTAAGTTATTAAAAGTTTCATAACTAATTGTATCTATATAAATTTCATTTCAAATACTTACATAAATTTAATATAAAGAATAATGAGTATTTCTGTCCAGCTACCTGCTTATCGGCGACTACCTAAAGGGGTAAAATTATATACAATGCTCACAGCTACAGCTTCTGATTTACGATGGGGTGATTGTGTGTATTGACATAAAGCTGATACCCCGCTGAGGAGTTAAAACGCCAACTTCATCCAAATACGTTTTCACTATATAGTATACATTTTTAGTTGACCGATCAAAATTGGGTAGCATTATTCCTTGGTTACTAAAAATGTATTATGCAATTTTTCTTTGTTTGTTGATACTAGTTTTGTGTCCCCCTTTTTCCAAAAATGTAAAAAAATATCAGTTCATTTTGCTCACTGAGTTATCAATTATAAATATTTACAAAATGTCTTTAATTTAGAATAAATTGAACTAAGGGGAATAAGGAAGTCTTTTCAATGTCATTTTCTAGGAAGTAGCTCACTTTGACTTCTTATATGATGCATCATAAAACGAACCTTTATGCAATTGAAAAAACTGGAAAAAAGAAAAAAAAGTAATATACAATTGTGCCGAAATCCAATAATAGTTACGATTGGCACTGTGAATATTTTTGTATTGGGAGTATTTCCCAACAAATAATAAAAATACGTCAATTTATGTATTATAAGTTTAATAAAGATGCAAAATAGCGATGTGACGAATGTAAATGTTAGAAAGATACTAAACTAAAGATACCTCACAAAAGGTATTTAAAGGGTTTAAACAGGTAAACATTGACAATTGAACATTCTTAAAACTAAATTACAAAGGGCACAACTTAAAAACCCACATTTGGTCTGCAGATTTTAGACCTTTAACAATTCTAAACAAACACGTAAAAACCGACATTTGGTCTCCAATTTTATCGAATTCTAATTTTTATACTTTTATGAATAAAAAATAATTTTTTACACCTATATTATATTCATTGTATTATATTTAACGTATTTTAGTGCAATTCTCATGTTAATTGAATTGTTACTCGTAATTAAATAAATAATTTATTGTTAAGTTTAATTTTTATTTTATTTTTTGCTATAATTCTAACTTTTACAATTTTATGAATAATTTTTTTTCAAACGTCAACAAAATATTTACTCGTTTTATTTTTTTACAATTCTAAAAATAGATCCCAAATCTTTTACCCAGATTTTACTATGAACAGTGGTTGAATAGTTTAGATGTTTTTATTTATGGTTCCTATTTTAGAAAGTAATACTTCTTCACTACATTCATTTAGGTATACGTAGTGGCAAAAAAAGGTTCAATGGGAGGATCTTAAAATCCCTTAAATTTAACTCAGTAAAAATTCGATCACAGCTCCATCTACAGAGTCCCATTAGCAATGCGAGGCGTGGACGCCAACCTTAATCTTTTCTTTTCCACATATTGTTATTGACTAATTTTTGACCAAGAATAATTGGGGGTCGTTTTTTCAAAACTTGCTTTGCCTCAAAAGTAAAATGTTTACAAAAAAACCGTAAACCGTTGTAATTATATTATAAATTTGGTATAAAGAAAATATTGATTTAAATTACCTTAAAACAATCTCTATAGGAAAACATGCGGTCAGTAAAATGAGTAAAATCTTCCGCAATTTTTAAACGATCAAGTTGAAAAAATTCTATCATAGATTAGATAAAATTATCTACCTATTGCATGTTTTTTCAAAGTCCTTAAGATTCTCTAAGTACCCAAAAAAAATCACAAACTTCGACATTTTTTAGCATTAAAATACTGCAAAATAATGATAGTTTTGGTATAATTAATAAGAAATATAGAGATATTTCAACTTATAAAATATATGCACTGGGTAACCTGTTATATTAGCTTTCATTTGAAACAAATTTTATCAAAATTGATGCTTGCATTCAAAAGATTAACTCATTTTTGAAAATTACAACATTTAATGCAAATTTTCGTAGAAACGACAATAACTTGCTCAGCTCTCTGTAATATACAATTATTATTATCACAAAATGGTCCCATAAAGTGTAGCTTCTTAAATGCAGTTGATTTACCAAAAAGCCTGGTAAGATCTAGATTCTAGTATTTTACGTAAACGCCACCCTTGTCGCTTTTTTTCACAAGTTGTTTCAAGAATTGTTTAAAAAACCATAAATTTTAGGAATAAAAATTTCTTTTATTTTTTTTTTAACAAAATCATTTCGTAACTCGATGTAAATTTTAATTTGATTTTTCACGTATTTTTTTATTTTTTTGATCTGACATAAAATAAGGACACAATCCTGTAAAAACTATACCACTTTGATTAAGCGTGGGCGCTTCCCTGCCGATCATAAGTAGGTGCAATTAAAAAGGTCTGCTACTATCAGTTAAAATGTACTAGTTGTAAAAGCTTAAATTATTTTTGATAATAGTTAAAACCCATTAAAAATGGAGATGATCTAAAACGTATAAACAGCCTTTAATTTCCTAAAAACAATAATTACAAAGCTATCAAAAAAAGGTTTACTTCTCTTGATCTTTAATCACTTCAGCTTAAACCTTTTTTAAATAAAGATGAGTGGAGAATAAATTTATTTATAACTAGTAAAGGGTTGGGGCAATGACAAAATATTGTGAAGGTAATTTGTTTATTATAGTATTAGCAAAAACTTTTATTGATAAAAATTTCAAATCCCACGAACACTTTTTCCAAAATTTTGACTTAAACATACAACCATTTTAAGTAGGTAAACGTGGGCTAGTAGGTGGTGACCCAACTGTGGACAGAGAGGTTTGATTTAAAAAAAGAATCATTAACATCGATTCAGTAAAAGCTGCTACAATTACCGTTAAAAAGGGCCTTCGCTACTCGATTTTCAAATAAATCAATTTTACGCCCGAACGACAGGCAAAGTAGCTGTATAGTGGGTTGCCGGGCTTCAGGAATAATATATAAAATGATTAGAAAGCTTTTACTACGGTGTTATTATACTGTGTAATAAAGAATGTGGAGCAACAAGCCAAGCCGTTGCTATATGGTTAACAAATTTCACCAAATTGTGCGAATGAGACGCACTAGAATACCCAGTTGATGCATACAGCTATTAATGTCATACATGAGCGAAATTACTACGCTCCAAGCTTTTAAATTGTTTTTATTTAAAATAAATAAACTCACTATATTTTTCTTACTCGCGTAACCACCCAGGGACAAAACATTTACTAGCCATTGTCCAAAATTAATACTAAATAAAAAAGAAATCGTTTATTATAAAACTTAAAACGCTTGATCTCCATAAGATTCAATGCTAATATACACTTGTTCCAGAGGATCATTGCCGGTGGAGAACTCGGTTAAGTACGCAAAAACACGCAATCTGATATGTAGTGTAGCAACTATCTTTGTTGACGTTGCGTAGTATGACCACGTATGACGCTAAATTGTAACGACGTGTGTCCATTTATCTTGAAATACAGCGGCAATAATCCACTGGAACAACTATAGGTACCAAGCAATAAGGGTAGCGTAGTCTATCTCACTCTCGACCTCGCAGTTGCACTTTGCGGACAAACTGTAACATTTCGCGATAATTACAAGCATATCTCGTTGGGTGACTTTTCTACGTTTTACACCGTGACTATTCCTAAGGCCGAATTTTACAATACACATTTATCCTTAGTTTGTTTAATTTTAGTCTAGGTAGAAAGAAATTTTAACAATAGCTTGAACCGGTTTATACCTACTGAAACTGAAAATAAATCTTAAGGATAAATGTGTATTGTAAAATCCAAATTAAAACTGTCTTAGCTAAACAATGTTTTACAATAGGTTAACACCCCAAATTAACCCTAGAACCACACCGTGAAAAAATTGCATATATCACTCCGTGGGGTTGCACTTGCACACTGTTGCACAGCGAACACGGTATTTAACGGTATGAAACGGTATTTGGGTTGTCCACTGGCAAAGTAACTACTTTTTACATAAAAAGTAAGATTTTACTTTGCCATCCCTCTCAGGTGGGTTTCCTGCCTTCCTCACCAATTAGAAATTTATTATTAACAGCCCTGAGGCCTTAAGCCACTGCCTGTGGAAGCCAACCAGATTTTCGTGTTCGCTGGCACTCAAATAGCTTATTCCCAAAAGATGTGCCTGAATACTATTACCCCATTTTTTCCGTTAAAGGCTCTAGGACTAAAACTTATGAAAGGTGTTTAAATTTCAAATCCCGAACGTCAGATACCACAATTTCAAAACCTACTTGATCTCCGCTAATAATTTTTATTAACAAATTAGCTTATTCGAGTACAAAATTTAAAAGCAAATCCTAAAGTGATCTCAAATGTGTTTTTGGAATCGGGTGTAGAATAGAAAATGGCTGTAGAGAAGTTCTATCAGAATTTTAAAATTTTTGGTAATAATTAAGGAAAACAAATTCTAAAAACTAAAAGTCAAGTTTTTGATTTTTTGTCAATAGCTCAAAAACAAAAGCAGCTGGGGCATTTTTCTTTTCAGATTATTAGTCGGCATAAAATTTTGCAACTTTGCCCCAATTTAACCATTTCTCTATCTCTTCTAATAAGCGACATCCCCATGGTGCCAGTCGAAGAAGAACAAAGAGAAATTCCACGGTGCCACTCTATGACACTAATATCAATTTATCTAAATAAATATTTAACGCATCCAAACAACAGGTGTGTAAACTGATGGTGCTAAATACTCAAGAGTAAAGTTAGATAGACATGACAATGCCATTTTGGCATTGGTGCATGTTTAAGCCGAATTTTATATAGAGACGAGTTGCCGGCGATCGCACGGTAGTATTCTAGGGTTAAAATGTTTCAAAGGTCTCAGTTACAAAATGACTAAGATGAAGATTTAAGACTGCCAAGAAAAATCCTGCAATTGTAGTTTCTCTGGAAAGAAGAGGAAAGGTGAATACAGAGCTAGTTGTGATTGGTCTGCAGGAAGGATATTGGAGGAATTGTGATGTATTCAGAATAGCACGTGGAAAGGCAAACTCGGGTTCCAACCAAATTTAATATATACACACTTTTTAATAATGTATGCAGAATTTTATTGTTATACAAACAATTTTACATCTGATTACTGTTAATCCATGATGTATAACTGTAAACGCGAGTGTGAACATCAGGATATCCTCTTGCACAAGGAATATTAGCAGATACTATTCCAATTTGCTCCAGTGTTGAAGAGTCGACGACGGGTCCACCAGAATCGCCCTAATAAATCGTCATGAATTTTAACATTATTAATATTTGTTTTAAAAAATTTTTACCTGACAAGTGCCTTCTCCTTTTTGAGTTAAAGTGCAGATGTCACCAGCAGGTATTGGATCTTCCTCCTCCCGGCTCAAACGGGTAGAGCACTCGCTATTGCTAATTGTTAGCACGTCTATTTTTTGTAAAGTGTTGGTTCTGGCGGTACCGTATTGCTAAAATTTATTATTTTATCAATTAAGAAAAGTCCAATAAAAGTAAAAGGTACATCAACAAAACCCCATCCAGTAATAGTTGCTTTCGTATTTGGAGAAGAGTCAGTGGATGGTAATGAAATTGGCTGTATGGTATTGCTCCATGTAAGACTTGACTCAAGTTTAACAACAGCGATATCGTTGTCAATGGGAGGTTCAAAGTCTGGATGTTTGTTGATTTTTACTACATTTACTCGAACTCCACCTGAATCCAATTTGTTAGTTCCTGCTAATACTATATAAGCACTGGGATCGCTAGTCCTAACATTAAAAAGAGAGAAGAAGCATTAAATCAAAGATTCGAAGCAGAAGTCGAAGAGTAAAGTGGAAGGGTCGAGTGGAAGGGAAGAGATTTTGACCAAAAATGGTAAGAAAATAAATTTTTACTGACATTAAGCAAAAGATTAGAGCAAAAAATTAAATATTTTACTAACTCTTGAAAACAGTGAGCTGCTGTAAGAATCCATTGGTTGTTGAGAATTGATCCTCCACAGTTGTGCTTATCAAACAATAGAATCGAAACTTGATAAGGAAATTTGCCAGGATTAGCGTCAGTTCCTCCGACTATGTACGTGGATTCTCCTTTATTGTCATTAACCTTCCGACGGACCATTGGGGTCGGATGACCTGAAACGCCACACAAATTTTGTTTCATCGTCAATCAATAATCGCTGCGTTTTGAAACTTGATACTACTATTAAGTAAATTTAACCTTCGCACTACACACTTATCTTTTGTAACGCCGACTACACACTGGGGTTCCAAGAGACTTCACTTTATTTATTTAATTTATGTTAGAAAAGCATAATTGTACGTAAAAATTTTATTGCCATTTTCTAAAATAACTAGTCTATAATGCAAAAACTGAAAAATATTCATTTAAAACCTCTCGGGCACTCAGATAATTGAGGATTTCAGAAAATTTGTATAAAATTCATCGAAAAAATGAGTAGGTACATGGTACATCTAAATATCGGTATTGTAGCAAACAACTTAAAAAAAGAAATATTATTTCAGCAGATCAACTTCATATACAGGGTGTTCGCGAGAAGTAGGCCACTATTGCTATATCCGTTAATATTGAAAATACGAGATCGGTTAAATCAGTAAAGTAGTATAACTTTTTCCGCCGATTGCAATGGTTAGGACAAGAAAATAATTGAACATCTAGTTTTCAAGATATTCACAAAAATAACTTTTTTTTTAAATGGAACACCCTATATAGTTTTATATATTTGAAAAAGACACTGCAGAAAGAGTATAAATTTTCATATGAGTTTTGTCCTAAAATGAAAAATAAAGTACCGATTTTATATCTTCAGTATTGAACGGATAAAGCAATTGTGGCTCACTTGGCATGAGGAAACTGTATTTTTTTTAATTTGGTATCTAAATTTTACCAGGGATTTAAATTTGTATAAAAATACAGGGTTTTCGTGCCAAGGGGTCACTATTGATGTAACTGTTTAATGCTGCAGATACGAAATCGGTAATTTATTTTTCATTTTAGGACAAAAGTTCTCTTGTTCTCTTCGAATACATAAAAATATATAGGGTGTTCCATTTAAAAAGAAGTTATTTTTGTGAGTATCTTGAAAACTAGATGTTCAATTATTTTTTTGTGTTGACCATCGTAATCTGCGGAAAAAGTCATACTACTTTACTAATTTAACCGACCTCGTATCTTCAATATTAACGGATATAGCAATAGTGGCCCACTTCTCGCGAACACCCTGTATATATTACCCTTAAACTTATTTTGGACAAAAATTAAAAAAATTTGCCCCATAAGACACCATGCTAAAACATTTCTATGTACCGATCACACACTGGGGGTCATAGAGCCCCCATCCCGACTTTTGTTGATTACAGCAATTACAGCTAGACTGCTGATGAGATATTTATAAATTTAATTATATCAAATGAATGTAGTTGACGTAACTTAAATTTACAGGAAGTTGCAAGTTTCAAAACGCAGCGAATATTAATTGGCAATGAAAAAAAGTATGCGTGGGGCTCAGAGACCCCAGTATGTAGTGCGAAGGTTAAGTTGCGTTAACTAAATTCAATTGATATACAGATTGGTGAAAATTTTTAGAGACATAGGAAAGTTCTATACATTTACAATGTATTTAAATGTATAATAAGAATCATAATTGCTGTTTTAAAAGTGTGGTTCGGCAGTAAGTGGTGGGAAAGAGCGAGAGCTATATATTAATTTACTACTTTAGGAATTAAATGACCACCATAAAACCACTTAATAATTTGAACTTTTTCAGAGATTTCGTACCTGATGGGCATTTTTAATTAATTTGTTAAGATTTGAAATCAATAATTAATTTAAATTTTATATAACTACGTTAACCCAGTGAATAGAATTATTTTTAAAATAAATTATGTAGTAGGTAATATATGTATGTAAAAGATTATAGGTAAGGTGTGGTTTGTGATAATAATTGTTTCCACTTCTAAGGAACTATTTAAGTGCAATATTGATATTTAATGCATTTATAAATAAGTGCATGGTATTTTTGTGTGTCTCGAAAAATATATGAAGTTGATTTGACGAAATAATTTTTTTTTTAAGTTCTGTTTGCTACATTATCGATATTTAAATAATACTGATTTCTTCGATGCATTTTATACCAATTTTCCCAGATGGAAAAAACTAAAAATTTTTACCTACAATTATGTTTTTCTATATAAAATTTATATTTTTAAGTGGGGTATGTCATACCCCAGTGTGCCTTCCGTGTTACTAAAAAATAAGTGTGCAATCCGAAGGTTAACTTAAAAGAATTTATAAGGATTTATACAAAAATAATAAAATAATTCACAAGCGGGTTAAAGGCCCTTTAGATTAAAAAACGTTAGTTTATTACATACCAGCAGCAGCAAACGGCAGCACATCATAGGTTATCGAAAGCAAAATAAGAATATTCAAGTATGCCCACATTTTACTTAATTTCTCAAAGTAACTAACGTTTGAGCCTTTTATATAAACCGTTAGAAATATTATCACCCTCATTATACGATTCAAATCTAAATTGGTATACTATAATTAGATCGTTAAAAATATATCGGAATGATTAGAAACATTTAAAATAATTAGAATTTTAAAAATTAATTAAAGCCGCCCTTGAATGGTAGGTAACTGCGTAATTGTATACCAAAATATGCCTAAATATGGGCTAGCTAAACTCAAATTCTAAGAAAGTATGAAAGCTGTTTGATGATTTAAAAAAAAATGTAAAATATAAAGATGGATCTAATGCGGTACAGAGGTATTTTCATTTTCTTACTTGATGCGCTTCACAAGCATGACACTTGTAAGCAATTTTCATCAATTTTCATTTCATATTTGAAAAGCCAAGTATTAATAATTTAAAAGAAATGCCTTGTACCGCACTAGAATACACCTGGTACTTTAATTTACAAATTTTTTTTTTTTAAACAGTGACAAATTACGGCGGAATTTAAGTTGGCCGAACCCATTAAAATTACTAGCGGAGCTTACTCCCTTAACCCTCCATTCAACGGGTGAAGCCTGTGAGTGCAAGCAAAAGTGAAAATTGTCTGTAACTTAAAAAAAGAAATACTTTTTACTGTAATATTCTATCTACCTTCTTAACTTGTAATAACTCATATCATCAGCATTTGCTTTTCAAATTTTTTCAAAAAATGAATCCTCTAGGACACAGTTTGTTGTGACAGGCTTCACCCGTAGGTTCGTGTAACTTTGTGATAACCGATTATTTTTGTTATAAAGCATTATTTAAGCGCAAAATTTATCTGCAGACCATAAAAAATAATTGGTTTTAAGTTTCAATGCTTGTTTGTAAATTTTTTGTTTAGGTGACAAGTGCAACATAAGCGAAAATTCTTATTATTTTTCCAGTTTTGTAAGGCTTGGTTATGTATTTAGTACATTGAAGCCTGCTATTTCAGTGAAGTTTAGGCCCTTGCAGTTTGTGTTGAGAATTTTATAATTTAATTTTTTTGTAATTTTCTGCTTATTTGATCAATATACTAAATATGTATTATGATAATTAACTTTATTTTCCTTCAATGTCCATAAAAAACAGTTTTCAATAAAAAATGTCAAAAAAGGATAAAAAATTTAAAATTAAAAAATAATAACTAACAAAAGGACCTACGCTTTAATTCTTCTGTAAAATAATGAAGAATAAGGTAGATTTTCAATTAAAAAAATTTCAGTGCAATTCTTGCACCCTTACTATTTTTTAGCTAAAGATATAAAGTGAGCCTGACAGGCTTCACCCGCTGGCTCGTGTGATTCTAGACCCACCCGTTGGATGGAGGGTTAATAGAAGAAATAAAAAGTTTTATGTTAAATTTAAGGCTCCTCACTAGTAAAATCTCAGGCAATGTTAAAATTGCGCTATTAAGAATACTTTTTAAGCCCACATTTTTTAATTTGAAGTATCTCTCGAAGTTTGTGCATATTTGTATAACCCATCCACACACTAGTGACTTCATTAAAATTTGAAAAAAGTGTTAATTATTGTCTAATTAATTAATTTCTTTAAAATTTCCATGACTTTTTTCGCTATCTAAAATTCATTTTTTTATAACTTATTATATATCGATGGATAGCTTATTAATGTGCTTAAATTGGTGACTTCATGGATTTTCTTCAAAACCTTTGGTTTGTTAATACAGTCGAACCTCTATTTAGTGATCCTCTATTTAGTGATTTCCTCTATTTAGTGATGTTTTTTCGAGGATCTTGATGTTCAAGCTAAATTGCATGTAAAAATACCTCTAAATTATGATGTTAAACTCCTATTTAGTGATCTTTTTTAACAAAATTTTACCTAAAAATATTGAAAATGCAAGAAAAATTTAAAAAAAATTTAAACTAAGCTGGTTGGGTTTCTCCGAAAAAAATTTAAATTCTATATTGTGATGTTTTACTAACAACATTTTACCTAAAGATTATAAAATTTGAATTTGAACACAGAGTAATTGTTTGAACAAGCCATGTTTGAGCTGTACTTTCCCCAAAATGAATAAGGTAGTCTTTTACTGCAGGTAAATTTGTAGGATTTTTACCTGAATTTTACCTAATGTTGAGGTGTTCAAATAAAACCACTTGAATAAAGTCCCGTTAACTTGGGTTTATCCCAAAAATGGCTTTACTTTCTTATTGTAGGTAAAAATATTCATAAGATAAGAGGAAGGGACAATGAAATTTTAAGTAAATGTTATAACTTTCTGGTCTTCTCAGTTTTCCGTCAATTCTTGAATCAAGCAATTTTTATTTATTTATATCTCTATTAATAAAATGATTTTTTTAAGTACACATAGGTGTGATTATTACTTATTTTTTACATTTTAATCCATATTATTTTGTTTCAAAAACATTACTTAAAATGGCTACCAAAATTTTGAACGAACTCTATTTAGTGATGTTTCTATTTAGTGATGTTTTTTGGGGGAACCTTCAACATCACTAAATAGAGGTTCGACTGTAATTAATAATAAACAAAAATTAGTTTTCGCCAGTTTTAAGTTGTTTTCTCCAGGGTTTTAGGCAACCAATTCTACTCTTTTTACCTGAGCCCTTGTCAACAAAAGATACAATACAACAATACAGAGGGTCTAATAGGAGGTCATAAAAGCTTTTACTTCTATTTCTTTTACTAAAACGATAAATCCTTATTGAAATTTGGAATAAAAGTTAGAAATTAACATTTTATCTAATTTTTTTTTAATAGTCGACCGCTTATTAAATAAATGTTATAAATTGTAATCAAAATGTAGATGCAAAATTTTTATAAGATTTTTATAAATTCAATTAAAATCTCTAATTTCTCTAATTTAATAATTTAATTAATTACGTAATAGATACATTATACTAATCTAAGATCATTATAAATTAGCCTCTAACTTTATTATTATTTCCTTTGTTTACTTTTGGGTACTACCTGAAAAAAAGACAATTCTTAGAAGAGGCTAAAAACGACTCGATCTATTACAATCTAAATCTAAATAAACAATACGGGATCTTGATTTTGAACATATCGGGTGACACAGGGGTTTGGAACACTCTTATAACTCCGTTATTTATCAACATATCAAAATGAAATTTGGTGTGGATTATATTTACATAAATTGCAATTGTTTTAACTACTTGTGAAAATTCTGTCACTTCCGATTACGCCGGAAATGAAGTTAACTTTTGATTTTCAAATGGAACACCATAAATATTTTTACTTTTATGCAACCTACGTTAAATTTTGAATACAGTAGCATCAAAAAATTAATTTTATAAGCAAAAAATACTTTTTTTTTTCAAAAAATAATCAGTTGTTTAGAGTGCTGTGATGTGGTATAAAATCATCGGTGAGAGGTAATTGTACTATGGAAATTATGTTTGCACCACAAAAGTTACAGGTAGGTGTTGTGCAGCTTTCAGAAAGTATTGTACGAGTCTGTAAAGAAAGCGTTAGGGGCAAGGGAGCGGGGCTATTATCTCTATGGAAACCATAGACGCCGTGAGTTTGATTTTTACTGCTATTTAGTAATTAATTTTTATTGAATTAAATTCTTAGCAACGCCAATGAAGTAGACGGTAAAGTGCAATCGTCCAAACCAGTCGTCATTATAACGTCGCGATGTTATCTTTATAATTTATTTGTGTAACTGCATTAATAAAGCGGCACAATTAATATGTATGTAAAATCAAGGAACGTAATGCAAATTGTGAGTTCCGCTATTTAATTGTAATAGACAGAACCCGCATTCCTTAGATACGTTTTCTCTCCAGATTCGTGCAATAATTTAGTTACATTTTCCTCAATAACTTCATTTTTTCAAATGGCGTCATATCATTTAAAAGTGTTCCATTTAAAAATCATAAGTTTGCTTTATTTCCGGCATAATCGAAAGTGACAGAATTTTCGTAAGTAGTTAAAACAATTGCAATTTATGTGCATATAATCCACACCAAATTTCATTTTGATATGTTGATAAATAACGGAGTTATAAGAGTATTCCAAAAACCCCTGTGTCACCCGGTATAAGTACCAAATATTGGTTTTACTACAGTTCATTTAGCATTAGACTCAGGACTAATTTGCCTAAAGTTGAAACCTTTGCTACTGTGTAGTACTTATAGCCCTTATTATCATACTCAAAGTCACCATCCCTCCGAGGGAGGGAATACCCCCAAAATTCACTGACTACTTAGTTTTCGAGATAATCGTATAAATATGATAAAACTGTTATACACTTTGAAAAATCGCAAATGAGACTTTTTCGTATAATTTTCTCCTCTTCAATTTTTGACTCTTTATAATTTTTCGTTTACTAACTAGTTTTCCAGATAATTGCAAAAATGTGATAAAAAGTGTAATTTTTTTTATGTTTTTTGTTATCAAGGTTATCACGTACCGTCATCTGCGTTGATCTTTCGTAGTTGACAGATCAACGCAGGCGATGGTTGAACCGATTGACGGATTCAAAATTAAAAGAGCATAATCGACGCCTTTTTAAATTCTGAACAGAGTACCTATTTTCAATTTTGCAGTAAAACAATTAGGTTAGCCAATATTTTGCACTAGTCTAGTTTTACATGGGAAAATTTTATATTCAAGATCAAGATAACACGCCGTATAAGATTAATTTCTAATAAAAGACTTGTTTTTCTAAAGTTCTTTTTTAAACAATTTTCGAAGTGGCCGTTTACGCACTAATCGCAAATCCAAAATTTCTAGTAGCAACAGCAACGCAGTCATAAAATTTTTTTATTAATCTTTTCTATTTGTTTGTAAATTTAATATTCACAGTCTCATTCTCCATCCTAAAATTTCTTTTGCTTTTAAAAATATAAATATATAGCCTGCAGCAACCAAAGGATTAAACACAATAACACAATGGTTATTGCTTTTGGGTGCAGAGAGCCATAAAATTTTACCTGGATCTTTAAACAGTGATACAATGGTTACATCTCGGGTTGCCTAAAAACAGGCGCTTCCTAAAAATCTGAATTATGCTCAAGTTTGAAATAAAAATTTACTAGTGAGGAGCCTTAACCCTGACTTTAGTTCGGCGAGAGCTCTACAGTACCAACTGTTAACTAGGAAACTTAAAATTTTCATTAATTGGTCAGATTTACAAGGTGTCTCTGAAGTAGAAGTGGGTCAGAGCGAGGAATTGTAGTTCATTTTGCTGAATAGTTCACCGAAATGAACTAGTTTAATTGAATAGTTCAAAATCAACTATAGTTCATCAATGAACGAATGAACTATATCATCGATATAAATAGTAGATATCATCGATGAACTAAATAGTTCATCAATGTTAAATGTTACTTAATATGACGTATCGCCCTGTCTGTTGTAGTAGGGTGGTATAGTGCACGTAAAGATATTTCAAGGTTCTACCTGCAAGTTTAGGGCATTATAATCCGTACACCCTCCTTACGAAGCTCATACACACAGCGGGGTGGTATTAGCACTTCAAAGAATCAAACAAACGTTGAATGTCCAGGACCACTTATTTCTCTAGTACATAATTTGAAAAAGAATTTTTTTAAATAATTTTTCTTTATTCGAAATCAACTAATATAAAAGCAAATTACTATAGTGCGGGTAGACATAAATGAAAAGCCATAAAAAAATTTACCTGAGTATTTTACATTATAAGCCGATAAGTACACAAAGCTGGTGAAAGTATAAGCAAAAAAAACAGAGCCCGACTAAATTTTAAATTATTTATTTATGATTTTTACAAAGCATGGATTATTTTGTCTTCAATTCTTCGTTACTAAAATACACCTACTATTTTCAGAAAAGGTTTAAATACAACCCATCACCAATTGCAAGAGACACCCGCTGTGCTACCTGTGGAGAATTCTAAGGGTGTCTATTACAAGCTTAGGGTTCTGCCTGAGGGCATTTTCAAATATAGTTATGGCTTCTATACCACAAAATTGTGATATTTGCAAATCTGACCTGGACCTTTCAAAGAATTTCTAGTAGGCAATTAAGTGGGTATAGGGTGACCTGTTTAAGACGATTAAGGTGATTGTATAATTCCAGAATTTACTTAGGACTGCAGAAACTTTTTATACCAGTAAACTGCATGATAACAATTTTGTGCTGTTAAGATGAACTGGAAGTTAGTTGTGGTTATCGTAATGAGGGTGTACGGATTACAATACCCTAAACTAGGAGGAAGAACCTTCAAATTACTTTACGTGCACTATTCCATACATCAAATAGCTGGACCGGGGTTGATTAGAGAAAAACATAAATATAATAATTGCCTTAAAAATCATAAAATAAGTTAAATTTCAAAGGACCTAGTATGTAGTTATTCTAGTTCTTGTTACCTCTAGACATAAATTTAACAAAAATACCGCTATATGCTTTTTCAGGCGGTGAAATACAAGTTGAAGTTGGTAAAAATTAAAATTTCACAAACATGACCTATTATACAAAGATAAAATTACCTGCAAGGGACAGATATTTATTTAAAAACTAGATTTAAAAGGATTTAAAGGGCGAAAGTAAATAAACTAATGGAACAAAGTGCAAAAAAGGAAAGTACCGAATTCATTTTTTTGTCACCCCTAAACCCACCTGATTACCTACTATATACTTCAGTTGATTTAGAATAGGTATTGAAAAATTATTTCAAATTTTTTTTTAATAATTACTAGAGAAATAAGCGGCTCTGGACATTCAATGTTTGTTTGATTCTTTCAAGTGCTAATACCACCCCGCTGTGTTTATGAGTATCGTAATGAGGGTCAGAGGGTGTACACTGTACCAGATTACAATACCCTAAACTAACAAGTAACACCTTGAAATAATTTAAAGTAATTTAATAAGCGAAGCAAATAGTAACCTATAGTTCAAAACGAACTAGTTCGTTTAGAGAAAGTAGCATAGTTCGTGTTATTCGTGATTAGTTTTTATGAAACACAGCGACAAAGCGCAAAGAAGGAGCTATATTGTATTTTGTATTCGTTGTAGGAGCTATTCGTTCAGCAATATCAATTTGAAATGATGGAAATATTCGAAGCGAATAAGTTGAAGTTCAAAACGAACTATAGTTCAAAACGAATTAGTTCGTTTACAGAAAGTGTCATAGTTCAACTAGTTCAGTAAAAGTGAATAGTTCACTTGAACTATTCGGTCACGAACTATCCATCTCTACTCTAGAGTATTATCATTATTATCAATCTTTTAAAATATGCAAAAGTAGACTGTTTGGGGCTCTTGCCTAGAAAGGTCAGGACCATTCCATTTCAAATTACTTAATAACTACCTATAATAGGACGATATGAAATTTACGAAATTATTTATCAAAAATGCAATTTGTGTTCATTATTATTAACTACAGCTATTTAAATATTAACCTTGTAACACCGATATTACTATCGTGTGATCATTATATCATTATACCTACGACGTCACTCGAGTCGAAGATGGGAGGGATACGAAGCGATAAACAATACGTAAATTATAAATAATTTTAAAAAGCATTTAAAATAATTAAATATTTTAAATATATTTAGAATTTGAGATACCCGAAGGGCAAAAAAAATTAAAATTATATAAATAATTTTAATTTATCATATTATCATTCATTCAGCTTTAGTGGTGATTAACTTAACCTTTCAGTACTAACACTCGGTGTCACAGACCGACGAGTTTTATTTTTATTAATATCTTTGAAATACGAACTGCTAGGGTTGGGAGGTTATCAGTACCTTTAAACTAAATGCTCTCACACATTTTTTTGAAGTTTGCAAGCATAAGTTTGTAATGGTTCAATTATAATAATTGAATTCGGTCTGAGAGACCGACGATAGTAAAACAGTAACTAAAAATTTTAAATATTTTTTCTAAATTTTTAAAATTTTTTAGTTAAAAATTATTTTTTTCCACTTGTCTTGAATAGAAATAGGATAACAAAAAAACAGAAGAGATTTTTGCATTTACTTCAATTAATAAGTAGCTTTTTTGGTGCATGCGGTAATATGCTCTATATGTTCTAACATGTAAAATGCGACAAATGTTCTATCCAAAATATCTCAGCTATTGTTGAAGATGAAAAAAATATTTTTACTTTTTTAGAAGTGTTGTTCCTAGGTTTGTTTATAATATTACTAGTTATTAAAAAATTTTGTTTAATTCGTTTGAAATCGCTTATTTAATTTATGCATCTTTTTATTTTTGTTTATTTTTATAAAAGTGAATTTTGGTTATTAAAATGAATTTTTTTTTGCTAAAATTATATTAAGTATACAGAAAAATTACTAAATATTTGAAATAATTTCTATTTGCAATAAAAAAGTTGTAAAAAATACGTTAAAAAAAATTAAAACTAAGCGCGGTCTGTGAGACCGGCGTTAGTATGGATGTTATAGGATGGCATGTTAGTACTGGAAGGTTAATATCAACACAAAGACGGTTTTACAATCTTTAAGGGACAGAGCATCTTATACCTGTTATTTTGAAACTGCCTAAGGGTTTAAAAACAGGGTTGTTTTAAGAAAAAATTTTAAATACAACAATAATTTACATATTTATGACAAATATATTTGGACTCAAAAATATGTCAATAATAGCCTGTTTTAAATTTTAAAACCTCTCTATTTCTACCACAATACGACCTGTCAATAGCTTTGTTGCGGTCCTTTTTGAAAATTAGGGCTATTGTTAAAGTACTTATGGAGGCAAAGCCATAAAAGCAATTTATTTATTTTTTTTCTATACAACCTAAATATTATTCTACTTAAGATATGCCCATAAACAAATAAATTATTGAATTATTTCCACTTCGAGCTTTGTGTTAATCTTTTCTTTTCCTTATATTGTTATTGACTAATTTTTGACCAAGAATAATTGGGGGTCGTTTTTTCAAAACTAGCTTTGTCTCAAAGCTAAAATGTTTACAAAAAAACCGTTGTAATTATATTATAAATTTGGTATAAAGAAAAAATTGATTTAAATTACCTTAAAACAATCTCTTATCTAATGTCTTTTCTGAGAATATAAATGTGAAAAATATTTTTTGGAAAATTTGTCAAAACAACGTTATTGCAAAACTAGCTTTTGTAACCTTAAAAGGCTGTCTTTATCCGCATTCGCATAGCTCAAAACGTTTTCACAATAATTATAATTTCTCCAATTTGCGTCCGATAAATTTGATTTTTATATTGTAACTCCTTAACGTAGAATTACCTCGAATAGTGTCGCCCTTTTTCCCAAATATCAAAAAACGATCAAAATAAATCGAAAAAAAGTACCTTCTAAAAAAATTTAAAAATAAACCTATCAACCCTTATATTTTTGAAAAGAGAAAAAAATTAGCTTTTTAAAAACATAACATTGAGGTTAGGTTTGTATTTAAAAAAACATAAGTTTGGATCATATGAAAACAATGAAAAAAACGAGCCAGTATGTACCACCTTCCCCTATACCACTTTGATTGAGCGTGGGCGCTTCCCTGCCGATCGTAGGTGCAGTTAAAATCAACATGGTCTTTTGCTACTATCAGTTAAAATGTACTATAGTTGTAAAAGCTTAAATTATTTTTGATAATAATTAAAGTCCATTGAAAATAGAGATGATCTAAAACGTATAAACAGCCTTCAAATTCCTAAAAAAAATAATTACTTACTAAAGCTATCAAAAAAAGGTTTACTTCTCTTATTCTCTTGATATTTTATCACTTTCGCTCAAACCTTTTTTAAATAAAGATGAGTGGAGAATAAATTTATAACTAGTAAAGGGTTGGGGCAATGACAAAATATTGTAAAGGTAATTTGTTTATTATAGTATTAGCTAAAATTTTTATTGATAAAAATTTCAAATCCCATGAACACTTTTCCAAAATTTTGACTTAAACATACAACTTTTGAAGTAGGTAAACGTGGGCTAGTGATGACCCAACTGTAGACAGAGGGGTTTGATTTAAAAAAAGAATCATTAACATCGATTCAGTAAAAGCTGCTACAATTACCGTTAAAAAAGGCCTTCGCTACTCGATTTTCAAATAAATAAATTTTATGCCGGAACGACAGACAAAGTAGCTGTATAGTGGGTTGCCGGGCTTCAGGCGTAATATATAAAATGTTTAGAAAGCTTTTACTACGGTGTTATGCTGTGTAATAAAGAATGTGGAGCAACAAGCCGTTGCTATATGGTTAACAAATTTCACCAAATTGTGCAAATGAGACGCACTAGAATACCCAGTTGATGCATACAGCTATTACTGTCATACATGAGCGGAATTACTACACTCCAAGCTTGTAAATTGTTTTTATTTAAAATAAATAAACTCACTATATTTTTGTTACTCGCGTAACCACCCAGGGACAAAGCATTTGCTAGCCATTGTCCAAAATTAATACTAAATAAAAAAGAAATCGTTTATTATAAAACTTAAAACGCTTGATCTCCATAAGATTCAATGCTAATATACACTTGTTCCAGCTGATCATTGCCGGTGGAGAACTCGGTTAAGTAAGCGAAAACACGCAATCTGATAGGTAGTGTAGCAACTATCTTTGTTGGCGTTGCGAAGTATGACCACGTATGATGCTAAATTGTAACGACGTATGTCCATTTATCTTGAAATACAGCGGCAATGATCCACTGGAACAATTTATTATAAGTACCAAGCAATAAGGGTAGCGTAGTCATAAATAAATATAAATAATATAAATAAAATATAAATATGGAGGAATAAATTCAAAAATGAATATTTTTAGGTAGTCAGTAAAAGTTTAAAAAAAATATAGTAAATTAATGAAAATTTGTTGTAATCATATTGTAAACTTTATAAATGTAAAGAAAATTGCATATTTTGAAGTAAAAATATACTCCTGGACAAAAATATTGCTTATATTTTTTTATTTTTCTTTGCTTTTTTGCTATTATGTTTTATGCGTAGTCTTGCGTATACTCAACTTCAAACTAGGTTTGGGGTGGGCAATATTCGTCTGATTACAAAATTGAAATAGTTAAATATATCTGTTTCACTTACTATCGGCGTATGAAAGGAGATAGCAAGCTTTAACAAACGTCGACCATACAATTAAATGTACCTGTCGAAAACGTAGGTCGTAGCAATTTCTACATTATTTCAAACTTAAACGTCAGATTTTACAAATTTATATAATTTATAAATTAAATGCATTAAAATAGGGAGATTAAGGTAAGTATTAAACAGCAAGTATACATTACAACCTTTACAAATATGCAGAAAAATTGTTTTTAAATGCTAATTATTTGTAGATATCATAAAATTAACTTGGTAAAAAGAAACATAACCTCACAAATTCAAGCTGGTTTTTGTAAAAAGCCTATTTAAAACATGTAAAGTACTTCATTGTACATAATTATCTATCGATTTGAATTATTATTGTAACCATGTAAGTTATCCATGTTCCAAGAAGATGAAACTTTGAAAAAATAAGTTGGAAAATCTCTAACAGGTAAAATAGTTTAATAATTATATAAATCAGTAATATTGGTATCAACTTTTGTTGCAGGTGAGATGTTCATTCTACGATAGGAATAAATGGCATTTACTTTTGTACTTTGAGCTTAATGTAACTGGTAAAGCAAATGAACCTATTAGAAAAAACTAGCATCAAAGAAAGATATTTCTATAATTTCAAGTTAAAAACATATTCAAAGTATTTTGTTGTAAGCCAATTGGGTGGCATAAAAATTAATGTAAATAGTACATAACAGTAAATAATTAATGTAAAATTTGCTGTAATACGAAACTTTTTTTGTTTGAATGCGTTAAATCAAAACAGATCGTTTAAAAGAGTTTGTCTAAAAATATGGTAGTATTTTGGCAATAATTTAATTGTGTTATAAGATTTTGTTGTTTAATTAAAGTGACTGTTATTTTATTAAATATAAATTAAAAGATAAGTTCGTTTATTTAATTTGTGTACCGGTTTCTGGTGTTTTACCATACCCCTATCATCAACACGGTAAAATAAGCCATCGGTAAGCATGGTACATATGTTTGAAAAAACTTAAAGCATATTATAATTTCATTAGTAGTCGTCACAAAAACTATTTTTACTTTTTAGGAAGCTGACGCATTAAACACTTGAAAAAGCTTTAAACACTAAATAAATTTTTTTATTAGATTACATATCTTTTAAATATCTTGTAGGAGTTAATACTATAAGATATTTAATTCATAAATAACTGGTTGAGATGCTACAGTTTAAGCTACACTTTGATGCACTTTTATCGAGAAATCAAAACTCGAAGGTGCTGCTTACAACATTGAATATAAGGAAGCTCATAAACTAAATAGAAAATCGCTTTAAGATGTAGTGACTACGTTTCGAAAGGAAATCGTTGTTGGACTGCAGTTACATTTAGGTCTTATCGCTTCTGCATTACGAGCTTCGAAATTTCTTTTTAATTGTGCTTTTTATCTCTTCGAACTTTGTGTGTACCTAACATATTGCGAGGCAAATTACTATTTTGTGTGTAAAACTTAGTTCTTGGCCATCAGCTGACTTCTTGTCTTGCTATGCTATGATTCGACATTCGTTTTATGTGAAGTTTGTAGATCTTCTTGATTGATATTTTATAATTTTGCCAGTCACTGCTACGGATAAATTATGCAAATTAAAATTACCGCACTGGCCATATTGTAATGTATATTATAAAAAATATACACACCTAGTAATGTGATTATCACTTATTAATTATTATCCTGCTAACTAATAAAACAGAACAACGCATAACCTCACATGATTTTAAATAAAAATACTATTTGTATGAAAACATCTTGGGTTCGAACAACTCTACCAATAACAAACACGTCACTAACTACTAATCAACTTATAAAAACTGATTAATAAACGCAAAATTTGAACGTGTATTGAAAATTATAATTTTGTAAATTTATTTAGCTCATTCTTCAAATTAGGCGGCAGATATTTCAAATATCTAGAAACATTTAGGTCAATTATTGGTACCACGTAAAAACACTAAAAAGTTGAACACAGCGACATACGTTCTTCAAAATTTAATCCAGACGTTGCTTATCCCCTCTCAACTCAAACCTACTTTGGAGTTGACTATACAGTAGCATATTGAATAACATCATGTAACATGTATTTCGACATCTAAAGTTGGTTATACTTTGTTTCTATCAGTGGATTAGCCACCACGTTTCAAGTAAAGTCAACATTTAATAATGTTGATGGCTAATTGCGTTATTTACAATGACTTACCTTTTCTTTTACATTCTGAGACTGACATTTCTAGTTTTTCGTGTATTTTGAGTAAGTAAGATTCAACATCTAAGTGAATTGGATGGGGTAAAGCAGGCACTTTAGCTATGAGAAGAACAAAAAAAAAAAACATCATCCATGCTACGTATAATCATCAATCGACAGTTTCTAGTGGCTAAAGTGATGCAAAGAGACTGAGTAATACCAAAGACCATATAGAAGAGACTACCAAAACCTATACAGGTTGATTCAAATTCGTGGGCCACTATGGGGATTTCGGAAACTGTAAGAGATACAAAGTTGGTTAAATGGGGGCAAAGTTGCGTAATTGGATAGCGAATAATCTTCAAAAAAGAAAATTAAAAAATTTCCATTAGGTCCCGGGATTTATGGAAAAAAACGAAATTTTGGAAAACCTTATTTATTTTTTTCTGAAGTTGTTTTCAAAGATATCAGAAACGTAAAAACACATTTTCCTTGCACCTTTTTTGTCTCTACAAGATGGCGATTTTAGATTTTTAAAACAACGTTTCGGTTTTGAATTACCATCATCAACTCTAAAATTTTAAATACGGACCTGCATTTTTTATTTTATTTTTGAGTTTAACTTTTTATTATAAAAGCAATGACGTATCAAAAAATGCAGGTCCGTATTTAAAATTTTGGAATTGATGATGGTAATTCCAAACCGAAACGTTTTATCGAAAATTTAAAATTGCCATCTTGTAGAGACAAAAAAGGTGCAAGGAAAATGTGTTTTTATTTTTTTGATATCTTTGAAAATAACTAAAAAAAATTAATGAGATTTCCAGAAATTTTATAATTTTAAATAAAAAAAAAATTTTTTTTGGGCACGTCATTGCATTTATAATAAGGAGCTAAACTCAAAAATAAAATAAAAAATGCAGGTTCGTATTTAAAATTTTAGAGTTGATGATGGTATTTCAAAACCGAAACGTTGTTTCAAAAATCTTAAATTGCCATCTTGTAGAGACAATACAGATGCAATGAAAATGTGGTTTTAGTTTTCTGCTATCTTTGAAAACAACTTCAGAAAAAAATAAATAAGATTTTCCGAAATTTCGTTTTTTTTCAGAGATCTCGGGACCTAATGGAAATTAAAAAATTTTTTTTTTTGAATATTATTCGCTATTCAATTACACAACTTTGTCCCCATTTAACCAACTTTGTATCTCTTACAGTTTACGAGATCCCCATGTTGGCCCTCGAATTTGAATCACCCTGTATATTAAAAAATGTGAAAAGGGTTTTTAAGGTCAAAATCGCTTAAAATCTCTCGAAAGGTAAACTTGTTTTATCCCTTTCTTCGTTGCTCGCGCCTCGACAAGCTATCTTATTCACTCGAAAATACCCCGGTGACTAGCGACATCTTCTGTAGCGAGGATTGTTGGTCACATTCGGTCATTTAGTAACAACAACTATTTAAATGTTACAGGGTAAAATATAAAACTAAAAAACAAATGTGCAATATTTTTGTACAATCTCGTTCATAACAAATGGCCACCCCAGTCAATACGCCTAGCGCGAATTGTGGATGCAACCGTCACAACACCCCCTACTTAAACTGAGGGGTAAGTTTATTTTCTCAACAAGATGCCAACAAGTAATAAATCAACAACTTCCCCTTTTTTGGTCGTTTTGTAACTGTAGGAAAGAAATAAGTTGTCTCAAATTCTAAAAGTGGCTTATTTTTACTTGAACCATATTGGATTATCGTATAACCTTTTTTAGACTAACTAAAATAAATAAAAAATAATTATTAAGTACGTAATTAATTCATGTTTTTTTTTTATTCGCGCTTAATTTTGCAACGCGTTGTTCGATTTGAATGATTCTGTTAATATTTTGAAATTAACCTGAATTAATCTTTTTGAGTAAAAAGATAGTTTCCTAAGTAGGAACTATATGTATTTATTAATTACTGCACTGCTAAAAAAGGAACAGATAAATATTTGTTTTATGAATTATTTAGAAAAGATGTTGTTTTTGTAGTTTATTAAATAGGGATAATTGTTTTTTATCAAAAATTACTAATGTGTAAATTAGTATAATTACGCTTCCCATTAAAAATATTATTCAATTTACAACAGATGGTTTTCACTTTTCACATAATAACCCCCGATTTTATAATCAAATTAAAATAGACTTTAATTTAAATAAAGGAAACTTTATCTTGAACTTGAAATTTCTGTCTCTAAAGAATTACATTACCTGCGCTTTTTATGACGTTATGAGTAAAAAGATACAAAGGATTTCTTTAAGGTTTTGGTACCCATGTCGAGTTCAAATATTAGCTGCTATGAGGGCGACACTTTTTAAAATTTGTAATTTAAAATACGGTAGGCAACACAAACTACCTATAGTTATAAATCATATTTAGGTACCAATTTTGCTTTAGCCACCCACTGAGGAGCAATGATAATAAAAACATACAATAAACTACCTGCTTGAGTTGACATTCAAAGACGGCAAATTTTTTTAAAAAGATGGCTAGAATTTATTTAACTTATAGACAATGTACTCGTAATTTTTTTTCATTTAATGTATTGAAGTTTTGATACGAATTTATTATCGATGAATAACATTTTCCTAATTTAATGGATGTTATATAATAAAACAATAAGCGCGATTACAAAACTCAAAGTATAAATAAAAAAAATTCAAAACAAACACAAATATATTCACTATTCAGTCTTCTAAAATAGCAAGATTATTACCCAATTATTACAGTGGTTTTTTACATGTTTACAATTATTATGTTCACCCATTTGATTCACAATCATAAAATCTTTGTATACCTACATTTTGAAAAGATTTCAAACATTCAGAAACCACAAATTCAAATTTTCATAATATGCAATTTTTTGGTAATATCAAAAAAACGGGGAAAAAAGTTTTTTTGCAATTTATTACCAAAGTAAAAGATATAATTTCCTAAATTTCTTTTATCAAAATAAAACCGAGTTTCTACCAATAAAGTAATTTTTGAATTTGTAGTTTTCTTCCTATAGCCGAAGAAGTTAAAAAAATGCACACAACGTAACATATTATGTATACAAGAGTGTTGTAAAATGCTTCTTATGAACGACATGTGAACATGTCATATAAATTGGTGTATACTAACCATATAACTTGAGGATTTTTATAAAATACTAAAATACTAGTTGTTGCTAAAAAAATACAAGTTTGTTATAATTTTGTTTGTGGATCAACATGTTATCTAGTTTCAGATTTTTACACCACAAATTAGTCCAAGAAATTTTTTTTTATTACGTGGATAATTTATTTTGAATTATTTTGAGTCGATTGAGAGTAAGAATTAAAATTTGCAAATAGGTCAAATAAGAAGCACCCTACTGTATACATGTTTTAATTTTTAGAAGCCAACCCACATGAACAAAAAATGTTAAAAAAGTTATAGTAGAAGTCAATTGTTTAAGCAGTATATCTTTAGATATCTCGTTGCGCACATCATGCGCACTGGCAGAACATAAGTATGCCAAAATGCACACAATTTTTCCATCATTTTATCGCAAAATGCTTGATCAAAGTCAACCTTTATCACCTCTAAATCTACATCTGTATATAAAATTAACATACATGATTTCTTCTGAGCAATATACAGCTGTCCCTGAATTTGGTACATGTAATTATTATGCTGTGGTTTTAAAAATAGTTTTTCATTTTCACCTATCCCTACACATATAGTGCTTTTTTTTAAGACAATCCCTTATTTTAAAATTTTTAATACTGTGCAAACATTTAACTTCTACTATAACATTTTCACTTATAATTCCATCTGGAGAATCTCCCAAAAATTTAAATTTTTTACAAATAAATAAACCACAGGGGTTAACTTTCAAACCCAACTTTTTTTCAAATTTTTTTATAGCTACTGGTTCGTTATCAACCCTATATCTAATAGCAGCCGTGTTTATCAATTCATTCCTATAGAACGTTTGTTTTATGACGTTAGTTCTACGTGTTGTGTCTTTCAACTTGCAAATTTTTCCAAAGCACCAAGCTGTTAACCTCATTCTCCTTTCTTTGATCCATTCTATATTGTTAGCTTGACCTAACGTTTTAATTTGCACCTCTTTGATATTCGCTACTTCTAATTCGTTCATAATTTTTAGTTTGGAGTTCTCTAATTCGGTTTCGCTTTTATTTGGTTCAGCCGAGTCAGAACCGTAATCGCAGTCTTCGTTAGTAACTTTTAATATTTTATTGGGTTTTTTGTAATACTTGTTTCGTAACAATTTTCTTTTCCGTCGCCGTGTACAAAATGTAGTTAAATTTTTCTTTTCTTTATTTTGAGCCGTACTTAATTTATGGAACTCGTATCCCGAGTTATAAGACAACCCAGCTCCATAACACCGATTGTTATATCCACCCCTTTCAATTTCGGGACTAAAACTCACTTTACAAAAAAATACAAAAAATTTTTTTTCACTATGTTAACTAATAATTTATGTCGATTTGATATTGCTATCCAATAGTGTATTCTTTGCGTGATAAACACATATTTTTAAATTAATCTAAATGTGTATAATAACGTTTTTATAAATTAATTAAAAAATGTGTGGCATCTTCCCCCGACTTGCTTTACATCAATTTACTAAAAGTCTTACAAAATAATAGCTAGGTCTAATCTAATATTAATATAGTTAGTATGTATTAGAAAAGAAAGTTTTAAAGACACATTTCTAAGTAAAATTCGTATAGCAAAAAGAATTAGTTTTATTACAGTGGTCGAGGGTTTGTTTACCTGCACTGACAATAACACTACCCTCTGCTATTATTTATGATCTGTATGTGCGTTCCTTTTCTATCGTTCTGACAGCTCGTTCTTGTTAATTTGATTTAAGAAAAATTAACAAACTTTAACAGCGTTTTTTGGCGAAATCATACCAGTTAACAACATTTTCTTTTTATATACAGAAACTAAGTTGTATTCCTTAGGTGGTAATGTAAAATCAAAATGAAATAAACAAAACCATGGGAGCTATACCCGATAATATACATTTTTACGCAAATTTAATTGCAAATTTGTTTCTTTTGCATTTATTAATTAAGGTTATTATTTAATTTTTAGTCACCACCTAGATCAGGCTTGAAATATTCATTATACCGAGATTGATATAATTCGCTCGATTAGTTCTCGAGAAAATCAATGAAAACCTAATTCCGCCAATTAGGCATTAATTATATAATTTTTTTTAAATACTTTTAGAACACATTATTTTCAATGCAATGTCAAAGAATTAACTTTTAATTTTAATTATACTCTGAAATATAAGTAATTTTAGTTGGTCTCTTAAACATGGGTACCCTACCCTTAAGCTCTCTTCAGTACTTTGTCACTTGTTCAATTAGTTTTTCTTACCTCTTTGGAAAGAATTTATATAATCCACCTTATCCTACCCCCTCAAGTAAACCGGATGCAAATTTCTATGCAAATCGTTTACGTTTTTCAAGATACCTCTGTATTTCTCTGTCCCTTTTTTCGTAAATTAGTTATACTAATTTACACATTAGTAATTTTTGATAAAAAGCAATTATCCCTATTTAATAAACTACAAAAACAACATCTTTTCTAAATAATTCATAAAACAAATATTTATCTGTTCCTTTTTTAGCACTGCAGTAATTAATAAATATAGTTCCTACTTAGGAAACTATCTTTTTACTCAAAAAGATTAATTCAGGTTAATTTCAAAATATTAACAGAATCATTCAAATCGAACAACGCGTTGCAAAATTAAGCGCGAATAAACAAAAAAAAATCATAAATTAATTACGTACTTAATAATTATTTTTTATTTATTTTAGTTAGTCTAAAAAAAGTTATACGATAATCCAATATGGTTCAAGTAAAAATAAGTCAGTTTTAGAATTTGAGACAACTTATTTCTTTCCTACAGTTACAAAACGACCAAAAAAGGGGAAGTTGTTGATTTATTAGTTGTTGGCATCTTGTTGAGAAAATAAACTTACCCCTCAGTTTGAGTAGGGGGTGTTGTGACGGTTGCATCCACAATTCGCGCTAGACGTATTGGCTGGGGTGGCCATTTGTTATGAACGAGATTGTACATGAGTATACAGTTATTCACATTCGACCGACACCATGGGGATCTCGCTTATTTGAAGAGCTAGAGAAACGGTTTAATTGGGGCAAAGTTGCAGAATTTTATACCGACTAATAATCTAAAAAGAAAAGTGCTCCAGCCGCTTTTGTTTTGAACTATTGACAAAAAACAAAAAAATTTACTTTTCATTTTTGACTTTATTTTCCATATTATTATCAAAAATTTTGAAAATCTGACAGAACTTTTCTACAGCCATTTTGTATTCTACACCCGATTCCGAAAACACATTTTATATAAAACGTTTCGCTCGTCTGGAACCATCATCAACTTTAGTTTTTTAAATAGGCGTAATCTTTTGTTTTAGCACCATCTCATAGAACCTTTTTTGCTGGTTTCAAAAATGTTTATCACTTAAGAATTTATTTTTCAATTTTGTACTCAAATAAGCTAATTTGTTAATAAAAGATTGAAGATCAAGCTGCTCTAGAATTAAAACAAAAGCAGGTATAACCAAACATAAATCCATATTTCGATTGCTACTAATTTGTTTTCTTTATTTGAGTTTATTATAAAAATAAACTGAGTAAACAATGATATTAATGTACTTCATAATTTAGGAAATTAAAACTTTAAAAACTTATGAAAGGTGTTTAAATTTCAAAATCCCGCGACTTTTATTAATTACTTAACTCGGATTTAGAGATAAAAAATCGAGAGAATCCCGAACGTCAGATACCACAATTTCAAAACCTACTTGATCTCCGCTAATAATTTTTATTAACAAATTTTCTTATTTGAGTACAAAATTTAAAAATAAATCCTAAAGTGATATACATTTTTGAAATCAGCAAAAAAGGTTATATGTGATGGTGCTAAAACAAATGATTGCGCCTATTTAAAAAAATACAGTTGATAATGCTTCCAGACGACCGAAACGTTTTATATCAAATGTGTTTTTGGAATCGGGTGTAGAATAGAAAATGGCTGCAGAGAAGTTCTATCAGATTTTTAAAATTTTTGTTATTAAGGAAAACAAAGTCTAAAAACTAAAAGTCAAGTTTTTGGTTTTTTGTCAATAGTTCAAAAACAAAAGCAGCTGGGGCATTTTTCTTTTTAGATTATTAATCGGCATAAAATTCTGCAAATTTGCCCCAATTTAACCATTTCTCTATCTCTTCAATTAAGCGACATCCCCATGGTGCCGGTCGAATTTGAATAACCCTGTATATACAGGGTGTTAGAGAAGAACAAAGAGAAATTCCACGGTGCAACTCTATGACACTAATATCAAATTATCAAAATAAATATTTAACGCATCCAAACTACAGGTTTGTAAACTGGTGCTAAAAACTCAAAAATAAAGTTAGATAGACATGTTACAAAATGACTAAGATGAAGATTTTAGACTGTCAAGAAAAATCCTGCAATTGTAGCTTATCTAAAAGAAGAGGAAAAGTGAATCTATAGCTAGTTGTGATTGGTCTACAGGAAGGATATTGGATGAATGGTGAGGTATTTAGAATAGAAATGGGAAGGCAAACTCGGGTTCCAACCAAATTCAAAATTTACGCACTTTTTAATAATGTATGCAGAATTTTATTGTTATACAAACAGTTTTACATCTGATTACTGTTAATCCATGATGTATAACTGTAAATGCGAGTGTGTATATCAGGATATCCTCTTGCACAAGGAATATTAGCAGATACTATTCCAATTTGCTCCAGTGTTGAAGAGTCGACGACGGGTCCACCAGAATCGCCCAAATAAATCGCCATGATTTTTAACATTATTAATATATTAAAAAAATATTTTACCTGACTAGTGCATTCTCCTTTTTGAGTATAAGTGCAGATGTCACCATCAGGTATTTTATTCCGTGTACGGTTAGTGCAATCGCTATTGCTAATTGTTAGCACGTCTATTTTTTGTAAAGTGTTGGTATCTTCGGTACCGCGTTGCTAAAATTTATTATTTTATCATTTAAAAAAAGTCCAATAAAAGTTAAAAGTACAATAACAAATCCCCATCCAGTAATAGTTGCTGCAGTATTTGGAGTAGGATCAGTAGATGATAATGAAACTGGCTGTATGGTATTGCTCCATGTAAGACTTGAACCAAGTTTAACAAGAGCGATATCGTTGATAATAGGGGGTTCAAAGTCTGGATGTTTGTTGATTTTTACTACATTTACTCGAACTCCACCTGAATCCAGTTTGTTAGTTCCTGCTAGTACTGTATAATCACTGGGATTGCTACTACTACGATTAAAAAGAGAAAAGAAGCGTTAGATCAAAGATTCGAAGCAGAAGTCGAAAAGTAGGAAGTGGAAGGGAAGAGATTTTGACCAAAAATAAGAAAGAAAATAAATTTTTACTAACAATGCTAAACAGTTAGCTGCTGTAAGAATCCATTGGTTGTTGAGAATTGATCCTCCACAGAGGTGGTTATTAGACAATTGAAGCGAAACTTGATAAGGAAATTCGCTAGGATTAGCGTCAGTTCCTCCGACTATGTACGTGGATTCTCCTTTATTGTCATTAACCTTCGGACGCATCGGCAGTTGACCTGAAACGCCACAAAAATTTTGTTTCATTGTCAATTAATAATCGCTGCATTTTGAAACTTGATACTACTATTAGTAAATTTAACCATCGCACTACACCGAACACACTTATTTTTTGTAACGCCGACTACACACTGGGGATCCAAGAGACCTCATTTTATAAATATAAATTTATGTTAGAAAAGCATAATTGTGCGTAAAAATTTTATTGCCATTTTCTAACATAACTATTTAATGCAAAAACTCTAAAATATTCATTTAAAATCTCTCGGGCACTCAGATAATTGAGGATTTCAGAAAATTGGTATAAAATTCATTGAAAAAATGAGTACATCTAAACAGAACTTAAAAAAAATTATTACAGCAGATCAACTTCATGTATTAAAAAATTAAAAAATTTTTTTTGACCCATCCCATAAGACACCATGCTAAAACATTTCTATGTACCGATCACACACTAGGGTTCACAGAGCCCCCAGCCCGACTTAAGTTGATTACAGCTAGACTGCTGATGAGATATTTATAAATTTAATTATATCAAATGAATGTAGTTGACGTAACTTATATTTACAGGAATTTACAGAAAAGTATGCGTGGGGGCTGAGAAACCCCCAGTATGTAGTGCGAAGGTTAAGTTACGTTAACTAAATTTAATTGATATACAGATTGGAGAAAATTTTGAGAGACATAGGAAAGTTCTACATATACATTTACAATATATTTAAATGTATATTAAGAATCATAATTGCTCTTTTAAAAGTGTGATTCGGCAATAAGTGATGGGAAAGAGCGAGGGCTATAATATATTTACTACTTTAGGAACTAAATGACCACCATAAAACCACTTAATAATTTGAACTTTTTCAGGGATTTCGTACCTGATGGGCATTTTTAATTCATTTGTTAAGATTTGAAATCAATAAATAATTTAGATATTATATGTACAGTGTGTCCCCCGGATAGAGTTCACTATAGGTGTAATTGACAAAAAATTTCGGAATTTTGTTTTGATGTTCTGGAATTCAGCCCTGCTTGGTCTGAAATAAATTTTAAGCACATTTTTAATTTTTAAAAATGAAGGCCCCCGTGACAATTAAGAAAAATCTATTTTCTGTTCAGGTAAAGTGTCGTTTTGGTCAACAATATAACAAAATGTCATTAACAAAAGTTGTTCAGAATATGAAATTATGGCTCTATACAAAATTTCAAAATGATCGGCACACTTTGATTAAATCGGTTTTGATTGTATGTATCAACGAAAAATCGCATCGTACGTATAGACTATGGGCCCATAACAGAAAACTGGTGGTAATATTATGTTATTGGGGTGTCACCGAACAAGAAATAAATCATAATTGCTTTGTAAATTGAGATAAAATTTTATTCAAAATGTTAAAATAAAATTAATAATGAATTGATAGATAGGGCGTAGTTTGCTCTTATTATTTTGAGCGATATTGATATTTAGAGTGAAAATAAATAAGAAATAAGTAACTTCATGGCATTTTTGTATGTTTCAAAAATTATTTCCTAGAATGTTGACTGTAGAAAAACGTGTTAATCAAAGTGTGCCGATTATTTTTAAATTTTTCATAGAGTCATAATTTCGTATTCTGAACAACTTTTATTAATGACATTTTGCTGTATTGTTGCCAAAAAAGACACTTTACCTAAACATAAAATAGATTTCTCTCAATTGTCACGAGAGCCTTCATTTTTAAAATTGAAAATATGCTTAAAATTCATTTCTGACCAAGCAGGGCTGAATTCCAAAACATCAAAATGAAATTCCGAAAATTTTTGTCAATTACACCTATAGTGAACTCAATCCGGGGACACACTGTATAACTAAACTACGTTAACCCAGTGAATAGAATTATTTTTAAATTAAATTATGTTGTTTAAAGATTATTGGTAAGGTGTGGTTTGTGATAATAATTGTTTCCACCTCTAAAGAACTATTTAAGGGCAATATTGATATTTAATGCATTTATAAATAAGTGCATGGTATTTTTGTGTGTCTCGAAAAATATATGAAGTTGATTTGACGAAATAATTTTTTTTAAGTTCTGTTTGCCACAATATCGATGTTTAAATATACTGATTTCTTCGATGCATTTTAGACCAATTTGCCCAGATGGAAAAAACTGAAATGGGTTTTAATTTAATGTTTTCCAGTTTTCGCATTGTGAAATAGTCATGTTAGAAAACGCCAATAAAATTTTTACCTACAATTATGTTTTTCTATATAAAATTTATATTTTTTAAGTGGGGTATGTCATACTCCAGTGTGCCTTCAGTGTTACTAAAAATAAGTGTGCAATCCGAAGGTTAACTTAAAAGAATTTATAAGGATTTATACAAAAATAATAAAATAATTTACAAGCGGGTTAAAGGCCCTTTAGATTAAAAAACGTTAGTTTATTACATACCAGCATACACATCATAGGTTATCGAAAGCAAAATAAAAAAATTTAAGTATGCCCACATTTTACTTAATTTTTCAAAGTAACTAACGTTTGAGCCTTTTATATGAACCGTTAGAAATATTATCACACTCATTATACTATTCCAATCTAAATTGGTATGCTATAATTAGATCGTTAAAAATATATCGGAATGATTAGAAACAATTACAACTATTAGAATTTAAAAAATTAATTAAAGCTGCCCTCGAATGCTAGTTAATTGTATACCAAAATATGCCTAAATACGGGCTAGCTAAACTGAAATTCCAAGAAAGTATGAAAACTGTTTGATGATTTTTAAAAAAAAATGTAAAATATAAAGATGTATTTATTGCGGTACATAGGTATTTTCATTTTCTTACTTGATGATGTAAGCAATTTTGATCAATTTTCATTTCATATTTGAAAAGCCAAGTATTAATAATTTAAAAAAATGCCTTGTACCGCACTAGAATACACCTGGTACTTTAATTTACAATTTTTTTTTTTAAATAGTGACAAATTACGGGGGAATTTAAGTTGGCCGAATCCATTAAAATTACTAGCGGAGCTTACTCCCTTAAAGAGGAAATAAAAAGTTTTATGGTAAATTTAACGCTGACATTAGTTCAGCTAGAGCTCTACAGTTCCAACTGTTAACTAGGTAACTTAAAATTTTCATTAATTGGTCAGATTTACAAGGTGTCTCTGGAGTAGAGGTGAGAGAGAGAGAGAGAGGAATTATAGCTCATTTTGCTGAATAGTTCACCGAAATGAACTAGTTTAATTGAATAGTTCAAAATCAACTATAGTTCATCAATGAACGAATGAACTATATCATCGATATAGTAGACATCATCGATGAACTATAGTTTGTTCATCAATATTAAATGTTACTTGTAACGTCTGTTGTAGTAGGTTGGTGCACGTAAAGATATTTGAAGGTTCTACCTGCGAGTTTAGGGTATTATAATCCGTACACCCCCCTTACGATGCTCATAAACACAGCGGGGTGGTATTAGCACTCTAAAGATTGAAACAAATGTTGAATATCCCCTATTTCTCTAATAGTTTTAAAAAAAATTAAATAAATAATTTTTTAATACTATTGACTTTTCATAAATGGCGATACTTTAAAAATACAAAAATTAACTTACTTACCTATAATCATCATTTAGAAAAGATGTAATTCTTCATCGGTGTCGTCGCTGTCTTCTCCACGATTTATAATTAGCTCAGCTACACTGTTGATTGTAATGTAGCTATCTTCTATTTTCTTCGTATGGGATACACAGTTTTTCCATTGCATTGCCGTAATCTTTTCATGTTCTTGCTGTATTAAATTCTTCTTCAGTTGTGCCCATATTAACTCTATTGGGTATAGAACACAATAATATGGGGGTAATCGAAGATTACTATGTCCACTTTCTTCAGCAATGGAGTCGATGTAGTATTTGTAGATGTAGATGTAGTAGTATTAGTAGTTCTCAATACCCTAAAGAACAAACTTTATGCTGTAAAAAAGTGTACATTTGGTTCACCATTTTTTTAAACCATTTCTTGTGAATTCAATTTTCAAAATCTTAAAAATAAGCTGAATAAGAAACTTTTTTAAAAAAATTTTTTTTTCGCTAAACTTATTTTTTAGTTACTAATTATCAAAAGAGTAAGCATTTGCACCCAAAATTTGAAAAAAAGCGTCTTTATCAGCTTATTTTTAAGATTTTGAAAATTGAATTGACAAGAAGTGGTTTAAAAAAATGATGAAGCAAATGTGCACTTTTTTACAGTATAAAGTTTGTTCTTTAGAGGGTATTGAGAACTCAATAAAAACAATTTCGTCAAAATTCATTCAAGGAGTGGGTTACTCTCAGTTTAAGCTCTTTGTGGTCTAAAAAACTACATTAAAAGTGCCTTTTAATGTACCTATAAGTATATCCGTTTTGGGAACGTCAAGTTGCCTTCTTGATCCTTATTATCTCATCAGCACCCTACTGTGCTAGTTAGCAATAAAAGATGAGTAAAAGCTTCCAGAGGAAGGTAAAAATGAACTTTATATGGCAGTTTACAGGTATAAACCTTTTTAATGTGCAAAATATCTCAAAATAATTTTTCTCATTTTTTAAATTTCTTTTACAGGAAGGGTTTATATACCTGCTTTTGCCAAAAGTTTATTTTTACCTTTCTCTGGAAGCTTTTACTCATCTTTTATTGCTACCCAGCACAGTAGGATGCTGATGAGATAACAAGGATCAAAAAGGCAACTTGGCGTTCCAAAAACGGATATACTTACATCCGTACATCAAATAGCTGGACCGGGGTTGATTAGAGAAAAAAATAAATATAATAATTGCCTTAAAAATCATAAAATAAGTTAAAGTTCAAAGGAGCTAGTATGTAGCCATTAGCCGTGACTTTTACTAAGGCCGAATTTTACATTACACTTTTATCCTTAGGATTTAATTTTAATTTCTCTAGGTATAAAGAGATTTTAACATCTTTAAATCTTAAGGATAAATGTGTATTGTAAAATCCACACTAAAAGTGTCTTAGCTATACAATGTTTTTTATTTAACACCCCAAATTAAAATGCTTCAAGGGTTTCAGCTATACAAAAGAACTAAGACGAAGATTTAGGACTGCCAAGAACAATCCTGCAATTGTATCTTATTTGGAAAGAAGAGGAAATGTGAATCTAGAGCTAGTTGTGATTGGTCTACAGAAAGGGTATTAGAGGAATAGTGAGGTATTCAGAATAGAAGTGGAAAGGCAAACTCGGGTTCCAACCAAATTCAAAATATACGCACTTTTTAATAATGTATGCAGAATTTTATTGTTATACAAACAGCTTTACATCTGATTGCTGTTAATCCATGATGTGTAACTGTTAATACGTGTGTAAATATCAGGATATCCTCTTGCACAAGGAATATTAGCAGATACTAATCCAATTTGCACATGTGTTGAAGAGTCGACGAGAGGTCCACCAGAATCGCCCTAATAAATCGTCATGAATTTTAACATTGTTAATATTCGTTGTAAATAATTTTTACCTGACAAATGCCTTGTCCTGCTTGTGTAAAAGTACAGATGTCACCAGCAGGTATTTCAGTCCGTACAGCGGTAGAGCAATCGCCATTGCTAATTGTTAGTACGTTAATTTTTTGTAGAATGTTGGTTCGAGCGTTACCGTCTTGCTAAAATTTCTTATTTCATTATTTAAAAAAAGCCAATAAAGGTAAAAGGTACATCAACAAATCCCCATCCAGTAACAGTTGCTGTCGTATTTGGAGTAGGATCAGTAGATGATAATGAAACAGGCTGTATGGTATTGCTCAATGTAAGACTTGAACCAAGTCTAACAACTGCGACATCGTTGGTAATAGGAGCTTGAAAGTCTGGATGCCTGTTGATTGTTATTACATTTACTCGAACTCCACCTGAATCCAATGTGAGAGTACCTGCTAGTACTGTATAATCGCTGGGATTGCTACTTCTAACATTAAAAAAAATACGCTGTTCACATTTGATGAAGAGAAAAGTTAGAGCAAAGATTGTGTGCAGAAGTTACAGAGTAGAGTGGAAGAGAAAATGGATTTGGAGTAAAATTAATTTTTTTACTGACCTTGAAAAACAGTGCGCTGCTGTAAGAATCCATTGGTTGTTGAGAATTGATCCTCCACAGTGATGCTCGTTAAGCAACTGAAGCGAAACTTGCCAAGGAAATTCCCCAGGATTAGCGTTAGTTCCTCCGACTATGTATGAGGATTCCCCTTTATTGTCATTAACTTAAAAGAATATATTTTACAAGGATCTTTACCAAAATAATAAAATAATCCACACATGGGTTAAAGGCCCTTTAGACTAAAAAGCGTTTTTTATTACATACCAGCACACATCAGCACACCATCGGTTATAGAAAGGAAAATAAAAATATTGAAGTATGCCCACATTTTACTTAATTTTTAAAACTAATTAACTTTTGAAGCTTTTATATGAACCGTTAGAAATTTATCACACTCATTATACCTACTATTCAAATCCAAATTGGTATGCTTATTAGAGCGTTAAAAATATATCTGAATGATTAGAAAAATTTAAAAGTATTAGAATTTTAAAAATTTGGCCTGCTTACAGTAATGAGAATAGATTATTAATTTAAGGTTTTATTAAAGGAGAAATAAAAAGTTTTATGTTAAATTTAACGCTGCTATTAGTTCATCTAAGAGCTCTATAGTACCAACTGTTAGCTAAGTAACTTAAAATTATCATTAATTGATCAGATTTACAAGGTGTCTCTGGAGTATTCTCAATCTTTTCAAATATGCAAAAGTTGTCTGTTTGTGGCTCTTGCGTAGAAATGTCAGGAGCATTCCATGTCAAACCACTCATAGAACTGTCAAGAAAAATCCTACAATTGTAGCTTATTTTGAAAGAAGAGAAAAAGTGAATCTAGAGCTAGTTGTGATTGGTCTACAGGAAGGATATTGGAGGAATCGTGAGGTATTCAGAATAGAAATGGGAAGGCACACTAAGGTTCCAACCAAATCCAAAATTTAGGCACTTTTTAATAATGTATGCAGATTTTTATTGTCATACAAACAGGTTTACACCATATTACTGTCAATCCACGATCTATAGTAAATAATGCTAGTGTATACATCAGGATATCCTCTTGCACAAGGAACATTAGCACTTGCTATTCCAATTTGCTGACGTGTTGTAGAGTCGACGAGAGGTCCACCAAAATCGCCCTAAATCGTCATCAATTAGTGCATTATTAATATTTGTTTTAAATAATATTTACCTCACAAGTGCCTTGTCCTGACGCTATAGGAAGAGTGCACATGTCAGTAGAAGGTACTTGAGTCTGTAGAGCGTTAGAGCAATCGCCATAGGTAATTACTCGCACGTTTAATCTTTGTAGGGTGTTAGTTGGAACGTTACCGTCGGGCTAAAATTTATTATTTCATCATTTAAGAAAAATTTAATACAATTAAGAGGTACATTAACAAATCCCCATCCAGTGATAATTGCTGGCGTATTTGGAGGAGTGTTAGTAGATGATAATGTCACTGGTTGTATGGTATTGGTCCATGGAAGACTTGAACCAAGTCCAACAACTGCGATATCGTTGGTAAAAGGAGCTTGATAGCCTTGGTGCGTGTTGATTCTTACTACATTTAGTCGAACTCCACCTGAATTCAATGTGACAGTACCTGCTAGTACTGTATAATCACTAGGATTTCTACTCCTAACATAAAAAAAATACTCGTTTCACTTTCGATGAAGAAATGAAGCGTTAGAACAAAGATTCGGAGCAAAGTTGAAGAGTGTGGTAGAGTAGACGAGTACTCAGTTGAGAGTAATGACCCCCACCCACACACAGGCTTGCCTTCCGTTTGGCCTGTGCAGGCCGCCTGGCCAAAACGGAGCGTGTGGACACCGTTTAGTCGGCCTGCACAGGCCAAACCGGGGCGTCTGGACAACGTTCACCGGAAGGCAAGTCTGTGTGTGTGGGCCTTAAGACCATAAAGATTAAATTTTTTACTGACTCTGAAAAACATTGAGCTGCTGTAAGAATCCATTGGTTGTTGAGAATTGATCCTCCACATTGGTGCTGGTTACGGAATTGAAGCGAAACTTGCCAAGGAAATTCGCCAGGATTAGCGTTAGTTCCTCCGACTATGTATGGAGAGTCCTCCTTGCCATTACCTTAAAAAATATAGATATAATTTTAAAGAGATTTATACCAAAATAATCTACACGCGGGTTAAGACCCGGGTCCTTTAGACTAAAAAACGTTTATTATAACATACCAGGACCAGCACACATCAGCACAACATTGGTTATCGGAAGCAAAATCAAAATATGGAAGTATGCCCACATTTTAGTGAAGTTTTCAAATTAAGTAGCTTCTGAACCTTTTATATGAACCGTTGGAAATATTATCACACTCTCATTAGTGACTATACTATTTAAATCGAAATTTGTATGCACATTGGAACGTTAAAAATGTATCAGAGCCATTACAGTTATCAGAATTAAATATTGATTTAATGTTCAATTAAAAGACAAATAAAAAATTTCATGTTAAATTAACGCTGACATTAATTCAACTAGATTTTTCATTAATTGCTCATACAAGGTGTCTCAGTCTTAAATATGCAAAAGTTGGATCTTTGAGGCTATTGCCTACAAACGTCTATACCACTCCATATCAAATCATCCAATAATCACCTATGAGATTATTTATCAAAAATAAAATTCGCGTTAAGTGTTAATAACCCCAGCTATTCAAATTTTAACCTAAATTATTCTACTTAAATATGGCCATAAACAGCGAGGTGAATTATCGAAATATCGCTGATTGTCACGAAAAATGTACATTCTGAAATTTACAAAATTATTTATCAAAAATAAAATTTATGTTAAGTGTTATAGTGTTAATAACCCCAGCTATTTAAATTTTAACCCAAATTATTCTACTTAAATATGCCCATAAACAAATAAATTATTCAAATATTTCCACTTGGAGCTTTTTGTTAATCTTTCCCATATCTTTGACTAATTTTTGTCCAAGAATAATTATTCAAATAGTGAGAAACTTAAGTATTTATTACAAAAGAAAAATACAAGTTACGTATACACATAATTTCCAATTACATGCAGGGAAATCAACTCGAAAGTAGTCTGTGTGAAAAATTTTAAAGAAAGTTAAATTGATTTAACAATTTATAAATATAAGATATCATAATGTCCTGGACGGTAAAGTAAATGTACGCTAGGTGTTGTTCCTTCAGGTAGATCATGTTCGGTATTTGATTTAGAAGTTCCACGATCCATATACACAACTCTAACACCGGTATTCATTGCGGCACAAGCAGCCATTATATGTATATGATCACTTTCTTTATACATAGGCTCAACTTCTTGGTGACAAAAATCGACCACAGTTCGATCTCCTTCAATAAAACAACTGAAAAACTCGTGATCCCTTTGTAACTGTCCACTAGTCAAAAGGCGCAAATAAACAACCATATAATCGGAATATCCTTGTTCATTAAAAACAACATGTAGTTGCTTTTTGGCTTCATTTACATTTGTTACTTCTTTAATTTTTTTAAGCACGTCGATAAACTATAAAAAGTGAGTTTAAAATATGTTTATTTCATAAACGAAAACTTACAGTATCGTAAAAATCCTCAACGGTAAACTGAGGAAAACCAAGTTCGACTAAACCGGCCTTACTAGTCTCGGCAAGTTTATAAAAACTATCAAAATCATCTTGATTATCAATCAGTCTTTCTAAGTTGGCATACGTAAAAGCACGGAAAAAACAGTTCCCGTCAGGTCTTGTTCTACGTACGTGTTTATATTTAGAAGATAAATCCTTAATCTTTTCTAAATAGACATCATCACTCGAGTACTCATTATTTAACGAAGTTATCGGTTCTAAATCACCAACAAGAGCAGTCGATTCTGAAATCTATATTTAATTTGTAGTTTTACGCTTAAAATGTTACAATTTAAAACTTACCTCACGTTCAATTTGACGTTGTTGTTGTAAAATTAATTCGTCTTGATTTACCTGACCTACATTTTGAACTACAGTTTCGTTTTCTTTTTTGTCACCCATTTTACTAAAAATGAATTGTTTTGACTTAACGACCCGGTGTTTATTTTTTTAGCATTTCTGTTTAACCTAAAATTGTGCACCTAATTCTCATTTTACCTAATTCTTACAAATATATTTAAATGTTTATTAAATTTACTAATCAATTTATACAAATTTTAAAAAGTTTTATAAGCTATTAATCATTATTGTAATTTAATTATACACTTTAATTAAGATTTTTATAATTATTAGATTTAACCTAAAACTTCGATCTAATTCTCATGTCACCTAATCAAAAATATCCATTTTAGTTTTAAACATTTTAGTGTTTATAACAAATTTTAACAAATTTTATAAGCTATTTAATAATTATTGTAATTTAATTATACACTTTAATTAAGATTTTATAATTATTATTAGATTTAACCTAAAACTTCGATCTAATTCTCATTTCACCTAATCAAAAATATCTATTTTAATTTTAAACTTGTGTTTATTCAATTTTAATAAGTTTTACGAGTCTTTTAATTTGAATTCACACTTTAATGCAATTAAATTAAAAATTAATTACAAATTAAATTATCTGCATTTACAACTGGTTACAATCATGTCCTTGTAATTTTTAATAACAATATTATTTAATTTATCTAAAAACATAATTAAAATTGATTTGTATTGATTAGGAATGCAACATGTAACATGTTTTGATCTTTTTAGATAAATTTCTGTAAACATAGCATTATTTGTGTAATCAGCTTCTAATAAATTGCAATACCCTGTACATTTAAACAAATTTACGCTTTTGGGATATAAAATAAAATTAGCAAAGTGACTTTGCGTAAAATTAACGTTTAAAGATGTTAGTTGACAAGTTGAATTTGTAATGGCGTGGTTGCCATTTTGAATTGGCGCCAAATTTAAACTATTTTCAACTTTATCGTCTTTTGTAAACAAATACGCTACTAAAATAGGGTTGTTTGTTTTAATATCAAACCCTGTGTCTTTAAGGATTATTTTTCTGTCTCTAGAGTCGGTTATTGATATTAAAAATTCCGTAAAAGTATGACTTTTCCATTTTTCTAACGATTTTTCTAAGTTCAACGCCTGTTATGAAGCAAAATGCAATTAAATTAAAATTGATAATTTGAAATTCTTACTAGATAACCTTGAAAGTTAGATGAAATGTATGCTATTTCAATAAGTTCTTGAAAATCGTCACTTTGATTCTTTGATATCACCCTGTAAAGTCTAATTATGTAAGAAGTCTCTAGTGAAGACCCATATCTTTAATTAGAAAAACAGCTAGAAGTTTGTTATTTAAAGGAAAACTAAATTCTTACTTAAAAATATAAATTTTTGAATTAATAACTTGCTCTTGATGATGTATGGTTGTTAGATTAAATCTAATTATCATACCAGATCTTGTAATTTTGTAATTTGCTACATGAATACACCTGATTACGTTTGAACTTGAATAAAACTCCTCTGAATTATTATTTTCGATCGAATTATATAAATTTTGAATTATTTTAGGCAGTGGGATGATTGTTTTACGATTTTCTATATATTCCCATTCGGAATCAAAGTAATTATTTTTGTCTTCTTTGATCTGAAAATTATTGAGTTAAAAAAATTTATTTTTGTTGTTGAAAATATTACCAGAGTGTTTGTTATATTTAGGTCATTAGAGCGTGAATTGAAAAAAATATATGTTAAAAAAAGAACTAAAAGTGCTACCATTTTTGTTACTTTTTGACTATCTACTCAATTGTGGTTTACTTAGGTGTACGATAAGTGGGATAGGAATTGTGGATAATTTCAATTTTCAACGGTAATTTAAAATTATTTTCACTTAAAAATTTAATTGCTACGTTATAATTTATAATAGAATAATAAATAGATAAATTTTATTACGATGACTAGGAGATTTCTCATAGTTTAAATATACATACTTAAGTCAAATTGAATACCTACCCATTCTATAGCCCATTTCACTGATGGAACACAATAATTCTTATTTCTGTATTTTAAAAATATTAACTTTGTATTCGGAGAACTAAAAAGTTTTAATTTATTAAACCTCTGCTTTTATTATTTATTATTGTTATAATGTTATAATATGGAGTAGATGAGTACCCACTCAGGAAGTAAACACGCTTGTATTTTTGAACATCATATTAAATCTTCAACAGCGTGATACCGTAATAATTTTTTTAATTTTATAAAAAGTAGAGATTAATTTTTTTCCATTTTGTACGTGAAGTGGGCCGTCGTTCCAAGAATTCCTAAGTGGAACGGTTTCATGGAGGAAGCTTGTGAAGGTACAAGTTAGTTACGGAAAGACGAAAGTGATTTTCCTATTATTCAAAGTTTCATTCTCTGCACAGAGAGAACTGTAATCAGGCACTTATCTAACTTCCTAAAATCAGGTGGGCAGTTGGTGGCTACAAATTTTTTTGGGTGGGCCAAAAAATGGGGGTGGGGTGGGCTATGCTATACATAATACGTAGTCCATAAAACTCTTTCAAAAAGAAATATTTTGTGTAGAATTCAGATTACACTGTAAACATCTGAATTTTCGCTTATTATTGTTATTTTATCAGGCAAGCGAAATTTTAGGTGGGTCTGTGGCCCACCCTCTGGTCCTCCCGTAGTTACGTGCCTGACTGTAATTCACATAAAAAAATTGTTGCTATAAAAATATAGAGAATTAAAAGTTCTACAACATTTATCATAACAGTTTTTCGATCTTTAAGATAAAAAAAGACGAGTAGGTACCTATAACAAATCATTCCTTACTTTGTTTAACAAACTACGCTGTAACTTTTAAACAATCGCGGTAAGCGAAAAAAGTGACTGATGCAATTTTGTAGACAATTCAATTTTGAAGAAAACTGTAGAAACATTTTTTTTATAAGATTGAAAATACGATAATTAGGAGCGAAATACAAAAACAACTCTTAAAAACGAGAAGCCGGCTTTTCACCACGGGCACGGGGTGGAATTGCGCAAAATGTGTTTTCTAGCTCGTGTACGAGTATCAGTATGGAAATAAAAAATCAAATTCGTCTCGATGTAATTCTAACACCATGTAATGAAATCTAAAAATGCCCGTACAAACAATATTTTTTTATTCATTACTTACGTTTCCAAACGGTAATATAAGACAAAGGGTAAGATTAAAACGATTAAGAGTAAGATCAGCAAAGACGTTACATTGTTTTGTTAAATTTGAATAATTAACAAGCGAATTAAGTTGAATTACTTATTAATAATTAATTACTTATCATTTTCTTGGAAAATGAAAAATTAGTGCAAATTTTCACTTTTACTTTCCGATATTTTATTTCATGGCGCATAGTCAACTACTAATTAATTTTGATGGCCAAAGAACAAGCAAGAGAAAATGCTTGGCTACACTGTAAGCAATTCAATAATAATTGTTATATTTGTTCACCTCCTCTGAAGGAGTTAAAAGAGTAAAATTGTAAAATATCAGCGTTAATTCCGATTGAGTTGTTAGTACACAAAAGGATGAAAACACATTCGATGGGTGAGATAATCAACATCCGACCAGTCAACTGAGAGATACTAATGACACTAGTTGGACCAAAAAGTTGCTAAAGTGCGAAACCTACGAGAAGAATAGAGCGGAGCCAATAACAAAAATATGTCTCATAACACCTGGTCGCATCAATTCTAGAGATATAGACCACCAAACCGCCGCGTAGCCGAGTTCGTCGCCGAAGCATTCGATCACAAGGACTGCGCCGCTGCTGTCTTCCTAAACGACTCCAAAGCTTTCGACAAGGTTTGGCATCAAAGTCTACTCTACAAGAGGATTGCAGCTTCAACATCTACTATCGATAACGAAGCTCAGCGCCTCTTTCCTTTCCCATCGACCATTCTCAGGGTCAAAATCGACGACTTCCTATCCACCTCCACGCCTATCCTAGCCAGTGTCCCTCAAGGTGGTACCCTATCACTACACCTCTTCACCATCTTCACAAGTGATATGCCACTAACCAAAGGTACTAATCTTTATATTTTTGCAGATAACAGCTATTTCATGGTCAGCAACAGGGATCCACGCCTGGTAGGATACTAACTTCAATGAGCAGCTTACAGCCTGGAGGTCTGGTTTAAGATTGGCAAATCTCCGTCAACGCACCGAAGAGCTCGTCCATTTACTTCTCTCCACACCTCCAAGTCTCCGTCGCCCGCCAAACATCGAAATCTTCAGTCAAGCCATTCCTTGGAATGAGGAAGCCAGATATCTAGGACTCACCATCGACAGGGGGCTCACACGGAAGCTACACATCGAGGGAGCTATCGTTCGAGCACAAGCTTTCTTTGCACTACTATAATCGCTTTTTTCAGGTACAACGTTAGACCTCCGGAACAAGCTGCTCCTCTACAAAACCGTCATCCGACCCATCATGACGTACGCCGCACCAGCCTGGAGCTACGCCGCACCGTCCAACATCAAGAAGATGCAGACCATCCAAAACAAGATCTTGACGACCATCGTCAACGCATCATGATTCATCCGCAACAGCAACCTTAAACGGGACCTACAGATTATCAGCATCCAGGATTTCATACGAGAAGCAGTCTCCAAGTTTCACAAGACAGTACTGAACCACGACAACCCTACCATCCGAGAACTATGGGAATACAACATCAACGAGTCTAGGCTTCGGAAGAGACCCAAGTTGGTTCTTGACGGAGCCTAATAACCTCGTGACCGCCACCAAAACATATTAACGTTTATCGTCAGTGATTTTTGTAACACTTCACACCACAACACGTTTAAGCAACGTTTTTTCTTTTTCAGATACGATCGATGAAAGCGGTACAGGGCAGAGCCCGGCACCCCAACATCCATTTCCAAGATTCCAGATTCCTTCATCTGTACTACACAAGATATTGGCTCCGCCCTATTCTTTTCATAAGTTTCGAACTATACTTTGTTATTCGGCCTTCGTTTAATCGAAAATTTGGTCAGCTCAAAAAAGACGTTTTCTGATTATCTTCACAGATTTAAATTGAAGTCGGGTCCGTCCTGTAAGCATTGCAAGGAAGCTGGCGATCTTGGCCATGCCGTTATGCCATATTCTTCTCTTCTAGATGGTGGTGGTACCTATACGTTAATGCGTTTTAAGGAATAATCTTACATTGTTAGTCGTTATTTTGCTATTACAATCAAAGTTTTTAACAAGATTTTGTTTACAATAAATTAAACATGCACGACACGTTTTATATTAAGCAAATTTTGTCCTGTAAATTTAACAGCGCTTAAAAGGCTATTATAGAACTTTGTAAGCTTATTAATATCCTTTCGTTTCAACTTATTTAAAGTTTTAACCTAAATCAGAGCCGTTGTATCCTTGTATCGAGGATGTTGATCGAATAAAGTTTGGGACGTGAAATAGACGTTACTCGTTAACGAAAATGTACACACTAGCCTCGATAAGGACGTTGATTATTGAACTATACAGCGTGGTGACCGGAAGTCTCGATCATAGGGATTTAACGTGTAAAATCATACTTAGGTGATTTCCTGCTTTCGAAGCTATTTTATAAAAAAAAATCTTCAAATAAAAGTTTCAGTGCAGAAAATTCTGTTTTTAAATCGAAAAATAAAATTAATTTTGGATTCTTTATAAAGCCATAAATTTAATTTTAAAAATTCCAAAATTAGAAATAACGATTGTCATTTATTTATTTTTAAACACTGCTCTCTTGATATGTTTTAAATTTGATAGTTGTAGCGCAAAAACGCGTGTTAAATAACAAAAACAAAATTTTAAATTAATGTTTGTTTTAATTTCTAAAAGTTGGATCTCTCTCAATTACAAATAACATAATAAAGATATTGACAAAAGATAAAACGTTAATAGAAGAAAGTTAAATTAAACTTTGAAATCCGTTTGAATTGTAAAATGAGTGAGCAAAGGCAAACTTTCTTAATAGTTTTACCACAAATTTACAAAATTTAATGTAAATGTCATAGGTATTAAATGGAATTTATTTAAAATCCGCCCTTTTACTCTAGAGAAACATTTTCGCCTGATAAAATCACGCAAATGTGATAAAATTCACATTTTAACACTCGTTGTATACCAAGGTTTTCCTACTACCAGCACAAAAAGTGTTAGATTTTAAATTTTTAAGCGGTATTAGATTAGTTTTATAACAGTTGGCACTAACGTGTGTTGAAATAAAAAAGCCTGTCTCTGATTCGTCGATTTATTTCACTTTTTTGATTGATTAAAACAGTGCTCTTTTCAAAACCGTTTGAAATTGAGCACTTTCAATATTACTGTCGTTGAAAAATTATTTTTAATTTTTATTAAAACGTAAATAAATGGACTAATGGTCTACTTCTTCTACATGTTTACATTTTTAGCCTTAAGTCAACAGGAATTTAATTCTTAAATTACATTTCAAACATTTTTTTTGCTAATTACCAAGCTAATTTTTATAATTGCATGCATTCAACTAATTATAATTGTTTGTTTTCGTTTCTTTTTTGAAATCAAAAATGTAACAAAGGTTAATTTTCAAAGTATAAATTTTAGATTTGATTTCGGATTTTTAGATTTAGTATGTTCAACCCTTGTTAATTATTTTATTTATTTGAGTGGAAAATTGCTAATTTTAGTTAATTTCAATTAATAATATTGTTAAGGGACTCTTGTTATTTATCGCAAAAAAATGTGGGTGAATAACAATGGATGTGATTCGTATAATTATTAATATTGATTTTTGGTTACCCGGAGTACTGAATGAAAAACGCCAATTTCCACCAATTAGTTTAGTCTATTAGCATAGAAAAACGACTATTTATTTGTATTGATAAAGAAGCGCCACTCGCATGAAATCCCATTAAAATCGTATACACCGTTTTTGGTGACCTTGAACTACTGTGGCTTTTTTCCTAGAGTATTTAAGCGGGAAATTTAAACTTGAATTTTTGACAATTTCAAACCTAGTTTCGTTGATTTGACATTGACATTCTTGAAGAGATTGACTCCACAGTGACTTGGTGATATTTAGTCATGATGAAAGGACTTATTCTTTTTTAAACGAAAGCTTTAAAAAGAATTATAAATAACTTAGTAAAATATCACAACATTCTTGGTACACATGCGCAGTAGAAACTGATTCTCCCTCACCTAGCGAGTATCGCTTCTTTATAAAAACAAATATAGAGTCGTTTTTCTATGCTATTAGCATATGTTTGCTACATTGTCTGCTTTATTAACTATCTGTCTGCCTGCCCGACTACCTGCCTGTCTTTTTGTTCCCATCTCCATCGCTCGACTGTCTCGACGATCTGTTCGTTTGTCTGTATGTTCGTATGTGGATGCGTCCGTCTGCCTGTCTGTCAACAGCTTGCTTATCTGCCCGTATGCCTATTTGCCTGTATGTTTACTTGAATATTTTTATCTGTTCTACTCGTCTAACCATCTGCTCGTCTGCCCATCTGCTCATCTTGCTATCCGTCTGTTCTTCTGTTTCTTCTGCTTGACTGAATTTTTTCTGAAATTACAGTTATTGACGTTTTTATAATAAAATAGTTTTGCTTGGTTTTAACGTATCAATTAATAAAGTTTTATTTTAATTAAAGACATTAATTTAAGTTTGAACTCTCATCCACTTTGTGGAATTAGGAGAAAAAAAGCTTTCACTGAAATTAATAGAGCACGAAAATAAAATAAAATGTATAATCCAAACCCAAACTGTCGTTTGATAAAAAATAATACGAATGGAGTAATATTATTTCACTTCGGCAATATCAGAGCGTACTTGAAAACGATTTACCTCAAAGATGGAGGCTTAGCCTTATTTAGAATATCAGTAGATCTTATTTTACCTTGTGCTTATTTTCACTATGTCATACACATTTCAATTTTGTAATTTCCGATTCGCCGAAGATATACCTAGTTGTAATTGCACCTATTCAGATCAAGTAAAACAAAATGCTAGCAGTATAAATATTGTGTCGAAAAACGTAATAAAGAAAGTCATTTTTGAAGTAATGTGGCTTAAATGGCCTCGAGATGGACATTTATTTAAAAAAACAACTAAAAAATAGCCCAATCGTCCTGTTTAATGGCATCCAAGGACACTAAAGGCGGCCCCACACACAGGCTTATACGACGACCTGCACAAGTGCACAGGCCAAATTGGAGCGTCTGGAGATCGTTCAGGCAGCATGTGCGGACTTTTTCTTGACCTGTCCAACTTCAAAAGTTTTGCTTTAAAATTTGCCTGCATAACTTGGGCGGAGTAAAAGCTTGTACGTATAGACGCAAAGTACCTAATAGTTCTGGCTTATCTGGCCAGTTTTGGTCTGCACAGACCAACTTGGAGTATAAGCCTGTGTGCGTGTGAAGCAGCCTTAAGATATCGTAATGCTCAGACAACAAAGCATCAGATCAGAAGCCATTCCTCGTTATAGTGAAATCGGAAATCTTTGAAGTTGATCAGGGTATATACAGAGTAATTCTTGGGGTAATGAAGCTTAAATAGACTGAAGTGGGACATTTATTGAAAAAACCAACGAAAGAATGACCCAATCGTCCCGTTTAATGGCGTCCAAGGACACTAAGTGCGGCGCCACACACACACAGGCTTATACGTCCACCTGCACAAGTGCACAGGCCAAATTGAAGCGTCTGGAACTCGTTCAGGCGGCTTGCGCGGACTTTGACTTGGTCTGTGCAGGCTGGCCTACACAAGCTAAACCGGAGCGTCTGGACATCGTTTATGCGGCCTGCGCGGAGTTTATTCTAACCTCTCCAACTTCAAGCATTGCTTTAAAATTTGCCTGCATGGCTTAGCCGGAGTAAAAGCTTGTACGTGTGGACGCAAAGTAATAGTTCCGACTTCTCTACGCAGTTTTGGCCTGCACAAAATAGCCTGCATTGACATTAAGAAGATTTGACAATTTTTGGAGAAAATTATCATTGATAAGGGTATATAAAGAGTAATCTTTAGAGTAATGGTAATGGAGTAAGCTTAAATGGACTTGAGTGGGACGTTTCTTTAAAAAACCAACGAAACGATGGCTCAATCGTTCCGTTCAATGACGTCCAAGGACATCTAAAGGCGGCACCATACGTATAGGCTTATAAGCCGACGTGCGCAGTGCACAAGCCAAACCGGAGCGTCTGGACATGTTGACTTGGCCTGTGAACTGTGCAGACCGGGTTACACAAGCCAAAGCTGAGTGTCTGGACATCATTCAGGTAGCCTGCGCGAACTTTGTCCTGACCTGTTCAACTTCAAGCGTTGGTTTGTATTTGCCTGCATGGCTTGGCCGAAGTAAAAGCCTGTATGTGTGGAGGCAAAGTGACAGTTTCGGTTTGCCTGCGCAGTTTTGGCTTGCACACTGCACAGGTCAAATTGGAGTATAAGTCCGTGTGTGTGGGGCAGATCAGAAGCCATTTCTTGTTTGATGAAATCGGTTCTATTAACATTGACAATAAGATTTGACAGTTTTAGGAGAGAATTATCAAAGCTATATTTAGACCAACTTGGTTCTGCATAAATAAAAGTATTGAGGGATAAGAGAGTAGGCGCAGTCCTTTAGATCCTCCAATTTCAATCAATCTTGAAGGTTCCATTAATTTCAATTTAAATCACTTACTGTTGCTCTTTAAACAAACCTTTATTTCGACCCAAAAATCGTTTGGAATAATTATTCATTGACTATTAAATATTCTGAAACTAAATAACCTTTTAATTTAAATCTGATTTCAAGGGCTCTTCTCTTTATAATAGAATACGGTTCGTTAATAAAAGTAATATAATTGGATTGGTAGCAATCTCATACAATTTAAATTATAATCGTATATTAAAATTTAAACATAAATATTTATGGAATTTTACTTGAAAGCAGATTTAATAAATCTAGAAATTGATTAAATTTTACTTTAAGGAAAAAGTAAAACTGCGTAATATTATGTATGAGAAAAGATAAATGTTGGGTTAAAATTTAAATTTTAAATTTTCACTTGTATTGTCCTTCGTATCTATCAGTTAAAAACTTAAAATTAATTGTAATAATGTTTTTGAGCTGGATGGCCACAAATCATTGTCGTTTCGAAATCTAAGGCTATGCTGATTCACTGGTGGATCAGAACCAGAGGGGGACTGTTGATGAACTCTTCAGCAGAGCAGCTTGATTACATAAAATCGCTGCTGGTGAAATTTGGTTAAAGATTTACACACAACTGAAGGTCCTTAGGCAAACAGGCAGGTAGGTAGATTAGCAGGAAGGGGGGGGGACAACACTAGTTCGATAACCATCATACTGAAGTCCCTCCAAGAGATTAGGTCGGAGGCGAAGCCCCTCTTACTCCTTTCCGTGGAGCCAAGACGGAGGGGGCAGAGACGGGGCAAGACAGAGAGTCAGAGAGGTAGGGTGGCAGGGTGGCAGAGAGGCAAAGAGGTTGATAGATAGGTATAGATAGGTAGATAGGTAGATAGGTAGATAGGTAGATAGGTAGATAGGTAGATAGGTAGATAGGTAGATAGGTAGATAGGTAGATAGGTAGATAGGTAGATAGGTAGATAGGTAGATAGGTAGATAGGTAGATAGGCATATAGGCAGATGGCAAATAGACAGCGAAGCAGAGGGAAGAGGGGTAGAGGGGCAGCCAAATAGGTAATTAAGCATACATCAGGCAGACAGAGAAGCAGATTGGCCCACAGGTGGCAGGTAGACACGAGGCCGACAGACAGAGATACCGACAGGCGAGAGAGGCCTACAAGTAAGTAGATAGAAAACTTGTGAATTAGAAATGGATATTTCTTGTCATAAAAAGTGAAGAATGGGAAAAATTTAAACAAAAACGCCAATAAACATTATTAATTGCAAACAGTTGGTTCGTAAAAGTTATAACAAAAATAAAAAATTTGTCACCGTTTTGTACATGTGAATTATCGAAAATCCTTTATTTAGTAACAAATTTCATATATCAACTATACACACGAGGATAATAAATATTAGTGACCTATTAAAATTGACTAATACTAATGTTTAACAATTTTAATTTTATAAAGGATTTGTAGTAAACACAAAACTTTTTCAATCAAATTGCCTTGAAGAGCGACAAGTTGCAAATTGTTCCCAGGTGTAAGAATTTAAAAAATAAAATTAAACTCGAGAAAGTTTATTAAACTTTAATAATACTTATCTGATGCAGTTTCTAATGTAAAATGAAAATGATTAACGAAAGAAAATTTTTTAATGAAAATTAAATTATTTTCTTTTTATTTGATTCAAAAATTTTACGACAATAATAAGGGAATCAGGGAGATCGGCTTCCTGCTCATAACTGACGTCACACAACGTCTTGATCACTAGATGGTAACTTTCGGTAACTTGAATGCAGATGACTTTATTAAAGAGGTATTTGAGATAGGTACTGCTCAAATACCATAAAATACAGGAAGATACGGCCCTGATGGTGTTCAAAGTTGACAATGTTGAGAACCATCAAATAACTATGACGTCATCACTTTCTATACAACAACTCCATTAATGGCAGCTGCTGACTCGTCAGCCATCTTGGGTTTTACGTTAAAGTGACGTTTAATATAATAAATATACATACAGAGTGATCGATTTCGGAACTGTTTTATTTACTCGATGCAATCGTCACTTTGACGTAGAACCCAAGATCATTGACGAGTCAGGGCCATACGGCAAACTGATGTTTAGTGTAATAAACATACATACAGAGTGATCAGTTTGGGAACTGTTTTATGGGCCTGATGCAAATGTCAGTTTGATGTAGGACCCAAAATCACTGACGAGTCAGCTGCCATTTTGCCATTTTGACAGGGCACTATCAACAAAATAAATACCATATGGCAGCTCCTAGACTGGTAATAATAATAGATAGAGCCTTTTGTAGACAATTTTAGGAAGATAACAGGGCAAGGGATAAGCTCTATTTCAGAATTTATGATTTTCAATATATCTAAAAGAGCAGCACAAATGATAGCAGTTTGTTTTTATTGTTTTATACTGTATGCTTATGCGCAGCGCACAACGTTTGATGCTTGATAAGAGCTTTTTCAAGTACATCACCAGTTGGTCGTTAAAGCATTTTCACTATGCGAGTGACCGTGATTATAATTGACAATAGAAATGTAATTATTGCACTCTGACTCCGGAGTATTTGTTGAAATATTGCAACATACTTGATAAACTGAAACAATTGAGAGTATATCGTTAATAGAAATAGTTTCCAATACAAAATAAATTTGATTAATATTAATTCAACAAAGGCTTTGAAGGATATATTCCATTTAAATTTAAATTCAATGTGAAAAGATGATAAATATGATGATATACAGGGTGGTCATTAAGGATTTCAGTTATAGGAATTTATCATATAAATTTTTGTAATAAAGTGCTTCCCTATAATTATTTTAGGAAAAAACATAAATTAGATTAGGTATTATAATGTTTAAACTACCGTTAAACAACGGTAGCCATGAGAGAAACAAAAAATAAATACTGTCAAACGAAACATTAGAAATTGTTTCTCAAAACTCATGGCTCTCGCTGTTTTGAGATAATTTTCGACATTTTCATATCTAATTTTCCCCATTACGAAGCAAGAAAAATTACATTTCTTTATTGGATACCTATGATTTTATGCCATACAACTTTTATTAAAAACCTTTTTGCTGAAAATAATTAGGAAAACAGGAAATAACCAAAGTATAATTTTACATGTTACATCTCAGTGACTGCAAGTGGTGCAGTTCACCACCCTGTATAGAAAGCGTAATTCAAAGCTTTTGGTAAGCAGATATGATATAATCGTTTGTAATTAATTTAATTACATTATAAATTATAAAAGCTGCCTCTTAGACAAGCTTTAATAATTATTTAAGAAAATTGATGTAGAAATTTGACAAAACTTTTTCTGTAATTTGATTATCTCGTCTTCTCGGGTGGATCATCATGCGAGGTTGGCAATTATTAATAACATTACGTGGCATTTTATTTTTAAGTTCAGATTTTTAACCAAACTAACCAAGCTCTCTCTGTCCGCCTCTGTATGTTTCTGTCTCTCTCTGTATGTTTTTGTCTCTCTCTTAAATTAATTAATTAAATGACAGACAAGACAGATGAAGTCACCGAGGAAATGACTCACGCTATGACAGATGAGATGACAGATTGAATAATCTCCACTGTCATCTCATCTGTCATTCCCATCTGTCAGTCATCCATCAATCTCACCTGTCATCTCTTTTTATCTGTAAACCTCATCTAGCTGTCATCTCATTTCATGTGTCAGTCTCAACTGTCTCATATGTCATTTATGCTCATTTGTCATCTCACCATATCTGTCAGATGCAATGTCAGAATAAATAACGCAGGAAATAGTATATGTAATGATGGATGATGAGATATGTCATGATAGATGACATTGACATATAGTGACAAATGGCCCTTTTGACATTGACATATGATGACTATAGTGACAGATTGATATTTGACATATGGTAACTATGGTGACACATCATCCCACTCCCCATCCCTCTAAACCAATGTCTATCTTACTTCCCCCACTCCACTTGCTCGTACTTTCTCCATGTATACGTGCTAATTTAGACAGAGAGAAAGAGCAGCTTCCAACAGCTGATCGATTGCTCGTACTTTCACTCTATCTACGTGCTAACTCACACAGAGAGAAAGAGCAATTTCCTACAGCTGATCGATTGCTCGTACTTTCTCTCTGTCTACGTGCTAACTGAGACATGGAGAAAAAGCAGCTTCCAACAGCTGATCGATTGCTCGTACTTTCTCTCTATCTACGTGCTATCTTAGACAGAGAGAAAGAGCAGCTCCCAACAGCTGATCGATTGCTTATACGTTCTGTCTGTCTACGTGCTAATTTAGACAGAGAGAAAGAGCAGCTCCCAGCAGCTGATCGATTGTTCGTATACGTTCTGTCTGTCTACGTGCTAATTTTGACTGAGACAAAGAGCAGCTCTCAACAGCTCATCGCTTGTTCGTACTTTTTCTCTGTCTACATGCTAATTTAGACAGAGAGAAAGAGCAGCTCCCAGCAGCTGATCGATTGTTTGTACTTTCTCTTTGTCTACATGTTAATTTAGGCAGAGAGAAAGAGCAGCTCCCAACAGCTGATCGATTGCTCATACGTTCTGTCTGTCTACGTGCTAATTTAGACTGAGACATAGAGCAGCTCTCAACAGCTCATCGCTTGTTCGTACTTTTTCTCTTAATTTAGACAGAGAGAAAGAACAGCTCCCAGCAGCTGATCGATTGTTCGTACTTTTTCTTTGTCTACATGTTAATTTAGGCAGAGAGAAAGAGCAGCTTCCAACAGCTGATCGATTGCTCATACGTTCTGTCTGTCTACGTGCTAACTTAGACAGAGAGAAAGAGCAGCTCCCAACAGCTGATCGATTGCTCGTACTTTCTCTCTCTGTATACATGCTACAGATCAGCTGTTAGGTTACTCTGTGTTCTGAAAGGGACCATATATTCTTGAATTCAATCCCAACAAACAATTTAATAACGCCCGGCTGCTGCCAGAATAACACGTCTCAGGCAAGCTAGTGATGGTCCACTAGCTCCCATTAAAAGATAATAATAAACTCGTATTCCCAACAGTCCCAGAGGGGGGGGGGGCTAGGTCTTCCAGGGGGCTTTCTAAAACCCCAGACTCTTCTCGAACCCTCTAGCTAGAGTATGATCTACGCTAGTATGAATTTTGAAGGATACCTAGAAATTCTTCAATAATAATTATCGATATATAGGTCTACTCCGTTACACTTTCAATTATTTTATTATTTCTATGTTAAAAATTTAACATTACATTATTTTCTAAAATTAAAATTTATGATTGAATTACCCTGTAGAATATTATTGTATTACTTTTGCATACCTACCTATTTAATATTTTATAATTTTAAATTATTTTTTCTACTCCCATATGTGAAACTAAGCATTTCGTCATCACTTACTCGTTACGAAAATAGCATTTTCGTCTCTAGTGAGAAAAAGTTTTATTACAAGCGGATGTTGTTTACAACATGAGGTGAAACCAGTTTTTTTGTGGTCGGTTCACATTTTAGTAAAAATAATTATTTTTTTAAAATGTACTAATTATCGTCGTAGAAAAAATAGCATTTACGACTCGAGATGAAATCCGTTTTTTTCGTTCGAAAGATTAATTCACTCGCCCCTACGGGACTCTTGAATTAAATTCTATCTCACGAAAAAAACGTATGTTTCATCTCATGTTGTAAAAAATACTATTATTTAAAAATGATAAATTAAAATAAACGAATTTGGTTTAATGCGATAAGAAATTGTTGCACATTTGGTTGTTTTGTTGCGATAAAAATTACAATATAGTCGTCTCAGTAAGTTTTCTAACGCGTTGTGAGCAAGTGCATTTGTTATTTTTCTAAAACTAAAGCCCTTTCGTTTTCATTGGATTTTTAAAATGGTGTTTCGAGTTCGCTGTTCTTTAAGGTTGGTTAAAAATTTTTGATAAAATCGTCAATTTTGTTACTTGAGTTTGATTATGCTAAATGAGTCATTATATTAATTTTTATTGCTGATATTAATAAATTATTGATATTAAAATTGAATTTCATGTAATATAAATCTTTAGGTTTGTGATTAACAAGCGTTAGCAACCCTCCTCTTTCTTTAACCTAACCATGAAGCTAGAACAGGGTTTGCTGAAATGGTAGTGGTAATTAAGAATTAACCTTTCCTTTTATTTGTAATTTCAACCAAATTTACTCATTTAAAATTTGAAAGCAGAAAATTAATAAAATCCAGTTTTATTACGACAACTTCGCCAAAAAATGAATATTTTTTAAGACAATAGGAATCATAGGAATTTATGAAGTTGCAGAATGTGCTTACCTTTGCAACAACGAGCAACTAAATTTGAATTTCCCTTAAGTTATATAATTAATTACATCTTATCTAAAACCTTCTTGTTGTATAGCGTTATAGATTAAGCATTTTTGGACAGTTTTGGTAAGAGAATGATTAACGATATATAAAAACTTTTTAATAAGTTGTAGGAATGTTACTTAATTGTTGTTTAAAAACTTTATTTATTAATTTATTAAGTACGTGCTAATTAAAGATTTTTTTCGACACAGCGACATACCTATGAGGTCGTGAACAAACGGGGCGCAGAAAGGTACAACTTTCAATCTCAATTACAGAAAGTTATATAAGAATAGAACTCGATAGAAAATCAAAAATTTTAACAAGTAAATTAATAAATTTAAAGTTGGCAAAAAAATGGATTTGTAGCGTCAGCCGTAGAAGGTCTGTAGAAGGAACTTTTATAAGATGTGTTACATTTTTGGATATGATTTTAAGAGGCACCTACAAAATGTCTATTTTAAGCCCAGGAACTCAATGTACAATTATATTTGTTTCTTCCGGAAACACCCTGTATCAATCTAACATAGTAGTCCTCATCCCAACAATCTTTTTAATTGTATCCACCCCAAAATGTAGCAATGTCCAATAGTCTATCACTCGAGCTTATTTCGTTCTTTTGTCTTTAAATCTAGTCGGCGTGGAAGCCTTAATGATCTTTTTGTTCTTAATCATATGTCGTTCGTAATCCTAGTCAAATGCTCTACCCTGATCCATCAGTCATTTCAGGGAAAACAAAAGGTGAAGATCAATAAAGAGGACCACGTTGAATATTCAATTTATTACGGATACGACAAAAAATGAACGAGTTGTGGAATAAGAGTGTTTTAAAATTATTGTTAAATATTGGTGTTCATGATCAAATTTAAAAAAAAAACAGATTTAATTAACCAGTTTGGCCTTTATTTTCAAACAATTTCAGAAATTGATTGGATTGTGACTAAAACCTCATATTTGGTCTTTCTTGTAGGGTTTTTAAGTTTTCAAAATAATAATTAGCGGTAAAAGCTCTTGGAGAAAAAACCACAAAATGCGACAATCGTTGTAAAGCCGCCATTTTGAATTTAAAAATTTGAAAAAGTACTTGTTTGATTAGAACCAATATGTACGAGCGTTATCAACAGACAGACAGTCATTTTTTAATATTTTGACGTATTTTGGGTTTCAGGGGGGCCTCAAAGGGTCGAGAAAATTATTTTTTATAAGCTTGTGTCAAAAAGTGACATTTTATGGTTAAGTTGTTTGGACGAGAAGTTAACCTTTTCATCAAAATACCATATCTTTTGTGTGTTGCTAGGTAACATTTTTCGTCTTAGGACGAAAACCGTTTTCTCAGCGTGTAAAATTTGTTAATTGACAGACTTCGATATAATTAAAGTAAAATTAATGTTAGTTTTTGAGAATATTTTACAATTGAATAAAAAATATTGTAACACACGGATGAAAATGTTTTTCGGCTCATACGTTTGCTGGACTCGGATTCGCCTCTTCCAGCACTTCCACGTATTCGTCCGAGAAATTCAACTATTCGTGCTTGCAGTGCTTGCATCATAAATCATAAATAACTATTTTTTAAATTTTTATAAAGTAAAATTGGTAGAAAAGCATAGAAAAGCTTCGTTTTTAATAATACTCACCATATTTGACTTGAATTAACTGTTCCGGAACATTTGTCCTACAGGCGAATTACAAGGAATTATACTTCAATCTCACAATTCGAGATAGTGACTCATCCTAATATGTGTTCACAAAATTTAGCTAGCTATAGCGCGGCTTCTATTGAGATAGATGCAGAAAACACGTGCCGCTTTAATAGAATAACGTACTTTACTATAATTTGACAGAAGCTGACAGAAGCTTAGTAGTAGAAGTGGATCCGAGTACGAACGATTGTTCATAATGCTGTACCGAAAAATCTCGATGTAATCTCGTCTTTATTCTATAAATGACATAACTGTCTACATTTGTGAAACTCAACTATAGATGTAAAAAACCCGATTTTCGCGAATGCAGGATATGACTGAATAAATCTATTTATACAAAATCCTACAAAATTGCAGGAAAAAATTAAATGCGCATTTTGAAGACATAATATGCTCGTTTTTGGAGCATTTGCTAAAAGAAAATTACGAGGAAAATTCAACATTTAAAGAAATGGTAACAAAATATTTCAGTAGGGCCTTTTAAGGCCCAAGAAAACAAAACCAGTATACGATTGTAAGCCACTGTAAAATATAAAACATATAGGGCCTTCCAGGCCCGAATTATACTTCTCTGGAAATCTTTGCTAGTTTTTATCTTTTTCCAACTAACACTAAGTAGAAGCAACTTATATCTCGCCTTATAAAAATATTATTGGTGTTAGCGCCTTCCGAGCCTGGAGTATGTTTTTTCAGAAATCTTTGTAAATTTTCATTTTTTACCAAATAATACCAAGCAGAAGCGACGCGTAGCTCAATCAAAATATTATTAGTTTCAGGTCCGGTTTGTGCTTCTCTAGAGATCTTCGTGTATTTTTATTTTTTTTCCAAATAACACCAAGCAGAAGCTTGCAGAAGCACAAGCAATATCAAAATATTGATAGTATTAGGGCCTTCCAGGCCCGCATTATGTTTCTCCAAAGATCCTTGTGTATTTTTATCTTTTACCAAATAAATCCAAGCAGAAGCAACACGTACCTCACCGTATCAAAATATTATTAGTATAAGGACCTTTCAGGCCAGGTTCATGCTTCTCCAAAAATATTTGTGTCTTTTTATCTTTTTTCAAATCACAGCTCTAGCAGAAGCAACGCGCACCTCCCCGTATTAAAATATTATTTGTATATATTATACAAATATACAATATACAATATTATTTACATACATATATTATTTCAGGCCGGTTTGGGCTTCTATAGAGATCTTTGTGTATTTTTATTTTTTTTCTAAATAACACCAAGCAGGAGCAACGCGTACTTTCCCATATTAAAATATTGATGGCAGTAGGGCCTTTCAGGCCCGGATTATGTTTCTCTATAAATCCTTGTATATTTTCATCTTTTACCAAATAAATCCAAGAGAAGCAACGCGTTACTCGCTGTATCAAAATATTAGTATAAGGGCCTTTCAGGCCCGGTTTATACTTCTCCAAAGATATTAGTGTATTTTTATCTTTTTTCAAATAACACCTAGCAGAAGCAAAGCGTACTTTGCCATATTAAAATAATGATGGTATTAGGGCCTTCAAGGCCTTTCAAATAAAACCAAGCAGAAGCAACGCGTACTTCGCCATATCAAAATATTGATGGTGTTAGGGCCTTCCAGGCCCGGATTATGTTTTTCCAGAGATCTTTGTGTATTTTTATCTTTTACCAAATAAATCCAAGAGAAGCAACGCGTACCTCGCCGTATCAAAATAATATTAGTATTAGGGCCTTCGGTGCCCGGATTATATGGTTCTCCAGAGATCTTTGTGTATTTTATCTTTTACGAAATAATACCAAGCATTATGAATACCATCAAAATATTATTTATATAAGGGCCTTTCAGGTCCTGTTTGTACTTCCCCAGAGATCTTTGTGTATTTTTATCTTTTTTTAAATAACACAAAGCCGTGCCGTATCAAAATATTATTAGTATTTGGGCTTTGCAGGCCCGGATTATGCTTCTCCAGAGGTGAGTGTGTTTTTTTTATCTTTTTCCAAATAATACCAAGCAGAAGAAATGCGTACCTCGCCGTATCAAAATATTATTAATATTAAGGCCTTGCAGGCCCGGATTATGTTTCTCCAGAGATCTTTGTGTATTTTAACTTATTATACGGGGGCCTTTTAGGCTCGGATTATGCTTCTCCAGAGATCCTTGTGTATTTTAATTTTTTTCCAACTAACACCATCAAGCAGAAACAACGCTTACATCGCCTTATCGCAATAATATAAGTATTAGGGCCTTCCAGGCCCGGATTATGCTTCTCCGGAGATCTTTGTGTATTTTATCTTTTACGAAATAATACCAAGCATTATGAATACCATCAAAATATTATTTATGTAAGTGCCTTTCAGGTCCGGTTTGTACTTCCCCAGGGATCTTTGTGTATTTTTATCTTTTTTTAAATAACACAAAACAGAAGGAGCACGTACCTTGCCGTATCAAAATATTATTAGTATTAGGGCTTTCCAGGCCCGGATTATGTTTCTCCAGAGATCTTTGTGTATTCTATCTTATTACACGGGCCTTTTAGGCTCGGATTATACTTCTCCAGAGATCTTTGTGTATTTTAATTTTTTTCCAACTAACATCATCAAGCAGAAGCAACGCTTACATCGCCTTATCAAAATAGTAAAAGTATTAGGGCCTTCCAGGCCCGGATTATGCTTCTCCAGAGATCTTTGTGTATTTTATCTTTTACGAAATAATACCAAGCATTATGAATACCATCAAAATATTATTTATATAAGGGCCTTTCAGGTCCGGTTTGAACTTCCCCAGAGATCTTTGTTTATTTTTATCTTTTTTTAAATAACACAAAGCAGAAGGAACACGTACCTTGCCGTATCAAAATATTATTAGTATTAGGGTTTTCCAGGCCCGGATTATGCTTCTCCAGAGATGACTGTGTTTTTTATCTTTTTCCAAATAATACCAAGCAGAAGAAATGCGTACCTCGCCGTATCAAAATATTATTAATATTAAGGCCTTGCAGGCCCGGATTATGTTTCTCCAGAGATCTTTGTGTATTCTATCTTATTATACGGGCCTTTTAGGGTTGGATTATGCTTTTCCAGAGATCTTTGTGTATTTTAATTTTTTTTCAACTAACACCATCAAGCAGAAACAACGCTTACATCGCCTTATCAAAATAATATAAGTATTAGGGCCTTCCAGGCCCGGATTATGCTTCTCCAGAGATCTTTATGTATTTTTATCTTTTTTTAAATAACACAAAACAGAAGTAGCACGTACCTTGCCGTATCAAAATATTATTAGTATTAGGGCTTTCCAGGCCCGGATTATGCTTCTCCAGAGATGACTGTGTTTTTTTATCTTTTTCCAAATAATACCAAGCAGAAGAAATGCGTACCTCGCCGTATCAAAATATTATTAATATTAAGGCCTTGCAGGCCCGGATTATGTTTCTCCAGAGATCTTTGTGTATTCTATCTTATTATACGGGACTTTTAGGGTTGGATTATGCTTCTCCAGAGATCTTTGTGTATTTTAATTTTTTTTCAACTAACACCACATCAAGCAGAAACAACGCTTACATCGCCTTATCAAAATAATATAAGTATTAGGGCCTTCCAGGCCCGGATTATGCTTCTCCAGAGATCTTTGTGTATTTTCATTTTTTTCCAACTAACACCATCAAGCAGAAACAACGCTTACCTCGCCTCATCAAAATAATATAAGTATTAGGGCCTTCCAGGCCCGTGTTATGCTTTTCCAGAGATCTTTTTGTATCTTGATGTTTTTTCAACTCACACCAAGCAGAAGCAACGCCTACCTCGCCTTATCAAAATATTATTAATATAAGGTAAGGTTGTTTTTCAGAAGGCTCTCGCGATCTCACCGAATTGTTCAATAACTCACAATCAATCATGCACTTACTGACGTTATAATAACAAATTTCCGGAAGTTAATCACAACATTTTAATATAAAAGCAAAATTTTTCGCAATTTCCATTTAAAATGAAACTTTTGCATTTAGAAAATGCCTATGAAAATACACAAATATTTTAATTAAAATCACATCAATACGTGTTAAACACAAAAATATCTGACAACATGAACAAATAAGTATACGTGTGCGATTCGTGTGTGCATTATAAATGCGCGCACTCTAGATAAAATGATTTTTATTTCGCGTGCAAGATCGAGTTGGTACACACACAAAGTTCAGTACGCGTCGCGACGCCAAAACATCGAGAGCTCACATCTTCGACTTAATCGAACTTGGATGAAAAAGGACACGCTTTTTGCGAAATTTTTAATTATTTTACAACTGCAGTGACATTGAAAATTGTTTATTAGTAATTAAAAATTAAAAGTTTTGCGTGTCAATAAATTTAAAAAAAAAACTGCTTTTTTTCAAAAATGAAGAGTAATAAAACTTTTAATTTACATGTGTGAATGTATGTGTTAATTGAAATTAACATGTGTTGTAATTAGTTTGTCTTGTAATTTCGTGAGAAAATGTACGTTTTTGACTTTGGGAAATTAGAAAATTTTTTTAACAAATAAAAAAACTTTTAGTTCAAGTTACACTCGAAAAAAAAAGTTTTCCCTATTGGAAAAACAAAAAAGTGTTTTGTTCGAAATGTTCTCAACGCGTTTCCATTGTTCAAGGTTTGAATTTGAATAGTTTTTCTTTGGGAAACTCATCTTCACTCAAGTTTTCTTTTATTAGTAATTAGTCTAGACGTAAATTTGATTTTTTCTCTCAAAAAATCAAAAATATGTAATCAAAAATAAAAAAATACCATCACGTCGTAATAACGAGTCGAAGAGTTATATTTTTTTATAGTTTGTTTGTTATACTCGTCGATAGCGAAAGTTTTGGATTTTGCTATAAAATTTTAATAATGGCATAACCTAATTTGAAAAAGTAAATTTGCTCAAATTTGAATAATAAATTCGATTGTTTGTAAATTTTTATTTCGATTTTAGCCTTCAATTTATTTAAATTGATTTTATAAATAAATTGGCGCAACTACTTAAGACGTTTAGACCCCCCCCCCTCTATTTAATAAATAAAAACTATGGTTTTTTCTGCCTAAAAGTTCAAACTTCAAACGGGTTACACTTTAATTTTTATTAACTTTTCAAATTTATTTAATTGGCCTTTTGGATAAAATCTAATAAAATTAATTAGGTTGGGGGAGGAATCTTTTTACGTGTAGGTATAGCCAAATTTTATTGCTAGAGACAGTGACACAAATTTAATGGTTTTTCCAGAAACGAGTCAGAGAAGAAGATCTTTCTCTTATTTGAATGCTCTTCTTCTTAGGGGATGATTTATTTATTTACACCTGCACCGGGTTTATAAAAAGACATAAGAAATAGCTTAATATTCTCCGGCTGTTTTACCTCGAAGATTTCATTGTATCTCAAAATCAAAAATTATTGAGCCGGTCTAAAAAATGTTTTAAAAGGTCCAAAAGTGCCGTATTCTTCTTAGGGGAATGTTTTTCTTATTTAAACCTGAAATGGTCCTATAAAAACACACCCTAAATATCTTCGTTTCCAAATGCAAGGGTGTGAAAATTAAGAAGGAAAAGTTGCAGCTTGTAAGAGATTATAATACTCTCCAGAGGTTTCATCTAGAAGACCTCGTTTGTATCTCTTTGTCAAAAATTATTGAACTTGTTCAAAAAATTTTTTTTACGGTCCAAAAGTGTCTTCTTCTTCTTCTTCTTCTTTTTAGGGAAAGATTTCTTTATTTAAACCTAAAATGATCCTATAAAAATACAATTTAACTTCAGCTGTTTTACCTGTAGGTCCTCATTTGTATCTCTTGATCAAAAATTATTGAGCTTGTCAAAGTTTAAAAAGGTCTAAAAGTGTCCTATTCTTCTTAGGGGAACAATTCTCTTATTAAACTCTCTTATGGTCCTGTAAACATACACCCTAAATATCTTCATTTCCTAAATGCAAGGTTGTGGAAATTAAGAAGGAAAAGTTGCAGCTCGTAAGAGATTAAACTCTCCAGAGGTTTCATCTTGAGGACTTCGTATGTATCTTTTAATCAACATTTAATTAGTTTATTCAAAAAATATTTTTAACGGTCCACAATTGTCTTCTTCTTCTTTGGGGACGATTTTTTAAATTAAATCTAAAATGGTCATATAAAAATACACCCTAACTCCACCTGTCTTACCTGGAGGCCCTCATATGTATCTCTTAATCAAAATGTTCAAAAAATGTTTTTAACGGTCCAAAAGTGCCCTATTCTTCTTAGGGGAACGATTCTCTTATTAAACTCTCTTATGGTCCTATAATCATACACCCTAAAGATCTTCTGTTCCAAAATGCAAGGTTGTGGAAATTAAGAAGGAAAAGTTGCAGCTTGTAAGAGATTAAACTCTCCAGAGGTTTCATCTGGAGGACCTCGTGTGTATCTTTTAATCAAAATGTAATTAGCTTGTTCAAAAAATATTTTTAACGGTCCACAATTGTCTTCTTCTTCTTTGGGGACGATTTTTTAAATTAAATCTAAAATGGTCATATAAAAATACACCCTAACTCCACCTGTCTTACCTGGAGGCCCTCATATGTATCTCTTAATCAAAATGTTCAAAAAATGTTTTTAACGGTCCAAAAGTGCCCTATTCTTCTTAGGGGAACGATTCTCTTATTAAACTCTCTTATGGTCCTATAATCATACACCCTAAAGATCTTCTGTTCCAAAATGCAAGGTTGTGGAAATTAAGAAGGAAAAGTTGCAGCTTGTAAGAGATTAAACTCTCCAGAGGTTTCATCTGGAGGACCTCGTGTGTATCTTTTAATCAAAATGTAATTAGCTTGTTCAAAAAATATTTTTAACGGTCCAAAATTGTCTTCTTCTTCTTAGTGGACGATTTTTTAAATTAAATTTAAAATGGTCATATAAACATACACCCTAACCTCACCTGTCTTACCTGGAGGCCCTCATTTGTATCTCTTAATCAAAAATTATTGAACTTGTCTAAAAAATTTTTAAAAAGGTCCAAAAGTGTCCTATTCTTCTTAGGGGAACGATTCTCTTATTAAACTCTCTTATGGTCCTATAATCATACACCCTAAAGATCTTCTGTTCCAAAATGCAAGGTTGTGGAAATTAAGAAGGAAAAGTTGCAGCTTGTAAGAGATTAAACTCTCCAGAGGTTTCATCTGGAGGACCTCGTGTGTATCTTTTAATCAAAATGTAATTAGCTTGTTCAAAAAATATTTTTAACGGTCCAAAATTGTCTTCTTCTTCTTAGTGGACGATTTTTTAAATTAAATTTAAAATGGTCATATAAACATACACCCTAACCTCACCTGTCTTACCTGGAGGCCCTCATTTGTATCTCTTAATCAAAAATTATTGAACTTGTCTAAAAAATTTTTAAAAAGGTCCAAAAGTGTCCTATTCTTCTTAGGGGAACGATTCTCTTATTAAACTCTCTTATGGTCCTATAATCATACACCCTAAAGATCTTCTGTTCCAAAATGCAAGGTTGTGGAAATTAAGAAGGAAAAGTTGGAGCTTGTAAGAGATTAAACTCTCCAGAGGTTTCATCTGGAGGACCTCGTGTGTATCTTTTAATCAAAATGTAATTAGCTTGTTCAAAAAATATTTTTAACGGTCCAAAATTGTCTTCTTCTTCTTAGTGGACGATTTTTTAAATTAAATTTAAAATGGTCATATAAACATACACCCTAACCTCACCTGTCTTACCTGGAGACCCTCATTTGTATCTCTTAATCAAAAATTATTTAGCTTGTTCAAAATATGTTTTTAACGGTCCAAAAATGTCGTCTTCTTCTTAGGGGACGATTTTTATACTTAAACGTGAAATTATTCTATAAACTTACACCATAACTCCAGCTGTTTTACCTGGAGGCCCTCATTTGTATCCCTTAATCAAAAATTATTGAACTTGTCTAAAAAATGTTTAAAAAGGTCCTATTCTTCTTAGGGGAACGATTCTCTTATTAAACTCTCTTATGGTCCTGTAAACATACACCCTAAAGATTTTCATCTCTTAAATGCAAAGTTGTGGAAATTAAGAAGGAAAAGTTGCAGCTTGTAAGAGATTAAACTGTCCAGAGGTTTCATCTGGAGGACCTCGTTTGTATCTTTTAACCAAAATTTAATTAACTTGTTCAAAAAATATTTTTAAAGGTCCAAAATTGTTTTCTTCTTAGGGGACGATTTTTTAAATTAAATCTAAAATGGTCATATAAACTTGACTTGACGGACCTATATAAACATACACCCTAACTCCAGCTGTTTTACCTGGAGGCTCTCATTTGTATCTCTTAATCAAAAATTATTTATCTTGTTCAATATGTGTTTTTAACGGTCCAAAATTGTCGTCTTCTTCTTAGGGGACGAGTTTTATATTTAAACATGAAATGGTTCTATAAACTTACACCATAATTCCAGCTGTTTTACCTGGAGGACCTCATTTGTATCTTTTAATAAAAAATTATTGAGCTTATCCAAAAAAATGTTTTAAAATGTATAAAAGCGTCCTCTTCTTTTTAGGGGATGATTTTTTTATTTAAATCTAAAATAGATTTTTTTAAAAGTTGCATCTTGTAAGAGATTATAATACTCTTCAGTTGTTTTACCTCTAGGGCCTCATTTGTATCTCTCAATCATAAATGATTGAGCTTGACCAAGAATTCCTTTAAACTGTCCAAAGAGCCCCTCTTCTCCTGTAGGGTACGATTTCTATATTTAAATCTGAATCGGTTGTATTAATAAACATAAACATTAAACATACACCCTAAATGGCTTTATTTATAAATTCCGGGGTGTAAAAAGTTTGGACCCTCGTCCTTCTTGTGGTGGTATTTTTTTATGACTAATATTTGAAAAATTATTAAAACTGAATGTTTTTTAGAAATTTTCCTAAAACTGAATGTTTTTTAGAAATTCTTCCAACCCTTACTTTTTATTAAGGGGCTCCTTAATAAATTTAAAAATGAAATATTTATAAAATTATTTCACCTAAATTCTTTATTGTTTGTTTAGCTATTGAATGGAATTTTTGATAATAATAAATTCAACTGATTGATATGTGTTTGTATACAAATGCAAATAGAAGTGTGGCAACAACTGGAAACTTCTTTAGTTTATATTAGTGTAAAACTTTTTTAAAACAAAATATTTACGTAAAATAGGATGTTTACGAAAGACAAAAGTGTCTAATAAATAATTTAGTGATAGAGATAAAAATGAAGCCAACTTTTGAGATCATCTTGTTCGCATCTCTACTAATATTTTTATTGGGTAAGTTTCTCTTTTATGAATTTTCCTTCTTGTATTTCACTTTCATCGACCATAATGATCGTCACTAATACTAATTTGAATGTAATAATTAATAAAAAAGAGCTCAACTCAAACAAAAAAGGATTTGAGGCGGGCTCTTCTACCCCTATTAGTTAGCTACTAGCCAGCGTTCTATGAGCGCTTGGTTGAAAGCTCAGGTGCCTTCAAGTCAAACTGAAACCACTTGCAACGCAACTAATGCTGTGTCTATAAGTTCCTAGGTGATACCACTAAAGTCAACCGAGCTCTCTATTTGGCGAACATCCTAGTGTCGACGCACCATTATTAAAAAAGACAAAATTCTACGTTTATTTAAAAGATTCTTATTTTATTCTCCCACACATAGTACTAAAAGGTTTAAAAATTGTAACAATCGAGGTTTTTATGTTAGGTAGGTACTTAAAAGAAAAGTTACGGTACAATAAAAATAGCTTTGTTTAAAATAGACATTTTTCACAATGATAAAAAGGAAAAATAGGACAAACTTTTTCCTTATTACGCTATTGAGTAAAAAATGAAAAGAAAAATTACATTTATATGAAATTGATTTTGTTATCTTTATTGCATTTCAGTATTTCATCTTTTATTTTGTGCAGTGATACGCGTTTAGCGTTTATACAGGGTCCGGTAGAATAATGCGGATTTTTAGTAAGTTTGAGAACTTATAGTTTCAGAAAGATGGGGTCGCTTTAGACGTAGCTAGAATGTAAGTAGAAATTGTGGAAAATTATTAGTGTTGGAATTTTCGTACAACTAGCATTCAAAATGGCGGCCAATGGAACGATTGTCTCATTTTGTGGGTTTTCCCTTATAACTTGACCGGTAATTATTATTATAAAAATTTCAAAACGGCATTGTACAGTTAAAATATAGGGCTTTCGTCCTAATTCACTCGATTTTTTAAATTGTTTAAAAATTGCTTACTTTGAAGGGACCAAAACTAGTCAAAATTTTGAAATGGATTTTCTCAAAATTTCTTCCACCATATTTTTTCGTTTTTGAATGTGTTATAGACAACGTAATTCTCTATCGAACTCTGTTTTTTTATTAACTTCTAGTGAGCGGAAACGAAGTTATGATTTTTTGAATGTCAAAGTTTCAAAAATCTATCATTTATTTTGTAATAATAATGAAAACTTCTAAATTCATGTATGTATTTATGTATCAATCCTATGAATATCAATTACTTGACACTATGTAACTTCCGGTTTGACCGGAAGTTACAAAAATATCAACATTTTTTAGAAACACCCTGTATATTTTTAAATAATTTAAAAGCTCCTACAATTATCTTTTAAGACCCAAACTTGGTGTCTTTGTAAAAGTGCCTTATTGGCATAGCTCAGAGTTATGACGTTATGAGGGGGTAGGCTCGAGCTCAAATACACACACAAATTAAATAAAAAATATATTAGTAACAAATTACCGTAATTTAATACTAATACAAAAGTTCAACGAAATAAATATTTTAGAGTTCTTCCCTGGAACGAAATAAATAACTTGGGATTCTTCCCTGGAACGAAATAAGTAGCTCTTCTGCTCTCTTCCTGAGGTATCCAACTAAATCTAATTAAAAAAAAAGGACGGAGGATAAGCGGAGGCCTATGATCCACAGTAGTCCCGGGTCCGCTGCGGGGTAGCTACCATTAGAGAGGATACTTAAAGAGCATGCTGGGGAAGTGCGGAGGTCTAAGTTCTGTGGCGGCTGTTGGAGCCGACAAGGAACAACTACACGGGAACACCTCTGATGTTTCAGTTAAGGACCATTTGGGCGTACAGTCAGCCTCACAATTATTGACCACCCTGGCTATTCGCCAGGGTGGTTATTAGCCAACAACGACAAAAGGACGGAAGGGGAGGTTGTTGATTTACTACTTATTGGCAAAATAAAGTTACTAGTTCAATCAGCTTAGTGCTGTTTATAGGGGTCAACCTCTAACTAATTAGTAACAAGACGGGACCACTTTTAAAAATTTTCATTTAGTGAGTCAAAATAGGAGGAAAAAAGTCTACCGTTTTTTTTTGCATACATACAAAGTTATAGGCCATTTAAGAAAAAGAGGGTGTTTTTTGCAAAATACTTGGAAAGGAAGTCAGATATCGATAAAATATATAGGACCAAACTTGTTGACCATAAGATTACTAACAAAAAACATTTAGCATGTTTTTAGTTTTGACCATCTATTAAGGTAATACGACTGTTTCTTAAAGTTATCATTTTTCCAAATTGTTAATTAACAAAATAATGTTTTAACCTATTTGTAATGCAATTAAAATTCTGAAAAAATTCACCTGTTATCTGACATTGTTAGAGAAGATATGCTATGAGTTTCAACTTGTTTGAAGCTCATTTGTTTAAATTATGGGTTTTTATTTATAAAAAAAATGTTTTTTTCTTTCATTCTAGTTTTTTGTAATTTTAACATCTTTAGAGTTGGCAGAGACCAATGAAACTATGTTCATCTTGTTCTTTATGAAATTGTCGACAAAAATTGTCGCCTTCAAGTTTTTCTGTCATCATTTGTTTTTTATTAATTCGCGTGCAAACTTGAAAATTAGTTTGCACGCGGACACCAACGATAATGTCCATTGTCCATTGTTAGGCTACTTTTTAATTTGTATTACCTGTTTTATTATTCCTCGATCTTCATTGCTTCGTTGTTGAGTGGTATCAGTGATGAAGAAATTGAAGTAGACGATGGACAATATAAAATCATTCAAACTAATTTTCAAGTTTGCACGCGAATTAATAAAAAACAAATGATGACAGAAAAAATTGAAGGCGACAATTTTTGTCGACAATTTCATAAGGAACAACATGAACATAGTTTCATTGGTCTCTGCCAACTCTAAAGATGTTAAAATTGCAAAAAACTAGAATGAAAGAAAAAAACATTTTTTTTATAAATAAAAACCCATAATTTAAACAAATGAGCTTCAAACAAGTTAAAACTCATAGCATATCTTCTCTAACAATTTCAGATAACAGGTGAATTTTTTCAGAATTTTAATTGCATTACAAATAGGTTAAAACATTGTTTTGTTAATTAACAATTTGGAAAAATGATAACTTTAAGAAACAGTCGTACTACCTTAATAGATGGCCAAAACTAAAAACATGCTAAATGTTTTTTGTTAGTAATTTTATGGTCAACAAGTTTGGTCCTATATATTTTATCGATATCTGGCGTCCTTTTCAAGTATTTTGCAAAAAACACCCTCTTTTTCTTCAGTGGCCTATAACTTTGTATGTACGCAAAAAAAAACGGTAGACTTTTTTTTCCCTGTTTTTACTCACCAAATGAAAATTTTTAAAAGTGGTCCCGTCCTGTTACTAATTAGTTAGAGGTCCAATGTCTAATGTGATTGGACTATACCCCTCAATTTAAGTATGGAATGTTATGATGGTTACATCCACAATTTGTGCTAAACGTATACCCAAGCTGGCCATTAATTATGAGGCTGACTGTACGAGGAACGACCTGATTTACTTAACGATCACACTACACTACTTAAGGCTGAGAACCAATGAGAGCGCTGCTTGGACTTGGTTGTAAGTGGGAACGTCGACACCTCGCGTGTTAACGCAAGATTTATGAATAGATAGGTCAAATAGGGAGGTAAATAATGTGACTACTTACCACCAGAGAAGAGGGAAGAACGATGCAGATGTTCATCAAGTTTGGTGATTCAGAAAACCTCCAAGCCATAGGTAACTCTACATCGTTACAATCTGTTAAATGTTACCAAATACTTTACATTGTGACTTCCGGTTTAACCGGAAATGGAAACAACTTTCTTAATTTAAATGGAACACTCTGTAACTTTTTCAATATTTTGAAAGCTCGTAAAATTAGCTTTTTGAAAATATTAAATTAAATTTTAATTAATAAAAATACAAAATTACATGATTTCATGGGCAGGAAAAAGTTCCCGGTATGGCCACATCCGTTGTTTTTTACCCTATGTTTAAAAAATTAATTTTTTTGAAAATATTGTTCTTCAAGTCCATTTTGCCGGACTCTGTATAATAAAACTACTGACTCGTATAAACATCAATTTTATAGTAGGTAGCTTCAAAATTTCACTTATTACATTTCAACGATTTCCTCTTCTTATCGTAGCAAAAAGATATGAAGGATTTGTTATATTGAATAATATTGGAATTTGTTTCTATGCATCGTATTTAATAAATACATGCAAAAAAATATCTAAATATAAGCTTTACAATTTTGTTTTTCTTTAAACATTTTTTCATCAATATCGAACCAGTAATAATATGCTTGTTTTTACAAACGTAAACAATAGCGCTTGATTTTATTAATATAAAACGCCAATTGGGTGATTTTACCTTGAACCTGAACAAATTGATGTTCGGTTAAAAATTTGACTATTGAACTCAAAAAAGCCCTCCCGCAAAGTTCCGCGTGTGGGTCTTTATATGTTTCAGAAAAAATCCTACTACCTTACAATGTATCTGACAGCTCTATTTTGTAGAACAAATAAATCAATTTAGAGCAGGTTGATAAAAAATAAAAGTTAAGACTCCAGAGAATCCACTCGAACGTGTCCCTAACGGTAGCTTTTCACGAAATACAATTTAGCTTGGATATTTTCAGAATTTTATTTAAAAAAACTTTAAGAAATTGATGGCGGTTAAATGTCAGCACACTTAACACTGTTAGGTTCACTGAACAACATACCAAAAGTCCCGTGTATAAGTATGAAAAGTTAGGAAAAAATCAGAGTGTTTCCTCCTCCCCCTGGGGGCTATGAGCTATATAAAAAATATGTGTCTCTAAAATAAATTTTCTTTATGCGTAAGCCCAAAATTTTAACCAAAGCCATCAACGAGTTTTGGAGATAATCAAAAACAATATTTCTGAGAGCCATTTTTAAGTTAAACTTGTTAAATACGGCCCTGATATCTTCCGAGCTTAAAAAGAATTTATTGTAAAAAGTGTTTTTGTAATAACTTGCTCGTACTACAATAGCGTATTTTAAAAAAAGGTATATTTACACCTTAACCACAATAGGGTAGTAAAACTTTAAACAGATAATCACCTCAAAGCAGGTAGTCTCACACTCAATAACAAAACGTACTATTACACCCGTGCTTCTCCTAAATAGTATACAAAAGATTTATTTAAGCTCTCTTTTATAGTACAAAAATATTGAAAAAGAAAAGAAAAGTTTAGGCTTTTCCTTAATTTTTAATCTCCCACCCACTGGATATTACATTTTCTTTTTATGTTATTTTTTAGGTTATTTTTGGACTCCTATACACATTATACAGGGTGTTTCACAAAAGCCTTTGGTTAGACGTTTTGGAGCTTAGAATGGTACGATCGATCTCAAAATTTCAATTCCTGCAAAATGGCTACCGATCTATTCAAAAAATATTTGCATAACCACATCACTTTCGGTTAAACCGGAAGTAGAAGTAGTTTTAAATGCTAAATAAGAAAACTTTTTAACACGAATTACATTTTTTATTACCACTGTTACACAGTGGCCATATTGTGGTCTTATTGTGCGGTTTTGGTAAGTCTTATCAACTCTTTAGATATCGTAGATCTCAGTGTGTCAAATCTATACTCGTAAGTCCGTATATCACCACACAAAGCTCGTAAAATGTAACGCTTCAAATTTAGGACTTACGAGTTTTTCTTATTTAGCTGACTATATTTTTTTTAATTTCTGAATTTTCAACTATTAATAAAAGCGACCTTTGCGCGATCGTTGACGCTTTTTACGTTGTCATGGAGTTTAAAAATTAAAGCTAGATAACTTTTTATCTTAAATGGAACTCCCTGTATTTGTTGAGACTTTTGGTAAAAAAACCCTAATTTTTTAATGAATGGATCGGTAGACGATATAAAGGAATCGAAATTTCCAGATCGATCGTACCGTTCGAAGCTCCACAACGTTTAACCAACGGTTTCTGTGAAACACCCTGTATTTTAACCATAAATAATATAACATTTTAGGTCGATATCTCGAAAAATATAAAAGTTATGGAGGTGAGCCTGATTTCAGTTACCTACACCCGGTATAGTTCGTGTTAGTTACTGTAGGAGTTTCTCAGGTATTTTAGAAACACCCTGTAGATTATAAAGTAAAAAATTATATTTTTTAACACCCCAATCATCGCATTTGCACTGTGCTGTGTTGATTTAAGAACCTCACTCTTTAATGCCACAAAATAAGCGTATAAAAATTGAATTACAATTTAAATTTTCTGACATTTTCAAAAGCTTTTCATTTGAAATTCAAAATTCTCAGCTACACTTCCATTTAATGAAATGTAGAAATCTAGCTAAAATGTAAACCTCGACATATTCTAGAAATTCACACTTTACTAAACTTTGTAATAGAAACAGTTGCAAGGTATTTCCATCGGTGCTTCTTCGACTACAGCGCCACTTCTGTTTTCACTGTCTTCTCGAATAAATCTGCCCCATTTTCTGATTATTACGACATTCTACAGCCTACCTCTTTCTGATCTTTTAGCTATAGCACTGGCCAAAGTCAGTCACCGGTTTTAGCTATTTGGCAAAGAGGGACGGGGTGGAAAGGTCTAGTTTTTGGGGGTAGGTCCTAAAAAAATTAATTTAAGTAAAATGAAAGCTTATACAATTTTCTACAAGACTTTCTTTGTTCATTTTTTCTCTATTTCTTATGGTTTTCGAGATATTCGCCCACAAATATCGTTAATTAATGAAACTAAATTTTTTCCTGATGTTTTTCCTCAAAATTTTGCCCCTAGCACCTCAGCTTTCTATTTTACAGTAAAGGAAGTTATTGAGCATTAAATTTCCTTTACTATTTTATCTTCAGCTGTTACTGAGTCATAGAGCAATTTCAAAATCTTTGTGAAAAAATGAATGGAAACAATCTTGTAGGAAATTTAATAAGCTTTTATTTTATAAAGAATAAATTTTTCCCTACGACCCACCGTTTTTGAGATAGAAGCGAAAACTTAAAAAACAGGACGTTTTCGTTTTCACCCCTTCCTTTCCTTAACCATATACTGCAACACAAATCTCTGATAGCGAGCTGTAGGGATAAATGCCAGTTAGGTATACGCGCATTTCCACTGCTCGTCAACATAAATCTGTGTTGCAGTATGTATAGTATAGCTACAGAGCCGGGGAGTTTTAGTATTTTTACCTCTTTGTGTTGTAACAATGCAAAATTTTATCTAGACGCTAGACCAAAATACTGGTACACTATTACAGCATGCTGGAAATTTTGTATCGTTTAAAGCAGCTACTTGTTATTTTTTTACTTTAGTTTTTCCCTAGCGCCGCCTCTGAGTACAAAATAGAGATGATTTTTACATTCCCTTATTCAGCTCTTCAAGCAAATCCCTTATCAAATTAATTAATTAATTTTTATTTTCTCTTGGCCTTCATCAAACCCCGTGTCTGTTGTTTCCTCTAAGGTCTAGTTGTCTTATCTTGAGGTCTGTTTAGGTCTCGAGATGAGGTGTGTTGGTCTGGAGAAACATGCAACTTTCGTGTCTTGTCCGTTAGGTCTGGTGGTCTCACTCAGAGGTCCTTTCTGGGTCTTAGAGCGAAGTCTGGTGGTATAGCGACAGGAGTCGACTCTCTCGGCCCTGTCCATTAGGTCTGGTGGCTTAACTCAGAGGTTCTTTTTTGGTCTTAGAGCGAGGTCCATTAGGTCTGGTGGTTTCACTCAGAGGTCGTTCCTGGGCCTTACAGCAAGGTCTGGTGGTCTAGTGGCAGGGATTCCAACCCGTGCCTGTCCATTAGGTCTGGTGGTCGCACTCAGAGGTCCTTTCTGGGTCTTAGGGTGAGGTCTGGTGATCTAGTGCCAGGGATTCCTTCCGTGTTTCTCTCAGGTCTGGTGGTCTCTTATCAGAGGTCCTTTCTGGGTGTTAGAGTGAGGACTGGTGGTCGGGGAGAACCGTGGCCAAGTTAACTTACTATCAGAAATTAACGTTTTGTTAGTTAGTCAAATTAAGTTTTTTTTTCTTTCTTTAAGAAAGGTTTTTTATTTTTGTACTTGTACTTTTGAAGTATATAATGAAACACCCGGTTTCCGGTGTTACAGTGTTGTACAAGTTACCTTGTATAAAATTTACAAAAATCTTTTAAAGTTTAAACTACTTCTTGAGTGTGCATTTAATTGAGTATCACAAAAAGTTTGAAATTTTAGCGAAGGGTTTTAGTTCGTTTCTGGTATTAAAGTTTAAAAAGCAATTAAATTACAAGTGAAAAACTAAAAAGTGTTTGTTGGTAGCGCTTTCTTTTTTGTTTGTTTAAAATAATGGTATTGTTTTCTAGAATAACAAACAAATAAACAAAATCATTTATTTTAAGGGTGTTCTTTTAAAAGATTGCTTTTTATTATATAAGGTAATGAAACATCACTTTGAACTGTACTGGAAGAACTGGAAGAGCTGTGAAGGACAAATAAGAGAAAATGGCTAATGAAGTACCGTAAAAGTTTTCCTTGCGAAAAAAAATCAATAGAGCAACTTTCAAATAGGTGATATAGCTAAATAAACATAAACTGATAATAATTACTAAAATACGTATATTTTTGATAATAGAACTGATGTGTTATCATATAATAACTTGTAGCTTCAATAATAAAAAAGTTAGCAATGGTGAGCACTTCGTATAAAACAGGCTTTATATGTACATAGAGTCCTAAAAATAACAATAAAGATGAAGTGCAATATGACCAGATGACAACCCCGTTTACACTATAAATATTGTGATCTGATAGAGCTTAATCGGTGTCTTAACTTTAACCAGCTATTTCAGGACCCCCTGTTTATATATATGTGCTCGTTTATGCAGTTATATTTTCTTGTCGCAGTAAATAGCTCTAAAAGGCATAATAAGCCTTTTTTGAAAATATTTTTGTGAGACTGATTTTTAGGTCCAAATATTTCCACTTCTTTACCTGAATTCAACAGCCGGTTGTTGATTACTAGTACATCTGAGTCCGTTGTGGTTTTCATACACTAAAGGAGGGGTTATTATGTTTCATTTACATAAACGAAAGTTGAAAAATCTTTAGTACTTTAAATGTAGTAGGGATTTTAAGAAAATGTCGTCGATATTTCCACTTCTCAACTGCATTAAATATAAAAAGTAAACTTGAGATTGTAAGTAAATTATTATAAGTGCATCAAAAAGTAGACTTATTTTCCTTCAAAATTAGTCATAGGTTTTTTTCAACTCGTTAAATATTAACGATTTTACAGAAATTTTTAAATGAAAATATTTAAAAAAATAAAAATTTTTTAAAATCCAGAAGTTTTAAGTCACTACACTTTTATAAAATAATGTATAATCGATTTTTTATGCTGTAACTTTGAAAAATGATTCATAAGGAACGATATGCCTTAAGGAAAAATTTCTAAAATAATTCATCCAACAAAATATCTGCAACTATTTAATAAATGGTACAAAGAAAATTTCATTAGCTGTTTAATAGTACAAGATGTAACAAAAGTAAATCAAAAATATACAAAAATGAAAGCCAAAATCTTCAGCTTCAAATTGAAATTATTTTTGTAATTTTATCATTGTTCGTCTAGGAGTAAAACAGTTTTTCGTCCATCAGCGTGCAATTATTTTGTACGACATTGATTCGCCTGCTTAAAATTATTTTGGAAAACATATCTTTCTTAAAAGGAATTTTGTGGTTACACCATTGCTCTAACGAAAACTTTTTATAGAACATTTGTTTTGTAAAAATGCTTCATCTATAAAATTGTACTCTAGTCATTTTTCGCTGGGTTGCACCCTTTCCGAGAAATTTACGCACAAACATTTTTTTCCTCTTCAAGTCCATTTATTCACGCGCGCGCCTGTGACCCAGCTCGGGACTCATCGGATTCTTAAAGTATAGGTACAAATTAACATATTAAGAAAGGTCTCAATACGGAGCTAATTTTGTTAGGCAAAATATCTAATTCTGTTGGACTAATAAGACTTTTATGTTTATTTAACGCCTTTCAATACACGTTCTTTTATAACAAAATTACAAACAAAATATTTTTTATCCCTCTTTCCAATAGTTCGTTGTTTTACGTCAGTTCACCTTCTTTTCACAAAATTTTTAGCTATGCTATTGATAAGAACAATTATTTTCGAAAAGTCTTCCTTTAACGATTTCTGATTTAACTCTGGCACGTGTATCGGGATCGGGATAATATAAAATATATGGCTGCCGCCACCAAATAATAAACATTGTGAAGAAGTCTTTGAAATTTTGAAATGTATTAAATTTAATTGCAAACCTGAGGGTTTTCTTCTTTTGTTACCTATCCATCATAAGGAAAAATATTAAATTATGTATTAAATAAATAGTTTTGTGCATTTAGTTAACTGAAAGGGTTAATAACACCCTATCCTCACAAATAGTTGGGTCATAACACCCTCATGAGTGTACTTGGAGCTGACTTTTTGTGTTTTTTCGTTACTTCTCTGATCAATGATCAATTACGATTGTGGTTAGTTGGGTCTAATTCGGCATCATGAGATGTTTGAGGCATACAGGCGACAGTAAATGAAAAACATATGTTTGAGATGTAGAAGATTTGCAAATATTTAAACTCGGAGATTTTATTTAATAAACAGCGCTTTCGTTGGAATTTCAATTTTGCGATTGAGGATCGGTAGAGGGTTAAAAAATTATTTATAATGAAAGTAGGTATTTCAAATTTGCTATAACGTTTAATGAGAGTAATGTAAATAATTTTCATGCACCTAATTGTAAATGAAATAAATTGCGTACCTTAATATGCTTTACTGCTCATTTTGATATTACCATCCTATTGTGATTTGAATTAAATTTCAGGTATTTTGCGCTTACTTGTTGTGGCTTCAAATATACAGGGTGTATTAAATTAAATAGTATGAAGACTTGGTCCAATGGGCACTATTTTGTAGTTTTGAACGCCGAGCCACAATTTGTTTTTAAAAATTCAAAATTCTCTACGTTTCATGGCAATCAGAAAAGAACGTCAATTTTTATTTAAAGCCGAAGCCGAATATTGGTGTGGACAGACGAACACAAAGACAGTCAGATGGAAGGACATATGGGGAAAAAAGAGAAAGACATATTATGTAATGAATGACAAAGAATATTTTTATAATACCTGTCCAAATAGGATGACTCTACCAGAAACCTTATCTGAACGACTAGCGACTTTATGTAAAAGACCCTAATAGAAACCTTATCTACCCGACTCTAAAAAAGATTTCTTTAGTCTAATATAGACTTAATCTGGATGATTCTAACAGAAACGTCTTTATCTAGACTACCCTAACAGAAACTTCATCTAGATGATTGTAAAAGAGCGATCATCTTGAGAACCCTAACAAAGACTTCATTTGCACAACGGTAACAGATATTTCATTTAGACAACACTAGTATGTAGATTGACTCTTGGTGACTATAACACAAACTTTATCTAGAAGACTGTGACAAAGTTTTTATCTTGGCGACTTAAACAAAGACTTTATCTACACGACTAGAACATATATTTAATTTGGACGCTAGCAGTATAGCCTTAATCTGGATAACTATAATAGAAACTTTATTTAGACTACCTTAACAAAAACTTTATCTAGACTATCCTAACAGAAACTTCAACTAGAAGACTGTAACAGAGTTTTCATCTCGAAGACCCGTATAAAGACTTCGTCAACACGACTAGAACATATATTTAATTTGGACGCTAGCAGTATAGCCTTAATCTGGATAACTATAATAGAAACTTTATCTAGACTACCTTAACAGAAATTTTATCTAGACTACCCTAACAGAAATCTCAACTAGAAGACTGTAACAGAGTTTCCATCTTGAGGACCTGTATAAAGACTTCATCTACACGACTAGAACATATATTAATTTAATTTGGACGCTAGTAGTATAGCCTTAATCTGGATAACTATAATAGAAACTTTATCTAGACTACCTTAACAGAAATTTTATCTAGACTACCTTAACAGAAACCTCAACTAGAAGACTGTAACAGAGTTTTCATCTTGAGGACCCGTATAAAGACTTTATCTACACGACTAGAACAGATATTTAATTTGGACGCTTGCAGTATAATATAATCTGGATGACTATAATAGAAACTTTATCTAGACTACCCTAACAGAAACTTCAACTAGAAGACTATAACAGAGTTTTCATCTTGAAGACCCGTATAAAGACTTCATCTATACGACTAGAACAGATATTTAATTTGAACGCTTGCAGAATAGTATAATCTGGATGACTATAATAGAAACTTTATCTAGACTACCTTAACAGAAACCTCAACTAGAAGACTGTAACAGAGTTTTCATCTTGAGGACCCGTATAAAGACTTCATCTACACGACTAGAACAAATATTTAGGTAGGACGCTTGCAGTATAGACTTAATCTGGATAACTATAAAAGAAACTGTATCTAGACTAGCTTAACAGAAACTTTATCTAGACTACCCTAACAAAAACTTCAACTAGAAGACTGTAACAGAGTTTTCATCTTGAGGACCCGTATAAAGACTACATCTACACGACTAAAACAGATATTTAGTTTGGACGCTTGCAGTATAGACTCAATCTGGATGACTGTAAATGAAACTTTATCTAGACTACCTTAACAGAAACTTCAACTAGAAGACTGTAACAGAGTTTTCATCTTGAGGACCCGTATAAAGACTTCATCTACACGACTAGAACAGATATTTAGGTTGGACGCTTGCAGTATAGACTTAATCTGTATGACTATAAATAAACTTTATCTAGACTACCTTAACAGAAACTTTATCTAGACTACTCTAACAGAAACTTTAACTAGAAGACTGTAACAGAGTTTTCATCTTGAGGACCCGTATAAAGACTTCATCTACACGACTAGAACAGATATTTAGGTTGGACGCTTGCAGTATAGACTTAATCTGTATGACTATAAAAGAAACTTTATCTAGACTACCTTAACAGAAATTTTATCTAGACTACCTTAACAGAAACCTCAACTAGAAGACTGTAACAGAGTTTTCATCTTGAGGATCCGTATAAAGACTTCATCTACACGACTAGAACAGATATTTAATTTGGACGCTTGCAGTATAGACTTAATCTGTATGACTATAAATAAACTTTATCTAGACTACCTTAACAGAAACTTTATCTAGACTACTCTAACAGAAACTTTAACTAGAAGACTGTAACAGAGTTTTCATCTTGAGGACCCGTATAAAGACTTCATCTACACGACTAGAACAGATATTTAGGTTGGACGCTTGCAGTATAGACTTAATCTGTATGACTATAAAAGAAACTTTATCTAGACTACCTTAACAGAAATTTTATCTAGACTACCTTAACAGAAACCTCAACTAGAAGACTGTAACAGAGTTTTCATCTTGAGGATCCGTATAAAGACTTCATCTACACGACTAGAACAAATATTTAGGTTGGACGCTTGCAGTATAGACTTAATCTGGATAACTATAAAAGAAACTTTATCTAAACTACCTTAACAGAAACTTCAACTAGAAGACTGTAACAGAGTTTTCATCTTGAGGACCCGTATAAAGACTTTATCTACACGACTAGAACAGATATTTAATTTGGACGCTTGCAGTATAGTATAATCTGGATGACTATAATAGAAACTTTATCTAGACCACCTTAACAGAACCTTTATCTAGACTACTCTAACAGAAATCTCAACTAGAAAACTGTAACAGAGTTTCCATCTTGAGGACCTGTATAAAGACTTCATCTACACCACTAGAACATATATTAATTTAATTTGGACGCTAGTAGTATAGCCCTAATCTGGATAACTATAATAGAAACTTTATCTAGACTACCGTAACAGAAATTTTATCTAGACTACCTTAACAGAAACCTCAACTAGAAGACTGTAACAGAGTTTTCATCTTGAGGACCCGTATAAAAACTTCATCTACACGACTAGAACAGATATTTAGGTTGGACGCTTGCAGTATAGACTTAATCTGTATGACTATAAAAGAAACTTTATCTAGACTACCTTAACAGAAACTTTATCTAGACTACTCCAACAGAAACTTTAACTAGAAGACTGTAACAGAGTTTTCATCTTGAGGACCCGTATAAAGACTTTATCTACACGACTAGAACAGATATTTAATTTGGACGCTTGCAGTATAGTATAATCTGGATGACTATAATAAAAACTTTATCTAGACTACCTTAACAGAAACTTCAACTAGAAGACTGTAACAGAGTTTTCATCTTGAGGACCCGTATAAAGACTTCATCTTTACGACTAGAACAGATATTTAATTTGAACGCTTGCAGTATAGTATAATCTGGATGACTATAATAGAAACTTTATCTAGACTACCTTAACAGAAACTTCAACTAGAAGACTGTAACAGAGTTTTCATCTTGAGGACCCGTATAAAGACTTCATCTACACGACTAGAACAGATATTTAGGTTGGACGCTTGCAGTATAGACTTAATCTGTATGACTATAAAAGAAACTTTATCTAGACTACCTTAACAGAAACTTTATCTAGACTACTCTAACAGAAACTTTAACTAGAAGACTGTAACAGAGTTTTCATCTTGAGGACCCGTATAAAGACTTTATCTACACGACTAGAACAGATATTTAATTTGGACGCTTGCAGTATAGTATAATCTGGATGACTATAATAGAAACTTTATCTAGACTACCGTAACAGAAACTTTATCTAGACTACCCTAACAGAAACTTCAACTAGAAGACTGTAACAGAGTTTTCATCTTGAGGACCCGTATAAAGACTTCATCTACACGACTAGAACAGATATTTAATTTGGACGCTTGCAGTATAGACTTAATCTGTATGACTATAAAAAAAACTTTATCTAGACTACCTTAACAGAAACTTCAACTAGAAGACTGTAACAGAGTTTTCATCTTGAGGACCCGTATAAAGACTTTATCTACACGACTAGAACAGATATTTAATTTGGACGCTTGCAGTATAGTATAATCTGGATGACTATAATAGAAACTTTATCTAGACTACCTTAACAGAAACTTTATTTAGATTACTCTAACAGAAACTTTCACTAGAAGACTGTAACCGAGTTTTCATCTTGAGGACCCGTATAAAGACTTTATCTACACGACTAGAACAGATATTTAATTTGGACGCTTGCAGTATAGTATAATCTGGATGACTATAATAGAAACTTTATCTAGACTACCGTAATAGAAACTTTATCTAGACTACCCTAACAGAAACTTCAACTAGAAGACTGTAACAGAGTTTTCATCTTGAGGACCCGTATAAAGACTTCATCTACACGACTAAAACATATATTTAATTTGGACGCTTGCAGTATAGACTCAATCTGGATGACTGTAAATGAAACTTTATCTAGACTACCTTAACAGAAACTTCAACTAGAAGACTGTAACAGAGTTTTCATCTTGAGGACCCGTATAAAGACTTCATCTACACGGCTAGAACAGATATTTAGGTTGGACGCTTGCAGTATAGACTTAATCTGTATGACTATAAAAGAAACTTTATATAGACTACCTTAACAGAAACTTTATCTAGACTACTCTAACAGAAACTTTAACTAGAAGACTGTAACAGAGTTTTCATCTTGAGGACCCGTATAAAGACTTTATCTACACGACTAGAACAGATATTTAATTTGGACGCTTGCAGTATAGTATAATCTGGATGACTATAATAGAAACTTTATCTAGACTACCGTAACAGAAACTTTATCTAGACTACCCTAACAGAAACTTTAACTAGAAGACTGTAACAGAGTTTTCATTTTGAGGACCCGTGTAAAGACTTTATCTATACGACTAGAACAGATATTTAATTTGAACGCTTGCAGTATAGTATAATCTGGATGACTATAATAGAAACTTTATCTAGACTACCTTAACAGAAACTTCAACTAGAAGACTGTAACAGAGTTTTCATCTTGAGGACCCGTATAAAGACTTCATCTACACGACTAGAACAGATATTTAGGTTGGACGCTTGCAGTATAGACTTAATCTGGATGACTATAAAAGAAACTTTATCTAGACTACCTTAACAGAAACTTTATCTAGACTACTCTAACAGAAACTTTAACTATAAGACTGTAACAGAGTTTTCATCTTGAGGACTCGTATAAAGACTTTATCTACACGACTAGAACAGATATTTAGATTGGACGCTTGCAGTATAGACTTAATCTGGATAACTAAAATAGAAACTTTATCTACACTACATTAACTGAAATTTTATCTAGACTACCCTAACAGAAACTTCAACTAGAAGACTGTAACAGAGTTTTCATCTTGAGGACCCGTATAAAGACTTTATCTACACAACTAGAACAGATATTTAATTTGGACGCTTGCAGTATAGTATAATCTGGATGACTATAATAGAAACTTTATCTAAATTACCTTAACAGAAACTTAAACTAGAAGACTGTAACAGAGTTTTCATCTTTAGGACCCGTATAAAGACTTCATCTACACGACTTGAACAGATATTTAGGTTGGGCGCTTGCAGTATAGACTTAAGACTACCCTAACAGAAACTTCAACTAGAAGACTGTAACAGAGTTTTTATCTTGAGGACCCGTATAAAGACTTCAACTACACGACTAGAACAGATATTTAATTTGGACGCTTGCAGTATAGTATAATCTGGATGACTATAATAGAAACTTTATCTAGACTACCTCTACAGAAACTTTATCTAGACTACCCTCACAGAAACTTCAACTAGAAGACTGTAAAGAGTTTTCATCTTGAGGACCCGTATAAAGACTTTATCTACACTACACGATTAGAACAGATATTTATTTTGTACGCTTGCAGTATAGACTTAATCTGGATTACTATAATAGAAACTTTATCTAGACTACCTTAACAGAAATTTTATCAAGACTACGGTAACAGAAACTTCAACTAGAAGACTATAACAGACTTTTTATCTTGAGGACCCATATAAAAACTTCAACTACACGACTAGAACAGATATTTAATTTGGACGCTTGCAGTATAGACTTAATATGGATGACTAAAATAATAGTAACTTTATCTAGACTACCTTAACAGAAAATTTTATCTAGATTACCCTAACAGAAACTTCAAGTAGAAGACTGTAAAGAGTTTTCAGCTTGAGGACCCGTATAAAGACTTCAGCTACACGACTAAAACAGATATTTAATTTGGACGCTTGGAGTATAAACTTAATCTGAATGACTATAATAGAAACTTTATCTAGACTACCTTAACAGAAACTTTATCTAGACTACCCTAACAGAAACTTCAGCTGGAAGACTGTAACAGAGTTTTCATCTTGAGGACTCGTATAAAGACTTTATCTTCACGACTAGAACAGATATTTAATTTGGACGCTTGCAGTATATACTTAATCTGGTTGACTATAATAGAAACTTTATCTAGACTACTTTAACAGAAACTCTATCTAGACTACCCTAACAGAAACTTCAGCTAGAAGACCGTAACAGAGTTTTCATTTTGAGGACCCGTATAAAAACTTTATATACACGACTAGAACAGATGCTTAATTTGGACGCTTGCAGTATATACTTAATATGGATGACTATAATAGAAACTTTATCTAGACTACCTCTACAGAAACTTTATCTAGACTACCCTCACAGAAACTTCAACTAGAAGACTGTAACAGAGTTTTCATCTAGAGGACCCGTATAAAAACTTTATATACACGACTAGAACAGATACTTAATTTCGACGCTTGCAGTATAGACTTAATCTGGATGACTATAATAGAAACTTTATCTAGACTACCTCTACAGAAACTTTATCTAGACTACCCTCACAGAAACTTCAGCTAGAAGACTGTAACAGAGTTTTTATCTTGAGGACCCTTATAAACGTTTCATCTACACTACTAGAACAGATATTTCATTTGGACGCTTGCAGTATAGAGTTAATCTGGATGACTGTAAAAGAAACTTTATCGAGACTACCTTAACAGAAACTTCATCTAGAAGACTATAACAGAGAATTCGTCTTTAGGACCCTAACAAAGACTTGATCTAACGACTGCAACAGATATTTCGTTTGGACGCTTGTGGTATAGGGTTAATTTAGCCATATTTAGGCTATGGTTAGCCATAGTGTACAGATGAAAATCAAAGTCTAACATCCTTTTTGATAATTTTATTAGTAATTTTTATACAGAATATACTAAAACTAAATTAAAAAAAATTTTTTTTTAAAAAGTAAAATTCTTGACGAACGTTTTGTATAACATAGGTACAAACTTAAACTAAGCTTTTAATAAATTTAAATTTGATATAAAATTTAATAAAATTTCCCATATGTAAGATCAACATAAATTTCATATCTGCAGTAGTAGGTATTATTATTATAAGTTGTACTACACGACTACAGTAATTGAAAACTTCAGATGGAAATTGAATTATCTTTTATAAAAATACTATGAGCGGATTTGAATTGATTTAAAATATTTATTAGTAGGAAATTTTAAATTGGAACGGTTCAAAACACAAGTCGAATTTTTGATTTACATATCTTATATAAATCGGATTAAAATTTAATTGATTTCCATTGTTTTATTCTGCTTTTGATGTCAAGTTTTTAAGATAAAAATTTTAAAAGTTTTACAAAAATTTTAAATTTTCCCTTTTAACGAAAATGGAATTAACATATCATCAGACTTTCGTTCAAGAGTTCTTTTAGATTTAATCCTCCTAAGGGACAACGACCGTTAAAAGTCACGATTTATGACTTGTTGTTCATAAAAGAGTAAGTAAATTGGTGGAAACATAAGAAAAATTAAACGTTTTGAAAGAATGTCGAAGAAAATTCTTTTATCAAGGGTTATGTTACAGAGCGTGATTTTTTTTAAGTTGCTCTAAATTTTGTTATTCGACTGTATTTTGAAGAAAATGGCCGAAGTTAGAAAAAAAATCGTGAGAATAACTTTGAGGAGGTCAAAATAGCTATGAAACGATACCAAACTCGGCTTTTTATCACATCGACACTAGGCGTCGCGACGTTCATCTGTTAATTTTTTAATGGGTAATTGTATTTTTTGCATAAAATTACTCAGTGTCATCTTGTCGGGTACTAAGTAGAAACATTTGTTTTAAACTTTTCTTAATTTACACAAATAAAAATATATAGATGAACGTCGCGACGCATAGCGTCGATGTGATAAAAAGTCGAGTTTGGTATCGTTTGATAGACATTTTGATCACCTTTAAATTTTCCAGAGTATTTTTTTTTCTAAGTCAATAATTATCCAACTAGAGTCGAAAAACAAATATAATTTTCAAGTTAGTATGGGATTATGTTTATAAATTAAAAGTTTTACCTGTTGTAAACTTTGAAAAGGAAGGTTATTAAATTTTTTATCCCTTTTTCAAGGGTAAATGTTAAACAAATAATGTTCTTAACATACAGAAAGTGGAAAAACTCAATTTGTAAAGATTTAAGCTTTTAAGTTCGTATTTATACAAAACCGCAACTTGTATAAAAAACAATTTATGTTTGTTAGAATTTTTATTCAAATTTGGCTTCTTTGTTAGTAAAAGTATATGAATATAGTGTAGCGTAATATCAAGTTTATGAGGAGAATGTAAATGTGAAGAAAAATAGCTAAGATTGGATTTCGTTGTAAATATTTACAAAATTGCAAGGATTTTAAGAATGACATCGAGTTTTATGTTGAAAATAAATAAATATGTGTAGTACTCAGCTGAAAAAGTCATAGAAAGTTTTAAAAACTTTAAAAACCTCCCTTATACTGTTATACTTATCGTAAGGCAACACGTACTTGATTATATGCCACTTTTATGGTGTAAACGGATCTCTATCAGTTTTCGAATAGATTTAAAATACTCGAATTTCTAAGAGATTTTTAACATTTCCAATTTCCAATCGTCATTTTGGATTAAACTCCTACAAAATGTCAGATTAATTAAGCCAATTATTTTTTTAACAACCACGCCTTTCAATTTCCATGAAAATAAAAAATTTCTTTTTACTTTTCCATCACAAACATTTTTACTGATAACATCGATAAGAGTAACGACCTTTTTGAATGATATAACCATTAGTGCTTCCCTCAATGCACTAATGTAGTAGCTTAACAACCGCGAAAGCTTTTCACTCCCACACACCCTAAAAGGCTCTATGAACTACTAAAAAGTGAGATTTTAAGTTGTGACTGTTGTGGAAGTTATCCCTCTACTTTGTAGGTCTTGCATAGCTTTTGCAAAAGCCTCTTAAAGAACTACTTTGTATTAAAGAGCCTACCCAGTCGTTCTTTGTCCTCTTACAATTCCTTCAGACTTCTTAATTTGATATCATATTTTTCAACTATAAAATTGCCTTGTATACAACCACAAAAAGTGTTACTTTATCTCTTTTTCGTTGTTTGTACTTTAGTTGTATTTTTCTGAGCTTTTTATGGCATTTTTAAAGCTCCGCGTACACTACATTTTACTCGGTGAGTATATTGCGCAGCAAGACTCTTCTAAAAAAATGCCACTGTCACTGAATCCCTTGGGTAAGAATAATTCTTGATGGCAGACGTAGGTACCATAAGACCATAGACCTTTCAATTTATTATTAGAAGTTTCGTTATTTTCTAAAGCTGTCTTAAGCATTATTTTTACCCTTTAATAGAAAAACTTTTATTGGAAATTATTAATTAACTTTTTCACCCCTTGTTTGACGTTATTATAACTTCTAATGGTTACGTTACATATTACAATTAATTCCTAGGGTCATATTGTAAATCCAACTTTAATAAATCATTAATTACTTCGTCCAACATTTACTAAATTTTGTTACAAATAAATAACCCCATTAATCAGTTACAAGTAAAACAAGGAAATTATGGTCATTGCTCTTTCACAACGACCAATTTGTTAAAAAAGTCTCTGGCAACGATTTTGTAATAAATTATTTTTCATTTTAACGTTTACTACATGAAAATTTTATTCGTAAAGCTCACTAATTTGATTAAATGCTCAAAGATGTTCGTATACGGGCTGGCCATGGATTTAGTTACTTCCTGCTCCGTTATCTCGAAATGAGAAAGTTTGAAGCTATAGGAGACGTATTCGTGTAGTGTAATTCCAACCTTGACATCCTGTAACTTCTTAGGGATGCATTTTTGAATACGTTTACAAAGATTCACTTAAGAAGCTTTTTTGGTAGTTTTCCGGGACACCCTGTATTTTTAAATATTCAAAGTTCAATGCTTTTAAAAAGCTGCTTGTCGATCAGAAAGATGTTGGCTACTTATACATTTACTAATGTTCAGAAATTGATTTTTAAAGACACTTTTAAGTAGTACAGCGACACTTTTATTTATATACAGAGTGGCCATAGATTTAATTGCGTTTAGCATTTTATTATATTGAAATTAAAAAGTTTTAAGTTATAAGACACATATTCGTGTACTGTAACCCCAACCTTGATAGCCTATAACTTCTTAGGGATGCATTTTTGAATACGATTACAAAGACTCACTTAAGAAGCTTTTTTGTAGCTTTCCGGGACACCCTGTAGTTTTAAATATTGAAAGTTCAATCCTTTTAAAGCTGCCTGTCGATCAGAGAGATGCTGGCTACTTCTACATTTAACAATGATTTAAAATTAATTTTTAAAGGCACTTTTAAGTAGTAGAACGAGACTTTCATTTATATACAGGGTGGACATAGATTTAGTGGCGTTTTGCATTTTATTATCTTGAAGTGAGAAAGTCTAAAGTTATAGTAGACGTATCAGTATAGTGTAACCGCAACCTTGACAGCCTGTAACTTCTTAGCGATGCATTTTTGAATAAGATTACAAAGACTCACTTAAGAAGCTTTTTTGGTAGTTTTCCGGGACACCCTTTATTTTTAAATATTCAAAGTTCAATGCTTTTAAACCTGCCTGTCGATCAAAAAGATGTTCGCTACTTCTACATTTGCTAATGATTTAAAACTAATTTTAAAAGGCACTTTTAAGTAGTACAGCGAGGTTTTCATTTATATACAGGGTGGCCATAGATGTAGTTACGTTTTGCAATTTATTATCTTGAAATTAGAAAGTTTGAAGTTATTGAAGACGTATCCGTATCGTGCAACCGCAACCTTGACAGCCTATAACTTCTTAGGGATGCATTTTTGAATACAATTACAAAGACTCATATGAGAAGCTATGTTGATGATTTTCGGGGACACCCTGTATTTTTTAATATTCAGAGTTAAGTGCTATTTAAGCTTTTTGTCCATCAGAGAGATGTGTCTGTACTTCTGCATTACTATCAATTTAAAATTAATTATTAAATAGTAAAGTAAAACTTTTATTTGTATACAGGCCATCTATTTGATTTAAGTTTTTCATTTTATTATCTTGAAATATCAAAGTTTTAAGTTAAGAGAGACATAGCTGTGCAGTGTAACACCAACCTTTACAGCCTATAACTTTCTAGGGATGCATTTTTAGATATGATTTCAAAGACTAACTTAGGAAACTTTGTTAATGGTTTCCGGGGCACATTTTCAGGGACACCCTGTATTTTTAAATATTTAGAGTTAATGGCTTTTAAATATGCCTGTCGATAAGAGAGATGTTTCGCTACTTCAACATTACTAACGATTTAAAATTAATTTTTAGAGACACTTTTAAGTAGCACAGCGTGACTTTCATTTATATACAGGATGTCCATAATTTAGTTAGGTTTTTCATTTTATTATTTTGAAATGAGAGAGTTTGAAGTTCTAGGAGACGTAGCTGTGTACTGTAACCCCGTCACCTTGACAGCCTATAACTGTTTAAGATGCATTTTTGAATAGGATTTCAAAGACACACTTATGAAGCCTTTTCGATAGTTTTCCGAGTCACCCTGTATTTTTAAATATTCAGAGAAATGCTTTTAAAGCTGCCTGTCTATCGGGGAGATGTTTTGCTACCTACATCAACATTACTAACTATTCAAAATTGGTTTTTAAATACAATTTTAAGCAGGACACCGAGACTTTCATTTATGTACATTTATATACAGGGTGGCTATTAATTTAGTCAGGATTTTTCATTTGATTATCTTGAAATGATAAAAATTGAAGTTATAGGAGACGTACTTGTGTAATTTAATTCAAACCTTGCCATTCTATAACTTTAGTACTTTATGACTCGCTTAAGAAGCTTTGTTAATGGTTTTCCGGGACACCCTGTATTTTAAAATATTCAGAGTTGATTAATTAAGAAAGATGTTTCGCTATTTCTATATACCTAATGATTTAAAAATAATTTTTAAGGACACTTTGAAGTACTACTACAGCGAGACTTTTATTTATATACAGGGCGGGCCTAACTTTAGTTACGTTTTTTCAATTAATTATCTTTAAATAAGAAAGGTTGAAGTTATAGGATACATAGCTGTGTAAATTAATCCAAACCTTGACAGTTTATAACTTTCGTACTTTATTACTCGCTTAAGAAGAATTGTTTGATGGTTTTCCGGGACACCCTGTATTTTTAAATGTTCAGAGTTAATGGTTTTTTTTTTAATTTCCTGTCGATCAAAAAGATGTTTTGTAATTAATTCTACATTACTAACTATTTAAAATTAATTTTTAAAGGCACTTTTAAGTAGTACACCGAGACTTTCATTTATATACAGGGTGGCCAACAATTTTTCATTTTATTATTTGAAAATGAGAAAATTTGAAGTTATAAAAGACTGTATAAATTATTGCTAACTTTGACAGCTTGTAACTTTTCTCCGAATGCATTTTTGAATATGATTTCAAAAACTCATTGTAAATAGAAGGATTGTTGATGGTTTTCTCTTTTTCGAACTAAGAAAATAAAAATTGTAAATTAAAATATTCAAATTTAACAGTAAAATTCAAGTTATTTTTCATTAAAAAAACACAAAAGTTTAGAAAAATAGCAGTAACCTGAACAATAGCATTATCAACATGACAACTAAAGTATATCAGGAGGAAAATTATTCATGAAATTTAAAAATTTCCCGATACGAAACAAAAATATAAAAATAAAATACAATTTTAGACAACTGTGCTTAAAGGCAATGAATTACGTATTTTTTTATTCCATAGACTCTCTCTCTCTCTAGAACCTTCAGTGTACAATATCTAGAAATGTATGGCTTCTGAATGTTGGAATGAGAATAAAATTTAATTTTTATGTTAGATAAAAATTTTAAACTTAGCTATGATCTGTTTTAAAAGTTAGCACTCGGTATACAGGGTGTCATATTTAAAATAAGCTTTAGAATAATACTTAGCGAATGCTCAACACTCTAAGCTAAGGCTGGCAAAATAATCGAAATATCAAATAATTGAATAATCGAAGAATCAAAGAATCGAAGTGTCGAAAAATCAACTATTCGAGGAATCGATTAATGGAGTATGACGATAATTTGAATTTTAAAAATTGTAGAATCGAATATTGAAGAATTACATAATCGAAGAATCGCTTAATCGAATAATTCTAGAATCCAAAAAATATTGAATCTAAATATTTGCGAAAGGAATCCATAAATTGTTTTAAGTTTTAAGATTATTTAGATTTGAAAAGTTGATTTAACGATTATTCGATTAATCGATTCATTGATTAATCGATTAACCGATTCCTTGATTAATCAATCGATTTTTAGGTTATTCGATTCTTCGATTCCTTGATTAATCGATTCTTTTGTTATTCGTTATTATTATTTGTTAAACGTTTCTTCGATTAATTGCGATTAATCCATTAATTGGTTTTTCGAAGAATCGATTATTATGATATTCGATTAATCGATTTTCGATTAACCAATTTTTTGCCACTGTTACTCGAAGTTTATTTAAGATTAACGCTATGTTTTGCGCACATGCTCTTCAAGAGCTTAGATTTTTGCTCTTCTTCCACCCTTCTTCTCTTCCTTTTGCCTTAACTGCTAACTGCTTTAAATTTTTGTTCAAAAATTTGAAATCCAAAAATTTCAAAATTAGCTACACCTCATTAAAACTAAAATTGTACAAAATACAAGCTCTCTTCGACCCTTAACTGTTAATCTCACAAAAAGTCATTTCCGATTGAACCAAACTTTAAACTTTAAATCCTCAAACAAAACGCTGTGTGTGTAATTAATCCATTTGTGAGTCTGTTTCCTTTGAAAAAGTTGACAGCATTATAGTTTCCAAATTAATAGTTTTGCGAGATAAAATAAATTCAAATATTCTATTGTGGTCCACACAATCAACCCGTATAATACACCCAAATGCACTCCTTTGAAATTAATCCTCTGATGGAGATGGTATTGTTGTAGCAGGTACAACTTAAATTTATCATACACTTGCATAATAAACAAAATTATGTGTATAATAGCCTTCATTATAAAGTAAATTATGTATACCTAAGGTAAACAGAGACTATAACAAGGAAACTTGGACATAGTTTCAACTCGAAAATTCCAAATCCTCTCCTAGTAATTAATTTGATTATTTTATTGTGATAAAAGAGCCCTTTAATTTATTATTTTTTGGTCTTTTAATTCGAATACGGAAGTTTATAATTAAAATTGTTTGAAGCCGACTATTTTTTCTACCTTCCCATCCAACCGACACACTCGCCCATCGGAATTCGAAAACTTTGAAAAGGGTCTTCTTACGTAAAAGAATTTGTTTTAAACGTAGATGCATTGATTTTCGTTTCAAGAATGTGTAGTTGTTTGACTTTTTCGGAAAAATTGCATATATTAGAAACGCAATATGAGCGCGAAAGGAATTTTGTTTACAGATAATAAAATTGGGATTGTTTCGGGCGCATTTCAGCAAATTTAGACTAACATTATTTAAAATTGAATATAAATCAGTAGATCTGGGCCTTAATTAAATGGAAATATTTTTAAATTCAAAATTGCGACCAACATAACTATTTTTCCATATCAAGGTTTTTCTCTTATAACTTAGCCGTTAATTAGTATTACGAAAATCTCAAAACGGCGTTTTGTAGCCAAAATATAAGGCGTTCGTTCTAACCTAACTAATCTTTAATAATCGTTTTAAAATTTCCTGCCTCTTAAGGTTTAAAAGGAGGCCAAAGTTGGTCAAAAGTTTGAAATGAGCTTTCTCAAAATTGGCTTCGGCCTTGTTCTTTACTTTTGGACATGTTATAGACAACGTAGTTTTCTATCGAATGCCGCGCGTTTGATTAGTTAGAAGTTTCCAGGACCGGAGTTATGATTTTTTAAAGTTGAAATTTCAAAAATCGGCCAATTTGAAACTACTTCAGGTTAAAGCTTTTAATAAGTTTTTTTAGGGACACCGTATATACTTTTAAATATTTCAAAACTTCTTAAAATGAGCTTTAATATCAACTAAAAAGTCATCTCAGTGTAAATTTATTTTTGTATGCTTACACCTAAATTTAATTATTATAATCGGTTTATGCAACATAAACTTAAAAAGTTGCTCGATGCTACTATAATGTAAGTACTAGCTCCTTTATTATGATACCTTACACTACAAGTGCCTAGCGCTGCAGTGTTGTAAATTAAGATATCAATGTTTCTTTTAAGTATACGAGTACGCTATGCTTGAACAGAGGCAGTGCCTGAACAAGCTTAACGATGAAAACAAACGCTTATAGCGGTTCTAAAAAATAATAAATTCTAATGTTATTTAAATCTAAGCAAGCGTTGTATGTGTGAGAAACGAGATATGCTCCAATGACACGAAGTAACGCTATGGCCGTTAAGTGTTAACAGTATCGTAAATAACGGGCCCACGGGGCCCGTGTTTCCGGAAGGTCTCAGGATAGAAAAGGCCCCTGAAACATCGTTTAGTATGAAATTTCGTTATGAAATCGATTTGTGGTTAAATAAAATAATTATTAACGGGAATGGGTACATGGGTAGGATCCCTCTCTGGATTTTGCGGAAGGGCCCCCAAACTCTCGGAAGACGGGTTACAGAGAGCTTGAACCCCCGCTAGGCCTTGGAGGCCCAGGTTATGTTTGTTAGGGCATTGTCGGGCCTGGGAGACCCAGGTTATACAACTGGCGGGTTTTAAACGTAACGCACTTTTCAATAAAGACATTTTCTTGAAAAATGGCCCTCTAAAGCTTTGTTTACATTCCACAATATCTATTACGTGTATGCTCAGATTAAATTCAATCGCAATAAAAATTGCAGATTGTAAACAAAACATTAAAGACAGGCCAAGAATATTGACGCATTTTATACAAAACATACTTAAAAGCATTTTAACAATGATAAAGGTAACCCTGAAAAATATTATCGTAGGTTTCGAGAGTCTCTTAAACCTAAAACAATGTGCGTGGAGACTTTTTGAAGTACATATTAGTACATAACTGAAAAAGCTCTCATTGTTACTGTCCAAACAATGTAAACAAAAACAGTAAGTTGAAAGGACTCGCCAAAGTGGCGATGATAATGGAAATTTAACATGTAAAACTATGTTCGTAATTTTTTCTGCTTTCATACTCAAAAACTACTGTTAATAATTTATGTTCAGAATTAAATTAAATTATGAAAGTTGGTAGCAACTTCCGGTTAAACCGGAAGTTAAAATATGGATTGTTTTCACATGACTGTGCATTGTAACGATGCAAAATTCTATCCGGATGCTGGACCAAAATACTGGTACAGTATTACAGCATCCTGGAAATTTTGTATCGTTTAAAGCAGCTACTTGTTATTTTTTCTTTTAGTTTTTGGAAGATAAGATTTTTGAAAATGGAGATAATGTTTACATGCCCGTGTACAGCTCTTCAAGCTCTTCCATTTTTGAGCCCAATGTCGAGAAGATTGGCCAAAAATTACCCAACTTTAATTTTTGTATTTTCATTATCCAGCGTTATCAGTGATAACAGCTGATTTCCTTGTAACTCGGCAACCATAAGAGCTAAAGCTCCCGTTTTATTTTTAGTGTGACTCTGGTGTAATTTTTACCCCTGTATAAATCAGTTTAACCTTATCAGTTAATTAATTACATATTTAAACTTTTTAATTATAGGTTTGTAAAATTATTAAATGTGCAAATTCAATGTAAAACCATGTGGAGGGTTATAATTAGCGATAGGATGTAATTAGTGTTTGTTTCTTTTACTTCCGTGATTTATTGGTTCCTCTGAATATTTTCCAGCCTTTAAATAATTTTTATTAATTAATTTAAATTAAAATTACAAATTTTATATCGACGTGCTCGTAATTTTAGTACGATTCCATTGAACTAACTTTTCTCCTCGAGCTCGCTCTAATTAAAAAGTTATTAATTTAATTTATAACAATTAACTGATAGTCACTCTTGTGTTTAATTCCATTTACTGCGCTCTTATTGGTTGTCGAATGGATCCGAGTTGGTTGTCGGATCTTTTTAAAAAAAAAACCTTTTCCAAATTGATAAGGGACTCCGCGTTTCACTATCGTAAAGTGTGCCCTTGTAAAATTTCCCCTGAGTCATTTCACTTAGTTAATTATCATCCATGATCAATTAATTAATTAATTTGAGTGGCAATCCATTTTCCATTGTATTAATTTTTTTTAATTTACCGTTTCCTTCAGCAAATAAGTTTCCCCTAGTCTCATCAGGACTCTGTGGCTTCTCTTTGTGAGAGGACTTGGGATCTGGTGAACCAAACCCCTTTGTTTTATCAGGGCCCCGTGGCTTCTCTTCGTGAGAGGACACACGATCTGATGGACAAAGCACTTTTGTTTCATCAGGACCCTATGACCTTTCTTCGTGAGAGGACTCTAAATCTGGTGACCGTCACTTTCTCGTGCTTTCAGCAGGACCCTGACCTCTGTTCGTGAGAGGACTCAGGATCTGGTGATTGTCATTTTCTTTTGCTTAAACCATCAGGACTCTGTGACCTCTGTTCGTGAGAGGACTCGGGATTTAGTAAACGAAGTTATTATTCCTCCATCACCCCTGTGATCTCTCTTTTTGAGAGAACTCGGGATCTGGTGTGCTAAGAGGCAAGCTGAGTTACCTCGTATAGAGTTGTAGTGTGTGTTAGTTGACTAATACTTTATTTTTTCCTTTACTCAAGGTTTTTTTCTACGAGTACAATTAAATATACTTTTAATTTTTGTTATCTACATCACATCTGTGTTTTATTAACAACGAACCTTTCATCTCCACTAAGCTAGTCAGGGTGGTAGGATCGGTGCTACAACATTTTATAAGATTTAAAAATATTTGCAAACACGCAGAGCGTAATTAAAAATGTTTGATGATTCTCTAACTTCCGGTTAAACCGGAAGCGTTTGGTCACCCCAATAGTGCCAAGTCGGATTAATATACTTGATTAGTTTCATGTTTTCATTTTAATTGCAAGATTTTAGAAAATTATACTTTCAAAAAATCATAACTCCGGTCCTGGAGAAATGTAACAAATGAAACATGGGTCTTTGATTACTAATTACTATGACTATAACATAACCAAAAATTAAAGAAAATGCTTAAGCCGATTTTGAGAAAATTCGTTTTTAAATTTTAACCAATTTTAACTCCTTAATCCCTTAATGGTAGACAATTTTGAAACGATATTTAAAAAGTGATTATATTATGATTAAAGCCTTTTATGCCTCTGTATTTTATCTCTGTAATGTCTTTTTTAAATTTTTAAAATAACAATTACAGGTAAAGTTATAATAAAAAAACCAATAAATGAGAAAAATTTAAAATTTTAAAAATTATTCTAGAAATATCCTTTTAATTAAGACCAAAATATTAAATAACTTATGGCCCAATTTAACAAACACACGTTTATAAATATGTATTTTGTTTAGTCGTGAAAAGTCATAATGCGAAAACTGTGAAAGTGGGTCGCTATTGTGTGCGAAGACTTTTAAGCGGGACCTGTTGAATATTTGCCAACCAGCACAATATGCCTCCCTCTTAAAAGCTTTTTTGTTCCATTTAAGCTTGTCAAAAAATAAAAAATAAACATTTTAACCCAAAAGTCAATTCTGTACCCTAATCAAAATAATCAACACTCTCTCTGAAGTGACGAGAAGTGAAATAATAACAAAACGTAAAGAAAATGAAAAGACTTGGAAGGTAATTTCTTAATAGGGTGATAAAAAAATTATATTTTGTTTTGTCTCTTCCCTTCACGTTAAAGTTAAGCTTTACATTTAATTCTCAAGTAAATTAAAACGTTTTACATTTTAAATGAAAATAATATTATTATACATGACTAGCAAGCGTTGATGTAACAAATTATTTTATATTTCGTCTAGAAGGCCATAATTTAATTAAATTTTAAAAATAATTAGAAAATTGGTTTCTTAACGAGTCTTTAATAGTTGTTGTGCTCATAGTGAATTTCTGAAACTAAGAGGAAGTAATACATAAATTGAGATTTTGTTAAACATTTACAGCTATAGCTACCTACTTCACTGCAGACGCTCACGCTGAAGTACTAGAACTTCCTGTAATTTAACTTTGTAGTATAGTTTTCAGTTTTTTTTTACGTTTTCCCCTTGAGCTATTATACGACACTAAACATTTCATAAGACGACTTTCGGTTAAGCTAGAGAAGTAGGAAAATCTTTCTTATTTTAAGTGGAACACCCTGTATACTTTTATTTCGGCTTCCCCTATTATTAGTTCTATTCATCCAATTCAAAAGTACTTCACTTCCACACCAATCGTTATAGGTATTGTCAAAATTAGGCAATTGAGGCGTAGAGAGAAAAGTAACAAGCGCCGATAGTTTTTAGGGACACCTTGTATATTTTTGTTTCCACTTTTTCTATTACTGGCTCTCTTTATCCATTATACAATTCAATTCTACCGATTATTTTTGTTATTGTCGTCATTGGCCATAGAGATGTACTTTAGAAAGTAACAAAAGATGATTGTATAGACACCATATTCCACATGTACAGGGTAGTTCAAATTGCTTGTCAATATGGAGCACCTCAGTTAATATAAGAGTTAGGTAAAAGTAATGAAACGTTTTCTATCAATTTTTTTTAAATAAGCTCAGTGGTGAAATTAAAAATATGATACCTTTTTTATTTTTGAGTTATAGCCAAAAATTCAACTTTTTGTCGTTTTAATTTTTATCAATATCTCTCTTATTTCTCAAGATTTTTTACAGCTGTAAAGACATTCTCAGGGCACTTTTAACGTAGATTCCAGTGGCGTAACAAAAATTTTTTTTTGATAGGGTATTTTCCATGTATTACTCAAACTTCATTTTTTTAAATACATGAAACTACTGGCAAGCTATTCGAAATACCCTGTATACTTTTGATTTCACTAGACATTTCTTTTTTCCAGTTTTGATTCAATTGTTTTTATACAAGCTAGGGCCACTATCGCTAATATTCTTTGATATCCAAAATTAAGGATCACTCTAGATGACAAGAGCTTAGTGCACATCTAGAGAGGCTTAAGATGTCAATTTGACATTTTAAGACCACTTTATCGATCGAAATAGTAGAAGCGTATGACTATATTATTTAGAAATACGGTAATACGTATAGCAGTAATATAACTCAAATTTAATAACCAATTTCTGAAGCTAAATTCAGTTGAACTTGATACTTGATTGTTTATCGAAATATTGAAAAGCGTATATTTAGATGTAAACAGCCTTCTCGATATTAATTACCAAACCAAACGTATATTAATTTGAGAAAAGAAGAAAAAATGTTGGATTATTTTTAATTTAAGGATTTATTTTTAGGAAAGCCGCAATTAAGGAAATGGTGCAATTTTGCATCATTACTTAAAATTGCTTTCTCTCCATTAATTACGACAAAAGCACCTGTTGTATCCCAGAACGCCGGTATCCATCCACCAACTTCTTTAGCTTTTATTTAATTAACTTTTTAACTTTTTTTTCTTCTTAAAACATAACGCTTAGAAAGTTTGTTTTTTAAACAACAATGGCGTTGATAGTTTTTTTTTCAATCCATGTACTAACTCTTAAAAGATTTTGTCGTTTCGATAGTTTTTCTTTTTACACTTCATTAATTTTTCACTCTTTTCTATACTTACTTACATCTCTTTTAAAACTATAGTTTTGTTGTTTGCATTCAATGGAAATGAAAAATAAAATAAGCTTTATTACTCACATCTTGAAGGAAAGAACAAAATATTGGATGTGGCCATACCAAAAACTTTTTCGTGCGTTTTCCTATTTCCAGTTAAACAGGAAGTAAAATATAAAGTGTTGGGTGCCTCTATACAGGGTTATTCCCTGTATAGCTCTGAATAACCCTGTATAGCTCATTTTATGAGCTTTCTAAATATTGAAATATTATATATTGGACGTTTCATTTAAATTAAGAAAATTGTTTCAATTTCCAGTTAAACCGGAAGTTAAAATATAAAGTGTTTGGTATCGTGTAACAGGGAATTGTACGAGCTTTCAAAATATCAAAATTATACGGGGTGTTTTAGTTAAATTAAGATAATTGTTTTCATTTCCGGTTAAACCGGATGTCAAAATAGAAAATATAGCGTGTTTGGTTGTAACGATGCGTTTTCTAATACGGGAAAAATTAACATCGTTTTCACGCCAGAGTTTTTTATTAAAAATAACTCGTACGTAATGCACCAGCAACTATCTGATCCTCCGTTTTTGTTTCATCTGCGATGCAATGGTATAAATTTTTATCCGGCGTTTACGTTTCAACTAGTCTGAACGGACCGAGGTCAGCCCATTAATTTTCTTGTTCGCGATAAATTAAAATTATTTATTTTATTTTTAATTCATTTTTGACCCTTCAGGCACCCCCTATATATTTTTTAACCTTTTACTTTTCCTCTGTCATTGAAGTAGTTTTTCGTAATTTTAAAATCATTTAAAATATTTAATACATTAAATGCTTTTTAAAATTATTTGTAGTTCACGTACCCACCCCCCCTGAAACTTATACCATTCGATGCCTCTTGTAAGCCCTCATCTATCACCACATATTATCCGTTAAGTATTGTAGAGTAGCGGCTTTTATTCAATTGTGTTAATAGTTGGTCTGTCAAAGGTCTGTCATTTTTTTGGTACTGTCAAGAGCTGTCAGTGAACTTCATAGGGATTTTTTATTTTGGCAAACTAAAAAACAAAAGTTCATGGCCAATCATAGCGCAAATAAAAAGCATTTATGTCAGAGTTGAGTGATAATCGTAAAGATATGAGTACGAAGCGTACGGAATAACATGTACGTACCCACCTCGTAGTTAAATCGAAAGTCGAGATTAGTGCTAAGAACTTGGTGGCGGAGAATAAATATTCGACGTGCATCATCTTTAAGGTAGTCCATGACGGTTCGTGCTAATCCACTGTGCCTTTTTGTGTTTAGTGCGATCCTCTTGTGCTGTGGGTAGTTGATGGTCTGTCTTTCTTAGTGGTCAGGTCTTTTGGGCCCAATCGCTTTTGCCCACATTAGTGGTCAGGTCTTTACGACCCAATCGCTTTTGCTTTCCTTGGTGGTCAGGTCTTTTTGACCCAATCGCTTTTGCTCTTTTTAGTGGTGAGGTCTTTACGACCCAGTCTCTTTTGCCCTAGTTAGTGGTCAGGTATTTTCGACTCAGTCGCTTACATCTCCAGATAAGACGCAATTGGGTACCGTTCGTTTGTAAAGTCGTTCAAGAAGATGCCTGTTCCGGTGCCTAGAAACTTTTGGACATTTTGTTATTCATTATTGAATTATATTTTGTTTTTATTATTTTTAATAAATATTTTTATTTGGTCTTTAGGCGTTTGTTGTTGCTAGTTACTCCCATCTAACCCTCCCGTCTCCCGTCGGCACAAAACACGGTAACCCCGGTTATCGGTGTTACATTAGGGTGGCCCTTATTATGGGTGTTGTGGAATTTTAACCGCCCCCCCCCTAAAAAGTTTCGAAATGGATAGAAAAAAATTTTGTGAAATTTTTAGCTCGAAATTTTAACGTTTAGAGGTTCCGTACGAGGAGCCGTCTATGTGAGACTTTTAAGTTTTTGATCTTGAATTTTTTGAAAAATACCAGGTGCACGAAAAATAAGTTTGAGTTTATAAATTTGTAGTTTAAGGATACCTCTTACTAAAAAAGAAATTTCAGACCTGTAACATCATTTTCAAAAATTTTTTCGAGGGCCTAAAAACACGATATAGTAGCAATATAACGTGTTTTTAGGCCCTCGAAAAAATTTTTATAAATGAAGTTACAGGTCTGAAAGTTTTTTTTAGTAAGAGGTATCCTTAGACTACAAATTTATAAACTCAAACTAGTTTTTCGTGCACCTGTTTTTTTTATCAAAAAATTCAAGATCAAAAACTTTAAAGTCTCACATGTTATTTAAATGGGAAAAATAGACGGCTCGTGCGGAACCTCTAAACGTTAAAATTTCGAGCTGAAAATTTTACACAATTTTTTTCCATCCATTTCGAAACTTTTTAGGGGGGGGAGCGGTTAAAATTCCACAACACACATAATAAGGGCCACCCTAGTGTTACATGGTATCTTGTACGAGTTTTATTAATTATAAACATATACTTTTCAAAAGTTTTTGATATTTTTGTAATTTCTGGTTTAACCGGAAGCGGTTTTTCAACAGAAAATATTGTGAAATAATAAATATTTATGTGAGATTGATACATTTACCAAATCTCAAGTTTTAATTTTTATTACACAAGAAATGCCAGATTTTTTAAATTGAAAATATCATCACTCCGGTCCTGCTTTCTACAAGTAATTAAAAATGCTGCGTTCGATGCCATGTGAATTTTTTTTTTTAGTTGGGTCTCAGATTTATTATCTTATAGCCAAGTAAAAATAAGTTTGGCCCAAATCCGTATATCCATTCAACCAGATCCACTGAATTTTTTTTGTATTTTTGGAATCAGGGGAGAGGGTTAAAATGGAAAAATGAAATAAAATCTATTTAAAAATGTTTAATAATATTTACCGGTCGCGAATAAAGTAGAATATTCTACTCGTGATTAATGCTTTTTACTCACTCAAATGATTACGTCACTCGCTCGCTAGCTCGCTCGTGTCGGCAATTCAACCTCGTGAGTAAAAAGCTGTATTACTCACTAGTATAATAATATACTATTTTGGATTGCTATAACTTTTCAAAGTATCCACTAAAGTACGAAAAACTTAAAAAAAATATTTCCATTATCTACTATTAAGAGGACTGTAGATCTATTTATTAGTTGCTCTTTTTATCCTGGCTACCTAAGCGGTACTCGTGACGGTGTGTTTGTTTATCTTCGGTACTGTTAATTTCAATCTATTTGACTCTTTGATCATCTAATTGTTTATCTCTATGTCTCAAAGTACGTGTACAACGTGTACGTGGTTGTTCGACTGTTTAACTATATGCCCATCTGATGTACTACAGCGTACACTGGTCTGCCTGATTATTCTGTATTCTCTAATACCCAGCAAACGACCTGGAGCTTCTGTCTACTAACTACTGCGTATAAACACAATAGCTAATCAGAGCATCTCCATCCCCTGTATGTGTAATTAAGCGATTAAAGTTTAAAAAAATTGAGAGCATGGAGATGGAGCTAAAAAAATTTACAGTAAAGTACAATTTTATGTTTGAAACGATAAAAAGTTGAACAAAAAATTGTAGGCCCTTTATTCATTTGATCACCCCTCTAACGAACATCCAAATCCAAGTATAAATTATTATTCCAGACCATTAACTTTCTTTCCTAAATAATCTTAAATCTTGGCCACATTTTTAAAATAAAAAATTATACGTTTTGGTCGATTAAGCACCCCATACTTGCGATTATATATTTTACGTTAAAAAAACTAAAATTTATGCTATTAGCTTGTGTTTTTCCAGAGAAACACAATATTGAAACGTTGACAAAAAAGCACTAAAATTATTAGTTGTATTAACAACTTAAATTAGTTATCAAAGGACGCTTTGAAACGTTTAAAATTAAAATTTTAAAAAAACTTAATTACTTTTCTTTCAATTTAAACTTAAATTATATGCAATGATTGGAATTTGTTTATATACAAAGAGTTGTGAAAATTAGTTTGTTGCACAAAGACGTAAATTTCAAACATTTTCATCATCAGTTTGGTGCCACTTTTACCCTTTTTATTTCGTAATAGAGTTTCGTAATTAATTTTTTATTAAATCTTATTTCCCACTGTCACATTTTATACTAATTAGTTGCTTATTGAATTAACAATTAAAAAAAAAAGATTCATGTCATTCACTTTGACAATTAAATTACAAAGTGGAGGAAATTGAAAATTAAACGCATAATAAAATAATTTTGTAAATCGCTTTGAAATACAAGTTTTAATTAAGAAAGGAAAGTGACGGAGTTTTAATTATAAAGTGAAAAATCTTATGGATTTTCATAAACAAATGGAAAAGAAAATATTTGGGAGTTCAAAGTGCCCGAATGGCATTATAAGGGCCGTTTTACATGGATTAAATGTTGTACTAACTCGTTAGTCTGAATCAACTCAAGAAGCAAAAGCACGGGAATCTAAGCTTTAATGTCGTGCACGGTAATGCGTTGAAATTTCTACGCACGACAATAGTATAGCTACGTTGTTTATAGACTGAACGTGACTTCACATCAGCGTAAAAATGACGGGAAATTGAAATTTGGAGGAAAGTGGGCGTGTACATTTAATATTGCAGATGGCGTCTAAAAATAGGTGTCAACAATATGTGCGTACAAATTGAAAAAAGAGGTGGGAAGTAGGAGTAGCAATTTAAAAATTCAAAACGGCCAATAGTTTAGATTCCCTTGCTTCTGCTCCTCGAGTTGGAGGAGCAGATTAGATTCAGTACTAACAATTTAGTACTGTAGTAGATCTCAGGGCTAGAGTGAGACTTTTATTATGGACGTAAGGTTCTCAACAAGGAACAAGAAACCTATTTGGTCTATCAAGAAATCCAAAATCAAAATCCCTGTAGAAAGCGTAGGGGCTGGAATATATGAGATAAAACCTAGCAGAAACCAGTGGCTATAATCGAAGGTTCGATGTTTTTCCCGGATTACATCAGGCTTTTATGTACTGAAATTTTTTTATAAAATCATTTCAAATGTTTCAATCGAATGTTAACCAAATGGTAGCAACACGTCATCACCTTTACCCTTTACTTGAAGAAGAAAATTTTAAAAATTATTTTTTAATTACTTATTAAATCTTTAACAGTAAACTAATTAAACACGAAGTGAAAAAAGTCAAATTACTCTGGTGATATAAAAGGAACCAATTAAAATCACAAATTAAGGGGTTGGTGTGAAAATGCGAGGTAACTCGAAACTCGACTTCCTCGATTAAGATGGGTGGAGGTGCACGTGGTAGACTACGTGCATCTCGTTTTTCAAAGAGTAATTACTGCAACGCCAACTCGGACGGTTCGAAGTTCAAATCTCAAACAATAAATTTAATAAACAGTACATAAGATACGTCAACCCTCAACTAGAATTATGACGGCCAAACTCAGCGATCGATGCTAGATACTGTACAGGGTGAGTTTGGTTGGATAGGCCATTACAATTAGGAGAGAGTGGGGTATAATGATCCCTCTAAGAAAGAATGCCTCAAAGAGGAACTAAAGTAAGTGTTAAAACAGCGGATCTTTTTATAAAAGAAAAAAGTTTACTTAAACTTTTGGCAAGGTCACCTGGGTTAAATGATTAAAGAGCTTTTGTAGGGCTTTTTAAAGGGCATAATGCACACCCAGCAAAAGGATCATTTTACCCCAAAGGTGAGGGTAAAATGATCCCTTCAATCGGGTAAAACGATCTCACACTGAATAATAGTATCTAACTACCTATTTTACCTGAAGGGATCATTATACCCGACTCTCCCCTATATAGAGTTTTGTGAGAGGTATGAAAGAAAGTCCTTGACAAAACACCTTGTATATTCTTAAATACTTTTACGATGTGGGTAAGAAAGTTTTGTTGAGAACTTTTTTCACATCTCTTACAGAACTCCATATAATTCTAATGGCCCATCTCTCCAGGGTTTCCTGAACACGAATTATTTTTGAATGTGGTATCGTGCTAACTTAAGGAGCAAAAGGTCCCGGGTTCAAATCTCAGCTCTCTATATGAGTTTGGCAATATTCGACATCAGGGTGCACTAAGCTCTATGGAGTATACTCGGATGCATAACCTATGGTAATAACAGGTGATTAGAAGTGTAGTGCTGGCCACATTACTGTCATTGTAATCAAATTTGTGACGTCACATCAACATATAAAGCTAGACAAATTAATAATAATTTATACAGGATGGACCATAATACTTGAAGCCTCTGATGATTTTTGACTGTAACCCAAATAACAAATATCATTACAGTCTAGATAGTTCTATCTTTATAAATCAAAAATGGATCAGTGTAGGTAAATGTCAAACTGAAATATAATTGTAATTTTTGACAGTTGTCATAAAATTACTTATATACAAGAAGTTTGACACTTACCTACACTAATCTACTTTTCTTTAATATCGATAGATAATTACAGGTCTCACAATATAAGAAAATCATTCCGGCGCAAGTCGAACGAATAATCGGAGGTAGTCGCAGTTCAATAACCAATGAAATTACATAGTTACCCCCTCTACGCAGCTTTACGATTATTTTTTCATGCTGTGAGAACTGTATCGAGACTATCAAGATTGTTATGATATTTGTTATTTGGGTTGCAGTCAAAAGTCGTCAGGAGCCACAAGTTTCGTGCCCCAGCCTGTATAGTCGGTGTGACGTCATTGGACCAGCTATATTAATTGTGGGAGTCTTAATGACCGAATGTAAAGGTGGAAATCTAGGCCAATTATGTTGTTTTTCATTTATTTTGATAAAATCTTCTTGAATTTTCTTTTAAACAGAAAATTATACGTATAACCAAACCAAGGTCGTCTAAAAAAATTTAATACAAAAACCTTTAGTTTCAAGTTAATTTGCTTAATTAAAATTTAAAAAAATAAAAAAATAATATTTTTTTGTTTTAAGTATGTCCCTGACTGTGCTATTTTATTTAATGAAAGCTATATAATTCCTCTTTTCGTATCTAAAACAGTCCATTCGTTAAACGCCACTTTTAATTACTTAAGTCCCTCAAAATTACTACTTCATCTTGGATAATTTCAACATTAATTATAATTTTAAATGTCTAGCTTTCAAAAAAATTTTTATAAACCAATAAAATAATTTTTATATTTTAATTAAAATTTATTATTTCTCGTAAAAAGTTTTCTTTTTTTGTAAAGAAAAGATGTTCAATGAGTGAAAATTTGGAGCTTTAGCTACAGTTTGAAAGTTAGTAGGTCAGTGTTTAATTATGTGTAAATATTTAAGGGTGTCGTTTTTGGCCTATTCACTTAATTGTTTTAAATAATCATCACGAACTTTTAATCAATAAATAATTTTGGAATGTTTCACCAGGTTTTTGCTTGCTTATACCGAATCAGCTGAGAAGAGTCACTGTTCATAATGGATTAATTTATTATTTATGCAGCATAGGTATGGTCTAGCATGGTCAAAGTATGGGAAGCTTACTATTTGCTTCTTTACTGAAAACTCTTTTTTCAAACTGAACTGATAGGTATATTACACAGCGCTAATATAATCCTAGATAGGAAAATACACAATAAAAGTATTTTGATATCATCGGACAGCAAAGCTGCTCTGCAAGCTCTAACCACTTGCAAGATGACCTCAGGTCTCCTTTTTGAGTGCATGGAGGCGACTAACCAGGTATCCAAAGATAATGTCCTTAGCCTTAGTTGGGTCAAAGGACATCAAGGAAATGAGGGTAACGAAATAGCAGATAAGCTGGTCAAGACAGGTTCAAAAATTTTCCCCCATGACCCTCAACGGCCTCAACTAATCATAAAACCAGCCCTAAAAACTGTCGATGCCCTTCTTCAGAACCATACTCATCTAATGCACACTACAAGATGGACAAATAATGCAAGCTGTCGCCAGAGCAAAAACTCTATACCAGCTCCCTCCAGAAAGCTTGCAAACTACTGTCTAAAGCTGTGCCGAGTTAATATATGAAAATTTCAGAGACACTCACGGGACACTATCGGCTAAATAAGCATCTTCATATAATGAGAATAGTAGATAATCCCAGATGTCGAGCATGCGATTACGAAATACGAAGACGAGACCGCTGAACACGTGCTTTGTCAGTGAACAGCTCTTGCGTCTACAAGAGGATCCATGTTAGGGGACTTCTGGCTCGACATAAGAAGACGAAGAAGAAGAAGAAGACCCACTCCTCCTGCCAGAGTTCTGGAGTACATCCTAAAAGTGGGATGGCTTGAGACCAGATGGGCCTGGGGCGACTGCTTGGAGGTTGTACAATGGACCCAAACAAGTGGCATAAGTGCTGGGAGCTTGCTCCCCCTTCACTAATAATCCAGAATTCACTCTTGTTCTATCAATAGCGGCTCGGACATTTCCCATTACATCAAATAAAAAAATTCTTTTACTTGAAGAACTATGCTTCGCTTCTGAAGGAATCGATGCTGTTCACAAGAAAGGAAATAAATTAATAAATTGTTCGTTTGTTAAGATTTTAATGGTTGAATTTTGTTTGAGGTGGTTATTTAATGGTAGGGGTGGCTTGAACATCCTGTAAAGCGAAGAGCTGTGCAACTAACTATTGTAAGGGTAATATTATGATTTTATGTTGTTGCTGACAACAAAATGAATCTATTGACACCGCTTTGATAACATTTTATTATAACGCAACCCTTCTAGGGCATACAAAATGCTTAATTGCGGTTAAAATGAGTTAAAATTTGATATAGGTGGTTTTAATTAGCCTACAAAAACGCTGTTGGGCTTAGATTCTTCCTAAAGCTTCTGTGAATAAACATCGAGCATAATATTACCGAATATTGATAGCTCAGAGCAGAAAATAGCTGGGATTCGTTTGGACCACTGTTGGTATGGGATGTAACGGACCCCACTGTCTGTTTTTGGCTTGCCATTTTCGTAATAATTTTTTGTTTGTTTAACTCTTTTGGAACTCTGTTCTTTTATTTTATCTTTAACTGAAATTTACATACTCGGTAATTTTACGCTATAAAATTTTAAAATTTTTCGCTATTATTATTGTTATTAAATAATTATTATAGTATTGTAGAAGTTCACCTAATAAAGTAATGTAATAAAAACTTTCCAAAACGGCAATGTTAAGGTCGATTCGTATAGATTTTTGGTGCTAAATACGAAAAAAATAGCGCTCCCGCGTAAAAGAGGCTATTTTGGTTTTAAAAATGAAGGCAAAGAGTGAAAATCGCAGTTGTTCCCGGCTCTTTCTTTTTTGCTCAAAGGCTAAATATTATGGGGGCACTGTTGTTATCGGATATTGTTGCTGACAGCGAAATGAATCTATTGACACCGGTTTGATAACATTTAGCTATAAAACAATCCCCCCAAGAACTAAAAAATTCTCAATTACGTTTAAAATCTGTTCAAACCAGTTAAAATCAGTAAAATCAGCGGTTTTAAGTAACCTACAAAAACGTGCTTGGACTTATATTCTTCCTAAAGCTCCAGAGAATAAAAATTGACCATAATATTACCGAATTATCATAATATAATTCCCAGCCCAGAGCTGAAAATAGTTGGGGTCCGTGTGGACCCCTGTTGCTATTCCACGTTTCATTTTTAACGAATTTTATGGTGGCATCTTATGATGAGAGAGTAGTAGCTTAGCGTAGCGTAGCAATACGCTAATAATTACAGGATCCCAGTCCAGATCGACATTAAACGTATTTGATGGTGGCATCTTATATAATAGATGATAGACTTGACCTACATAATAAATTTTATATTGTCTTTTATTGTTTTAAAAACGTTGTAAATTTCTTTTTAATTAATTTTGTCCATCTCGAAGGGAAGAGCCGGCAAATTTCTGGATTGAGGGTGTGACTGATATATAATTGTTTAGTTTAAAAACTAAATATCAAAAGGGCACTATTATTATTATCGGAGATAACAAATTTTTAATTTTCATTAATTTGAATTATTTATTGTTAATTTTTGGAAATTTAAAGAGATAGCGCGAAGATGTTCATTTTCTTACTTGCATCGTACATTTTATCTATTAAATGTAAAATTATTTAGTTTATTGGCAGTTGTTTGTTGTTATCAATGAGTGCAGGTCGTTTCGTGTTGCTATAAAATTCAAAGTTTATTAATTAATTATTTTTATAGCTTATTTTTGGTGGTGTTTTATCTCTTATTTTTGTTCCCGTAAATTAATATACCTGGTGCTCGAATTTGTAACAATTGGATATAATTACGACTAAAGGGTGAGTTTTTCTTTTTATTTTGTATTTCGATTTTTTTGTTTATTTTTTTTACTTGCCCTTGAGCGGCGCATTATCAACGTAATAAATAAAATACCTGCCTTTCTTCGATTAAGGTGGGCAATTTTCACATATGCAAACGGTGTTTGTCACCGCTATCATTATACAGATTGGGGAATAATTTTTAAGACATACAAAAATCACGTGTACTTTCTTATTTATAATAGCTTTAAATACCAATATCATCGTACGAAATAATAATCGCAAACCGCGATTGATTAATATAAATTTGTTTAAACATTTTAAATTAAATTAAATTTCAATTTATAAAGCGATTATGACTCTTATTATACCTTTAAATAAATGCATAGAAGTTTCCTATGTCTTGAAAAATTTTCCCCGTACTGTATATCATCCTTTCGATGACGATTACAATGAATGAGTCTCAATCCAAATATTGAGCATTTTACGTCAAAAGCAAGCCAATTTTGCTTGATAATGTCAATTTAAAATATATTTTTCTTATACTTAAACGGTTCGTAGAGGCTAAATAAAAGGTTTCGTTTCGCTAATAGACAGTTGAACAGACAGAAAAATTTTAATTTTGTGTCTTGACGATTGCAACACAACATTCTAAGAGGCCTCCTTGGGGCCCTTAAATCGGCCTCTACTTAAACCCTATGGACTCAGTTGGTCTATAGAATAACAAAGTTGTAATTTCACAAAATAAAACGTCCCTTCGGGGCCCAGTTCACACCCTACTTAGACCCTATGGAGTCTGTTGATCTATATAACACAACAAACACAAATATCATGATCTAGAAAATTAAGTAGTCAGTTGGTCTATAGAATAACAAAATTGTAATTTAAAAAAATAAAAGACCCGTTCGGGCCCCAGTTGAGGTTCTACTTAGACCGTCTGGGGTCTGTTGACCTATAGAACACAACAAACACCAAAATCATAATCTAAAGAAATAAGAGGCCCTCTTGGGGCCCTTAGATCAGGCTCTTATGGACCCAGTTGGTCTATGGAATAGCAAAATTGTAATTTAAAAAAAATAATAGGCCTTTTCGGGGCCCAGTTTGCACCCTACTTAGACCGTATGGGTCTATTGTTCTATATAAAACACAAAAAACCTCAAACTCATAATCTAAAAAATAAGAGGCCCACTTGGGGTCCTTAAATCAGGTTCTACTTAGACCCTATGGGGTCAGATGATCTATGGAACAACAAAATTGCAATTTAGAAAAATAAAAAACTCCTTCGGGGTCCAGTTCACACCCTATGGAGTCTTTTGATCTATAGAACACAATAAACACACAAATCATGAACTAGAAAATAAAGTGAGCTATTTGGGGCCCTTAGATCAAGTCCTATTTAGACCCTATGGGGTCAGTTGGTCTATAGAATAACAAAATTATAATTTAAAAAAATAAATAGCCCCTTCGGACCCCATGTCAGACCCTACTTACAATATATGGGGCCTGTTGATATAGAACACAACAAACACAAAAATCGTATCCTAGAAAAATAAGTGGTCCTCTTGAGGCTCTTAGATCGTCTAAAGTTTTTTAATTATGCGGAAGTTGTAACAAATTATTTTGAAAACTTGGCCTTCTTTAAAACGAAAAGAAAATGTAGAAAGTAATTTTTTTGCGGGTTTGCGGATTTTGCGGTTTGCGGAATTTGAATTGCTCTTTTGCAGTTCAAAAATGTTCAAAGGTTTGCGTTCCCACACTCCACACTGTAAATGTATAGTAAATATTACACAATAAACCAATTATTAAAACATTTTATTGCTCTTATTAACATCATTCTACTAAGAAACAAATTTATTTCGTTTGAAATTGCATAAAAGTGAAATTATAAACACAGTTCCTTCTTCAATGAGTTTATTATGTTTATTTCTTAAGATTTCTAAGTATGGTACTTACAGAAAATGCAAATTTCATCACCTAAAATAAAAAAAAAATTATTTGACTAGTTATACCGTGCACCAACTTTCAAAACTGAACATGAAATAAAAGTCATTTTAAGAACAGACGCAGAAAATAACTCTCTTTCGATAGATATCACTATGTAGATGTAATCAGCAAACTCTAAATAAGTGATTTCCAATGTTATTTCCCTAAGATCCGCTTTGAAAGTTGGCACACTGTATACAGAGTGTCCCATGACGTAATGTAACCACTTCATCAATCATCATATTTGCAAAAATAGAATATAACTCTTTAAAGCTGAATTTCCATTATTGCGGTGTGCGTCTTGCGTCGCTGCGTCGCGCAGTTCTGTTGGTCGATATTAAATATTTAAAATCGACCAATAGAATTACGCACACTGCAGTAATAGAAAGTCAACTTAATAGCTTACATAGGCAAAAAAACACTCTTTAGTTTCAACTTACCCTACATCCCCTACACAGGAAGGAGAATTAGTGGCATTTTACGTGGTGGGCACGCTGTAGCCATAAATAGATAAATGTCTCATTCTGTATAGAAGCTTTATAAAACCATACTCACAGTTAATAAGGTGGCCGTGTTAATATAAAACAAACCAAAAGCCGTCATACGCACATCTTGTTGGGATTTTTGAATTAATAACATAGTGGATGTTTTTAAAATTTTATAATGTTTCGAATACCAGTTTGAATTATACATTGCGTCCGACACTGTCAATGCCTGTTTGAGTAATTAAAATTTAACACTTTAATAATTATAATAAATTGATATGCTTGCCTCTTGTGCCAAATAATCGGCTGGGATGCAATAAAGTGCAAACTGAAATGCAAGAATTATTGCTCTCATTAAACATTGTATAGACGCATCCTTTGAAGAACTAATAAAAATTGGAATTAATAATAAAACGTTAAAGTACAGTGTGTTCATTAATGTTTGGTCTGTGTAAATTTGGTTGCATACTATGCGACTATCTAATTTAAGAGGGCGATATTTAACAAATGGGCGGGGAAGGTGATATTTAGACATTCCGCTCTTAAGCTTTAGCGACTTTAATATCCGGTTGATATCACTAATATTTACAATTCCTGATAGGGTAAGGTTCAAAGAAGGCATTAAAGTATTTGTATATAGAAAATAAAAGCCTAATTAGTGAGAAAAATGCAGTTGAACTTGATGAAATTCAAAAAAAACAACGGATGTTGGGTAGAAACAACATCCTGTCTTTTTTTAAATTTCACCAAGTTCAACTGCATTTTTCTCACTAATTAGGCTCTTATTTTTTATATACAAATACTTTAGTGCCTTCTTTGAACTTTACCCTATCAGGAATTGTAAATATTAGTGATATCAACCGGATATTAAAGTCGCTAAAGCTTAAGAGCGGAATGTCTAAATATCACCTTCCCCGCCCATTTGTTAAATATCGCCCTCTTAAGTAACTTCTACTCATAGTACCGTGTGTTCGTTAATGTTTAGTCCGGATTTTTTGGAACCCAATGTACGCTTTATAATTACCTTTCGAAAATAGCATAAAATTCAGTACATAATAAGGGCGCTATTGTAACATATTGAATTATAAATATAATAGAGTAGCAATTTTGGAACTTTTGCATAAATCTGTAAAAATCAAGGAATTAACAAATGAACTTAAAAAATGTTTCGGAAAATTTTTTTTAATATTAACTTATGCGTACCTGGTTAGAAATATTTGATATTCAATGTACTTATTTAATTTTAGTTGATGATTTCTCAATTCCTTTTCGGAATGGATTTTTTCAACATTGAATCGTTTCAAATTATCACATAAAATTTTAAACTGTATAATAATTTCGTAACAAAATCCAAAAAACATTGTATCGAAACCACCTAGAAATACTCCACCAAAAGATATTATACAAGTATTAACCACCCAAATAATTGCAAACAAAAATGGACGGTTTCCAAAATTCCAAGAACCAAGTGGCAATTCGACTTTTATCGAAGCTTCAACAAGAGATGCAAAAATTACAAAAATAGCCATATATAAAAAGCCTTTTTGTAAAAGCGTGACTATTTTAAATATTTTTTGAACTTCCATTTGAGCTAATGGAGAACAATTTTTGTGGCTCCAAAATTCATTAGTTAATTGAACTAAATTAAAAACTTTCTTTTTATAACAGATGCAGAAAAGGACTTTAAAAAATATCTACAAAATGTTAAAATTAAAATCTTAATAAAACCAAGTTTAATTAGTACTTGGTTTGCTAGGGAAAAGCATTCGGAATTTTTTGTGATTGCATATATGTCTCCTTTCGTATAAAAATATTGGATGCTCGTAATTACAAACCCAGCACCCAATAGCAGGAGAAATGCACAATTTTTTAATATTGTTAACAAAGATGTCGTTGGTGTAAATAATCCATATTTGTTCGCACATAAAAGTGGAACCTGTACCAATCCATCACGTTCCATCTCTACAGCTGGAAAAATATCGTATGCTTGCCTTAATCTCCCTATGAAATAAAAATAAAATTTTTTAATTGAAGGAGGTTAAAGAAGCGATCTGATTTGGTGACAGCAACCAAAGCAAAACATTCATTAATCGAATGATCTATAATAATCAAACAGAGCGAGATCCGAACAACAAATTAAGAAGTTTTGCTTCCCAATTTTATTCTCGATGGTTTTCCATGGTCTTCCATGAAAACACCCATAAAGTAAGAGGGAAATTTTAACTAATAATTTTTGGGCGAACGTTAAAATTGTTGTTCTGGTTGTTCTCAACAATGTCTCAAAGCTCCCCATCGATCCGACCTCTGCTAAAAATGTTATAGGCGGAGAAAGGTAAAAAATGTAGTTTTCCGAAATATTTCGTAAACTATTGATTTTTCGATAAGAATAGCTATTACCAAATTTGTAGATCGTAAAATTTCCTACAAGAAAGATTCTATTACTATCACTCGGGGTCTGCTGCCAAAATAACACTTAGAAAGAAGAAAACCGAATATACTAATTTAGATCATTATCTTCAAAGGTATCGAGTTTAAATATAGTAAACCCCAGCACAAATTGAAAACGTAATTAAATTATTCATCGTTCTACGCAAAAATATACTGGGTGTTATATTTAAAAAATCAAGATTTCGTCACTTGAATATAACTATGTTTGTTGTTTTCAAAAATCACTCTGTGCAATAAAATCAATTTTCTTTGATGGAAATGCATAAAGGACAGTCTTAACTACGTCGGCAGTAAATATCTTGTCTTCATTTGTTAAAACAACCGCTCTGCGATTTTTTTAAACAATTTCTGCATTTATAAAAGCAGTCAAACGAATTTTAATTGGAGGAGTTGCTTGAAAAAATCGCAGAGTGGTTGTTTTTGTAAGTTTAAGAACGATTTTTGGTTCATATGTAGTTTAACTACCCTTTATCATTTTCCATTAAAGAAAATTGATTTTCTTCTACTGGGTGTTTTTGAAAAAAAAAACTTTGTTATTTTCAAGTGACCAAAACATGATTCTTCTAAATGGAACACCCTGTATATTTTTGCATAGAGTGATAAAGAACTGAATTATGTTTCAAATTGGGTTATGGTTTACTATTACCTAAACGCAATACGTACCTTGGAAGATATAAACCAATTAAGCGTGTAAAGTTATCTTCTTTTTAAGGATTATTTTGTGCATCAAACTTAAGACACTGAGTGATAGTAATAGTAATTTTAGTGTAATAATAGTAATTAGTGATAGTAATTTTTTTTTGTAGGAAATTTTGTGAGCTACAAATTTGATTTTAGCTACTTTTGGCAAAAAATTAATAGTTTACGAGATATTAGTATTTTCTTGCATTTTCTTACTATAACTCCCCTATATAATTTTTAGCAGGGGTCAGATCGATGGGCACTCCTGAGACATTGTTTATAAAGACAATATCAAAGTTCAAACAAAAATCCAGCTTTCTGGAAATTTTTCCGAGGTTACACCGTAATTATGTTTAATTTGACTGGTTTATGAAGGTTTTAAATAGGATGACAAGGCTCTAACTTCTGTTTCACAGCAGCCCATCCATCTCGTTATAGCTCAAGCATTTTAGATTATTCACAGCACCTACCTTTGCAATATAGCTGAAATGAAGAAACTCACTATTAAATTCAAAAACACTTTGGTCACAAGTTCACTTATTAATTCTGAAATTAATGGTCTGATTTAACAACAACTGGCTTCTCTTTCTGTGAGTTTAGAATAACTGATTATTTAAAAATTGCCACCGTCTTTATAAGTTTGTTCGAGAACGCAGTAAAACCTACGTTAGAATTTCTATTTAAATTATTAAAAAGAAAACTTTTCTTGACGCTTTTTTCGTGTGGTATAATTGTATAATAGTACAATTGTAAACTTTTTGTTTTCAAAACACTGACAATTTTAATATCTAATACTTTTAATTTGACCCTTCAGAAAAGAAACTTTTAAATTATTTTAAAAATAAATAATCTGATGTGGCCATTATAGCACTTATAATAGTGCGTAAAGGTTAAATTGTAGGCTTCAATCAAAGAAAAAGTACCCTAACGAATAAGAAACGACACGAGCTCAAAATCCTATTTTAGTCGTTTGCATAGATTTTTAATGCGCATGTCCGCTGGATATATCAGAAATTCCTTCTAAACCAATCATATCATCTAAAATACGCGCCATTTTTGTTTAAAAAAGTTTTTTCCTGTTTTTTTTTAAACGTCAAAAACTTTACTACTCAATATACCATATTAATATTGTACCATGGAATCGGTACCAATAAATTGACGATGTTTGTTTATGCATCAATTTCTAGTGGGCATGATATCGCTTTCCAAGGTCTTTTTAGAATCAGTGTGACATAATTATGCCTATTGTCAATCAAGCACCACTTTATTAAAGGTTTTTTTATCAAAATTGATACAATTATGTGTTTATTAAATGCAATTAAACCCGAATTTTTTTAAATGCTGGTGGCCTATAAAAAATATATTTTTGTTTAGTATGTCTATGATCTATGTCTAATTAATAAGGTTATGTTGTGACACTGACAAATTTGCGGACATGCGCATTAGGCGAAGACTAACTTTTTCATATCGGTGTCGTTTCTTGTTCCTTATCCAAATTCCAAGGGTATCTTTTCTTTGCTTGAATAGTGCGTATTTCATCCGCAAAATTAAAATTAAATGTTTATAATTGCCTATTGATTTAGCTAATAAGAACTAGTTGGATTTTTGTATTTTTGTTTTTGTGATTTTGTAGTTTTTAAAAAGCCTTAAGAGGCCAAATATTAAAAAGTTCATTAAAAAATATAAATTCGCCAAGCTATCAGCTGGAACAACTGTACCTATGTTTTAAAAATAATGGCTACATACTTCATATTTAATTTTTATTAAATCAAGTACAGCTCCACCAAACAATTTTGCGTTACCGAAAATATGTCAACTAAAATAATTAGATTTAGAATATTTTTTGCTGCAAAAGATTCGTCCAATCATAATCAAGAATTCAGGTTAGGTACAGGCATAGCTAAAACTCGCGAGTATCTACAACTATTTTAGGTTATGATAAAACCTTTCAAAATGACAGTAAGTTGTACTTTTCAAATTCACTGTCTTAATATTAACCTATATTCCATTTTAGTGACAGTTACTTGTCAAATTTAGCGACTGAAATGCTTTTAATCGTACTGTACTTCAAAATCTATGACAGCGCTGGCCACGCCCTGTCAGCTCGCTAATAAAGTTGATGGGACTGTATAAGTACTCATGAAAAAACAATTTCGAGGGTTCGAACAAAGTTTTTTAAAAAGCTATCACGCGTGGTTATTTTAAACTTAATCAGTTGTTTTTTCATGTCTACTCAATTTAATAAAAATAATACGGAGTGTGCCACCATATTTCTTTTTAAAGATACAGCAATAATTTTTTATGCTGAGGAGCGGTGAGAATGCGTAGATACCTAAATTGGTGTTTATCCCCACCAACGCAGTAGTCAACGTAATTAAATTATTAAAGAGGCGTGGCCAAATCTGTGCGAACTTATCCCTACCGCTCATCAAGTTAAATCTGTTTAGCAATAGTTTATTATACCGGGTGATTAGCACCAAACCTGGCCATAGGGCAATTTAACATTATGCATATTTCCAAAAATATATGAATTGCCATGGTAACGTGCCATGGTTACCAAATCCGGCAATAGCGATTTTATTTATCATAGGAAATTTGAAACTATCAGTGTGTGATTTAAAGAAATATATTTCATGGCAATTCATATATTTTTGGAAATTAGCGTAATGTTAAGTCGCCCTATGGCCAGGTTTGGTGCTCATCACCCGGTAGATAGCTGAAATCAGAATAAAAATACAATTTATTTGTAGAAAAATTCAATAAATAGTTTGCTGAAATGAGCAAAATAACCCCTATAATTATGAGTTTCAATGTCAAAGATCTTTGCTTTTACACTCTCTGGATTCTGTAAACAAAAAAATATAAAATACACAATCCAACAACTAAATCATTTTATTATCTAATCAATTAACAATATTCATATAGTTTCGTAATGTTTTATGTGAAAGTGAAATTATTATTTTATGTGAACAACAATTGCATAAAGTGATACTATTGAAAAAGTGCCTTCTTTTAAAACTTGACATGTTTATTTGTGTAGATTTCTAAGAATGGTATTTATAGAAAACGCAAACTTCATTACCTAAAATAAAAATAAATTAACAAATTGATTATTAGTGGAGTAAACGAGGGCTTTACTGCGGAGAACGCACGCCTTAGATGAATTTTGATGAAAATTTTTTTATTTAGTTCTCAATATCCTAAATATCAAAGTTTATTTGGTAAAAAGGTGTGCATTTGCCTCATCATTAAAAATATTAAATATTAGCTAAAATAGAAGCTTTTTTTCATATTTTTTGCTACAAAAGCTTACATTTTTGATAATTAGTAACTAAAGAACAAGTTTACGGATAAAAAATTCAATCATTATAGACATAAATACCAGAGTGTATACCTGTATAATACTTTCATCGCTATACTCACAGTTAATAATGTGGCCATGTTAATATAAATTAAACCAAAAGCCAACATACGCACATCTTGTTGAGATTTTTGAATTAATAACTGAGTGGCTGTTTTTAAAACTTTGTGATGTTTCGAATACCAGTTTGAATTATACATTGCATCCGACACTGTCAAAGCCTGTTACAAAAATCATTAATATTTAATAGTTTAATTAATTAATGTGCTTGCCTCTTTTGCCAAATAATCGGCTGGGATGCAATAAAATACAAACTGAGATCCAAGAAGTATTCCTCTCATTGCACTTTGTAAACTCAAAGCCATTGAAGAACTAATAAAATTATATTTGTATAAATAATAAAAAGTACAGTCAGCCTCACAATTATTGGCCATCCTGACTATACGCCAGGGTGGTTATTAGCTAAAAATGGCAAAAGGACAGAAGGTTAAAAATAAAAAACTAAAATGTTTCTTAATTTCACTTAATAGGATTTATATAAATGAATAAAAACATTTTATAACGACGATGGAAAATTGATAAACGTTCCAAAATTAAGATAGTTTAGAGCTATGAAAAAAAAATTATTGAACATTTTAGTTATTTATTTTTAAACGAAAATTATTCAACCAATGCAGTTTAAGGTGGTACCACTGGAAAGCATTTTTTAAGGGCTTTCCAATGATGCACAACTAAGGTGTTGCTATTTAAGATTTTTTAATTGGGGTGGCTGAAACTTAGGGGGTAAGTGGGGGTGCATCATTTACTGCGTCATCAGATTTCCCCCTTCGTACTACTCAAATGGTTTTGATATTTTTTCAGTTTCAATGATATAGCCCGTCTCCTTTCGAAATTGTATGTGGTCGTGTAAACAATATATATTTACCTCTCGAATACAGCATAACATTCGGTACATAATAAGGGCGCTATTGTTACATATTGAATTATGAATACAATAGAATAGCAATCTTCAAACTTTTTAATGAATCTGTAAAAAATCAATTGTTGTGTCATATGCTTAGCAATAAAATGAAAACGTTGCCGGGCTCCACAGAGCATAGTAGATTATAATCCATTCACTCTTTATTTGCGCTATGGTTGGCCATGAACTTTTATTTTTTGGTTTGCCAAAATAAAAAGTCCCTATTAAGTTGACTAACAGCTCTTGACAATACCAAAAAAATGACAGACCACTGACAGGCCAACTATTAACACAATTGAATAAATGCCACTACTCTAATAACCTCACTGATTTTTTTCAAATTTATACCGGGTGGAATCTGTAACCCTAACATGGCCAACCATAGCGCAAATAAAGAGTGAATGAATAATATGAATCTCAATTAAAAATTTCACGGGAGTTAAAGTTCATCTGTATGTTGATACTACAGGATGATCTCAAACAGTTTTAAAGGAGGGCCAAAGTGGTTCTGTTAAAAAAAAATGGCGGTTATTTTAATGAGATAAACAACTGATGTGGCTATACGAGGAACTTTTTTCGTTCGTCTTGGAATTTTGTATTTTTTTTAAATTAATATTTCATTTAATATCTTATAAATAAAATATATAAAAAAAACTTTAAAAAGTGCACAAAAGAAACGTTTGGGTATTGAAGTTAGGCATGAAAACAGTTCCTCTTATGGCCACATCCGTTGTTTTTAGTATTAAATTTATATTTATATTAATAGAAATTACATGATATTATCTTAATAAAAAAGTTATAGGCGTTTAAAGAAAATCAACTTTTTCAGTTTTTCTAAATATCTATTGTGCTAATAATATTTTTCAAAAAACAAAAGTAGGACCGAGTTGGCTATGAAAGAGGCTACATTTAGTGTCATTTAACCGACTTCGTATCTCTTACAGTTTACGAGATCCCCATGGTGTGAGCATGCTAAGTGGGACACCCTGTATAGAACACAGACTTAAAAATTTTTAACTTAGAAATACCTTGTTAGAAATATTTGATGTTCAATGTACTTATTTAATTGTCGGTAATGATTTATCAATTCTTCTTCAGAATCGATTTCTTCAACATTGAATCTTTCCAAATAATCACATAAAATTTTAAACTGTGTTATGATTTCGTAACAAAATCCAATAAACATTGTATCAAAACAAGCTAAAAATGGTCCACCAAAACTTATTACAGAACCATTTATAATCCATACAAATTTAAATAAAAAAGGATGATCTCCAAAATTCCAAGTACCAACTGGTAATTTCACATTTATCATAGAACTATAACAAAGAGTTACAAAAAGTGCAAAAAGAGCTGAATATAAAAATCCTTTTTGAAGAAGGGAGACTATTTCAAATATTTTTTTAACTTTCATTTGTGTTAATTCAGAACAATTATTAGAATTCCAAAAATTCTTAGTCAGTTGTACCAGATTTAAAATTTTCTTTTTATAGCAGATACAGAAAACGACCTTGAAAAATATCTACAAAAGTTGAATTAAAAATTTAATGAAGTCACGTTTAATTAGTAGGTACTTGGTTTGTTACGGAGAAGCATTCAGAATTTTCAGTAATTGCAAATATGTCTCCATCCATATAGAAATATTGAATGCCCGAAATTATCATAGAAACGCCAACTACCATAAGAAGTCCAACAGTTTTAAATATTGTTAACAGCGATATCTTTGATGTAAGTAATCCAAATTTGTTGACCGCTGAAAGTGGAAATTGTAGCAATTCACCACCTTCCATCTCTACGGCTAAAGAAACATGATAATCTTTATACAAAATGAAAGTTCTAACCAAAAGAACAAACACAGGCTGTTCAAAACACCCTGACCATCATGGGGAATTGAGTAAATGGAAGAAAATGGTACCTAGATTAGATCCCCATGTTAGGAAAGGTATTTTGAAACGATCTGCCAAGGTAGTGTTCGATATTGCTTGCTTCATAATAGGTAGACGTCAAAATGGCCACGGTGAAATAACTTTTTGGTTTTCATTACTTATCCACGTTAGACCCTAGACTTTGCTTTTTATTTTTAATTAATACTAAATAAATATAGACGGTAAATCAATTATGCTTCCGAATCGGAAAAGATTGCTCTAAAATTTAACTCTAGAAAAGATTTTCGATTCGATGCTTACTCTTCGAGATATTATAGGGGTTAATAGCTAATAAGTTCTAAAAATGCTAAATATAATTAGGCGGTCTGTTTATGACCAAGACATTTTAGATGTTACAGCGTTTTTGGAAAAAGCTTGGAGTATAGCAATTTTTTTTCATAAATCGCTCCATTTTGAGTTCCTACTTATGGGAGTGATTTTTGCGGATCAGTGTCGTACGGGAACAGAAGACCAAAATTTTCTCCAACTTTATTCGCAGATGAAAAATTTTTAGTCGTATGGTGGTATTTCAAAAATTAGCAGTTTATCTAAAAATAAAGGCAATTTTGGCTCTGTTCACGCACCCCTGTGATCCTCTGAAAAATTCTACTATAATTAAGGACCCAAAATAAAGCTATTCGTGAAAAAATTGCTATCCCTATCCTCAAAAAAAATTAGTTCGGCACTCTACTTATAATCTATGTAGATCAAATGAGACAACTTACTAATTTAATGCTTCGATTGTTTCACTGATTTGTTGATGAAATTTTCTTAAAAGATCTGCTCACTGCTCAAACAATAACTGCTATCTCTTCCTCTATCTGTAGATTTAGAACAACTAAAAATTATAAAATGTCTACCGTCTTTATATAAGTTTTTTCTAGTACACTATCTTACAATTATAATTTGAATAATTAAAAAGAATTGTTTTTGAGGGCTCGTTTTGTATAATTGTATAATTATCTTGTTAATTATATAATTATTTACGTCACTATATTTTTGTCTTACAAATATTGATATTTTTATTAATATTCTATTACTTTTTAATTGCTTTTGGTTAAAAAAACACATGTTGGTTTAAATATATTTAAAAAAAAAGTTGCTTCCGTCCGGGATCGAACCTGAGACTTCTGCGTGTAAGCAGAGAGATATAAACTGTCGAAAACACATTTAATTTTTTTTTAATTTGTCATAAATTGAAGTGCAAAATATAATATTATTTCACGTCCGCAGGAAGCTAATTTTACGAGCTTTACTGTCAAAATATTGTCAATACTGTCAAATAATAGATATTCATGGGATTGATTTTTCTTATTAAAGAAATTAAATATTTTTGAAGTTTTGGCATTTAAAAAAATCATAACTCCGAATCCGCATGATATAAGTGTTTCAAAATTTGGAATATTGGTAGGTGGCTGGAGTTAAATTATTTAAATTTTTAGGGGGGGCTCCAGAATAGGTAGCGCCGCTACTGGTGCCGATCATTTGGAATAGAGCCATAATTTCGTAGTCTCTAACTTTTGTCAATGACATTTTGCTGTATTATTGACCAAAAAGACACTTGACCTGAACAGAAAATATCTATTTCTCAATTGTCATGAGGGCCTACATTTTAAAAAACTTAAAACATACTTAGAATTAATTTCAGACCAAGAAGGGCTGAATTCCAAAACATCAAAGTGAAATTCCGAAAATTTTTGTTAATTATATCCATAGTTAACTCAATTGGGGGACGTGAGTATACTACCTTATAATTAACATTTAAATAATTAAAAAGAAATATCTTTTTGAGGCTCGTTTAGTATAATTTATTGTATAATTTTTATCGACTGTAATTACACAAGAGCTTTTTATTAGTGGGATACAATTTTGTTTTTATCAAAAGCTTGTTGCCTAGCAATTTAAAAAGAAAAGCTTTCATTGATAAAAATCGCGAGACTAATTGTGATTATGAAAGAAAATGAAATGTTAAGCACTTTTTACTTTTTATGTGATTTTGCAGGTATTTTTTAAGAAACAACCGATACAAATGAGAAAAATAAATATTCGCTAGCAAAAAGTTACCTTCCTTTTTATTTTACCACCAAAAAACCAAAAAACAGTTGTCAATAGCTTGAAAACTAGAAGGGTTCTTCAACTTGCTTTAACCCATTAACGCCCAAGCACAAAATTCAAAATGTTTTAAAAGTTCAGTATTTCAAAAAATAAAAATGTCAAAAGATGCAAATGGTCATAAAAAAAATTGTCTGATCTCATATGAGATCGCTGGGCGCTACTGGGTTAAGGAAACTAAAGAGCACTAACGTTAATTATGTACAACAAGGCACGAACAAAAATATAAATACTACAAAATCGAGCAATTAAAGTCTTTTATTATCTACTCAATTGACATTGTTTATAAATGTGTCCTAATGTCTGGTGTGAACGTAAAAATTTTATTTTATGTGAATAACAATTGCACAAAGTGACATTATTGAGAAACTGTCTTCTTTTAGGACTGGACATGTTCATTTGTGTAGACTTCTAAGAATGGTATTTATAGAAAACGCAAACTTGAATATCTATAATAAAAATAAATTAGTAAATTGATTATGTACAGTGCGTTCCAAGACGTAAGCTCACTACTTCACGTATGTTATAGTCAGACTAAACCGATTATAAAATATTAATAAAAGTATGCCCTGAAAGCAACCCGTCTCTAAAATACAGGATGTATCAGTCATATGCCTCTATTATATGTGAGCAAAATAGTGGGCTTACGTCATGGGCACCTTATACACATAAATATCCGAGTGATATGTAATACATCACCCTGTATAATACCTCCATTACTATAATACTCACAGATAATAAGGTGGCCATGTTAATATAAATTAAACCAAAAGCCATCATACGCACATCTTGCTGAGATTTTTGAATTAATAACTGAGTGGCTGTTTTTAAACTTTTGTGATGTTTCGAATACCAATTTGAATTGTACATTGCATCCGACACTGTCAAAGCCTGTTACAAAAATCATTAATATTTAATAGTTTAATTAATTAATGTGCTTGCCTCTTTTGCCAAATAATCAGCTGGGATGCAATAAAGTGCAAACTGAAATGCAAGCATTGTTGCTCTAATTACCCTTTGTGAACTCATATCCATTGAAGAACTAATAAAATAAAATAAATAAAAACGACACTTTACCTGAACAGAAAATAGATTTCTCTTAATTGTCACAAGGGCCTTCAATTTTAAAAACTAGAAATATGCTTAAAATTCATTCAGTCCTGAATGACTGACTGACTGACGTATCATCGCCCAGCCCAAACCGCTGACCCTAGAATCGCAAAATTTGGAGAGCGTGTTCCTTTCACGATGTAAGCACCCAATAAGAAGGGATTTTTCAAAATTCCACTCCTGAAGCGATATACAGGGTGTTGAAATATTTTTTATTATTTTTTAATACTACCAAATAGTGGAATAGAGATATGGGACGGTCATAGAGGTCTACGGATGTTAGCTCCCATTAGCAATTTTATGCTTGAATATAATTGAGGACGATGTCCTGAACAACACCTTATAGTTTTGTCAATCCAACTAGTGCCGGAACATTAACAAAAATGGCCTTCTTCTTGCACTTTCACGTTTTCTTTCTTAAAATGACAAATAACTCGAGTTGTAATCAACGGATAGAAAAAAGTTATGATAAAGAATTGTTTGGGATTTAATACCGAAAATTTCTAGCCCAATTGCGAGACTTTTAATTCATTAGATTTGGCTATAAACCTTCCAGAAGTTAAGAGGTTGTCAAAAAATGTTTTCTTCATTTATTCTGGAAGAAGTGAGGCAATTTTGCCGATATTGCACAAAAAAACGTTACTTGACTATTACAATTAGCCTACCAAATAGGAATTTTAAAAATTGATTTCAACAGCTACATTATGGATTTCTGCACCATTTGTTGAAAAAGCTTCCATTTTATGAGAGGTTATAGAATTCCAACAATTTTTTTTTTCAAATTTCAATTTTTTGATGTACTTTTTGATGCAATAAAAAATGATATTTTTTTTCCTCATTTACTATGCCTTTTAGGCCTTTTTGTCAAAACACGTTTTATAAAAACTGTTTTATCTCTTCCCATTTCAACTAAAACAAATTTGTATATGCTTAGTCAAAAAGAATTTTTGAAGACCTTTCATTTAAAAAAAGATTTGTTCAGTTTGGTCAAATAGAAGAGTAAAGAGTTGTATTTTCGTGTTTTCAATTGCAGTAGCTGAACGCCTAACTTTTTTTAGGTTATTTTTAGGTCAAATGAAGGGCAGAATATTTCTTCATTTATGTATATCATTTTTTAAAATAACGCTTTTTTAAATTCAACACCAGAATAAGAAGAATGCGTCGAAGCGCAAGAAAAATTTTCTAAATTGACTAAAACTCGCGGAAACCATGGTAAAATTTGATAAACGAGCATTCTCCCACTACCGACGCGTGCATCTAAATTTTAGGGGATATGCGTTTGTAACAGAATGCTTTATTATTTTTAATATTTTTTATGTTTAGAGGTAATTTGTCACGTACATTCCAAATGTGCAGGTATTTTATGATTTTGATAATATTTAAAGCAGTTACTTCTAAAAAGACATTAAATATTAAAAATATGAAACCATTGGATTGGAAACGCATATTCCCTAAAATTTACATGCATGTGTCGGTAGTGGGAGAATGCTCGTTTATCAAATTTTACCATGGTTTCCGCGAGTTTTAGTCAATTTAGAAAATTTTTCTTGCGCTTCGACGCATTCTTCTTATTCTGGTGTTGAATTTAAAAAAGCGTTATTTTAAAAAATGATATACATAAATGAAGAAATATTCTGCCCTTCATTTGACCCAAAAATAACCTAAAAAAAGTTAGGCGTTCAGCTACTGCAATTGAAAACACGAAAATACAACTCTTTACTCTTCTATTTGACCAAACTGAACAAATCTTTTTTTAAATGAAAGGTCTTCAAAAATTCTTTTTGACTAAGCATATACAAATTTGTTTTAGTTGAAATGGGAAGAGATAAAACAGTTTTTATAAAACGTGTTTTGACAAAAAGGCCTAAAAGGCATAGTAAATGAGGAAAAAAAATATCATTTTTTATTGCATCAAAAAGTACATCAAAAAATTGAAATTTGAAAAAAAAAATTGTTGGAATTCTATAACCTCTCATAAAATGGAAGCTTTTTCAACAAATGGTGCAGAAATCCATAATGTAGCTGTTGAAATCAATTTTTAAAATTCCTATTTGGTAGGCTAATTGTAATAGTCAAGTAACGTCTTTTTGTGCAATATCGGCAAAATTGCCTCACTTCTTCCAGAATAAATGAAGAAAACATTTTTTGACAACCTCTTAACTTCTGGAATTTTTATAGCCAAATCTAATGAATTAAAAGTCTCGCAATTGGGCTAGAAATTTTCGGTATTAAATCCCAAACAATTCTTTATCATAACTTTTTTCTATCCGTTGAATACAACTCGAGTTATTTGTCATTTTAAGAAAGAAAACGTGAAAGTGCAAGAAGAAGGCCATTTTTGTTAATGTTCCGGCACTAGTTGGATTGACAAAACTATAAGGTGTTGTTCAGGACATTGTCCTCAATTATATTCGAGCATAAAATTGCTAATGGGAGCTAACATCCGTACAAATCACAATTCTATTCCACTAAAACCGCTGGCCCTAGACACACGAAATTTTGGAAATACATTTATTTGACAATATAAGCAGACAGGTATTCAAGGATTTTTTGTTATTTGACTCCTAAAGGTATATACAAGGTGTTTATCTATACAGTGTCAGGAAGCATTGGAATATTATCATTCCCGATTCCCGATAGGTATATCAAAAAACTGTTTGATACGTCAAATCGATTTATTCAAAACCAAACATCTTCCGATAATGTTCATTTTTGTACCCCTCACCCCCTTCGAGCAATGACGTCACCGGGATTTTTTTTAAACGATAATTTATTTTTTCTTGCGGAATCGGATAGTACAGTTTGTTATCGTCACAATTTGAGAAAAGGATTTTTTGAAATTCCACCCCGGAAGAAATATACAAGGTGTTGAAAAGTTTTAAGGTATTTTTCATTAATCCCAAACCGTTGGTCCTAGAAACACGAAATTTTGGAACTGTATTCCTCTGACGAAATAAGCGAACACCCCTTAAAGGATTTTTTGAAATTCAACTCTTGAAAGAATATACAAGGTGTTTAAAGTTTTTTATATTATTCGTTAACAATGGAAAACCGCGGGTTGTAGAAACACAAAATTTTGGAAATATAATCCTTTGAAGAAGATTTTCCACAATGCTACGCCTAAAGTGCTATACAGGGTGTTTAAAGGTTTAATAGTGTTCTTTGAGATCAATTGATAAAAAATATGCTTCTTTTACCGACATAGACAGTAGACGCCCACCATCAAAAGATACTTCGAAGTGCAAATCCTAAGGGATATACTTTCTACAGGGTGTTTAATGTTCAAACTTAAGTTATTGGTTAAGAAAAATCGGTTATATACTTATTGTAACGCCATACACACACACACACACACCAATAAGAACAGCTGTTTAAATTCAACTACCAAAAAAAGATACAGGGTGTTGAAAATTGTAATACTAAATTGTAACACACACAGCGTAGCATTCTACATTCATTTAACTACGTAGGCACTATCCGATAAGAAGGGAGTGTTCGAAATGCGACTACTAAAGTGCTATACAGGGTGTTCAAAATGTTAATAGTGCTTTGTAATTAACACAAATGATTAGCACTCTACATTTATTTGATGAAATGAACACGCATTCAGAGGGACTTTGCATAAATTCAAATGCTAAACAATTATACAGGGTGTTCATTATCAAGTAGGAATTTGTAATTACTCACTGTACCAGTGAGCATTTTACATTCTATTAACGACATAGCCACCTGCTAAGAAGGGAATTCTGTAACTTAGGTTCCTAGAGGACTATAAAGGATGTTCAAAATGGTAATATATTTTTTAAACAATAGAAATTAGCATCTTATTTTCATTTGGCGCCATTGCTACATTCTGAATGACGGGAATGTGCAAGAATGTGAAAGTGTAACGCACCTATTTATACAGGGTACTAATATTTACGAACGATTACTACAAAAACTTAATCTTCGATGTTGACGTCCCTCATTGTAAAAAAAATATCAAATTTCATACTCATTATTCATAAACCATTCAAAATTAGTACATAAAAAGTAAATAGACATAAAATAAAAAGGTTTCGTGGCGAAGCTCGGGTACCCGGCTAGTTAATAATAAAACTTAGTGTAACACATAACAAGAATGGAAAATGCATTTACATCAATGAAAAAAGTATGATAGGTTGCCTGACATCCTATGACATACCGGATTTTTTAAAGATATTGCGTTGACTATTTAGTCTAGCACATAACGAGCATGGAAAATGACACTTAAAGGTTAGCGCACATTAGAGCATCGCAACGCAAAAATCCGCCTGGATCATTTCAATGCACTTTAGGCGGAATTGTGCGTGATCCGCTTTGGTTTGACTCCCGTCGTCACAGTGAGACGACGCTATGGATGCTATGGTTGAGAATACTGGTTTAGTTATCAGCGCCGACTGTAAATCGAGCATTTGTTATAATATACGAATTGGTAGACCCTGCATCAAGACTATTTTTTAGATTACACCAGTTCTAACAAATGACTCAAATGTATACAACTAATGCATTTGCTTGTATTGTTGACTATACTTGATGGTAAAGAATACATACTCTTATGTGGTCGTGTGAAAACTATATATTTACCTCTCGAATGCAGCATAAAATTCGGTACATAATAAGGGCGCTATTGTTACATATTGAATTATAAATGCAAAAGAGTAGCAATCTTCGAACTTTTTAATAAATCTGTAAAAATCAATGGTTATGTTATGTAACAACGCTTAGCAATGAAAGAAAACATTGCCGGGCTCAACAGAGCCGAGGCATGTGTCTTTCTTGAGATAATATGTAGACAACAAACTGAAATTTAGTTTAAGAAAATTTTAACTTACCTGGTTATAAATATTTCATGTTCAATGTACTTATTTAATTGTCGGTAATGATTTATCAATTCTTCTTCAGAATCGATTTCTTCAACATTGATTTTTTCCAAATTATCACATAAAATTTTAAACTGTATTATGATTTCGTAACACAAGCCAATAAACATTGTATCAAATCCACCTGCAAATATTGCACCAAAAATTAACGACCACCCATTTATACTCCATACAAATTTAAATAAAAATTGATGGTCTCCAAAATTCCAAGACCCAATTGGTAATTTCCCGTTTATCAAAGAACTACAAACGAGATACAAAATTAGAATAAGAGCTGCATATAAAAATCCTTTTTGAAGAAGAGTGACTATTTTAAATATTTTTTTAACTTGCGTTTCGGTTAATTCAGAACAATTATTATGGCTCCAAAAATTGTTAGTGAGTTTAACCAGATTTAAAACTTTCTTTTTATAGCAGATGCAGAAAACGATCTTGAAAAATATCTACAAAATGTTGAATTAAAAATTTAATTAAGCCATGTTTAATTAGCAGGTACTTGGTTTGTCATGGAGAAGCATTCAGCATTTTCGGTAATTGCAAATACGTCTGCGCCCATATAGAAATTTTGAAATCCCGAAATTATCATACCAGTACCAAATAGCGATAAAAGTCCAAAAGATTTTAATATTGTTAACAAAGACATATTCCATGTAAATAATCCTAGCTTGTTGAGAACTAAAAGTGGAAATTGTAGCAATTCACCACCTTCCATCTCTACGGCTAAAAAAACATGATAATCTTTACATCAAATAAAAGTTCCAAAGAAAAAGTTGAATATAGGATGTTTCAAAATACCCTGCTTAACATGGGGATCTCGCTCATTTGCAGAGTTAGAGAATTTATTTCCAGCTTTCTTTCCAGACTCGTACAATATGTGACTAAAGAAATATATTTTATGGCAATTCATATATTTTTGGAAATACGCATAATGTTAAGTCGCTCTATGGCCAGGTTTGGTGGTTATCACCCTGTATATTAAAAAATATATAGTAAATTAATGACAATTTGTTGTAATCATATTGTAAACTCTATAAATGTAAACAAAATTGCACATTTTGAAGTAAAAATATATACAAGGTGTTAGAGAAGAACAAAGAGAAATTCCATGGTGAAACCGCATGACAAATATCAAATTATATAAATAAATATTTAATGCAACCAAATTACAGGTATATAAACTAATGCTAAATACTTAAGAGTGAAGGTAGATAGAAATGACAATGCCTTTTTGACATTGGTGCATGTTTAAGCCAAATTTTGTATAGAGTGGGGTCGCCGACAACCCCACTGTAGTATTCTAGGGTTAAAAATGCTTAAAATAATTAGTCGATCTGATTATGACCTAGACATTTTAAAAACTCACTTATACTTATATTTGTTTGTTTCACTTATTTATTGTTAAAATTATAGTTTGACACACTGGTCAAACAGCAACTGCCATATCTTTCTCTATCTTTATAGATTTAGAATAACTATAATTAAAAAATGTCTATGACATTTATACCTTTAAGTCTTTATAGTACACTGTCTTTAATTATCATTTAAATAATTAAAAGAAATAATTTTGTGGAGCTCGTTTGGTATAATTGTATCTATAATAATTATTTACGTTACTTATTGACATTTTTATTAATATTTTATTACATTTTGATTGCCCCTAACTCATAAACGGTATTTGTGTTGCCCATTGGCAAAGTAACTACTTTTTACATAAAAAGTAAGATTTTACTTTGGCATCCCTCTCAGGGGATTTCCCGCCCTCCTCACCAATTAGAAGTTTATTATTAACAGTCCTGAGGCCTTAAGCCAGTGCTTTGGGCAGCCAACCACATTTTTGTATTCTGTGGCACTCAAATAGCTTATTCCCAAAAGATGGACCTGAATATAATCACCCCCCATTTTTCTGTTATTGGCTCCAGGACTATTACGTTACTTAAATATATTTTTGTCTGACAAAAATTGACATTTTTATTAATATTTTAATTTATTTTTAATAAATTGATCCTTGTAAAAAAACCCTAAATTATTCTACAGGTCAAATCAAACCGACAAGAAGAGCTTAATAAAATTGTGCTCTGAATTCAATTCGCCTCTAAAATACAAGGTGTTCATTTGTTCAAACTCGCATCAGTCGTATTCCTTACAATACGTGGACGAAATAGTGGGCTTGCTTAAAGAGCACTTTATCGACATAAATATCCGAGTTTATGTAATACCTCACCCTGTATAATACCTTTATTACTATACTCACAGACAATAAGGTGGCCGCGTTATAGTAAGGGAGACCGCTGCTGTATACCTACCCCGATCGAGTTATGTGTACAGACTATCATTTATTTATCGAGGTAATTTGTCCAACCATGAAAAGGCAATCCTGCCTGAGTAAATGCTGCCGGAAATGTCTTTTAAGAAGATTTAAAGTTACGCTTGTAGTGTCATGCAAGTGTCATTTAGTTTGCATGTCATCCGCAAACTTTACACGTATTTTTTGTGGTGGCGCTGGTGACAGAACCGTCAAATACGAATAAATTTAAACACATTTTGCTTTAGTTCATTTAATTTGTTTTCGAAAATTCAAGATATTGGTGTAGTTTTTTTATGTATAATATTCAATCAAAGATCTATGCACCTATCGCATAGATGCGATATACGTTGATCTGTATTAAACTCTAAAGAATAATTAAGTTGGGTGCATTTTTTTAACTTCTTCGGCCGTAGCAAGAAAACCATAATATCAGAAACGTTCAAAAACGTGCAGTACTGGTAGAAACTCGGTTACATTATTTTATAAAAATAAATTTCGCTAATTTTATCTTCTACTTTGGTAATAAATTAAAAAATCATTTTTTGTTCTCGTTTTCTTGAAGTCATCCAAAATCCTCGAGATAGATTTTGAAAACTACATTATGTTTTATAAAATTAGATACTACACAACATATATTTTTAAGAAATCCTGTCTCGTGAGAAATTGCAGGCAGTGGGTGGCAGCGGAACATATTGGGAACCTGCTCACCGACTCATTTTTGGAGCTTAAGATGCTAGACATTTCTAGTTTTGCACAAAGTGACATATCAAATTAAAGGTCTTGATGTCCTCTATCCGAAAATCCAATCCTGCCTCGTGAAAACTTGCCGGAAGTGGGCGGCAAGGGCGATAATTTTAAAATTATCGATTGTTTTGTTGAAATTTATTATTCAAAATAATTTTCAAGGGTTTATCCAGAAAAAGTATTTTTAACTAAATCATTATTATTCAAAATCTGAGTCGGAATCTGAGTCGAAATGGTCATCACATTCATCATCAAAAATGAGTCGGTGAGCACTTGCCCCAATAACCTTCCCTGCCGCCCACTTCCGGCAAGTTATCACCAGGCAGGTTGGGTTTTTCGGATAGAGGACATCAAGACCTTTAATATGAAAACTAATTTATAGCAAAACTAGATGAATGTAGTTTCAAAAGCCCAGCGCGCGCATACACATTTTTAAGGCGTTCAATAATACGCAGATCTAGTTTTGCCCTGAATAAGATCTCAAATTAAAGATCCAGATGTCTTCTATTCGAAAAACCAATTCTGCTTCGTGAAAATTTACCGGAAGTTGGTGGAAGGGTAATTTCTTTAAACTCGCGTTCGCCGATTCATTTTTGGGACTTAAGATACTTCACTAATCCAGTTTTCCACTGAATGAGCTATCAAATTAGAGATCTTGATGTCCTCTATCCGAAAAACCTATCCTGCTTCGTGAAAACTGGCCGGAAGTGGGTGGCAGGAGAGGTTATTAGGAGCTCTGTCGCCGATTCATTTTTGCGGCTTTATATACTACACTCATCTAGTTTTCCACTAAATGAGCTATCAAATTAAAGATCTTGATGTCCTCTAACCGAAAAACCAATCCGGCCTGGTGAAAACTTGCCGAAAGTAGGTGGCAGGGGATGTTATTGGGGTGCACCTTCGCCGATAATAGTTTTTTTGCAATTTATTACCAAATTTAAAAATAGAATTTCCTCAATTTTTTTGACGAAATGTAACCGAGTTTCTACCAAAGCTGTAATTTTTTAAAAACTTTAGAACTTGTGGGTTCCTTGCTACGGGCGAAGCAGTTAGGAAAATCAACACAACTTTATTAAGCTTTAGAGTTTAAGACAGATCAACATAGAAAATGATGTGCATAGGTCTATAGTATCGCATTATACACATAAACTAGACAATTTATTTGAATTTTCGAAAAAAAATTAAATTAACGAACGCAATATGTTTAAATTATTTCGTATTTGACGGTTCTGTCACCAGCGCCACCACAAAAAATACGTGTAAAGTTTGCGGATGACATGCAAACTAAATGACACTTGCATGACACTACAAGCGTAACTTTAAACCTTCTTAAAAGACATTTCCGGCAGCATTTACTCAGGCAGGATTGCCTTTTCATGGTTGGACAAATTACCTCGATAAATAAATGATAGTCTGTACACATAACTCGATCGGGGTAGGTATACAGCAGCGGTCTCCGGGACTATTAGTATAATTTTAATTGTACATTGCATCCGACACTGTCAAAGTCTGTTACAAAATCATTAATATTTAATAGTTTAATTAATTAATGAGCTTGCCTCTTTTGCCATATAATCAGCTGGGATGCAATAAAGTGCAAACTGAAATGCAAGCATTGTTGCTCTCATTGTCCTTTGTGAACTCATATCCATTGAAGAACTAATAAAATAATATTTTTAATTAGTAATAACGAGCATGCAAAATGACAATTTATTAACAAAGTAAACTGAGCATACTCAAGTAGAGGGTGTTATGATGGTTACATCCACAATTCGTACTAGAATTATAGCAAGAGTGACCATTAATTGCGAGGCTGACTATACATGGTCCATGAATGTATAGCAACAGGGTAATTTTATGCTAGTCAATTAATTGTAGCTCGGTTTATAATTGTATAATATAATATACAAATAGCGAATATCATGGTATTTTGAATTTGCGCTACAGTAAAATATGTCTGACACTTTTCGGTTTTACCGAAAATGATACTAACTTTGATTTTAAGGTTTATTTTTAATTTTTGAGTGATGAAGAATTTAATTATGTTTCAAATCGTGCTAGGATTTACTATATCTAAACTCGATACCTTTGTAGATAATGATCCAAATCAGTAGGTATATTCGGTTTTCTTCTTTCTAAGTGTTATTTTGGCAGCAGACTTAAGACCCCAAGTGATAGTAATACAACCTTTTTTGTAGGACATTTTACGATATACAAATTTGGTAATAACTATTTTTATCGAAAAATCGATAGTTTACGAGATATTTAGGAAAAACTGCATTTCTTCCTCCGCCTATAAAATTTTTAGCAGGAGTCGGATGGATAGAGACTTTTGAGACATTGTTTAGAGCAATAATACTAAGATCAACTCCAAAATTCAACTGCCTGGGATTTGTTCAGAGGTCAAATTTTATTTTAATTAAATTATTAGTTATCGCCTAACAAACGGTTAGTTATCACTTATCACCACAGCAAAAATGTAAGCTGACGCCATAGTAACTAATGGAAACTAACAAATTACTTGTAGCAAATAGCTGTTACTTGGATCTAAATAAATGTTACTTGGAGCAACTTGGACTTTTTTCTGAGTGTATGATTACCAGAATACAAAAACTCTTATAATGAAAACTTGGGCATATTTCTCTTATGATAAGTCGTAAATTTTAAAGATTTTTACCTTTACACTGTCTGGAAGCAAAAAAATAAATACTGCACAGTACACAATCATACAATTCAAGTCTTTTATTATTTACTCAATTGACATATTCATAAAAGTTTCGTAATGTCTAATGTGAAAATTTTATATTATGTGAACGACAATTGCATAATGTGATATTATTGAAAAAGTGCCTTATTTTAAGACTAGACATGTTTATTTGTTTAGATTTCGGAGAACGGTGTTTATAGAAAATGCAAACTTCATTATCTAAAATAAAAATAAATTAATAAATTGATTATGTACGTTCCATGACGAAAGCTCACTACTTCAGGTATATAATAGTCAGATCAAACCCTATGAAAAATTTTAATACCTTTATCGCATTAGAAATCCTTACTCTCGACTCGCCTCGCCTCGCAAAAAGTTACAAGGGCGAGGCAAGCATGCGAGGCGTGAAGCCCTACTGAAAGACAGGGTCAAATAGTGGGCCTGCGTCAACGGCACCTTATAAACTTAAATATCTTGAGTGATATGTAATATCTCACTCTGTATAATTAATACCTTCATCACTAAACTTACAGATAATAAAGTGGCGGTGTTAATATAAATTAAGCCAAAAGCCATCATACGCACATCTTGTTGAGATTTTTGAATTAATAACTGAGTGGCTGTTTTTAAAATTTTGTAATGTTTCGAATACCAATTTGAATTATACATTGCATCCGGCACCGTCAAAGCCTGTTTCAAAAATTATAATTTGAAACTTATAACTAATAATATTATGTAACTCTTTTGCTTGCCTCTTTTGCCAAAAAATCGGCTGGGATGCAATAAAGTACAAACTGAAGTGCAACCATTGTTGTTCTCAGTACTCTTTCGGAACGCATAGCCATTGAAGAACTAATAAAATCATATTTAAATTAATAAGAAAACGTATATAGTCTAACACATAACGAGCATGGAAAATGACACTAAAGGCTAGTGCACAGTAGGGCGAGCCGCATCGCATCGCAAAAATCTGCCCGGATCACTTCAATGCAATTTATATAAACTAGATAAATCGTATATCGTAAAAATAACAATTTAGGTCTATTGTGCGGATCCATCGCGCACTGTGATGACAGGAGTCGAACAGAAGAGGATCACGCAAAAATCCGCCTAAAGTGCGAAACGGGGTAATGCGGTCGATGCGCCTCTTTTATGTGTGGTCGTGTGAAAACTATATATTTACCTCTCGAATGCAGCATAAAATTCGGCACATAATAAGGGCGTTATTGTTACATACTGAATTATAAATGCAAGAGAGTAGCAATTTTCAAACTTTTTAATAAATCTGAAAAAAAAATCAATATTTGTGTATTGCTTAGCAATAAATGAAAACGTTGCAGGGCTCCACAGAGCCCAGATGCGTGTCCTGAACCAAAATGTAGACAACAGACTTAGAAATTTAGTTTCAGAAAATTGTAACTTGGAAATACCTGCTTAGAAATATTTGATGTTCAATGTACTTATTTAATTGTCGGTGATGATTTATCAATTCTTCTTCAGAATCGATTTCTTCAACATTGAATCTTTCCAAATTATCACAGAAAATTTTAAACTGTATTATGATTTCGTAACAAAATCCAATAAACATTGTATCAAAACCACCTAGAAATGGTGCAGCACAAAATAACATACAAGCAGTTATAATCCATACAATTTTAAATAAAAATTGATGATCACCAAAACTCCAAGAACCAACTGGTAATTTTACGTTTATCATAGAACTATAAACAAGAGTTACAACAACTGAAAAACAAGCTGAATATAAAAATCCTTTTTGAAGAAGGGTTACTATTTCAAATATTTTTTTAACTTTCATTTGTGTTAATTCAGAACAATTATTAGAATTCCAAAAATTTTTAGTCAATTTAACCAGATTTAAAACTTTCTTTCTATAGCAGATACAGAAAACGACCTTGAAAAACATCTATAAAAAGATGAATTAAAAATTTTATTAAGTCATGTTTAATGAGCGAGTACTTGACTTGTCACGCAGAAGCATTCAGAATTTTCAGTAATTGCAAGTATGTCTCCGTCCATATTGAAATATTGAATGCTCGAAATTAGTATGGTAGCACCAAATGCCAATAAAAGTCCAAAAGATTTTAATTTTGTTAAGAGAGACATCTTTGATGTAAATAATCCCAATTTGTTGAGAACTAAAAGTGGAAAATGTAGCAATTCACCACCTTCCATCTCTACGGCTAAAAAAACATGATAATCTTTATAATAAATAAAATAGCTTAAACTGGTCCGAAAAAACCTCTCTTATTTATATAATTAGGGACCCAAAACATAGCTATTCGTGAAAAAAATTGCCAGCCCCAATATACCCTCAACAAAATTTAATTTGACACTCGACTTATAATATCGTAGACCAAATGAGAAAACTTACTATTTAATGCTTTATTTGTTTCACTTATTTATTGTTGAAATTTTCGTTAAAGATCTGCTCACTTCTCAAGCAATAACTGCTATCTCTTCCTCTATCTGTAGAATTAGATGAACTAAAAATTAAAAAATGTCTACCTCCTTTATATAAGTTTTTTCAAGTAGGGGAAAGTAGGGTATTGCCGACCGTCCGGGTAATACCGACCTGTGCATATTACAGTTTTAATAGAAATATATTTGGCGAAAGTACTTCATGGATATCTAAGATATGTATTTTAACTACATAACACCATTTAAGTTATTAGTTTAGCTAATTACTCTCCTACAAAATCGCGCCAACTGTTATTTCACGTATGTTCGTGCTATTTTACTATTAAATAAATTTGTGATTACACTTACATAAGTAATTGCATTAATTTCTCAAATGGGTCATTGGAAAAGCCTTTTTGTCTTGTTCGTTTTTGTGTAATTATTTATTAACATCTTGTCGGCAATTCCCAACCACCATGATCGGTATTTGCCTTATTAGTTGAGCTATATAAGAGTCAAAGATGAGTTTAATTGTAGAACTTTTTTTTGGGTCTTTTTGTATATGGTTATGTCTTTTATAATATTAGTGAATGTCTTGCAGAGCATTTTAATTGTGACTGTAATTAAGGGATACCTGGTTGGCATTACCCTCCTATTGTCGGCATTACCCGACTTTAGAATTTTCCAGATTTGTGCATATTGCCAAAATATGAGAAGTACATTTGACTATTTAGTAGAAATATTAAAAATAGTATATGTCGAGAATTGTGATGGACGATTTGTTTCTATAATTTTATTTAATACATAATTTTATTTTATTTATTTCTATTTTATAAAAGAAATATAGCCATTTGTAAAATGGTTGTCGGAATTACCCCACTTTCTCCTACACTATCTTACAATGATTATCATTTAAATAATTTAAAAGAAATTTTTTTTGATGCTCGCTTGGTATAATTGTACCTATCTATAATTATAAATATACAATTACTTACTTTACTTAATGGTTTTTTATTACAAATATTGATATTTTTGTTAATTCTTTTTGTTAATATTTTATTAGCTTTTAATTTGAGTCGTGTTTAAAAAACCCTCTAAATGATTTTAAAAGAACTCTGATGTGGCTTTAAAAAATTTATATTTTATATATCATCTAATAGCAAAATTTAACAGCTTTGAAAATATTACAAAATATACAGAATGTTATTTCTATACACATTTTACTACTTCTCCAACATCCGATTTAACCAAAGCAACTAATAGATATTCATGAGATTACATAAAGCATGTCGGGGGAAGATACCATACATTTTTTAATTAATTTATAAAAACGTTATTATACACATTTAGATTAATTTAAAAATATGTGTTTATCCCTCAAAGAATACACTATTAGATAGCAATATCAAATCAACATAAATTATTAGTTAACATAGTTAAAAAAAAATTTTTGTATTTTTCGACAAAAAAATCTTGACAAAAATGCATGGGGTAAGATGCCATAGTGAGTTTTAGTCCCGAATAGAAAGTCGGGAACGGTACTAAACGAAAAAAAACTGTTTTATCCTTAGATATTATTGACTTCAATCGTTACATGTGTCATCAATCCATGTACATCTTTCATGTAACCACTTCTTGCAAATTATGCAGCAAATCCAATCAACGAAGCCCATACCTATCTTAATAGTTTTCATTACACATTTTCATCATTGTGGGCCGTATTGTCGCATTATTACTATAAATCTAAATAAAATGAGTCGAAGTTACATACTTTGCACTAATGTGGCGTCTTACCCCATTCTATGGGTGAAAATGCAAAACTCTCTGACTAAATCAAATTTGATGCGAATTTTTTTGTAAAAGTTACAATAGACGTGAAAAGTGCCGTCTTTTCAACTAACAATTCGTTGATATCGATAACACAAGAAAAACGCCTAATCCATATATTTAAAACGCTAAGCCTTTTCTTGATATATAATAATAGCCTACTTCTACTGGACCGATTTTGATGATTTTTTTTTAAATTGAAGCTCTTGACCCACAGATATGTCACCACTAATTTTTTTCTCAAAATTATTAATTTCATACATTGTTTTATATTTTATAATATACATTATAAAATAATCAATTTTATAATTTAAAATAATCCAATTTTAAAAATTATAAATGAGAATAAATGTAGATAATATTTGGTTTTATACGATAAGGCACACGTTATACATTTGGTAGTGGTGATAAAATTTTCAATACTTTTATTCGACCAGTACGTTTCTAATACGCGATATGGTCAGGTTGGTGCGTGCATTTTTAATTACGTTTCGTGCTTTTGTGAATTTTGGATTTTTGAGACGTTTTTTTATGTTGCCCTCTTTGGCTTAGTTATCTTTAAGGTTAGTTTTCTTTTTTTTTATATAAAATAGTCATAGCTCATTCATATCTTCAAAAACTTCGTCGATTTCGACGGGGGTGACCGCTATTTTTTTTTAAATTGACGCTGTCGACCCCCAAATAATATCTGGCTGACATATTAAGTCAGCACTAATTATTTTCTTCAAATTACCAATTTCATAAATTTTTTTAAAATAATAAATTAACAAACAATCATCGGTGTAGGTAGTAAGTGCATTATAATAATTTTTAAAATTTCATTTTTTTAACACATTCATCTCTACAACTACTTAGTCGAATTTCGACGGGGGTGACCCGCTAGTAAAATTTAAAAGCTGAGATGTAGCAAAAACTTCGTCAAACATAAAAACCTAATTTTTTAGAAAACTTTTCCATGACTTGCGAAAACTCGTTTTCAACGATGTTTGTTAGTAGCTTATAATCACAAGCAACCTATACATAAAATTTTCCGGAGATAGGTTGGAGGAATTTTGAAAAATGCTGGGGTGGCATCTCGCCCCACAGTGGCGTCTTCCCCCGACTTATCTTACAGGGTTATTCAAATTCGAGGGCCACTATATGGTAATCTGGGAAACTGTAAGAGATACAAAGTTGGTTAAATGGGGGCAAAGTTGCGTAGTTGAATAGCAAATAATATTCAAAAAATAAAATTAAAAAATTTCCATAAAGTCCCCAGATTTTTCTGGCCTATAGAAACCTCTCTCCTATAGAAACGGTGGTGGTTTCGACGGGTTTGGTTTGGGACACCCTCTCGAGACAAAACAACCCGACCTTTTTGTCTTTTGTGTTGGCGGCATTGAAAAATTACATATTCTTTAGTTCTTGGCCTCCTAGCTCCCTAACGGTACGTTCGCAAAAAAAGTCTTTCTAGCAAGACGTTAGCGAACGGGAAACCAAACAAAATGGCCTAAAATTTTTTTAAATCCGAGTCTATAATTTTGGGCAACGTTATTTTCAAGACAGAAGCCGAAAAAACGTATTTCGCAACAGAGAACGAATGTTTATTTTTAGTATGTTGAATAGAATTATGTTAACCTCACTTTGCAACAGGGATCATTTCTGTGGGAATTAATTTCACCTTTTTTATTACTTCTACTCTACTATCACTTATATTTTGTATACTAAACGTTATTTTAACCCTTAACTACTACCGACGGGTCTGCCTGACCCAACGACAATTTATTTTTAACGAAAAGTAGGTTTATACGTAAGTAAGAGTATAGAGCACCTCAGTATTCTTTAATTATGTGCTAAGGGTGCAATCAGATAAATTAAAAAAAATTTTTTTTTACGCCAAAAAAATTTGGTTAATTAAAAATTTTTGGGAAAAGTTTGCCCAAATTGTGTTTTTAATTTGTAATATAGAAATGTATTTTTTACTTTATATTTTTTCAAAAAAATTTACCATTTTATTTTAGTTATTAGTATTTTTCATTAAATGTGGGTCTAGCTGACCCGTCTGTAGTAATTATGTTACTACTTTTTGTCTGTAGTAGTCAAGGGTTAATATAATTATATTATATTACCAGGTTAGCTCGGTGGCTAAAAATGGAGTTACAGTGACGTCAAATGACCGTAAGGCAGAAATTTAAATTTTTTATAAAAAATAGCCGAAATGTGACGTCACATCTTGGCACGCTGTCATGGCAACTGCCGCGCTTTTGTTCACCGAGGTAACCTGTTATAATATTAATGTTTTATGGACCTCGAGTACTGTCAGTATATTATAAACAGAAGTACCAACCAACAAAAAATAACCTCAATTTTAAAATTTGTTACAATTTTTGATTTAAAAGGCCGAAAAATAAAAAATATTGTATGATATTTGTGTCCAAAGTGATTTTATTTTGTTTGTGAAGTTACTACACTCGCTTTGCTCGTTTCGTAATCTTCTCCACTCGCAAAATAAAAAGTCCCTTTTAACAAGTATATCATAAACTACTATTAATAATTATTATCTACTAAATTGACATTAATCATAAAAGTTTCTTAATGTCTGACGTGAACGTGAAAATTTTATTTTATGTGAATAACCATTGCACAAAGTGAAATTATTGAAAAGTGTCTTCTTTTAGGACTTGACATGGTTATTCGTGTAGATTTCGAAGAATGGTGCGTGTTTATAGAAAACGCAAACTTTATTATCTAAAAAAAAAATACATTAATAAATTAGTTATGTACAGTGCGTTCCAAGACGTAAGCTCACTACTTCAGGTATGTAATAGTCAGATTAAACTGATTATAAAATCTTAATAAAATTATACTCTGAATTCGCCTCTAAAATACAGGGTGTTCACACTCATATCAGTCGTCTCCTCTATAAGACGTGAGCCAAATAGTGAGCTTGCGTCAAGGGCACCTTATAGACATAAATAACCGAGTGATATGTAATACCTCACCCTGTATAATACCTTCATTACTATACTCACAGATAATAAAGTGCCCGTGTTAATAGAAATTAAACCAAAAGCCATCATACGTACATCTTGTTGAGATATTTGAATTATTAACTGAGTGGCTGTTTTTAAAACTCTGTGATGTTTCGAATACCAGTTTGAATTATACATCCTCAATGACATCGAAGAAATTTTCAAAATTTGCTAAATATTTTTTTTTAATTATTTTTTTATTAGACTACAGCTATTCGTGAAAAAAATTGAAAAAACTCTCTAATTGAATGCTTTGTTTCACTTTAGGTAGAAAGTCTCGCTTTAGTAAATAATTTTTCATTGACGAACGAAGCCTACGAAAATAAAAAATTTGAAACGTCTTTACAGTGTTGATGTCTCTGCGACTGCCTTTTTGTAAAAAAAGTAAGCTGTCCTTGAATGGTAGGCAATTGTATACCGAAATTAGCCAAAATACGGGCTAACTTTTTGACGATTTTTTTACAAAAATGTAAAATATAAACATGGTTGTAGTGCGCGACAAAGGTATTTTCATTCTTTTACTTGGTGACGCGCTTCACAAGCATGACACTTGTAAGCAATTTTTATCAATTTTCATTTCATATTTGAAAAGCTAACTATTAATAATTTAAAAAAATGCCTTGTCGCGCACTATAATACACCTTGCACTTTAGTTTGCAAAAATTTTTTTTTGAAAACAGTGACAAATTACGGCGGAATTTAAGGTGGCCGAGCACATTAAAATTAGTAGCGGAGCTGACCCCCTTGATCCACTCACCGCTTATACTATACATAACCTAACGCCCAAGGTATTTGAGTTTGCAAAATATGAGGACCGCATTCTGTCAACGGATTTGAGTTTTGGAGGTATCAATCTTCTCTATTCTTGATGTTGCCAGATAGTCTTATGCGCAATCATTAATGGTTATTGGTCGCAGTCTTAAGACATTTTTAATAATCACATTTTAAATTTTTTATACTTAACGGTTAGGTTGACGACATTTTGCTAGAGAGATAAGTTATGCAGAATTAAAATACGAACGAAATGATGTATTTAAATGTTTAAATAGTAAAAGTGGTGGCAAAGAAGAATAATTTTGCATAATTTTGTGAAGAGGTTGGTAACAGCAATTTTGTTTTTTTAAACGGTCGATAACATCACTGTGCATGTGCTGACAAAATATCCGAACACGATTTTGACCAGAAGGCACTTTCAATGGAGTTATTTTAGACCAAAAAGAGCATCAACTGAGAGAAACCCTCTCCTTCAATGAATTTTGATGAAATTTTTTTTAATTGAGTTCTCAATACCCTAAAGATCAAAATTTGTACTGTAAAAAAATGTGCATTTGCCTTTTCATTCTTTTAGACCACTTCTTGCGATTTTATTACTTTGAGTCAAAAGCACTGTTCAGCATCCTAAGAACTTGAAATTTGGTGGCATTGTACAACACACCCCATGGATCCCTAGAAAGATTGAAATTTATAATTATATTATATTCAATTTTATAATTTAAAATAATCCAATTTTGAAAATTATAAATGAGAATAAACGTAGATATTTGGTTTTATACGATAAGGTCTTGGCACATTTGGTCGTTGTGATAAAATTTTCAATACTTTTATTCGACAGTACGTTTCTAATACGCGATATGATCATATGTGTGCATTTTTAATTACGATTCGTGCTTTTGTGCCTTTTGGATTTTTGACTTAGTTAGTCTTTGAGGTTAGTTTTATTATTTTTTTATAAGATAGTCAACGTGTTTTCTGATTTTATTAATACTTTAAGTGAGTCATTACCTCATTACTCGTTAATTTGTGATGTAACTAATTTGTAGATTAAAATTTTGTGAGGAAAGGGGCAGTATTAACGTCATTTAATAATTTTTTTTTTGTTATATAATTGCTGAATTTACAACTAGCCTAACAACCAGGCTAACAATCAAATATTATAAATGAACATTAACATGCTAGGTGTAGCATCCATCGATGCTACTCCCTTACAACTCTCATCATATTGTCATCGGTTCTACATCACTTAATCAATGGAACCCAATTAATCAAGCAATGTAAAACCCATGACACTACATAATTACTACATTAAATTTTATAATAATTAGAACTCATACAAGAATTATTCTTGTATGAGATCCAATGTTTTGGTCCTCCTCAGTCTTCGAGTCTGATTTTCAACTAGGAGAGCTGTGGCTAATTCATTTGGGTGACCGTTTAGTTTGCCAACGTATTTTTTTGTACGTGTTTCAACCTCTTCCCGTATTGACTTAATTTTTAAATCTCTTTGTATGGTTTCATTACTCACATACCACGGAGCGTCCACGATAGCTCGTGGAGCCTTGTTTTGCGTGCGTTGGATGACGTTGATGTTAGATGTTTTCGCGCAACCCCATAGCATGATACCATATGTCCATATTGGAATGATGATGACTTTATATAATAATAACTTGTTCTCTAAAGATAAGTTTGACTTTCTTCCTAGTAACCAGTACATTTTTTTTAATTTGATGTTAATTTCGTTCCTTTTCGCGGTAATATGATGTTTCCATGTCAGTCTTCTGTCTAAATGCATTCCTAGATATTTTATGGTTTCTTGTAACGGTAGAACTTCTCCATTTAACTGAACGCGATCGGTTGCAATAATGTAATGTAATGTAAACGTTATGTGTGCCGATTTGCTTGGGTTTATTCGTATTCTCCACTTATCTAGCCAGGATTCTATTTGATCGAGAGCGTTTTGTAATTTATTTACTGCCTGAACTGGATCTTGATGAGAAGTAAGAATTGCTGTATCATCAGCAAAAGTGGCCGTTGTTACGTTTTCTAATACTGGTATGTCTGCTGTATATATCTGGTACAAGATTGGACCTAATACACTTCCTTGTGGAACTCCTGCTTTTATTAAGCAGTATTTGGAATCCTCGTCTCCTTGCTTTACTTTAAAGAATCTGTTGCTAAGGTACGATTTAACCCTCCATCCAACGGGTGGGTCTAGAATCACACGAGCCAACGGGTGAAGCCTGTTACGCTCACTTTATATCTATAGCTAAAAAATAGTAAGGGTGCAAGAATTGCACTGAAATTTTTTTAATTGAAAATCTACCTTATTCTTCATTATTTTACAGAAGAATTAAAGCGTAGGTCCTTTTGTTTGTTATTATTTTTTAATTTTAAATTTTTTATCCTTTTTTGACATTTTTTATTGAAAACTGTTTTTTATGGACATGCAGGCTTCAATGTACTAAATATGTACATAACCAAGCCTTACAAAACTGGAAAAATAATAAGAATTTTTGCTTATGTTGCACTTGTCACCTAAACAAAAAATTTACAAACAAGCATTGAAACTTAAAACCAATTATTTTTTATGGTCTGCAGATAAATTTTGCGCTTCAATAATGCTTTATAACAAAAATAATCAGTTATCACAAAGTTACACGAACCGACGGGTGAAGCCTGTCACAACAAACTGTGTCCTAGAGGATTCATTTTTTGAAAAAATTTGAAAAGCAAATGCTGATAATATGAGTTATTACAAGTTAAGAAGGTAGATAGAATATTACAGTAAATAGTTATTTGTTTTATAAGGAGACAAAGTGACGTTTTGTATGACAAGACTGTGATTGGCTGAAGAGCGAGCGCGCAGCGAGCGAGTCAGGCAATACAGGCGAGTCACACAAAACTACTTTGACTCCGTATAAAACATTAAATTTTTTCTGCAAACGTAAAGCGTAAAACTGAAAATTTTGATTTTTGAAAGAGCACCATCTCTTGTCAATTAGTTGTAGTTCAATTGTCAAATATTTTTTAAAATTAACTTAAATTTGTAAAAAAAGCCAATTATTAAAAGCAACGAACTAATTATAAAGGAAAATTTAAAAAACATTAAATTGTTTACATTACAAATGCTTAAAAAACATTTTTTACGTTAAAAATAAAAATAATGTGCGGTTAAGATTTTACTTTTCCCTCCTAGACAGACAAAAATTACTTTTCTGACAATTTTTCCTGCCTCGGCGGGAAAGTTAAACTTCACCGTTACCTATTGAGTGACACAAAGGCGACTTTTTCTGACGTTTGAAGAAAAAAGTATTTCTTTTTTTAAGTTAAAGACAATTTTCACTTTTGCTTGCACTCACAGGCTTCACCCGTTGAATGGAGGGTTAAACGGCAAATAGTATTGATACGGTAGATATTTTTTAATTTTATACAAAAGTCCGGTGTGCCATACAGTAACAAAAGCTTGCTTGACGTCTAGAAAAACAGCAGTACATACACGTTTTTCTTCTAAGTCGTTCTCAATATTTTTAACTATTCGGTGAACTTGTTGTAGCGTTGAATGTTCCTCACGAAATCCAAATTGGTGATCCGGAATAATATTTTTATACACTATGGGTTTTATGCGATTGAGGATTAATTTTTCTAACAGTTTAGATAGACATGGTAATAATGTAATCGGTCTATAAGATGTTGTTTCATGAGCAGGCTTACCAGGTTTTAAAATTAATATAATTTGTCCAAATTTCCATTGGAGGGGAAAGTATTGAATTCTTAAAACTGCGTTGAAGATCTCTGTTATTGCTACAACGGTTTTTCTCGGAAGTTCTTTTAATATTTTTGCACTTATTAGGTCATATCCTGCAGCTTTTTTGTCATTTAAGGTCTTAATTTCGTTCCATACTTCATTTGGTGTAATATAATTTATTGGCAGTGACATCTGCATTGGTGCTTCCAAAAAATTGACAACCTCATTCTCGTCTACGTTAACTGCTGGAGGATGTGGCTGAAAGACTGTCGATAAGTAATCAGCAAATGTATCAGCTTTAGCCTTATTATCCCTGGCCCAGGTACCATCACTTTTTTGAATGGGGGGAATTTGTTGGCAAGGTCGCTTTAATTTTCTAGTTGTTTTCCACAAAGAATAATCACTTTGAGGGAAAGGCGACAAATTACTTATAAATTCTTGAAACGATTGATTTCTGATTTGATACAAAAGATTTTTTAATTCCTTTGTGAGTTTAATTTAATAATGAAATGAATGTTTTGATTACTAGGCAGTTTGGCAATTAACATTTTATCCCCATCGACCTCCTGCTACCCGTTGTTACTAAGTAATAAATAAAAAAACCTGTAAAGAGGTTGATAAGCTTATAGATACTTCTACTGAACCGATCTTAATGATTTTTTTTAAATCCAAGATCTCTACTCACAGATATGTCAGCGATGATTTTTTTTTTCAAATTGTCAATTTCCTTAATTTTTTTAAATAATAAATTCTCACGCGTTTATTATCTCCTTACTCCCACTTCAACGTTGAATGATCACGTTGAATGATGGGCATTGCGAGTTAACTTTTTGCTAAATTGCCCGTATTGGCTATTGCCTATATAAACACAGTCTTGTCACACAAAATTACTTTCACTCCGTATAAAACATTTTAATATTTTCTTCAAATGTAAAACGTAAAACTCAAAATTAGGGTAGTATAAAACACAAACAGTTAGTAACATCTTGTAAGTTGGGTCACTGTATTGCCATTTTTAAATAATTTGCTGAAATGCGCCCAAAATATCCCCAATAATTTGAAGGTTAAAGGTCAAAGATTTTTGCTTATACACTGTCTAGATTTTTTAAACAAAAACATAAATAATACACAATCGAACAATTAAAACCTTTTATTATCTACTGATCTACTCAATTGACATTATTCATATAAGTTTCGTAATGTCTGATGTGAAAGTGAAAATTTTATTTTATGTGAACAACAGTAATGGCATATAAAATGAAATTATTGAAAAAGTGCCTTCTTTTAGGAGTTGACATGTCTATTTGTGTAGATTTCTAAGAATTGCATTTATAGAAAACGCAAACTTCATTACCTAAAATAAATAAATAAATTGATTATGTTCCATGACGAAAGCTCACTACTTCAGGTATGTAATAGAGTCAGATAAAATAGACTATGAAATCTTAATAAAATTATGCGTTGAATTCAATCCGCCTCTAAAATACAGGGTGTTCACAATCGTACTTATCTCCTACAATATATAGTCCAATCGCAGCTTTAATAAGCTGACGTTTTGACTTCTCAGCGGGGCATCAGCTTTATGTCAATACACACAATCACCCCATCGTAAATCATATGCTATTTAGTTGCTTCGGCAACTACCTAAAAGGGTAAATTTACATACAATGGTCACAGCTGATGGACATAAAGCTGATACCCCGCTGAGAAGTCAAAACGTCAGCTTATTAAAGCTGCGATTGGACTATATTGGCGAAATAGTGAGCTTGCGTGAAGGGCACCTTATAGACTTAAATATCAGAGTGATATATAATATCTCGCCCTGTATAATACCTTCATCACTATACTCACAGTTAATAAGGTAGCCGTGTTAATATAAATTAAACCAAAAGCCATCATACGCACATCTTGTTGAGATTTTTGAATTACCAACTGAGTGGCTGTTTTTAAAATTTGGTAATGTTTCGAATACCAGTTTGAATTATACATTGCATCCGACACAGTCAAAGCCTGTTACAGAAATCGTTTAATACTTAATAGTTTAATTAATTAATGTACTTGCCTCTTTTGCCATATAATCGGCCGGGATGCAGTAAAGTAAAAACTGAAGTGTAAGAGCTGTTGCTCTCATTACATTTTGTGAACTCATAGCCATTGAAGAACTAGTAAAATCATTATTTAAATTTATAATACATATTTATAACGTATCTATATAGTCTAGTTCTAGCACATAAGAAGCATACAAAACGACACCTAACATAATGGTAAGCAATCAATAATTCCCCTTTGTATAGTCGTGTGAAAAATATATATTTACCTCTCGAATGTAGCATAAAATTCGGTACATAATACGGGCGCTATTGTTACATACTGAATTATAAATGCAAGAGAGTAGCAATCTTCGAACTTTTTAATAAATCTGTAAAAAATCAATAGTTGTGTCATATCGACGCTGTCAATTCAATACCTCATTAAACATTTTGCTCGCCATTATATTCAAGGGGAAACGAAATCAGACTCACCTTTACCGTGCGTTTCCAAAAAAGGGCTTCAGCTTATAGGGGGGTTATTTGTAATTTTAGACAAATAAAATCTTATATAAAATTAAATGAGACGATTTTTTCTACAATTTTAGCGAAAAAGAAGTTATTTTTTTCCAAACTGTTAAGGGTTAAATAAGAAAATTTTGAATAAAAATTGAAAAAACTAAATCTACATTATTTTTTATCAAGCAAGCGGATTGTTCAAAAAAACACATGATTTTCAATTGTTTAGCTAACTGTGTAAGCTTCTTCACTCAAACGTAATGTTGAGTATGTTGAGTAATGGCGAGCAAAATGTTTGTAGATACGAGGTGTTAAATTGACAGCGTCAATATGCTGAGCCATAAATGAAAACGTTGAAGGGCTCCACAGAGCCGAGATGTGTTTCCTGAACCAAATGTAGACAACAGACTTACAAATTTAGTTAAATAAAATTTGAACTTAGAAAATACCTGGTTATAAATATTTGATGTTCAATGTACTTATTTAATTGTCGGTAATGATTTATCAATTCTTCTTCAGAATCGATTTCGTCAACATTGAATCTTTCCAAATTATCACATAAAATTTTAAACTGTATTATGATTTCGTAACAAAATCCAATAAACATATTATCAAAACCACCTAGGAATGGTCCACCAAACATAAACAGAGAACCATTTATAATCCATACAATCTTAAATAAAAATTGATGATCTCCAAAATTCCAAAAACCAATTGGTAATTTTACTCTTATCATAGAACTATAAATAAGAGTTACAAAAATTCCAAAAAAGATTAAGTATAAAAATGTTTTTTGAAGAAGGGTGACTATTTTAAATATCTTTTTAATTTTCATTTCTGTTAATTCAGAACAATTGTCATGGCTCCAAAATTGTTTAGTCAATTTAACCAGATTTAAAACTTTCTCTTTATAGCAGATACAAAAAAAGACTTTGAAAAATGTCTACAAAAAGTTGAATTAAAAAACTTAACCAAGTCATGATTTTATTAACATAGGTACGTGGGTTGTTGCAGAAAAGCATTCAGAGTTTTCAGTAATTGCAAATATGTCTCCGTTCATATAGAAATATTGAATGCCCGATATTATGATCCCAGTACCAAGTATCAGTAAAACACCAAAAGATTTCAATATTGTTAACAAAGATATCTTTGATGTAAATAATCCAAATTTGTTGAGAATTAAAAGTGGAAATTGTAGCAATCCATCACCTTCCATCTCTACAGCTAAAAAATTGCAATCTTTATAAAACGAAATAAAAGTTCCAACTAAAAGAGCAAATACAAGCTGTTCCAAAATACCCTGCCTAACGTGGAGATCTCGCTTGTAGAGTTAGAGAATTAGGTAAATGGAAGAAAATGGTACCTAGATTAGGTCCCCATGTTAAGAAAGGCTTTTTTGTAACGATCTTAATTGACCAAATTCGACATTGCTTGCAAACGACCTAATTTGATCAAAATGGCCAATTGAAAATATATTAGTATTTCAGGGAGCTATAATTACTACAGTGCATTTAGCATTAGCCGTGGGACAAATTAGTATAAAGCTGAAACCTTTGATATTGTATTGTACTTATAGCCCTTATTATGGTACTAAAAGTCCCCACCCATCCGAGGGCTGGAACACCCCCAAAATTGCGTTTGAATCTCAAAAATTACACTTTTGATCATATTTTTGCAATTATCTCGAAAAGAAGGTAGTAAGCGAAAAATTATAAAGAGTCAAAAATTGAAGAGGATAAAATTATACGGCAAAAATCTTATTTGCAATTTTTCAAAATATTCAATAGTTTTTGAGAAAAATGTTATTGAAAGTTAACCTATTTTGCGCGTATTACAGTACTCATGGGTTGCGCGATCAAAGTGTTGCTGAACGCCCTATTTTACATTATTGAAAATTTCTCATTATCTATCAGATTTAGAAAAAAACAAAAAATATGTAGTTGAAGAGGACATCTTCAGCTTTAAATTACATGCAAAATATTTTGATTTTAAGTAATTTATCATGGAGAAAAAAAATAATGAATGTAAAATAACCTAATTTTTCTTAAAATTTAAAAATCTCCTAAAGTAATTGAGGAAATATAAAATCTATGTAGGATTACTATCTTCATGATGTATACTTTAATGTCCTAAGAGCAAAATTTTTTTCGAGTTCTATTTTGACAAAAAATTGGACTTTGAAATTCATAATTTAAAAAAAAAAAAGTTCTTAGATATTTTTCTATCTTTAAAGGATTCTCAAATAATAAAGCAGAGATCTAAGGCCATAAATTTTAGTTTGTAGAAAGCCTATAGTATACGTTTTAAGAAGCCATCTTAAAAATTTACATTATTTAACGTTTTCATCAAAAAATTTTCAACAATATGAAGAAAGATCGAAATACGTAGTTTTTTTCCGAAATTGGTCATTACTCGCTTAATTTTTGAGAATTCAAACTTTTTCTTGAACGAAAATAAAGCTAATACTCTAAAGGTTTTATATCTGCTAATCGCATCTTGATAGGAATTCTACTTTAGAAACGACAGCAGTTTGTACGATGAAGAAAATGAGCAAAAAAATTGTAGTTCACTGCAGTTATGAAATTTTACATATGGTGAACCTGGAACAAAATTATCTATCTCTAAAATTTTTGCTGTTGATTAGTACTTATAGTCCTTATTATCATACTAAAATTCCCCACCCTTCCGATGGGGGAAACCTTAATTGTTCAAATTTGTGTGGAAAATGTTTAGGCAATTCCTGCAGCAATATATTTCAAGAACTGGAAGAGAGCGTCGAATTATTAGAAGATTAGTTTTTATTTTATTTCGTTTGTGTTAATAAAGGGTGAGTCTGAGCGATGGGTCTATTAAGTCTAAATCGAGCTGTGTTAATTTTAGAAGAAAACTATCAAAACATTAGTTACTATTGACGACATGCTCTACAATTTAAAAATATTTTGGAGTGTACAGAGTTAAGTACATCAGGAAACACCCTGTATATTCCAAAATATTTTGGATTACAGAGCATTTCGTTTTCCTCTAAGATTGGAGGGCTGCTATAGTTACGATTTTTGAGTTCAAATAATAATGGTGAATTTTTTATAGGCTTAAATTTTTATCTCTTTATTATTTTCCTAGTTTTCCCGATAATTTCATAAATATGCGTAAAAGTGCAATTTTGGGTGGTTTCCCCCATCGGAAGGGTGGGGAATTTTAGTATGATAATAAGGACTATAAGTACTAAACAATAGCAAAAATTTTATAGTTAGATAATTTTGTTCCAGTTTCACTATATGTAAAATTTCATAACTGCAGTGAACTACAATTTTTTTGCTCATTTTCTTCATCGTACAAACTGCTGTCGTTTCTAAAGTAGAATTCCTATCAAGATGCGATTAGCAGATATAAAACCTTTAGAGTATTACCTTTATTTTCGTTCAAGAAAAAGTTTGAATTCTCAAAAATTAAGCGAGTAATGACCAATTTCGGAAAAAAACTACGTATTTCGATCTTTCTTCATATTGTTGAAATTTTTTTGATGAAAACGTTAAATAATGTAAATTTTTAAGATGGCTTCTTAAAACGTATACTATAGGCTTTCTACAAACTAAAATTTATGGCCTTAGATCTCTTCTTTATTATTTGAGAGTCCTTTAAAGATAGAAAAATATCTAAGAACATTTTTTTTTTTAAATTATGAATTTCAAAGTCCAATTTTTTTTCAAAATAGAACTCGAAAAAAATTTTGCTTTTAGGACATTAAAGTATACATCATGAAGATAGTAATCCTACATAGATTTTATATTTCCTCAATTACTTTAGGAGATTTTTAAATTTTAAGAAAAATTAGGTTATTTTCCATTCATTATTTTTTTTCTCCGTGATAAATTACTTAAAATCAAAATATTTTGCATGTAATTTAAAGCTGAAGATGTCCTCTTCAACTACATATTTTTTGTTTTTTTCTAAATCTGATAGATAATGAGAAATTTTCAATAATGTAAAATAGGGCGTTCAGCAACACTTTGATCGCGCAACCCATGAGTACTGTAATACGCGCAAAATAGGTTAACTTTCAATAACATTTTTCTCAAAAACTATTAAATATTTTGAAAAATTGCAAATGAGATTTTTGCCGTATAATTTTATCCTCTTCAATTTTTGACTCTTTATAATTTTTCGCTTACTACCTTCTTTTCGAGATAATTGCAAAAATATGATAAAAAGTGTAATTTTTGAGATTCAAACGCAATTTTGGGGGTGTTCCAGCCCACGGAAGGGTGGGGACTTTTAGTACTATAATAAGGGCTATAAGTACAATACAATATCAAAGGTTTCAGCTTTATACTAATTTGTCCCACGAGCACTATGTAAAATTTCAGTAGTGCACCGGACTAAATTCTAAAGAGATACGTAAGATGCTAACGCGAGATCCAAGCAGCGCGCCTAGACGAAAAGGTGGAGTAAAACTTAATAGTACAGAAAAATTGATTTCAACAAGTCATTTTCAAGACTTCAAGACTTATTCAACAATAAGGCCTATTCATAATGCAGTTTAAGAATCCGAAGAATCCCTAGTGAATGCAGGGGTGGAAAGTGGTTTTTGGGGTCCCCAATTTAGAAAAAAAATTAGTTTCTTGAAAGTGAAAGTGTGAGGTGTCAATTTATATGTTTTTTTGGCATGCAGAGTCGAAAAAATAATATATGGCAAATATTGTCCCTAAAGGTAGATAATTTTGAAACAATTTTGAAAATTGGCCTATTTAGGACGAAAGCCCTATAGTATTTTAACTGTACAATGCCGTTTTGAAATTTTTATAATAATAATTACCGTAAAAACCACAAAATGGGACAATCGTTCTATTAGCCGCCATTTTGATTAAAAATTTTTTTTTTCAGTTTGGGCCCACTATCTTATAGCCAAGTAGAAATGAACTTGACCCAAATTTGCAAATATGCGCTCAAAATTACCAAAAATTTGAAATTTTCTTTCTATTGGGACTCATGTACTATCTTATAGCCAAGGAAAATTGAATTTGGCCCAAATTTTAGTCCAAAATAACTAAATAAAAAATGAAAGAATAAATAATGTTGTAATCTTGAAAATACAAGAGAAATGTACGAAAAATGAGTAAATAGAAAGTAAAGCCATTGATTATACATTAATTGATTATAATGTTTAATCAATGGTAAAACCATGCAAAACACAAATGTACTTTGAATTTGGGGCCCCTAAAAACCACTTTTCACCCCTGCATTCATAAGAGACTTTTCGGATTCTTAAACTGCATTATGAATAGGACTTATAACTCAAATTTCGTGAACGTACTAATTTTTTTGTTGTTAGGGCTATTTTAGCTTCATTTTCACTGTACTATAACTAGAGAGAAGATTTTCGATTCTTTGCTTACTTCCTTACTTTTTGAGATATTATAGGAGTTAATAGCTAAAAAGTTCTAAAAATGCTAAAAATAATTAGTCGATCTGTTTATGACCAAGACATTTTATAAAGTATAGCTATTTTTTGCACAAATCGCTCTATATTGAGTTCCTAATTGTGGGAGTGATTTTTCCGTATCAGTGTCGAGCGGGAACACAAAACCATCATTTCCTCCAACTTTATTCGCGGATGAAAATTTTTTAGTCTTAGAGCTTGTGATCATTTAAATAAATATTTTAGATGTTGAAACTTGATACAATATTTTTGTGCGTTAAAAGGCATCTTTATAAAACATTTTCGAAAAATTTGGATTTTAATTTTCTCTCTTTTAAAATTATTGAATTTTCTGTGGTTTTTATTTTTTTCTGCATAAACGAACTATCCGTTTGGTCTCTAGTATTTGGTTTCAGTATCACTCTCTTTATAACTTTATGCATTAAAAATTACTTGCGACGTATTTTTTGCTGTTTTCAATGTGATTGAAGATATTGTTAAAATTATCAGTTTTTCTAAAAATAAAGGCAATTATGGCTCTGTTCCCGTACGCCTTTGACCCTGAAAAATCTATCCTATAATTATAATTAGGAACCTAAAATAATATAAAGCTATTCGTGAAAAAAATTGCTACCCTTAATATTATAGCCTCAAAAAAATTTAGTTCGACACTACAATAATAGATCAAATGAGAAGAAAACTCACTAATTTAATGCTTCTTTTGTTTCACTTATTTATTGTTGAAATTTTCGTAAAAGATCTACTCACTGCTCAAACAATAACTGCTATCTCTTTCCCTATCTGTAGATTTAGAATAACTAAAAATTAAAAAATGTCTACCACCTTTATATAAGCTTTTTCTAGTACACTATCTTACAATTATCATTTAAATAATTAAAAAGAAATATTTTTTGGGGCTCGCTTGGTATAATTTTATAATTATATAATTATTTACGTTACTTAAATATATTTTTTGTATTACAAATATTGACATTTTTATTAATATTTTATTACCTTTTAATTTGCCTCTAATTTAAAAAAACCCTGGAAATTATTTTAAAAGAACTCTGATGTGGCTTTAAAAAAATTTATATTTTATAACATTTATAACAGCTAAGTTTAAGAGCTTTGAAAATATTTAAAAATATACAGATAGTGTAGTCAACGAACCAAAATTTATCCTGATTTTCGGACTTTTTTTGTAACAGCTAGTTTTTGTTCTTAATCGGTCGAAACCATTCCGGTGAGTTTGTGTATAAAATGTCTCAACCCAATTTTGACCGAAAGGCCCTTATTCTTCGACTTTAGTGTAAAAGTTTGACTTTTTCAAGTTTCCGTTTCACTATTTTTTGAATAACTTCGCTTGTATTGGTCGGATCGGGACCAAAAAATTTTCGTTTTGTTTGAAATGAATCTCTCTTTAAAACTGCCTGGGTTAAAATAATCTATATTAATTTCCTAACCCAAAAAAAATTCAAAACTGCCGTCATTAGTGAGTTGTAGTTTTTTATAGAGAACTCGAGTAATAATTAATATTACGGTATGAGACTTTAGGAAGTTGTAGCTGATATAGTAACAAATCTATATTGCAAATTGGGTTCAAAAATATAGGGAACAACGGCTAGAATTTGCATTTTGGTTCAAATTTTCTAATTCATATTTGTTGTGAGCAATTGGTGTTATCGTAATAATTCTTCCCTTGAAATGTTGGAAATTTAATGCTCTTTCAGATGAAACCAAAGACAATCACATTAGACCATGTTTTCTTCCGATTTCGTTGAAAAGAAAAATAAAATTTTTCTACTATTTACCCACAAAACCAATTTTAGTGGTTGAAATGGTTGACTTTAAAACCAGTTTTAATGTTCAAAAATAGTTTATAGGACTTATTTATGATTAATTTTCAAAAATATGTAAAAGAAGAATTAAATTTCGACCACTAAAATAGGTTTTGTAGACAAACAGCTAAAAGATTTTCTTTTTATCTTCAAAGAAATCGGATGAAAAATGGTCTGATGTGATTGTTTTTGTTTTCATCTGAAAGAGAATTGAATTTCCTACATTTCAAGAGAAGAATTATTGGGATACCACCAATTGCTCACAACAAATATGAAAAAGAAAATTTGAACCAAAATGCAAATTCTAGCCGTTGTTCTCAATATTTTTGGACCCACCTTGTAATATGGATTTGTTACTATATCAGCTAGAACTTCCTAAAGTTTCATACCATAACATTCATTAAAACTCAAGTTCTCTAGAAAAAACTACAACCGACCAATGACGACAGTTTTGAATTTTCTTTTGGGTTAGGAAATTAATATAAATAATTTTAACCTAGGCAGTTTTAAAGAGAGATTCATTACAAACAAAAGGAAAATTTTTTGGTCCCGATCCGACCAATACAAACGAAGTTATTCAAAAAATAGTGAAACGGAAACTTGAAAAAGTCAAACTTTTACACTAAAGTCGAAGAATAAGGGCCTTCCGGTCAAAATTGAGTTGAGACATTTTATACCCAAACTCTCAGGAATGGTTTTGACCGATTAAGGAAAAAAACTCGCTGTTACAAAAAAAGTCCGAAAATCAGGATAAATTTAGGTTCGTTGACTACACTATTCGATATGAATTCTAATAAAAATAATAGTTTTTGTTCAGTGTCTCTACGTAAATAATGGATTAAGAGAAATCCAAACTTAAATGTGTGACTTGATTGTGCGATTTCTTAGTTCACGGTTTTATTTTGAGGACGCTGCGATCTTAACCTGAGATCCCTATAGCAAGAAAACCGTCCGACTTGATTGAACAGTACAACGTGTTTTCCCCACTCTTTAAAGAATGTAACGTTGTGTATTATACACATTCTCATTCATTATACACAATAATACGACGTGCACACAGTCCTTTTAGAAGTGGAGGTAGTCGGACGGTTTTACGGCGTCGAGTGAGTACAATATCCACCCTCATGGATTTCCATATCATGAATTAATAAAAATTCAAAAATATATCTTAATTAATTAGAAAAGTATCATCATCATTCTGTAGTTCCTCTCTTGAAGAAACAGATTATTTCATGGCTTCATATCCAACGTGTCTCTTGTTGAGAAAAGCAATCAACTTATGGTATTTCCCTATGTCTACATTTTCCAAAAAACACCCTCTTGGATTTTCTCAATTTTTTTATATGTTGAGCCCTTATGACTTAGGTTCACACATCAACCTAAAACCCTCACTGAGACTTGAGTCCGTGTAGCATCAACAGTTGACGAGTGCCCACGGTTTTGAATTTTTGTACTTAAACCTAAGTTTAAGCTTTAAAAGTCCGCGTTGTAGCGTGGTATGTTTCGTCTGCCTAAAATCACGTTATGTGCTTGGACAAAACATACTGCAACGCACACCATTATTTCTATCTTACTAATGGCCGTTTGCACCGCTTACAGATAAACTGACAGATAGTCTATCTGGCGGATAAGTTGTCCAAATATAATTTATTTGCCACGTAAACTAAAATCGGTGCAAGAGGCCATAAGTAGCAGGTTTAGAAGGTAATTTCGTAGAAAATTTATTCGTCAGTTATTTGATTTATTCTACAGTTAAATGGAAGTGCAAAGGTTTTTGAAAACTTATCCGCCAGATCTGTAAACTATCTGTCAGTTTATCTGTAAGCGGTGCAAACGCCCATTAGTAAAGAAATTAATACAGTAATAATAAATTATTATTCTTGCTGCATTTGACTTGAAAGTGAAAAGTGAATATGAACTTGAAGAAAATAATTTCGGATTTAATTCAACATTGAAAGTTTAAAGGAAACTACTGACTAACATTTAATTGTTTAATGTCATTTTGGTGGAGTACCCATTGAATTTTTGTCCACTCCACAAAACAATTTTTTTTAATTCACATAAAACTTACAATTTTTTTTCAAAACGCTTGCTTATGGAAAAGGTATTTCAATTTTTTTTATTGGCTTTCGAGTTTCAATACTTGTTTAAAACTATGTAGAAAAGATATTTAACCTTCGCATGGGCACATAATTTTTTTCCACTAGTGGACAGGAGTTACATTTGTAAAGATTTTTTAATAACTCCTCCGTTTCTACACCGATTTTGAAATGCTTTTGAGACAATGATCAAATCTTTGAGATCTTTTTGAAATGCTTATAAAAATTATAAAAAATATGTTTTTGGTGCTTTTTTTTGCAAATTGTGATTTTTATTGACTTATAAATAAAAAATTTGGCGACAAAAAAGTTAGTGCAAAAATTAAATTTAGGTTTCAGGTTAAGTGCTCTTTATTGATGACATATCTTCAAAATTTCAACTTCTAATGCGAGGCTTTATAATACTTAGAAAATGTGCCAAATATTTAAAAAAATTGTTAACATCGAAAGTAAATATGACAAAAATAAAAATGTAAAAACTCAACTTTGAGGCTACACAACTTTCTTATTAGTGGGCTTTGGACTTTTTGTTATAGGAACTTGTAGTACTATTTTCACCTGAAGAATCATGTGTAAGCCGTTGGCCAAGGAATATCCTAAAACCCTGTATATATGTATAGAATTGAGGTATTGAATTGACCAGCGTCGAAAGCAATAAATGAAAACGTCGCCGGACTCCACAGAACCGAGATGTGTGTCCTTGTCCTGAACCAAAATATGTAGACAACAGACTTACAAATTTAGTTTAATAAAATTTGAACTCAGAAATACCTGGTTATAAATATTTGATGTTCTATGTACTTATTTAATTGTCGGTAGTGATTTATCAATTCTTCTTCAGAATCGATTTCTTCAACATTGAATCTTTCCAAATAATCACTTAAAATTTTAAACTGTAGTATGATTTCGTAACAAAATCCAAGAAACATTGTATCAAAGCCACCTAGGAATTGTCCACCAAATATAAACAGGGAACCATTTATAATCTGTGACAGTTATAATCTCTGTGACACTTTTCGCAGGGGCGTAACTACCGGGGTGCGGTGGGTGCACGGCACACGGGACCCCGTCCAAGGGGGGCCCCCGACCGTTGTCACCTTTTCCCAAACTTAGTATTTTTTTATCAATTTTGGCTGCCGTTTTACCCTATGGGCTAAACTGACTAAAGCTCAAGGCGCTAAAATCTAAGAGGTGCCATAAATTAACAACGTTAAAACGCGTTGACCTTCAGATGACAAAAATTTTCGCTTTGCGCTTTGGGAAAGAGTTATAGGCATTTCAAGAAAACGAACTTTTTCAGTTTTTTGTAAATATCTAGAGTGCTAATAATATTTTCCAAAAAACAAAAGTACGATCGAGTTGGCTATGAAAGAGGCTACATTTGGTGTCATTTAACCGACGTCGTATCTCTTACAGTTTACGAGATCCCCATGATGAGCATGCTAAGTGGGACACCCGGTACAGTTGCATCAAGTTGTATACTTTTACTTTTAAATGTAACTTTGCATCATATCTCCAAAACGGCATTATAACAAAATTCTTTTGTATATTAAATTTATTGGTTTTAGTAGTGCCTATTATCCCTTTTTTGAAAATTAAAATTATTTTGATTAATAAAAAAGTTATACCTAGGCATTTAAAGAAAATCAACTTTTTCAGTTTTTTCTAAATATCTAGAGTGCTAATAATATTTTTCAAAAAACAAAAGTAGGATCGAGTTGGCCATGAAAGAGGCTACATTTGGTGTCATTTAACCGACTTCGCATCTCTTACAGTTTACGAGATCCCCATGGTGAGCATGCTAAGTGGGACACCCTGTATTAAAATTTTAAAGAATATTTATATAAGTTTTTCTAAAATTTTTATTTCAATATAATAACATTATTTAAGATGGATAAAAATTAATTTTAAACTTAGAAAATTTTTAAAATGCCAGTACTGTACAGTATATTATAAACAGATGTACCAACCAACAAAACTTCGGATAAAAACGAATTATACTATTTCAAGACGATTAACACTAACTTAGTTTTGCATATTTTTCAAATTTTTGCATATTTTGCATATTTAGCACATATTTTGGTGTAAAACATGAATTAAATAAAAAATTTTTATAGTTTTAAGTTAAAATTGTGGTTTTACTTTTTTTTCTGAAAAAAATTTAATAAAAAATTTTGAAAAAAAATTTACTAAAAAAAATTATTTCAAAAGAAATTTTCAAAAAAAATTTGAAAAAATATTTGAGGTAAATAGCTCAGTTATGGAAAATTAGGGCATATTTTAACAAAATCTGTGCATATTATTAAAAAAATTATGCATATTTTAACAAAATCTGTGCATCTTATATGATATATTCTCAAAAAATTTTGTGCATATAATTCCACTCTCTATTAATTATTATCTACTCAATTGACATTATTCATGAAAGTTTCCTAATGTCTGATGTGAACGTGAAAATTTTATTTTATGTGAACAACAATTGCAGTGAAATTATTAAAAAACTGTCTTCTTTTAGGACTTTACATGTTTATTTGTTTAGATTTCGAAGAACGGTGTTTATAGAAAACGCAAACTTCATTATCTAAAATAAAAATAAATTAATAAATTGATTATTATACAGCGCGTTCCGTGACTTAAGCTCACTACTTCAGGTATGTAATAGTCAGATCAAACTGATTATAAAATAGCTCTAAAATTATGCCCTGAATTCAATCCGTCTCTAAAATATCAGTCGTCTCCTCTATAATACGTAAGCGAAATAGTGGGCTTGAGTCAAGGGCACCTACAGTCATAAATATCCGAGTGATATGTCACACCTCACCCTGTATAATACCTGCATTACAATACTCACAGATAATAAGGTGGCCGTGTTAATATAAATTAAACCAAAAGCCATCATACGCACATCTTGTTGAGATTTTTGAATTACCAACTGAGTGGCTGTTTTTAAAACTTTGTGATGTTTCGAATACCAATTTGAATTATACATTGCATCCGACACGGTCACAGCCTGTTACAAAAATCATTAATATTTAATAGTTTAATTAATTAATGTGCTTGCCTCTTTTGCCAAATAATCAGCTGGAATGCAATAAAGTGCAAACTGAAATACAAGAATTATTGCTCTCAGTAAACTTTGTGAACTCAACGCCATTGAAGAACTAATAAAATAATATTTGAACTGATAATAAAACGTATAGTCTAACTAACACATAACGAGCAAGGAAAATGACAATTAATACAGCAAACTAAGTATAGGGAATCCAGCAAGTCATGTTTTGTGTACATTATTTTTCCCACGACTTTAAAAACCAATTTTATTTAACAATTTACTCTACTAATTACTACTACTATTATGACAAGAACTGACATGTTCTATGTCGGCCACCTAGTGCAACTTACCTATCATTGAAGCTCATAAGTTTTTTTATTTTTTAATAACGTCGCCACGTATAGTAAGTCTTACAATTATTGGCCACCTCGGCTATACGCCAGGGTAATTATAAGCCAACAACGATAGAAGCCAAAAGTCAATTAATTGTAGATTGGTTTGTAATTGGAATACAATTACAAGCCAGCCTCAAAATCAGTTTTTAGATTACACCAGCTTTAAAAATTGACTTAAATATTTACAACAAATGTTTGTTTTTATTGTTGACTATACTTGATGTTAAGGAATACATCACTCCCTTATGTGGTCGTGTGAAAAATATATATTTACCTCTCTAATGCAGCATAAAATTCGGCACATAATAAGGGTGTTATTGTCACATATTGAATTATAAATGCAAAGGAGTAGCAATCTCCAAACTTTTTAATAAATCTGAAAAAATCAATGGTTTTGTCATTATGCTTAGCAATAAAAGAAAATGTTGCCGGGTTCCACAGAGCCGAGGTATATGTCCTGAGCTAATATCGACGCTTCCATGACAAAACGACACAATCGCCATTGACTCCACTTTGCAGTAAATACAAAAAACTAAATTTTCTCGGTTATTATAAATTAATATTATTTTAAATTTCTTCGATTTTTAGTGTTGTAATCTTAACCTATCTAACCATAATTAAATGTCTATTGATTAAAAACTATGGTAAGTGTCGGTTATGCTTATGATACATGCACATTGTAAACTACAAAAACCTTGTCGCTTATGCAATTAATACATAATGCCGGTTAATTCAACCTATGGTGTTTAAGCTCAGCTTTCAAATAGCATCAATGACTCATTTAAGTCATTTTTTGGTGCTTAGTAGTTTTGTCATGGAATCTTCGATATGTAGACAACAGACTGAAATTTAGTTTAACCTTCCAGTACTAACGTGCCAGCATATAACATCCATACTAACGTTCGGTCTCATAGACCGCGCTTAGTTATAATTTTTTTTAACGTATTTTTGACAACTTTTTTATTGCAAATAGAAATTATTTCAAATATTTAGTTTAATTTTTATAAAAATAAGGAAAAATAAAAAGATGCATAAATTAAATAAGCGATTTCAAAGGAATTAAACAAAATTTTTTAATAACTAGTAATATTATAAACAAACCTAGGAACAACACTTCTAAAAAGGTAAAAATATTTTTTTCATCTTCAACAATAGCTGAAATATTTTGGATAGAACATTTGTCGCATTTTACATGTTAGAACATGTAGAGCATGTTACCGCATGCACCAAAAAGAGCTACTTATTAATTCAAGTAAGTGCAAAAATCTCTTCTGTTCTGTTTGTTACCCTTTCTATTCAAGACAAGTGGAAAAAAATAATTTTTAACTAAAAAATTTTAAAAATTTTGAAAAAATATTGAAAATTTTTAGTTACTGTTGTACTAACGTCGGTCTCTCAGACCGAATTCAATTATTATAATTGAACCATTACAAACTTATGCTTGCAAACTTCAAAAAAATGTGTGAGAGCATTTAGTTTAAAGGTACTGATAACCTCCCAACCCTAGCAGTTCGTATTTCAAAGATATTAATAAAACTAAAACTCGTCGGTCTGTGGTACCGACTGTTAGTACTGAAAGGTTAAGAAAACTTGAACTTAGAAATGACCTGGTTAGAAATATTTGATGTTCAATGCACTTATTTAATTGTTTGTAATGATTTATCAATTCTTCTTCAGAATTGATTTCTTCAACATTGAATCTTTCCAAATTGTCACATAAAATTTTAAACTGTATAATAATTTCGTAACAAAATCCAATAAACATTGTATCAAAACCACCTAGAACTGGTCCACCAAAAATTACCACACACCCATTTAAAATCCATACACTCTTAAATAAAAATCCATGGTCTCCAAAATTCCAAGAACCCATTGGTAATTTCACATTTATCAAAGAACTATGAACAAGAGTTAAAAAAGATGCGAAAAGGGCTAAGTATAAAAATGCTTTTTGAAGAAGGGTGACTATTTTAAATATTTTTTTAACTTTCATTTTCGTTAATTCAGAACAGCTATTATGGCTCCAAAAATTGTTAGTCAGCTTAACCAGATTCAAAACTTTCTTTTTATAGCAGATACAGAAAGCGACCTTGAATAACAGCTACAAAAAAGTTGAATTAAAAATTTAATTAAGTCATGTTTAATTAGCAGGTACTTGGTTTGTCATGGAGAAGCATTCAGCATTTTCAGTAATTGCAAATAGGTCTACGCCCATATAGAAATTTTGAATGCTCGAAATTATCATAGCAGTACCAAATAGCAGTAAAAGTCCAAACGCTTTTAATATTGTTAACAAAGACATCTTCGATGTAAATAATCCTAGCTTGTTGAGAACTAAAAGTGGAAATTGTAGCAATTCCCCATTTTCCATCTCGACGGCTAAAAAATATGATAATCTTTATAATAATACAAAGTTAAATATAGGCTGTTTGAAAATGCCCTGCCCAACATGGGGATCACGCTTATTTGCAGGGTTGGAAAATTGGTTCCAATTTATGCTTCCGATTAGGAAAAGATTGGTCTAAAACTTAACTAGAGAGAAGATTTTCGATTTGTTGCTTAAATTCTGAGATATTATAGGAGTTAATTTACTAATAAGTTTTAAAAATGCTTAAAATAATTAAGCGATCTGATTATGACCAAGAGCTTTTCGATTTTAACACAGCACATTCCCTTCATTTAAAATCCGTTATAGATCAAATGAGAAAACTCACTTACTTAAAGCTTTTTTTGTTTCAGTTATTTATTGTTGAAATTATAGTGAATGAATAGTCTGCTCACTGGTCAAATAACAACTGCCATCTCTTTCTCTATCTGTTTAGATATGGAATAACTAATAATTAAAAAATGTCTACCGCAATTATACCTATAAGTCTTTCTAGTACACTGTCTTATAATTATCATTTAAATAATTAAAAGAAATAATTTTGTTGAGCTCGTTTAGTATCTCTAATTATATAATTATTACGTTACTTAATATTTTTGTGTAACAAATATTGACATTTTTATTAATATTTTATTACTTTTTAATTGCACATTTTTAGGGCTACAAAACCCTCTAAGTAACTCTTATGTGGCTTAAAAAAATTAATATCCTATCTTACAGTAGCGGATTTTGCCTACTTTATGTAATCATTTTAAGTAATCAAAAGAAAATTTTATTCACTAGTAAGTATACAGGGTGTTCGAGAGAAGTGGGCCACTATTGCTATATCCGTTAATATTAAAGATACGAGATCGGTTGAATAGTAAAGTAGTATAACTTTTTCCGCTGATTGCAATGATCAACACAAAAAAATAATTGAACATTTAGTTTTCAAGATATTCACAAAAATAGCTTTTTTTTAAATGGAACACCCTATATATTTTTATATATTTGAAAAAGACACTGCATTTAGAGTATAAAATGTCATATGAGTTTACCACCATTTCATTCTTTATTACGGTATTTGTGATTTAAATTTTTGTCCTAGCTCTCAACGACTAATCGTTTTTGAAAAAAAAACGTTGACTCACCCTGTAGAAATTAGTAAATCCTGCCTCAAGGCCCCTTTTTATATTACACCAGCTCTAAAATTTTACTCAAATGTTTCCAACAAATGCGTTTGTTTTTACTGTTGGCTATACTTGATGGTAAGGAATCTATAACTCTCTTGTGTAGTCGTGCGAAAAATATATATTTACCTCTCGAATGCAGCATAAAATTCGGTACATAATGCGGGCGGTACTGTTAGATATTGAATTATAAATGCAAGAGAGTAGCTGCAATCTTCAAACTTTTTAATAATTTTAATTAAAATAAATCTATAAAAATCAATGTATGTTACGCATTTTATTTAGGTTCCAAAAGGAGAAATTTCCTATAACAAAATTAGCAAAAATGCCCCTTATGTCCTTACATCGTTCATTTTAATTTCTTTAAAATTCAGACATCATAACATGTCATAATGGCGACTGCTTTGTTAACTTTTCCTTGAGAAAATTAATTTATTGATCCTCACTTCCTTTATAGAACTTTAACTTTACCCAAAAATTTCCATGACATCACTTAATATGTGACTTAAATTATTTCAATATTTAACAAAAACATTAAGGGCGAAAATCGGTTCGTTACAATATGCAACGCGATTTAGCATTGCTATCAGAGGTTGTTAGTAGGGCTGGGAAAATATATCGATATATCGATATTTTTATCGATATATCGATATATCGACTAGTCGATATGTTTTTAAAAAAATATCGATATATCGATATATCGATATTTTGATAATCGATATTGCGATATATCGATATATCGATATTTCGTTATATCGATATTGCGATATATCGATATTTTAATATATCGATATTTTGACATATCGATATTTTGATACATCGATATTTTGAAATATCGATATTTTGATATATTTATTATATCTTCTATATATATTCGATATATCGATATTATATATCGATATTCCGATATATCGATATATCGGTAAATCGATATATCGGAATATCGATATATCGAAATATCGATATATCGGTATATCTAAATAATTTTTTTCCGATATAATTCTGATATAATTCCGATATATCGATATATCGATATATCGAAATATCGATATATCGGTATATCTAAATAATTTTTTTCCGATATAATTCCGATATAATGATATATCGATATTTATCGATATATCGATATATCGGAATATCGATATATCGAAATATCGATATATCGGTATATCTAAATAATTTTTTTCCGATATAATTCCGATATAATTCCGATATATCGACATATCGATATATCGGTATATCTAAATAATTTTTTTCCGATATAATTCCGATATATCGATATATCGATATATCGGTTTATCAATATATCGGAATATCGATATATCGAAATATCGATATATCGGTATATCGATATATCGGTATATCGATATATCGGTATATCTAAATAATTTTTTTCCGATATAATTCCGATATAATTCCGATATATCGATATATCGATATATCGATATATCGATATATCGAAATATCGATATATCGGTATATCTAAATAATTTTTTTCCGATATAATTCCGATATATCGATATATCGGAATATCGATATATCGAAATATCGATAAATCGGTATATCTAAATAATTTTTTTCCGATAAAATTCCGATATATCGATATATCGATATTTATCGATATATCGATATATCGGTAAATATCGATATTTTATAAATATCGATATATCGATATGAAATTCTCAATATCGCCCAACCCTAGAGGAGTTCCTGCACAGGGCACCAATTAAAATAAACCTATTTAATGTTTTTTTGTAAAATTTAAGCGGATCAATTTCAATTTAAAAATTACCAATAAAAAAATGTACAATTACTTGAATAATCCCAGCAAGGATAGTCGATATCATTTAAGAAAAATATCGATATATCGATATTTACCAATATATCGATATTTCGATATATCGATATACAGTGTGTCCAGTATAACGTGCACAGCATGGGGATCTCGGAAACCGTAAGAGATACAAAGTCGGTTAAATGGAACCAATTGTGCAGGATTTTATGGCCGCCTCGAAACAGCTTTTGTTTTTTGAAAACAATTATTAGCACTCTATATATTTAGGAAAAACTGAAAAATTGCATTTTCTTTAAATGCTTATAACTTTTTTATTACTGGAGATAATTTCAGTTTTCAAAAACGACATAATAGGCACTACTAAAATGCAAATAATTAATTCATAAAATAATTTTTTTAATGCGCCGTTTTGGAGATATGATGCAAACTTATGTTTTTTTAAATACAAACCTAACCTCATTTTTATGGTTTTAAAAAGCTAATTTTTTTCTCTTTTCAAAAATATAAGGGTTGATGGGGTTAATTTTTTTAATTCCTTTACGGTAATACTAAAATAGAATATTTTGTTATTTATGTTCAAATAAATTTTAAAAATCAAGTTTGCTATGAAACAATTTTATAAAAAAGAAACAACTGAATTAAATAAATAAATATCAAAAAAACGATTAAAATAATTCGAAAAAAGGTACCTTCTAAAAAAATTTTAAAAATAAACCTATCAACCTTTATATTTTTGAAAAGAGAAAAAAATTAGCTTTTTAAAAACATAAAAATGAGGTTAGGTTTGTATTTAAAAAAACATAAGTTTGCATCATATCTCCAAAACGGCGCATTAAAAAAATTATTTTATGAATTAATTATTTGCATTTTAGTAGTGCCTATTATCTCTTTTTTGAAAATTGAAATTATCTTCAGTAATAAAAAAGTTATAAGCATTTAAAGAAAATGCAATTTTTCAGTTTTTCCTAAATATCTAGAGTGCTAATAATTGTTTTCAAAAAACAAAAGCAGTTTCGAGGTGGCCATAAAATCCTGCACAATTGTTTCCATTTAACCGACTTCGTATCTCTTACGGTTTCCGAGATCCCCATGCTGTGCACGTTATACTGGACACACTGTATATCGATATATCGTTATTTATCGATATATCGCTGTTTATCGATATATCGATATATCGGTAAATATCGATATTTTATAAATATCGATATATCGGTAAATATCGATATTTTATAAATATCGATATGAAATTCTCAATATCTCCCACCCCTAGTTGTTAGTGTAGTCTGTAGTGAAGCAGGGTTTTACTGCAAAAAACCCACGCCTTGAATGAATTTTGTTAAAAAAATATTTATTGAATTCTTAATACCCTAAAGATCAAAGTTTATACTGTAAAAAAGTGTGCATTTGCCTCATCATTTTTTTAAACCAGTTCTTGTGAATTCCATTTTTAAAATCTTAAAAATTAGCTGAAAACGAATCTTTTTTTTATAATTTTGTGTGCAAATGCTTACATTTTTGATAAACTAGTAACTATGAATTAAGTTTACCGAAAAAAATATGTCACAAACGCATGATAAAATTCTTCGACGTTTCATTTCATGATGTAAAATATACTATTTTACGTTATAGAAATAAAAATTATGTTGGGTTAAGTTTTACTTTCTGTCTAGGCAGAGGAAAGTACTTTGTCTGACAACTTTTCCTGCCGAGGCGGGAAAGTGTAATTTCACCCTTACATATTGAGTGACACAAGGTCGACTTTTTATTACCTTTGCAGAAAAACTATATTTTTCTTCAAACGTCAAAAAAAGTTGACATTTTATTACTGAACAAGTAAGGTTAAAGTTCTACTTTTACCTCCTAGGAGGTAAAAGTAAATTCTAACCCTAAATATTTACAACAAATTTTAACGTAAAATGATATTTCTAAGCGTTTGTAATGTAAAAAGGTAATGTTTTTATAAATTTTCTGTTATAATTTATTCGTTGCGTTTAATAATTAGCTTCTTTTTACAAGTTAAAGTTAATTTTTAAAAATATTATTGGCAATTGAACTACGAATAATTTTCAAGAGATGGCGACACTTCAAAAATTTTAATTTTTGGTTTTTATAAGTTTTACGTTTGAAGAAAAAATTAAATGTTTCACACGTGTAGCACCAAAAATCGGGTGTTTCCCTAATTATGATACTTCATGTGTTATAAATGGAATTTAAACGTTCAATAATTTTTGAAACCTATAATTAAAAAGTTTAGATTACGAATTAATCAACTGATAAAGTTGAATTAAATTATAAAGGGTTAAAAATGACCCCAGAGTCACACTAAAATGGAAGCTCTAGCTGGTCAGGTTCGGAAGTTAGTAAGGAATCAGCTGCGTTATGAATGATAAGACTGATAATAAAAATATAAAAATTGAAATTGAGTAATTCTAATCCACTCTCTTCGAGATTAGGCTCAAATGAAATTGCTTGAAGAGCTGAACAAGGGAAAGTAAAACTTATCTCCATTTTGATCTCAGGGGCGGCGCTAGGGGAAAACTAACGAACCAAATGACAAGTAGCTGCTTTAAACGATACAAAATTTCCAAGATTCTGTAATACTGCACCAGTATTTTGGTCCAGCATCTGGATAAAATTCTGCATCGTTACACACGGAGTAAAAATACTTTTTATGGCTCGTCAGTAGTTGTCAGACTCAATTTCGTTTCGTCTGACAATGCCTAAAAAACAGTGACATTTTTACTCCTAATAAAACAAACTACTATTTTATGCTTAAAATTCAATCAGAATCACAATCTTTGTTTCTTTTTTTAATTTTTTTTTTTTTGAATTTTTTCTTTTATTTTCAGTTTTTTTGGATGCACTTATTGGTTTGTGATTTGATTACAAATAGCTCTGCATGTATTACTGTACTTTTGTTGTTATTATGGTCTTATTCTCCAAACATGCCCACTCAGGGCTCTTGTAAACTTAGTCGCACTGTATTGCCATTTTTAAATAATTTGTTGAAATGCGTTCAAAATAACCCCAATATTTTGGGGATTTAATTTCAAAACGCCTTCATACTGTCTGGAAACAAAAAAAATAAGTACTACTCAATCGAACAATTGAGATCTTTTATTATCTACTAAAACTCAATTGACTAATTGACAATATTCTCAAAAGTTTTGCAATGTTTGACGTGAAGTGAAAATTTTATTTTAGGTGAACAACAATTGCATGCAGTGCTATTATTGAAAAAGTTTCTTTCTTTAGGATTTCACATGTCTATTTGTGTAGATTTCTAAGAATGGCATTTATAGAAACCGCAAACTTCATTACCTAAAATAAAATAAATTAATAAATTGATTATGTACAGTGCGTTCCATGACGTGAACACACTACTTCAGGTGTATAATTGATAATAGTCAGATCAAACCGAGCTTCTAAAATACAGGGTGTTCACACTCGTATAAGTCGTTTTCCCTATAATACTGGGTTTCCGTCAAGAGCACTTTATAGGGATCTCAGATTGAGATCGCAGCGCCCTCAAAATAAAACCATGAACTACCTTCTCCCACAACAAGTCACAAATTCAAGTTTAGATTTCTCTAAATCCATGATTTACATTGAGACACTGTCAAAAACTATTATTTTTATTAAAATTTATGAAGAACTTATTGCTTTTAAAAAAGCTACACACATGGGTCAAATGTCAAACTATACGTCAAATATTGTGCGAGAAGATAGTTCAAAAAAATCCGGCAGACTTCGTGTCGCTTGTCACGATATCTCTATAGACATAAAATCCATTCACTCTTTATTTGCGCTATGGTTGGCCATGAAATAGTCCCTATTAAGTTGACTGACAGCCCTTGACAGTATCAAAAAAATAACAGACAGGCCAACTATTAACACAATTGAATAAAAGCCACTACTCTACAATACTTAACCTTACTGATTTTTTTCAAATTTATACCGGGTGGAATCTGTCACCCTAACATGGCCAACCATAGCGCAAATAAAGAGTGAATTGATAATAAATATCCGAGTGATATATAATGTTTCACCCTGTATAATACCTTCATCACTATACTCACAGTTAATAAGGTGACCAGGTTAATATAAATTAAACCATAGGCCAACATACGCACATCTTGTTGAGATTTTTGCATTATTAACTGAGTGGCTGTTTTTAAAATTTTGTGATGTTTCGAATACCAATTTGAATTGTACATTGCATCCGACACTGTCAAAGCCTGTTACAAAAATCATTAATATTTAATAGCTTAATTAAATAATTTGCTTGCCTCTTTTGACAAATAATCAGCTGGGATGCAATAAAGTGCAAACTGACATGCAAGAACTATTCCTTTCATTGCACTTTGTGAACTCATAGCCATTGAAGAACTAACAAAATAAAATTTGAATTAATAATAAAACGTATAGTCTAACACATAACAAGAATGGAAAATGCATTTACATCAATGGAAAAAGTATGGTAGGTTGCCTGACATCCTATGACATACCGGATTTTTTTGTAATTTTTAACAAAGTAAAATTTAATTTTAAATTAAGCGAAAGCCTATTTAAAAAAATTGGTCCAGTAAAGATCTGTAGTTTTTTATTGACTTTGTGCACATAACAACAATGGAAAATGACTCTTAAAACAGCAAATATCATGTTCCAGCTAGTTGCGTTTTCTGTACATTATTTTTTCCACGATTTTTAAAAACAATCGCATTTTATTGAAAAATTTGCCCTACTTTTGGCATTATTTCAAGAACTGTCATTTTTTATATAAACAGGGCGTACACTGTACACTGTACAGCTTATCGATCATCGAAGCTTGTATTTTTTTTTATTAACGTCACAACCTATATGGTCATTTGGTCAAGAATGTATAGAAACAGGATTATTTTATGCTACTCAATAATTGAACTGCGTTTTGCAACAATGATCTACCCCACAAGTATGTAGTTTTCCACAAATTAATAAAACAGTTGAAAATACTTGAGTAAATTGACGCTTTGAAAACATAATTTTTTAATAGATTAATCATTAATCATTAAATGTTAGTTAAATTAATTTTGCTTGTTGTAGAAGACATCATAAAATGACATTTTAAAACGAAAATGTCAAGAAAACAAAGTGTGCGTTAGACCATTGTTGCAAAACGACATCCTGTAGATTATTTTGTAATTGCAACAGATTTAAAATTCTGAATATCTTGGTAAAAATTTTGTGGTTGATAAAACATTAACAATTACGAACCAGTACCTATTACTATAAATCTAGCATTTGTTATAATATAAGAATTGGTAGACCCTGCCTCAAGACCAGTTTTTTAAATTACACCAGCTCAGCTCTAAAAATTGACTCAAATGAATACAACAATTTGTTTTTAGTGTTGACTATACTTGATGGTAAGGAATACATCACTCTCTTATGTGGTCGTGTGAAAAATATATATTTACCTCTCGAGTGCAGCATACAATTCGGTACATAATAAGGGCGCTATTGTTACATATTGAATTAGAAATGCAAAAGAGTAGCAATCTTCGAACTTTTTAATAAATCTGTTAAAATCAATCATTATGCACAAAAGAAAACGTTGCCAGGCTTCACAGAGCCGAGGTGTGTGTCCTGAGCTAATATAGACAACAGTAGACAACTTAGGGCCAGTATTATAAAACCTAGTCAACCAAAGATTGACTCAACTGCAGGTTGAAATTATAAATTTCACTATTTGGTCCAATTATGTCAAACCAAAATGACAGCCAAACTTAGGTTCACTTTCCACCTCGGGTTGATTTTAACCTACGTTTATAATACTGGCCCTTAGAAATACCTGGTTAGAAATATTTGATGTTCAATGTACTTATTTAATTGTCGGTAATAATTTATCAATTCTTCTTCAGAATCGATTTTTTCAACATCGAATCTTTCCAAATTATCACATAGAATTTTAAACTGTATTATGATTTCGTAACAAAATCCAATAAACATTGTATCAAAACCACATACAAATACTCCACCAAAAAGTACCACACAACCAATTATAATCCATACACTTTTAAATAAAAATGGATGATCTCCAAAATTCCAAGATCCAATTGGTAATTTCACGTTTATCAAAGAACTATAAACAAGAATTAAAAAAATTACTGAAAGTGTTGAATATAAAAATGCTTTTTGAAGAAGGCTGACTATTTTAAATATTTTTTTAACTTTCATTTCTGTTAATTTTGAACAGCTATTATGACTCCAAAAATTGTTAGTCAGCTTAACCAGATTTAAAACTTTCTTTTTATAGCAGATACAGAAGGCAACCTTGAAAACCAGCTACAAAAAGTTGTATTAAAAATTTAATTAAGTTATATTTAATTAGCAGGTTTTACTTGGTTTGTAATGGAGAAGCATTCAGAATTTTTAGTAATTGCAAATATGTCTCCGTCGGTGTAGAAATATTGAATGCTCGAAATTATCAGAGCGGTACCAAGTAGCAATAAAAGTGCAAAAGATTTCAATATTGTTACCAGAGACGTCTTCGATGTAAGTAATCCACATTTGTTGAGAACTAAAAGTGGAAATAGTAACAATGCACCACCTTCCATTTCTGAAAAAATATGATAATCTTTATATAAAATAAAAGTTACTATTAAAAGATCAAATACAGGTTGTTTAAAAATACCCTGCTTAACATGGGGATCTCGTTTATTTACAGAGTTACAGAAATGGTTAAATGGAAAAAAATTGTTTTTGGCTCAGATCTCCATGTTAGGAATGGTTTTTTGAAACGGTCTGTAGATGATCGTCTACGGTCGGCTTAATTGACCAAATTCGACGTTGCTTACAGTCGACTTAATTTGGTCAACATGGCCAAGTAGACGTATATTTTGGTATAGTCAAATTTTTAAAAGACTACCGACACGTGACCACCTTTATATGTATAAATAAAGATGAAAACGACTTATTTCGTGAGTTTAATTATTTAATTTAGTTAATACATCTACTGTTAATTATTATTAAATATTTATTTAGAAAATTTACATTTAAATTAATTATTTATTGAATATTTTAAAAGTCACGTGTCGGTAGTCTTTTTAAAATTCTAGTATACTTTGTAAAGAGATAGGTAAAAAGTTAACACTAGATCCAGACAGGGCGTCTAGGCGAAAAGATTGATGGGACAGGAGAAAGGGTAGACGGCAATAGGTCGACATCAGAATATTATTATCTAGGTTTGACTCTATACCTTTGTTTTACATTTTTAATAATAATAGAAAATTAGAAAGGGTAAAACATTGAAAGTAACAAAAAATACATCTCTGGTAATTTGTAACGTAAAAAATTACGAAGAGAATGAGACCGGCCCGAAGCTAAACAGATAGTTTGTTAATGTAGAAAAAATAAAAACCACGGAAAGTTCAGTAATTTTAATAGTTGTGACCTTCAAAATAAATATTAGAAGTTGAAATTTGGTACAGTGTTTTTGAACATAAAAAATTTTAGAAAAATTTGGAGTTTTATTATTTTTTTTTAAATTTAACTTTCCGTGGTTTTTATCTTTTCTGCATAAACGAACTATCCGTTTAGTTTCGAACCGGTCTCATTCTCTTCGTAATTTTATGCGTTACAAATTACCTTATATGTATTTTTTGCCATTCTCAATACGATCGAAGATATTGTCAAAATTAGCAGTTTAAGAAATTAAGAAAACTCACTAATTTAATGCTTTGTTTCTTTCACTAATTTTTTATTTGTAGTTGAGATTTGATTTATACCTAACAACTTTATCTGTAGATTTAGAATAACTAAAAATTAAAATATATCTACCGCTATTATATAAGTTTTAACTACTTAGTATAAATAATTAAAAAGAAATATATTTTTGGGGCTCGTTTTGTATAATATTGTATAATTATAGACTTATAAATTATTACACAAGAACTTTTTATTAGTCTTATAAATTTTTGTTTTCATCAAAAGCTTGTTGCCTAGCAATTTAAAAAGAAAAACTTGCATCGATCAAAATCGCGAGACCTCGGTCGAGCGATTTTGTCAGAGATTTTGTCAGATTTAAGGCAACAAGCTTGAGAGTTTGATAGCAAAAATTTATTCAATAAAATAAAAAGCTCGAGTGTAATTTAACGATATAATTTTGTGATTATGAAAATAGTACTTTGTTTTATTAGGAGAGAAAGTATTGGTTTGTGTGACAAGACTGTGTTTGACTGATGAGCGAGTGTAGTGAGCGAGTCCGGCAATACAGGTGAGTCACACAAAACTACTTCCATTCAGTATAAAACATCGTAGTTCTCCATCACTTGTCAATTACTTGTAGATCAATTGTCAAATATTTTTTTAAATTAACTTTAATTTGTAAAAAAAGGACTTTAAAGTTTGTTTTTTTTTGTCATGGAAGCGTCGATATATTATTTTTAAAATTCTCTACTGTAAGATAAAACGTCGTATATCACACGTGAACAAAATGGTTTTATACGCTCATGAGAATTTAACACACTCGCGTATAAAATTATATTTCTCTCACTTATAATATAATGTACTATTATGTCAACTAATAGGTAAAGTTTAAGAGCTCGCAAAATATTTAAAAATACACAGAATGTTATTTCATAAAACTTTTACTATTTATCTTAATTCCGATTTAGGAGAAACAATAGACATCCATGATGAGATTAATATGCCTACTTCAAATCTACGTTTTAATTAATTTTTTTAAAAATCGTAACTCCGGTCCTGGACACTTTAACAAATGAAACAAGCGTAGGACGATTAAAAACAACAATTTTCTTTTAAAATATATTTTTGGTTTAAAATTCAATCAGATTGTTTGTTTTTGTTTTTCTTACATTCTCTTAGTGATTTTTCTTTCAAAATTTTTCTTTAGGGAATATTTCCTTTATTTTCGGCATTACCTATTTAAGATATCTGATGTCTTAAAAAAAATAAGAAATTCAATCAATGTTTACGTGGGTGTACAAAACAAAGTTGATATACCTTCTTATTACCTTCATATTTATTATAGGCTCTGAAAAGGGCGATGTGTTATCACAGTATTTTCTTCTTTATCTAATGTAATGAACAACGGATGTGGCCATACCTGGAACTTTTTCATTTTTGTCAAATCTTGTAATTTTGTAGTTTAATATTTCCAGAATGCTAATTTAACGAGCTTTCAAAATATTTAAAAATATACAGGGTGTTCCTAAAAATTGTCGATAATTTTGTTACTTTCGGTTTAACCGGAAACGTTTTGTTATCCAAAAATAATGTCAAATAATAAATATTCATGGGATTGATACATATGTCAATAAATTTTAATTTTAATTAAAAAAGGAAATTAGATATTTTTAATTTTTGACATTCAAAAAACCATAACTCCATGAAAAACACAGAGTTCGATAGAGACTTGCGTAACGGACAATTGGGGGGACAACCGGGCGGATAAATGTCATTGTACCAATGTAAAAATTACTTGGCTCTTTGTAAAGATTATACGAATGTTGATTCGATAGGTTGAACTGCTCTAAGGGAAATCTTGGATTTTATGTTATTTTTTGTTTTAATGCGTCTTTTAAAATAGCTTTCTTTGTCGGCGACTTGAGAAATCTCCCACCCAATATTCATTTCTCCTCATTTATTTTGGACGATGGTTTTATTATAATTATCCGGGATTTAAAAATTAATAAATTACAATTTTGATACGTTTGTTCGAGGAGCAAACAAACAATGTCGATAATGTATTTAGGTTTAAGCTGGATTTTCGGCACTATCAATCAACCAAAAAATCAACATATTGTGAAATATTCACAAACAATTGAAAACAGTATGTCATGAAATTTTACAATTCAATTAACGAATTAACTATTTAACCATTTATTGTGCTCCATACAAAAATATACAAGCCAACCTATATTTCGTGGGACACACTATATTGTATGTATAGTCTATCAATGGCTTCTTTTGTTTGTCAAGAATTTCAATTTTGACTTATTTTACAAACAATACGAGTATTATGATCGACAAGCTATCAGCTTGTTTCACCCACTTTCCAACTAACTGCACTTACCTAATCTAATCTTGTTGTTCAACTGTTTTATGTACTCAAAACTGTTTAACATCAAAGAAACAAACTGAAGGAGTAAGTACACAAAATGAGGAAATCAAATAAATTGAAAGCTTTGTTTGTTGAATACAAAATGAAAGCCTTTCGGCGTACGCCCTTTTGAAAATAATTTAATATTTTTTAATTAAAATGTTTTTTATAAACCATTCTTTTTTATAAAAAGTGCACTCAATCAAATTAATGCCTAAAGCAGGACTTTACACTGTATTCGTTTACGTATACGAGGGTGTAAAGTTGTAAAGAATTTGCTTTCTTACTTCTTCTTTTGCTTTTCTATAAACATCCTTAAATCGATTTGTTGCTCAAATTAGTGGCGTTACGCCTTTTGGATCGCTGACGCTTATGCGGACCATTCACGTTCGCACTTGCCTTGAGGCAGGCCTGCAGCCCAACAGTGTGCCCGCAAATGTGAAGTGATACTCCACCACACACGATTCCTGAGGCCTGCCTCAAGGCAAGTGCGAACGTGAATGGCCCGCATTAGATTAATTCAAGATTATTTTATGTATTATTCAATTACCTCTACTCATTAGAAATTTTTATAATTTTTTTATAGATGTCGCTTAGGGTGGTTCCATACACGACGCTCGCTGGCGCTCGCTCTTGTCTGTGTCTGCTATTTGTCTTGTTTCAATTTTTTTAAATGTATCTAGAAAGTTACCTTATTGATAGCATAATCCCAACTAGTTAAAAAAATTGCGTTTCTAGTCTTTGCCAAAAACATTTATTTGAAATATAAACTATAAACTTTCCCGCATAATAGAGGCGTGCCGTCAGAAATCGTGTGCTGTCATCAGTGTCATCTAGTCTGTGTGTATAAATTACAAAACTTATTATAACCTGTATTAAACATTAGCTGACATTAATTTAACACTCATGTAACCAAAAGCGACAAAATGTCATTTATAAGACTTTCTACGTAACTTCCGTTTTAATTATCACTTTGAAACTGCTTCGAAACGTTCTATTTCTAAATAGTAGAGTGGAATTACCGAAAAAAAACAGCGTTTTCAGAAAAAGCGTAGAGATAGCAATTGTTTTCACGAATCGCTTTATTTTAGGACCCTAATTATGGGAGATATTTTTCCAGATCATAGGCGTACTCGAACAGGACCAAAATTGCCTTTGTCGCAAAACTGCTAATTTCCATTTTTTCTATTTTCCAAGTCTCGTTTCGAAGCATAATGCCCCAAAAATTGAAATTTAAAAACCACCGGTATCTAAGTTCAACCTTTACCTTCAACATATTTCTTAAATTTTTGCAAAAGAGTCCCTAATTTTAAAGATCTTGCGGAATAAAAATGTGTCTGAACCCAATTAATTTGTAATGGCATAAATGCCGCCCTTAAATAAACGTACGTAATAGTACATTGTGATACTAGGTCGGTAAGTGCGTATTTTTTTACGTCAATTTTTTTGACTAAAACTTGCTAAACTGTTATCAGACCCCTTCCTATTTCTGGAAATTCAATTACTTATACAAGACATAGGATTATTGAAATTTATTACACTATCATTTTCGTATAATATTCGTGATTTGTACAGTTGGTTACGACACTGCCTCAAATAAAATTTGTCACTCTTAAAAAAGTGACCTTTTGTGTAAAAAAAACTTTAAATTTCAATTTCATGATAAATTTATTAAAATTAAAAAACAATAATACAAATTCGTCTGTACAAAATAAATCTTACACCTATACGTATCTCTCAATTAATAATTTATAATTATAAACGATAGGTTTGTTAATTATTAATACAAGTAATAGTTTACTTTCGTATAAAATATTAATTATGTGTTGCGCAAAACGTAGTAATTACAAATTCCGCACTACAAGCGCGTTAATTATTATTTTAGGTTAATTACAATTCAATGATATACTAATTTCGCATCTTTGCTGTATGTAAATTTTGTCGTAATTGAATAGTTTCAAGACGCACAGAAGTTATGCCAAATTAAGTGTGTAAAATCGAAATTATATAGGGTGTCCCATATTTTAACAGTAGTGTCAGCAAAACTTGGCTATGTTAGATATCAAAACCAATTTTGGCAGAGTAATTTAAATATTATTATTTGGCTTACATTTTGAAAATATTTAGCTACATTGCTACATACAGGGTGTTTCATAAAAAACGCCGACGCAAACTTGCGTTTCAATAATGGAACACGCTATATATTTTTAATATTTGACTTTATGAAGCATAATGCTATACAGATATAGAGTGTAAGATGTATAATCCATTCACTATTTATTTGCGCTATGGTTGGCCATGAACTTTTTTTTTTAGTTTGCCAAAATAAAAAGTCCCTACTAAGTTCACTGACAGCTCTTGACAGTACCAAAAAAATTACAGACCAACTATTAACACAATTGAATAAAAGCCGCTACTCTACAATACTTAACCTAACTGATTTTTTTCTAATTTATACCGGGTGGAATCTGTCACCCTAACATGGCCAACCATAGCGCAAATAAGCAGTGAACGGATAATAGATGCTAATATATTTCCTAGCGACGAATCTTTAGTACCTACATTGTACGAGAAATCTAAATGTGAACAAATATACAGGGTGTTTTATTTTAAAATGGTATATTTTATCGCTTACTTTATTTTGAGCCACCCTGTAATATTAAAAATAATTTAGGAATTTGCACTATTTTAATATCTAAAATTTTGGTATAAAAATTATTTATGCAATTCTCATACATTTTCTACCCCAACACCCTTAGCGTTGACAGACTCTTGAATAATTAGAAAAACAAAAATAAAACAACGAAATAACAATTTATTTGTTATTTTAAAATAAGGTTAGATTTGATGTCAGAGTCTTTACAAAACAAACGTTAATTAATAAAATTCCTTTAAAGCTCCCGCCCTCTTTTTCCTTGACTTTTAATAACATGGAATTTTACTTAAATTTCGTAATTTCGTAATATGTACACAAAGCGAATAATAACCTAGAAATTTTCTTAATAAGGTTTCTGTTGCTTCGGAAATATCGCAAGAATAATTACACTGTATGAAAATGGAGTGCTTTTACGTGGTATCAATTGACGTACAAAAGTTAATTTATTATATAAAAATTTTTAATTGAATTTATCGATTGAAATGATATCCATCTACCTAATAATAAAATAATAAATTATAAAACAGAGAGAAAAACAAGAGCGTTTTTCTTTACGAATCCTTAATCGGAGAATGAGCGAAATTTAATTTTAAAAGCGTCAATATCTCCAGACTGCAATGAAACCTAATATCATTCATTATCTAAGGTCCATTTCACGAGAACGCAAATCTAAAAAAATATACAAGGTGTAATTCATTTTAATAATTAAGAAAAATTGCATTTAAGTCGGTTATTATCGATAGTCTGTGCTATAGACAGATTTGAAAATCTTGATTACAGCTCTGTGGTATCATAGTTGACTTTATTTCACCATTAAAGTGATAATATCTACAGAACGGTTAGTGATAGGTACATAAACATTTATACAATTTTGGTTCTAAATGATATCCCTGCTCGGGCGCCAATTTGTAGAGAAATCAAAATATGTACAAATCTACAGCGCGTTTCATTAAAAATCAGTAGTTGAAGTCGTCATTTTTTCAAGATAGGTTTTTAGTAGTTACAGAATAATTTTACGTCCTCACAATGAACACTCACCCTGTATATATTTGCAACGTACAAATACACACCATCATGAAAGCACTAGTGATCGTGAGTCATCAAATAACTTTTACACACAAAGTAAGACTTTTTATTGCCATAATTATAACAAAATGAGACACCCTGTATAGTTTTGACCTTTACACGCGAAATTTGGTATCACTTCTATGCTCTTGAAACTATCGGATTATGACGAGATTTACATAGAGCAAAGATGTAAAGTTCGAATATTGAATTGAATTAACCCGATAGATATTAATGTAATACTAGGGCGAAAAGGGAGATTTGCGTCTAGAGCTGCAACACAAAATTACAAATACTTTTTCTCAAAAGGTTCATAAAATAGAATTTTTATCTTATAAATCTTATTAGATGTCAATAGACATATATTTAAATATTTTTTACTGTACAACAACTTCAATCTTAACATGTAGTTTTAAAAACACCGCGACCGAGTATTTCAATTCGCTTTAACCCAAGTGTAACGTTAAGCTGAGCTTTACTACAAACATGTGTATTTTTGATGGTTGAAGGTCAGCTTAAAGCTACACTTAAGTTTAAGGGTCAATTGAAATACTCCGTCTGAATGTGTGATTGTCTTAGAGGTTAGGATGGTCATTTCTAGACTAGAGAATGCTAGGTGTAATTATTGGCTAAAGAAAATCAATTTATACTGTCTCGATTTATACCAGCGTTTCTCAACCTGGGGGTCGCGACCCCGAAGGGGGTCGCGTACTGCTTTTTGGGGGTCGCGACTACTAGACAAATTTACAGTTAAATTTGAGTTTTCATTTGAACATCTCTGAAAGAACCAGCAACAATAATTTGCATAAAACTTCAGAGAGACAGGGGGTCGCCAAAAATAATAACTAGAATTTTGGGGGTCGCGAACCAAAAAGGTTGAGAAACGCTGATTTATACTATTTGGATTTTTAGGGGCCTTTGAAAGAGAGCCCCGAAAACACCATTTTGTGACTATTTTAGAAACACCTTGATCGTTGGTAAAACATACTCGCATTAACCCACGGAAGCAAAGCTCAGCTATGCAAAGTTAAAGTATTACTACATCTGCACTTGCGGTTATAATAGTAGATATCCACACAATAAAAAACACATGGATTATCGGGAATGCGCAATAAGGTCCGATTTACATTTCTGTCCGAGACAGAAATGTAAAAAAAGAGATAGATAGTGGGGGAAGTTGTGTAAGGATTGGTTTAGAGAAATGGGTAGCAGGTGGAGTAAGATAGGGATTGCTTTAGAGAAATGACGTGGTCTGTGACCATAGTTACCATGTGTCAAATGTCAATTTTTCACCATAGTTACAATATGTCACTGTCGTTATCTGACACCATATGTCAATGTCAGAAGGAAGTTCATCTGTCACCCAACATTTATGTCTACGTGAAGGTCAAGTGTCAACCACTGTTCTAAATTTGTACACTGACTGCAATTGACTTGCTATGACTGCATACGATGTGGCTGCCACTGACTGCAGATAACTACTGTTGACAGGTTAATTTTTGTACATTGATTGCATTTAGTGGATAACCCCTCGGTCATTTCATATGTAAGGTGGAGTTACTTATCATTCCATCTGTCAACCCATCTGTCATCCCATATGTCATTTCAGAGATTGATTTGAGAGATCATTTTGAGGGGAGTCAAATATCCATGCGATATGGGATTAGGGGATCATCTGTTATCCCATCTGTTAATCTATCTGTTAAACCATCTGTCAACCCATCTGACATTCTATATGTCACTTCGTCTGTCATTCTATGTATCATATTACCAGTCATTCCATCTATCATTCCATCTGTCATCAAACTGTCATCAAATTTGTCATGACATATGTCATCGCATTTCACAGATGAGTTTGGCAGATGGGATGAGATGACAGATCAGATGACATCACAGATAAGATTGACAAATGAGATGACAGATGAGACTTGTAACGTTTTTATTTTGCTTCTATGTATTTTTCGTATTATTTCTTACTTTTGTTACTAGTCGTACCTTCTGTAGTTTGTTTATTGTATCTTATTATTGTTACCTTCTATATTAACTAAAATTTTGTGTGCGCTTCTCCTACCATACCTTTGTTGATAAGTGGCCATTTATGGGAATCAATTGAAAAGATTCATTGTAACGAATAGGTTAATAATTTATCGTGGTAAAATTTTCTAAGTTAATAAATAAGAAAAGTTGTAGTAGTTTGTGAAATTACAAGTGGAGTTCTTATTACCATTGTTTGGGATTAGTTGCTTAGAAAATTCGATTGGATTCAATTATATCCACCCGCTGGGGATTTTGTCGCCACGTATATTTTATCTTAAAGCCCTTATCAATAAGGTATGTTCGTCCATGTTTAATTTTTCTTGTTTCTATTTTATTCTATCTTTTAGGGTGTTTATGTACGATACAAGTTTTTGTACGAGTCCTGTATATGTTTTGTACATAATTTCTTTATCATCACCATCATCAGTACATATTTTTTTTTTACTGAGATAACGCAAGAATTTTATCCAGTAATCATCAGCACTAAGATATGCAAGATTGTATCTAGTGGTCATCTACAGATAAGTGGTTTACGTTTTTTTTCATCGTGGTTTGTGACCAGAATTTGTTTTGTTGATTAAAACTAATTTATAATCAATCACATTATTTAAAATTTATTTAAAGAAAATATTAATTTATACTTTATAATCAAGGTTGTAAAGACGGTACAGGTGGCCATTAGTACAGATCTGTAATTGGAAATTGTTTAACGTTTAAAATTTATTGAATTAATTATTTGAAATTTGAAATTTGAATTCATCGTTTGTTATCATTTTGATCGTTCAGTCATTAAACCATTTGGTGTAACTATTTACTTAAATTTATGGAAATATTGTGGGAGTGTTTAAGTATATGCGATCCTGGAGTGATTGTTGTTTTTTTTATTATCTCCTGTTCACGATTTTAGGAGTTAGACTTAGTGAGGGAAATCGTGTGGCGCCCTAGTAATTATTAACATCATTATCCACGCCATCTCCTTGAGTTAGTCAGTCAAACCCTCATTTTGTCAAATTTAGGTTGTTTTGAAGTTATTAAGTTTAAATTACGCCACAGACTGACAGATAAGACTGACATATAAAATTAGATGACAGATGAGATAAAATAACAGATTGACAGATGATATTCATATCTACGAGTAGTACGGATAAAAGGGAAATATTGAAGAGCTTAGACAATTTAAATTTCAAATTGTATAAATAAGGACCACCCTAGTGTTGTGTAGGTACCGAACTGACGAATTTATATATTTTTTTTTAAATAACAATTTACCAGTTATTTACTTTAATCCATATTACCTATATCAAACGTTTTCTACTAAATTTACGATAACCTATAAAAAATTTTCCTTTTTGTTTTCGTACAGCATTCTTAATAGTTTTTGTGTGTGTGATATCCCACCTCTTTCATCTTATAACTCAAGAACAAAATAAAATACGATTTATGAAAAAAAAACAATTTCGTTTAGTAACTGCTGATTTAGGGAAAAAATATATCAGAAATCTAATACTCAATTTCTAACAAAAGTCCCAGAGCTCCTTAATATACTTTTTATTATTAACAATAGAAAGTTAATCTTTGAAGATAATAAATAGTAACGTAAGAGCTTTGTTTATGTCGGACTGTTTATTTCCATGTTTTCTTTAACCACCGAGGGTGCAAATCGGTGATTTTAATAGTTGACTGAACTCGATAAAACAAATATTTTGAAAAAGGGTTGAAACTTGTCAACTTTTGGGGTTGCATCAAATATTATTTTACGCTGAGAGGGTCGAGGCTATCTCATGATCCGATAGCCAACAGCACTATCGACCAGTGGCGTAACTAAGAGTTTGGGGACTCTCCTGTAAAATCCAGAGTGGGGCCCTTACCCATCCCCGTTAATAATCATTTTATTTAACCATAAATGGATTTTATAACGAAATTTCATACTAAACGATGTTTTTGGGGCCCTTTCTATCTTAGGGCCTTCTGGCAACGAGGGCCAGAAGGGCTGGTTACTTACGCCCAGCTTCTATCGACAATCAAAAAAAGTTTTTTCGAGTCAAATGCTTACCATTACACATCCGAGTAAAAATCATCTCCGATTTGGTGTGGCTTTAATCCGACATGGTGCGACCCGACGCCGGGGTTGGTTGCGAACAGAGCTGGACTGGACTAATTTTTTTCCCACAGTTCAGCCGTAGTTGCGAACCGGACTTCGGGCTTTTATAATTTTTATCGGCTTGGGGTAGGGTTTCTATTTTTCTGAATTCCGTCGAACTTTTCTAAAAGTGCAATTCGACCCGGTCCCAGTCTACCCCTACATCTAAGCCATTTGTTAGAAAATCAATTTTTTTAAATTATCCAAAACCTTCAACATTAAATCTAACCTCATAAACTTTATCTATATCTTACATATTATCATACTATAATAATTCATCCATAAACTTCATCTACATCTAATTTTTTGATTTATTTCAAACTCGAAGAAGGATTATTATAGAAACTCCATATTTTCAAATTTATAACTTTTTCAACTTTTTTTAGGAAACACATACATCACTTAATTGTAAATAGATTGTCAGTCAAAGGTTAAATTAAAAACTTTTTTTCCTTCTCCCTCTCACGCGTATTAGAGAAGAGATTAATGTTGGAGAAATGTATACGGTTCAGATTAAATTTTAACCAAATATAAAGTTTTTTCCAGCATATTAGTGCCTTTTTTTTAATTAATATTGAGTTTGTGTTAGACTTTTTTTATGAAAATAAAATTTAATTAGTTTTAACCAAAACCGCAAGTCGTAAGCGTAACTAATGAAAAGTCTATTAACTATCGAGATCGAGTACATGAGAAGTTTTAAGTGGCGGACAGAATGGCCATGTGCAAGAAATTCACAACAACTAATTATGAAACACTTTCTTGTCCCTCTAGGCACTTCTAGCGATCCCGAAACAAATCAATTAATATAAGTTGGTAATAGAAATACGTATAAAAACTCTGACCAAAAGAAAACAATCTAGAGCAGAGGTTCTCAAACTGTGGTACGCGTACCACTGGTGGTACGCAAAGCTTCTCAAGGTGGTACGCAAGCCCCAAGCAAGGATACGCGATAAGATAAGTAACCAACATGATACTTTTGGCGCGGAATTTTTGGATTTTGGATTTTCTGCCATGTTGACGGTAAAAAATAAATTTCGAAGTAAACTTAACATCGACCCTTTAAGATTAAAACTCCCTACAACTGATCCTTTCAAAGATACAGCATCATCCTGCTCATTAACTTTTTTAAAATATATTTTTTTATTTGTAAGATAGTTTGTATAAATATTTTATAAATTCACAGAGTGTATTCGAAATAGATGGACAAACGTCGAGAGTACGTTCCTAATCTAAAATTCGGGCACCCGTATTTTTTTGTTTTGGTCAATTCCAATTTCTGAGCGGTGTGGGAACCCCTAACTAGTGTCCAGTAGCGACTTTTACAAAAGTAGGGTATGGTGCTTATTTCAATTCACTTGGTTAGTTCCCATACCAAATTTTATTACAATTGGTTAAGGGGGTAAGCTCCGATAGTAATTTTAATGGGTTCGGCCAACTTAAATTCCGCCGTAATTGGTCACTGTTTTCAAAAAAAAAATTTTACAAACTAAAGTGCAAGGTGTATTGTAGTGCGGTACAAGGCATTTTTTTTAAATTATTAATACTTGGCTTTTCAAATATGAAATGAAAATTGATTAATTTTGCTTACAAGTGTCATGCTTGTGAAGCGCATCATCAAGTAAAACAATGAAAATACCTCTGTACCGCATTAGATCCATCTTTATATTTTATATTTTTCTATAAAAATCGTCAATAAGTGTTCATGCTCTCTTAGAATTTCAGTTTAGCTAGCCCGTATTTAGGCATTTTTCGGTAAACAATTACCTACTATTCAAAGGCAGCTTATCTTTTAGCGAGAAAACCAGTCACAGGGACATCTACACTGTAAAGACGTTTCAAATTTTTTATTTTCGTACGCTTCGTTCGTCATTGAAGAATTTTCTACTAAAGCGGGACTTTCCACCTTAAGGGGATTCTAAAATATTAACTAAATGGGGTTTCAGGGGACCCGCTGTTGGGGGCTCCCACACCTCTCAAAAATTGGAATTTACCAAAAAATGTACGGGTAGGTACTTTAATTTTAGTTAAGGAACGTACCCTCATCCTTTGTCCATCTATTTCGGATAGTTTTAAAAAACAAATGTATTTTTTTACTGCTTTATCATTCTGAAACGTAGCTATATTCGTAACAAAATTTTTAATAATTTGGTGGTACGCGACTAATCCGTGGTATACATGAGTGGTACGCGAAAAAAAAAGTTTGAGAACCTCTGATCTAGAGGCTTGTTTAATAGAGAAGAACCCACCTGTCTACGTCACTGCGCACCGAAAGTGGCGGGACGATCATTTAAAAGCGCTGGGGTCAGGCAACAGAGATGTATCTGTACGCCCATTGTGTAGTGACCGTATCTCTAATAGCAATTTGGACCAACCCGACCAATTTAAGGCTTTCGCACAATGACGAGATGGGCTCTTCTCGTTTGAATAATACTCTACCCCATCTAAGAAGTGATTTACCTTTCTATGTCTAAATGCCAAGAACTAAGTAAGCTTAGTGATGTAAATTCCTTGAGTCTAGGCTTGTGATCAAAAGACTTCAGTTTTGAATCCGACCCTGTATACACATGTTTTCTATGGCCTCACAATTATGAAAGTAATTTATGCCACCTTTGATTTGTAATTGTTTTCCGTATTATGATATTGACGACCTTTGCCCTGCTTTCAGCTCCGATCCACATTTGACATTTTTCACCACAAAAGCCTACGCAGTATATTAATACAATTTCAACGCTTTAAAATGTTTTCATTTGTAAATAATTGAATATTCAATTAACCCACTTGTCTTGCGTTTTCTCTACAACAATATTGAGGAAACTCTAAAATAAACCACAAAATAATTAAACATGCAGACAGTCTTCAGTTTTCATGCTTTAAGCTATAGATTATAATTTATAATTTTAACTACCGACACCTACACCTTAGTATTATAAACAAAATTCCTTTATTTTTGTTATTTTATACCAGCCGAAATAGGAGCTACGGGGATGGATTACTGACTGAATATAATTATATACGGAATAATTGACCTGAGAGCTAGAATTGGAGTTTTACTAGTCATAGTTGAAGTTATTGAAACTGAAATTAGTTTAGAGCAGGGTTTCCTAAACTTTTTCTCTGATGGAGCACATTGAGGGTCTTTTAATTTTGACTGAACTCCTTGTGTAATCTGAAGGGTAGGTAATGGACACATAATCAATAAATCTTAGAAAAATAAAAAATAGCTTCGTTATTAAAATTTTTTACATAAAATGTAAAAAATCCGCTGAGCATAGTTTGAGAAACCCTGAGTTAGAGCACCAAATAAACAGAATGAATAAAAAAGAAAGACATAAAAAACACTCTAAATTAGAGAAAGTATAAGATATTTATAATGAACACAAGAGGTTTGAACTGGGGCTATTAGGAAGATTGTCTTCCATGCGAGAGACGGTAGCAGTTGTGACCAACAGTGGCGATTCTAGAAGTTCTAAAAGTCTTTAGTATTGAAAGTCGACCCCACCGAAAGGATAAAGCTAGACTAATATGTTAAAATTCATCAATTCTCTAAAAATCAACAAATAATGATAATCTCAAGATCTGTCACGTTAAAGGTCATCAAGAAAACTAGGGAAATAAAAAACCTCACCAGAAGAGACTCGATTAGTATGCATTTTTGGTCTCTCCTAACTCTTTGATCGATACCGTCGATACTTGACTTGTGATTAAAACTGAAGCAGTTCACAAAATTCGTGTTATTTATATAGGGTGGCTCGAAAATATTTATGAATGCGAGCGCTCTCGGTCTCTCTCTTCCACAGATAATCTCCCTCTTGACATATGGAATAAAAAATGCAATGATATAAAACATGACAGGTGACCCTCCCGACATATGAAATGACATATGGCATGGCAAGTGACCTCCTACTCTCCCTACTTCTCTCTGTCAATCTCATATCATATCTGATAATATCATATTATTTAATCTGTCAAAATCTCATCTGTCATTTAATCTCTCTCATCTGTCAATTTTACCTGTCAGTCTAATCTGCCATATCATCTTATCTGTCAAACTTATTCCCTTGCTCTCACTCTCTTTCTCTCTCTGATTGACAGAAGAGTGACAAATGGAATGACAGAGTGAATGACATATTAGATGACAAATGGAATGACATATGAGATCACAGTTTTAATGACATATGAGATGACAGATTAAATGACATATAGATGGGAAGACAGATGAGAGACATATATTGTATGACAATTGAATTGGCATTTTCATGACTAATGACCGGACATATGGCATGACAGATAAGATTAGTGATAGCATGACAAATGTAATGACAGATGGGATGACCAACAGAACGACAGTTTGGATTGCAGTTGAGATGATAGTTAGGATGATATAAGAGAAGTCGTATGGGCTGAAATAATGAATGACAAATGGAATGACATATTAGATGAAAGATTAAACGACATATCGGATAATAGATGGGAAGACAGATGATAGACATAGATTGTATGACAATTGAATTGTCATTTGCATGACTTATGACATGACATATGGAATGACAAATAGAATTAGTGACAGCATGACAAACGTAATAACAGGTGGGATCACCAAAAGGACGGCAGATTGAATTACAGTGGAGATGACAGTTAGGATGACATATGAGATATTGTGTAGGATGAAATCATGAATGACAAATGGAATGAGATATTAGATGACAACTGAAATGACATATGAGATCACAGTTTTAATGACATATGAGATGACAGATTAAATGACATATAGAATAATAGATGGGATGACAGATGAGAGACATAGAGTGTATGGCAAATGAATTGGCATTTGCAAACTAATTTCGTGACATATGGCACGACAGATAAGATTAGTGATAGAATGACAACTGTAATGACAGATGGGATTACCAAAAGGACGGCAGATTGAATTACAGTGGAGATGACATTTAGGATGACATATGAGATATCGTATAGGATGAAATCATGAATGACAAATGGAATGAGATATTAGATGACAACTGAAATGACATATGAGATCACAGTTTTAATGACATATGAAATGACAAATTAAATGACATATAGAATAATAGATGGGAAAACAGATGAGAGACATATATTGTATGACAATTGAATTGGATTTTTCATGACTAATGACCGGATATATGGCATGGCAGATAATATTGTGATAGCATGACAAATGTAATGACAGATGGGACGACCAACAGGACGGCAGTTTGAATTACAGTTGAGATGACAGATAGGATGACATATTAGATGACAACTGAAATGACATATGAGATCACGGTTTTAATGACATATGAGATGACAGATTAAATGACATATAGAATAATAGATGGGATGACAGATGAGAGACATAGAGTGTATGGCAAATGAATTGGAATTTGCAAACTAATTTTGTGACATATGGCACGACAGATAAGATTAGTGATAGAATGACAACTGTATTGACAGATGGGATGACCAAAAGGGCGGCAGATTGAATTACAGTGGAGATGACAGTTAGGATGACATATGAGATGTCGTATGGGATGAATTAATGAATGACAAATAGAATGACATCTGGGATGATAGATTAAATGACATATAGGATAATAGATGAGAAGACAGAGATGTATGACAAATGAATTGGCAGTTGCATGACTAATAAGGTGACATATTGCATGTCAGATAGGATGAGTGATAGGATAATATGACAAATGAAATAATAGATGGGATGACAAAAACGATGGCAAATGGAAATACAGTTGAGATGACAGATGGAATGACATATGGGATGTCGTATGGGATGACATATGGAATGACAGATGGGATGACAGAAGAGATGATATATTATGGTGATAGATAAAATCTCTATACGTCTTTTTATTTTACTTTTTCCACCCTCTTTCTCTTTATATGTCTCTCTCTTTCTCCCTCTATCACTTTTTTACCGAAACGACATTTTGGAAAACTACGAATGACTCATTCATTTCGTCGAGTTTACATTGTCATTGGCTATATTTAGAAAACCATTGCGGTTCATATTATTAGCTAAATGGCTCTTTCCTGTTAGAGTAGCGGCTATTTATTCAATGGTATTCCCTATAACATTGTTCTTTATTATAGAATTTGATTAATTATTTTTATAAGACCCTTCCATTTGTGTAATTAAAATTTTTCAATTTATTTATTTGTTTTCATTTTAAAATGGTTACAGATGGTACAGATTCTCACATATAAAAGTTGCAAAAAGTTACAGAATTAAAAATTATTAAAATATCAAAACATCAAAATGGTTGAGATTAACTTTAAACTTGATTCGAGTACAAATTTTTAATTTACATAAACGATTAAAATGTCAAAACGGTACAAAATGTGCACATTTTTTGATAAATCCTTAAAGCTCTACAAAGGCTCATCACATAACAGAGCTTTGTTCTCTAATGTGGTTCTATGTGGTTCTCGACACTGTCATTCCAAGAAATGGAACTGGCGATAAATCAAAGCCTCAAGCTCAATCGTTTGACTCGTCTCTTTTTCATCTTTTATTTTTGCCGAACTAAGCCATGACAGCGCCAGTCTAAGGATTGACAAGTCACGCCTCGGAGCTTTAAGTTCGACACTTTGAGGCTACTTCGCGAGCATTAAAAAAGCCTTATCAAGACTGCTCGGTCGGTCTAGATTGGTTTAATAAATTTTATTTTTTGAACTAAACTCTCGTAATACATTATAACAGTTTTATGGCAATCCAAATGTTAAAAAAAAAGATCAAAATTAAACTTATTATCTGTTTCGATGGTTAACTGCAGGATGCTACCGCAAGCGGTTACTGCAGCAGCTCTGACGGACAGCTACATTTATAGTTGAAACGAGCACTGCAATAAAAGGGCTAGAGAGACAGCTAAAATCCTGCCTTCATCCTAGTCCTAGTCGTCTAGCCCTATAGCAGGATAATCAGATGCTTGTCTAACGCTCGTGGCGTCACAAGTTCATGACACTGTAAATGACAAATCTAAATAAATTTTGTGGACATTTCTGATTTATTAACAGTCAAAATGGACCCTATTTAAGATAAATGACTGTTCTCCTGCAAATTTGATTAATTTTGTAGTTATAATGAAAACAAATTTTTGAATTTAAAGCGATAAAGTAGAAAATATTTTTAATAGCTTGTGTTAACTTTTATTGCAATTTTTAAGCACCAAATGTTGGTTAATAATGGAGGAATATAAAAAGGATTTTATAAATAATGACGCAATATGCATAAATTCACAAAGTAAATTACTTAATTTTTTTTCATTATTTTTCACTAATGCGTTTGTCATTCGCATGAACCCCGACGCCTTCAAAAAAGTATACGTTGAAACAAAAAACTTTTTTGTTTTTGTTAAATTTGATTTTCAATTTTGTCAGATCGTTTGATACAATAGGGCAAACGTGGTGGGTGTAAAATACTGGGTGGTTTTTATTTTAATCAATGCAGGCGAAAACGTTTCAGACAAAAGTTGAAAGATGCCAAGAAGGAATAATGACGCTAGATGGGCTAGTAAAAAAATTTTACCCGAGATATACAGTTTCGAAGTTAAGTGCGAAAGCTAAAAGATGTCAAGGAGGTGTCATAAAGTGGCCATAGTTTTCAATTTCGAAAATACGTATTTCCAAGCCTAGAAGTTTCTTCCATTTAGCTTTTGCATATCTTTTTTAAATATTTACTCGAATTCCACGTAATAAAAAACACAACTGTCATTGGTAATGCGCAGTAAGGTCCGAAAGAGACAGAGATATAAAAAGAGAGATCGAGAAATGAAGAGTGAGAGAGTTAAAATAGGGATTGGTTTAGATAAATGTGGAGTAGTCTGTCACCATAATTATCATGTGTCAAATGTTAATCTGTCACCATAGTTACCATATGTCAATGTCAGAGGGGGATGAGACGATATGACATAATATGAGACTGACAGATTACATTCATAGATAAAAGAGGCATAAACACTATAAACAGACAGAGGCAAACAGAGAATTAAAATGATTATAAAATGGACCACCCTGTACAAAAAGGGTCGTGTAAAATACACATTTTTTGTTTAACTTTTTTTTTTATAAAATAAAGATCTCTGAAAGAAAATGTAATAAAAGCAATTTCCATATCTTACATTGACAATGAAAATTGGCGAAAGTTTAGTTTTGATAATTTCTTAAGCTTTCTGTTTTTTCTCCCGACTAATTTAATATAATGTGATACATTAGGTAATAAAAATATATAGGGATAAAAGATTAAATTGGGATATTTGGATAGACAGAAAAAAAAAGATAAGAACGTATAATATTCATAATTTAACTAAAATATTCCTCTTAAAGATGACTTACGTTTCTTTCAATCTATTTATGTTTTGAAATGGGATGACTTTTACTTTATCTGCTTTAGAAGCTTAAGCCAACGGGGGTTTATTTAAAAAGTGTCAAATAGTCAAAATTGTTATTTTGTTTAATATTCATTTAACATCAAAATGATGAATCGACGAGCTGACTTCAGTCATAATTTTTCTTCTTATTCTTCCTAAGGTAAAAACATGCCAAAGGTGATGGAGAAGTATAGTTTTTGTTTTTTCGCTTTTAGCTCAAAAACGGTGACTCCTAGAAAAAAAATATTCTTAGCAAAATGAAAGCTTATAAAATTTCCTACAAGACTTATTTTATTTATTTTTTCTAATCTTTATAGTTTTTGAGATATCCGCCCGTAAAAATCGTTAATGTATGGAAAAACATTTTACCTCACAGTTTTAGTCAATCTTTTGCCTCACGTTTTTCGTCAAATTTTTCTTAAACTACCTCAGTCCTTTGTTTTACTGTGAAAGTCTTCAGAAAAGACGTTGTACAGCATTAAATTTCTTTTACTATTTTTTTTCAACTGGCACGGAATTTTTAAACATTAACGATTTTTGCAGGCTTATATCTCAAAAACTATAAGAAATTTAAAAAAATTAATGCAAACAATCTTGTAGGAAATTTAATAAGCTTTCATTTTACTGAGAATAATTTTTTCTCTAGGACCCTCAGTTTTCGAGATATAAGCAAAAATCCAAAAAACGAGAGTATTTTTGCCTCCTAACTACTCCAAATTTATTCATGAAAAAAATTTCCACTCTCTTCCATGTCTTCTACACCCCTTTTTTAGCATTTGCTGACTTGAGTATTCTTTGCATCCTCGGCCATACTTCTGTACTTTTGACACTCATTTTGTATTATGGAAATTTCCAGTCTTCTCTACAACTAATTAGTCAAAACCGAGGTCCAAACGAATGGTCTTTACAACTTGATAGATCTACAATGCATAATTTCATCGATACGTCTATCATAGACTTTCACATGATTTGGGCTTTAGAGGCCCATCAGTCTTAACTGTTGATTACGTCGATTTGCTCATGTAAATTTCTAACATTTTTTTGAACTTGATATTTTTTGACGTATATGTGAAATCGAAAAATTAAAAATTTTTCAAATTTTCTCTAGAAACTTCTAGAGCTTCAGAGATAAATTAAGCAATTTATAAAATTTAACACTAAATAAATTTTTTAATAATTCAGCATCTGAAAAGTCAATAGCAATGAATTAACTTGGCCGTAAAGTGCAAGAAAGGTCTTAAAAATGCTATATATTTTATTTCCATGAACAATTTTCATTACAAGACTTATCATTTATCAAAAATGTAATTTAATTTTCCGCCAAATATTTTATCACAATTCAATATCAATTTTTAAGTTTTATTTTGCATTTAAATTAGAGACTTCTGCTCACGTGACATACAGACATTTTAGTAAAAAAAATAGTTGCTCTCCACTGCCTCGGCTGCGCCTCACTCCGTAACATTTTTCTTTGACTGCTAATTAAGACACCTACTACGTTAGGTGCATAAATAAAAATATAAAAATAAAAGTCCGTAGAGAGGTGGTGATAGTTCTGGACTCGTGATTGATAGGTCTCAAGCTGGATTTTCGAATTAGAAAGAGATTGCTCAAGAAACAGTAACATAGAAGCTAAATAATAGTAGTATTATAGATTTCGCACATTTAATTAAAAATACTAATATATTTTTCTTTTTGTTGTAGAAATTCAAAGCAAAACCCCAACAAATTTATGTCGAAAAGGATTCTTTTTGTGTCACAACAGTACAATTTGTATACCGCAAATACAAAATTGTGACGGTAAAACAGATTGCGAAAATGGTAGCGACGAATGGGATTGTGGTACGTGTTTAAAAAAAATTATAATAACTGTTAGTTAAAAGAAAACTATTTAAGCCGACGAAGAAGGATCGAAATATTGGGATCACTTATTTAGAAAAAATCCTAGTGCCGAACATGATGACTTGGATAAAGCTTGTGGTAAGTTAATGGCGTTTTAAATCTAATTTTCGCTTTTACGTCCCTTAATAAATTGATCAATTGAGGGTTTAACATTGTACAAAAAAAGAGGGGAAGCTTTAATTAGAGAGTCGGTGCGAAATTAATTTGACACTTGGGGTTTATTACGTAGTTATTTATTTTTGTCCTTTAAGGTTAAAAGAGCCATAATTCAAACAAAAATTTGAGCCAAATTTAATAAGGTCTTTAACACCGAATGGAAAAGTAACCCTTTTATGTACTAACTATTCAACTAATGTACCTATCTAAACTTTTTAGAAGGTTTTGCTAATGGAATTTCTCTAATAAATGAACGTCTGTTTATTTTCTATTATGACGGAAAAAATGTAAACACTTGCTCAGTTCTTTGACATCAAAAATTACAATTGAAACTTTTCCAATAATACAGTGTGTTTCACTTTAGGTGAGGATACCGAGTTGGCTATTAAAAAGGCTAAATTTGGTGTCATTTAACCTACCTCGTATCTCTTACGATTTACGAGTTCCACGTGATAAGCATACTAAGTGAAAAACCCTGTATGACTGAAAAATATAAAAACCTTTTTTCACCGGCTGATATCTCAAAACCTATAAGAAATATAGAAAAAATGAATATAAACAATCTTGTAGGAAATTTAATAGGCTTTCATTTAGCTGAGAATATTTTTTTTCCTACGACCCACCATTTCTTAAATATAAGCAAAAACCTCAAAAACGGTAGTTTTTGCAGTAAGGGAAGCATTGATTGCAATTAACGCTTAAACTACTAAATGCCCCCTATTCTGTTATTCCTTAAACACTTAAGTTGTTTATTTTTGTTTTCTTTTAGCTCTACCTTACAATGGAACTTGTGTATGTCGCAGTAAAATAATTTTATGCCAACACAAAAATCTAAAGAAAGCTCCATCTGATTTACCATCAACAGAAATCGATCTTTTGTAAGTAAAGTATATTTTCGTGTTAGTTTATATAAACCTGAAATTACAATCGAATTTTACTTCCTATACTATAATATTTATTTTATAGAGATTTTACTGGTAATACATTTGGACGTCTTAACATCACATCAATACGAAGCATACCGAGGAAATTGAATAGCTTGTAAGTTTTTTTAATATTCAATAATGGATTAAAAGCACCTTTTATATATACAGCGTGTCCAACACATATTGTAATTACCGGTTGTCACCTAACTTCAATTGTTCGATTATTTCTTTTCGGACGAAAAGAAACGGTTGAGGTGTTAATTTAAGAAAGGAGCTTTTCGTAGATGATTTTCAGGAAAAATCAAAGCAAGGTTCCTGAAGGTTTACTTTTTGGATACAATGTATAAATTATTATGAGTCAGCATTTTTTTAAACGTTTAGAAAAGTTTTAAAAATACGCTTTTGAAATGTGCATTCTGTAAATAATCGGATAAGGACGACTAATGAAAGCATTACTCCTACACACCCCTTATTATGTACAAGGTTTAGACTTAAAAGAAGGTCTGCTTAGACATGAAAAGTTGAAATCCCTTTATTTACAGGACGAAATTAGCGAAATATTTTGTCATAAAAAATACTTCTTGGGCATAAGATTTTGTATAAAAAGTAAGAAACAATTGAAATTTTTTTTTTCCCGATAAAAGTATCAAAAAATGGTTGGACACCTCAAATTGATTTATTTCAAAAAGCCCATTTTCCGATAATTTTAATTTTTCTACTCCCTACCCTCTTCGAGCAATGACGTCATCGGGATTGTTTTTAATGCCAATGTTTATTTTTTCTTGCGGAATTGGATTTTTTTCTCTTTACAATCTTATAAAAATATATCAAGATAACAAAAAAAAATTGAGGTTAAGTTCACTATAAACTGACGTCATGATCTGATAATCTTAAGTATAGCTACTATAAAAGGCAGCTGACTCGTCAGCTATATTAGGTTCCATTTCAAAGCGACTTTTAATGTAATAAATATACAAACATATTAATTAACCAGTGAACTGTTTTATCGGCCTTACGCAAATGTCACTTTGACGTAGGACCCAATATGGCTGACGAGTCAGCTACCATTTATCTAGTAGTCTGAAGGTATGACGTCAAGAACAACATTAAAAAGCGTCAAATTTTAACTTTTCTTAAAGAATTTCTTATCTAAAATTAATAATAAAGAATTTCGCATCAATGTTCCGTACTTTTTATCCACACTGTATAATAATTTAGCTATTATAGGCTTAACAGGCCCGCGAGTAAATGCCACAAACTTTTATCTTTTATACGTCGACACCACGTATTTTTCACTTTATCTACCAAATAATGAACAAAAAGGCAATAGTTTCGGGAATTAGCATATTATTCAAAGAGTGTGTAATGATAGCTATTACTGACGAGAATGAATGACACGAGCCGTTATTTCGAGCCGAGCTCGAAAAATTACTAAGTTTTTTAGGGGTCACATATCCTGGGTTAAGAGAACAGGTACAATACTATTATTAATGGTTACGGCGTTTTCATTAAGCAAGTTGAATATCTTTTGGTGGACTGATGATCATAGGTTCGATTCATAACAACATCTTTTTTTATTATCAATTTTTAACTTAAAAGGTATATTATATTATTTTTAGTTTAATTTGAAAATTTATTAAAATATAATTAGTCCTGTTACGGGTTATGGTCACATCGGCGTTGCTCTTCTTCAAATTTTAGAAACATTTAACCAAATTCCACTTTTAACAGTATAAACTAGATTGTTAGGGTCTACTTCTAAAGGAATTACAGTCTTACTATTAAGAGTAAATTTATAATTTTTTAATAACATTGCGAGGGCAATTCTCATTTGATGTTTTCCAAATCCGCTACCTGCAAAAACCAAAACCTCTAAACTTTTGTTAAATAATTGTACAGTTAGTCTCACAACTATTGGCCACCCTGTTATGGGGTGTTATGATGATTGCATTCACAATTTGTGCTAAACATATAACCAGAGTGGCCATTAATTGTGAGGCTGACTGTACAAGAGCTACTACCTAAGCAATGCCGTGGTCCTTCTCCAAATGGCAAATAAGTGCATGGTGCAATTTTAGATTTGTTCTCTTCACTGAATCGATCGGGATCAAATTTTTCAGGATCTGGATAAAAGTCGGGATCAAGATGTATTCCCAAGACCGGAATTAAAACAGCAGTATCCTTTTCGACGGTAGAGTTTGTACCTGGTACAGGGTAATCGGCTACACACCTTCTAATTAACATAGGGAGTACAGGATATTTCCTTAACGTTTCTGAAATTAATACATTCTAAATGCACAGGGTGAGTCTGGATAGATGAGCTATTAGAATTATATAGAGTTTTGTGAGAGATATTATACACGGTGTTTTATTTAACACTTAGAGTACCAGCCGGGTCCATCGGACCCGAATCGCACTTTCAATTCAGTTTTTCTCATTCAAATTGGAAAATTATGAGTTGTTCTTTTGTGACTTTTTCTAACTTCCTATTTTGAATAACTATTTCTAATTTTTTTCATTTAATCAACTTCCTTCCCTATGTAATAAAAAAAGCAGCGCCGCGTACCAGCAGGGTCCGACGGACCCGTACATATAAATGGATTATATTTAATGGAATTGCCGTTATTTTTTGAATATCGTGGATGAATCCGTATATTTCGGGGCTGTTGAATCGATGTCTGACCATACCAAATTCGTTTGAGCACCCCTTGGGTGCAAAACCCTTATATTCCTCATCGACGTTGTAAAAATCTTCTTCTAAAAGGGGTCCAGTAAAATGATATTGCCCCTTTGGTTAATGAAATGAAACTTGGTAGATAGTTTACTGGAACCATATTCTGTACGATGAGACAAAAAAATATTGATCAACAATGCCTTACTGGCATGATTTCAAACTTTTTGAAAGATTGTTTTTAATAGCACTATAGAGGCAAAAATGGCGATTATAAGCCCATGGAGTTACTCAGATGGATTCCAAATGGTCACAGATCGATTCGACACAACAATACTTTTAACGACAAGATGCCGCCAATATCCGCCAATATCAGATCTTTTCACAAGAAAGTACGGTAAATATCAGATTTTGAAAAAAGGGGATGTGGAGTACCCCCTTGAATATTTATTTGGTCTTATTGGACAAAATTACTCTATATGGTTCCAGTAAACATTATGTATCGAGTTTCATTCCATTTATTAACAAAAAGTGCAACGTAGCTGAGGTATTCGCCATGTATAGCCCTCATTAAAAGGAGTGTACAGCAGCCCCCATCGAATATTTTTTAATTCTCCTTGCAAAAAATTACCCTATATGGTTCCCGTAAACTATGTGCCGAGTTTTATTCCATTAACCAAAAGTGCAGTATCATTTTACGTGTAAACCGTAGAAATAAATACTCAGAGTGATAGTGAAATAAGCGAAATTCAAGAAGGGTGAAATTGAATTATCAATTTTTTTATCAACACATAAACAAAATAAATGCATAAAAACGCAAATTTCAAAAAAATTTCAAAAAAATGAAAATACACGTATTATTATTGCGTTTAATGTACACTCGGGTCCGTTGGACCCGGCTGGTACTTCTCGCATAGTTTTTTTCTTGGTACTCTAAGTGTTAAAAAATCGAGAGGAATTACATTAGAAAATCCTGAATATTTTGAAAATTTAGCATTTACTTTTTACCAGGAATTCAAATTTACAAAATTATATAGGGTGTTCTATTTAAAAGAATGTATATTCCTGTATATTCTAAAGTAGTTTTACGATGTAGGTCATATCTAGGAAAAAAAGTTTTGTTGAGGTTTTCTCAACAAATCTCATACGGACCTCCATATAATTCTATTGGTCTATCTATCCAGACTAATCCTGTATAAGGGCGAGTATCAAAAAAACTTACCAGCAATAACCTGCTTCATGTATTTCATACTGAAAATAGATTCGTCTGTAAATTGGTCACCGTTATCTTGCAATACTCGTTTGATTTCATCTCTCGTCTTTTCTTGAATGTCTTCATTTATAGACAATTCGTATAAGGAAAACATCAATATCGTTGCAGATGTATCTTGACCGGCAAGAAAAAAGAATAATAGCTGAGCAGCCATTTCTTCCAAAGTTAGTCCTTGTGTGGTTTTGTTAGGATCTGCACTATCTTCAGTCTCATTTCCTAAATCCATCAATATTTGCAAAAAATCGTTACGTTTTATATTATTTTTTTTTCGATTCTCTATAGTTTCCTTAGTTATATTTTTAAAAAATTCTGTTACTTCAGGAAGAAAAAATTTAAATCCTAACCTTCTTGCAATATTCGGAAAACTAAACCCGAATGCAATTCTAATAGTCTGTACCCACGTAAGTTGCATAGCCATGATACCATATTTCATTAAACCCGAGTTTGGGTTTTCAAAAGAATTACATTCGATGCCCAAAGCACAACTACCGATAGTGTTCGTTGCAAATAATTTCATAACTTCTCCAACATCAACAGGTTCTGGAGATGCACTCAAGCGATCCATTTCTCGTTTTAAATCTTCTACACAATTCACAAAAGTAGGAAACATCATTTTTAATTTTCCCGATGAAAAAGATGGATTTAATTTTGCCCGTAATTTTTTCCACTTGTCTCCATTAATTGCAAACAAGTGAGCACTTAAAGGGTCGTCGATTTCATTATAATAAACACTTCTGTCTGCAAAATAGTTAAAATCTTTAATCAAAATATTTTTGATTATTTGGATATCTACAGGAAAATATATCGGTGTCCAAAATGCAAATAAGCCAAGGTGTCTGTAACCAGAGCTTTTTGCAATTTTGTAGCGCTGCAGACTATGTTCTATATAACTTTCTGTTCGTAAGACGATTTTGCCTATGGTACCAAATGGTACCGTTGGATTTGAGTATGGAACACATTTATTTTTCCAATAACGAAATTTAAGTTTGAGAAACACTATGAAACCCAAAAATAACGCAATGAGCACCGTTAAACAATTTATAAGCATTTTTAAAGGAAATTATTATCAACTAAAAACGATACCTACTTCACTAAAACAACTTGTGGGCATAATGAAATTTTTATTTGTAAACAACTATTGCAGGTATCTTTGAGATTTTAATATTCAATCTGATTTCAAGTTTAATTTTGAGTTCAAGGATAATAACTTGTCTTTTATTAAATTTTATTAACTCTTATTATTTCTTAAAAATTTATTTTCTTAAACCAATAATAAAGACTAATAAAGACTGTATAATAATTAAGCTATAATGGGCTCTACAGGCCCGAGACAAAATGCCACAAACTTTTATCTACGTCGACACCACATATTTTTCACTTTATGTGTATCAAATAATGAACGAAAAGCCAATAGTTTCGAGAATTAGCATATTATTTAAAGAGTGTGTAATGATAGCTATTACTCACGAGAATGAATAACACGAGCCGTGGGCTTCAGACATTCTGACAATGTTTATAAATTATTTGGTTTTTGTACTTTTGATTTTAATTTCAATTAAAGTGTTATACATTAAATAACAAGGTTAGGTTAAGTACGTCTCAAACGAAACACTCTGTATATTCCAAAATATTTTTAAATTATAGAGCATGTCATCAATAGCACCTTTGGTCTTAACAGTTGTCTTCTAATATTAAAAGAACTCGATTTAGACTTAATAGGCCATCGCTCAAACTCAGCCTGTATATTTAGATTTGTTATAAATAAGTAAGGTTCGGTTGAACTTTAAATGAAACACTATTAATTTTTTTATGGTCTAATGATCGTAGGTTCGATTCATAAGAACAACTATTTTTATTATTATCAATTTTTAGTTTAACCCAATAACGCTCAGGCACAAAAAAAAAGTTTCTTTGATTTCGCAAAAATTAAAATAGCCAAAAGTTGCAAAAGGTCATAAGAAACACCTTGTTTTTGTTGGCGTCATATGAGGACGCTGGGCGTTAATGGGTTAAAAGATATTTTTATTATTTTTAGTTTAATGTGAAAATTTATTAAAAACTAGTCCTGTTATGGCTTATGGTCACATTAGCGTTTCTTTTCTTCAAATTTTAGAAACATTTAACCAAATTCCGTTTTTAACAGTATAAACTGCACTTTTACGGTCTATTTCTAAAGGAATTACAGTTTTACTATTAAGAGTAAATTTATAATTTTTTAATAACATTGCGAGGGCAATTCTCATTTGTTGTTTTCCAAATCCACTACCTGCAAAAAACAAAATCTTCAAACTTTTGTTAAATAATTGAACAAGAGCTACCTAAGCAATGTCGTGGTCCTTCTCCAAATGGCAAATAGGTGCATGGTGCAATTTTAGATTTGTTTTCATCACTGAATCGATCGGGATCAAATTTTTCAAGATCTGGATAAAAGTCGGGATCAAGATGTACACCCAAGACCGGAATTAAAACCGTAGTACCTTTTTCCACGGTAAAGTTTGTATCTGGTACAGGGTAATCGGCTACACACCTTCTAATCAAAACAGGGAGCACAGGATATTTTCTCAATGTTTCTGAAAATAATAAATTCTAAATGTACATTCTAAAAGTCTACTGTGTAAATACACTCACTCTGTATAAGATCAAGTATCAAAAAAACTTACCAGCGATAACCTGTTTCATGTATTTCATACTGAAAATAGATTCGTCTGTAAATTGGTCATCGTTAGGTATCTTGCAATACTCGTTTGATTTCATCTCTCGTCTTTTCTTGAATCTCTTCATTTATAGCCAATTCGTATAAGCAAAACATCACTACCGTTGCAGAGGTATCTTGACCGGCAAGAAAAAAGAATAACAGCTGAGCAGCCATTTCTTCCAAAGTTAGTCCTTGTGTGGTTTTGTTAGGATCTGCACTATCTTCAGTCTCATTTCCTAAATCCATCAATATTTGCAAAAAATCGTTACGTTTTATATTATTTTTTTGCCGATTCTCTATAGTTGCCTTAGTTACATTTTTGAAAAAATCTGTTACTTCAGGAAGAAAAAATTTAAACCCTAGCCTTCTTGCAATATTCGGAAAACAAACCCCGAATGTAAATGTCATAGCCTGTAACAATGTAAGTTTAGTAGCCATGATACCATATTTCACTAAATCCGAATTTGGGTTTTCAAAAGAATTACATTCGATGCCCAGAGCACAACTACCGATAGTGTTCGTTGCATAGAGTGTCAAAACTTCTCCAACATTAACAGGTTCTGGAGATGCACTCAAGCGATCCATTTCTCGTATTAAATCTTTTGCACAATTCAAAAAAGTAGGAAACATCGTTTTTAATTTTCCCGATGAAAAAGATGGATTTATTTTTGCCCGTAATTTTCTCCACTTGTCTCCATTAATTGCAAACACGTGAGCACTTAAAGGGTCGTCGATTTCATTATAATAAACATTTCTCTCTGCAAAATAGTTAAAATCTTTAATCAAAATATTTTTGATTATTTGGATGTCTATCGGAATATACATCGGTGAGCAAAATAAAAAAAGACCACAATGTCTGTGACCAGAGCGTTTTGCAATTTTGTAGCGATGCAGGCTATGTTCTGTATAATTTTCTTTTTGTAAGATGACTTTGCCCATGGAACCAAATGGTATCGTTGGATTTTCGTATGGTACACCTTTATTTTTCCAATAACGAAATTTAAGTTTGAAAAACACTATGAAACCCAAAAAGAACGTAATTAGCACAGTTAAACAATTTAGAAGCATTTTTTTAAAATTATTTTTAACTATCAACTCGGTACTTCGCACTAAAACAACTTGTATACAATTTTTATTTTTCAGCAAATTAATATTACAGGTATACCTATTTGAGATTTTATTATTCAAATTTGTTTACTTTCAAGAATAATTATGTTTTTATAATTTTATGTATTGAAGGTTGTCTGACTTTTTTGTCAACTTGTTTGTAAAATTAAAATTAAAACTTAATAAATCTCAGGAAGTTTCCAAATATTAAAAATATACAGGGTGTCCCAAATATATATTTATAATAACCAATAGTATAATCTAATATAAAAGATGAGATTTTTTTTACAAAATTTTTTTTCAAAATTTTTTATTACGTATGTAAATTTTTTTCAGAAAAAAAAGTAAAACCAAAATTTTAACTTAGAACTTTAAAATTTTTTTTTTAATTTATGTTTTACACCAAAATATGGGTCACTATTGTTGGAGCGAAAAGTCGATAGAGCGAATCATCGTTAGATCGAAAATATGCCCATCCCTCAGTTAGTTGCTTTAGCATCTTTGTCGCCACATACGGTTATAATGAAAGTACTCCCCACTACAAGTAGCATAACTAGATGTGGTCAGTAGCGCACCAAACTCGTGTTAGTTAAAATTTACATTTCTTTTTGAAGAAATTTAACTAAACTGTATTATTACTAAAAACTTTTTTGTTTTATTAATTATTAAAATTTTTATTTAAATTTACAAAAATTAAAATTAAAAAAGAAAATGAATGGAATTTTTAGTATTTACTATTATACGTTTGATGGTGTAATATCTAATATAGGCAAATAAGCAAATAAATACTATTGTTGGTCTCGAAACCATTTACCTACCTACCATTATTATTAATTATTATAATATGCCATTATTATAATATTTCAGAGTTTTTTTTTATTCCATTGTTTTATGAAGTTGAAATTTTTATTAAAAGTTTCTATTTCACTATTTTTTTAATAAATTCGCTTGTATTGGTCGGATGGAGACTAAAAAATTTTCGTTTTGTTTAAAAGTTAACCCGCGATCACTATCGTTAAATTATTTACGTGATCACTATCGTGCGAGCATTTCGCTAACATGTATTGTATTACAATTTTTGCTGACGAAATTAATTTTTTTATACTTAACTAGTAAGTATATTACATACAAAAAAATATCTAAACAATTAAAGCATTGAAACTGATATTTATTTTAATTTAAATAAAAAAAAATTATTAAAATTACGCGAAAGTAGTCCCTATGTCATCACTCGTTAACACGTAAATCTTACATTTTTTCAACTAAAATGCTCATTTAGGGCTGTTTACCGTCTACCCACTTTCAAACTCGGTATGTTCTAAGAAGATCATACCACTGAGGGAAGCATATCTCGAAGATCTACAACCATGCTTTTGTCAATAAAAAGATATTAGCAAAAATTAAGAAATGTTAGGGTTTTGCTAACCTGCATAGCGATCGCGGGTTAAAATATTTTATGTTAATTTTCTAACCTAAAAAAAATTTAAAACTGCCGTTATTGGTGGGTCGCAGTTTTTTGTAGAGAACTTTAGTTTTAATTAATGTTATGGTATGAAACTTGAGGAAGTTATACCTGATAACAAATTCATATTGCAAGTTTGGTCACTTCTTTTACATTTTTAATTTTCTAAGAATTTCTGATCTTTTTTAATTTCTAATACATTAATATTGTACCTTTTACCTACCTTCATCGAATCTCGTTTGAAATTCGTTTTTGGAAATTCAAAATTCTATGTAGTAAGTCTCCGTAAATTTAACGTGACAAAATAAAGTTTTTGTGATTAAAAAAATAAATCTATTGTTTTAAGTATCATTTTCTTTACATTTCTAAGATGACATTCTTTTTCCTTGGAATTGTTAATCTAATTGTTAATAAAAAAATTCAACTTAAAAATAATTTTTCAGTTACGTTTATCGATTTATTTAATAAAAAATATTTGTCTATAAATAAAATTCAAAATCATCTGCTTAAAACTAATTTTTTTAGTACGCTACTGGTACTGACAATTCTAGAAGTTGTCTCTGTCGTGCGTGTCATAGTGGGGGTATTTTCGTTCAAAAATATTAAGCGGTAAAGACGCTAAGAAAATAAGAGAGATAGCAGTACTAGTAGTGGACGCATTTTCGATCTAACGATGATTCGCTCTATCAATGTTTCGACTCATCGATATGCTCCGCAAAATTGCTAAATACGCGAAATGTGCAAAAGTTGCAGAAATATGCAAAACTACGTTAGTCTTTAATCGTCTTGAAATAGCATAATTCGTTTTTATCCGCAGTTTCATCGCTTTCCTATAAAAATTGACAAATATGCAAAGTGCATAAATTCCGCTCTCTAGTAATTTTAATGCCTAAATGGAGTCTACTTTGGAGCCATGTTGCAGGGGCCTAGGTATACTCAAGATTTTTTAAATGTAATTTTCTCGAGGGGTCAACCACAGTTCTGAATTTGTACACTGACTGCAGCTGCCTGCCTGTATAATGGAAAAACTGGATTCTTTGCCCATAAAGGCGCGTCCATACCAATAAAAATTTGCGTTGTACGTTGAATTTGGCATGCGCGCGCAATTTTTTTTTAGAAAGAAACAAAAAAACTTACGCAAATAATTGCGCGCATGCCAAATTCAACGTACAACGCAAATTTTTATTGGTATGGACGCTCCTTAAAACTTGGTTCTTTACCCACAAAAATCGATTATGTTTTTGTTTTTTTCTGAGCTCAAGTTTTGGTCCTATTGATATGCACCTTTCTCTTTACTATAATTTTTAAAATTATGGTAATTCGAATTTATAAATATTAAACATTATTTATTTGTTGCTAATACTTCGTAATATACAGGGTGAATCCTAACGTACGGATCAAACTGATAGGGCACCTAAAGGGGACCAAAATATAACTTTTTTTAAAGTAAACTTTTAATCAAAATCGAATAAGAACAAAGTTACATTGGTTTTAGTTCTTATAAATTATTACCCACCTATTGAGTACCGCTGAGCATATACAAAATAACCTATTTAATTTCTGACATTTGATTAATTTTGACTGATTTTGACGTACATGATTGAATTAAATAAATCAGCGGTTTCCAATAAGTGAGCACCCAAGCTGAGTATTTTAAAGAACAATTTAAATAGGCATAACTTTCATCTTATAAGAATTTTACTAAAATTTTAACTGAACTTCGTTTAAATAATTCTCAAATATTCCAAATTTCAATTCAAAACGTAAGTCATCACTCTATTTTTAATAAAAAATGCTCAGGTTTACAAGAACTTAAAACCCATGTAACTTTGTTGTTATTCGATTTTGATTAAAAGTTTATTAAAAAAAAATAATATTTTGGTCCCCTTTAGGTCCCCTATCAGTTTGATCCGTACGTTAGGATTCACCCTGTATATAATAGTTGCCTTTCTTAAAATTATAGGGGAAGGTGGGTGAATATCGACCACCTAAGGCATTTTTTGTATAAAATCTCTAAATTTGATTCAATAAATCTGATATTTTTTTGTATGTCCAGTATAATTAATACTTCCATGCTTCTTAGGATTATTGTAAAAATGTAACATATTAACACATTCCTCCAAAAATAAATGTAAAAGTCAAGCAAGTTTTTGTGGAGTAAAATTGACCCGCTGGGTAAAAACGACCATCAGATAGGATAATATCGACCAATGTATTAACCCTAGAATACTACCGTGGGGTCGCCGGCGACCCGGCTCTATATAAAATTCGGCTTAAACATGCACCAATGCCAAAAAGACATTGGCATGTCTATCTACCTTCACTCTTGAGTATTTAGTATCAGTTTACACACCTGTAGTTTGGTTGCGTTAAATATTTATTTATATAATTTGATATTAGTGTCATAGAGTTGCACCGTGGAATTTTTCTTTGTTCTTCTCTAACACCTTGTATATATTTTTACTTGGAAATATGCAGTTTTGTTTACATTTATAGAGTTTACAATATGATTACAACAAATTTTTATTAATTTACTATATTTTTTTAAAACTTTTACTGAGTACCGAAAAATATTTTTTTTAGGTTAATTTCTCTATATTTTATTTTATTTTCTAAGGTCCTTTATTTCCAATTTTTGTCTGCAAATTTTTTTGTTGTACTAGTAAAGTTCACGAAATGTATAAAAAAAATTAATAATTGCATTATCGATTATATTGGCCTAAAAATCATTATTTAAACTTGGGTCGCCGGTGACCCACGGAGTGATATATGCACAATTTTTTCACGGTAGTATTCTAGGGTTAATTCATATAATTATTATTTATATTAGAAAAGATATTTAAAAAATATATAAAACATTAGAATCATTAAAACTATCCCCTGAGAGTGCCTTAGACGGCCTTTCACCGTACTATTACGGGACTTGGTACATACATAGATGTGGATTCCGCTTTTCTAATTTCTCGTTCATATTCTTGTACGGCTTCTACCGCCTTTGTCGTATTACATTTTATACAAGATTGACGAGATGTTTCCTTATATATTTTTTAGGCATCTAGGTACATAAATCAACATAAAAAGTCATTAAGTAGTTTAATATCGACAGAGATGGTCGATATTACCCCATGAGCTGTGGTGAGGACTTTTTCCAAAGTATAATAAAGGCCGATTGTTCGTTTGATTTTACTTTAACTCAAATTATTAAAAACATAGTTATACAGGGTGGGCCATTTAACTTGTAACCCCTAACGATTTTTGGATGCAACCCAAATTACAAATATGAATACAGTCTAGATACATCTACTTTTAAAAAATAAACAACAGATCAGGGTAGGTAAATATCAAACTAAAATGCTAATTTTAATAATTGACATTTGTCACAAAATTATTTTAATAATAATTAATTGATGTCATTCAGTGTTCCCATCATTAACAAATAAAATTCCTATCACATGACAAATCTTTAAAAAAAATTAAATTTTTAATAAAATACCGAAATAGAAAAAATAGTATAGATAACACGTTTCATAAGGCTTGTTAACGTACTCGTTCTTTAGAAAACTCGCCGCAAGAGGTTCTTTTTCTAAACTTGGACTCGTATACGCATAGATGACGGATATTATGTTGGTAGAAACGTATACGTTAACAAGATGCCTTATGAAACTAGTGCTCTAATATTATTATTATTATTATATTTAAGTAAGCAGGCGGCTAGGCCGATGTGGCTTACTAATTTTTTAATATACTATTAAAAAACTAGTCCTGTTATGGCCTATAGTGACAACGGCGTCATCTGCTCTGTTCTTCAAATTTTAGAAACATTTAACCAAATTCCATTTTTAACAGTATAAACTAAACAGTTAGGGTCTACCTCTAAGGGAATTACAGTCTTACTGTTAAGAGTAAATTTATAATTTTTTAATAATGTTGCGAGGGCAATTCTCATTTGTTGTTTTCCGAATCCTCCACCTGCAAAAAAATAAAACTTCCAAACATTTGTTAAATAGTTGAACAGGAGCTACTACCTAAGCAATGTCGTGGTCCTTCTCCAAATGACAAATAAGTGCATGGTGCAATTTTAGATTTGTTTTCATCACTGAATCGATCGGGATCGAATTTTTCAGGATCTGGATAAAATTCGGGATCATGATGTATACCCAAGACCGGAATTAAAACCGTAGTATCTTTTTCGATGGTGAAGTTTGTACCTGGTACAGGGTAATCGGCTACACACTTTCTAATCAAAACAGGGAGTGCAGGATATTTCCTTAATGTTTCTGAAATAAATTAATTCTAAATGTATAAGGTAGAGTATCAGAAAAACTTACCAGCAATAACCTGCTTCATGTATTTCATACTGAAAATAGATTCGTCTGTAAATTGGTCACCGTTATCTTGCAATACTCGTTTGATTTCATCTCTCGTCTTTTCTTGAATGTCTTCATTTATAGACAGTTCGTATAAGCAAAACATCAACACCGTTGCTGATGTATCTTGACCGGCAACAAAAAAGAATATTAACTGTGCAGCCATTTCTTCCAAAGTTAGTCCTTCTGAGGTTTTGTTAGGATTTGAACTATCTTGAGTCTCATTTCCTAAATCCATCAATATTTGCAAGAAATCGTTACGTTTTATATTATTTTTTTGACGATTCTCTATAGTTTCCTTAGTTATATTTTTAAAAAATTCTGCAACTTCAGGAAGAAAAAATTTCAACCCCAGCCTTCTTGCAATATTCGGAAAAGAACACCCGAATGTAATTCTAATGGTCTGTAACAACGTAAGGTTAAGAGCCATGCCACTATATTTCATTAAATCCGAATTTAGGTTTTCAAAAGAATTACATTCGATGCCCAAAGCACAACTACCGATAGTGTTCGTTGAAAATAGTTTCATAACTTCTCCAACATTAATAGGTTCTGGAGATGCACTCAAGCGATCCATTTCTCGTTTTAAATCTTCTACACAGTTCATAAAAGTAGGAAACATAGTTTTTAATTTTCCCGATGAAAAAGATGGATTTAATTTTGCCCGTAATTTTCTCCACTTGTCCCCATTAATTGAAAACAAGTGAGCACTTAAAGGGTCGTCGATTTCATTATAATAAATACTTCTGTCTGCAAAATAGTTGAAATCTTTAATCATAATATTTTTGATTGTTTGGATGTCTATAGGAACATACAACGGTGTCCAAAATGCAAAAAGACCCAAATGTCTGTAATCAGAGCTTTTTGCAATTTTGTAGTGATGCAGACTATTTTCTATATATGTTTCTTTTTGGAAGACAATTTTGCCCATGGTACCAAATGGTATCGTTGGATTTTCATATGGAATACCTTTATTTTTCCAATAACGAAATTTAATTTTGAAAAACACTATGAAACCCAAAAAGAACGTAACGAGCACAGTTAAACAACTTAAAAGCATTTTTAATTGAAATTATTGTCAACTATTAAATCGATACTTCACTAAAACAACTTGGAGGTACTATAAGGAAATTTTTAATAAATTGTAAACAAATTAATATTGCTGGTATCTTTGAGATTTTATTATTCAAATTTATTTAATTAAGTTTAAGGATAGTATCTAACTTGTCTTTTTATAATTTTTTATATTCAAGGTAGTTTTAATTTTTTTGTCAACTAGTTTGTAAAATCCTATATTAAGAATATACAGGGTGTCCCAAAAATATTTTTAAAGTATCTAATAATATCTACAAAATAGATAATAGATCTACAAAAAACTCTTATCTGGACGCCATCTATATACAGGGTTATTCAAATTCGACCGTCAGCATGGGGATCTCGCTTATTTGAAGAGATAGAGAAACGGTTAAATTGGGGCAAAGTTGCGGAATTTTATGCCGACTAATAATCTAAAAAGAAAAGTGCTCTAGCTACTTTTGTTTTTGAATTATTGATAAAAAAACAAAAACTTGATTTTTCGTTTTTTGACTATATTTTCCTTATTATCAAAAATTTTTAAAATCTGACCGAACTCCTCTACAGCTATTTTGTATTCTACACCCGATTCCGAAAACACATTTGATGTAAAACGTTTCGGTTTTCTGGAACCATCATCAACTTTAGTTTTTTAAATAGGCGCAATCTTTTGTTTTAGCACCATCTCATAGAACCTTTTTTGCTGATTTCAAAAATGTATATCACTTGAGTATTTATTTTTAAATTTTGTACTCAAATAAGCTAATTTGTTAATAAAAATTGAGGATCAAGCTGCTCTAGAATTAAAACAAAAGCCGGTATAACAAAACATAAATCCATGCTTCGATTACAACCCGAGATTTTGAAATTTAAGCAGCTTTAAGTTTTTAAAGTTTTTATTTCCTAAATTATAAAGTACATCAATATCATTGTTTACTCAGTTATTTTTGTAAACACAAATAAAGAAATCAAATTAGTCGTAATCAAAGCATGGATTTCGTTCTAGGTTCTATGAGATGGTGCTAAAACAAAAGATTGCACCTATTTAAAAAACTAAAGTTGATGATGATTCCAAAAAACCGAAACGTTTTACATCAAATGTGTTTTCGGAATCGGGTGTAGAATACAAAATGGCTGAGAAGACCAATCAAATTTTAAAAATTTTTGATAATAAGGAAAATATAGTCAAAAAACGAAAAATCAATTTTTTGTTTTTTATCAATAATTCGAAAACAAAAGCAGCTAGAGCACTTTTCTTTTTAGATTATTAGTCGGCATAAAATTCCGCAACTTTGCCCCAATTTAACCGTTTCTCTATCTCTTCAAATAAGCGAGATCCCCATGCTGCCGGTCGAATTTAAATAACCCTGTATATGTGTATTATATCTATCGCGGTGGCCATAACTGAACTTTTTCGTACGTATGACTTTTCTGGTTAAATCAGAAGTCGCTATACAAGATGTCTGACCGTTAGAGCCTAGTTTTCTAGCGCATTTATTATTAAAAATAACCTGTGCAAACCTTACATACATATTTTTACATGGCACGTTATTAGACATCTAATACTTAACACAAGAAAGAAATTTGCACAAGCGCCTTGATTTATAATTGTCAACTTTTTATTTTAAATAGAACATCCTGTATATTTTTGCATGTTCATATGCTCCTTAGCATTTAGAATCACACATGTAGGAGGTTTTAGGTACCTATCACTAACCGTTGTGGAGATATTGTTACTTAAACGTCAACATAGAGTTAACATTGAAGCAAAGAAAAGATACCCTTGGAATTGGATAAAAAACAAGAAATGACACGGAGATAAAAAAGTTAGTCTTCGCCTTATGCGCATGTTCGCTATGTCAATCTCACAACATAACTTTATTAATTAGACATAGATCATAGAGGTAAAAGTAAATTCTAACCTTAAATATTTACAACAAATTGTAACGTAAAATGATATGCAAAAAATTAATATGGGAATTTGAGCTCGTGTCGCTTCTTATTCGTTAGGCTACTTTTTCTTTATTTGAAGTCATAGTACCGGTACTGCAACAAATATTTTTTAAATGTATTTGTTCCACCGATTGTTAATAATAGTCGACTTCTAAAACTTTTCAATAATTATGCGAAATGTAATTTTTTTTTTAATTATTTTAAATGAGTCAAAAAGAACGTAATGGGCACTACTAAACAACTTAAAAGCATTTTTAAGTGAAATTATTATCCATCCATCCATCCATCCATCCATATATTTAAAACGCTAAGCCTTTTCTTGATATATAATAATAGCCTACTTCTACTGGACCGATTTTGATGATCTTTTTTTTAAATTGAAGCTCTTGGCCCACAGATATGTCACTACTAATTTTTTTCTCAAAATTATTAATTTCATACATTGTTTTATATTTTATAATATACATAATAAAATAATCAATTTTATAATTTAAAATAATCCAATTTTAAAAATTATAAATGAGAATAAATGTAGATAGTATTTGGTTTTATACGATAAGGCACACATTATACATTTGGTCGTGGTGATAAAATTTTCAATACTTTTATTCGACCAGTACGTTTCTAATACGCGATATGGTCAGGTTGGTGCGTGCATTTTTAATTACGTTTCGTGCTTTTGTGAATTTTGGATTTTTGAGACGGTTTTTTATGTTGCCCTCTTTGGCTTAGTTATGTTTAAGGTTAGTTTTCTTATTTTTTTTTATAAAATAGTCATAGTTCATTCATATCTTCAAAAACTTCGTCGATTTCGACGGGGGTGACCGCTATTTTTTTTAAATTGAAGCTGTCGACCCCCTGATATGTCAGCACTAATTATTTTCTTCATATTACCAATTTCATAAATTTTTTTAAAATAATAAATTAACAAACAATCATCGGTGTAGGAAGTAAGTGCATTATAATAATTTTTGAAAATTTAATTTTTCTAACACATTCATCTCTACAACTACTTCGTTGAATTTCGACGCGGGCGCCCGCTCGTCAACTATTAAATCGATATTTCACTAAAACAACTTGGGGGTATAATGAAATTTTTAATAAATTGTAAACAAATATTGCAGATCAAGTTGATCGCAAGTTCAATTTCAAGTTCAAGGATAATAACTTATTATTATGAAGGTAGTCCCCATTTTTTGTCAACTAGTTTGTAAAATTCTAAATAAAAACTCTGATAATGCTATAAATCGTAGGTGTCCAAATATTAAAAATATACATCCTGTCCCAAAAATATTTTTAAAGTATCCAATATCCGATCTACAAAATACTCTTACCTGGACGCCACATCCATTGCGGTGGCCATAACGGAACTTTTTCGTATGTCTTCAATTTAGTCCCATTTCCGGTTAAACCAGAAGTTGCTGTACAGGATGTTTGACAGTTAGCGCCTCTATTATTAAAAATAACCAGTGCAAACCTTATGCATATTATTTTAAATAATACGTTTAAATGGCGTTGTTCAAATTAAACACCCTATATATTTGTGCATGTTCGTATGCTCAAACAGTAATAATCAAATACATTGTGATCAATCTGGTTTTATATAATGTGGAACTGGGAACTATTTTGGCTTTGCTGTTTGTTCCCCAAATTAAATTTAAATAAAATTAAAATTACAGTGAACTGTTTTATCGGTCTTCTAAGCAAATGTCAGTGTGACTTGGGACCCAAGATGGTTGACTATGGTTGACTAGTCAGCTACTATAATACGAGGGGAGATTTTTAAGTTCGTGGAATGAGACAGAAGGAGGCGGCCATTTTTATTTCTCTTTTGTAATTAATGCCCTTTTTTATTTACAAGCATACACTAAAAATTGTATGCAATTATATCAAGAAGTTTAGTCGCAATCAACAAAATGATAATTTTGAATTTTGGATTTTTGAATTTTGTCGAATTTTTTTTTTAATTCGACCTATTATCAACCAAATAGTCACAGGAGATGAATCTTGGGTCTACTTTTATGATTTTAATCGAAGCAGGGATCTATGGAGTGATATTTTAAGGGTGGTCCATCATAAAAAATTGAATTTGAAGAAAGTTTCGTCTTCTGCTGGAAAAGTGATGACAACAATCTTTTAGGATTCTGAGGGAATTCTTATAATTGATTGCAAAAATAAAGGTACCACCATAACAAGGGCATACTATGCTGATAGTTTACATCGATTAATAGGAAAAATTAAACCAAAAAGGGGAGGAAAATTGACCAAATTTAAAAGTTACTGACAAACAATGCACCTGTTCACAAGGTAAACGTTGTGATGAGTGCCGTGACGTCATGCAGTTTCGAAGAAATTGTTCATCCACCCTAAAGTACAGATTTGGCACTAAATTATTATTACCAATTTCCAAATTTGAAATAAAAACTTGATGGAAGGCATTTCGACATCGATGAATCGCATTTTACAAGCAAATATAAAATGATTTTTTTGAAGGTTTACAAAAATTAATTCACAGAAGTTCATGAATATGAAGAAATTCATATTCGAGAAGATTTTATTGTACAATAAAATAATAAAAAAAAATTATTTACGTTTCTTTCTACCCCATTCCGCGAACTTAAAAATCTCCCCTCGTAGTTGTAGTCTGAAGGTGTGACGTCAAGAAAAAAAATTGAAAAGCGTCAAATTGTGACTTTTTATAAAGATTTTTTTTCTAAAATCGATAATAAAACCTCTGGCATCAACGTTCCGTACTTTTTATTCACACTGTATAATAATTTAGTAATAACGGTCATAACGGGCTTTCCAGACCAGAGTGTAAATGCCACAAATTTTTATCTACGTCAATTTTCCACTTGCTCCATCAAATAATTAACGAAAAGCCAAACAAAACAACAACTTGCAAGTATAATGAAATTTTTAATAAATTGTAAAAAATATTGCTTGGATTTATGAGATTTTATTATTCAAATTGATTTAATTAAGTTGAAGGATAGTAACTTGTCTTTTTATAATTTTTTATATTGAAAGTGGTTTTAATTTTTGTGTCAACTAATTTGTAAAATCCTAAATATAAACTCTGATGATGCTATTAAACTTAAGAGGTTTCCAAATATTAAAAATTTACAGGGTGCCCCAAAAGTATTTTTAAAGTATGCAATAATATAATCCGATCTACATCTGGAGGACACATCCATCGCGGTGGCGATAACTGAACTTTTTCGTACGTCTTAAATTTAGTGCCATTTTCGGTTAAACCAGAAGTTGCTATACCGGGTGTCCCACTTAGCATGCTCACCATGGGGATCTCGTAAACTGTAAGAGATACGAAGTCGGTTAAATGACACCAAATGTAGCCTCTTTCATGGCCAACTCGATCCTACTTATGTTTTTTGAAAAATATTATTAGCACTCTAGATATTTAGAAAAAACTGAAAAAGTTGATTTTCTTTAAATGCCTATAACTTTTTTATTAATCAAAAGAATTTCAATTTTTAAAAAAGGGATAATAGGCACTACTAAAACCAATAAACTTAATAAACAAAAGAATTTTTTTATAAGGCCATTTTGGAGATATGATGCAAAGTTACATTTTTTTAAATACAAACCTAACCTCAATTTTATGTTGTTGCAAAGTTCATTTCTTTCTATTTTCAAAAATATACGTTTTTAAATTTTTTAATTTTTTTAGTTTTTTAGTATTTTTTTTACACTTTTTTTGATATTCTTTTGTTTAATTCAATTGTTTTTTTTATTCGATTGTTTCAAGAAATATTTGATTAAAAAATTTTTTTTAACATTAGATAGAGTAGATTCCCAATAACGCCCCATTTAAAAATATATAAGGTTTGTGTAGATTATTTTTAATATTAAAGGCACTATAGGGCTCGACCCTAACGGTCAGACATCCTGTATAAAGTTTTTAATTGTTTTTTTTGTACTTTAAAATTACTATTTATAACTTCTTTTATTTTCACACCATTAGTTTTTATTAAAAAGTCATATTTTATTGAACTAGAGTAAAAAACCACAAATACCAACATTCTTCTAACTTCACAACAAAAATGTTTGTCATAAATCAACATTTCTTGCAACACAGAATTTTTTTAATGTTTGTACAGTTTCTCATAACTGGAGAGGAGTACAAGAGACCTTGTTATAAGAAAATTTATATGAGTATGAATGTGAATATGCAAAAATATACAGGGTCTTCTACTGTAAATAACAAAGTTAGGTTAAGTACATCTTAAACTAAACACTTTGTATATTCATAAATATTTTTAAATTATAGAGCATGTCATCAATAGCACCTTTTGTAGTCTTTTAAAATTAAAAGATTTAAGTATAAAGAAATAAAATTAAAAGAGCTCGATTTAGACTTAATAGGTCCATCGCTCAAACTCACCCTATATATTTAGATTTGTTATAAATAAGTAAGGTTATAGGTTGCACTTTAAATGAAAAACTATTAAATTTCTTTTGGGGCCACATCTCCTGGGTTAAGAGAACAGTTAAAATAAAGTTTGATGGTCGAATGATCGTAGGTTCGATTCATAAGAACACCTATTTTGATTATTATCAATTTTAGTTCAAAAGGTATTTTATATTATTTTTAGTTGGATGTGAAAATTTATTTTAAAAAAACTAGTCCTGTTATGGCTTATAGTTACATCGGCATTTCTCTTCTTCAAATTTTAGAAACATTTAACCAAATTGCATTTTTGACAGTATAAACTATACTGAGCGGGTCCACTTCTAAAGGAATTACAGTCTTACTGTTAAGAGTAAATTTATAATTTTTTAATAACATTGCAAGAGCAATTCTCATTTGTTGTTTTGCGAATCCGAGACCTGCAAAAAACAAAATTTTCAAACTTTTGTTAAATAATTGAAAAAGAGCTACCTAAGCAATGTCGTGGTCCTTCTCCAAATGGCAAATAAGTGCCTGGTGTAATTTTAGATTTGTTTTCTTCACTGAATCGATCGGGATCGAATTTTTCAGGATCTGGATAAAAGTCAGGATCAAGATGTATTCCCAAGGCCGGAATTAAAACCGTGGTATCCTTTTCGACGGTGCAGTTTGTACCTGGTACAGGGTAATCGGCTACACACTTTCTAAACAAAACAGGGAGTACGGGATATTTCCTTAATGTTTCTGAAATAAACACATTCTAAATTTATAAGGTCGAGTATCAAAAAAACTTACCAGCAATAACCTGCTTCATGTATTTCATATTGAAAATAGATTCGTCTGTAAATTGGTCACCGTTATCTTGCAATACTCGTTTGATTTCATCTCTCGTCTTTTCTTGAACGTCTTCATTTATAGCCAATTCGTATAAGCAAAACATCAATACCGTTGCAGCTGTATCTTGACCGGCAAGAAAAAAGAATAACAGCTGTGCAGCCTTTTCATCCAAAGTTAGTCCTTGTGTGGTTTTGTTAGAATCTGCACTATCTTCAGTCTCATTTCCTAAATCCATCAATATTTGCAAAAAATCGTTGCGCTTTATATTATTTTTTTGCCGATTCTCTATAGTTGCCTTAGTTATATTTGTAAAAAATTCTGTTACTTCAGGAAGAAAAAATTTAAACCCTAGCCTTTTTGCAATATTCGGATAACAAAACCCAAATATAATTCTAGTTACTTGTAACATCGTAAGGTTAAGAGCCATGAGACCAAATTTCATTAAATCCGAATTTGGATTTTCGAAAGCATTACATTCGACGCCCAAAGCACAACTACCGATAGTGTTTGTTGCAAATAATTTCATAACTTCTCCAACATCAACAGGTTCTGGAGATGCACTCAAGCGATCCATTTCTCGTTTTAAATCTTCTACACAATTCACAAAAGTAGGAAACATCATTTTTAATTTTCCCGATGAAAAAGATGGATTTAATTTTGCCCGTAATTTTTTCCACTTGTCTCCATTAATTGAAAACAAGTGAGCACTTAAAGGGTCGTCGATTTCATTATAATAAATACTTCTGTCTGCAAAATAGTGGAAATCTTTAATCATAATATTTTTGATTATTTGGATGTCTACAGGAACATACATCGGTGTCCAAAATGCAAAGATGCCAAAATGTTTGTAACCAGAGCGTTTTGCAATTGCGTAGCGTTGCAGACTATTTTCTATATAACTTTCTTTTTGTAAGAAAACTTTGCCCATGGTACCACATGGTATCGTTGGATTTTCATATGGAATACCTTTATTTTTCCAATAACGAAATTTAAGTTTGAAAAACACTATGAATCCCAAAAAGAACGTAATGAGCACTGCTGAACAACTTAGAAGCATTTTTAATTGAAATTATTATCTAAACAATTAAATCGATACTTTACTAAAACAACTTGGCGGTATAATGAAATTTTTAATAAATTGTAAACAAATATTGCAGGTATCTTTGAGGCTTTATTATTCAAATTGATTTAATGAAGTTCAAGGATAATAACTTGTCATTTTATATTATGAAGGAAGTCCCCATTTTTTTGTCAACTAGTTTGTAAAATTCTAAATAAAAACCCTGATAATAATAAATCGTAGGTGTCCAAATATTAAAAATATACACCCTGTCCCAAAAATATTTTTAAATTATCCAATATCCGATCTACAAAATACTCTTACCTGGACGCCACGTCCATTCCGGTGGCCAAAACTGAACTTTTTCGTACGTCTTAAATTTAGTGCCATTTACGGTTTAACCAGAAGTGGCTGATCGTAAGGGTCCAGCCTTTTAGCGCCTTTATTATTAAAAATGGCATGTTATTAGGCATCTAATTCTTAACACAAAAATATATTTGCACATGCGCCTTGATTTCTAATTGTCAAGCTTTTATTTTAAATAGAACACACTGTATATTTTTGCATGTTCGTATTCTCTATAACATTCTCCAAAACTAACCGTTCTGAAGATATTGTTACTTCAATGACGAACTAGAGTCGACTTTGAAGTCTATAGATGCCTGGACTGTAACCAAAATTTTTCAAATTTGTTTGTTCCACCGATTATTAATAATAGTCGACTTCCAAAATACGTTCTAAAACTTAAAAAACAAGCCCGGTGTTATACAGAGTGATTACTTGACGCGAAATGTAATTTTTCTCCAAAATTTTTAAATGGGACACTCTAAAATATATAGGATGTTCTATTGGAAAAATCGTAACAAATTACGAAATTACATACTTTTATGAACTTAGTATCACTGCATTGGTCTAGCAATCCAAATCTGTAAAAATGTATAGGTTGTTCCATTTAAAAAATTCGATAGAAATGATATTTCACATAAAGGAATAATACTCTGTATAGCATTACTTTTTTTTGGAAAAGTTTAACACGGATGGCGAAATTGAGAATTTGGGGGCGCTTCTGCAAAATGCAGATTGAAGTTCTTAACCATTCCCGTTAATAATAATTTTATTTAACCACGAATAGATTTTAAACGAATAAACGATGTTTCTGGGGTCTTTTCTATCTCGGGACGATCAGGCAACGCGGGCCCTGCGGGCCCCTTATTTACGCAACTGTCTAACACGTATTTTGTAAGTCAACTTTTATGAATAGACGGTGGTATAAACATGATAAAAAATCTTGCTTCAGCTCTAGCATCTTGGCTCCAAAGGTGATTCCGAGTGATTCTATTCCAACGTTGAGTGACAATATCTACAAAACGCTTAGTGCTAGGTACAGTCAGCCTCATAATTAATGGCCACCCAGGCTATAAGCAAGCCTAGCACGAACTGTGGATGAAACCATCATAACATCCCTACTTAATTTGAGGGGTAACTTTATTTTGCCAACAAGTAGTAAATCAACAACCTCTCCTTCTGCGCTTGTGTCGTTGATGGCTAATAAATACCCTAGTTATACGCCAGGGTGGCCAATAATTGTGAGCCTGTACATAAAACATAATATAGTTTTTATTTTAGATGTTAAGGGGCATTCAAATATTCAAAAATATACAGATCAAATTTCCTTTTTGGTTTGAATTTAAAAATTTGAATTTTTTTCCAATTGTCTCTTAGATGAACTATTAAATAAATAAGGAAAAATCAATTTTGGCTTAAATGCGCTAAAATACACCCAAAATAACCCTCTTAGTTTTGGACACCCTGTATAATTTTATTTTAAAGCTTATTTTTCCGATGAAATTGTTTTAAAGTGGCGAAAATCAAATTTCATACAAATCGATTTAGTAGTTTTTTACTCCACACCTTCGATTTAGATCAACTTTTTATGAGATTGAAAATTTATTTTCACCTTTTTCGTTTGACACTGCAATGCATGGGTCGTGGAAAACCTCAAGGATTTGTTTTTTGTTCACATTTATATTTTTTGCTTTCTTGTTTTAGTAAAAATCTCTCAAAAGGATTTTTTTTAATATTTAATTTCATATACAGTCGGTGTACTATAAATCTTGATTAATTTAGTTCGACATTAAATTTAATAAAGTACGTATGCCTCTGTTTTTAGAGTCACTCTGTATAAATCATCCTGAAGCTACTATAAACCAAAATTACTAAAATACCACCCCCAATTACAACCACCACTTTGCCCATTAATTTTTAATTGTTTTATAATACTTTTTAGGGTTCTACGACAATGTGCAATTACAGAAATTAATTCAAGAACATTTTACGAGCTTCCATATTTAAAAACGCTGTAAGTGAATTTTATTACACTTTGTGAATAATTAAAAAATTAATTATTAAAATTTTCAGCCACTTGGATTCCAACGATTTGCAATACTTTCCTGCAGAAGTTTTTCCAAAATCAAATCAACTACATACACTGTAAGTTTGTTTTTGTTTTAATTTTTTTTCCACATAAAAACAAAATTTTACAACTGTAAAAACTTTTCACGTGAAAATTTTCTCGCGAAAAACTTTTAATTTTCCAATTTTCATTTTTATTTACAATAACGAAACACAATTTAAATTTTTATCTTTTGGATGAAAAAAAATAGTAAATTTGATTAGTTTGTAACTTTTATTTTCAAATAGCTGACCAAGTTTCGCCAAACTTTTCGCATTGTGTGTGATAGTGCATATCTCTAGAGGAAAAAACACTTTATTAACGTAACAGACCAAGTAATAGAAACACTAAAAGAAAACTTTTCTCGTGTTTTTACATTATCTAAAAGGAAAAATTTTTATTAACTCTAAATTAATTTGCATTTAAAACAAAGACACCCCAAATTTAGTTTAAGGATAGTTTTAGAATTATTTTTGAAAAAATTTACATAGATTAGGTGTTGTCCTAAAACAACTAAAACAATTAAACAAAATTTATTAAACGTTCCACCAATGACGTTCATTACGTTTTACGCTTTAAACGACCTCAAATTTATCTCTCAACATCTTTGTTTTCAAATTACTAAATATAACAAAGCGATAAGTATCTATCACGTTAAAATTTCATCCCCTATTTTTAGATAATTTAATTAAGACGTAATCTAATGCGTTTAAGAAATTAGTGCGAAAAATTAAGAAAATAAATATTTACCAACACTCAAATAACATTATTTAATTTTTTCTCCGGAGTATCCAATTACTTACATCCACGATACTATCATTTACTTCACTATCTATTGATTTGATGTTGTGAAGGCTCTTTTACGTATTCTAGTTTCTCAACAAAGACGGAAAGTATTCGTGCAGAAATCATTTTAAATAAACATCAAACTTTCGATCTTCATGGGCGCATTCTTACATTGAGATTAGTGTGGAACGATGTGGTTCCTGACTAGACCCCTCTGGGTCTATTGTACTCCCTCTGTGTTTCTACGAACTGGTATGCTACCATAGATCTAACCCTGAGACTTTAAGAAGGATCAAACTTCCTTTATTGGTATCGCTCCTTTGGATGTACGTATAACTACCAGGAGCTGCCAATGTTTACAGTTCTAGCACTGAGACTTTTAAAAAGGTCTCACTTCTAGTTACAGTTTATTGGACCTTGTTTATTATTATCATCAAGGGGCAAGAAACTTTTTTGCACGTCCACCTTTTGGGTCCATTGCACTTCCTGAGTGTATCCAAGAGTATGAAGTGCCTATATATCTTACCCTCAAGCTTTAAGAAGTGTCAAGCTTTGCCTATGAGTTTTTCAAGACTTTTACTTTATGCTTACTTTTTTTTTGGGTTTTTGTACAAACTCCCTGTACATTTCCAAGAGTTGCAGTTGTTTACAACAGTTCTAGCCCTGAGATTTTTAAAAAGGTCTCGCTTCTAGTTACAGTTTATTGGACATTGTTTATTATTATCAAGGGACAAGAAACTTTTTTGCACGTCGACCTTTTGGGTTCATTGCACTTTCTGAGTGTATCCAAGAGTATGAAGTGCCTATATATCTTACCCTCAAGCTTTAAGAAGTGTCAAGCTTTGCCTATGAGTTTTTCAAGACTTTTACTTTATGCTTACTTTTTTTTGGGTTTTTGTACAAACTCCCTGTACATTTCCAAGAGTTGCAGTTGTTTACAACAGTTCTAGCCCTGAGATTTTTAAAAAGGTCTCGCTTCTAGTTACAGTTTATTGGACATTGTTTATTATTATCAAGGGGCAAGAAACTTTTTTGCACGTCGACCTTTTGGGTCCATTGCACTTTCTGAGTGTATCCAAGAGTATGAAGTGCCTATATATCTTACCCTCAAGCTTTAAGAAGTGTCAAGCTTTGCCTATGAGTTTTTCAAGACTTTTACTTTATGCTTACTTTTTTTTGGGTTTTTGTACAAACTCCCTGTACATTTCCAAGAGTTGCAGTTGTTTACAACAGTTCTAGCCCTGAGATTTTTAAAAAGGTCTCGCTTCTAGTTACAGTTTATTGGACATTGTTTATTATTATCAAGGGGCAAGAAACTTTTTTGCACGTCGACCTTTTGGGTCCATTGCACTTTCTGAGTGTATCCAAGAGTATGAAGTGCCTATATATCTTACCCTCAAGCTTTAAGAAGTGTCAAGCTTTGCCTATGAGTTTTTCAAGACTTTTACTTTATGCTTACTTTTTTTTGGGTTTTGTACAAACTCCCTGTACATTTCCAAGAGTTGCAGTTGTTTACAACAGTTCTAGCCCTGAGATTTTTAAAAAGGTCTCGCTTCTAGTTACAGTTTATTGGACATTGTTTATTATTATCAAGGGGCAAGAAACTTTTTTGCACGTCGACCTTTTGGGTCCATTGCACTTTCTGAGTGTATCCAAGAGTATGAAGTGCCTATATATCTTACCCTCAAGCTTTAAGAAGTGTCAAGCTTTGCCTATGAGTTTTTCAAGACTTTTACTTTATGCTTACTTTTTTTTGGGTTTTTGTACAAACTCCCTGTACATTTCCAAGAGTTGCAGTTGTTTACAACAGTTCTAGCCCTGAGATTTTTAAAAAGGTCTCGCTTCTAGTTACAGTTTATTGGACATTGTTTATTATTATCAAGGGGCAAGAAACTTTTTTGCACGTCGACCTTTTGGGTCCATTGCACTTTCTGAGTGTATCCAAGAGTATGAAGTGCCTATATATCTTACCCTCAAGCGTTAAGAAGTGTCAAGCTTTGCGTATAAGTTTTATAGACTTTTTCTTTATGCTTACTTTTCTTTTGGGCTTGGATTGGATTGGATTGCTAGCGGGAGGGCTGGCTTTTAGCCAGCTTACACTTAGGCCGCTTAATCGGGCCCATTGTGCATCCTCCCCAGAGGCGCCTCCTTCTTCGTCACTCCTCGAGCCATTCCAACTTTAAGATGAACTCGAGCAGCTTGGCGGGTGGAGTGTCTCTGATTCTGACCATATCCAGCCAGTAGTCATCAAGTATGGATCCTCTAGTTGATGTTACCGCAGGGCACGAGCAAAGCACTGCTCTGCAGTTTCATCTTCTTGATTACAGCCTCTGCATCTAGGACTATTGATCAGTACCAGAGTGTGGAGGTGTTTGTTTAGCTTACAATGTCCTGTAACGATGCCCGTGAGTACTCGCAGGTGTAATCGAGACAGGTTGAGGTAGTATTTTGCGCGTCGTATCGAAGGAGCAGCAATTGCTGTTTTGCCTTGTCTACAGCCCGTTGCTTTCGTCCACATATGTTTATGTGAGGTTAATGTTTTTTGTTTTATAAGACTATTGAGAGTGCTGACCGCCAGAGTCAGGGTCGGTTCCGGCCCATTCGGGTAGGAGCCCGAGCCCTGCCTTACCAGCTCATCTGCCCTCTCATTGCCTTCGTTACCTTGGTGCCCTTTGATCCAGCAGATTTCAAGAGCATTATTCGTCGAAATGTTATTTAGTGCTGCTATGCAGTCCGAGACCAGCTTCGAAGTTATTCTGTGGCGGTTCAGGGCCGCGATAGCAGCCCTACTGTCCGACAATATCTGTATGTGTTGCCTGTTACTAGACTCTCTTTTACCATTTTGGCACTTTCTAGTATGCCATTAAGTTCAGCTTGGAAGACCGAGGTGAATTTTCCTAATGGTATACTGATATTTATTTCTAGTTCAGGGGAGAAAATTCCTGTCCCTGCGCCAGATTCAGTTTTTGATCCATCGGTAAAGATGTGGATATCAGCAGTACCGGGGTCTCGTGTGGTTAACAAACTTACAAACCTGTTGTTAAATATGTATTTTGGTGAGATACGGTCAGATCTGATATCTAGTAGAGGCAGTTTTTTAGAACTGACCTCTATTATGTTCGTATGACCTGTAATCCCTCGTCTGGTTGTCCACAGCCCTAAATCACGCAGTCTTAGAGCCGACCTCAGTGCCATTTCCTCCACGTGTAAGTCAAGTGGAGGCAGACATAGAAGCGTCTCCATAGCTGTGGTGGGTGTGGTTCTCATAGCTCCAGTGATTGATAAGCGTGCTAATCTTTGCACTTGTCGGAGTTTGTTTTTTGCGGTGTTTAATGTGGTTCTGGGCCACCACACTATAGCCGCGTAGCTTAGCATAGGTCTAATAATTGTAGTCTACAGCCAGTAGATTATCTTTGGGGAGAGTCCCCAAGACTGCCCTACAGCTCTGCGACACTGCCAGAACGCGACCTTTGCTTTTTCCGCTTTGTTATCAAGGTGGCTTCTCCAGTCTAGCTTGTGATCAAGCGTGACACCCAGATACTTGACCTGATGAGCCAGACTTAGAGGAGTTCCGGATAGACTTGGAAATTTTTTTGGGCTTTTGTACAAACTCCCTGTACATTTCCAAGAGTTGCAGTTGTTTACAGTTCTAGCCTTGAGATTTTTAAAATCGTCTCACTTCTAGTTCCAGTTTTTGGACCTTGTTTATTGTAATCAAGGGACAAGAAACTTCTTTGCTTGTCTACCTTTTGGGCCCGCATTGTACTTCCTGAGTGTATCCAAGAGTATGAAGTGCCTATATATCTAACCTTCAAGCTTTAAGAAGTGCCAAGCTTTGCCTATGAGTTTTCTAGAATTTTTCTTTATGCTTACTTTTCTTTTGGGCTTTTGTACAAACTCCCTGTACATTTCCAAAAGTTGCACTCTTCACACATTTCCTTTGCACGTCGAGCTTTTGGGCCCATGGAACTTCCTGTGCGCATCCAAGAGTTTGATGTGCCTATATATCTAACACTCAAGCTATATGAAGTGTCAAGCTTCGAATTTGAGTTTTATAGACTTTTATTTCATTGTCATCAGTCCTTTGTATCTATGGTACTGCCTTCACACTTTCAGGAGTGGTCAATTAATAGTCGTAGTTCAATCCCTGAGGATTTAAGAAATCTATAACTCTAAATTCAGATTTTAAGGACTTTTTTATGGATTTTAAAGGGCAACAAAAAATGGTCTTCTTTTAAAATACCTGGGGCAATAATGGACTTTATAAGGGATCTAAAGCTTCTCAAGAGAGTTGCAAGCTTTATAATAAAACACTAAAGCTATTTTTCGCATCCAGTGTCAACTCTGCATAGTGTAACTATAAAATTGCAACAACTGAATTGGAGCAAAATAAAACATGTAAAATTTAAATCTTTTTAACCACCTTTTAGTTTGCAGAAGAACGTAATGTGATTCGTTCATTATGTATCGGTTTGACGCCGAGTTGAAATAAAGATCAATTCCTTTTTAGCAGACCAAAAAAATCGTAATTAAATTCGTCTCTCTTCTTTCTTTTGCAGACTTTTACATCGAAATGAACTAACTCGCATCGACGTCGAAGCATTTAAATACTTGAACAAACTAATTGAACTGTAAGTGTTTTATTAAGTCGACTAATTTGGATATTAATTAATTCTTTTTTAATTTGCAGCGATTTGAGTTACAATCATTTAACAGAAATTCAAAGGGAGCTCATTCAACCTTTAATTAATTTGGAAATATTGTAAGTAAAATATTGTATTTCTCTCGACCTTTCGTCTTTTTTTTTCGTATAAAATCGATTTGTTCTTTAAAATTTATTATCATATAAAGTACTTGTTATATCACCATTAATGATGTCTTTTTTTCTTCTTTACTTTTGTGATATCATTTCGTTTTTATTATACGTCTGATGATGGATGTAATTGAGAATTTTTATAAACACTAAAAATGCTGTCTTTTATGTCTTTTTGTGTAAGAAATTGCTTTTTTATAAATTTTAAAAATGTACAAGGTATTTGATGAGCAGTTAGACTTATTTTAAGTAGGTAGCCAATTTTTCACTGAGCAATAAAACGATAAGTGGGTGATGGAAACGCGTCCAAACATTTCCAACTGGCTTGTTCGATTGGAATATGTAGTAGAGAAGAGAAATGAAATGAATGGCAGCCATTAGACAATTTTAGGGAGTTTCAAACAAATTGACAGTAATAGAGACTAAAAACGACAGTCGGTCGAGTCAAGTCGTCTGTAAGTAACGCCTAATTTGATCAGACGTCCGAGCCGAAAACAACTTCAAGGACTGGAAAGATTTTGAGCCTATCAGCCACCAGAAAGGGTCAACAATCAAAAGTGACCTCTTGACCTGCACTTTCACCACAAACGTCTTAAAAATATGTTTTTTATATTTCGGTTCTGTAATGAAGCTATTACGACACCTAAAGTAATAGTAAAGTAATATCTGAAGGCGTGTCTGAAAAGTGTGGTCGAATTATTTTTTTCGGAGTTGGTACTATGTATTTTTTTAAGTGTTTTTTTTACTTTATCCGGGTCTGAACCGCTGACCTCGATAACGAGAGACCGTATTTGTATTAACCATAGAGGTAAAACCTAATACTACTGGAGTTTCGACTACCCCCACTTCTAAAAGGACTGTGTGCACGTCGTATTATGGTTATACCACGTTAAACATAATACAGCCTTATATCCTTTAAAGAGTGGGGAAAACACGTTGTACTGTTCAATCAAGTCGGACGGTTTACTAGAGTAGCTTCTCTAGTGTTATTATAGGTTTACCTCTATGGTATCAACTAAGGTATACTGGAGTTTCACCAATTTTAAGTTCAAAAACTGTGCTGTATGTGTGGTTTTATAGATTTAAATTTTAAATTTTAATTTGAAAGAAATTGATTAACTGGCAAAAACTTGTGAAACGAGTAAACGACGCCAAACTTTTATTTGTTCAAAAATGTGACATTAACATGCGATAAATATCAATAAAGAAACAAAATAAACCTTATTTTTGTATATTAAAATTTTAAAGAATTTTTATATACGTTTTTATTTAATTTTTATTTCAATTCAATAACATTTTGATGAAAAAAAATTAAGTTTAAACTTAGAAGTACCAACCAACAAAAAATAACTTCAATTATTAAATTTGAAATTTGTTACGATTTTGAATTAAAAAGCCGAAATATAAAAAATATTGTATGATATTTGTGTTAAAAGTGATTTTATTTTGTTCGTGGAGTTACTCTATTCGCTTCGCTCATTTCTTAATCTTCTCCACTCACAAAATAAAACGTCCCTTTTAACACGTATATCATAAACTACTACTATATTTATTTTTTGGTGGAAAATTGTGCAAGTGAAAATTTTACAATTAATACATAACTGTCTTATTTCCTACCATTGTAAAAGCTTTTATTTCCACCAAATAAATCTGTGTATATAGTAGATCGGAATGATAAAATAGTTTTACAGTCGCTTTATATCTACCACGAGGTAGAAAAGGTGGAAATTTAGTCTCATCAGGTAAGTAATCTCGAAGAACGTAATATCCCTGCAATTATTTACGTTAAAAAAAATTGGAAATTAAATGGAAAATTATTATTGACCTTTTTCCAAGGACAATTTGTAATGTTGGAATATTTTTTTAAATCGTCGATACCAAATTGTGCCAACTTAAATTCGTTACAAACATTAAAAGAAAAACTTATTGGAAAGCCTCTGTATTCGTTACTGTAAAACTTTTGCGCCTTAAAATTCATCTATAATATAAAAATAATTAATAATACGTTATAAAAAATAAAAATTTGAACAAACCTCAACGTTTGTATCTAAATCTTTAAGGAATTGAAATTGAGCGTACAAAGCCTTAGTCGTTCTATTAAAATGTTTAAAGCCGGAGTGACTATCTTTACTAAAATAGTTATAATTCAGATCTTCAAGGTATGAATTTTCTATAATTAAACGGTAATCGTTTTGTTTATACTAAAAAGAATTATTTTTCAATTTCTTACGAGCACACTTGAAATTTTATATCTGAAGTGAAAAGAGGCTTGAAAAGATTTCAACAAACTTGAACCCTGAACGTTTGTATCTAAATCTTTATAAGTAATGGACCGTAGAAAGCCTAAAGCCCCACATACAGGCTTGCCTTCCGGTTTGGAGCAGAGCGTTTGGCCTGTGCAGGCAAATTTTTTAAAGTGCGAAAATATAATTAGGATATTATGCAGGTTTTTACTCCGACCAGGCCTGTGCAGGCAAATTTAAGAGCTTAAAGTTGGACAGGCCAAGTCAAAGTCTGCGCAGGCCGCCTGAACGATGCCCAGACGCACCGGTTTTACAGGCCGCCTGTGCACAGTGCACAGGCCAAACCTGGTGTGTGGCGCGGCCTTAAGTGGTTCTATTAAGATGTTTGAATGTGAAGTTGCTATCTTTACCATAATAATTATAATTGGCATCTTCAAAGTACGCCTTTTTCATAATTAAACGGTAAGCTTTTCTTTTCTACTAAAAAGAATTATTTTTCAATTTCTTTCGAGCACACTTGAAATTTTATATCTGAAGTGAAATTTGCCTAAATTATTAACTTTGTGAGGGTTTTAAGGGTTGAAGATACCAGCAAAAATTGTAGGACTTTTTTCTGGTTATCTAGTAACTATAATATCTAAAAATCTATCTTTTAAACCATAACGATTATGACTTTTATATTATTTATTTATTTATTTATTACTACAGCCGTAGTTGATATTTCTCACATCATCAATTCATTAAAATAAATTTTTTAAAGCCAGAAAATATTGATTAAGTTCGACAATTATTGCGGGTAGCTTAAGACAAAAAGCTAAAAACTGTGCAATAAAGACCTCAACTACAGATAGCCGATAGAGAGCCTACATATTTCCGACATACGGCCTTCATTTAGTTGACAAATAGTCAAAGGCAGTTTTAAAGAGAGATTCATTACAAACAAAACGAAAATTTTTTGGTCCCGATCCGACCAGTACAAGTGAAATTATTCACAAAATAGTAAAACTGAAACTTTAAAAATCAAAATTTTACACTATAGTGAAAGAATAAGTGCCTTCCGGTCTAAATTGGGTTGAGACATTTTATAAACAAACTCACAGGAGTTTTCGACCGATTAAGAAGAAAAACAACGGATGTGGCCATACGAGGAACTTTTTCCTGCTGTATTTTTTTTGCATTTCTTTAAAAGTTTATAGTTCAAAATTTTCTTTAATGTATTTCATTTATAAGATATCAAATTAAATTTTATTAAAAAGGTAGGTATAATAGGAAAAAGTTCCTCGTATGGCCACATCCGTTGTTTTTATTTAGCTTTTAGTTTTAAAACCCTCACAAAGGTCATTTGTGTTCTACTGTACAATAAATTTTTGATTTTTGTACAGTTAACAGTCCACAATTTGCTAGTATACTATTATGATAAAGTAAATTTGGACAATTTGACTCCTCTTCAACATTCAAAAAATTTTAAAGACGTAAAATTAACTTATCAAAAGCGCATACTTAGTTGTAAATAAACTTCTGTATTTAGTAGCCTCCGAGCCGTATTTTAAATTTCATCTTTGTGTAATTATGACATTATGCCCATTAAATAAGATACTATAAATTGATACTTACAGCAGCTTGTGCTAAACGATATAAAATTAGAAAAACTACACATTTCATAGTCCAAAATGTACACATTTTGGTAAGAATAGTTTTAAAAACTAAATTTTATATTTAAAGACAAATGATATTTATACCATAAAACAACCTAATGGCTTTTTAATTCAAACAGCGGAACAAAAGAATTAAAAAATTTTTTTTTTATCTACATCAAAATATTTGCTGATGGTTCCGTGATTTTTATTTTCAAAAGAGCTCCTCTTTGAAAACTATTATTATTATATGAAAATTTCAAAATTGTATTGTATAACCAAAATATAAGGCTTTTCGTCCGAATCCAATCAATTTTTAAAATTGGTTCAAAATTGCCCACCTTTTGAAGCCAAAATTGATCAAAATTTTGAAATAAATTTTCTCAAAATCGACTTTGTACTTTTTTTTCATTTTCGGATATGTTATAGACATCGCTGTTCTCTATCGAATGCTGCACGTTTCATTAGTTAGAAATTTTTAAGAGCGGAGTTATGATTTTTTGAAAAGGAAAATTTCAAAAATTGATCAATTTTTTTGTAAATATTTGAAAATTGCTACATGTGGTTAGACCATCAATATCTATTATTTTACAAAATTTCCATTACAAACTTCTTCTGGTTTTAAAACGGAAATTAAAAAGCTTTTCGAAATACCCTGTATATTTTTGAATAGTTTAAATCTGTTATCTCTTGTTTCAGGTATCTCAACGCAAACAAACTTACTACAATTACATCTAACGTATTTCCAAAGATTCCACTGAGACGTCTATCTTTAGCTGAAAATTTTTTGGAAAACATTGAAATTAGAACATTTTCATCTATTCCTTTATTGGAAAATTTGTAAGTTTTAACTTTGTTTCTATATTGCTCTGTTCGAAAGTAGGAAAGTAGCGAAAATAAATGGTGTAAAGAACTCTTTACACAACGCGACAAATGGCAATAGAATTATTTTTATAAAAAATATATAAATTAGTTCGCTTTCAGAATAATGAAATAACAGGATATATTAACAATTAATTATTCAGGAAGAAAATGTATTATTTGCTCTCGTGGGATTGTGTAGCACGTGTAGCGCTAGACGCGAGTCCCACTCAGTAGACATTAGACAAGTATCACTTTCTTCTCTTATTTTGTAATACGAGTATACTACGAGGTTAAAACAGTAAGTAGGTAGGTATGCTGCACAGGTAAAGCATTAGTCGCATTCGCCGGACGTTACAGTTTCCAAATCGCTCGGTGATGTACCGGTGCTTTGAGAACGTATTGCAGAGCGGTTGCCATTTTATCGAGCGTGTTTCATTTGGGTTATGTTGAACTATTTTGATGCCTGCTCACTTGATAAAATTAACACACGATAGAATCGCTAGGGATGTAGCATTTGCATCGATATCCGTTTGCGCTACGTCCGCTGAATGCGGCCATTGATTTAAATGCCTTTCTGTGAGTCTGTCTGTAGGTCTTCAACTCTTCAGTTAGTCAGGTTATTCGTGAGCCCGTCTACCATTCTCTTTTCTCTTTCCATGTCCGTCTGTCTATCTGTATATTTTAGAGGTGAACTACTGATAGAGGCTTGCGCTGAATAATACCTTGCAACTACTTTTTATTTGAATTGAACGAACTGATTAATTTAAAAGAATGTTAAAACACAATTAAATTTTATTTCTTTTTAATTGATTAAAAATACTTTTTGTTCGCAATTTTAAGACCGGGTCACAAAATAAGGGAAGAATTTTCAAGGTCAGAGCTTTCGTTCACGGTAAATTTGCTACAATTAAAATTAATAAATTAAATTCGATTGTTACATTCGAAAAGTAAATACAATAAAAATAAGTAAATAAAATAAAAGAAAATGTTTCATTATTGTATTAAAAAGCGTAGGTAGGTGATGGTACTTTTAGGGTTTTAACAGACGTAAGATTTTACCTTGATTTGTCTGAAATCTACGCAATTAAACAAATGGATGATAATTTGACTAAAGTGTGTAAAATTTTTTTACAAAAATTAATTATAAAAGTGCTTTTTGAACTACTAAAAATAATGGTCGTTTCACACGAGTAGTAGCGCCGAGCAAAATTGCCAAAATAAATTTGACTTAACCTAATCAAATTACGATTTTTAGATATTTAAACCCTACAGTGATCGCGCATCGAAATGTAGCGGCAGTGCTCGCTGCCTGGCAAAATGGCAATCGAAAACTTTAAAGCTGATATTGTGTTGTATTGTACTCAGGGGTCGATTAGCTTCTAATCCTTATAAAACTGCGACCAGTGTTGATCTTTTGTTCTAACCCTACTCGTATTTATGTTCTCCAGAATTCAATCTTGTCGGCGAAGCATCGAGTGTTTCTGAAAAGTTTGCTTTTCACTTCTTCAGGCATCAATTGAGACCGTTCTAAGTGTTTCGGCCTAAGCCGAGCCAATGCATTGCAACTGCAGAGAATGTATTTGGCGGATTCGATCTCAGATTCACAGAGTCTGCATATGTCACTGTCCTGCAGTCCCAGTTTCTTGAGGTGGTACCTCACCGGGCAGTGTCCAGTAAACAGACACGTGATGAGTCTGATTTCGTTCTTTGAAAATAGAAGAAGCTTTTTAACATTCGTGGTCGAGTACTCAATGAATTTCTTTGACTGTCTTTGTCCTGGTGCGTTTTTGCACTGAGAATTTTGTTCCTAGTTTCCCATTTTTTGGATCTTCGCTCTTCTGTGTTCTAGATAGTCCACAGAATGATTCGGGTCCAATCGGGAGGGCTTTTGAGCCTGTTCTCGCTAATTCATCAGCTATTTCGTTTCTTTTAATTCCCTCGTGACCCGGCACCCAATGAAGAACAACTTTGTTGACTTTTGCTAGAGTTTTGAGGGATTGTCTGCATTCCCAAGTGGATAAAGACTCAAAGCTATTGGCTTTGACTGCTTTTATCGCAGCTTGGTTGTCAGACATTATGTAGACTTTTGCCCCTTAAATTCATTCGTAGGCATTCTCGGTCACATAGATCTATTGCAAGAGTTTGCATAATTATGGGGTAGGTTCCTAAGGCCATTAATGCCTTATATTTTGCGTCATATACCTGTTTCTTGCTCAGTTTTAGATCCATCTGAATACCAGATAAAGGAGTTTGGTTCCAGCTGTATTGATTGACTTCTAACCGTGTTGCGGTTCTGAATAACCACCTCGAACAGTGTCTGGAAGTCGAACACTCTTGGAATGACATCCAAGAGTATTTCAAACAACTCTGGCTGTAAAAAGTCCATGATCTTTAGAAGACCTGTTCTGTCACTCAGTTTGAATTTCTTGCTCTGTGCAATTTTTATGGCGGTTTAAAGACTCTTCCCCTGTAGGTGAAGGGGTGGTAGGTCTAAAAGTACCTCCATAGCTGTAGTCGGAGTTGTGCTCATAGCCCTTGTGATACCCAAACACGCTAGTCGTTGCAATTTCTACAACTTACCTTGTGCTGTGATTTTATTTGTTTGTGTTCACTACACGAACGAAGCGTATGTGACTTTGGCTTTAGCCCCCATGTCTTTCCTAAGAGTTTGCGGCACGCCCAAAAGGCCTCACTTGCTTTGGAAAGAGTTTTTTTCTATATAATGTTTCCAGTTGAGTTTAGCATCTAGAGTTACCCCTAGATACTTTACCACTTTGGAAAACTGTATTGATAGTCCCTGTAGCTCTGGAACTATTAAAGTTAGCTTCCTGCGCTTAGTGAAGGCAAAATGGCAGACGCATACTTTAAAGGTGATCATCGTCCAATAATTTTGTTTCTGAAAATATGATAATTTTCTTTCACAAGGAGCTTTTCATAGACGTTATCGACGTCACCGGCGTGCTATTGAACAATAAAATATCGATAAGTGGGCAGAGGACATTAAAAGAGTAATTGGCTTACTAAACAACAAGATTATGAGTTTTCACTATTCTTGTGTTCATTTGGCAATAAAATTTTTGCGAAAAACTTAATAAATCGATGGATGAAACGTATGGCACGTAATAAAACTAACACAATTTGCAATTTACTGTAAATACCAACAGGAGTAATAACAAATTTTATTACTACGTGCTGTGGAGCAATTAACTTATAAAAATTCCATTAATTAAACAATTTTTTTCAACACTTGACAACAGAGGCAACTCATCTGTTCTTTTTCGGAAAAATGTGTATCACTTTCCCTTCCATTTTCCTTAAATTCCCTTACTTTTAATTTAATTTAGAATTATCGTTGCACGCGTAAACGATTTGAAACTAAAGGAAAATTAACTTTTATATTGTGAATAAAAGAAATAAACTTTGTCCAATAAAAGGGATCTTTATTAGTTTTACATTTAGACAAATATTTGTCCTTTTATTTTTATTAAAATCAGCTCTGAAGGGCACTAGCAAAATAAAAAAAGTAAAAAAAATTCTTTTATTTTTAGATTTCTCACCGATAACAAAATAAGATATTTGTCCAATGGAACATTTTTTGGACTCAATCAACTCGTTTCGCTGTAAGTATTTTTGTTACACTAGTAATGCCCGGTTGTATAAAAGAGAATTATATTTTAATCCGAGAATTATACTTATAGTCCTTTGATGTGACAACGTTACACAATGTAATGTCAAAATTTGACGTTTGTAAATATATATTAAAATCTGTGGTTAAGCTCTTTTTGTGTGGAATTAAGGAAACCAGACATATGTCAAATCAAATGTAATATGGTCGTTGCGTTGGTGGGAATGACACCGACCACGTGGCCACATTGCACATATGCACATTTGTTATTAGTATATTTATCACATGCACAAAAATATTGTAGTGCGGAACTTTGTGTTGCCAGCAAGTTCCCACCACCCGTCATATTTTGTCACGTGGTTTGGATTCCCTGATTTTTTAAACAGTTTGCTAGCGAATCTATTTTGTCAAACTTTAACATTTCGTTTATTTATTTATTGTACCTATAACGTTAACGTTACGATATATAAGGATTATAAATTTAATTCTCGGATTAAAGCATAATTCTCTTTTATGCAACCGGGCATAAAACTGAAAAATTTACACAAGTTTATAGTACGAAGTACAGTTTGGTGACAGCTACATAAAAGAGCACATACTTCACGTATTTACAAATCTTCCTGAGATTCAGGCGCGGATTGGCAAGAGACGCGGAGCGCTACAGCCTCCCGGGCCCCTGAAGTTATGGCAAATCCGAGCTTTCTCTCGAAATTAATAATTAAAAAATTCCGGCATTTCCACTTTTGTACAGGGTAATACCCTATACTGGCGAGAAATTTGAACCACCCTGTACCTTCATTCAAGCGTTTTGTCATATAATATTGAACGATCACCTACTTTTACAAAAAATGAACAAATTTTAATACAAAAACCTTCAACCTGTCACTACGTTGTAAAAAATTAAGTGACCTCGATGTTCTCCACACATGTAAATTTCTTAAAACAAGGCAAAAGTGAGAGTATTAAATTTAGCGTTTTAGGAGAAAAAAAATATTTTTTTAAACGTAAAGTAAATAAAATTGTGGAAATAGGTACATAACAAATTATTACATAACGTAAACATTATACCTCTTGTCGAATAAAAGTTGTCTGCAATGTTTTAATAAAATAAACCGAGGTGAAATATGTAGCAGCTCTTTCAAATTGTTTGGATAATTTGTAAATACCTACCCCAATAAAAGCAATAAACTTTTTTTAAACATCTCGTAAGTTAAAAAAAGTCTAAAAAATAACCAAAAATAATTTTTATGTCGCTCCACTTCTACAAGTGCACAAAATTAATTAATGCACATTTTTTCAGAAATTTACAAGGAAATGGTATTAAAACTATAGAGTTGGGTGTTTTTCAGGACGTTTATAACCTTACGTCGTTGTAAGTATAAATAATTATTATTCGAGTGCGCTTTAGATTGTTTCAAACTTGAATTTTCAGATATTTAAAGAACAACGCCATTAGGAAGGTGCCAAATAGTCTTTTTCAACCCTTAACGAAACTCCAATACATGTAAGTGTAACCAACCAAGTTAACGAAACTCTCAGACACTCAGACACATATCTTGGTGGCTTGAGGAAGGTGTTAAAAAGCTTTACAATAACTATATTTTCATTTCCCATACACCTTTTCAGTATTTTAGAAGGCCACTCCTTTAGTTTTTGAAAAAAACTTGGTCGTCAAAGCGTTCAGTTGGCACAAGACCACAGTCGGACTGAACCATTTAAGCCAGCCCTGGAAGCGATAGAACCAACCGAGTTGTGTTAGGTTAGACCATGAGATAAGGCCAAAGTGAAAATGGTTAGACATGAGCCAAGTAGGCGAGGTTAAAGGCTATACACTTGAAAACCTCTTAGTTCATTTTAGAGCCTTATATATGATTGCTTCAACTCATCAATACATCCTAAATTGCTTGAGAAACCTCTAGACGCTTAAAACCTTCAAGAACCTCCTTAAACGCGTGTCTTCAACAATTTTTTAAAGAGCTTTTAAAACATAATATTAACGCTGTAAAACCTTAAGAAACCTTGTGAAACAATTTAAATTTACAAGAACTTACTAGAACGCTTGGAAACATTTGTTCTAGGACACTTTAAAAATTTCTAACCATTTTCAGGATCTTCCTAGTGCATTTTAAAGCCTTTTATAATTACTTCAACTCATTAACAACTTTTTAAAACGCTATAAAAACCTCTAGACCGATTAAAACCTTCACGAACCTCCTAAAAGAGTGGTATCGTTTGTTCATCGTTCAGATTTTAGGAATTTTCTTTCTCAAAAGCTCTGAAACGTTATAAAACGCTGTATAATCTTCAAGAACATTCTAGAGACCTTTAAAAAAATATATTAACGCTGTAAAACCTTACAAAACCTTGTGAAACGATTTAAATTTAAAAGAACTTTCTAGAACGCTTGGAAACGTGTGTTCTAGGACGCTTTAAAAATTTCTAACCACTATAAAATTTTCAGGATCTTCCTAGTGCATTTTAAAGCCTTTTATAATTATTTCAACTTATTAACAACTTTTTAATACGCTATAAAAACCTCTAGACCGATTAAAATCTTTACGAATCTCCTAAAAGAGTGGTATCGTTTGATAATCGTTCAGATTTTAGGAATTTTTTTTCTCAAAAGGTCTGAAACGTTATAAGACGCTGTATAATCTTCAAGAACTTTCTAAAGACCTCTAAAAAAATATATTAACGCTGTAAAACCTTACAAAACCTTGTGAAACGATTTAAAATTCGAAGAACTTTCTAGAACGCTTGGAAACAAGTGTTCTAGGACGCTTTAAAAATTTCTAACCACTTTAAAATTTTCAGGATCTTCCTAGTTAGTTTTAGAGCCTTTTATAATTGCTTCAACTCATCAACAACTTTTTAAAACGCTTGAAAAACCTCTAGAACGCTTAAAACCTTCAAGAACCTCCTAAAACGAATGGTATCGTTTGTCCATCGTTCAGATTTCAGGAATTTTCTTACTTAAAAGCTCTAAAACGTTTTGAAACACTGTGTAGTGTGTAATCTTCAAGAACTTTCTAAATACCTTTAAAAACATAATATTAACGCTGTAAAACCTTAAAAAACCTTGTGAAACTATTTAAATTTACAAGAACTTACAAGAACGCTTGGAAACATTTGTTCTAGGACGCTTTAAAAATTTCTAACCACTTTAAAATTTTCAGGATCATCCTAGTGCATTTTAGAGCCTTTTATAATTGCTTCAAGTCATTAACAACTTTTTAAAACGCTATATAGGATTAGGATTAGGATTGTTAGGGTGGAGGGTAAACCGAGGTTTACGCGCACTTAGGCCGCTTAATCGGGCCCATTGTGCTGCCTCCCTTTAGCGACCCCTTCTGACCCTTCAGTCCTTGATCCATCCCAACCTTTGGATGAATCCAAGGATACTGGAGGGTGAAGTGTCGCTGATACTGGCCATGTTAGGCCAGTATTCCCCTAACATGGATCCTCGAATTAGCGTTAACGCAGGGCAGTGACAAAGCACGTGTTCCATTGTTTCATCCGCTTCATTGCATCCTCTACATCTGGGGTTGTCAGCAACACCCATTCTGTATAGATGCTTGTTCAGTCGACAGTGTCCAGTGAGAGTGCCAGCGATGGCACGTAAGCTCTCACGAGACAACCGTAGGTAATAATTAGCGTACTTTTTAGATGGCGCTTTTATAGCTGCTTTGGCAAACCTGCAGCTGGTACAGTTAGCCCAACGTTTCCTATGGGCTATCAGCGTGTTACTTTTCAGTAGACTGTCGAGGGTGCTGACTGAGGGAGTGACAGAGGGCTCAGGGCCAATAGGCGAAATCGCCGAGCCCTCCCTCGCTAACTGGTCAGCTCTTTCATTACCCTCGTTTCCTTGATGACCTTTGACCCAGCTGAGTTTTAGGTCATTATATGTAGATATCTGATTCAGAACTTCGATGCATTCTAGCACCAAACCAGAGGTTACCTTATGGCTGTTTAGTGCCGCGAGCACCGCTCTGCTGTCTGTCGATATCTGAATGTTGTGATTGATGATTCCGCTCTCTATAATATACCGAGAGCCTTCTAGCACCCCTATTAGTTCTGTTTGAAAAACTGAGGTGTGCTTGCCTAGCGATATGCTTTTACTTAGATTCAGCTCGGGTGAGTATATACCCGCTCCAGAGCCGCTATCTGTTTTAGATCCGTCGGTATAGATAGAGATGTCAGGTGTGACAGTTTCTGTATCTGTTGACAAAATCTTGAATGATCTGTTGAAGATATATGTAGGTGGAATGTGATCCGTACCCAACGTGAGTAGAGGCAGCTCTTTCGTGCTGTCCTCGACAACACTTAGATGTCCTACATTTGTTGACTTATCCCACAAGCCCAGTCCGCGTAACCTTAGAGCTGTCCTTAGGGCCAGTTCCTTCACATAGATATCTAGTGGAGGAAGGCACAAAAGGGTCTCTAAAGCAGCGGTGGGTGCGGTTTTCATTACTCCAGTGGCCGCTAAGCAAGCTAGTCTTTGCACACGTGAGAGTTTAGTTATGGTGGTTTTTTGATTGATCCTGGGCCACCAAACAATGGCACCATATGTTAGCATCGGTCTGATTATGGCTGTGTAGAGCCAGAGGGTGATTCTAGGGTTAATACCCCAGATCCTTCCCACCGCTCTGCGACACTGCCAAAAAGCAGCACAGGCTTTCTCAATTTTATTGTCTAGATGACATCTCCAATTGAGTTTCTGATCAAGCGTAATGCCCAGGTACTTGACAGTGCTCACTAGTCTGAGAGATGTCCCTTTTAAGTTGGGCAAAATCATGTTTCTCAACTTACGTTTTCTGGTGAACAGAACTAACTCCGTTTTCAACGGATTGATTGTAAGGGAGTGCTCTGAGCACCATTTTTCTGTTAATCTGAGTGCATTTTGCATTATATTGCAAAGTACATTCTCAAATTTCCCTGTTAGCAGAATAGTGATATCATCTGCGTATCCTATAGTGTAAAATCCCTCATTATTAAGGTGTCGCAGGAGGCTGTCAACAACAAGGTTCCATAAAAGGGGCGAGAGTACCCCGCCTTGAGGACAGCCTCTAGTAACAATACACTTAGTGGTTGTGTCATCTGCATTTACTTGTATTACACGCCATTGCAGCACATTTGTAATCCATCCTATCATGGTAGGCGGGATCCCATGTGCATGAAGGGCAGTGTTCATACTTTGGTAGGTCGCTTTGTCAAAAGCGCCTTCAATATCAATGAAAGCCCCCAGGGTGAATTCATTTGAATTCAGCGATCTCTCTATACGGGTTACAACTTTGTGCAGCGCCGTTTCGGTTGACCTCCCCGAGGTGTAGGCATGTTGACTCGTGTGTAGAGGATGTACTTTTAGTACTTTGTCACGAATCTCTCTGTCACAGAGCCTTTCTGCCGTCTTCAGAAAGAAGGATGTAAGGCAGATTGGCCTGTATGATTTCGCCAGTGAGTAGTCACTTTTGGCTGGTTTTGGAATAAAGATTACTCTTGCCTTTCTCCACTCTGTAGGGATGTACTGGTATGCAATGCATGCCCTATAGATTCGCACGAGGTGTTGAAGCAGGTCTTCCAGACCCCACTGGAGTAGGGCTGGAAACACACCGTCTACGCCTGGCGATTTGTATGGGAGAAAGGTTTTGATAGCGTAAGCTACTTTTGTACTGGTTACAACACTTTCTGCTATTTCCCAATCCACCTGAGTAGGGGGCCGAGAATTTAACTCAGGCCACACGAACTCAGGTACGATTTTGCAGCCAGGAAAGTGTGTGTGTAGCAGTTCCGTGGTGGCCTCAGAGAGGTTGTTCGTGAAAGAACCGTCCTCCTTCTTTAGGCTGCCCACCTGCTGGTTGGGGTCTTTTGCTAAGACCTTTTTTAATCTTGCAGCGATTGTGGTGGATTCAATGCTACTGCAGAAGTTCTGCCACGATTGCCTTTGGTTTTGTCGTATGACTTTTTTGTATTCAGACTGGTGTTGCTTGTATGCTTCCCAGTCCTGTGGCAGTTTGGAGTTTTTGGCTTTATTGAAGAGTCGCCTCAACACTCTTTTCATTCGTTCGAGGCTTCCGCTCCACCAGGAGGTAGTGCGCTGCCCAGAGCCGGACGTTGAGAGGGGACAACTGCGTTCGTACGCCTTCAGGACAGATGTATTGACTGCATTCGCATACAGTTCAATATCCTCTGTATTATTTGGTCTGTAGCCTGCAGAGAAAGGGCTCAGCGAGTTCTCCAGTTCCGACAGTAGGTGTTCTTTGAAGACCAGCCTATCTGTCTTTCTTGGATTCCTATACCGGACCCTCTCTACGGTGACAGCCTTAATGGTGAATGTTAGCCATCTGTGGTCTGACATTGTTAGTTCTTGAGACACTTGCCAGTTCAAGATGTTGTTAGAGACAGATTGAGTGGCCAGAGTGATATCAATCACAGTCTGGCAGCGCGAGGTGACGAAAGTGGGTTCATTCCCGCGATTTATTATCTCTAGATTACTGACTGTTATAAAGTCGAATAGTGTTTTGCCTCTTTCATTGTTGGATCTGCTCCCCCACATAGTGTGGTGAGCGTTGGAATCGCATCCAATGATGAGGTGTTTATTGTTTGCTTCGCAGTGATGCACCAGATTTAAGAGGGATGGTGGTGGAATCCCTTCGTGGGCATCAATGGGAAGGTATAGGGACGCTAAAATCACGTTAGTTTGACCAGTGCCAAAATCACAGTTCAGACTAATTGCTGTGAGATCGCAATTGCTAGACTGCGTTAGCAAGCAGGCCTGCACATTCCTAGGTGTGTATATACACGTCCTAGGTTTGTTAGTAGTGGTACCTGTAAAAATATTTCCACTTAGATTAGAGAACCCTACGATCTTAGATTGTATAGACCATGGTTCTTGGATTAGCGCAATGTCGGCTCCACCATTGCCGAGGTGATGGCCTAAGGTGGCCACCGCAGCTCGGCAATGGTGGAGGTTGGCTTGTAATATTTTCCATTCTAGGGCTTTGGTAGTAGAAGAAGCCATTGGAAAAGATGTTATTAAAAGTGAATAAAATGTAAATATACGATAGCAACTAGGTTGGCTCCGCATAAGAGGGAGGGGCCGATGTTATGGCCTCTTCAACCCTGTCCAGCACCGTAGGCAGGATAGCGGCCACCTCTTGAGGTGGGTCGCCGTCCATCGCCACAAGGTTGGACTGTGTCGCTACGTCAGTAGCCGGGACGTTACTGTCTATGTCCATTGCCATAGGCAGAGTGGCGACAGCCTCTTGAAGAGGGTCGCCAGCCTCCGCCGCAGGGTTGGACTCTGCAGCTTCGTCGGCCGGCTTATATAGCCTTATTGGGAGGGTGGTGAACTTGTAGTTCAACCTCCCTCCTTTGGCTTTTATTTTATTGGCGTCTTCCTCCAACAGGCCCATGATGAAAAGCTGACCTTTCGGCTCAGCTTTTATCTGGGTGTGGAGGGTCACCCAATCGTTGACTTTGACCCAGGTGTTCTGGGCTTTTAGTCTGTTTAGAACTTTCTCTATGGGGTCGGGGTCTCCCGCCACCCACAGAGAAGCTCTGTGTAGCCGTGGTAGCTGATCTACGCTTACTACTCTAAAACTAGAGAGCTCAGCGAGATTTTCCACCGTCGTTTTTAGCCAATTTAGGGATTGGTCATTACTGCAGGTGATTTTTAGAGTTTCCCCTGCGTGTTTCCAGCTCTCAAAAGTGGGAGCCGGAGCGCCACCATCGAGTGCCTCCTGTACAGAGTAGTCCAACAGTTCAGTTAGACTAGCCTCCAACAGGCTCACCTGGTCAGGAGCCAGTCTTCCCAGGGGATTTCTGGCATCGATGATGGCTACCCTTAGGTGACTAGTAGCTATATCTTTATAGCTCTCCGCACCTCTTCTGGAAGAGGGTAGAGGCTTTGGTTTAGGTACTGTATGAGCGGCCCTCTTCGAAGGAGGTCCCCCCGGAGAAGGGCGCGAATCATCAGACCTGTTACGTTTTTTGGCATCTCCCTTAGCGGTGTACTTGCCCTTGCCCGAAGGTTTAGGAAGCTCGGCCCGCTTTGGGAGTGCCTTTAGGTTAGAAGGATTTTTTGACACACCCTGAGTGGTGTGCTTGCCCTGACCCGAGGGCCCGGGAAGCTCAGCCCGCTTCAGGGGTGACACGTTGTTACCATGGGAGGGGCCAGCTGATGCGGCCTCCTCCTTGGCCTTCCTCCTCCTCTTGGCCTCAGAGCCACAAATCTTTCTCCTTCTTCGATGAGGAAGGGGATAAGGGCGCTGGTTTGTGTTGTTTCCTGCAGGAGGGGCATCCTTTGTGGACACACCCTCCGTTTGCAGGAGATGTGGGGTATCCTCATTAGACACACCCACATGTTGTAAAGCATGTGGGGTATCCTCAGGGGACGCACCCACACCTGTCGTTGGTGGTTGTTTGGTTTTGTTTTTAGGTTCCATGTTATGTTTTATAAGTTTCATCTTCGAGGGTCCCCACCCACCACGGAGCCCCACTTGGGGACGCAACACTGTTACGTCAGGGCTACCTCGAAGATATAGCCTCCAGGGAGGGGTTGCACACGAGAAGGCAGGTGATCGTAGACCGTCCTGACCGCTGCATGCCCCACCCTCCCCAAAAGACTCGTCCAGCCGGCCCTCTGACGGGACGACGCAGCCGATTGATCAGGGTGGACTAGTCCTGACCCCCCGTTTGTACAGAACTCCGGGCCAAAGTGGAGTGTTGCCAGAGCCTGGGGAACAACAGCCGCCTCAGGTCCGACTCAGCCACCAGGATCCCTTCGTCCTGCAGGTACGGGTCTCCACGCACGGCACAAACACGTGGGTACCTGCAATTCGTCTGGACCCTCCCCCCCAGGCCGGAACCGAAAAGTAGCTCGGAACACGCCCTGTGGGATCTGCAGGACACGCAAGCCTCCTCACCACGACAAGGTTCAGGTACTTTGGAGGAGGAAAACGCTATATAAACCTCTAGACCGCTGAAAACCTTCAAGAACCTCCTTAAACGAGTGGTACCGTTTGTTCATCGTTCAGATTTCAGGAATTTTCTTTCTTAAAAGCTCTAAAACTTATTGAAACGCTGTTTAATCTTCAAGAACTTTCTAAACACCTTTAAAAAAATATATTTACGCTGTAAAACCTTAAAAAACCTTGTGAAACGATTTAAATTTACAAGAACTTTTTATAACGCTTGGAAACATTTGTTCTAGGACTCTTTAGAAATTTTAAACCACTGTAAAAATTTTAGGATCTTCCTAGTTAGTTTTAGAGCCTTTTATAATTGCTTCAACTCATCAACAACTTTTTAAAACGCTTCAAAAACCTGTAGAACGCTTAAAACCTTCAAGAACCTCCTAAAACGAATGGTATCGTTTGTCCATCGTTCAGATTTCAGGAATTTTCTTACTTAAAAGCTCTAAAACGTTTTGAAACACTGTGTAGTGTGTAATCTTCAAGAACTTTCTAAATACCTTTAAAAACATAATATTAACGCTGTAAAACCTTAAAAAACCTTGTGAAACTATTTAAATTTACAAGAACTTACAAGAACGCTTGGAAACATTTGTTCTAGGACGCTTTAAAAATTTCTAACCACTTTAAAATTTTCAGGATCATCCTAGTGCATTTTAGAGCCTTTTATAATTGCTTCAACTCATTAACAACTTTTTAAAACGCTATATAAACCTCTAGACCGCTGAAAACCTTCAAGAACCTCCTAAAACGAGTGGTACCGTTTGTTCATCGTTCAGATTTCAGGAATTTTCTTTCTTAAAAGCTCTAAAACTTATTGAAACGCTGTTTAATCTTCAAGAACTTTCTAAACACCTTTAAAAAAATATATTTACGCTGTAAAACCTTAAAAAACCTTGTGAAACGATTTAAATTTACAAGAACTTTTTATAACGCTTGGAAACATTTGTTCTAGGACTCTTTAGAAATTTTAAACCACTGTAAAAATTTTAGGATCTTCCTAGTTAGTTTTAGAGCCTTTTATAATTGCTTCAACTCATCAACAACTTTTTAAAACGCTTCAAAAACCTGTAGAACGCTTAAAACCTTCAAGAACCTCCTAAAACGAATGGTATCGTTTGTCCATCGTTCAGATTTCAGGAATTTTCTTACTTAAAAGCTCTAAAACGTTTTGAAACACTGTGTAGTGTGTAATCTTCAAGAACTTTCTAAATACCTTTAAAAACATAATATTAACGCTGTAAAACCTTAAAAAACCTTGTGAAACTATTTAAATTTACAAGAACTTACAAGAACGCTTGGAAACATTTGTTCTAGGACGCTTTAAAAATTTCTAACCACTTTAAAATTTTCAGGATCATCCTAGTGCATTTTAGAGCCTTTTATAATTGCTTCAACTCATTAACAACTTTTTAAAACGCTATATAAACCTCTAGACCGCTGAAAACCTTCAAGAACCTCCTTAAACGAGTGGTACCGTTTGTTCATCGTTCAGATTTCAGGAATTTTCTTTCTTAAAAGCTCTAAAACTTATTGAAACGCTGTTTAATCTTCAAGAACTTTCTAAACACCTTTAAAAAAATATATTTACGCTGTAAAACCTTAAAAAACCTTGTGAAACGATTTAAATTTACAAGAACTTTTTATAACGCTTGGAAACATTTGTTCTAGGACTCTTTAGAAATTTTAAACCACTGTAAAAATTTTAGGATCTTCCTAGTTAGTTTTAGAGCCTTTTATAATTGCTTCAACTCATCAACAACTTTTTAAAACGCTTCAAAAACCTGTAGAATGCTTAAAACCTTCAAGAACCTCCTAGACCGCTTTGTACCATTTGTTCATCGTTCAACTTCTTCTGGAAAGCTCTAAAACGTAATAAAACACTATAGAGCCTTCAATAACTTTCTAGTGCTTTTTAGAAAGTTCTATAACGCCGTAAAACCTTAAAAACCATGTCAAACGCTTTAAATTTGCAAGAACTTCTTTAAATGCTAAATATTGTGCATTCAAAAATGGTTTTTAAACTTGTCATACACTTCAAAATTATTTAGAACTTTTAAGGACGTTTTAAAACCTTCAAGAACTTTTTAATGCGTATGAAAACCTTGTAAAGCCCTCTTAAACCTGTTAATACTTCAGGGATCTTGAAGAACGGTCGGGAATGGCTCAAAACTTTCTACAACGCTTTAAAATCGATTTTGGAGCGTATTACTTTCTGCAGTGTATAAGTATTTCAACGCCTTATAGGGTTAAAAGACACTAATAAGGTACGGGAACTACAGCTTAATAAGGGCTGAGAAGATTCAAACTATTAAATTACTAGGCAATTTTATTCTCTGTGGTTTTTCATTGCGTAACGTAATATTATACGTATTTACTATTTAAAGCTCTAGAAATTGAACCCGAGAATTTAACTTGAAACGCTGTCGCTTTATCTGCCCTTCAAACCTTCTAGAACACATGTTTGTTTTGTCTATGACAACGTGAAGTCAAAGCTTTCCACGCCAATTTGCCCTGTTACCGGATTACGTATCAAAACAACGTGCATTTCTAAATATTGCCGTCCTGCGCCACCACAGTATTTTCTACCGGGTGCCACCTTTCAAAACGGAACATAGCGAAAAACATTGAAAATCGCTTATTTAGAGTTTGATGCTCGTCGGAGAAATTTATAATGGCGGTAGTGATATCAATCTATCGAAAGAAAATTATTTTCTAAACAGTTGTCAATTAATAGCTTTTTGTAGTGTGGAAAAGTATAATTTAAATATTTTCACATATTAAAATAAAATGAACAGCCATGATATGTCAAATTCTAATACTTTTGTTCATGTACAACTGTCCAATAATGTCAATCAATTCAATATAATGGTTAAATTACACTCGGATGACTGTAACACTCTCCGCCGGCTCGTGTTTTGTATTTTATTCTTCTGTAAAAATAATAGACTTATTTTCCTATGTCCCGCTTTGAAAGTTGGCACCCGGTATTATTTTGGTTTAATAAAGTGAAAAACAATTTGCCCTACCCTAGAAAAACGACAAAATTGTAAATTCGTAACATTGCGTTATCAAGCCCCCATTTACTCTCGAGACTTTTCCGATGTTTGGTCGGTATTCAGTTCAATCAAAGATACCGAACTTTCTCCCACTTTTGATGTGGCTTGCTTGTAACCATTTAAAGATAATTTTAGAGCAATTTGCAGCAAATTTCCGCTCGTAATGAACCATTTCTAATTATTTAACAAATTTCGTCATACATTTAAGGAAACTTTGGACGTTTATACGTCAGGAAACTTGATGTTTTGGGTGTTTGAGCAAAACTAAATTTTAGATTAAAATTTCTGATGTTTATACGCTAATAATGATAATAATTTCAGATATTTCGATCGTTTTGAAATGTGTCTTTCAGTTAAACACGTGCGTGTGTGCGAACCTAAAGGCGATGGAATTTCGAGTCAATTTCACTTATTAGATAATCCTCTTTTACGCACAAGGTAAATTAAAACTCGAATAGAATAATTTTACATAAATTGTAACTTTTTCAGCGTGTGGATTATGGGTCTTGTCGGTTGTTGTGGCAATTTGATTGTTTTATTGGGTCGTTTTGTAACTCCGACGAAAAATATAGTTCACTCTTTGTACATAAGAAATTTAGCCCTTTCTGATTTTTTGATGAGCATCTACTTGTTTGTAATAGCAAGTGCAGATCAACATTACAGAGGCGTTTATTTACAAAACGAATATAATTGGCGTCACAGCACTCTTTGCAATTTATGTGGTAATTTTAAAAAAATGTAAAAAAAAATTCCAACACCAAAATTTAATTTTTAAAGGATTTTTAAGCACTTTATCGTGCGAATCGTCCGTCCTGATCCTATCTTTGGTAACTTGGGACAGGTTCATTTCCGTAACTCAACCTTTGGCCAAAAAGCAACCGTCGCCGAAAACAGCTACATTTACTTTAATTTCCTTATGGATGCTCGCCCTCGCAGTTGCCATAGTTCCACTTACGAAAATTACGGAAGAATATTTCGGAGATGAATATTATGGAAGCAACGGCGTTTGCTTATCTTTACACATCCACAACCCATACGATAAGGTAACCTTTCCAATTTTTTCTCTCACTTTTGTGTTATTTTTAAATTTTGCAGGGATGGGAATATTCGGCAGCCATGTTTATTTTTGTAAACACAATGGCTTTAATTTTTATATGTTTCGCTTACTATCGCATGATTAGAGAGATACGAGCTAGCACTATAGCTTGTCGTTCGACGAGACAAAGTCAAGATAGAGATAAAGTTGCACAACGATTTGGGGTCATTGTTTTTACCGATTGCATGTGTTGGGTCCCAATTATCGTAGTAAAAATTGCAGCTCTAACAGGTACCTACACCGAAAACCATTATTTCCAATTTTCATCAATTTTTTTTAGGCTTTCCAATATCAGAAGCTTTGTACGCTTGGTTAGCAGTATTAGTATTGCCCATTAATTCGGCCCTTAATCCTGTACTGTATACAATAACAACGACAATGTTTATAAAACAAGTAAGTGATGTAATTTAACAAAATGACATAAATCTACATAAACAAACTTATAGTTTTGTGAATTTTATTCTTTTAGATGCAAAAGTTTATTAACTCGCACATCTTCAAAAGAAAGAGATCGGAGTACCAAAATTCTGACTCTGCACACAGTACCAGCTTTATGCAGAGAAGAAATGGTTCAAGACGTCCACTCAATCACAGAGTAAGTATATTCTTCTTCATATAATTTTTTTTAAATCATCCACACAATAAAAAACGCATGGATCATCGGGAATGCGCAATAAGGTTCGAAAGAGATAGAGATATAAAGAATAGGATATACAGATAGAGAGAGAGTGAAGAGGGAAGTGAGAAGGAAGTGGGATAAGGATTGGTTTAGAAAAATGGGAAGTAGTCTAGCATCATAGTTATCAAGTGTCAAATGTCAATCTGCCACCATAGTTATCACGTGTCAAATGTCAATCTGTCACCATAGTTACCAAATGTCAACATCGTCATCTGGTACCATTATCAATGTCAGAGGGGAGTTCATCTGTCACTCAACATATGTCAACGTAAATGTCATCTGTCACCATATGTCAATTCATCTGTCATTTCATATGTCTGGGGAATCATCTGTCATCCTATCTGTCGATTTATTTGTCAATCAATCTATCATCCTATATGTCATTTTATCTGTCATTCAATCTGTGATATCAACCGTCTTTCCATCTTCCATTCCATCTGGTGTCCGATCTGTCATCAAACACATCATCGAATCTGTCATGCACATGTCGTCTCATCTCACAGATGAGTTTGACAGGTAGTATAAGATGACTGATGAGATTGACAGATGAGATTGACAGATGAGATTGACAAATGAGTTGATAGATGAGATTGACAGATGAGTCTGCCAGATAAGACTGATACATACAATAAGACGACAGATGAGATGAGATGAAAGAGGAGATTGACAGTTAGATGACAGAAGTGTTTGAGAGATAAGATTGACAGATGAGTTGCTATAACATAATATTACACAGCATAGCGCGGGTTTATGATCTAGTATTTTTGAATTCCTAATAATGACGGCTAATATTTTATAATTTTTCCCTTATAACTTGGCCGGTATTATTATTATAAAAATTTTCAAACTTCATTGCACAGATAAAATATAGGACTTTCGTCTTAATGGATTTTATAGTTTTTTCAAAATTACCTACCTTTTAAAGGACCAAAAGAGGTCAAACTTTTTAAATGGATTTTCTCAAAATCTATTCCAACTGTTTTCTTTTATTTTTGTGTAAGTTACAGACAACATAATTCTCTATCGAACGCTGCTTATTTTATTTACTTCTAAGCAACAGGACCGGAGTTATGATTTTTTGAAAATCAAAATTTCAAAAATTTGAAATTAGAAAGCGTGTCCCATTTTATGGATTTTCCCTTATAACTTGGCCGGTAATTATTATTATAAAAATTACAAAACGGCATTGTATAGCCAAAATATAGGGCTTTCGTCTTAACCTAACCGACTTTTAAATATGTTTTAAAATTGTCTACCTTTAGGGAGCCAAAATTGGCTAAAGTTTTGAAATGGATTTTCTCCAAATTTTCTCTAACAATTTTTTTCATTTTTGGATATGTTACAGACAACGTAATTCTCTACCGAACTTTGTTTCTTTATTAACTTTTACTGAGCAGAACCGGAGTTATGATTTTTCGAATGTCAAAATTTCTAAAATTGTCATTTCTTTTGTAATAAAAATTAAAAATTGATATATGTATCAATCCCATGAATATCTATTATTTCACACTATTTTCTGTTAACAAAACGCTTCCGGTTAAACCGGAAATTACAAAAATTTAAAAAATTTTTAGGAACACCGTGTATCTTTTTAAAGTTAGTAAAATTAGCTTTCTGAAGATACTAAATTAAATTTTAATAATTAATAAAAATACAAAATTACAAGATTTTACTGGCCGGAAAAAGTTCCTCTCTTATGGCTACATCATGGTTGTTTTAAATATTATTTTGTTTTAGGGAACTCAAAGTAGTTTCACCACTAATAGAAACAGTTGGAAGCAATCCACTGCGCTGTGATAACGATGAGAAATGAAAATTAATCTTAGTTTGTTTATAACGTTTTCTACTGAATGTTAATATTTATTATAATGTTAGGTATACAGTGTTAGTCATTTGGATGGCTATGTCAGATGTTTCTCTTGTCACCAAATAATTTTGATAATTTTGTAAAATCAATGAATGAACTTCAAACAATGATCTGAATATTGTCCATTCACTCTTTATTTGCGCTATGGTTGGCCATGTTAGGTTGACATATTCCACCCGGTATAAATTTGAAAAAAATCAGTAAGGTTGAGTATAGAGTAGTGGCTTTTATTCAATTGTGTTAATAATTGGCCTGTCAGTGGTCTGTCATTTTTTTGGTATTGTCAAGAGCTGTCAGTCAACTTAATAGGGACTTTTTATTTTGGCAAACCAAAAAATAAAAGTTCATGGCCAACCATAGCGCAAATAAAGAGTGAATGGATTCTAAGTGCTTAATACGCATATGTATGCTGTATTTCAATTAGTAAGGGAGATATATCGAAAATAAAAGCATAAGATGACTCACTCTGTACACACAAATATTTAAAACATGTCTGTGATATGTGTGTTAATAAAATGTTTTTTGTATAAAACGAAAAAAATTTATTGCAACAATTATCAACAAATTAAAAACAACAATTATTTTAAATCCCTTGTATTTTCGCTAACAATTCCATACACTTCTCCCATGGCTTCGTTGGATAATTTATTACCGTGTAAACTGAGCCTTAAATTGGTAAAATTCACAAATAAGTGATTTTCGATATAATCAATTTGGTTATTTTGCAAATTCAACTCTTTTAATTTATTTAAACCATAAAAAGCTTCATCTTCGATGAACTTAATTTCGTTCATGTCCAATGATAAAATTTCCAAATTTGGCAAATTTTTAAAAACGCGCCAACTCAAACGCTCCAAACGATTCAAATCCAAATACAAAACAACCAAATTATTCAAACCCGAAAAAGTGCCAATTTCCAAATTTTGAATTTTATTTTTGCTCAAATACAAGTGACGCAAGTTCGTTAAATTTCTAAAAGTGTTGTGTTCCAAATGTTCAATTAAATTTCCCGACAAATGCAAATCGACCAAATTTACGAGATCGAAAGTTGTGTTGGTTAAATTTTTAATGCGATTATTTTCCAAACTTAAATAAGTTAGAGATTTCAAGGGCTTAAAAGTTTCTTCCCTTAAATGCTCGATTATGCAATTACCCAAACTTAAACGAGACAACTTATTTAAACCAACAAACGTGGAATTTTCCAAAACTTCAATGTTATTATAATCCAAATTTAAGTTGAGCAAATTTTTTAAATTTCTAAAAGTTGATCCAGGAATTGACATGAAAGCGTTGTTGTTTAAAATTAAATCGCGTAAATTGTGCAAACCGTCAAACGTCGAACTGTGTATGGGCGCGATTAAATTAAAGCTCAAATCGAGGAATTTGAGCGATGGTAAACTTTCGAAAACACCCGGATAAATAAAAGATAAATTCATGTTGTGTTTAATATGTAAGTGCGTGAGTTGGTTTAAACCGTTGAAAGTGCCCAATTCGAGTCGTTCCAAATGGTTGAAATTCAAAAAAAGTTCTTGTAAATAGCTCAAATCGATGAATAAGTTTGTTGGTATGAGAGAAAGTTCATTTCTCGATAAGTAAAGTTTTTGCAAACCGTGCAAACCTTTCAAACAACCGTCACGAAGAACCCTGATTTGGTTGCTTTGCAAATCCAAAGTTTGCAATTTGCGTAAATCTTCAAAAACACCATCTGCGAGCACTTTGAGGCTGTTACCAGATAAGTCCATTTGTTCCAACTCGTGCAAACCGACAAAAGTTCCTTTTTCAACGTACTCCAAATTGTTGTAAAAAACACTTAACGTTTTAAGCGAACTTAAACCAGAAAAAACACCAGATTGTAATCCGTGAATTGAGTTGACGTAAATGGACAAGTCTTCGAGCTTGTTCAAGTTTGCCAAAGCACCTCTTTCGATGCCAATCAAGCCGCAGTTTTCGATCTCAAGTTTGGTCAAATTGTCTGGAAAGAGTCCCAATTGTAAAATGTCAACGTTGCAGTTGGTTAAAAGTAAAGACTTTTGGGTGCTTCTCAAGGAGTCGTGTAAAACTTGCGGATCGTTGATGTTTGAGCAAATTGTTTGTTCGGCATAATTTAAACAACCGTGATTTTTAATTAGAGCGTCTACAAAGAATAAATTTGCGACCAACAACAATAGCAACATTCTAAAATTAAAAAATTAAGAAAAATTTAATTTGTTTATAATTTTACCTGATGATGATAATGGTTTGAAACGAATAAGCACTAAAACTGAATTAAAACCTTGACTAAAGCATCAAGTAGGCTTTCTTAAAATTATAAAATGAGACGAAAATTATAAGAATAATTGGTAAATCTGTGGGAGCACTGGATGACTGGAGGTTTGAGTATTTATCTAAAATTTTTAAAAAACTATTGCACTATTCAATTAGGCCAATTACACTCAAATGACACAAAAATTTAACGTTTAATGTTATTTAACTATTTAAGCGATAACCTATAGACTTTTAAATGTTTATAATTTGCAATGAGTCAATTTTTTGTTAATATATACAAATTAGATTTTTAATTAAACTTACTGGAGCAGAAATTATCACAATAAGGCATCAAGGACAATCCGATATTTTAATTTTGAAATATTTTTTGTATGTTATTAAAAACACTTTAATTGTTACTAATTTTATAAATAATGGGTTAACCATACAGTGTTATTATGTTATTAAAAATTAAATAGGTACCTATTGAAAGCAATATCAGAAGATACATGAAGATGATTAAACCACGTTAAATAGGAGAGGGGGGAGCAGTTGAGCTAACCTCAATGTAGAAAAAAATTGGAAACTCTTGGATGAGCTTCTGGTTCATTTTTATCATCCTTCGATCTAGCTCTTTTTTTTATCAACAGAATTGAATTTGGAACATCTTCACTCCTAAGCAGAATTAAAGCGGACACAGTAGGACCCAGTAGAAAAATTCCGGATAAGAAATGAAACTGATTAGGTGTTATTTAATTTTTTCCAAGAAAAAGTTCAAAAATGAAAAAAAAAATTATTGCATTTCTCGACGTTTTGATTCCAGAGATGCAAAAAAAATTCGTTTTTTTTTAACCAAAATGTCTGCATTTACAGTCAGCTGGCCACCCTGGTTATACGTTTAGCACGAATTGTGAATGTAACCATCATAACACCCCATACTTAAATAGAGGGGTAACTTTATTTTGCCAACAAGTAGTAAATCAACAACCTCCCCTTCTGTCCTTTAGACGTTGTTGGTTAATAACCACCCTGGCATACATCTAGGGTGGCCAATAATATTGTGAGGCTGACTGTATGTATGTCTGTAACTGTGTGGAGCGAAAGCTACTGAACCGATTGTGATGAAAGAACTTTTTATATGGAAAAACGGTTTCAGTCAAATTTGTAGTAGAGTTTTGCTTTTTGTTTGTAGTAAGTTGTAGATTTTGACCTCCTGAACAAAAGTCTCCATGGGCAAAAATTTCTAAGACCTCACCGTTCTGAGATAGGGGTGGTCAAAGTCGTTAAAATAGATGAAAAATAGCACATATTTTTTGTTACTCAAAATATTGCTAATAAGACGTTTTACAGGGTGAAGATAAACTACTATGGTGCCAACCATTAAAGCCTTAAAAATAAAGTGACCCGTATTTTTTTGTTTTGCTAAAATCTGATTTTTAAGGGTGCTAGCGTGGTCTCAAAATGGGTCTTAGAGAGAACATTGTTTTTAGTTTTTTAGTTTGTAGTCCCAAACCCCTAGACCGATTTAGTTGGAACTTTGGAGGTACGTATAAAACAACAAGTCTTATTTTATTAACACATTAGTTTCAGTATAGCCGCTAGAGGGCGTTAGAAAAACTATCCTAACGACTTTGACGGCCCTTATCTCAGAAGGACGAGGTCTTGAAGACCTGGAGACCTGGACTGAAGACGAGCTCTGAAGGCCCATGAAGACTTTTGTTCAGAAGCATTTTTCATTTCTTTTTTTGAGAAACTAATAATGGTAAAATCAAAATCCTGCCATCTTCTTTTGTTTTTGAGTTATATCGAGTGGCCGTAAATTGGATGGTTTTATAGGGTAACTCGGTAACTGTAAGAGTTAGAGAAAAACCGATGGCGCATCCTCGATCTCTTTTTTTGAGAAACTGATAATAGTGAAATTAAAATTGAGCTGTCTTCTTTTGTTTTTAAGAAGTTATAGGAAAAAAAATCAAATTTACCTTATTTTAATTTTGATCGATATCTCTCTTATTTCACAAAATTCTTAAAAATTGTAAAGACATTCTTAGAACACTTTTTACACAAACTTCATGTTTTTTAAATACGAATCACAAGCGGCTATGACTTTATTGAATAGAGTATTTTTTTCGCTTTTTAAAATTGGTAAAATTGGTTTTTGGGCTATAACAAAAGAAGAAGAAGCTGTCTTCTTTTGTTAAAGAAGACAGTTAAACCAAAGTCACAATACTACACTTTCGATAAAACTAATTACAGTCTAAATAAAGACACTATCAGCAATGTAATTGTCACACTAAATAGTAACATTCGGCAATGAGTAAAAAATCGAAAAGCACGGTAAAACTGACATGAAATGCACATTGTAGGTACCACTTTTATTTACCGACAATTATCTATGATGAGGTACGACTAGTAGCGTTGAAATCCGTTAGATAATAGCATCCCCTAAGGTATAATGACTGGTACCCGGTTTTATCCGACTACCCGATTTTGTCGAACTCTCCCCTACATATTTTAACATAAATATGTAACTATTTTTATTTACAACTCTCGTTATATTATTGGTAATATCAAAAGAATTACTCGATTTATGTAAAATTTATCAAAAACCCATCTTAGACCGAATTCTACATTACACATTATCCCTAGTATTTAATTTTTGTCTCAGTATAAGGAGGTTTTAACAATAGCGTGAACCGGTTTACAGTGTAAACACGTGTATAATTGTGTAATTATGTGTGTAATGTAGAATTCAGCCTTAGTTGTAAATCAAATACCGAGTAAAATACCGTATTTTACTGGCATAATGGCTAAATTACACTCGGATGACTAAAACACTAGCCTAGCCTCACAACACAACACTAGCCTCCGGCTCCGGCTCGTGTTTTAAACTTCATGCTTGTGTAGGCAGGGAAAAGTGGGGGAATACCGGCCCGTCGGGTAATTCCGGATGTCAAGTTTTTCCGGCCCTAATTAAAATTTTGAAACGTTTTAAGTCCCCGATCAACCCTAACCGCAAAGCTTAAGAGTTCGTACAAGTTCGTGTCGTTTTGGCAGTGCAATAGCAAGTTTTGTAATTTTTTAGAAAATAGGACGTCTACTACAAGAAAATTGTGTGGTTAAGGCTGTATATTTCAATAAGGTTGTAAGTTGTAAAAATTTTTGTATGTATTAAAAGTGAACTAAATTCTTATTTCTTTCACTCAGTTTACTCAAAACCCATGTAAATTTAGCTATTTTTAAATAATCTGTTGTGTATTAAATTATTGTTTTATGGGGTAATTCCGGCCATCTATGTGTAGAAGTTTTAGATGGTTTTGGAGAAAAAAAAACCCAACAACATACAACAGAAACCAAACCTCAGAAGAAACGCTAAGGTAACCTACGATAACACTGTGATGGGGAAGAAGAAATGTCAGACGCCAAAGTTAACGAGGACATTTGCATTATTTGCGTAGTATTTGGGAAAGACCAAGAACTCTGGCTAAGATGTGTTATCTTTTCTGGATGAGCTCACATTAAATGTACCAATGGAGAAAAAAAGAAAACATTTGTGTACAGTCAGCCTCACATTTAATGGCCACCCTGCCTATACGTTTAGCACTAATTGTGGATGAAACCACCATAACACCCCTTCCTTAAAGTGAGGGGTAACTTTATTTTGCCAACAAGTAGTAATTCAACAACCTCCCCTTCTGCCCTTTTGTCGTTGTTGGCTAATAAAATAACCACCCTGATGTATAGCCAGGGTGGCCAATAATTGTGTGGCTGACTGTACGATTTCTACCAATGTACAAAATTTTGGGTAATTGCCACCCCTGGCCGATATTACCCCAAGCTGCGGGGTAATACTGGCAAATGGTATATTTTTTTAAATTGTTTATATTTTTTTTAAACTGTTTTGTTAATTTCTAATAACCATGTATTTTGTTCCCTAACGTCTTATCTTTCATTTAAATCTCCCAGTTCCTCTTTAAATCATAAAATTTCGGAGATATTCAAGACTTTCCTTAGGGAGCCGCCATTCCCCCTCTCTCCCCTAATTATCTAATTATGACATTATGCTCATTATTATAAATTGATACTTACAGCAGCGTGTGCTAAAAGATACAAAATTAGAAAAACCACACATTTTATAGTCCAAAATATATACAATTTGGTAACAATAATTTGAAAAACTACATTTTATATTTAAATGCAAGTGATATTTATACCATAAAAAGCATGACAACCTAATGGCTTTTTAATTCAAAGAGTATAACTAAAGAATTTAAAAATATTCATTTTTATCTCCATCAAAATATTTGCTGATGGTTCCGCGATTTTGATTTTCACGGTTTTTCCATTCAAAAGATTCTTTGAAAATCATTATTTTTATATGAAAATCTCAAAACTGCATTATATAACCAAAATGTAAGGCTTTTGTCCGAAACAAATCAATTTTTAAAATTGTTTCAAAATTGTCCACCTTTAAATGACCAAAAGTTGTCAAAATTTTGAAATAGATTGTCTCAAAAACTGGCCCGGCCGATTTACATAAATACATATTTGAATATGTTATAGACAACGTAATTCTCTATCGAAATATAAATTTTTATTAAAATCGCTCGAGCCGTTTCGGAGTTATGATTTTTTGAATGTCAAAACTTCAATAATCTCTAATTTCTTTTGTAATAAAAATGAAATCTTGAAAGTGGATATATGTATCAATCCCTTGAATATCTCTTATTTGACACTATTTTCGGTAAACAAAACGCTGTCGGTTAAACCGGAAATTACAAAAATATCAACATTTTTAAGAACACCCTGTATATATTTTTATTTTTTTAAAGCTCGTAAAATTAGCTTTCTCAGTCCCAGGTTCGAACCCGGACGGAATTAATTTTTTTTAAACTTTTTTATTAAATGAAATTTTAATAAAAAAAGATAATAAAGAATTACCACTATTTAATAGATTCGGCTTTTACTATTTGCAAATCGAGATTGATTTTTGTATGTACTAAATTAGAATAGCCATTTGCACTAATTTTGTCAGTTTGGTTGCTGACAGCTGTTTCGATACAATGTATCATCTTCGGAGCGGGTTTTTAACTGTTAAAAAATAGTTATACAAAAATAACTATTAAAAAATACTTAAAAATTATTATTAAAATATTTGTGAAGAGAAATAAAACAAAATAGTTAGGTACCTACCTCAAATGAGACTTTACAGAAAATTGTTATGAGCTGGTAAAAAAGTAATAACTTTACTGGAAGCATTGTGGAGCAAACCGTTCAGCTTTCACAAACTTACCTATTGAATAATTTAATATTAAAATAATTATTCTAATAATTTACTAATTTAACATTAAAGTTGAAAATATTATTAGTAACATCATTATTTCAGAACATATTATAATTTACTAATTTAACATTAAAGTTGAAAATATTATTAGTAACATCATTATTTCAGAACATATGGAGCAGCTACAAGACCATGAATTTTTTTGCAGGTCGGTCAAAAATTAATAAAATTTATTATTGTTGGATTCAATACCATAGGTGACATTCAAAGTTGTATTCTTAATCCTTAGAAGAGTATACTTAGAGCGAGTTTCTGGTACGTTATGGTACCATAACATTCCATAACTTAACTCTATGATGGGTCAAAACATTGTTTGAAAACCAATTTTTCGACATTTAGGAATAGATATCTATTGGTGAAGCGATAACTATCTTTTGAGAAACTGGAAATTAGTAGTAGAAAATATAAATGATAAGCTATAAAATAATTTACGCTTAACCATTGAGGGGGCGCGTGCAGAATGTGAGTCCACATACTCTTTCTATCTTATTTATTATTCAAATTCAAAGGGTGCTTTTCAAAACATTTATTGCACATATTCTTTTTCTTATTAATTATAAATGTTTTTTTTTAGAGAAACTAAATAAAAATAATTACTCTGTTGACCTCCTTTTAACCACATATCCATCCATTTTTAGACATTGCATAGTTGTATTACTTGGAAAACCAATTACTTTCATGTTAGACCTCCAATAGAAATCATCCAAAGAAAATCCCGCAATTAAAAAGATATCCATTTTAATGTTATATGCTTGATAAACGCCCTAAAATTTATTGACAAAAGTACTAAAGAAGAGACACACGCACACAAGCTTTTGCTGCGGTTTACCTGCGCAGTTTTGGCCTGCACTGATCTTTATATAATATGCAGGTTTGCCTGCGCATACCGCCTGAACGATGTACAGACGCTCCGGTTTGGACTGTGCAGGCCAATTATATAAAGTAAAAGCCTGTGTTTGTGTGTCTTCACCTTTATGCGAGTGTTCTACGTAATAGTTTTTCAATCTTGGGAATTTGGGTACATTAATTTCTTTTACATTCCAGGATCCCAGGATTGAAATTAAATTTAATTAAGTGCAGCAAACCTTTCTAGGAGGGCAGCCATAATGTGGTGTGTAAGCAATGTGTGATGGACTAAAATGTCCAATTGCAAAACAATAAGAAAAATTTTTCTGTTCTATAAACTCCTCGCAAGTATCTAAATTTTCTTTAGAACGACAACGGGTGACTTTCATGTTCATCTGAAAAAGAATAATATTCTATATAAAAAATACATGTCCTGTTATAGGGAATGCGCAGTTAGGTCCGAAAGAGACAAAGTCTAACTGTCTTCCTATGTGTCATCTGGTCATCTCATCTATCATCACATCTGCCATCTCATTTATCATCCCATCTGTCATTAAATATGTCATGCAGTATCATACCGCCAGTATGTCATCGCATCTGTCATCCCATATGTCATCTGTTAGTACTGTGTAACGAGGCGGATTTCTCATCAGCTCAGAGTAGTTATGAATCACCAAGATTCTTGCTCTGATCTGTGAAATGCAGCATCGTCCCTCCCTCGTATCTGGTGGTTCAGAAATAAGTCACAATAGTTTACCTTTGCTCCCCTAATTATTTTCCTTAAAGTTAATTTTTAATTTAATTATGAATTTTTATCCGAGGTCGGTCGCGTCGTACCATTTAAAGAAACAAGGTCAGACGTATAAAATACAACGCTCGCCATTAAATCAAATAATTAATTTTTTAATAAGATTAAAGTAGGTCGTTCCACGTCCGCCAGAATGTCCCCTACCTAAATTCGTTTGATCCACCCCAGTGGTAGCTGTTCCGCAGTAACCCAGGGACTACTGTGGGGCCTAGGCCTCTGCTCAACCCCCTCATTTACTTTTGTACTTCACTTTCCGTTAGCTCCAAAGAAAAAGATGATTTCCATTATTCTCAAGGAAGAAGATGGTTTCCGTTATCCCTAAGGAAGAAGTTTGTTTCAATTATCCCTAGGAAGAGGATCTTTTTTCATTTTACTTTAATTGTTTTCGTTCGTCCAAGAAGGAAGAAAGAAGTACCCAGCGGGAGGAGTCCTTGTGTATAAATTTTGTCATGTATTTACCTAAAGCCGATTTTATTTTTGTAATATATATTTTTTAAGTTACTGTGTTTATGTATTTGAACTCAGACCCCTCATACCACTGAGCTAACCTCATACCAATGAGGCATTTTATTAAGACCCCCCAAATTCGGGTCTTACAACTGTACCTGTTTAAATTTTTATCTTTGTACCTACCAATAAATGTTCGTCTATATCTTCTTTGACTTTTGTAGTCACGTTAAAATAGACTGTGAATTTTTCAGTTTTTATAATTCTATAAATTTGTATTATTGGAAGGTTTTTACCACCACACATACCATCGTATCGATCTACTAAAAGCGTGCTTTGGTGCCCCTACAAAGAAATAATTAAATAACAACAAATAAATGAATAAAATCTAATGAAATGCTAAGATTCATCAAATACATTTGGATTCATCGACGTAAGTTCAATAATAAACAACGGATGTGGCCATACGAGGAACTTTTTCCTGTTGTATTTTTTTTGTGCATTTCTTTAAAAGTTTATTAAATTTTAATAAAAAAAAATATTTATTAAAATTCAATTTGATATCTTATATGAAATACATTAAAGAAAATGTTAAACTATAAACTTTAAAAAAATGCACAAAAAAAATACAATAGGAAAAAGTTCCTCGTATGGCCACATCCGTTGTTTTTATTATTACTCTTGTAATTTTGTTACGTATGTCGTATGTGTATCCTCGTCTCCCACTTGCAAATGTCAGGATACCATGCAGACGTGATGCAGACATTAAAAAATTTTCGAATTTATCCAAAAACCTCAAAGTAAATAATGGCATTTATAATAAAATTCGTAAAAGGAGTAAGAAACCATTGGAAAAAGTCAACTTTTGCAGCAGTTGCAATAACTTATGGTTGTAATTATACAAAAGAACACTACCAGTAAGCAAATCTAACCTCAAAATTTGTTTACAATTTATTACAATTTATTTTTTAAGAATACAAAAGCTTATGCGCGAATATTGTGAAAAGGCAGTAGTTTACGGTAACGAACCAATTGGACCAAATGAAAGGCCACGTAATATAACAGTAATTTTAAATCCAAAAGCAAATAAACGTAAAGCGACTAAAGATTTCGATAAATATTGTGCTCCGATCTTACATTTAGCTGGAATTTGTGTCGATATATTACAAACTGAATCTGAAGGACATGCTAAAACTTTAAGTCAAACTTTAGAGTCGACGGATGCAATTGTTGTTGCTGGTGGTGATGGAACTTTATCAGAAGTCGTAACAGGTCTAATGAGAAAAACAAACTCAAATCACGTCGATTTACCAATAGGTACAGTTTTATTAAAATTAATTAAGCCGTTTAAAGAATTCTCTTGTAGGAATTTTACCTCTTGGAAGTAATAACACTTTGGGTAAAATTTTATTTCCTGGTGGTAAAGAGCTTGAAAAAGTGACATCTTTAGCTGATGCTTGTTTAGCGGTTATCGAAAGGAGGACGATACCACTTGATGTCATGAAAATTGAACTACTCGATGAAAGTCAAAGTGATGCTAAACCAATTTATGCAGTCTCTGGAATTGAATGGGGAGCGTATAGAGACGCTCAAGCTAAAAGGGACAAATATTGGGTATTTGGCCCTTTTAGAAATTATATAACATATTTACTTAATAGTTACGGTCAACATGCAAAATGTGAAGCCGATATTAATTATACTTTACCTTGTCCCGGTTGTACAGACTGCACAACGAAAAGTAATACTCGATGGTACCATTGGTTTTTACCTTATAGAGCTAATCAAAATAATCGTGTAGTGATTACAAATAAGCATTGTAAAGACGTTTACGAACGCTCGATATCGACATTAGATTTAGCTTTAGCAACAACAAATAATAAAGAATTACCCAAGCTTAAGCTTGATTTAGGACCAACTTCTGTTGATTATTTAGGCTTTGTAAAACAAGGATGGGACATTGAAAGTGGTAATGTAAAACAAATAAGTGAGACAATCGAAGCTAAGGAAATTATAATTAAACCCAAACGGAATGAAACTGATGAGCATGCGAAGTGGTTTTCTATCGATAAGGAAGACTTTGAAGTAAAACCAGTTAAAGTTACTTTAAATCCTAAGGCAATTAATATGTTTTGTAAGCGTGATTGGGTACTGTAATATTTTTATTTGCTAGCAAAATTTTTGTTTATAATAAATATGACTTTTTAATAACTTTTTACAAGTGGTAACTAATTTATTAGAGATACTAAAAGAAATGCAGTAGTCATAATTAGAGCCCGAATTCTAAGCGTTTTGCTTATGGCTTTAAATTCCTTTTAGATCTTTACGTTTCTCAAAAATTGAAGTGATTTAAGCCAATGTTAATGTTGATAATGCTTATTTTGCTTTTTAACTTTTTCCAATCCGAGAAAAAGTTGTTATACTTTATTAATTAATGTATTAATCGAGAAAACAAAAATATTAAAATTTTTTTTTTCATTTCTCGACGTTTTGAGTTCCCCTGATTCCAAAAATGCAAAAAAAAATTATCAATTTTTTGATCCAAAATGTCAGGATGTATAATCCGTTTACTATTTATTTCCGCTACGGTTGGCCATGAACTTTTGTTTTTTAGTTACCAATAGAACGATTGTCCCATTTTGTGATTTTTCCCTGATAACTTGGCTGGTAAATATTATTATAAAAATTTTAAAACGGCATTGCACAGCCAAAATATAGGACTTTCGTCCTACAACAGGAAAAAGTTCCTCGTATGACCAAATCCGTTGTTACCCTCACAAAGGTCATTTGTGTTCTACTGTACAATAAATTTTTGATTTTTCGCCTCCGGCTCGTATTTTAAATTTCATCTTTGTGTAATTAATAATTATGACATTATGCTCATTAAATAAGATACTATAAATTGATACTTACAGCAGCTTGTGCCAAGAGATATAAAATTAGAAAAACTACACATTTCATAGTCCAAAATGTATACATTTTTTAAGAATAGTTTTAAAAACTAAATTTTATATTTAAAGGCAAATGATATTTATACCATAAAACAACCTAATGGCTTTTTAATTCAAAGAGCGCAACAAAAGAATTAAAAATGTTTTTTTAAAATCTACATCAAATTATTTGCTGATGGTTCCGTGATTTTTATTTTCAAAAGAGCTCCTCTGAAAATTATTATTATTATATGAAAATTTCAAAATTGTATTGTATAACCAAAATATAAGGCTTTCCGTCCGAATCCAATCAATTTTTTAAATTGTTTCTAAATTGCCCACCTTTTGAAGCCAAATTGATCAAAATTTTGAAAAAAATTTTCTCAAAATCGACAGTGTATTTTTTTTTCATTTTCGGATATATTATAGACATCGCTGTTCTCTATCCAATGCTGCACGTTTCATTAGTTAGAAATTTTTAAGAGCGGAGTTATGATTTTTTGAAAAGGAAAATTTCAAAAATAGATAGTAATTTACATTCATAAAAATAAATTGAATACAAAATTACAAGATTTGACGGACGTAAAAAGTTCCTCGTATGGCCAAATCCGTTGTTTTTAAGAGCTTTTTTTGACTTTACACTTTTTTTAAGCGCTTCTTTTGAAAAAATGCTTATAAATCCGGGTTCTAGTCACAATAATTCTGCTTTTTAAAAAAATTGCATTTTTATTTAAATTTGTTAACAAAATCTTTGAAGTAATTATTCCAAGCTATGTTACTTACAATTCAAACTTTAAACAAAGTTCATAAACGTTAACAGCTAACTTAGTATATTGAGACTCTTCTAGTGTTTGTACTGACGAAAATTGATATAAACAAAAATTTACTAATTCAAAATCAGATACATAGGTATGTCAAAAAGTTAAACTTAAAACTAAAGAAATACTATAGGTAAGTAAACTTAAATCACAAAAAATAGCCTTAAAATTATTGAGAGTGAGTTTTTGGCGAAGTTACTACCGAATTTGGCGATTTAGCCCTACACTGTTGTCCTGTATTGTTTGTAACTTTAAAATATTTTAATAAAGAAGTTCTAGAAGGACTATCGCGATTTTTACGTGAGCGAGGACTTCGTCCGTCACTTTTCGAAGGTGTTAAATTTTTATTGTCAAATTTGGGTGTTTTTGGTGATATAGGACTTGGTAATTCACTTGTCGATAATCTCTTCAAACGTAGCTTTGTCAACCAATCTTTTTCCACATCTTTAATTGGAGAATGAACTATGTGAGGAGCTGAACCGTCTACTACAAAATTCGGCAAATTACTAGTTGGAGAATTGTAATTTGTATCGTCTCTTGGTCGTTTAACATTTTCATCGACAGTAGAAAATAAGCGTCGTTTGCGTAAATTACATACGTCAGAGATGATCTTTTGTAGTTTTGAAGATGTAGCTTCGTCAGGGGAATTTTCGTCTATCTCTCGAATACGTTTATGCGATTTTCGTGCGCTTGACGGTTTATTTAGGTTTGTTTCAAAAGGCATAGCTCGATCGCAATACTCGCTTTTAAAATCTTTCGTAATAAATTCGGGCCCTATTCGCCATATCTTGTGTTGTAAATCATCAGAACATGTGACTAGAGTTGTAGTGTTTGGACTTCCACTCCAAGCGACACAAGATACTTCTGCATTATGTGCCTGAAGCTTAACTAAGGGACTCGAATATGAAGTATTCCAAATATAAGCGTTGAAATCGCTACTACCACTAAACAAATACAAATCATCGGCACTAAGACTAGACTTAATATAAAAAGTACTGTTTTTATGACCGGTGAACTTCATAACAGGTTCTTGATAATAAGTAGCGACGTTGTAACAATAAATAACATTATCTAAGCAGTTTGCATATAATTTAGTGCCAGTAGAATCCAAAAGTAAGTTACTATAACCGACCTGTGATGTTCTTCCAGAATGTGGTAACATATATTTAGGAACAGGAGCTCGATCGCTGGCGTAATAATTTTTTCTCATATCCCAAACTTTAATTACACCATCACCTGAACCACACGAAATTAAAGTATTATCATCTTGAAAAACTAAACCAGTAACAGAACTAGATGCAGAAACAATCGGTTGACATTTCCTATAACGTTTCACCTTGCTTTTATTAGGAAAATGTGTAAAAGGTAACGAAACATCAGGTACACACATAACTTCGCTTTTTGATATACGAGGATCCCAAACTATAATTTTACCGTCTCTTCCACCACTTGCAAAGACTAACGAATCGTCTGTACGACAAGCAACTGTTTTTAAAGATCGTGTATGTCCTTGAAATACATTTTCAATAGTTATGCCGCCTTTTCCAAGATCAAAAAGAGTCGCTGTATGATCTCCTGCGGCGCTTACAAATTTCATGCATTTAGGAAACCAAGCCAAATCAAAAATAGCGTTTTTATGAGCACCCCCGCCTGATCGATTTTCATTTTTCTCAGTGTCGTAAATTGCTATTCTACCATCTTCATCTGCTAATGCCAGCATATGTTCATAACCACGAACAACAGCGAATTTACACGCAAAAATTGGTGTATCAACTACACCGTAGTCCTGCAAGTTTCGATTTGCGAAAATCGAAGTGTATCCTTCGTTAACTTTACAACTTAACCTCTTAACACCCATATCGTAATTTTTCCATTTTACTAAAATATTAAATATTGTAACTTAATAAGTGAAAGTGGCGTTAAATTAACTTACAGTCTCCAAATTGTTGACTTAAAAACGAATTAATGTTATTCATTTTGAGGTTATGTCAACTTTTTAAAATAATTACTTAAAAGAAATGCAAAGTACCACTAAATTTAAACTTAAAGACTTAAAAATTTAGTTAAATAATTAAAATTGATTAGAACGAACACTCGTTATTAATTTAAATGTTTAATTTTCCGAAATTTAAATAAGCGGGAAACTAACTGTCATTCTTGAAAATAATCGTTTATTTTACTACGTTTACATTGCAACTTTCGAGCGTTAATTACTTGTTTATACGGTATCTTCAAGCGCCTTTTGTATTTTTCAAAAGAATTTTTAGAATTTATTTAGTTTGAATGAAATTGTAACATTTTAAAGACTTTTTAATTATTTAAAATTATAATAAATTCTATTTTTGTTTTCATTGCAAGTGTAGTCACTTTAATCAGTAAACCTTGAGAAATTCTAATTAGGTACTAATTAACGCGTAAAAGGTTTCTTCTGTAGTTTTGCTGTAGATAAACTTACAAATTATTTGATTATTATTAATTAAGAATACTAGTTTTGTATTTTAACTTTTTCCAATCCAAGAAAAAAAGAAAAAGTTGTTATAATCGAGATAAAAAAAATAATAATAATAAGAAAATTTTTTTTGCATTTCTCAACGTTTTGAGTCCTCCTGATTCCAAAAATGTAAAAAAAAATTTCCGATTTTTTGAACCAAAAATGTCTGGATGTATGTATGCCCCCCCCCCCCTAGAGCTAAAATTACTGAACCAACTTTGATGAAATTGCATTTTAGCCACTTTAAAATTATTTTATCGCCAAAAGTAGCTTTAATAAGAAATATATTCAGGGAGTCCAAAAATGAGGGGGTTATTTTGGGCCCATATTTGCAAATTTGGGCCAAATTCATTTTTGCTTGGCTAAAGGATAGGACACGTGAGCCCCAACTGAAAAAAAAAATTTGAAATTTTTAAATTCAAAATGGCGGACAATAGAACGATTGTCCCATTTTGTGGTTTTTCCCTTATATCTTGGCTGGTGATTATTGTTATAAAAATTTAAAAACGGCATTGTATAGCCAAAATATAGGGCTTTCGTCCTAAACAAATCGATTTTTAAAATTGTTTTAAAATTGCCTACCTTTAAGGGGCCAAAGTATGTCAAAATTTTGAAATAGATTTTCTCAAAATTTCCTCTGCCATATTTTTTCCTTTTTGGATATGTTACAGACAACGTAATTCTCTATCGAAATATAAATTGTTATTAAAATCGCGGGAGCTGTTTTGGAGTAATGATTTTTTGAATGTCAAAACTTAAAAATCTCTAATTTCTTTTGTAATAAAAATGAAAACTTGAAAATGGATATATTTATCAATCTCATGAATATCTATTATTTGACTTTATTTTCGGTTAACAAAACGTTTCCGGTTAAACCGGAAATTACAAAAATATCAAAATTTTTAGGAACACCCTGTATATTTTTAAATATTTTGAAAGCGCGTAAAATTAGCTATTACAGGATACCAAACACTTTATATTTGGACTTCCGGTTTAACTGGAAATGGGATCAAATTTATTAATTTAAATGGAACACCCTGTATATTTTTTAATATTTTGAAAGGTCATAAAATTAGCTTTCTGAGCATATAAAATAATGTATATTTTGAACTTCAATTTATGCCAAATTTAAATAGTTCATGTCTAAAAATTCTGCTCATACGCAGAAGTCCTAGGTTCGATCCAGGCAGGTAACAATTTAAAAAGAAATTGGCCATACGAAGAACTTTTTCCTGTCCGTCAAATATGTATTATAATTTTATATTTTTTTTTATTAAAATTTAATTTGATATCTATCTATCTATCTAGAAAATTTTAAATTATAAACTTTTATAGAGTAGCACAAAAAAAAGACAACAGGAAAAAGTTCCTCGTTTGGCCACATCCGTTGTTTTCGTATTCAAATACTTTTATAATTATCTAAACTGCATTTTAGTAAAACATAAAACATTAATTTCATGACGTAAGTAACTTTGTAAGTATAAAAGAAGTAAGGAATACAGCTTCAAATTCAAAAGAGTTTGTCATGGATCTTTTAAAATATTCGAAAGAAGATAGAAATCGAATCTTATCAATTCACGATCGAACATCAGTTTCTGTTCAAGATGATATAGAAATTGTCAAAGAGTGGTTTAAAAAACAGCTTCATCTTCCTGAAACTCCAAGTAAGTATTTGGAGTTTTAAACGATATTTAATATTTTATTTTTCAGGCGATAAATTTATAGAAAATTTTTTAATTATAAATAAATTTGAAATTGAGAAAACTAAGGAAAAACTCGACATGTATTATACAATTCGCACTTTAATACCAGAAATGTTTGACAAAGGAATTAACGATCCAGAAATTAAAAATGTGCGGGATCAAATGTATTTATGAGATGAAGACCCATAAGGAATCGTTTATGCTGGCCGTTAACTTAAGCTTTAAGCTTTAACCTTGAGTTGACTATAGGGAAACCAATGCTACGGTTCAAGGTTAAAGCTTAAAGCTTAAGTTAACGGCCAGCATAAACGACCCCTAAGGGGTCGTTTATGCGACCCCTTAGTTAATATCTTATTCCATTATTTTAAATTTTCAATTACAGATACATCTTACCTTTACCGAAACTTACAAAAAATCTTCATAGGGTTGTAATTACCAAATTTAAAACCAAAAATTCTGACAATTTTAATCCGTGGTTAGCTTTCATTCACGCTTTTAATCACATAGAAGTTCGTCTTCGTAAAGATTGTAATGCGTCTTTGATTTATGTTTTCGATTGTGATGGACTCAAATCGAGCCACTTAGTGAAATGCACCCCAAATTTACTAAAAAAAATAAGCTTCGTCTCCCAGGTTTACAAAAATTTAAAAATAATTTTTCAAAATAATAAATAATAATAATTTCAGAAAGTTATTACAAATAGATTACAAGAAATACATTTTATTAACATTTCGACTGCTATAGAATCATTTCTAGGGTTATGTAAAACCTTTCTAAAACCGAAAATTGCAGGAAGGGTACCTCTCACCTAATGGTTACAATTTTAAATTAATTACAAAATTTTTTTTTATAGATTATGATTCATTCAAATGTAAAAGCACTATACGCAATGATACCTCAAGATATTTTACCTACTGATTTTGGAGGTCAAGAGAAATCTTTAGATGAACTTAACGGTACGCCACTGTCTTTATCAAAATTACTTTTTAAAATTTTATTTTTTTAGAGCTGTGGAAGTTAAAGTTCGTAGAATATACATTAATGTTTCGAGAAATTAATAATTTTCGTGTAAATGAAGAATTACGTACAGAAAAATTAAAAGTTTCAGATTTATTTGGACTTGAAGGAAATTTTAGACAACTTAATGTAGATTAAAAGTATTTAAATATTAAAATAAATACAATTTGTCTGTTTATAATAAACTAACTGGCTTTTAATAATTAAAAAATTGTTTTTCGCAGTAACACAAATTACGAATAGCTCTGTATATATAATTTTGACGTTTCTTTTCCTTTTTAAAACCGTTACAAACATAACATAACCTCACTTATTGTTTTGTAAATATTGTGATCGAATGTGATTATATGTTTCGTTATTATTTCTTCTTAAATGTAATGAATGGAATTAAATAAAGAAAATGGTAAGAAAAACAACAATATAATTTACCGTTATTATTGAAACTTCGTGTTTTTTAGAACTATGTCCAACAAATCTCATCAGCGAAGAAACTAAGTTGCAAAGAAAAATTTGTTGGAACGCCTTGTTTGAAAAATACGAAAACGTAGCAGTTGATAAATCTGGTATAGAAGTTAATAACATAGTTAAAACATTTACGAGAGATAAATTCAAACGATCGAGCTTACCTAATGATTCGATTTTAGCATCGAGCAAAAAAGCTTTTTATTTAAGTTACAGCAGCGATTCGAGTTATAATAAACGTAAAAGAGGTAGACCTCGTAAAATTCCAGTTAAATATACAAACGAATTGTCTTCACATATTTTTAGTTCCAAAGTGCCTAATACAATTAATGACAAATCGTACGATGAACTTGAAAATAAAAGTGAGCAACTCAACAACGAGAGCATATTTAAAGTGAATAAAACAATTACAGAGTCGATTACATACGAATCATTAAGTCAACAAAAGTTTAGTGATAAAAATCGTAAACATAAACGTTATTGGAAAAACTCGTTTTTTGAAGATTTAATTATGAAACCTATTGTTAAACGAAAGCAAAAAAAGCTGAATAAGAAAGCTAGGAAATTGATTAAAAAGTTGGAAAACGACAGCAAAGAAATTGAACCCCTGAACAACAAAACTTACGTACTTTCTGAAGACTTTAGAAGAATCAAACCTTTTGAAACGCCCGTCGAGTCCATTATTGAGAAAAGTAATGAGGAAGTGGAAGTTATAGAAGATGATGTTTCTTCAACAATGCCAGATGTCGAGGATTTAATGCCACATATGGAGGATTCAGTGCCATCTAAGGAGAATCCAATGCTAAATATGGAGGATTCAATGCCATATAAGGAGAATCCAATGCTAAATATGGAGGATTCAATGCCATATAAGGAAAATCCAAAGCTAGATATGGAGGATTCAGTACCAGATATGGAGGATCCGCCAGAAGAAAAACCTCCTATTGAAAATGTAGTTCTGAAATTTGTTAATAAACATAAAGATATTGTGACTTTCACAACGAAGCATAAAATTGAAAAAGAGCTCAAAAGTGAGTTGGGTTACATGGCATATAAAAGATATCAATGTGCAAAACTACCAAATAAACATGAGCTCGAGTTTTGGAACAATGCCGTTAAAATGGAAATACAAAAGTTAAGTTTAGTTATTTCATTAGAAGAAATATATAAATATATGACTGAATCTTTACGTTTATGGATTTCATTAACTAATTGAAATAGGTTTGTATTTTTTACGTTGATTATAAGGTATTAATTGTTTTGTTTTTTTAGTGATGGTAATAAAGAGTAAACAGGATCACATATCTCTGTAGAGTAAGATTAAGAATAGACAATAAATTGAATATATTTTATAATAAGAATTACATTTGCTAAAGTGTAAATATTATTTGTAATTTATTAATAAGAAAGTTGAGCGTAATAATTGTCTATACTATTTTTCCACAAATGTAGACAGTTGTGTCATTTATAGAATGAAGACTAGATTACATCGAGAATTTTCGGTACAGCATTATGAACAATCGTTCGTACTCGGATCCACTTCTACTACTAAGCTTCTGTCAAATTATAGAAAAGTACGTTATTCTATTAAAGCGGCACGTGTTTTCTGCATCTATCTCAATAGAAGCCGCGCTATAGTTAGCTAAATTTTGTGAACACATATTAGGAATGAGTTACTCTCTATAATTGTGGAATTGGTCTTTAATTGTGAGTTTACACACATTTAAATTGGAATATAATTTAAGTTACCTACAGTGAAACGAGCTAAACTTAAAAAATCAAATTTGGTGTCCCAGGTGTAATGAACTGTTGTAGCTCCTTCAGGTTCCAAATGGACACAAGGCGCAAAATGTATTAATTACTCGAGTATTGAAATGCACACAAAAGTGAAAATGAAAACATTTATTTTCAAATTTTAGCAATATTTTCACAATATTTTGAGTGACGCAGTTGCCTAATTGTGATTTCACACAAATTTCTTTTGGATGGTGCACTGATTGAATTTAACCATTTAAACATTTCTTCGATCTAGTTGATATTGCAGGATATTCAAAGAATAAGCAACTATTATTCCAACACACTACAAAACATTTATTAAAGAAAATGTTTTTGTGTAATTGCACTCACAGTTGATATAACATATCCTCGTGCTTCCATAAGATCAGATGCATTTACTATGACTCTTTGATAACGCAAAGTTTTTAAAAGACTTTCCACCTGTAAACAAAGTATTTATTTAATATAGAGTTATAGAGGATTAGAATTTAGAAGAGTAAATTGAAAGAAATTGAAGAAATATTATTTTTTAGAACTTTATTGATTTAGAAAGAATTAAGAGCTCACTTGTAAAATTTCTTCACGTCTCAGGTTGGTTATCGGATATTTATTTAAAAATGATGAAACATTATCATTCTGGAATAAAAATAAATTGAAAATCTCTTTAACCATTTTAGAAAATAGATAAAAACCTCATTCCATATTATTTCCAGTAAATATAGGAATAGTACGAACATCATCAGCAATGGTCCACTTTGAAATCCGATTAAAAGCAGTCGAGGATTTAGTAAATTATAAGGATTTGTGAAGATACTTAAAAATATCACATAAACTGCACAAACAAAAACAAACATGAATGAAATAAAACAAAACACTAAGGTCGGATTGATATAAGCGTTAAACGTATTTTGCATATTGAGAGTAATTGTGTAAAGTTGACAGTACATGGATAAAGAGTCTTTTAAATTCAATTTTCCATTTCTTCGTCTGTAGAAATTTAATTTATTTTTATATTTAACAAAATTCAAGTCGGCTTTTAAATAAATAAATGTTTGAGTTTGCAGTGTTCGAATAATATTGCAGTATATCAAAAACAAACTACTGACTGTATATACAATATAATAGATTGCTACTGCTCCAATCTTTTCAGCCAATGTCCAATTTTCATCTTCATCTAAACAAACTATTACAGCCGCAGTCACTGTGAAGCAGTAACTAAGAATAACCAATAAGTAAACAAAGGTTTTTAAGCGGCGTATTTCTCCAACTGGTAATAATATATCGTTTTTCAATTGTCTCCATTTGTACATTACTAGTTCTAGCTTGTTTACTACAGTTATTAAATACTTGACTTGTAAATTTAGAATTATTACAGTTACATTTGCGGTCACAGTCAAAGAGAATCCAGGAATTAAAACTATTAAATCAAACAGTTCTTCTTTAAGAATACTAAATTCTTGTATTAAATGTATCACACTGTATATATTCGATATCAGCAGGATGATTATAAATGTTAAACTTCCACATAAACAATATTTTGATACCCTCAAGTGAGTTTTGGCAATATTATTTTTATGAGTGCAAGAAATCGCAAAATTTGGTACGCCGAAAATACTAGTAAGTTTGAATAAAGTACCAATACAACAATTAATACAATTTGGACAAATTTCTTTGGGAGTCATTCTGGCGACACTGTGATTCTATATTCAATAGAAACTAAACTAATGAGTTGCTAGTACTGCGCATTTCTTATTTTCAATTAACAAATATTTGCCATCAGCTAAATAAATAATAAAATTAGATACAAATCTTTACATCAAAATGCAATTAGCATTGATCAATTACAAATTTATAATTTATTATAATATTTTCTAGGTCGCTCTTCATTATTATTAATTTGAGTTTATTCGTATTGTAAAAAGTAAGTAACAGTACTCTACAAAACGAACAGTTATTTGTGTAAGAAAAATCTATTACGAAGGAACTTACAGTTGATAAAAAAGTTTCTTGCACATTTGATTGAAAATTACGCCTAAAAGATAGCTTTTTTCATATACACAAAAATATTTAGCGTTGTGTTGGTTGCCTAACGATAATTTTGAGACACCTGGCGTCATCTACACAGAAACAGATAAACTTAAATGCCAAAAGTAGCTACCTATACATTTTCTGCAGTGACCTACTTTACCTGTTTTAGTAACTGGAGAGTGGAGATATGACAACTGTCAAAATCATAAACTTGGAAAAATTCCATGAACGTAGAGTTTCAACAAAATGAACTTCTTTTCTACTACACTAATCTCGTAAGCAGGATAAATAGAGAAAGCGTATGGTTATTGTAATTAAAAGTTAGAGGTACTTGGTGAGTAACCCTAACCTAAAATAAAAATTAACACTTCAATTAGGCAATCCAAACCACGTGACAAAAAATGGTGGTTGGTTGGCAGCCTTCAAAAAAGTAAAGGTGCCCATTTACAATCCTGAATATAAAGGTCCCCATCTACAATATTCTTTAAAAAATTAGGTTAGACATGGGTTAGGCGATGATAAAGTTTGGTTAAAAATCTTTACAACTAAGGTTTTCATTATCTTAAAACGAGGTTCATGAAATATTATATCTTCAGGCTATTTAGTGATAACATATTAGATATTATCATTTTGAAAATGATCCTCAAAAAAGTAAATTTTTTTTTACACAAGTCGATGTAATAAATAGTTTACAATTACATAATTACATCCTAAAAACCCAAGTAAATTGAATTAAAAAGTTATTATATAATTCATTTTTATCCCAATCGCCTAAACTTAAGGCCCTAAGCATGAATTTGTGCTTCAAAACTATCCTTTCCTGCATTTTTATGACTTAGCGTTTAGGATTCTTTAGAACCGAATAGACAATTATCTGAAGGCTGTTTATTGATAATACATACATGTATTTATTTAAAATTTGTTATATAATATAAAGTCAATTATAATAAAATGTGTAGGTATTTCTAAAAAGTATATATTTAGTACAAATATATCGTATATTCAAAGCCTGTTAATATTTCCGCTTTTGGTTAAAAATTATCTTCCATCAATCCAAAGGGGGACATTTGTGTCATGCTCTCGGTAATTTTCTTAGATGCAAAAGTAACTGCTCAAATTTTAAAGTTAACATTTCAGCGGTCATATCTGTTTGGGTAGCAAAACCGTCAACTTCTTCCTCTGAAATAGGATTTTCAAACTCTGCATTTTGCACCTGTTAACAAAACATACAGCATATAAACAGACAATAGTGCAATGTAAAATTATTGTTATCATGTTTTTATAGCCGTTCAGGTGAAAGCACCTGATAACTATCATACCTATTTTCTCCTTTTATCGGTTTTAATTTTTTAGTCCCAATCGCTCTTCCTTTTCGAAATGGCTTCTAATACATAACTCATATGTTAGGATGGAGCTCAGTCTAGGTAATTTTCATTTGCTAAAGAGCACGGTTTTTCTAAAAAAGGACACTTTGTTAGTTTAATAAGTACGATAATTATTTATTAAGTTAAGGAGATAATTATTGCCATCAATAAGGTATTTCAGTGCCTGTAGCAGTGAGCAAAAACTATTTGTTGCTTTATTTATGAGTACGCATGCCATAACGGCATATTTCCATATTTACTTACCTGTTATAAAATGCCTGCTACAAACTCTTTCGTATATCAGTATGGACTCTGTCAGATCTCAGATCAGGCGTTTTAATCCTAGCTATCCAACCACAACACATCCAACTTTCTCGTCGTTTTATTGATAACACATTTGGACAATGTTTCGTATTTAAAATACGTGGAACTCGATAAAAACTAACGAACTCGCGATCTGGGCCACTTTCACAATGATACAGGTTGTAAGCAGTTTATCACAGTAAATATTACTATTAATATTATAAATTGAAATACCAACAACAAAGAACATAACCTAGAAACAGTGGCAGTGGCGTTTGACGAAAACGATGCACTTCCAAAGCTCTATCCTAATTGGCTGTTTACATGTGCATGTAGTCACATACTTGACGCATGCGCGTGGAATGCCAACCATCCGCCATATTTGACAGGTAGCTGGATTGCCTAATTGATAGCAATGATTAGGAAGTGCATAAAATAATATGGTTCTTGTTTTAGTGTCGCTTTTGGAATTAGTTCTTCTATAGTGTGGCAATTAACTGATTCCGATTGAATAAACCAGACATCAACATCAAATCAACACAGACATCGGAATGAACAAAGGGTTGTGAAAAAGGTTTGCTGTATTTAATACCTATTTGTGTAATAAAAATCTCATTTATCGGTCGACTGATATGCTCCGAATTAAAAATGCAGTTTTGAAATTTGTTAATAAACATAAAGATCTTGTGACTTTTACAACGAATCATAAAATTGAAAAAGTGAGTTGGCTTACATGGCGTATAAAAGATATCAGTGTGCAAAATTGCCAAATAAACAAGCTGGAGTTTTGGAACAATGCACTTAAAATGGAAATACAAAAGTTATTTTGTTAGAAGAAATATTTAAATATATGATTAATCTTTACGTTTATGGATTTCATTAACTAATTGAAATAGGTTTGTATTTTTTACGTTAATTATGACTATTATGAGGTATTAATTGTGTTGTTTTTCAGTGATGGTATGGTAATGAAGAGTGAACGGGATCACACTCTGTAGAGTAAGATTAAGAATAGACAATAAATTGAACATATTTTATAATAAGAAGTACATTTGCGAAAGTCTTAATATTATTACCTTTAAATTGGAATATAATTTAATTTTTCTGCAAACTAATAAACTAATTAGGTACTATAAAATTACTAGGTAGGTAACTAAAAATTTCGTAAACGCCAATTATTCTAAAACGCTCACTTCTAGCTTCATTGCAAAAGAGACCATTTTTTGGATTTTTGAATTCTGTATAAATACTAATTAGTAGAGAAATTTGCACCTTAACACTTAACGAATTCTGAAACACTGTATTATTAATAATTTATTTCTTGTTAATTCCTCTATTGTATGTGTTTATTAATTAAGAAGTTGTCAAGTGTTGTAAATTATGCCCTTTACTTTTAATTGTAGTAATTGATAGATAATTGCTTGATACAAACAAGATGCTTGTTTTCTGAGGAAACCGAAAACTCCTACTAAAATAATATTTGTCTCTTTAGATATCAGCAAACGAATTTAAACTATTTGAGCAAAAAAACATGTTTCAGGGGTTGAAGGTTACCTCCTATATGGGGCGTTTTTCTTGAAATTTCTACCACAATGTGATTTTCATAATATTATATCAGCTAATAAAATTGGAGGATATACAGCTAAATTATTAAATATAAATATTTTATTTGACGTTTCGCCTAAATTTTGGCTTCTTCAGAATTGGAATTATAAAAAATTTTTTTGTATAAATAAAAAGATTCAATTTAATATTTATAATATTAATGATAAAACATTAAAATGATTTTTATACAAAAAATTTTTTTATAATTTCAATTCTGAAGAAGCCAAAATTTTGGCGAAACGTCAAATAAAATATTTATATTTAATAATTTAGCTGTATATCCTCCAATTTTATTAATTATAAAAAAAAGCTAAAACTAAAATTTATAAAAATTATATCAGCTGCATAAAAACTAAGTGTTTGATGAAAAACTTCATAAATAAGTGAAGAAAATGCAACTTACTACATAATTAATAATTATTTGTAAATTTTACACTTAAAATTTAATTTTAATGAATTGTAATAATTACTTTGTCAAAAAAAAACTAAAATTCATATGATTACCTATTGTAAAGTGTATAATGTATTTATATTTATAAATTTCATTGTACTGATATAAATAATTAACTTGTAAATAAAAACTTTTGTGTTAATTACATACTGCTATTATTTAATAAATGTATTAAAATTATCTGTATTTTTTTCTACTCATCCACCTCAATAGCTGATTTAAAATTAAAACCCATCATAGCAAAATAAAAATTGTCAAATCTGTAAATCTTATTTCGTGCTTTATAGGGTTTATTTATTAACATTTAAGGGGTATTAATTAATCATTAAAGGTAAATATTCTACCTCTATTGACTGTACGCCATAAATTATTCAAAAAGGCTCTAAAAGAAAATGTTATAATAATAATTAAATAAATTTATTCAATTTGTTTAAAACAATATTAAATGCACGGCCTTATCTTCACGTAACAAGATAAGCTTTGATAAGCTTTCGATAAAAGCTATACGTAAGCTCCTTGGAAATTTAATTTAATATTTTTATTTTTACTGATATCCTATAAAACTTCTGCTCTCCTAATACATCAACTGGTTTATACACCGATTCTTAGCAAATTTTAACAACTTTGGACATATTTTATGTCGAAATAAGCTGTTTTTTACATGAAAATGCTTGTAAATGTCGATTTTTGTGCGTTCGTGACAGGATCACAGGAGTGCAACAAGGTGTCATAATAATATTAAAATAAATCTATTCAATTTATTTAAAAGACCATTAAATCCACTACCTTATCTTCACATAACAAGATAAGCTTTCGATAAAAGCTTTTAATTAAACCTCTTTGGGAATTTAATTTAATATTTTTATTTTTACTGATATCCTATAACACTTCTGCTCTCCTAATACATCAACTGGTTTATACACCGATCCTTAGCAAATTTTAACAACTTTGGACATATTTTATGTCGAAATAAGCAGATTTTTGACACGAAAATGCTTGTAAATGTCGATTTTTGTGAGTTCGTGACAGGATCACAGGAGTGCTACAAGGTGTCATAATAATATTATATTAAATCTATTCAATTTATTTAAAAGACCATTAAATGCACTACCTTATCTTCACATAACAAGATAAGCTTTTGATAAAAGCTTTTACTTAAAGCTCTTTGGGAATTTAATTTATTATTTTTATTTTTACTGATATCCTATAACACTTCTGTTCTCCTAATACATGAACTGGTTTATACACCGATCCTTAGCAAATTTTAACAACTTTGGACATATTTTATGTCGAAATAAGCTGTTTTTTTACATGAAAATGCTTGTAAATGTCGATTTTTGTGCGTTCGTGACAGGATCACAGGAGTGCTACAAGGTGTCATAATAATATTAAAATAAATCTAATCAATTTAATTAAAAGACCATTAAATGCACTACCTTATCTTCACATAACAAGATAAGCTTTTACTTAAAGCTCTTTGCGAATTTAATTTAATATTTTTATTTTTACTGATATCCTATAACACTTTTGCTCTCCTAATACATGAACTGGTTTATACACCGATCCTTAGCAAATTTTAACAACTTTGGACATATTTTATGTCGAAATAAGCTGTTTTTTACATGAAAATGCTTGTAAATGTCGATTTTTGTGCGTTCGTGACAGGATCACAGGAGTGCTACAAGGTGTCATAATAATATTAAAATAAATCTATTCAATTTATTTAAAAGACCATTAAATGCACTACCTTATCTTCACATAACAAGATAAGCTTTTACTTAAAGCTCTTTGCGAATTTAATTTAATATTTTTATTTTTACTGATATCCTATAACACTTCTGCTCTCCTAATACATAAACTGGTTTATATACCGATTCTTAGCAAATTTTAAGAACTTTGGACATATTTTATGTCGAAATAAGCTGTTTTTTACATGAAAATGCTTGTAAATGTCGATTTTTGTGCGTTCGTGACAGGATCACAGGAGTGCTACAAGGTGTCATAATAATATTATATTAAAGCTATTCAATTTATTTAAAAGACCATTAAATGCACTACCTTATCTTAACATAACAAGATAAGCTTTTGATAAAAGCTTTTACTTAAAGCTCTTTGGGAATTTAATTTATTATTTTTATTTTTACTGATATCCTATAACACTTCTGCTCTCCTAATACATGAACTGGTTTATACACCGATCCTTAGCAAATTTTAACAACTTTGGACATATTTTATGTCGAAATAAGCTGTTTTTTACATGAAAATGCTTGTAAATGTCGATTTTTGTGCGTTCGTGACAGGATCACAGGAGTGCAACAAGGTGTCATAATAATATTAAAATAAATCTATTCAATTTATTTAAAAGACCATTAAATGCACTACCTTATCTTCACATAACAAGATAAGCTTTCGATAAAAGCTTTTAATTAAACCTCTTTGGGAATTTAATTTAATATTTTTATTTTTACTGATATCCTGTAACACTTCTGCTCTCCTAATACATCAACTGGTTTATACACCGATTCTTAGCAAATTTTAACAACTTTGGACATATTTTATGTCGAAATAAGCTGTTTTTTATATGAAAATGCTTGTAAATGTCGATTTTTGTGAGTTCGTGACAGGATCACAGGAGTGCTACAAGGTGTCATAATAATATTATATTAAATCTATTCAATTTATTTAAAAGACCATTAAATGCACTACCTTATCTTCACATAACAAGATAAGCTTTTACTTAAAGCTCTTTGCGAATTTAATTTAATATTTTTATTTTTACTGATATCCTATAACACTTTTGCTCTCCTAATACATCAACTGGTTTATACACCGATTCTTAGCAAATTTTAACAACTTTGGACATATTTTATGTCGAAATAAGCTGTTTTTTACATGAAAATGCTTGTAAATGTCGATTTTTGTGCGTTCGTGACAGGATCACAGGAGTGCAACAAGGTGTCATAATAATATTAAAATAAATCTATTCAATTTATTTAAAAGACCATTAAATCCACTACCTTATCTTCACATAACAAGATAAGCTTTCGATAAAAGCTTTTAATTAAACCTCTTTGGGAATTTAATTTAATATTTTTATTTTTACTGATATCCTATAACACTTCTGCTCTCCTAATACATCAACTGGTTTATACACCGATCCTTAGCAAATTTTAACAACTTTGGACATATTTTATGTCGAAATAAGCAGATTTTTGACACGAAAATGCTTGTAAATGTCGATTTTTGTGAGTTCGTGACAGGATCACAGGAGTGCTACAAGGTGTCATAATAATATTATATTAAATCTATTCAATTTATTTAAAAGACCATTAAATGCACTACCTTATCTTCACATAACAAGATAAGCTTTTGATAAAAGCTTTTACTTAAAGCTCTTTGGGAATTTAATTTATTATTTTTATTTTTACTGATATCCTATAACACTTCTGTTCTCCTAATACATGAACTGGTTTATACACCGATTCTTAGCAAATTTTAACAACTTTGGACATATTTTATGTCGAAATAAGCTATTTTTTACATGAAAATGCTTGTAAATGTCGATTTTTGTGCGTTCGTGACAGGATCACAGGAGTGCAACAAGGTGTCATAATAATATTAAAATAAATCTATTCAATTTATTTAAAAGACCATTAAATGCACTACCTTATCTTCACATAACAAGATAAGCTTTCGATAAAAGCTTTTACTTAAAGCTCTTTGCGAATTTAATCTAATATTTTTATTTTTACTGATATCCTATAACACTTTTGCTCTCCTAATACATCAACTGGTTTATACACCGATTCTTAGCAAATTTTAACAACTTTGGACATATTTTATGTCGAAATAAGCTGTTTTTTTATATGAAAATGCTTGTAAATGTCGATTTTTGTGCGTTCGTGACAGGATCACAGGAGTGCAACAAGGTGTCATAATAATATTAAAATAAATCTATTCAATTTATTTAAAAGACCATTAAATGCACTACCTTATCTTTACATAACAAGATAAGCTTTCGATAAAAGCTTTTACTTAAACCTCTTTGGGAATTTAATTTAATATTTTTATTTTTACTGATATCCTATAACATTTCTGCTCTCCTAATATATCTATTGGTTTATACACCGATTCTTAGCAAATTTGAACAAATTTGGACATTTATTATGGTAAAATAAGCTGATTTTTACACTAAACTTTTTAATTAGATGGGATAGAGGGTTGATATAAAATATGGGGGTAGCCGAGATGTTGTAGAAAAATGCCTATCAATTAGAATTTGATTAGCTACCCCCTAATCATAATTATAACTAAATAAACACAAATTACCAAATCTGCAAACTCCATTTCGGGGTCTAGAGGGTTTGTTTATCAATATTTAAGGGATGATAATTAATTATTAGAAGCAAGTAATGATTCTCTATCGTCTACACTAATTAAATTAGTTAAAAAGGTTCTAAGAAAGCTAAAACTGGCAGATATAACTCTTATGGGATTTTAATATGGACAAGAAAATGCTCGCAAATTTCGATTTTTGCGACTTTGTGACAGGATCACAGGAGTGCAAGAAGATGTCATAATAAAATTAATATAAAACTTTAAAATTTATTTCAAAGAGCATTAAATGCAAGGCCTTATCTTTACGTAACAAGATAAGCTTTGATAAGCTTGCGATAAGCTTTTATGTAAAGCTCTTAACTATTGAATCTAATATGAGTAGAGATATCCTAAACTCCTTCTGCTATGATGTCACTTCTAATGGTTCACAGTTGATTTTTCTCAAATTCTGTTATTAGACTATTCTTTTTGTTAATAAGAACAAACTGGATTTTAATTAAGAGAACTTTATTACTGAATAGATAATTTTTATAAGTTGTTAGAGACATTACATAATACAAACGTAAATTAATTAACTTAACATTTATAATTAAATTTGAAATAAATGAGAACTTATAAAGAAAATCTTATTTTAAAATATAAACAAGTATTAACATTAATTTGGTTTACATTATAATAAAAAATACAAAATTAACAAAAAAAATTTCTCACATCTCTGTAGAATAAGATTAAGTATAGACAATAAACTGAATGTATTTTATAATAAGAATTACAATTGCGAAAGTGTAAATATTATTTGTAATTAAGAAAGTTGAGCGTAATAATTGTCTAATTGTGAGTTTAAACACATTTAAATTGAAATATAATTTATTTATCTACGGTAAATCGTGCTAAAGTCGAAAAATCGAAAGGAATTAAACTTCGGTATACCAGGTGTAATTAACTGTTTGTAGCTCCTTCAGATTCTGATTGGATACAATACGCAAAGTGTATTAACATCCTACTCGAATATTGAACTATGAACACAAAAGTGAAAATGAAAACATTTATTTTCAAATTTCAGCAATATTTTCACAATATTGCAGAAATTCATCTTTATAACTCGCTTACGCTCGTGTTCCAAATTTCTGTGTAGTGCAAAAAACAGGTTTATTCTGTATCTTATTGCATAAATAACTATTTTGTATTTGTCATATTATAGTAAATTGCGAAAATTACACATAAAACTTTTGAGTGACGAAGTGCCTAATTGTGATTTTACACACATTTCATTTGAATGGTGCACTGTTGAATTTAACCATTTAACCATTTCTTCGTTCAAGTTGATATTGCAGCATATTCAAAGTATAAGTAACAACTATTCCAACACACTACAAAACATTTACTGAGGAAAATTTTTGTGTGAAAATATACTCACCGTTGATAAAAAATATCCTCATGCATCCATAACATCTGATATATTTAATACGAATCTTTGATAACGCAAAGTTTTTAAAAGACTTTCCACCTACAAACAAAGTTTATTTTATAATATTGAGGATTAGAATTTAGAAGAGCAAATTGAAAATGATTGAAGAAATGATTGTAATTTAAAACTTCTACTTCTACTTCTACTTTAAAACGTACATCGATAGAGAGTCTTTTAAATTCAATTTTCTGTTTCTTCGCCGATAAAAACTGAATTTATTTCTATATTTTACGAAATTCAAGTTTACTTTTAAACAAATAAAACGTTGATAACAAATAAGTATACGAGAACGAATACAAATTAGCAATACGATTTAGCTATGGAAGAAGAGCTATGTAATATCTAACATAAAAGACCACTTACTACTGCTCCAATCTTTTCGGTTAATATCCAGTTTTTATCTTCATTGAAACACAATAGTAGTATAGCCGAAGCTAGCGTGATGGAATTAATAAACATGAGCATTAAGCAAATGATATTTTTTATACGGCGTGTAACTCCGGAAACCGGGTGACGCACTAAACTCTCCCTTCAGCTTCACTCAAAGCAGGAGACGAGAGGGGCTCGAAATTAAACACACTGTCAACAAGGATAAAAGCATGTTTATTAAAAATAATAAGAATAATTTTAACTATCCTTAGGTACGAGTACAAAATAAAAAGTTAAGAAAAATACAGTATTTCTATAACTCGGCTCTTGTCTTCATCCACCAGATCCCGAGTTCTCTCACGAAGAGAGATCACAGGGTCCTGATGAAGGAACAGGGACTTCGTCCACCAGATCCCGAGTTCTCTCACGAAGAGAGGTCACAGGGTCTTGATGAAAGAACTGGGGCTTCGTTCACCAGATCCCGAGTCCTCTAACGAAGAGAGGCCACAGCGCCACAGGGTTCTGCTGGAACGAGGGAAACTCACGAGTTTGCTGAAGGCAACACAGAAAGTAAAAACTAAATAAAAAGGGAAATGGAATGAGACTCAATTTAATTAATTACAATAAATTAATTAATTGATCACAGACGATAATTAACTAAGTTAATAATGAAATGCGCGCTCCTGCTCAACTCGATGGTGAAACCAGGAGTCTCCTTATCTGGAATCTGTAATTTGGCTAATGGGGTACCAGGGCTTTGCCCTTTACCCCCTTCATCGGTCGAATCTGAAAAAGAAAAAACGTTGATTAATGTTGTGTGTGAAATGTGATCGAAGTCACTGACGATAAGCGTTAGTCTATTTAGATGGCGGAAACGAGCTTATAATTAGGCTCGGTCAAGAACCAACTTGGGTCTTTTCCGAAGCCTAGACTCGTTGATGTTGTATCCCCATAGTCCTCGGATGGTGGGGTTGTCGTGGTCCAGTGCTGTCTCATGGAACTTGGAGGCTGCTTCTCGGATGTAATCCTGGATGCTGATCATCTGTAGGTCCCGTTGAAGGTTGCTGTTCCGGATGAACCATGGTGCGTTGACAATGTGCCTCAGGATCTTGTTTTGGATGACTTGCATCTTCTTGATGTTGGACGGTGCGGCGTAGCCCCAGGCTGGTGCGGCCGAAGTAGCTTGTTCCTAAGGTCCAGCGTTGTACCTGAAAAAAGCGGATATAGTAATGAAAATGCAGCTCGTGCTCGGACGATAGCTCCCTGGATGTGTGGTTTCCAGGTCAGTCATTTGTCGATGGTTAGTCCTAGGTATCGGGTTTCCTCTTTCCAAGGAATGGCTTCGCCGAAGATCTCGATGTTTGGCGGACGACGAAGAATTGGTCGCTTGGAGAAGTAAATGGACGAACTCTTCTGTGCGTTGACGGAGATTCGCCATTTCTTGAACCAGAGCTCCAGGCTGGCGGCTGCTCGTTGAAGTCGGTATCGTACCAGTCGTGGGTCCCTGTTGCTGGCCATGAAACAGGTGTCATCTGCAAAAATATAAAATTAGTAGCTTCGGTTAATGGCATATCGCTTGTGAAGATGGTGAAGAGGTGCGGAGATAGGGTAGCACCTTGAGGGACACCGGCTAGGATAGGTATAGAGGTGGATAGGACGTTGTCGATCTTGACCCTGAATGATCGACGGGAAAGGAAGGAGGCGATGAGCTTCGTTATCGATAGTGGATATTGAGCTGTGGATTAGACCTTGGTGCCAGACCTTGTCGAAGGCCTTGGATACGTCCAGGAAGACGGCAGCGGCGCAGTCCTTGCATGCATCGGCGATGTATTCGACTACGCGAACTGTTTGGTGGACGGTGGAGTGTGCTGGTCGGAATCCATATTTGTCTTGGAGGACGTGTCCGTCTTCTGTATGTTCTCTCAGGCGGGATAGGATGACCCTTTCGGCGATCTTGCTCATGGTGGTCAGAAGACTGATCGGGCGGTAATCTTGGGGAAAGGTGCGGTTCCCTCCGGGTTTGGGGATTACCATGACATCAGCGGCATTCCATTTCTTCAGGAAGTGCTGAAAACGGAGAATAGCGTTAATAATCGTACACAGCCAGACAAGAGCTAAAGAAGGAAGGTTACGTAAAGCTTGGTTAGAGATGCCGTCGTGGCCAGGAGCTGTCTTGGGTTTCGTCTTCTTGATGAGGGTTCTGATTTCGAACGGACTGCGGACGTGGGCCTCAACTTCGTCGATGTGATTGTCGTCGTTGTCGTCGTTCTCCAGTGGAGTACATTGGCGCTCGAGGTTGTCCGCAAATGCTTCGGCTTTGTCTCGGTTGGAGTACACCATGCCTTGGGTACCGTGGATCGGAGGGATGGGTGCTCGCTTCTTCCTGAGTGCCTTCTGGGTTTCCCAAAGGGAGTTGTCCTGTGTGTTGAGCGAGGCGAGGTGGAGTTGCCATGCCTCGTTTCGTTTTTCACGCAGAGCGCTCTTCACTTCGGAGGTCAAGCGATTCCATTCCCTCTTGTCGTCTGGGTGTTGGGTACGTTGCCATCTGCGCCGCGCCCGGTTTTTCTCGGTGATGAGGTCGCGGATTAGTCGTGGAGTAGAATTGGAGTCCTTGATGGAGTGGGTGGTGGTCGCTCGGCGGATGTTGTCTTGGATGGAGGACGTTAACCTGTCAACATAAGAATCTACTTCCCTAACGGTTTGTTGCAAGTTCCAGTTGTACGCTGACCAGTTGGTTTTGGTGTACGTTGCTGGCTCATCCTGGGTGATGTCATCGCCGATGAGCATCAGGACGGGGTTGTGGTCGGAGTGAAGTTCGTCCAATACTTCTAGTTCGATGTGTTGTCGGATGTCCTTAACGATCGAGATGTCCAGGACGTCTGGCCTTCCGACGGCTCCGTAGTGGGTAGGTCGGTCGGATCCGATGACTTGTACGTTGATGGCGATGGCGTATCCGTCTAAGGCGTTTCCGTTGGTGTTCGCTCTGGAGCTGTTCCAAGCGCGATGCTTGGCGTTCAGGTCTCCAGTCTCTTTATCAAAATGGAGAAGAGGCTTTTATTGAAGATCCGACGACCAATTCGGACCCACTCGACAACCAATAGGAACACTGTAACTTGAATTGTACTCAAGAAAGATTATCACTTAATACATTATAAATTTTACTAACTAAATTAAAAACTTTTAAATTAAAGGGCGAGTGATGGTAAAACTTAACTTATTACTTATTAGCACCGCACCGCTAGTATCGAGCACGTCGGTACAAAACTTATAATTTTAAATTACAATTTCAACTTTTAAGTAATTAATAAAAAATAATCAAGGGCTGGAAAATATTTAACGGTATTAATTAATTACTGAGATTAAAAATAAAAACACTAATCAGCTCGAAAGAGGAATTCTACCACTTTACGTGGTTAAAAAAACTTTTTAATCCTATAATTAAAAACCATTAGATAACGAAATGCTTTTTAAACGATAATTTTTATAGGGTTAAAAATAATCTAAGAGTTAAATTAAAAATTAAACGGAAACTCTAGCTCTTCTGCCCGAGTTATAGGGAATCAGCTGTTATCACCGATAGCGCTGATAAAGCAATAGGGAAAATTGAAATTAAGTAATTCTGGTCTAATCTAAATTAGATTGTACTCAAATGAAAGTGCTTGAAGAGCTGACCACGGGAGTGTATAAACTATCTCCATTTTGATCTAATCTCAGAGGCGGCGCTAGGGGAAAACTAAAGAAAAAAATGACAAGTGACTGCTTTAAACGGTACAAAATTTTCAGGATGCTGTAATACTGTACCAGTATTTAGGTCCAGCATCCGGATAAAATTTTGCATCGTTATAAATTTAAGCAATTTGGATAAATTTCCCGTGGCCCCATTTCAGCTATACACTTTGATTCAATAAAAACTAAGCACTAACGAGTTTTGGAAAAAATTTTCAATTAATAGTTTACCAACAACTAAACATACGTTATAAAAACATAGATATAAATACCTACAAGTAAATAAGATTAGTATTGATCAATTATAAAAGAAATTTTTTTATTCTAAAAGAGGTTAATCATTAAATATCTCATTAGCTCAAGATTTTTATTTTATAGATATAAAATATTTGGTGTTACTAAGGGACTTTGAGAATGTCAAACACGATTTTTTATAAAGTGTGAAATTTATTGAGAAATCATAAATAAATTTTTTTTCCTCTCTCTGTAGCTCAATCCGGGAACATAACTGTATTACCTATTTATAGTGCACCATATTAGCTTGATTTTGATACATAAAACCCTGGGTTAAAAATTATTAAGATTATCAAAAAAATTAACTCTAATAAAAAGCTCTTTGGTTCTGTTCTTAATTTTTAATTAGAAATAAATAAAATCAACAGAATTCCGTATGTGTATCGGGCTTAAAAATGAGAAAATTTCGAAAAGCAGTTTTTTAATTAAAAATGCGTAACCTGCCATAGAATATATATAAAAAAAAGTCCCAAAACACTTTAGGGACTTTCTTCGGATATTTATTCGATTTACGGGGTGGGTGGGTTACCTATGATTTAAGCGAAAATTTCCAAGTTTAACGATTGATAAATGACCAAAATTACAAATAACCATTTATTTAATCTAATTTACAATTCAACATTAATAATACAATAATTATTATTACAATTGTTTATAAAGTAATATTTATTTGTTTATTTTTTTCGTACTTCATTTTTCAATTTTGGAAGTAATTTATTAGTCCAGTCAACGAACGCCTAAAAAAGTGTTGTAGAGGACGTGAAAAAGAGTGGAACCGGTGGAACTTTTTTCTTCAGGAATGTGTTTGGAGTAGTTAGAAGGTTTCCGGTCGTAGCTATATGGCTAAAGGGTTGGAAAAAGTAGAAAGATCCAGTTTTTGCTTATATCTTTAAAACAGTGAGTCCTGTAGAAAAAATTGTTCTTAGTAAAATGAAAGCTTATGGAATTTCCTACAAGATTATTTCTGTTCATTTTTTCTGTATTTCTTATATTTTTCGATATATCCGTCTAAAAATATCGTTATTTTATGATTGCTTCTAGCACCCCAGCCCTTTATTTTAATGTAGAAGTCTTCAGAAAAAAAGTTGTAGAGCATTAAATCTCCTTTAGTATTTTAACGTGAAGCGAATTGTTTTTTTCATACAACATACAACAATTGTTGCAGACGGATATCTCAAAAGTATAAGTAGTATTAAAAAACAAATCAATAGAAACAGTCTTGTAGGAAATTTGATAAATTTTTATTTTGCTAAGAATAGTTTTTTCCCTATATGCCCATTGTTTTCGAGATATAAGTGAAAAGCCCAAAAACGGGACCTTTCTACCAACCTCTTTCCAGTAGCCACATAGCTAGGACCTGGAACTTTTAGTATTTTTACGTCTTAACTACTCTTAAAGAAAAAAATCCCACCCTCTTTTATGTCCTCTATAACCAGTCATTGACTAGACTATATTTACTGTCTGTGAAACATAAAATGGATCTCTACTAAAAACTTTTGACTTCTAGGATTCAGAAAAGCAATTAATTTAAAAAATTGTCCTCCATAAAAGAGAGCAGCCAAAAACACTTTTATGTGAATATCTTAGAAACCTCTTGACTAATTTTAATGAGATTTGGTGTGCACGCTAAGCAATTACACTTACAAGTGTCAAACTTTATAAAAGTCCCTAGACGGCGTCAGTTATTACAGACTATAGAAAGCAATACATAATTCTCCAATTCCGATGGGATCGTTGACCATTTCCATTGATATTACAGTATACTATCATAATGTAATAATATAATAGTATAATCTTAATTAATGCTATTACCATAAAGTAATCTATGCTATTACTACGTAGGAGAATAAGGAACTGAGCTCTAGGCTAGTGTCGTAATCTACACTAAAATTTTCAAAATGCAATTTTGTGTTATACACCAAATAATTGATAAAAATCCACAAAAAAACTTCAATTCGTGAATGTAGTGATTGTCTCATTGTAGTTTCACCGCACTGTGTAGATTTAATATTTTTTGAAAAGTGCAAGTTGAAATTGTAGCACATTCAGAAGGTAAGTAACTACTATTCCAGTAGCCTACAAAACACAAGTTATTTAAGAAAAGTTAATTGAGAAAGTATTTTTACAGTTGCTGTAAGACATCCTCGTACAATCATAATATCTGATAATGTTATTACAGGTTTCCGGTAGCGCAGAAATTTTAAAAGACTTTCCACCTATAAACAAAGTTTATGTTTAAGACAGAAGATTTATAAAAGTCGCCACAAATGCCATTTACTCATTTCACCCAAAAAAATAAGAAATATTGTGATTCTTACAAACGGACGCAGCACCTTCTTAAATAGAGAAACGGTTTTTGCCTATGACTAAATTTTTGGAAATTGGATTATTGGATATCTTGACCTTCTGAACAAAAGTCTTTAAGGCCACGAATCTCTAGGACTTCATTTTCGTAGACAGAGACTCCTAGAGTCGTTAATATAGTTATATCTTAAACACCTTCATCGATTAAGTTGAAACTTTGGAGATAAGCATAAAATAAGTCTTATGTTATTAACATACTAGTTTCGATAGAAGTCGATAGAGGGCATTTGAAGAACTATCTTAAAGACTTTGCGCTCTCTATCTTAGAAGGATCAAGTCCTTGAGGTTTACGCCCATGGGGACTTTTGCTCCGGAGTACAAAATCTACAACATTCCATAATTTCATAGAATTTGACTGATATCATCTTTCCTCACAAAAAGTGCTGGGTCCTTTGAATTATATAAAGAACGCACTTGTAGAATTTCGTCACTTGTCAAGTTGCTTAGCGGATATTTATATAAAAATGATGCAACATTATCATTCTGAAATAAAAATAAATTGAATTTCAAAGTTTAAAATCAGTATTGAATAATATGCACACCTGGTTCCATAGATTTTCCAATATATGTAAAAATATTATTAGAAAAGGAACCATTGGTGCAAGTTGGAGCTCAATTAAAAGTAATCGAGGATGTAGCAAATTATACGGATTTGTATAGATACTTAAAAGTATAACATAAAAGGCAGACACAAAACCAAACATCGTTGTTATAAAATAAATAATAGCACCCGGGTTAAGGTACATATTAAAAAACCGTACAAAATTAAACAAAATCTTGTAAAATAGACAGTACATCGATAAAGAATCTTTCAAATTTAATTTTCCATTTCTCCGTCGATAAAAACAGAATTTTTTTTTATTTCTAACAAAATTTAAATCAGCTTTTAAATTAATAAAAATCTGCGAGCACATTGTTTGCCAAAAAATACATAGTACCAGTACTGTACCAGCAAATGAATATCCAATATAAAAGATCACCACTGCACCAATCTTTTCAGGGAGCGACCATTTTTCATCGTCATCTAAACAAAATACTATTATAGCCGAAGCTACTGTCATCAAGTAAATAAAAATTATGATTGCGTAAACAATACTTCGTATACGACGTGTTTCTTTGACTGGGAACATTATATCGTTTTTAATTTTTCTCCACTTGTAGATGAATAGTTCAACGCTCATAATAAGAAGTATTAAATCCTTTACTTGTATGTTTGAAATTATTATTATCAAAAGCACTGCTATAGACAAGGATACGTCAGGAATTAAAATTATTAAATCAAATATATCCTCTTCTCTTAAATGTATTGCGCCATATACAATCGATACGAACAAGATGGCCATCACCATTAAACTAACACAAAAACGCAATTTTGATATAGGTATATGAGTTTTTGCTATATCATTTTTATGAGTGCAAGACACTGACACAAAAGGTGCTCCAAAAATACTAGTAACTTGCAACAAAGGCCCTATACAACAATTTATGCAATTTGGATAAAATTCTTTCGAACCCATTGCTCTGATTCAGTTGAAGCGAAACTAACGAGTTTTGTTCTACTAAGTTACATTTTTGTAATTATTTACACACTGGCAAAAAAATATAGAACAATAGGATATTTATTTATTTACCAACAAATGAGATTGGTATCTATTGATCATAATACATACATATAGAAAGAAATTGTTTGTACCATAACGTTCGCTTTTAAGATAATATCTATAGGCCCTGGGTCGACTATCGATGTGTAGATATCGATATATTGATTTCTTTGTTCTATTTGTACTGGTCTACTAAGACAGTTAGAACAAACGTAAAACCCTGAAGACTTTTTTTATACAGAAAGTCCCTTAAAATCGCCTCCAAACGTTTTTTTCTACGAACGTGCTGAATGACAGTTTTTCTGACAACTAAATGAATATTGAAAGTAGACTTTTGAAACACTAGTGCGGAAAATTCTTGCCGCACCCAAAACATAAAAAAAATACCACTATGATTATTATTTTCACAATTTAAATTAATTTGTCATTTTGACAGTTAACAAAAATCTTCATTGATGTAGAATATTCACTTTCGTAGAAAAAAAAGTATGAAACACACTTGCAGAAAAGGCTATTGCAAAACTCATATAATTAGAGCACTCGCTTTCGCTCGTGCTCCAACTTTTATATTTTGTTTTGCAATCTACCCTTTTCTGCACTTGAATTTCAATATACTATTTTCATTAATCCACTCCAGGCGGGCCTTGCCGGCTCCGACTGTTGTTACTACTGGCTCTAGCTTTATTAATTATAGTAATCTAGCCCCACGCCGGCTTTGCCGGCTTCGGGGTTAGTTTACTACCGACACTAGCCTTAGGTTTTTATTAGTAATCCAGCTTTTAGGCCGGCTCCAGCATTAGTTATTACCGACGCTAGTCTTAAGTTTCTTTATTAATTCAGTTCCAGGCAGGCCTTGCCGGCTCCGACTCTTACTACCGCCTCTAGCCTTATAGTAGTTAGTTACTACCGACGCTAGCTCTAGATTTTTTTATTAATCGAGGCCCAGACCGGCCTTAGTTACTACCGACGCCTGCCTTAGCTTTTATTTATTAATCCAGCCCTAGGGCGGCCTTGCCGGCTCCGGGGTTAGTTACTACCGACGCTAGCTCTAGATTTTTTTATTTATCGAGGCCCAGACCGGCCTTAGTTACTACCGACGCCTGCCTTAGCTTTTATTTATTAATCCAGCCCTAGGGCGGCCTTGCCGGCTCCGGGGTTAGTTACTACCGACGCTAGCTCTAGATTTTTTTATTAATCGAGGCCCAGACCGGCCGTAGTTACTACCGACGCCTGCCTTAGCTTTTATTTATTAATCCAGCCCTAGGGCGGCCTTGCCGGCTTCGGGGTTAGTTACTAGCGACGCCTGCCTTAGGTTTTTTTAGTAATGCAGCCCCAGACCGGCCTTGCCGGCTTCGGGGTTAGTTACTACAGACACTATCCTTAGGTTTTTTTATTTATTCAGTCCCAGGGCGGTCTTGCCGGCTCCGACTGTTGTTAGTACCGACTGTAGTCTTAGGTTTTTTTTATTAATCCGGCCTTATTAATAAGGCCGGCTTTGTCGGCTCCGGTGTTAGTTACTACCGACGCTATAACCTTAGGTTTACTTTATTAAACTATTTTTTTTATTTAAAATCGATTATAGATTTTTTTTACAGAAAACTTCTTCTAATTCTTTAAATAAGGAAAATCGAAACATACGTCCAAATAATGTTTTTGTCTTAAAATGACATTAGCTTTTATATGGCGAAGTTTGTTGGTGAGCTAATAAATCACCCTGCACATAGAGGGTCTTACTATGCAGCTAAGGAAAAAGTGGAGAAGAAATGTGTAAATTTAATAACTCTGCAGTTTTCAATAATCAATAAAATATAGGAAGGTCCCAAAAGCCAAAAATTTCGTTTAGGAGCTTGTTCTCTATAGTACGAAGTATTATTTAAATTAGGTATCATCCCCTTATAGTGGGTCTTACGAAATAGTGAAGAAAAAAGTAGAGAAAGAAATGTATAAATTTAATAACGTCGCGATTTTCAAAAATCAATAAAATTTAGAAAGGTCCCGAAGGCCAAAAATTGCGTTTAAGGGTTTGTTCACAATAGTACTAACTATCATTTAAAATAGGTGTCATCCCTTTATAGACGGCCTTACTAGGGTCTTACTAGGTACATGGAAAGATGAATAAAAGCTTAATTTTTTAAAATTTAATAATATTTTTATTTTTTTTATTTTTGATAATGAAAAATACCTAGATGAAGAGTAGATTACATCAAGATTTATCAGTACACCATTATGAACAATCGTTCGTATTCGGACCCACACGACCAGATTCGTTCAAATTATAGTAAAGTACGTTATGCTATTAAAGCGGCACGCGTTTCTGCATCTATCTCAATGGAAGCCGGTCTATAGTTAGCTAAAGCTTGTGAACCCACACTAGGAATGAGTCACTGTCTACAATTTTGGGATTGGAGAATACCTACTTCAATTTTCCATTTATTACAAAATTTACACACTAGCTTTTGTGTGTACATTTTGTAATAAATCGTCGACTCAACTATATGATCAGAATCACGAATAACCATTTATTTAATCTAATTTACAATTCAACATTAATAATACAATAATTATTATAACAATTGTTTATAAAGTAATATTTATTTGTTTATTTTTATCGTACTTCATTTTTCAATTTTGGAGGTAATTTATTAGTCCAGTCAACGAAAGCCCCAAAAAGTGGTAAAGAGGACGTGGAAAAGAGTGAAACCAGTAGAAATTTTTTCTTCAGGATTGTGTTTGGAGTAGTTAGAAGGTGGTTAGAAGGTAAAAATACTTAAAGTAAAGTTTTGTGTTGTAGCTATATGGCTAAAGGGTAGGAAGAGGTGGAAAGGTCCTGTTTTTGCTCATATCCATTAAAATGGCTGTGTAAAAAATTATTCTTAGTAAAATGAAAGCTTATAAAATTTGCTACAAGATTGTTTCTATTCATTTTTTCTGTATTTCTTATAGTTTTCGATATATTCGTCTTCAAATATAGTTAATTTACCGAAAAAAAACCGTTTTTCGTCAAACTGTTGCTTCTAGCACTCCAGTTCTTTATTTTACTGTTCAACTCTTCAGAAAAAAGTCGTAGAGCATTAAATTTGTTTTACAATTTTAATGTGAAGCAAATTGTTTTTTTATAGGTACAAACATTTTTGCAGGAGGATATCTCAAGAGTATAAGGAATTAAAAACAAATTAATCGCAACAATCTTGTAGGAAATTTAATAAGCTTTTATTTTATTCTTTTAAGAATAATTTTTTCCTTAGAATTCAGCGTTTTCGAGATATAAGTGAAAACCCCAAAAATGGGATGTTGTCACCCACCCCCAGTAGGACTGGAGGCTAGGACCCGAAACTTATAGTATTTTTACGTCTTAACTACTTCTGAAGAAACAAATTTCACCCTCTTTTTCTTGCCCTCTACAACATGTCGTTGACAAGACTATATTAACTGTCTATGGAACATAAAATGGATCTCGGCAATTAATTTAAGAAATTTTCCTTTATAAAAGAGAGCACACAAAAGCACTTTTACGTGAATATTTTAGAAACCTCTTGACTAATTTTAATGAGATTTCGTGTGTACACTAAGCAACTACACTTGCAAGTGTCAAATTTTATAAAACTCGCAAAAGGACGCCAGTTATTACAGACAATAGAAAGCAATACATAATTCTCCAATTCCGATGTGATCGTTGACTATTACCATAAAGTAATCTATGGAGAAATTAAGTCTTAGGCGAGTGTCGTAATCTATGCTAAAATTCTCAAAACGAATTTTGTGTTATGAACAATAAATTCAGAAAAATCCACAAGAAACTTGAATTCGTGAAATGTAGTGATTATCTCATTTAGTGTAGATTTAATATTTTTTTAAAAGTGAAAGTTGAAATTGTAGTATATTCAGAAAGTAAGTAACTATTATTCCAACACTCTACAAAACACAAATTATTTAAAGAAAAGTTCATTGTGAAAAGATTTTTACAGTTGCTATAAGACATCCTCGTACAGTCATAATATGCGATAATTCTATTACAGGTTTTTGATAGCGTAGAGCTTTTAAAAGGCTTTCCACCTGTAAGCAAAATTTATATTTAAGACAGAAGATTAAAAAGCCACCATAAGAGTGGCTCCCGCACCTTTTTAAACGGAAAAACGGTTTCAGTCACATTTGATTAAATTAGGGTAAATTGTAGATCTTGACTTTTTGAACAAAAGTCATTCTGGCCACCACCCTCTTGGACTTCACCTTTCGGAGACAGTGGCTCCCAAAGTCGTTAAAATAGTTATTCTGGGCTGGAATGCTGTAACTATTAGCGTAGCTAACGATACGCTGCGCTACTTACTTTCTACCCCTCACCTACAAACTTTTAGAAATTGGAAGGAGAAGGGTAAAGGGTAAGTAGCTTAGCGTATCGCTACGCTTCGCTAATAATTACAGGATTCCAGCACTGGCTTACTAAAATGTGATTTTTTAAGACTCTATGAGAGTTCAAAAGAGCTGCTATATTTCTCAAACTCCTCGATCGATTTAAGCTGCGTTCGGTTATGTGCGCCGCGATAGAGCGGGAGTAGAGTTAGAGCGTGGTCATGTGACCGTCGAGTGTTTGGAGCAAAATTTACAAAACCGAACGGTTGGTGGTTGTTAGGTAGAGTTTATTTGTTACTAATCAAAAACTCAAATTAAAAAAAATTTTAATTAAAAACTAAAAATAGTGGGGTCGAAATACGGTTTGAGACTAAACTTTTGCGGATAGAAATGTTATGATTGAATAATGTTCAGGACAATGTCAGGAATAATGTGGTAAGTTTTGGACTTCGAACTCGCGCGGCGTCCTTCCGAAAAAGGCATTCCAAAGAACATTTATCCGTTTTCTTTGACGTTTTATTTAATTCCTCAACTTCTAAACATCGGATCGTAATAAAAAATTATGGGATTATGGGAAATTGACAGACGATGAATTCTAGACTAAAAATGTATAGTTTAGTTCAGTAGCTTTGGAGATAAAACTTCTTAAGCACCAAATGCGAACCAAAAATTGTTTTATTTAGTGCACTGCAAAAAAGTAATCAAAAAATCTTTTGTTCATGTAAAAGATACTCTTTGATGAGTAGAAAGGATTTGCCAAAGTTGAGATCCTGAAGTGTAACCAAAGAGCCAAAAAGTGCATAGGAAGTTAGAACTTGTAAGGATTGCCATTTAATGCGATCATAATAAAAACAATTTTTTTTTTTCAAAAAACATTCCTTTTTGAACCTACTATTTTGTGAAAGAAATATTTTAGAAATTATCGCCTTGCATAGTTCACTTTTGACCCTTTTTTCGAAACGCACTTTTCTAAATTGCCAAGAACTTGGTAAATATTTTTTAAAAAGAAGATTCATTATTTTAGCTTGATAGATCATTTAAAATACGTCTGATTTAAAAAAACACAATTTCCGATTCATCAACTTGGAGGCTAATTCTGGATATTTTTGTATTTGCTACTGCAGGTGGTATGCTCCCCCACTCCTGACTTTGGATTCATTTAGATGTATTGCACGAATCTGGAGAGAAAACGTATCTAATGAATGCGGGTTCTGTCTATTACAATTAAATAGCGGAACTCACAATTTGCATTACGTTCCTTGATTTTACATACATATTAATTGTGCCGCTTTATTAATGCAGTTACACAAATAAATTATAAAGATAACGTCGCGACGTTATAATGACGACTGGTTTGGACGATTGAACTTTACCGTCTACTTCATTGGCGTTACTAAGAATTTAATTTAATAAAAATTAATTACTAAGATAACAGTAAAAATCAAACTCACGGCGCCCATGGTTTCCATAGAGATAGTAGCCCCGCTCCCTTACCCCTAACGTTTTCTTTCCAGATCCGTACAATACTTTTATTTGTCAGTGTCAAATTTAATATAAGAAACTCCATGGCTGTTACTATTTTGACGGGATTTTCGATAGTTTCTTGTATAATTTCTATAGTTACAAAGCACGCACCATTAATTTTATTTACTGACTTCTTCTTTTTAGTCTGGTGTTGAATTAGAAGATGCATAACATACTTAGATATCATATATCAACAAAAGAATGTTTTGCCTTTCAGTTGAGACAAAAACGATTTAAAAAACAGTTAGCCTTTTAACCACTGCAGTTGTAAATACAAAAATATCCATATTTGGCCTCCAAGTTGATGAATCGCGATTTTTGTTATTTGAAATCAAAGGTTTTGAAAAGATCTATCAAGCTAAAATAATGAATTTTCTATTTAACAAGTATTGACAAAATTCTTGGCGATTTTGAAAAGAGCGTTTCTAAAAAAGAGTCAAAAGTGCACTAAGATTAGCGAAAAATTATAAAATTTTTCCTTAAGCAAATAGTACGTTCAAAGACGAATGTTTTCATAAAAAAAAGATTTTAATTCATCGCGATCGCATTAAATGACAACCCTTACAAATTTTGATTTCATGAGCAGTTTTTGGCTGTTTGGTTGCACTTGAGGATCTCAACTTTGGCAAGTTCATTCTACTCATCAAGTAGTATCTTTTACATGAACAAAAGATTTTTTGATTACTTCTTTGCAGTGCACTGAATAAAACAATTTTTGGTTCGCATTTGGTGCTTAAGAAGTTTTATCTCCAAAGCTACTGAACCAAACTATACATTTTTAGTCTAGAATTCATCGTCTGTCAATTTCCCATAATCCCATAATTTTTTATTACGATCCGATATTTAGAAGTTGAGGAATTAAATAAAACGTCAAAGAAAACGGGTAAATGTTCTTTGGAATGCTTTTTTCGGATGGACGCCGCGCGAGTTCGAAGTCCAAAACTTACCACATTATTCCTGACATTGTTCTAAACATTATTCAATCATAACATTTCTATCAGCAAAAGTTTAGTTTCAAGCTATTAATTCCCGTAATTCGACGCCACTAAAAGTAATAAGATTAATTAAAAAGTAGTCTTTCTGTTTTTTCTGACGATTTCTTTTCATTAATACAAAATTACATTTCAAATTGTAAATTTATACGCCGTTGTGGGCAATTGCAATAATAATAAATAATAAAAAATAAAATAAATGTTTAAATTTATGAAATAATATACTTTTTTACTGTCCAGATGATGAAAATATGGAAAGAAATATTAAAAAAATAAAAATTGTCACGCCATTTTACAACTTTTCTCAAATTGTACAATTTGAAATTTTGGTATTTTCGAATATACGTATACAAATCGGTCCGCCCTCAAACAACGCTCCACGCGCCGTCAGTCAAGAGCTTGTGCACGCGGAGTCGACTCCGCGTGCACCACTCTGTCATAAACGAACGATCAACAAGTTTGCACTTTTCACTCGAAATTGAATATCCGAACGATCAGGAGCGCTCGGAGCAGAAAGAGCGAATTGAGCACAATAACCGAACGCAGCTTTAGTTGAATGTTTGTGGATAGGCGTTAAACAACAAGCCTTATGTTACGATATAGTCGATAGAGGGCATTAAGATAACTATTCTAACGACGTGGGCGCTTTATTCTTCTAAGGCAGGATTTTAGAAGAATAAAGTTCTAGAGGTGTACGCCCATGGACACTTTTGTTCCGGAGTCCAAAATCTACAACTTACAATTCCATAGAATGTGACTCATACCGTCTTTCTATTTTAAAAGCGTGGGTTTTTTTGAATTATAAAAAAAACGCACTTGTAAAATTTCGTCACTTGTCAGGTTGCTTAGCGGATATTTATATAAAAACGATGAAACATTATCATTCTGAAATAAAAATAAATTGAATTTCAAATCTTAAGATCAATTTTGGATAATATGCACACCTGATTCCATAGATTTTCTAATATATGTAAAAGCATTATGAAAAAAGGAGCCAGTGATGCAAGTTGGAGCTCAATTAAAAGTAATCGAGGATGTAGCAAATTGTACGGATTTGTGAAGATACTTAAAAGTATAACATAAAAGGCAGACACAAAACCAAACATCGTTGTTATAAAATAAATAATAGCACCCGGGTTAAGGTAAATATTAACAACCCGTACCAAATTAAACATAATCTTGTAAAATAGACAGTACATCGATAAAGAATCTTTCAAATTTAATTTTCCATTTCTCCGTCGATAAAAACAGAATTTTTTTTTATATCTAACAAAATTTAAATCGGCTTTTAAATTAATAAAAATCTGCGAGCACATTGTTTGCCATAAAATACATAGTACCAGTACTATAGCAGCCATTGAATATCCAATATAAAAGATGACCACTGCACCAACCTTTTCAGGGAGTGACCATTTTTCATCGTCATCTAAACAAAATACTATTATAGCCGAAGCTACTGTCATCAAGTAAATAAAAAGTATGATTGCGTAAACAATACTTCGTATACGACGTATTTCTTTGACTGGGAATAATATGTCGTTTTTAATTTTTCTCCACTTGTATAACAGTAGTTCTCCATCCCTTATTACAAGTATTGCATACTTTGCTTGTAAGCTTGAAGTTATTAATAACAAAAGTACTGCCATAGACAAGGATAATCCAGGAATTACAATAATTACATCAAATACATCTTCTTTAAATTTATTTAACTCCTCTCTTAAATGTATTGCGCCATATACAATCGATACGAATAAGATAGCCATCAATATTAAACTTACACAAAAACGCAATTTTGATATGGGAATATGAGTTTTTGCTATATTATTTTTGTGAGTGCAAGACATTGACACAAAAGGTGCTCCAAAAATACTAGTAAGGTGTACTAAAGGCCCTACACAACAATTTATGCAATTTGGACAAAATTCTTTCGAACCCATTGCTTCAGTACTTTGATTCAGTAGAAGCGAAACTAACGCGTTTTGTTCTACGAAATTACATTTTGGTAATTATTAGTTATTTATACACTAACAAAAATATAGAAACAAAGGACATAAATATTTACTAACAAATGAGATTAGTATCTTGATCATTACCGAAAAGAGTTGTTTGTATCATAACGTTCGCTTTTAACCCGCGATCGCTACCATTCAATTTCATCTTCAGCGTTGGATTCCACTTCATTTTCACTGGTTATAGATATTGCATTCATGATATCTACAAAACATTGTAATGATTTTTTTGCACAATCGTGTTCTATTCTGTACTTACCAACAATGTTTATACTAATAGAAAGTTGATTTTACCAAACCATTGTATGTGTCCATAGAAACAATAAAATAATGATTTCTAAATATTTAACCAAAAGCACAAGGGTGGTAAGTGAAACAGATGTTTGAGCTATTTGTTACTTTTATTCTTGTTACTGGGACAACATTGTTCTCCAGCGGTTACTATTTTGAATAAACTTTAAAATTATAAAAATTATTTACAACTGTCAACTAGCGTCAGTTTAAAAAATGAATTTATTATTAGTTATTTTTCACGATTGTGCAAAAAACAGTATACAATACTCGGATCGTTAAGTGCTTTTCTTAACAAATCTCGAAAATTAGAAAAACTCGACCCTACGGGTCTCGTTTTTGCTAACATTTTCTGGATTTGTTAACTATGCACTTACCGACCATGTATTGCAATGTACTATACTCGTACTTAGAATATTTCGTCCATAAACCTTACAAATATGAAACTTTAAAAATCTAACACAAACCACGTGAATATTGATATAATTTAAATTAATCATTTGTTTTTTTCGGAACTGTCAAATTCAAAGGTGACTTATTTATTACACTTATTGTAAATCAAAAATCAATTAAAAATTTTTAGCTTTATTATTTTAAAATTCTATCGCACGAAAAATAGTATACGACACTCGATCGCTAAGTGCCTTATTGTAACAAACGTCGAAATTAGAAAAACTCGCCCCTCGCGGGTATCGTTTCTCTAACTTTTTCTAGGTTTGTTATAAGGCACTTACCGATCTAGTATCGTAGTAGACTATTACGTGATCACTATCGTTGCGAGTGTTTCGCTGCTAGTTTTATTTAAATAGCCAAAATTTCAAAAAATATAATGTTTACATTATTTATATAATTATTTGAGGTTCTCTATGTGTGAAATCGAATTTGAGAATCAAAAAAAAACACAGGAAAAAAAATTTTTCGCTCCACCCTACTGTACATTCTAATGCGCAAATCACTAATTTTTTAAACAAATTAAATTTTTACATTGTGTGCGCAATATGATACAGCAGTAATAGATCTGTAAGCCTCTATAATGAGAATATTATCGTCATTATGATAAACTTTCATGTTAAACATATAATCTCCATGTGGCATTAAGGAGGAAATAAAGATTCATCGTAGTCGATATGTTTTAGATAAAAGTATCCCTGTAATAACAATTTTTATTTCCAGTACACTATAGTAGTACCTGTGATAATACATCAATTAACTTTTTTTGTGAACAAAGTTCAACGTTTGACTGCTTCTTTAGTGTATATTTAATATTTAAAGTATATTGCGTTCATATTCTTTGCAAAGATTCACATTTACGTGTAGGTACTATAGGTACTTACGTGTATTATAATATAATGTTTTATGGACCTCGCCTCGATCATAGGTGTTTTTTGGTTAAATTAAGCAAACTACTCTATGAATGAGGTCCTAAAAACTACTATTAGGTATATTTTAATAATCTGATACACCAGTAATAGATCCGTAAGCCTCTATAATGTAAATAGTGTCGTTATTATTATTTGTAAACAATTTTTTTCCATTTTTATGGAAAAATTTTATAAAAAAATTCATATCCTGCTTAGTTAGAAGACTTTCTATAGGTCCTGTGAAATTGACTGTCAGGACCTTTTTGACATTCTTGTTATAAATCGAATCATTTACTCAATTTCTTTTAAACATTAATTGTTTATTTTTCCTTCTCCATGAAAAATTTTAAATAAAAAAGAAAACCACATACATAAGCAAAAAATTAATTGTTTATTTAAAAAAATTTATAAAATATTCCTAACCAGACTCAGAACTCAGACAAGCTTTACACTTTTCCCAAGTGTATGAGCTTGAAGATTGTAGAACAACCCGACAACACCGAGCATGATGGAGGGATTAAAGGTTAAAAGACATCAAATAAAACACTACTATTATATTTTAATAATCGGATACACCAGTAACAGATCCGTAAGCCTCTACAATTAGAATAGTGTCGTTATTATTAAAAATTTTCATGTTAAACATATAATCTCCATGTGGTATGAAAGGAGGAAATAAAGATTCATCGTAGTCGAAATGTTTTATATAAAAGTATCCCTGTAATAACAATTAAAATTTTAGTACACAATAGTACTGATAATGCATAATTTCACCTTTTTCTGTGGACAAGGTTCAATGTTTGACTGCTTCTTTAATATATCCTTCATATTCAAAGTATTGCGTTCATATTCTTTACAAAGATTCACATTTACGTGTATAGGAAAACGTTTATATTCGGTAACGCTTCTTTTATAAAATTGAGTCTCTTCCTAAATATTTAATTTATTAAATGAAATAATGCAGTAACTGGTAACCCTAACCCTTACCCAAAAATTTTTACTGATGCCCCGAAGTAATGTTCCCGAAACATTTAAAACACGATGGTAAGATCGATTATATTTAATCAATTCAAATTGTTTTATATCGTAGTAAGTTTTGTTAATAAATTTTACTTCAACTCTATGGGGTTCGACGTGATAATCACTTTGTCTAAGTTTATGCCACTCAACTTGGGAAGTCTATTAAAATTATGTAAATATAATAAATCATTACCTACAACTAATGAGTATTATATAGGTACTTACTAAAAGAAATCTTATTACAAAAATCCCAATCAATAATACGCATCTCTCAGCAATCATGATGGACGATGAACAATACGTTACTGTTTATTACATATTTGTTTCTGCGTGATGATTATTTTATCTAAATTATTGATCTTCCAATTGTTTTTGTGATTCCAGTAGAATCATGTACGACTATTATTATTTGTAAACAATTGATATCCATTGTTGTGAAAAAAATTCATATCCTGCTAAAGTTAGAAGACACGTTTTATAGGCCCTGTGACATTGACTATCAGGTCTTTTTTGTCATTCTAGTTATAAATCAAATCATTTACTCAATTTAATTTATATTTTTAAATGTTAATTTAAAAAATTTATACAATATTCATAACCAGACTCACAACTCGGACAAGCTTTACACATAACAGTCTTTAAAAATCTGTTGTTTATTTGTATTTATTAATAAACTATTTTTATTATTATAAGGTAAGTCGGGGGAAGACGCCATTGTGGGCGAGATGCCACCCCAGCATTTTTGAAAATTCCTTCAACCTATCTCCGGAAAATTTTATGTATACAGTGTGTCCAGTATAACATGCACAGCATTGGGATCTCGGACACCGTAAGAGATACGAAGTCGGCTAAATGGAGAAAATTGTTCACGAGTTTATGGTCACTTCGATGCTCTACCACAGAAATTCTACTCGTGTTTAGTTTACATAGGAATTGCTAGGTCATGATTACCTTCGACTACGGTACATCTCTCAACGATTGTGACGTAGTGGTTTAGTATAATACTTAAAGCATTTTTCGCGGGCGTTTTATTAATTTGAAATTGTAGCATTAAAAATAAATAGAAGGACTTTAATAAAAAAAAATTATTCAGCTATTGTTGTTAGTTGTGTTTATTAAAATAATGTATAACAAAAAGTAATCTATGGAGGAATTTAGTCTTAGGCGAGTGTCGTAATCTATGGTAAAATTTTCAAAATGCGATTTTGTGCCATGCACCAAAAAATTGAGAAAAATCCACAAAAAACTTCAAGTCGTGAAATGTAGTGAGTCTCATTGTAATTTCACCGCACTGTGTAGATTTAATATTTTTGTAAAAGTGCAAGTTGAAATTGTAGTATATTCAGAAAGTAAGTAACTATTATTCCAACACTCTACAAAACACAAATTATTTAAGAAAAGCTAATTAAGAGTGTATTTTTACAGTAGCTATATGGCTAAAGGGTAGGAAGGGGTGGAAAGGTCCAGTTTTTGCTTATATCATTACAACTGATATGTAAAAAATTATTCTTAGTAAAATGAAAGCTTACCAAATTTACTACAAGATTGTTTCTATTCATTTTTTCTATATTTCTTATAGTTTTAGATATATCCGTCTTCAAATATCATTAATTTATGAAAAAAGAAATTTCCTGACGTTTTTCGTCAAACTGTTGCTTCTAGCACTCCAGCCCTTTATTTTACTGTTAAAGTCTTCAGAAAAAAGTCGTAGAGAATTAAATTTCCTTTTCCTTTACTATTTTATCGTGAAGCAAATTCGTTTTTTATACAACAACTTTTGCAGGATATCTCAAAAGTATAAGGGATTAAAAACAACTTAATCCAAACAATCTTGTAGGAAATTTGATAAGCTTTTATTTTATTTTGCTAAGAATAATTTTTTCCCTAGAATTCAGCGTGAAAACCCCAAAAACGGGATGTTCTCACCCACCTCCTCCAGTAGCCACATAGACCTGAAACTTTTAGTATTTTTACGTCTTAACTACTCCTAAAGAAAAAAAGTCCACCCTCTTTCATGTTCTCTATAACCAGTCATTGACTAGACTAGGCCTGGTACTTTTTATCGATATTATCGAAAATATCGATATTATCGATAATATCGAATAACGATATTAGATAAAAGCGATATCGATATATCGTTATTTCGATAATATCGATATTTTCGATAATATCGTTATTTTCGATATTTTCGATATTATCGATATTTTCGATAATACGATATTTTCGATAATATCGATATTTTCGATAATAGCGATATTTTCGATATTATCGATATTTTATAAATCATTGAAATTTTTTTAATTACTTCAGGGAGGAGCATTTTCATTTTTTGCAGTATTTTTTGGTACTTTTACATCAATAAAGTTAAATAATATACATATACCGGGTGACACAGGGGCTTGGAACACTGTTATAACTCCGTTATTTATCAATATATCAAAATGAAATTTGTTGTGGATTATATTCACATAAATTGCAATTGTTTTAACTATTTGTGAAAATTATGTCACTTCCGATTACGCCGGAAATGAAGTGAACTTTTGATTTCTAAATGGAACACTATATATATTTTTACTTTTTGAAACCTACATTAAATTTTGAATATAGTAGAATTCAAAAAATTAATTTTATAAGCAAAAAAAAATTTTTTTTTCAAAAAATAATCAGTTGTCTAGAGCAGCGTTTCTCAACCTGGGGATCGCGACCCCGAAGGGGGTCGCGTACTTCTTTTTGGGGGTCGCGACCACTAGACAAATCTACAGTAAAATTTGAGCTTTCATTTGAACATTCTGAAAGAACCAGCAACAATAATTTGCATAAAACTTCAGAGAGACAGTCAAAAATAATAACTAGAATTTTAGGGATCCCGAACCAAAAAGGTTGAGAAACGCTGGTCTACAGTGCTGTGATGTGGTAAAAAATCATCGGTGAGAGCTAATTGTACTATGGAAATTATGTTTGCACCACAGAAGTTAAACGTTGGTGTTGTGGAGCTTTCAGAAAGTAATTTAGTCACATTTCCCTCAATAACTTCATTTTTTCAAATGGCATCATACCGGAACAACTCTATCGTTGTATTTAGAAAAAAATACTCTATCTGAGGTGCTATTGTTCCGATATGTTGCCATTTGAAAAAATAAAGTTATTGAAGGAAATGTGACCAAATTACCTTCTGAAAGCTCCACAACACCATCCTTCAGCTTTTGTGGTGTAAACGTAATTTCCATAGTACCAGTACTTCTCAACAATGATTTTATACCCCATCACAGCACTCTAGAAACCTGCGTATTTTTTTAAACAAAAAATTTGTTTTATAAAATAATAAATAAATATATAAAAATATATTTATTAAATATATTAATAAAAATAAAATATATATGGTGTTCCATTTAAAAATCAAAAGTTCACTTCATTTCCGGTGTAATTGGAAGTGACAGAATCTTCACAAGTAGTTAAAACAATTGCAATTTATGTGAATATAATCCACACCAAATTTCATTTCGATATGTTGATAAATAATGGAGTTATAAGAGTGTTCCAAACCCCTGTGTCACCCGGTATAAAATTTATTACTGAGCATGAAATCGATAAACAATTCCGATATTTTCCTGATAATTTTTTTTTCATATACACAGCCAATCATATTTTACAATTTTCAGTCACATGTTCATTTTTATCCAATCACATAAAACTTCAACTGACAATCACCTTGGGTAATTTTCAATTGCTCTGCCGACGCGATATCGTATAAAATTCAACGAATTGTCACTTTTGACGTTAAATTTAAATTTAAAAAAAATTATCTCGTTGAATAACCCTCGGGCATTGATGAATCCTCATAATTTTGTCTATCTTTCAAGTACATTTTTTTGGAAAAATACCCCTCCGCTTCGCGTCGGGGTGTTTTTAAAAATGTACTTTCAAAATATGACAAAATTATTTCGGTTGTTATCAATGCCCTAGAGTTATTACAGTTGATAATATCTAAATTATCAAAAATATCGATATTATCAAAAAAATATATATCGGAAATATCGATATTATCAAAAATATCGATATCGGAAATATCGATATTATCAAAAATATCGATATCGGAAATATCGATATTATCGATATTATCAATAATATCGATATTATCGAAAATATCGATATTATCGGAAATATCGATAATATCGGAAATATCGGAAATATCGATAATTTTCTTTTATCGATATCCGATTTTTTTTTTTAAAGTGACAGACCTAGACTAGACTATATTACTGGTCTAATGGAACATAAAATGGATCTCTGCAATTAATTTAAGAAATTTTTCTCTATAAAAGAGAGCACAACACAAAAGCACTTTTACGTGAATATTTTAGAAACCTCTTGACTAATTTTAATGAGATTTGGTGGGTACACTAAGCAACTACACTTGCAAGTGTCAAATTTTATAAAACTCGCAAAAGGACGCCAGTTATTACAGACAATAGAAAGCAATACATAATTCTCCAATTCCGATGGGATCGTTGACTATTACCATAAAGTAATCTATGGAGGAATTAAGTCTTAGGCGAGTGTCGTACTCTATGCTAAAATGCCCAAAACGCAATTTTGTGTTATGAACAATAAATTCAGAAAAATCCACAAGAAACTTGAATTCGTGAAATGTAGTGATTGTCTCATTGTAGTTTCACCGCACTGTGTAGATTTAATATTTTTTTAAAAGTGAAAGTTGAAATTGTAGTATATTTAGAAAGTAAGTAACTACTATTCCAGTAGCCTACAAAACATACAAATTATTAAAAGAAAAGTTCATTGAGAAAAGATTTTTACAGTTGCTGTAAGACATCCTCGTACAGTCATAATATGCGATAATTCTATTACAGGTTTTTGATAGCGCAGACATTTTAAAAGGCTTTCCACCTGTAATCAAAATTTATATTTAAGACAGAAGATTAAAAAAGCCACCATAAGAGTGGCTCCCGCACCTTTTTATACAGAAAAACGGTTTCAGTCACATTTGATTAAATTATGGTAAATTGTAGATCTTGACTTTTTGAGCAAAAGTCATTCTGGCCACCAACCTCTTGGACTTCACCTTTCGGAGACAGTGGCTCCCAAAGTCGTTAAAATAGTTATTCTGGGCTGGAATGCTGTAACTATTAGCGTAGCTAACGATACGCTGCGCTACAGTCTCTACCCCTCACCAACAAACTTTTAGAAATTGGAAGGAGAAGGGTAAAGGGTAAGTAGCTTAGCGTATCGCTACGCTTCGCTAATAATTACAGGATTCCAGCACTGGCTTACTAAAAGGTGATTTTTTAAGACTCTATGAGAGTTCAAAAGAGCTGCTATATTTCTCAAACTCCTCGATCGATTTAGTTGAATGTTTGTGGATAGGCGTTAAACAACAAGCCTTATGTTACGATATAGTCGATAGAGGGCATTAAGATAACTATTCTAACGACTTGGGCGCTTTATTCTTCTAAGGCAGGACCTTAGAAGAATGGAGTTCTAGAGGTGTACGCCCATGGACACTTTTGTTCCGGAGTCCAAAACCTACAACTTACAATTCCATAGAATGTGACTCATACCGTCTTTCCATTTTAAAAGTGTGGGTTTTTTTGAATAATTATAAAAAGAACGCACCTGTAAAATTTCGTCACTTGTCAGGTTGCTTAGCGGATATTTATATAAAAACGATGAAACATTATCATTCTGAAATAAAATAAACTTAATTTCAAATCTTAAGATTAATTTTGGATAATATACACACCTGATTCCATAGATTTTCTAATATATGTAAAAGCATGCATTACAAGAAAAGGGACCATTGGTGCAAGTTGGAGCTCAATTAAAAGTAATCGAGGATGTAGCAAATTGTACGGATTTGTGAAGATACTTAAGGGGACGAAATTTTTAGTCACGTGACCAAGATGGCTACCAAATATTTAGTAATTTCTTAAAATGTATTAATCTGCCTACATACTCAATGAATTTGAAAGGTGAAAGTGAAATTATATTGAGAAATAATTACAGAATAACGCATTTTATTTCATTTTTCAAATTACATAGTAATTTTTTTAATAATTTTTCGAATGTAGCTATTTACTAATTATGAATGAAAAGCTTATGATAGTTATATGGGGAATTCAATAGTGAGCAAATTGCTTCAAGTTCCAGGAGAAGTAAACATAAGGATTTACCTGTATTCTTTTTTAAAATTATTGATAAATTACGTCGTTTGAATTAAATGGCGCCTTCATAAGTAGGTCATCTTTAGTTGAGTAGTTTTGCCGCAAAAGGTCATGCATTACCTGGCGCTTCCGCGCTTCATGCTTTAAAACTTATACGAACATAACCTATTTAACGATTTATTTGGATTAGACTTATAGCTATTGAATTGATAACATATTTGCGTAATCAGTTTGAAAAGTACGATATTGTTTGAAGAGTTGTAATATTTGCGAAAACGAGGGTTACATCCTTCCAGTTTTAAAAAACTTTTTGAATCGTTATTTCCAAAATTTGGTAAGCGGTAAATTTAAAGTAGGCATTCAATGAATGTACAATTTTAAGTTGACGTTATAAATTGTTAACTTTTATTTCAACATTAGGTAGTAAAAAATGCAACTAAAAATTGTAATTTGAAAAGGTGGGTTTAAACGACTTAAAAATTATAAAGTAAAACAAAGTTTATATAGTACAACAATCACTATAATGAAAGTAGGTTCAATTACATCTCACAAGAAGAACCGACAAAAACTTATGAGAGTTACGCATGATAATACATAAACACATTACACATACAAATTATTTTTATACATATACAAAGGTAAATAAAAGATAATTTTTCAACCAAAGTTGCTTTTCTCGATTTATAATTTCAGGTAATTCTTCCGGATCTTCCTATATCTTTCAATAACTTTGACAAACATGGGTTGTTTTTCATTTATACCAAATACATATAGACCCATGTTTTGTGGGATTGGATCGAGGTATTGAATACGCGTGTTTAAAGTGTATACATGCGGTTTTCAAAACTCAAAACGATTTCAATTCGTATTCAATACTTCATGTATACGTAGTAATTATATTAACGTTCGACATTTCTGACATTATGAAAATTTAAAATAAATGTCAAATTTAAATACGAACAAGTAGCGCCAGTAGCGCAAACGAAATGCGCTCGATAAAATGGCAACCGCTCCGCACACATTCCCAAAGTAGCGGGTACGTCACCGGACGATTTGGTAACTGTTGCACAACTGTTACGTCCGGTGCATCCGCCCATATGTCCATCACATAAAGTTTTTTATTTTCAACGAAGGATGTACTTTGTGATAATCTTGCGATCACTAAAGGTTTGGTCCATTTCTTAAATCAATCTTAAGTTTTTCGACATTTCCAGATTTGTTTACGTAGATTACTTTTTTGGCGACGTTTTCCAATCTTTTAATAAACTCCACGGTAAGAAGCTTTCACCTTTCGCAGCTTACAGCAGTATCATTTTTTATTTTATAAAGAGCTTTACTATAATTTTTTATGGCATGGTTCACACACTCTATTTTTAGTACTTCATTACCATACGAAACTTTTTTTTGTATATTGTAGTACACGCTTGAATCCCCATCAGCTATAAACTTCAAATATTTCAGATTGTGCATTTCCTGACTTAATTTAAAGCCTTCGACTATTATGTCAGCTTCCATAGCTGATGACGACCCTGACCAATTTCTGAAGCAAGTGTGCGAAGGTGCTTCTTTTTGTATATTAGCAGCTCTTGCACATGCACTGCAATATTTATTTCTAACACCAAGAAATAGAAGTTTCCCTGTCTGCTGTCCAATTATCACACCCTAAAACAGCGTGAATTAAATTCTGACACTTGAAAGATTAAAAAAAAACTTACTGCTCCAGAAGCTGCGTTATAATAAATTGTGGCCATACGAGCAATGGCACCAGCCTCCATCAAAGTAAACGCAAATCCAGACGTTTCCATCTGCATCAAATTGACCATTTTCTGTAGCTAGCTGGTATTCTTCTTTTCCAGCGGCTTCCATTGTGGACCACAGGGAGTCGCTCCAAGAATTTCCTAATTCCAATTCTATTTCGTGGATGTAAGGCATGTATGGAATGTCCATACAGCTAAAATTTTCTTTCATTTGGGTGTATGTACTGCCTATTGCCAAAGTACCCCATACAGTCCCATAATTCAAAGTATTTTTATTTGGATCTTGTCCTTTTTTTTGTTTCGAAACCACACATATTACACTTCAGTGTAATTTCGGACACTAAACCCAAGGTTCTTCTATTCTCCTCCATTATTTGCATTGTAGCACCAGTACAAATAAGGCAATGTTCAGTTTGAAGTCGAAGAGCCAAGTTCAATACATATCCCAATTCGACTATTCGATACCCCTCAATAATTTTGTTGTTTTCGCGATGTTCTCTCTCAATTTGTAATTGATGAGCCATAACACTAAAAGAACAGGTAAAGCAACTAAAAACGAAAACTAAATCAATCATAATTATACCTCTCATATTCTTCTTTCGAACAAAACGAATATTCCAAATATTAAAACTTTCAGTTGTTTTAAAATTAAACTAACAAAATGCCACTTATCATTTGTTTGTATGTACACAGGCTCACAAATATTTTATTTATTTATTTCATTTCTTGCACTTGTAAAAATAAATGCAACTAAAATAATGAGAACAAAAATAATGCATAATATGAACACTGTAAAACGATAATCGGAATCGTTCGAATTCGTCTACGCTTATCTCGACTTGGCGCATAGCCATTCTATTTTTAACCTACTTGACCTAGATTTAGTTGTAGAAATAAATATATTTACAAACGATATCATTTGCGCCATCTAATACCATAAATTGTAAGGAATTTAAGCGTTAGTTCATATAATGAAAATTGGTGTTAAAAACGTCGCCTTAAAAGTATAATATAAAAGGCAGACACAAAAACAAACATCGTTGTTATAAAATAAATAATAGCACTCGGATTAAGGTAAATATTAACAACTCGTACGAAATTAAACACAATCTTGTAAAATAGACAGTACATCGATAAAGAATCTTTCAAATTTAATTTTCCATGTCTCCGTCGATAGAAACAGAATTTTCTTTTATTTCTAACAAAATTTAAATCGGCTATTAAGTTAATAAAAATCTGCGAGCACATTGTTTGCCATAAAATACATAGTACCAGTACTATAGCAGCCATTGACTATCCAATATAAAAGATGACCACTGCACCAATCTTTTCAGGAAGCGACCATTTTTCATCGTCATCTAAACAAAATACTATTATAGCCGAAGCTACTGTCATCAAGTAAATAAAAATTATGATTGCGTAAACAATACTTCGTATACGACGTGTTTCTTTGACTGGGAATATTATATCGTTTTTAATCTTTCTCCACTTGTATAACAGTAGTTCTCCGGCTCTTACTACAAGTATTATATACTTTGCTTGTAAGATTGAAGTTATTAATATCAAAAGTACTGCCATAGACAAGGATAATCCAGGAATTACAATAATTACATTAAATACATCTTCTTTAAAATTATTTAACTCCTCTCTTAAATGTATTGCGCCATATACAATCGATACGAACAAGATGGCCATCAATATTAAACTTACACAAAAACGCAATTTTGATATGGGAATATGAGTTTTTGCTATATTATTTTTGTGAGTACAAGACATTGACACAAAAGGTGCTCCAAAAATACTAGTAAGGTGTACTAAAGGCCCTACACAACAATTTATGCAATTTGGACAAAATTCTTTCGAACCCATTGCTTCAGCACTTTGATTCAGTAGAAGCGAAACTAACGAGTTTTGTTCTAAGAAATTACGTTTGTAATTATTAATTATTTACGTACATACTAACAAAAATATAGAAACAAAGGATATAAATATTTACTAACAAATGAGATTAGTATCTTGATCATTAGCGAAAAGAGTTGTTTGTATCATAACGTTCGCTTTTAACCCGCGATCGCTATCGTTAATAACTATTACGTGATCACTATCGTTGCTAGTGTTTCGCTAACTTGCTGCTAGTTTTATTTGAATAGCCAAAATTTCAAAAAATATAATGTTTATATTATTTATATAATTATTTGAGGTTCTTTTGTTGTCTCTATGTATGAAATCGAATTTGAGAATAAAAAAAAAAACACAGGTAAATAATGCAATTAGTTTAATAACGAAAATTAAAATTACGAAAGGTTAACAGTAGAATATGACAGTCTACAATATTATGTAATATAAAGATAAAAGTTTTTAAATTAAAATGATTATTTCCAATTAAAAAAATATCTGTTGTGTCAACACAAGACTTTCCGATTGAGTTGATTATTCCTTTTGCCAACCATGAACGTATATAATTTTCGGGTTTAAATTGATCCAGTGGTGGTCCAACTGAATTAATAAAATGCAGAGCTGTCACGATATTAATTGCTTATTAATTGCGGTATTAACTGCACGGTATTAAGTGCTCAATTGACATTGAGCACTCAAAGAAGTCATTATTTCGTTCATAGCACTAAAGTTTCGCTCACATTCTCTGGTTGACACTGGAATGGTAGCTACAGCTTTAAAAGGGGGTTTTAAATCATCTGAAACCTCTTTTCCATTATCCATTTTAAAGTGCCTAAATCCACGAATAATATCCATTTCGTCTTTAAAGATTGTTATTTTATTTACTGTTACTGTTAATATTATCTTACTAAATGAGATCTTGTTAATGCGAATTTGTTAACATTGGTCGTTCTTTATTGGTGTAGAAGCGAAACTAACGAGTTTTGTTCTACGAAATTACATTTTTGTAATTATTAGTTATTTATACACTAACAAAAATATAGAAACAAAGGATATAAATATTTACTAACAAATAAGATTAGTATCTTGATCATTACCGATAATAAAATAAAATAATAATAATAGTATTTTTTACAACAAGAGATGAAACATCAGTTTTTTTCGTGAGATAGAATTTAATTCAAGAGCCCCGTAGGGGCGAGTGAAGTAATCTTTCGAACGAAAAAAACGGATTTCATCTCGAGTCGTAAATGCTGTTTTTTCTACGACGATAATTAGTACATTTTAAATTAATTCTTTTTACTAAAATGTGAACCGACCACAAAAAAAACTGATGTTTCATCTCATGTTGTAAACAACATCCGCTTGTGAAAACATTTTCTCACTAGAAACGAAAATGCTATTTTCGTAACGAGTAAGTGATGACGAAATGCTTAGTTTCACATATAATATCGTTTATTGAGAAATTTAGAAACATTTACAAAACATTTGCAAAATTTAACTCAAAAAGCGAGGAGTCTGCAATGCAGTTTTTCATCTTCGCTTTACAAAATAAATGAATGTGAAAATGCAACATTAACAACGTTATTATATACACATCAATATAATTAGAGAATTTCTCTCAAACGCACTTTAAAGTTGTGAACATTGCTGGAGCTTCTAAAGGTATTTAGGTATTTATTCAGCAACATGGGAGCCATATAAAGAAAGCAGCACTCAAATCTTGAAGATACGTGATGCAGTATGTGGTAATGGTTGATATGTCTAAGTTGAAGTGAGTGATAATATGACCTGGTTTGCAGTTCTGAAGACAGGTAGTGGGGACGATTATGTTTCAGGATTTTGAAAATCAAAGTGGAGTAGGTGAGAGTGAAATGTTTTTCCATTTTCAACAAATCAAGCTGAGCATAATGCGGCGTAATATTATCAAATTTTCGGTGATTATAAGAGAAGCGCAGGCATGTATTTTGGAGAAGTTGGAGTTTGAATTTATATTCCTGGGTTAGAAAAGGATAAAAGACAGGGAGACCGTAAGAAATGACACTCATAATGAGGCTGTCGACAAGCGACCACTTAGTATGAGATGACAAAATCTGTCGGAACTGATAAAGAGATCTGAGCTTCATATAGTACTCCCCCAACTTTTTATTTACATGTGGTTGGAAAGTAAGGCTGCTGTCGCACAAAACACCTAAGCTTTTTACACAGTCAGAAGGAGATAAAGGATTGCCATCCAATGAGAGTATGTTAACGTTTAGCGCTGGCAGTGATCTCTCGCGAACAGCTGGGGTGCCAAAACATACAAACTCCGTTTTCTTCGGGTTCAGCACCAAACCATTAGAACGTGACCATGTAGATATTTGCGCTAGAACTGAGTTTAGACGATCAATATGTACACCAATCAGCGAAGGATCACAGGTTACTAGCAGTTGTGTATCGTCAGTGTACTGGTAAATTTTGCAAGAAGGATCCACGATACTAGGAAGATCGGCAGTATATAAAATGAAGAGCAACGGCCCAAGGATGCTACCCTGTAGAATTCCCTGGGAGAGCGTGAGCGAAGTGGAAACCAAACCATCGATCTTCACCATCTGGGATTGCTCCGACAGATAGCTCCGGACCCACAGACAAAACGACGGGCTACAGCCATAATATTTTAGCTTGGCAACAAGTAGTTCGTGATTAATGCAGTCAAAAGCTTTGCTGTAATCCAGCTGGATTAGCAGAGCAACTTTAGAACGATCCATGGCTAGAGTTATGTCCGAGGTCAATCGTAGAAGCGCGGTGATAGTGCTGTGTCCCGGTCTAAACCCTGACTGGTGATTTGGTAGAAGATCGTAGAAATCAACATGAGCCAAAGTGATTTATAAACAATTTCTTCAGCAGTTTTTGCAAAAGGCGATAAAATACTTATAGGTCGTAAGTCAGATGCGGTAGTTGCTTTTGGAATTTTTGAAATCGGATTCACAAGAGAAGTCTTCCAAAGTGAGGGTACGACACCGCTCTTAAATGAATAATTGAGAAGGTGGCAGAGGCTGTCTTTACAAAACGGATAGACCAGTTTCACCATTTGCTGGTTAATTTGGTCAGCACTTAAAGCGTTCGACTTCAAATCACCAAAAACTTCGTCAAGTAAAGCTGTGGTGACAACCGGGATCGATAATTTGTTTAATATACCAGGAGCCACGTTGGTGTTGAAAAAGTGAATGGTTTCATCAGAAGCGTTGGCAACCGGTATCGAATTTATAAAATAGTTGTTTATTACGCCAGGATTAGATTTCAGTTCTGAAGAAATTTCATATCTGTTTCTGGAATGAATGCCAAAAGCGGAAAATTTTTGCCATAGCTTTTTAGGTTGAGTCTTGAATAATAAAAGTTGATTCGTTATGAAGCACTCTTTTTCACGTTTAATAGCCCCAGAAAGATAATTGCGAATGTCTCTGTAGCAATCGTAGTCGGTTTTGGAACATGTGGATCTGTATTTGAGATACGACCTATTCTTTAGTTTAATCATATCTTTGATTGTAGAAGTTATCCATGGTTTATGCGGCTTACGACGAACAACAGATCTCAGGGGAGCATGAACATCAAAAAGTGTAGTCAAACAAGAGTTTAAAAAATCAACTTTAGTGTTAACATCTGGAAGATCGGAGATGTAATTCCAAGGCATACGAGAAGCATCAAATGAAAATTGCTCCCGATCAAATACTCTGCAGTCTCGGTAGCACATTTTTACACAAGGGGGTTTCCTCTTGCAAGGAAACTCCAAGTAACAGTAGATTAGAAAGTGGTCAGAGAGATCCAATAGGTCCTTGGTACCAGTACGCGACGAAGTGCGTTGTTTATTAATGCAAATGATATCTATCAGTGTACTAGAATTTTCGGTTACACGTGTAGGTTCATCTATAATTTGTTTCAGGTTATTATAGGTATCGATAAGGTTCTGGAAGCAGCGCAGATTGGTTGATGGTTTCAGGAAATCGATGTTCATATCACCAGTCAAAATAAGCTCGTCAACCTGCATGAATAAGTAGGATAACGAATGTTCAAGTTCAGTGAGGCAAGTTATGCTCGTAGAGGGTGATTTATACATTACGCCAACTGCTATCTTAAGACCATTGAACTGTAAGGAAATCCACAACTGCTCCAGACCCGAATGCAAGATATGGCTTAGGTCTATAATAGAGAATTGTAATGAAGATCTCACATAGAATGCCACTCCTCCACCACGCGTGGGTCTGTCCATACGAGCTAGAATGTACTCGTCAATCTTGACCAGGTGAGATGAGAAGTCAGGATTAAGCCAGGTCTCAGTAAGAGCGATGATATCATACTTTTGCATATCAATGTAATTAGCAAACAGGTGAAAATCAGAGAGCAACGAGCGAATATTTACATGTGCCACGGATAAGCACCGTTTATGCAAAACACCAGAGGAATCCATGGAGTCGGCAAAGTCATTATTACCATCACCTGACCCACGTTCCAGCTCAGCCCGGTGGATGCCTCGACGATGCTGGTGTGAGTCTAAACTCTGCTGCAAGCCAGCTGTTGTTGTCATCATGGTTCCGTGTGTCTTGAAATCAGACGGTGGAAAAAACGGTTGACTCTGATACCTTTTGGCCAGAGCTCCGGATTTTTGATTTTTGTAAGATCATTGATATTACAAGTTAACTTAAATGAGGAGTACTCATCCGGTCTCTTGGTGGTTAGTTTTTCACATTTGGTATTAGCGATATCGTTGCTTGATAAGTGTGCTGAGAATACCTCAGAAGTTGTTTCAGGATCAAGGCCGCTTACGTGAAGAAAACCGCTCTTTTCAGCCGCTTTAATTGCCAAGGCAGATGTGGCTGCGCCATGCACGGACCTATCACTTTTACGTTTACGTTTAGGCACCACAGTCACAAAACCATCTCTATCTATGTTGACAGATGCAAGAGTCTTAGATGTAGCACCCGTTATAGTGGAATCCTTACCACCAGTTTGATCCGCAGAAGCAGAAACGCTGCTAATGGAGTCTTGAAGACGCTTTGCAGATCGCTTCCTGTTTTTTTGTGTGGACGTCTCAGCCTGCCTCTCTTCCTCTTGTGAAACTAAACCGTCACTTGATTTATTTGCTTGCTGTGGGGCTTTGTCTATGCCAGCAGCCGCGGCGTAGGTGATGTAACCAGCGGTGCAAGAGCCTTGTTTATTCTCCAAAGTTGAAATTTTATATTTTAAGAGCTCGTTATTCTCTTGTAAAACTGAGCACCTGGCCTCAATTTCTTTAATTAGCCGTAGCAGTAATTCGTTCTCTTGTCTGAGTAGATCTTCGTTTGTCACCACAGGTTTGGAGACACAGGCTGTCTGGACTTGTTCCTTATTTGTGACTTCGATGGAGCTCTTGTTGGGGGCAGTACACTGGGTGCAGGTCCATTCATTCAAGAGTCCACCCTGTTTGAACTTTACCAGGCCTTCAAGGGATATTCCGGAACACGCGATGTGAAAAACACCCTTGCATCTTCCGCTACAGGTGATGGTATCATCATAACGAGATACATTTTTTGAACATTTGTTACATGTTATTGCCATGGCTCGCTTCGCCGCTACGACACCTAATGTGCAGCGTGTCGTTTGGTTAACCAAGCAGTTAGCAATTCAGCAAAGCTTGACGTGTTGCCTAGCCTATCAAATTTTAATTTAATTAACCCACGAAGGTCAAATCAAACGATTTCATTTATCACACGGCACATTTAAAATTGTCTACATGTGGTGCACCCGAAACTCAGTTTGACATTATCTACTTTTTTTAAAAGAACTTCACAGTATTAAACACATTAAAAATGTTTCCTTTTTTATTTTTTAAAAACTATCACATTTATTATTTTTACACTAGATGACACGACACACTTTGAATATAAGAATACTGTTTTGACGTCATAATAGTACGCTTATAGAGTCTATAACAGCACTGTTTCTAGGGAATTTTTTTCAATGTGTAGCACTGCATGTTGACAGATGAATTATATTTGACAATTATAAAATTAATTTCATTGGACAGATTAAACTAACTTTCAAACACGAACGTCAAACTTTAGAATAAGTACTGCCAACATAAATAAATTTAGGCATCAAAATCCCAAAAACTATGTTTTGACGTAATTTTAATATCATTTTTATAAAATAATGCAGCGAAATAGAAAAAATAGTATAAAAAACACGTTTCATTAGGCCCTTAACGTATTCGTCTCTTTAGAAAACGCGCGCTGCGCGCTTGTTTTTTAAACTTTGGACTCATACGTTAAGAAGATGCCTAATGATACTTGCTTTTTAATATACTATTTTATTATTAAAAACACGCAGTTACAAAGTTTTCTAGATAAATTTCTTTCTATAAAAGAATTTTTAATTTAAATCTATAAAAGTACACACACCACACAGTCCAGTTTTTGTTTCCACCATCAGGCGATTAGCATAAACATAAACCTGTTGTGTTAACCGTTGACGTTTTTCACTATTAATAAGACAATTGCAACTTAAATTTATTGAACGTCCGTTTGGCCTAGTTGATAGAAGTGCGACTTCTGGTTATCATCAAGGTCGCGGGTTCGATTCCCGAAAAAGTAAAAAAATACTTCGAAAAAAATAAATTTGAATACACTTTTCAGACACGCCTTCCGATATTACGAAACTACTTTCGGTATCGTAATAGCTCCATTACAGAACCGAAATATAAAAACACTTTTACGATTTATTATTTCATCTTCGTCGTAACTTTTATTCTTGCGTACGTTGAGTTGCCTATGGTTTAGGCGGAAAATTACAGAGTTTAATAATTACAGATTTCTGTACTCGTAGATGGCTACACGCTAACAGGCAAAAAATATATTGAAATTACACGTAACAATTAGTTGGCTTGTTTATAAAAATGACTTTTTTAAGTGGCTGTAATGTGTTACAATTTGCCCCGTGCTGCATTTTTTTCTTTATGTCTGAGTAAATTAGTAAGTCAACATCAAACAACTGAAATTTTTCGCAAATACAATAAACCAATGCCCAATGATTCACTTATGATAAAAAAAACAGAAGTTTAATGATAGTTAATTGAAATCTAAATAGGAGATCAAAATTTACTTATGTAAATTTAATATGTAATATAAAATACTTATGTAAATTTATGTGTATAAAATATAAATATGTTCGGAAATAACAACACTTGAACAATATAGACTTGGTCATTTACATGAAACTGACCGTCGTATCCTCTTCTAGAATTCTATACAAGAAGCTGTGTTGAAAAATTTATTGTTTAGGAAATTTTGACGATGTTTCAACTTACCCCGTGTTACAACTTGCCCCGGTGTCCCCTAATATTTATTTACTTATTTTTCGTACTCCATTTTTCAATTTTGGAAGTAATTTACAGGTCCAGTTAACGACCTCAAAAAAGTGTTGTAGAGGACATGAAAAAGAGTGGAACCGGTACAACTTTTTTCTTCAGGAATGTGTTTGGAGTATAGTTAGAAGGAAAAAATGCTTAAAATAAAGTTTCCGATCGTAGCTATATGACTAAGGGATGGAGGGGGTGTTCAGGTGATTTTTCACTTAAACATAAGTCCTAAGGGCTCAAATTATAAAAAAATTGCGAAAATCGAAAAGAGTGTTTTTTGTACACTTCGACTTGAACATTTGACACTGGAACAGTTTGACCAAAAAGGCTTTAAATCAAAGAAGCGATGCATAAAATAAATAGTACGTTCCTTTAGCTTTAAATAGGCGTATTTTGCAAAAATATATCTCTTTTAGATCGCGACTTATAAATAATTATTGAAGTACTCATTTCAAAAGTTTTCAAAATAGTTCAAAAATTAATTTGACCGTAGATCTACGTCTACGATCTACGTCGTAGTCTTTGTACACTTAATTTTGAGCAAATTTCCAACCGACACGCCAAATTTGGTCAAAATCTGAAGACCTAAGGGTCAAACGTGGCCGACCTGACGTGGAATTATTTCCCCCCTCCTCCTGTATAATGTAATGTCAATGTTTAAATAATTTCTCTACTACAAATATTTTTTAATTTTAACAACGTTCGCTTTTAAGATCATATTTCGCTTAGAACTTAAGAAAAGTTTTTTTTATTATTAAAAACACGTAATTTACCCTAAATTATGTATAAAAAAGTCCACAAACCCTTTATTATTGCCTCTTTGCTTTAATGTTTTAACTACATGTATGTTGGGTTGCCTATGGTTTAGGCGGAAAATTTAAATCATTGATTATCTATACTAATATACAGGGTGTATTACAAATAGCGCCAAATATTTACATCACGCTATTCATCCTCAAAAACTAAACAAAAAATTCCAGTTCTAATTTGGTCTTAATCCAATATTTTTTTAAATATAAGCAATTAAAAGTTTTTAAATTTGGCAACAAACTGCAAGCGGAACAGCAGCAGCTTGACGAAAATCGTCAAAAATGACAACTGTCAGACTTCATTTACCTATCTAATTTTATTTTTTACAATCCACTGTTGCAACATTTTGCAAAATAATCCGTAGCAAAGACTTCACATTTTTTAAGTTTAAATTACAAGTAAACTAATTACCGAAACTGTAAAATTTTTATTCGGTTATTTATTTTAGTTGTTGAACTATGTATCACCGATACCATTGAAATAGATTTCTACGCCATAGTCAAAATAAAATTCAAACTACGACCATTAATAACACGCTCACCAATGGGTTTTAAGAAAACTGCTGCCAGAGTTTTTTGCTTGATTTTCGACGTAGAATTGCGCTATGTAAATATTTGGCGCTATTTAAAATACACCCTGTATAAAGTAAGATGTTTGTATGTATGTATGTATGTGCGTTACTTAAGATCTCGCGAACCACCGAACCGATTTTAATAATTTTTTCTTTCGCATATAGACCGTACTTTTGGGAGTAACATAGGCTAGGTATGATTACGATATGTCAACTGGGGACTTAAAAATTAGCAAAAATGTGAGAGAACTCTCTAAAACTAAAATTTAAAACTACGTTATACAAAAATGTACCATGAACTATAAATCAATTTTGAATGCGTTTCTTTATGGTTTCAAGTTAGTTAAATTCTATAATTTATTGACACATAAAAATTAATATTTCAAATTTTACTTTTAAAAATCTACTCTAACAAATTCTCCAAGAAATGGACTGCCTCACATTTGAAATAAAAGCGGGTGGTTGTGGGGGGCACGGAGGAGGCGGTGTTGGTAATACGGGGGAGGTGCTGTCGTTAGTGGTACACGTGTCTTCCAAATGAAATTAAAGCGGGTGATTATAGGGTTCTCTGAGACGGCAGTTCTGGTGTACTCGGTAGCGGCGATGCTGACGTTAGTGGTGCATGTGCCTCTCAACTAAAATGAAAGCGGGTGGTTGTAGTGTCTCTAAAACGGCGGTCCTGAGGCGGTGATTCTGGTGATATCGGTGGCGGCGATGCTGACGTTAGTGGTGCATGTGCCTCTCAACTAAAATGAAAGCGGGTGGTTGTAGGGGTCTCTAAAACGGCGGTCCTGAGGCGGTGATTCTGGTGATATCGGTGGCGGCGATGAGACGTTAGTGGTGCATGTGCCTCTCAACTAAAATGAAAGCGGGTGGTTGTAGGGGTCTCTAAAACGGCGGTCCTGAGGCGGTGATTCTGGTGATATCGGTGGCGGCGATGCTGACGTTAGTGGTGCACGTGAGGTGGTTGTAGCGTTCCTTGGGGCGGCGTTCTGGTGATATCGGTGGCGGTGGTGCTGGCGTTAGTGGTGTGCACGTATTTTTCAAATGAAATAAAAGCGGGTGGTTGTAGGGTGCCCTGAGGATATTCCGGTGATTCCGGTGGCGGAAGTGCTGTCGTAGGTGGTGGACGTGCCTCCCAATTAAAATAAAGCGGGTGGTTGTAGGTTACCCTGAAGCGGGGATTTTGGTGAGCTTGGTGGCGGCAATGTTTACATTAGTGGTGCACGTGCTTCCCAATTTAAATTAAAGCGGGGGGTTTTAGAGGTCCCTAAGGCGGCGGTGCTACTTAAAATTAAAGCAGGTGGTTGTAGAGTGTTTCCTGAGGTAACGGTTCTGATGAAACGGTGGTGGAGGTGCCGTCATTGGTGGTGCACGATAAAAAGCACCTGGGTTCCACCTTTTTCCTAATAGACATCATATCGGCCTTTTTTCGCTTCTACATATTATTATCATACATTCGTATGCCCACAAATTTCACAATATCGATTTATTGTTACATTTTAGAGTATGTTGGGCTCATATATACCTAATTAAGATTTGATAGGTTTTGCCAAGGGTTTTCCAAACTAAGGAGCCGCTAAATTAAAAGGCGTGTGGCGTAGCCCACGGGTCCTTTTAGTACATTATAATCATGTATAATGTATATTATATGTATAACCAAGGTATAACCGACCTTAGCGATTTCTTATGGGATTTAACATGGGAAAATAGCTAGAACTCCTATAGGTTATCTATTAGTACTTCAAAGTAGAACATTGTAACACCATTTTCGATGGTTTTCGATGCTACATTGAGTATTTACCAACGCAAAATAGAAAAAAGTACTTTTTAAACATTTATTTTGATGTTTTACATTATATCTGAGAATCAAATAGAAGTGGAGGTTTAAAATAATTAAATACCATCAATTATCATTTCTAACAGCTTCGAAATGTAAGTTAAAATCAGTGTTATATCAAAGACTATATACTATAAGACTGGCATAGCGTATGGGCCGAATGTGACCAAAAATCTCCGCTGAAGAAGACTAGTGACCACAAGCATATCTCAGTGAATAAGATAGCTTGTGGAAGAAAGGGAGGGAGCAACGAAGAAAAGGATAAAACAAGTTAATCCTTCGAAGGATTTTAAGCAATTTTGACCTTAAAAGCCTTTCACATTTTTCAATATGGATTTAGATAGTCTAGGTTGCATAAACGAAAATTATATTTGAATCAGAGAATTAGATTAATAACCCTTAGATACGGCAACGTTACACAATACAAAAATTAATAAATAATTGAAAACGTCAAAGTTTGACAAATTATATTCACAATTCAGCACAAAAAGCACTTAACCACAAATTTTAATATTTATTTACGAACGTCAAACTTTGACATTAGAGGGTGTTTAATGTTACCATCAATTATCATTTCTAACAGCTTCGAAATGTAAGTTAAAATCAGTGTTATATCAAAGACTATATATAGTATAAGACTGGCATAGCGTATGGGACGAATGTGACCAAAAATCTCCGCTGAAGAAGATGTCACTAGTGACCACAAGCATATCTCAGTGAATAAGATAGCTTGTGGAAGAAAGGGAGGGAGCAACGAAGAAAAGGATAAAACAAGTTAATCCTTCGAAGGATTTTAAGCAATTTTGACCTTAAAAGCCTTTCACATTTTTCAATATGGATTTAGATAGTCTAGGTTGCATAAACGAAAATTATATTTGAATCAGAGAATTAGATTAATAACCCTTAGATACGGCAACGTTACACAATACAAAAATTAATAAATAATTGAAAACGTCAAAGTTTGACAAATTATAATCACAATTCAGCACAAAAACACTTAACCACAAATTTTAATATTTATTTACGAACGTCAAACTTTGACATTAGAGGGTGTTTAATGTTACCATCAATTATCATTTCTAACAGCTTCGAAATGTAAGTTAAAATCAGTGTTATATCAAAGACTATATATAGTATAAGACTGGCATAGCGTATGGGCCGAATGTGACCAAAAATCTCCGCTGAAGAAGATGTCACTAGTGACCACAAGCATATCTCAGTGAATAAGATAGCTTGTGGAAGAAAGGGAGGGAGCAACGAAGAAAAGGATAAAACAAGTTAATCCGTCGAGGGATTTTAAGCAATTTTGACCTTAAAAGCCTTTCACATTTTTCAATATGGATTTCGATAGTCTTGGTTGCATAAACGAAAATTATATTTTAATCATAGAATTAGATTAATAACCCTTAGATATGGCAACGTTGCACAATACAAAAATTAATAAATAATTGAAAACGTCAAAGTTTGATAAATTATATTCACAATTCAGCACAAAAAGCATTTAACCACAAATTTTAATATTTATTTACGAACGTCAAACTTTGACATTAGAGGGTGTTTAATGTTGCCATATCAAAGGATTGTAAATCTAATTCTCGGATTCAAATTCAATTTTCGTTTATGCAATTGGGAGTTATAGTATATGGTATTCGCTTATATGGACAGCTGAATTTGATATTGGGCATCAATAATCAATAATAATTGTTGCCAGCTCACGTCTATAATTTAATTAAGATTAATTCCCTCATATAATAACAACCAATCAGATTTCTTTATTTTATAAATAATGACCAATGACAGCTACTTCATACTGACGAAACTCAAGCTAGCTTTTTTCTAAATTTCGCTGTGATTAAATCCCTCATATAATAACAACCAATCAGATTACCCCAAACGACGGATTTAATCACGAATAAACAGACCATAGCTTTTATACATCCCTGACTTATGTCATTATCTGTCATTATTTTTCTAATTTTTCAAATTGAAATTATTTTTGACGTTTAAGGTTTTATATTTTTTTTCTAAAAATTGTAAAACATAATTTGGGAATTAATCTTAATATATACCCCTCGAACTATGAATTCGATCAAGTAAATTACGGGCAACTAATTTTTTGTAAAATTTTTCTTTTTAGCAAATGTTTTCGACTTGATAATTTGGGGTAAACGCCCTCGACCTAGCGGTCTCGGGCATTTTCCTTAAATTATAAAGTTTCAAACATTTTGTAAGCAAAATTTTACAAAAAAAAGCTACCCTTAATTTACTCGATTAAATTCATAGCTCTTGGGATATAACCTATGATTATTTGCTTATAAATCTTTCAAAAAGTATTTTAATATTATGTGTCGAAAAATATTGAATTGAGAAAATTCCACAAAAAAAACACTTGTGTCATTGAGTAATTTTAGATTAATTTCATAGTGCATTGTGTAAATTTAACATTTTAAACATTTCTTCGTGCAAGTTGAAATTGCAGTATGTTCAACATATAAGTAACTATTATTCCAACACCCTACAAAACAGAAAACACATAATGTATTTAGAGAGGGTGACGAAAAAATGATTTTTACAGAAACGTATAAAAAATTATCTAAGAACAATTATCTAAGACCCATGTTTTGGATAGGTTGAAATGGGCGAAAAAATACTCTCGCAAATAACTCCAAAACTATTTAGTTTGAGGAAAAATTCATTAATATCTTTTTTGTAGCTTATAAAATTTTCTATAATTTGACGGCATTTCAATCCCTCTACAACAAAATATTAAACGAGTTAAAGCGTTTTGAAAATTTAAATTCTTCTTTAACTATTATTTGTAGTAGCGGTGTGGTAGTTGCCAGACGGGAGAAATTAAAATGAAAAGAAATTTTATATGCTACAAAATTTTTCTGAATAAATTTTTCGTTAAACTAAATAGTTTTTGAGTTATTTGCAAAACAATATATGCGTTATTATGGCAGAGCCATTACCAACTTTTATTTTTACTTAAAAACATTATTTCTCTTAAACACAATGAGGTGCCGTTTGAAAATTTGATTTTTGAATATTATGTTACTGTATCTTTCATTTTTTCGTCACACCGCCCTTTAAGAAAATTTTAGTGAAAAATTGTAGAAGTACGTACAGTTCCTGCAAGACTTCCTCGTACAGTTATAATATCTGATAATTTTATTACCTTTGATAACGCAGAGTTTTAAAAAGGCTTTCCACCTGTATACAAAGTCATAATTCGTAATATTTTTATTTTTTTTTCGATTGATAAAAAGAACTCACCTGTAAAATTTCTTCACGTGTCAGCTTGCTATTTAGCGGATATTTATATAAAAAAGATGCAACGCGATCATTCTGAAATCAAAATAAATTTCATTAAAATCTTCATATTAATCGATAGATACACAACACACCCCATTCCATAATGCTTCTAATACATAAAGCACTATCAGTACTATAGCAAACAATGGTCCAAGTTGGAGCTCAATTAAAAGTAATCGAGGATGTAGTAAATTGTACGGATTTTCAAAAATGCTTAAAAACACCACATAGTAGGCAGACACAAAAACAAACATGACTGTTATGAAATAAATGAATGCGCTCGGATTAATGTAAATATTAACGATTTTTATAATATTGCATAGCGTTGTGTAAAATTGGCAGTACATCGATAGAGAGTCTTTTAAATTCAATTTTCCGTTTCTTCGTCGATAAAAAGTGAATTTATTTTTATATTTAACGAAATTCAAGTCTGCTTTTAAACAAATGAAAAGTTGAGAGCAAAGTGTGTGGCAAAAAATACAAATTAGCAATACAATACAAGCTATGGAATATCCGACATAAAAGACCACAACTGCCCCAATCTTTTCGGCCAATGTCCAGTTTTCATCTTCATTGAAACAAAATAGTAATATAGCCGAAGCTAGCGTGATTGAGTAAGTAAACATGAGCATTAAGCAAATTATGTTTTTTATACGGCGTATCTCTTCAACTGGTAACAATATATCGTTTTTAAATTTTCTCCATTTGTATATGAGTAATTCTACTTTTGTTATTACTCGAATTATACACTTTACTTTGAAGTTTAAAATTATTAACATCGCAACTGCTGCCATAGAAATCGATAATCCAGGAATTAAAACTATTACATCAAATAGTTCTTCCTGGAGAACATTTAAGACCTTTTTTAAGTGTATTGCACCGTATACACTCGATATAATCAGAATGCTTATAAATGTTAAGCTTGCACATAAACAATACTTGGATACTCTCATATTAGTTTTTGCTATATTATTTTTATGAGTGCAAGATATTTTTATATACGGTAATCCCAAAATACGAGTAAATTGCACCATGAGGCCTAAACAACAATTTAAACAATTTGGATAAATTTCCCGAGGAGCCATTTCAGCTACACTTCGATTCAATAGAAACCAAGTACCTACTAACGAGTCTTGGAACAAATTACCAATTAGTAGTTCACCAACAACTAAACACAAGCGTCTAGAGTCTAAGCTGTCACAATTCCTCCGACATGCGCATTTGGATGCATTTCAAACTTTTTATCATTTATTTGGTAGCATATCAATTAAATTTTTATTTTTATAATTCAATCCATTTAAATTACAATAAATATTGTGGCTAATGGGGATGGGGACGACATAAAAGGTACTTAAGAAAAGGAAGATACGAAGACGTCAAAGGGCCATTTATTTTTTTTTTTTTACTAAATATTTTTTTAAATTTATTTCGAGTTAGTTACCCATCTGGAAATTAAATGATAAAAACAAGAAAAATTTTAAAAATCTTTATTAAAATTTTTCTTACGTTCAACATTTCATTTCGAGAAAATAAATATAGACGGTAAGATAAAATTTGAAAAAAGTCATTCAATATATTTTTTAAATTTTCCTTGTGCTTTATCATTTAATTTCGAAATAAGTAACTCGAAAATAATTTTAAAAAAATTTTTAATAAAAAAATATGTACCTAAATAAATAAATGGCCTTTCTACGTCTTCGTATCTTCCTTTTCTTAAGTACAGTCAAAATTATTGGCCACCCTGGTTATACGTCAGGGTCGTTATTAGCCAACAACGACAAAAGGACAGAAGGGGAAGTTGTTGATTTACTACTTGTTGGCAAAATAAAGCTACCCCTCAATTTAAATAGGGGGTGTTATGATGGTTTCATCCACAATTCGTGCTAAACGTATAGCTAGGGTGACCACTAATTGTGAGGCTGACTGTACCTTTTATTTCAACAATTTTAGTAATTTAAATGAATTAAATTATAAAAATAAAAATTTAATTGATATTTAAGTTTGAAATGCATTCAAATACGCATGTCGGAGCAATTGTGACATCTGACTCTAGACGCTTGTCAACTAAACATACAAAAAAAATTAGATGTAAATATACCTATAAGTAAATAAAATTAGTATTGATCAGTTACAAAATTAAAATCATTATATCTCATTAGCGCTAGATTTTATACATAAAAAATCTTTTGGGCTAAGGGATTTTACGAGCTTTCAAGACATTGAAAAATATACAGGATGTTCCATTAAATTAAGAAATTTAATTCCATTTTCGGTTAAACCGGAAGTCAAAATATAAAGTGTTCCATATCGTGTAACAGTTAATTTTACGAGCTTTTAAAATATTTAAAAATATACAGAGTGTTCCTAAAAATTTTAATGTTTTTTTAATTTCCGGTTTAACCTAAAGCGGTTCGTTAACCGAAAATAGTGTCAAATAATAAATATTTATGGGATTGCTATACATATCAATTTTCAAGTTTTCATTTCTATTACAACAGAAATGAGAGGTTTTTAAAGTTTTGACACTCAAAAAATCGTTACTCCAAAACGGCTCGAGCGATTTTGATAAAAATTTATATTTCGATAGATAGTTGCGTTTTCTGTAACATATCCAAAAAAAATATGGCTGAGGGAATTTTGAAAAAATCCATTTCAACATTTTGACCTAATTTGGCCCCTCAAATGTAGGCAATTTTGAAACAATTTTGAAAATCGATTTGTTTAGAACGAAAACCCTATATTTGGGCTGTACAATGCCGTTTTAAAATTTTTATAACAACAATAACCGGCAAAGTTATAAGGGAAAAACCACAAAATGGGACAATCGTTCTATTGGCCGCCATTTTGAATTAAAAAAATTGAAATATTTCTTTTCAATTGGGGCTCACATGTAAAATCTTATAGTCAAGTAGAAATAAATTTGTCCCAAATTTGCAAATATGCGCCTAAAATAACCACATTATTTTTGGACACCCTGTATATATTTCTTATTAAAGCTATTTTTGCCCATCAAATAATTTTAAAGTGGTTAAAATCAAATTTTATCAAAATTGGTTCAGTAGTTTGTGCTCTAGGGGGGGGGAGACACATCCTGACATTTTGGTTCAAAAAATCGACATTTTTTGTTTGCATTTTGGAATCAGAGGGACTCAAAACGTCTAGAAATGCAAAAAAAAAATTAATTATTATTATTATTTTTATTTCACGATTATAGTAACCTCTTCTTGGATTGGAAAAAGTTAAAATTGAGAATCACGCTGCTCTAAAATTATAACAAAGGCCGGTATAACAAAACATAAACCAATGCTTCGATTACAACTAAATGTTTTTTCTTTATTTGCGTTTATTACAAAAATAAACTAAGTAAACAACAAAGTAAACAATGAGATTAAGGGTAGGGTGCCCATGTTTATAAAACTAAAAGTACTTATATTTCGGAGTATAATTAAAATTAAAAGTTAATTCTTTGACATTGCATTGAAAGTAATGTGTTCTAAAAGTATTTAAAAAAAATTATATAATTAATGCCTAATTGGCGGAATTAGGTTTACATGGATTTTCATGGATTTTCTCGAGAACTACTCGAGCGAATTATATGAATTTTAACTGTACGTTGGGTTGCCTATGGTTTAGGCGGAAAATTTCAAGATTTAATAATTACAGTATAGTGTAGTCAACGAACCAAAATTGATCCAGATTTTTTTGTAACAGCAATTTTTTTTTGTAATCGGTCGAAACTATTCCTGTAAGTTTGTGTATAAAATATCTCAACCTTAATTTGACCGGAAGGCACTTATTCTTCGACTTTAGTGTAAAATTTTTACTTTTTCAAGTTTCTGTTTTACTCGTTTTATGAATAACTTCGCTTGTATTTGTTGGATCGGGACGAAAAAATATTCCATTTATTTGTAATGAATCTCTCTTTAAAACTGGCTGGGTTAAAATAATTTATATTAATTTCCTAACCTCAGAAAAATTCAATACTGCCGTCATTTGTGGGTCGTAGTTTTTATAGAGAACTTGAGTTTTAATTAATGTTATGGTATGAAACTTTAGGAAGTTGCAATTGATATAGTAACAAATCCATATTACAAGTTGGGTCCAAAAATATTAAGAACAAGGGCTAAAATTTGCATTTTGGTTAAAATTTTCTTTTTCATATTTGTTGTGAGCAATTGCTGGTATCCCAATAATTCTTCTTTTGAAATGTAGGAAATTTAATGCTCTTTCAGATGAAAAAAAATACAATCACATCAGACCATTTTTTCTTCCGATTTCTTTGAAGATAAAAAGAAAATCTTTTAACTGTTTGTCTACAAAACCAATTTTAGTGGTCGAAATTTAATTCTTCTTTTACGTATTTTTGAAAATTAATCATAAAGAACTCATATAAACTATTTTTGAACATTAAAACTGGTTTTAAAGTCAACCATTTCGACCACTAAAATTGGTTTTGTGGGTAAATAGTTGAAAAATTTTATTTTTCTTTTCAACGAAATCGGAAGAAAACGTGGTCTAATGTAATTGTCTTTGGTTTCACCTAAAAGAGCATTAAATTTCCAACATTTCAAGGGAAGAATTATTACGATACCACCAATTGCTCACAACGAATATGAATTAGAAAATTTGAACAAAAATGAAAAATTTTAGTCTTTGTTCTCAATATTTTTGGACCCAATTTGCAATATGGATTTGTTACTATATCAGCTACAACTTCCTAAAGTTTCATACCGTAATATTGATTATGACTCGAGTTCTCTATAAACAACTACGACTCACTAATGACGGCAGTTTTGAATTCTTTTTGGGTTAGAAAATTAATATAGATTATTTTAACCCAGGCAGTTTTAAAGAGAGATTCATTACAAACAAAAGGAAAATTTTTTGGTCCCGATCTGACCAATACAAGCGAAGTTATTTAAAAAATAGTGAAACGGAAACTTGAAAAAGTCAAACTTTTACACTAAAGTCGAAGAATAAGGGCCTTCCGGTCAAAATTGAGTTGAGACAATTTATACACAAACTCACAGGAATGGTTTCGATCGATTAAGAAAAAAAACTCGCTGTTACAAAAAAAGTCCGAAAATTAGGATAAATTTTGGTTCGTTGACTACACTAATAATGATAATAATAATTATGATATCAGACTTACATACAAACAACAAATTTCATACCGAATAAATTCGATGAAAAAGCCTTCCAAACCCCAACCAACCTCTAGGCGTATTGTTGAAATCAACAATTTACTAAAAAACAATAATCAAATTTTTCACATCCACAACTGTCGTATTGTTTAAAATTTTTCAACTTGCAGATGCATTTAAGTTTGAGTGATTGCAAATAAAACTAAATTAAATCGGCTCTTTATGAGAGCACAAAAAAATTATTTATTATATTTGGGCTTTCGAAAATTTAATCGAATGGAAGTAAGAACGTCATGGGGGAGAAAAGAACGGCAATTTTCACGCTTGAATAAAAAAAATTCTTTCTCTTTTTGCATTATATCCAATTTTAATTCTCACGCAATTTTGCGAATTTACAAAAGTCCTATAAGTGTCCTTTACATAATATGACACTCGTTGAAAAATAAATCCGTTTTGAAAAAAATTTCTTCGTCGAACAAGAAGTTGATTTAAACAAGGTATTAATTTTTCCTCGGGGTTTTAAAACGGTTAATGATTCGAACAATTTTTCCCCGACTTTTTTTTCCTCAAACATTTCGTTTTAGAGCAACAGGAAAAAAAATAGCCGTCAGCAATTTAATATTGTTTTTAAATTGTTTCTAATGTACCCTTTCAATAAGAGACATAATATTTTTTGATACATTTTTGTGGTAGATTGTATACATGTCCACGTTCAATGTTTCCAACCCTTAAAGGGCAGTAATTGATTCAATAAGAGTAAAACACGTGCGACCCGCTCAGACAACACAAATAATACCGATATAACGAGTGTATAACAAAAGAGAAAAAAATGATAAAAATAAAACCAATGTTAACGTTTAAATTTGCTGTGGCGTTGAAGTTATTGGGGACGTGCTTTGTACTGTCCTACTGTCGAGTTAATTTTTTTCTTAATTATTTTGAGTAGTTACTTTTTAATTAGGTACGCCAAATGTGTCCTTTTTTCAACCCCACCTTTCTTTTTTAACTCCACACTTAAATAGTAGTGCTAATGATTTTCAAAGGCGTATCATCGTTGTCATGGTTTGATCCTAATTTAACACCGGTGTCGAAAAAGCACAGGTGGATCTTCTCCACCTAATGAGAAGCTTAACAACACACATGTTTAAATTTGAAAAAAAAATTCTACTAAAGATGTTATATCGTTTATTATACGAAAATAATTTTTTGACTTACATCCCTCTTAGTAAATATACACAGCTACACAGGGTGTCTCAGTAGAACCGGCTTGAAAAAGGTGTGAGGAAATTTAAATAAATAAATAAAGCGTAGAAACTCTGTGGAAGAAATTGAAAAATTGAAACTACTCTTCCATTTCCCCAGCCCCTACTTACGAATTTCCAAAAACTTTTTAATGAATTTAATTGTGCCCCTTTTGTGCGGTTTTGTGCTTAAAAAATAAATTTTGTGCTGTTCTAGTGTAGAAGATATAAGCATAAACAACTAGGAAAGGGAGGCTGAGGACATGAGAGACCCCACTTATGAATTTAAATTTTTTTTTAAAGAATTGAATTGTACTCATTCTGTGCCGTTTTGTGCTAATAATTGAAAAAATTGTGCTGGCCTAGTTTAGAAGTTTTAAGCGTAAATTCCTAGAGGGTCCGAAGACATGTGGCCCACTATCACACTATAACACTATCGATTTTGGATATTGTTTTTATTGAATAGATTTGTGATCGTTTTGTGCTAAAAAATAAAATTTTTGTGCTGGCCTAGTATCGAAGCTATAAGCGTAAATATTTAGAGAAGCTCAGAACAAGCGAACCCCTCACTTTCGATTTTTGGATTTTTTAAAAGAAGTTAATTGTGATCGTTTTATACATTTTTGTGCTAAAAATAAAAAATTTTGTGCTGGCCTAGTTTAGAATTAAGCTGAACTTCTTAAATATCTATGAGGTCTAAAGATATGCGATCCCCCCACTATCGATTATCGAAATTTACTTTAATGAATCGAATTATACTCGTTTGATGTCGTTTTGTGCTAAAAATAAAAAAGTTTGTGCTGACCTTGTTCCGAAGTTGTAAGCATAGATATTTAGATGGGCTGAAAGGATAAGAACTCCCCACTTTTAATTTACGATTTTTTTAAGCAATTGAATTGTACTAATTTTGTGCCGTTTTGTGCTAAAAATTAAAATAATTGTGCTAGCCTAGTTTAGAAGTAGTTACAAGCGTATATACTTATGAGGATTGAGGACATGCAATCCCCACTTTCAATTTCCGAAGTTTTCTTTATTCGATTGAATTATGCTCATTTTGTGCTTTATAGTGCCAAATATAAAAAAATTTGTGCTGGTATTGTTTAGAAGTTATAATGGTAATTACTAAGAGGGGCCGAGAACATGCGAGCCCCTACTTTCTGTTTTCGAAATAATTTGACTGAATTGAATTATGCTCGTTTTGTGCTAAATGATAAATTTTGTAATAATCTAATTTAGAAGTTATAAGCATAAATACTATTGAAAACTGAGGACATGCAAACCCTTAACTTTAGATTTTCGAATTTTTGTTTATTGAATTGAGTTGTACTCGTTTTGTGCCCTTTTGCGCTAAAAGTAAAAAAAAATTGAACTGGCCTAGTTTAGAAGTTGTAAGCTTAAATACATAGAAGGAGCTGATGACATGCAAACTCTTCACTTTCGTTTTTATAAAATTTATTTATTAAATTTATTTGTGCTCGTTTTGTGCCGTTTTGTGCAAAAAGTTAAAAAATTTGTGCTGGCCTAGATTAAAAGTTATAAGCTTACGCACTTAAGAGGAGCAGAGGACACGCGAGCCCCCCTACTTTTGATTTTCAATTTTTTTATTGAGTTGAATTGTGCTCGTTTTGTGCCGTTTTGTGCTGAAAATAATAAATTTTGTGCTAGTCTAATTTAGAGGTTATAAGTATAAATACCGCTGATGGCTGAGGACATGCAAACTCTTCACTTTCGATTTTCCAAATTTTTTTTTATTGATTTGAATTGTGCTTGTTTTGTGCCGTTTTGTGCTAAAACTAAAAAAATTTGTGCTGGCCTAGTATAGAAGTTATAAGCGTAAATAGCTAAGAGGGACTGGGAACATGAGAGCCCTCCTACTTTCGATTTTCAATTTTTTTATTGAGTTGAATTGTGCTCGTTTTGTGCCGTATTGTGCTAAAATAATAAATATTGTGCTAATCTAATTTAGAAGTTATAAGCATAAATACTGCTGAGGGCTGAGGACATCCGAACTCTTCACTTTCTATTTTCGAATTTTTTTTTATTGAATTGTGCTTGTTTTGTGCCGTTTTGTGCTAAAACTGAAAAATTTGTGCTGGCCTAGTTTAGAAGTTATAAACATAAATAGTTAAGAGGGACTGAGGACATAAGAGTCCTCCTACTTTCGATGTTCATTTTTTTTATTGAGTAGGATTGTGCTCGTTTTGTGCCGTTTTGTGCTCAAAATAATAAATTTTATGCTAGTCTAATTTAGAAGTTATAAGCATAAATAATACGGCTGAAGGCTGAGGACATGCGAACTCTTCACTTTCAATTTTCGAAATTTCTTTTATTGAATTGAATTGTGCTCGTGTTGTGCCGTTTTGTGCTAAAACTAAAAAAATTGTGCTGGCGTAGTTTAGAAGTTATAAGCATAAATAGTTAAGAAGGGCTGATAACATGCGATCCCCCCTACTTTCTGTTTTCAATTTTTTATATTGGGTTGAATTGTGCCTGTTTTGTGCCCTATTGTGCTAAAATAATAAATTTTGTGTTAGTCTAATTTATAAGTTATAAAAGCATAAATACTGCCGAAGGCTCTGAGGACATGCAAACTCTTCACTTTCAATTTTCGAATTTTTTTTATTAAATTGAATTGACTTGTGCTCGTTTTGTGCCGTTTTGTGCTAAAAGTAAAAAAAATTGTGCCGGCTTAGTTTAGATGTTGTAAGCTTAATTACTTAAGAGGGGCTGAAGTCAAGCGAGCCCCCTTGCTTTCGATTTTCAATTTTTTTATTGAGTGAATTGTGCTTGTTTTGTGCCGTTTTGTGCTAAAAATAAAAACAAAGTGTGCTGGCCTAATTTAGAAGTTACTTTCGATTTACATAATTTTTTTTTTTTGATTTGAATTGTGCACATTTTATGCCGTTTTGTGCCGTTCTGTCGAGATTAAATATAGCTTAGAATGTTGGTAAAAATAAAAATCAAGCTAAAAGAGTGACTTCTTGTCTTACACTTGTTAAATGATTGTCTTGCTCGTTAAAATATAAAGTAACAAAATTTTTAGGTGTAAACTTTTGTTTGTTGGAGAAAACAAACTTTGTTTGAAATACGAGTTAGATGTTTTGTCCACTAGTGCTCGTTAGGATCAAATGACCCTTATAACATAACATATAGAAATAGAAGAGCCAAATTCAGTTCAATATTTTCCCTTTAAAAATTTTGTTTATTTCTTTATTTTTATTTTCTGTATGTTGTTACACGTAAAAATGTTTGTTACTAAAAATTGGTACACTTTAAAAATTACTTTTTATTACAACTTTTGGGTGTAGAGAAGATTTTTGAATAGAAATTTTGATTTGGGTTAAGTGTTTCTTGGTTTCTCTTTATGGATGGTCTATGTTATGGTTTATTTTTATTCAATAGAATTTTGGTTTGTGTATGAAGTGAAAACTGTCATAAACCAGTGGCCAAAAGTGTATTGTATTTTTAAAATTTACTTTACTTTCTAAGCAATAAAAACAAATCGTATAATACGATAGCTCCTACTGTTGCTACAGAAGGAGATAAATTAAAAATTCGAAAAAGGACTTTTTTGTGACGTTCAAACATTTAAAATTATTTTTAAATATACCGAGTGTTAATCAAACACTAAAATCACTAAACAGCACATACTGTACATTCAGAAGTCAGAAAAAGCTCTCCACCACTTCCACCAGGAAGAAAAGCTTTCCAAATGAAGATGGTGAACTCGTGAACTTCTTTTAGAACTATTTCGATCATGAGTTGAGATTTTGAATTACTAACGTTTTATTATCATCTTTCTAACGATACTAAAACGAGGAATTTAAAACTTTTTTTTTGAAATGTCCAAAATGTATACAAAAGGAATAATTTTAATTAATTCTAATTCTTCTTCTGCGAAATTCTACTTAAATGTACATAAAATACCATAAGATTTATGTGTACCATTTTATGTTCCATAATACATAAAAATATTTAAAAGTTTGTTGGTTTACCTTACGTTATTTAGTTAAAACGTAATAATGAATTATGTTCGTTTTAACATTTTTATTGATTTTTTCTAAACAAAACTACTGATCGTAAACTCAAAAACGAAAAGTATTTTTAACTTCTTTTTTTATCTCTTTTAAAAGAAATACATTTTTGAACTATTTTTTCACCATTAGAAAATTAAACGACAAATTTTGACACGTAAAGTGGATTAAAAGTGTGGTGTGTGGACTCGAAATGATTTCAAAATTAGGTCTTAACCTAAACAACTTCCGTAACTAATTCTTCAGATACCCTAATAAAAATTTTCGAAATCGCCTCTTTCCATTATACTCGAAATGTAAAATATTCAAAACTAGTGTACTTTTCTATTTTGTAGTTTATTTATGATCCGTCGTAAACTCTCCAGCAGCAAGCTAACAATGTCCGCAATAAACCCCAGGAAGCGGGCAGCTGTCAATCTCAGAACGTGGTCAACCTCGCACTTAACTGCTGGATATTATTATAAAAACCTTCATTATTATAATCCCAACTTTACCTACTTTTTTCCCAACTTTTTAATCCCTCAATTTACCCCCAATAAACAATACCAGTAATACCACACTGCCGCACTTTACCAATTTCTTTCTTTCCAAATATTTATTTAATTAATCAAATTTAATCAAACACGTGACAACAAAATATAAAATCAACACGCAAAACAAACGACAATCGAAAATAAATGGTTCGACAAAGAATCAAAGAAAGGGGGGTACATTTGAATATTATGACATAAAAGCAAAGCCACACGTTCGCTCTTACACGCCAAGTCAGTAAAAATCACCGAGTGTGTTCATTTTCGACCCTCACAAAAGTAAAATTAAACGAAATAACAAAAATGTATGTTGTAGTGATAAAAAGGGTGGATTTAAAAATATATTACATATATACAAAGATGAGATCTCCAAAACATTGGACACACGCCAAAATAAAGGGACGTCGTGCGATAACAAGCACGAACGTCGTTTTATTGTTACATCCATTGTTGAGCACACCAAAAACAAAATAAATACGTAATAATGATGAACTTATATGGGGGAACCCCCGTTGTGTTCTTATGTAAATCCTTAATATCGCATTTCTACTTTGTTAAAGCTTGTATTTTTCAAATTAAATATTACACCATTATAGCAGACATTAATTTTTGATTCAAGTTATAATTTCAAAATTTGAGGCAATTCTGATACCTAGTATTAGTGGAAAAATACACAAAAAAGGTAGAATTAACCAACAAACGTTTAGACAAGTCGTGCGATACCATTTCTCACGTTTGGAGTTCTCTCATCCACGAGATTATACTTGAAGAGCTTTTTATTCAACAGTGGCGTGGACCGTGAAAAACATCGCAATCTGAGAAGAGAATATCACTTTAAACGCTCTTTAGGAGCAGTTGAGTCCTCATAATAAGCCCTAAGCGTCAGGCTAAGCTTTTAACCTGAGATTAGACTTAAAAAACACTCCTTTAGAGTAGATCATGATAAAAAATCTTTCCAACAGTGGCATGGACCGTGGAGAACATCGAAATCTTAGAAAAGTTTTGGAAAGCTGATGTTTCTAACAACGTAAACATAGTGTAGGACGTCAAACGCTCTTTAGGAGCAGTTGAGCCCTCATAATAAGCCCTAAGTGTCAGGGTAACCTCTCAAACATAGAATTAGACCTTAAATGCTCTTATAGAGTAGATCAGGATAAAGAATCTTTCCAACAGTGGCATGGACCGTTGAGAACATCACATTATGAGAAGAGTTTTGGAAAGCTGATGTTTATAACAAAATAAACAAAGCGTAGGACTTTCAATGCTCTTTAGGAGCAGTTGAGTCCTCATAATATGCCCTAAGCGTCAGGATAAGCTCTCAAACATAGAATTAGACCTTAAATGCTGTTCTAGATTAGATCAGGATAAAGAATCTTTCCAACAGTGGCATGAACCGTTGAGAACATCACATTATGAGAAGAGTTTTGGAAAGCTGATGTTGATAACAAAATAAACAAAGCGTAGGACTTTAAATGCTCTTTAGGAGCAGTTGAGCCCCCATAATAAGCCCTAAGAGTCAGGGTAAGCTCTCAAACATAGAATTAGACCTTAAATGCTGTTCTAGATTAGATCAGGATAAAGAATCTTTCCAACAGTGGCATGAACCGTTGAGAACATCACATTATGAGAAGAGTGTTGGAAAGCTGATATTTAGAACAACATAAACACAGCATAAGACTTTAAGCGCCCTTTAGGAGCAGTTGAGTGCTCAAAATAAGCCCTTAGCGTCGGACCAAGCTCTCAAACATAGGATTTAGACTTGAAAGGCTCTTTTGGAGTAGATCAGGATAAGAATACATTCTAAAAGTGGCGTGGACTGTGGAGAACATCGCAATTTGAGAAGAGTTTTGGACTTTATATTAGACTTTGTTTTCAATCCGGATCTCTTATAATGTCGTGGGTGTTGATGCATACTGTTTCAGCGTTTTGAAAGTTTAAAAAAAATTGCGAACTCTTGCCAAATATTAATGTTGAAGTGTTTGTTTAGGTATGTTCTTATTTTATATACCGATACGATACAAAGCATCAGTAACAGGCTGCATACGAAATGACTTTTCTTTAGATGTATCCTCTTTTCGTGTTTCTAGGTAAAAACTACAAAGAAATTACTTAAAAAGACCTCGTTGTATAGATATTTGCTTATAATAAACAAATAAACCTTTTGAAGTATTTAAAAAATATTTATTATTTGAAAAAAATTTAAACGTTGAACGATATAATACGTACTTTTTAAAATATTAAATAAACAATCTTTAGTTTCCTCCGAAGCACATTGTTTATTTATTTTGTGGTAGCAATCAAAGAGCTCCTTGAAAGATATTTACATTCATCAAACAAATATAATGTGTATACGGTATCTGTCAAATTTTGATATACACAAACACGTCTTGATTTTGTTAACTTTTTTTATCTTCCAAACATAAGAGGGTGCCGCTGTTAGTATCGATGTACTAAAAAGTTACATACAAAGTGATCAAAATTTTTAATTTTTGTGCTTTGGAAGCTACTTTACTTCAGTTTGCTGTCTGCTCTTACAGCAGACAGTTTTTCTTTTTCTTTGGTCTCCTAATCGTCACTCGTCACAAAATAAACTTTTAGAATTTCTAAAATTACACTTTTTTTAATATTTTTGCAATTATCTCTTAAACTATCTAGTGAGCGAAAAATTATAAAGAGACAGAAATTGAAGTATATAAAAAAGTACACAATTTTTGTTAAGGCTTAAAAATCGTAAATGCGTTTATTAATAAGTTACAGCCCTCCAAACTTAGCGCATATTTCACAACTGACTAAAACATTCAAGAAATTCAATGCTATTTGCCTATTACATTCCCAGTTTTGGAGGGCTGTAACTTTTTATAAATAAATTTACAATTTTTGACCTCGAACAAAAATTGTGTATATTTTTATTGTCTTCAATTTCTATCTCTTTATAATTTTTCGCTGACTGCATAGTTTGCGAGATAATCGCAAAAATACAATCTTTTCGAAACATTGAAGTAAATTGTAATTTTTACATTTTTACAACCGATTAATTACTTATAAAGAAAGGACAATACTAATTAGTAAATATCTTCATTGAACTTCAAAGCAAAATCATCATCAGGTATATGGTCAAAATAAAATCTTTTTGTTATAAGTAACTAAAACTTAATTTACCACTTAAAAATAAAGTTAAGTTTGAGAAGTTTTATAATGGCGTTGGCTTTTGTTGAACTGCTTCAATTTAAATAATAATTTATTTGATAACAATGCGCAGATATTCAATCACAATAGAGTAAAATTATTGTAAAGAACAGTGAGAAATATGATGACGTTTGTATCGAGCTCTTTGTATTTCTTTTTTGAGTACTAATTGAAGTATAGTGCAGAGTATCCATTAAAATTATTAGATAATAGTGTACCCGCATCTTAATGCCTTCATAGCTCTGTATACAACACACACACAATATTAAAGTACTTTTAATTTTCACCTCCGTTTCCTCTTAATAATATTGATTCAGCTGAATTTTATTAATTTAACGGGCAAATTAATTTAAATGTCCAAGTCCTAGAAAAGAGAAAAGGGAGAAAAAAGTTGGAACATCTGTAAATTTATTTGTTTGAAGATTGTGTACCAAACTGTCAACTTGTGAATTTACACAAACAGCTTTAAAACGGAAGTCTGAGGATTACGTCGGAAAAATAATGTGACTATTTGAAATTAGTGTCACTACTTTTGTTAGACATGTTCCTCATGTTTGTTGTCAGTTTTTTTTACCTTACAAATTACAACGATTAAAATTCTCAACTTCCCTATCAGCGATTTAAAAATTTTAATTTATGAAGCTCTAAAATTATTTTAGAAAACCCTAGAGTGACCTAGAGATTCCCTAGTTTCCTTTTGAATCCTCATACGTTCTTGGCTCTTTATATAAGATGAAACGAAGATTTTTGATACTTTCTTTTAGTGACTTTACTCAAGAAAAACCCATTCAAAGTTCGTGATTACTTACATCTAGAGAGCGGAATTAAATGCATAAATTGTTTTGTAAATACATGTCATATAATATGCACAGATATGTTTTGAATAAATATGCAAACTTTTTTAAACTTTGCCTAACTTTTTCAAAATCATGCATAGATTTTTTTAAAATATGCATAGGTACTGCTTTCTTTAAAAATTGCACAGATTTAAAAAAAAATGAACAGATTTTTTTAAATTATTTTTTTTAAATATGTAGTTTTTAAAATATGCATAAATTTTAAAAAATATGGACAGGTTTTTTTCAAATATGCACAGATTTTTTTTAAATATGAAGAGATTTTGAAGATGCAACCTACTTTTTTTAAAAATATGCACAGCTTTTTAAAAAATATTTAGACTTTTTTAAAACATGCATAGGCTTATCTTTTAAATATGCACAGATTGTGTAAAAGTATGCTTAGATTTTTAAGAAATAAGCACTGATCTCTTGCAAATATGCATAATATTTTTAAAAATATGCACAGATTTTTTAAAAATATGCATACTACTTTCTTTAAAAATATGCACAGATTTTTCAACTGCCTAAATTTTAAATAATATGCATAGATTTTTTAAAATATTCATACTACTTTCTTAAAAATATGCACAGATTTTTAAAAAAATGCATGGATTTTTAAAAATTATTTTAAATTATTTTTTAAAAATATGTAGTTTTTAAATATGCATAGATTTTAAAAAATATGCACAGGTTTTTTTCAAATATGCACAGATTTTTTTTAAATATGAAGGGATTTTGAATGTGCAACCTACATTTTTTTAAAATATGCACAGCTTTTTTAAAAATATTTAGACTTTTTTAAAACATGCATAGGCTTATCTTTTAAATATGCACAGATTGTGTAAAAGTATGCATAGATTTTTAAAAAATAAGCACTGATCTCTTGAAAATGTGCATAATATTTTTAAAAATATGCACAGATTTTTTAAAAATGTGCATACTACTTTCTTTAAAAATATGCACAGATTTTTCAACTGCCTAAATTTTAAATAATATGCATAGATTTTTAAAAATATGCATACTACTTTCTTTAAAAATATCGAAAAATATGCACAGATTTTTAAAAAAATGCATAAATTTTTTTAAATTATTTACAAATTATTTTTTTTAAATATCTAGTTTTTTAAATATGCAAAGAATTTAAAAAAATATGCATAGGTTTTTATAAAATATGCACAGATTTTATAAAAATATGAAAAGATTTTGTGCAACCCACTTTCTTTAAAAATATGCACAGTTTTTTTTAAAATATGCCGACTTTTTAAAAATATGCATAGGTTTTTTTTAAATATACACATATTTTGTAAAAGTATGCACAGATTTTGTAAAAATATGCACAGATCTTTTTAAAATATGCATTCTACTATATTTAACATTACGCCCGTTTTTTTTTAAATAAACACAGATTTTTAAAAAATATGCAGATTTTTTAAAATATGCTTAGGTTTTCAAACATATTCATAGTACTTTCTTATACAATATGTACAGATTGTTTTTTAAAATGCAGATATTTTTTAAAATTATGCATAGATTTTGTAACAATTGGCACAGATATTTTTTCAATATGTATAATTTTTTTAAAAATATGCAGATTTTAAAAAAAAAGCATAGATTTTTTATAAATATGCAATTTTATAAAAATATGCATAAATTTTTTAAAAATATGTATACTACTTTTTTTTTAAATATGCAGATTTTGTAAAAATATGCAGAGATTTTTTTTAAATATGCATAATATTTTTAAAAATATGTATACCTACTACTTTCTTTTACAATATGCACAGTTTTTAAAATATGCATAGATTTTAAAAACATGCATAGATTTTTTATAAATATGCAGACTTTATAAAAAATGCATAAATTTTTGAAAAATATGCATACAACTTTCTTTAAAAATATGCCGATTTTTTAAAAATGTGCATGTTTTTTTTAAATATGTACCTACAGATTTTTTAAAATTAAGCACAGATTTTTTAAAAATATGCATAGATTTATGAATAAAGTGCAGAGATTTTTTCTTAAATATGCAGATTTTTTAAAAATGTGCACCGAGTTTTTAGAAATATGCAAAAAAAATTTGAAATATACGTATGTTTTTTTAAAATATGCACAGATTTTTAAAATATGCACAGATTTTTTTAAAAATATGCATAGATTTTTTTTAAATATGCATAATATCTTTAAAAATATGCATTCTACTTTAACAATATGCACAGATTTATTTAAATTAAACATAAATTTTTTTAAATAAATTTTCTAATAAAGTGCAGATTTTTTCTTTAATATGCAAAGATTTTAAAAAAATTGGCCCACTACTTAGTTTTTAAATATGCACCGAATTTTTAAAAATATGCTGAATTTTTTTGAAATATGCGTATAAGTTTTTTGAAAATATGCACAGATTTTGTAAAAATAAGTACAGATTTTTTAAAAATATACACAGATTGTTTTTTAAATATGCATAATATTTTAAAAAATATGCATTCTACTTTAACAATATACACAGATTTTTAAAAATTAAGCATAGATGTGCACAGATTTTTTCTTAAATATGCACAGATTTTAAAAAAATGTGCGCACTACTTTTTTTTTAATATGCAGCGATAGGTATGTGTTTTTAAATATGCGTAGGTTTCTTCGAGAGGTTAATCACTATTCTGAATTTGTACACTGACTGCAGCTGACTGCCTATGACTGCATATGCAATGACTACCACTGACTGCAGATGACTACCGTTGACAGCTCAATTTTTGTAAATTGACTGCAAAGAGAGGATAACCCCTCGGGTTTTTTTAAAATATACAGATTTTTTAAAATTAGCACAAATTTCTAGAAGTATGCAGCTATTTACCTCAAATATTTTTTTGGAACTTTTATTTGATAATTTTTGACAATTTTTTATCAAAATTGTTTTTCAGAAAAAAGGTAAAATCAAAAATTGTAACTTTAATTTAAAAATACATAATTTAGAAACCAAAAACTTGTGTTGGCTTTAAGTCGTTAAGTATAGGCACTTTAATCTCTTTTAAGAATTGTTAAAATGAAATCCAAAGCTCTCTATTGAACTTAATTTAAGTACTTTTTCGCATACAAATAACACGTGACTCGGTAATTTTTACTTCATCTTTACAAAATTTATTCTATTTGATTTCCAATTTTAAACAAGAAAAAAAGGGCAGATGTTGTAAAATTTACACATTGCGTGCTCTACAATCAACAATATAAAAGCCAACGTGAGCCAACACAGATAAAAGTAAATAAATCAATTAAAGGTGTCCAGGACCGGATTTGTCTAAAAATGTAAAAATTTTGAAATGTCATTTTGAACAAATGTTACTTTTGACAGTTTTTATTTTATTTGCAAATATTTTTACCACCGATACGTGTCATCGATATTCGGTTCTTATAAAATATGGTTGCTTTTCATATCATATCCGTGGATGTTTGAGACACTGCAAAAATATTCCTAGAGGTTGCGATCCAACACCAAAAAGCATTATAGTTTATACGAGTTGTGTAATTTTTTGGGAAAAACGAAAATGTCGCGGAAGACCACTCATCACACATCGAGGATCTATAAAATTACATAAAAGTAATAAAGTGTTATCTGTTAGTAGCTGTAATTATTTGAATAAAATCAAATGCTAAAATTTATTTAAATTGGAGTAAAAACAGGTACCTAATTTATATTACTTTAACTTTTTGTCGTGGGTATAGTAAATTCACTAACTTATTGTAGTGTAAGGACATAAGAAGAAAGAAAGTATTTGACAGAAGTCAAATACAAAAATAAATTGGAATTGAATTTTTCCCAAATTTTCAGTCGATTATTCAACCTATTGAGTGGCCTTTCTCTTTCAGAAGTAGTCACAGAAATCTGAACTTTTGAAAGCGTTCGTCCTGGTGCGGTAGTAGTACCAATGGACTCACCAACATACTACAACCCTTGGTTGACTCTATACGAGCTTAGGACGTTTTAGTCCTCATGAGGTGATTAACCACTACAATTATGATAAATGAAGTCTTTCGATGTTTTCAAAAAGAATTTCCACCTAAAACATCCACAATTAAAATTTATTATTTTTTTAGAACTAACCATAAATAAAAATAACAATCTTTTATATTTTTATTATAAATCCCCCTAAGTTAATAAATAATAAAAAAATATTCCACACTCTCGCATATAAACTGACAATAAAATCAAATCAGAGTCGAATGTCAATTAGAAATGAACTCGAAACTTTATGAAAGTTGGTGTGGATGTAAAACATCTGCCCTTATTCAAAGATTTAAAACAGCTCTATTTGTTTGCTAAATAAGGGCGGGTTTGTGTAACAGAGGGTCGCTTCGACAACCCCAATGGACCCAATCATTCAATATTATGTGTGTGGATAACAGCACCACTTTGGTCTATAAATATTACACAAATTGAAATAAGACCTTTACTACATACATCTTGTTAACAATTTTGTCCTCCACAATATCCAATGACAATCTTAAACAACCCTATACGGACACGAGGTCAGTTATAACGAGAGAAAAAAATTTGCATTCAAACTTGACCAAAAATATTTTTTTATAGTAAAAAAAGATCCCCTTTTAGCGATTAACGATTGTGGTAATTAACAATAATTAAAGGAAAAAGGAAACTGTTATATTTATACAGTAACCCGCATCCATTAATTAATTCCCACGTTATTTTGACTTGCCCTAGGTTCTGTTTGTCCACTAAACTATTTGATTTAATTTTATTATTTTTCACACTCTCGTTCCAACAATGGCATTTTAACTAGGAGAAATTTTGAATTGCTTCTCTTTTAACTTTCATTCATATATTTACAAAAAAAATTAACTCTATTCATAATTTTCAACAATCGATCAACAAATTTTTGAAAAGGTAACACTTCTTTCAAAAATGCTCATTCGCCAAATGTCACGTCGTGTTATTTTCTATTTTATAAACCCAATTTCGTGATGTCAAAATTCGGAAAGTTTGTTTTGCTCTTGTAAATAAAGTTAATACAATTAAAAATATTTAGCCAAAACTACTGTAGTTTCCAAAAATAGAGAAATGATTGATTATCCATTGTTGGGAAATAATATCAATAAATAATATGAGGGAGATGACGCATGAGGAGTGCAAAGTACTTAATATCATTTTAACATCAAAATCCTGGTCAAAATCGTAATACTCAACAAACTTTTTCTTTTCGTAAAAATTTTGGGGTGGATCGCACCACCGCTGGGGGTTGAAGTGACAGTATTCAAAATAGCAAATAAAAGTGTCCTTCTCGAAAACCAAATCGACGGGTCTGAGCGCTTTTTGAAAAAATTAAGTTAAGAATGAGAAAATACCCTTGTTTCGTTATTCATGGGCCACCCTGTATACCAAGTTTACACGCCTTCGCTAAAGCGGTTTTAACTAAATCGCTTTACTGTAAGAAGATTTAAAATGGCATACAAACGTTCACAATTGCTATTTGATTTTCGTGTCACGAGCGACAGTCGCTGATTTGGGAATGAGCTTGAAGCGATTTAGTTAAAACCGGTTTAGCGATGCATCTATAAACAGTAATAGGAAACTGTGGGAAGCTACAAGCTAGCATAGAGAGTGAAGCGCGCTCCTGCTACTAAGATGCAAGATTCCATTACATGCTTCTCAGTGAGTAGTCATTCAGGTGCTACTGCTTCTCCATCTCCATGTACTGCGGTAGCAGCTTTTGTAGACCTTCCTTAAATAGGTTCCTGTACCTATAGGTAATGACAGTGAGCCAACCTTTAAGAGCTGTCCACACTTATTCTCCTCTTCACTGGTCTCGAACCTCTACAGTAGTTTAAAACTTGAATTATCCGAACAGAAAGTAGCGACCTAAACGACTCGGTGCGAAGTTCGGGTTACAAAAATGGCTTCAGAAGTATAGGTGATCACCCATCATACAGTCATTCTTTACCTAAAGTTCATTCGGAAAAACGTTAGCTGGACGTGTAGCAATTCGAAACCAATGAACGTCAGAAAGAGACCCAAGGAAAAGAATAATTGCAGATGTTATCGATATGACCAAATGAGTCCAATCCGATCTTGTAGAGAGACAAACTATTACACTCACCACATGAGGCATGAGCAGATAATTTTGACCATTAAACACCAAGCAAGGCTATTTAAGTTGCAGTAACGAATACAGGGTGTCCCACTTAGCATGGGGATCTCGTAAACCGTTAGAGATATTTTTTTCAAAAAACAAAAGCAGCATCGACTTCGCTGAGATAAAGGCTACATTTGGTGTCTTTTAACGTTTTAACCGACCTCGTATCTCACGGTTTACGAAATTTTCTTGGTGAGCATGCTAAGTGAAACCCCCTGTATAGTATCATAAAAATTAGAGAAGCATAATCAAAAAGACAAAGACTGAATGAGCGTTAGCGGAAAACCAAAATTTGACATTCGTTTATTATACATATTATTCTAATTTTGACCAGTAACCAGCAAGGCTAATGAAGCTGCAGGAATGAATATAGAGTGTCCCACTTAGCATGCTGACTACGGGGACCACAAAAGCAACGTCGATTTGACCACGATAAAAGCTATACTTGGTGTCATTTTATATCTCTATGATTTACGACATCCCCATGATGAGCATGCTAAGTGGGACACTCTGTATGAGTGTATAGTATCATGAAAATTAAAGAAGCAGAATAGAAAATACAAAGACTGAATGAGAGTTATCGGAAAACCAAAACTTTACGTTTGTTTTTCTCCAAGAATAATCTAATTTAGACCTGCAAATAGCAAGACTATTGAAGCTGTAGGAATGAATACAGGGTGTCCCACTTAGTATGCTCACCACAAAGACCTATTAAGCCTTAAGAGATATTATTTTCAAAAGACACACAGACCGTCGGTTTGGCCTTGATAAAAGCTACATTTGGTGTAATTTTGTATCTCTACGATTTACGAGATTTCCATGGTGAGCATGCTAACTAGGACACCCTGTATAGGTGTATAAATAGTATCATGAAAATTAGAAAAACAGATTCGAAAAGACAAAGAATGAATGAGGAATTAGCGGAAAACCACAACTTTACATTAGTTCTTCTCCAAGACTAATTTAATTTTAACCAGTAAATAGCAAGGCTATTGAAGCTGCAGGAATGAATACAGGGTGTTCCACTTAGCATGCTCACAATGGAAACCTCGTAAGCCTTAAGAGATATTATTTTCAAAGAACAAAAGCAACGTCGATTGGGACACGATAAAAGTTATACTTGGTTTCATTTTATATCTCTATATTTACGACATCCCCATGATGAGCATGCTAAGTGGGACACTCTGTATAAGTGTATAGTATCATGAAAATTAAAGAAGCAGAATAGAAAAGACAAAGACTGAATGAGAGTTATCGGAAAACCAAAACATTACCTTCGTTTTCTTCCAAGATTAATCTAATTTTGACCAGTAAATAGCAAGTCTATTGGAGCTGCAGGAATGAATACAGGGTGTCCCACTTAGTATGTTCACCATGGGGACCTTATAAGCCTTGGGAGATATTATTTTCAAAAAACAGAAGCAACATCGATTTAGGTTTAATTTTGTGTCTCTATGATTTATGCGATCCCCATGATGAGCATGCTAAGTGGGACACCCTGTATGGATGTATAGTATTATGGAAATTAGAGAAGCAGAATCGAAAAGACAAAGACTGAATGAGAGTTAGCGGCAAACAGAAACTTTACATTAGTGCTCCTCCAAGATTAAATTAATTTTGACCAGTAAATAGCAAGTCTAGTGAAGCTCCAGGAATGAATACAGGGTGTCCCACTTGGCATGCTTACCATGGGGAACTCGTAAGTCTTAAGAGATATTATTTTCAAAAAGCTATATCGATTTAGCTATGATAAAAGCTACATTTGATGTAATTTTGTGATTCTCATGGTGAACATGCTATGTGGGACACCCTGTATATGTGTATAGTGTCATCAAAATTATAGAAGCAGAATCAAAAAGACAAAGATTTAATGAGAGTGATAGTGAAAAACCAAAATATTACATTCGTCGATTAATCTTTTTTAGCTATTTAATTGTTTTCCAACTACCCTTTGTTTATCGCATACCTTCCATTTGATGCCTAAAAGTCACAATAAGTTATTTATCGAAAAGTTAAGAGGATTTGTAAGTTTTTAAAAATAAATGGTATACTTTTGACGAGTCGATGACACGACAGAAAATGAAGTATTGTGTTTAAGAGTAACCGACACGCAAGTCGCTTGTCAAGCCAAAAAAAATAAATTTTTGAAAACGAGCTCTATTTTTGAGTTAAAAAGCCACACATATTAGAACGTATTGTTGTACCTGTGGGGATATCCTTTGTGTATTTTTAGATGAAAGTAACCTTTTGTGAAACAAGGACGCAAGCTGCTTATAGGTGCTAATAAACAAAGTTATATAGAATACAAGACCAACATGAAGAAGAGAAGAAAAAAAAGGTAATAATTGACAAAATCTGCACAGTTTGTCACGTGTTTTATCGTAAGCTCCGTGGCGAATGCGAAATGTCACTAAGCAGAAATAAATGGCTTTATTTGTTTGGAATACTTTGTGTGTTGCCGACAACATTTTTCAGTTTGACTACTGTCAATTGTTAAACCTTAGAGGTCTTAATCTAATAGTTTAGCTATGCTTTTGACTTTCGTCGATTTCGAGTAAACAACAGACTTTTTGTAATTGATATTTTGCAACATTTTGAGAAAAAAACGAGCCAACTTTAATAGACTTATTTTGAAAGGGCGTGGAACGGTGTCAAACTCGACTTTGTAAATTTCCGAAATTTTCTCAGAATTGTTTCCCACCCCATTATGGCTCTCACGACACTTCTCAAAAGTGCGTACCTACACATACCAAATACTTAACTTTTAAATCAAATTACAATTTAACTTTTAATGCCCACTTAAAAAATCACAAAAATTTTTCTTCTCACGAATTTTGACGACGACCAAGTTTGTGAATTTATGTACGTAGTATGCGTATAAAAGGACCCCCTATGTAGTTTTAGTTGTGTCACGCTGTGTATTATAAGGATCACACAACATCTACGCCCGAATATACAAACTCAATCTGTTTCTTTGTATTCAACCCTCAAATTGCACATGTAACTTGTTGAAGAAACATAAGTAGGTGTGAGACATTTTGACTTTCTAAAATTTTTTAATTAATTTTTTTTCTAATTTTAACTCCCGAACTGTGCTATTTTTACCCCAAAAGCAAAACTAAGCGCTCTTGTATGTAAACAATTACAACCCTTTTGAATCTAAAATCTAGATAAAACACCCTGTAACTATGTAGATAAATTTTAATATTGTCATTACATGTATTGAGGATTGAAAATGTCAATGTAATGAGGCAATTGAGATTATAATCTGACGGTTTAAGAACCCCGGTGTGAAAGATATTTGAGTGTAGTTAGATTCGTATCAGAATTCAATAGGTTATTGTTAACTGGTGAGTAAATAGCAATTTAACAAGATTTGGAAATAACATATGGTTCCATAACTTATACTTGCTGGATGGTGTGATTTTTAAATATTTTTAGCAAAATAATAAGAGTTTGAGTGTTGTAGGGCAAAATCTTGCAACAATAAAATTTCAAAAAAACCTACTTAAAGATCTTTGATCTAAAAATCATGTGAACTTACTGCTTTAGTGATATGTTGAATTTGTAGTTTAATTTTTAAAGTAGTTTTTTGTAGTTTTAATTTGTAGTCTATCAAGAGGGTCACGTATAGCCTCAAAAACTCTGAGATAGCCAAAAGAGGTCTGTCTGTCTGATGACGATGTTCGATTTCAACTACTGATACTGTAAGAAATACGAGCACAGTTAATAAACGCTTTACGCATTCAATAATACAGTAGAACTAACAATAAAAATATAAAGCACAAAGTGCAACAAGAAAACAACAGGATCAATGTGAGCCCGCTAGGAGCCAGTGGAGAAAGTGTGGGAGTAAGATAACAGATTATGGCGCTACACAAAAAACAGTCAAGTTTCATTTAAAATTCTATACTTATCAACCTTTAAAGACAGACATAAGTAATCTAAACTTTAGCAAACCAAATAAGTCATAATAATATCTAGAGTTTCTACACACTGTAAAATTAAAAATATTTTTACGATTTAGGTTATTCGAGATAAAAGAAAGTTATATCAAATACTATTATTTTTGTATTTTTTTACATAACTCACCCTGTAGATATTTATGTTTGTCTGTCAGTGTCCAATCAATAATGATAAGCCCAATTTTACTAAATTTTTAAATCAAAATTTAACAAATAAAATTACTGAAATAATAATTATTATGAAATAAATAAATATATTTTTAAAGAAATCGATATGATAAACCGCACGTAAAGAGCTAATAGAAATCTATAAGACGTATCAAGTAACGTATAATTTTTTAACAATCAACGCAATTTGTTAGGGTGGATAGCTATCGAAGAGTCTTTAGAAATTGTTCTGTTGTCGTTGTCGGTTTTGCTGCCTGTTTACATGTGTCTGTGCAAACGCTCATCCGCCGGTCTGTCTGTCGATTCCAAAAAAAATCAATAACTGAATATACTGTTAAATAAAGTTAAATATCGATGTCATCATAGCTAATTTTATGATCTTTTGAAATATTAGAAAATATACAGGGTGTTCCATTTAGCTTCAGAGACCGCTCACAGTGAGAGTTACAACTTGGGATCGGAAGAAGTACAGCGAGAACTTTCTCATCAAGCAAGCGTGGGGTTATGTATCGGCAGGTAAAGCCCGATTGGCAGTACAAGGACGAGTCCTTAGAGGCGATGCCACTGACGACTAGTTCATCGGCATTCTGACTAACATTAGCAAGTGCCTGAAAGGCCCATGAATGAAACCTAAAGGTTCTATAAAATCAAGAATTCAATGCATGATCCAGAACTTGAAGAGCTGGAGATAAGATATGTGAAGAAGTCTGAAGGGTGGAAGGTAAACAATTATGGCTTTAGGGGCTGTCGGAGTATAAAAACAAAAAGGGCTATTACACATAGCGTAAGATACAAGAACAGGGCAGCGCGGGAACAGCATATAGCACCTCATGCACAATTTTTATTAAATGTGGATCCTGATAGCTACCGATTGAGACCAATGAATCACAGAAAGAGCATACAGCAATGAGTCGTCAAATTAAGACAGTTGATAAGTCGTTGTATAGCGCGAAGTTGGCCTATTCTACAGCTGATGGAAGTGGTAACTACTTCCGCGTGTTCGTGAGTACCTGAAACAAATCAAAAGAGCTCAGAATGTTACTGGAGGCGCAGCGCCAGCCGCCGGTAATGTCCCCACCACCTGAGAAAACTTTCCATGTAATTCAACCGAATCTAGTATTGCATTGTTGATGACTTCTTTACGGTCGTGTTTAGAAAGACCCATTGCCTGGAAGAAGTATACGTTTAGAGTACACCAAACACATCTAGTGCCCCGATGACACCTGAGCGACTAGAGCTGCTGAAGTGCTTGGGTAATTTCGGGGGCTGGCAGTAGATCTTATTATTGACATACGCAACGCTCTTTGACGACAGGCTTTTCCATTCGATTGTGACGTCCGTAACTACGGCACTAGTCTAGTGATGGACGAAACGAGAAACGAGGCGATGATTTCTCATCACAACTCGCATTTCATAACTTGAGTCTCATCTTGACTCTCATCTCGAATTGAAATGTCACTCTCGAAAGGTTAATCTCGTCTCGTGAGCTATTTTAGTGCTCTAGTTTTGATTCTAACTTGTATCACAAATCACAGTCTTGTCTCGTTTTTCATCTCGAAATCGAGACGAAACGAGAAAAAAAATTGATTTCTCGTCTATCACTACACTAGTCCCCTTGATTACGATCAAGTCTAGCTAGTAGCGACGGACATCAGGTGAGTTCGGATGGCTGGTTCGATGGCGGACAACAGTGGTTTAGCATTCGCTCGGTAGGCCAGGTGGCTCACAATGCGGTCTTGTCGCTAAATTCTCGTCTAGTGGCTTATAGGACAGCGCTAGAGAACGTGACAGAAAGATTCCACTGCGTCACATCCAGTGCGGCATCTGCGTGTTTCCGGTGGGTTAGAAGGAATGCCGACGGTGGGAAGCATATTTGCGTGAAGTTGGACGACCTTACAGTACTCTGAGCCTCAACTGAACCGTACAGAGGTGATGAGTATATTAGGAAGAGCTCACTCTTGAGAGCTTGAATCTTGAACGAGGTCGTTCGCGGAGTAGGAACTTTCCAATGTGTTGCGCCAAAAGGATGTAAGAAAGTTGTTTTCATTTCCGGTTAAACGGGAAGTCAAAATATCAAATGTTTTGGTATTTTTTTTCTTTTTTTTTAATATTTTACATTTAGGTAATTACACAATGTTGTCCCCATTTAACAAGCTTCGTATTTCTTACCTTACGCTTTTACTAAGACAAATGTATAAAAAACTCAAATTAATGTTTAAAGTGTATGCTATAGATATAGTTGAAAGTCTTTTTGTCACCCTAAGATATCATAAACAACAATTAGAATATTTCTACAACTGGATGCTGAATTACTGAATTTTGGTGCCAAAAAATTATAAAAATTTGTCAAATGCAAATAGCCAACAAAAAAATTGCTTTAGAGAATTGGAAAAAGTCATGAAAATGAAAATAATTGAAAGAAAATGAAAATATTTTTAGGCAGTGGTGAAAATTCGACTTTCTGATGCATCCACTAGAATCTCGCTTATTTAGGTTAGGTAAATAGGTAATTTGGAGAGCACAGTTTTAAATTCGCCAAAGTTGTAAATTTTTAAGACTCATTTCATAATCTACCCATGCAAACTATTTAAAAAGATTTTTCCGAAAATTGGAAAAAAATTACTTTGTTTTCGGTTAACAAATTTTTAAAATTTGTAGAGAGTTCTATAAATTATCAACATCCAAAAGCTTAGAGACTGTGCTCTATTGTCGCCTAGTCTTCATGATATGGATGTTTTTCCGAATTCAATGATACGCATAAACTTATATTTTAATTTAATTTTTTATTTTTTAATCTAAAAAATATGCTTCATTTCTCTTCGTTTTAAGGATTCATCAAGTCAAGTAGCTTGATGTTTTTATAAATTACTTGATTTGACAATTTGACTTGAAAATCAAATTTTTCAAAAATTCAGTACTTGACTTGGCTTGATTTACTGTCATTACTACTTGACTTGATAACAAGCTCCTTGATAGAGCTTGATAAGATGTAGGAGATCGCTTATAGCTTCCCCTTCAAAGTCTGTGGCGTAAAGTAGTGGCGATTACTTGTAACCGATATCTATGCCTCCGTTATCAAAGCGGTAACTTTGTTGAAGGCAATATTAAGAAAAGAAATTTTTTTTTAAATGGTAACGTATTAATTTTATGCTACCATTCGATAGAGCATTTTTTTCATTGGTAATTGGTTAATAATAGACGACGATTAATATGATTAATGATTATGAATTTACATAAATATATTGAAATTTTTCTTTTCTTTACAATAGTATTAAAAAAAAATTTTAATTTTATTTTTATAACACCTTTTTAGACGAAATGCCGGTTAAAGTATTTTCGAATAGTAAGCAATAGTAGGTATATCTAAGGTAAACAAAAGTGGAGCGATAAATAAACTCGAGCGAGTTAATTGTCATTGGTTATTGTTTACTCGCAGGAGTTTGTTTATCGCTCCGCTTTTGTTTTGACTAGATATAGCGACTATTCCTAAATACTTTAACCGCCCATTTCGTCGAAAAAGTGTTCAAAAAATAAAGTTTTAAAGTTTTTTTTTAATACGATTGTAAAGAGAATAAAATGCTCTATCGCATGGTAGCATAAAATTAATACGCTCTAATTTAAAAAAATTTAGGGGATAGCCGTAACTCAAAAACAATTAAAGAAAAAAATTTTTCAGGTATTCTCGAATATAAGTAGATAAAAATTTCATAAAAAACTTTTATATTGAACATTATTTCCTAAAATGAAACGACAATAAATCGCCGTTTCCATAAAAATCTAACTAACCCTGTATAAATCCATAAACAAACCACTTCTTTTCCTGACTAGGCTTTCTCAGTAATATCCGGATAGTTGTTATTGAAGTATATTCGTATTTATTTTGAATTTTTTGTTTTTTAAATTAAAAATTAAGCAATATTTCAAGCTACTTGATTTTTTCAAGTATGTAGTCTAGACGTTCGAAATACTTGACTTGACTTGATATTTGACCAACAATACTTGGCTTGAACTTGACTTGATATCAAGTCAAGTCAAGTCAAGTAGCTTGAAAATTAACAATCATTGTATTAGGTAGGTACTTTTTTGTTATTCAGTTTCCGTGACAACTTAGACTTACATGTCAATTTTTAATAACATTAGGTACAGTAATAATATTTTAAGTAGACGAGCGGTGACAATGCGCAGATACCTAAATTGGCATTTATCCCCACCAACGCAGTAGTCAACGTATTTAAATTATTAAAGGGGCGTGGCCAAACCTGCGCGAACTTACCTCAAGTTAAATTATTTTTACAGTATATCAAAATAATTATTGGTGATGAAGACCAATAATAAAAAGGAGGCGTCCAAGAAAGTCTAATTAGTAATTTTGAACAAGTCAAGTCAAGATATGTACTGAAGGTTGTCAAATTTCATTTTACGTCAAAATTTAAATTTTTTGAATGTTGGAGGATGAATATTAACCAATAAAATTGTATAAAATTATTAATAATGTGACTTTGACACTAAAGACTCTAATTTACTTTATCATTATGGTACTAGTAACATAATGAATTAGATTATGGACTCTAACGCCAGGTTGCATAAATGAAAATTAAATTTTAATCCGAGAATTAGATATACAATCCTATGGCAACGTTAAACACTAACGTCAAAGTTTGCCGGTTATAAGTAAATATTAAAATTTGAGGTTAAGTGCTTTTTGTGCTGAATTGTGTATACAATTTGTCAAACTTTGACATTTTTATTTAATTTTTAATATTTTATTGTAAAACGTTGCCATATCTAAAATGATTATTAATCTAATTCTCTGATTAAAATATAATTTAAACAAAACAAAAATCAAGAGTTTATAGTACAATCGAACACAAATTATATTTAATACCCCTGGCCCTAAAGCAAGCCAACAAGTAGAAAATTGGAAATTTCCACTTAGTGGAAATTTAAAACAGCAAGAAACTGGTGTTCTTTTCCGGACTCGAGAAACAAATTGCCTAGTTTGGCTAGTAATAAATTAGGACTTCTTTATATTCAATACATTAATTTCCTACATTTCCTTGTAGTTTTCCTATCTTTTCTAAAAAAGGCTAATTTTGAGTAATGAAAATTTTTTTTCTTCCCTAAAACCATTAAAGACGATGAAAAGATTACAATACGAATTTGTTTAACATTGTATAGTATAAATATTACAAAACAAGTTGGTGTGGTATAAGCCCTAAATTTTCAAGTCCCGCCTCAATTTACCATTGGTCGCAAACCCCCACCAAAAAAACTCCCTCATGACACTGGCTCGTATTTAAACACGACTTGGTATATTCTCATCTAGTGTGTAGAAAAGTTTGTAACTTGTACTATCGTGCGTAATTTTTTATTTTCAAAAAAAAGAGTGAAGTGATAAAAAAATGTTGACCAACACAACGACACCTTTTACATCGTCGTTTATGATAAGGTCGTTGTTGTCGAATCCCGATGACAACGATGAAAGTTTGCGTAACGAAGCGTCCGATTCGGAATCGTCAGATTTGGATGTTATCGGCAACGGTTCTACGAGCGCCGAAGAGTTGACTAACGAAAAGGAAGAAAATAAAACTGTGCACGAAAAACCGAGTTATAGTTATAACGTTTTAATTGTTAAAGCCATACGCGATAGTCCGGAAAAGAGGCTAACACTAAACGGTATTTATGAGTACATTATGAAAAATTTTCCTTATTACAAGGAAAATAAGCAAGGATGGCAAAACTCCATCAGACACAATTTGAGTTTGAATAAATGTTTCGTCAAAGTACCGCGTCACTACGATGATCCTGGTAAGGGTAACTATTGGATGTTGGATCCGTCTTTGGAGCAGGACGTTTTTATTGGAAATTCAACCGGAAAATTGAGGAGACGTTCTACCGCCGCTTCGAGATCTCGCGTTGCCGCTTTAAAACGCACCCACATGTTAAATCCAGGTTATTATCCGTACTTTTTGGCCAACTACAACCCCCACATGATGTCGCTTTATCAAAACCACCAAGCATTGTTATCCAACATGTATCCTCGTTATCAAGGACCTAATTTTTACGTACCGCGCCTAGCGCAACCGATTCATCAAGCGGCGTCCAATTTTAGTGTCGATAGAATGTTAGTGCCTAAAGAAAACTTTTTAAAACAATCAAAGTCGGCTTTTGAATTTTACAACAATCATCAGTCGCCAACTTCGAGTTGTTCGAGTTCGCCGGAATTGCCCACGACAACAAATAGCCAAATTGTTAAACCGATCGCTTTAGTTTCGACAAATTCTAGGACTTAAATTTTTTTTTAATTAAATGTACAGTTTGTTACTTAATTTTTATAATAATTGTTGTAAATAAAAACAAACTATTTAAGTGATTATTTTTCTGTGATTGTATAATTGAAAAATTTTGTAAATATTGTAAATATGTTGATGTTTAAAATGCATTTTAAATTATATTCGAAAATTAGAATTATTTTATAATAAATTTTGAGAAAATATATTTTTTTTGTGTTTTCATTTCTTGGAAAAGTTAACTTTTCAATCGCTTCCAAGGATCATCCGCAAGAGTATTGCTTTGGCACTTTGTTTGGGTATTAAATCAAGATTACAAGGTATTTTGGTTTGAAAGAGAAGTTTATTGAAAGAAAATAAAGGTTTGGCTACCATTACCAAAATGTTTTATTGCTCTTCTGTGATGGGCAGGTAAATTGTATTTCTTCAAAGGATTATTTTAGAAAAGACGTAAACATAAGCACTGGATGATATTGTTACTGTAAATTATTTTACATGGTTATTTTGAATAATTAACAGGAGATAATAGATGATCATAAAGTATATTTTTGTTGACTCTAAAGAAGCTTAAAATAATCTTTGCTCAATATTTAGTAAACAGAGAGTTTTTATTGAGAACCCAAGAAGTGAAGAAGTCATAAAAGAAAGAATGCGCTTTCTAGGATAATGCACGAAGAAAAGAATGTTTACATCGGGAGTAGAGGTAGTAACAATAAAAATGAAACATTTCTTCTCTAATATTCTCAGCCTCATCAGAATTAGTTGATCATATATCTGTATAACAGTTTGTTATCCATGCACTGACAAAGTGACTATTTTGTACATAAAAAGTAATTTTTTACTCGATACTCCTTTAGGTGGCTTTCCGCCCCCTCTTATTCTTAATTAAAAATTAATAATTTATTGTTAACAGTCCTGAACCTTAAAGCGAGTGCCCGATAGTTTCTTGTTCAGTGGCACTCAAATAGCTGATTCCCAAGAGAAGAGGAAAAAATTATTTTCTCTACATAAAAGAGTAAAGGAAATTTAATGCTCTACATTTTCTTTTTTGAAGACTTTTACAGTAAAACAAAGGGCTGAGGTGCTAAAGACAAGAGTTTCAGGAAAAACTTGAAGCAAAAATTTGTTTTCATACTTTAAAAATTTGCGGCCGCATATCTCAAAAACTAAAGGAATAGAGAAAACATTAAAACAATCTTGTAGGAAATTTCATAAGCTTTCATTTTACTAAGAATAACTTTTGCTCTAGGATCCACCGATTTTGAGATATAAGCGAAAAACCCAAAAACAGAATATTTTCACTACCTCTCTTAAACCATGTAACTATTAGGACCGGGGACTTTTATAGTATTTTAATTTTGTACCTTTTAACTAGAAAACTAGAGTACAAATTAACATTTGTTTTGTGGATTACAGTGTATTTTTGGAGGGTCCAGAAAATAATTAGCCCCTTAAATCCCAACGTTCGTTGATCCGGCCCTGGATGATGGTTCCCGAATACATTCACCCCTGTAACCCATTAATTTTAAAAACTGAAAAGTTGCTCCAAAATTATGTTTAATTCTTTGAGTCGTTATTAGTAAAAGATTTTTTAAAATAAAAAAAATACGAGTTTACGAAACATCCTCAACTTTGAGGACTTACCGTTGACGAAAATCCCGTCTCGGTAGCAAAATGATGCTCCACTCATCTGAAACGAAAAGATGTTAATTATATTAGTCGATGGTTTTCCATATTTTAAAAGTAAGTTAAAACTACAAAAACATGAACACTTTGATTTTTACACTAATGAAACCTTAAACTAGCAGGTATTGACCGACACATTTTCACAAATCTAGAATATAATTGCAAGTTTCGGCCGATAAGCACGCCACTATAGGAACTGTGAACTGCAGGTGTGCAGATAAACTTATAATTTAATTCCATTATAACAAAAATTTTGTTACAACTATGATCCATAGATCCATATGAACCAGGGATAAATAAACTAAGGTCCATGCCGCTGTTCCCCTATTTCGATTTTTGGAACCAAAATAGTCTCGTTCGTTTGTGAACGTTTGTGCATCTATTCCTGTCGTTTGTGCTCATCTCCTTCCAAAGCCAAAAGTTTAAAAATTTATTTTTATCATCTCGGGGTGCAAATTGGCAAATTAGAGGGTTAGGTGTAATAGATTGATTGCTAATAATAATTATATAACAAATTTCAAAAGAATATTACTATATAATTTTCAAAGAGTTATTGCTAATGTTATCGGTTGGAAGGGATTGACATGTTTCTAGCCACAGCCCCCGTGAAGCGAGTTCAAACGACGAGGTTGGAAGCACAAACGATTAAGCGTATTTTGAATCAGAAATTCCAAATGGAGAACTAGTATGTCACCCCCTTTCCAACCCACTCTAACTCGGTAACGGAGAGAGCACAAATGACGGGATTGGGGGCACAAACGGTTAAACCTATTGTGAAACCGAAATTCCTAATGAGTAAGGGGGCTAGCATGTCTCGCGTGCTTCGCACCCACTGCACCCCGATAGTTACGCCTCTGATTTTGTATTCCGGGTCAGACTGTCAGGATCTCTATCAGGTCAACAATTATTGCCGACGGGACCAAACGCTTTTTGAAGCCAAACATTTATTAGGTAAAGGTAAGTAAGTTCAAGTTTATCATAAGACCAAATTGTAGAAGCCCAGTTCCCTAGTAGTTAATCAATGACAGTTGGTTAAAGGTAGTTCAAGCAATGAACATCGGTTTTCGTATTTCGTAATGAAAATATTTAACTGTATGACATTAATCACCGGTAAACTTCGTTTGTGGCACAAACCGACCCGACCGAGCCGGGAACTCCTAGACTAGGAGCTCCCGGCTAGCTTAGTAGCTAGACCTCCAATCCGGCCACCCTCCCAAACACAAAAATTTCCAAGTTTTGCAAAACTTTCTAAAAACAATATTTAGGAAAACTTTTGACTCGACTACGGCTCGCCTGTCATAATCTTCTTTGCCCCAGTAAAAGCAGTTTTACCTTGCTTGTAATGTTAAATACCATAAATCGTGGTGTCCGAACTTTTTTCAAAATATTTTTACATTCCATGTCTGTGCAGTGTGCAGTGATCGCTGATCACTGAAAAAACACCTTTTTACTGAAATTTTATGGTTTTTGTCCATTGGCGTAAATAACTGGCCCGTTAGGGCCCGGGTTACGGAATAGCCTCAGAATAGAAAAAACCCCAGAAACATAGTTTGGTATGAAATTACGTTATAAAAGCGATTTGTGGTTAAATAAAACGATTATTAACGGGAGTGGGTAGAGGTCCCACTCTGGATTTTGTAAGAGGGGAAACTCTTAGTTATGACACTGTTTTTGTCCCTACATTATAAACGAGAAAACCTTGAAACAATTTTATAAACTCTCAAGAATTACAAAAATACAGACATTTTAAAGTGTTGTTTTAAATATTATCATCATGACTGACGGTTTCGGGTCTCACTCAGCCTCGTGGCCCCGGCAACCGCCGGGTAGCAGGGCGGGCCAGTCCGACACTGATGTCTCCCACACCGCTCAAAAAGTGGAATTGATCAAAACAAAAAAATACGGGTACCTTAATTTTAGATAAGGAACGTACCCTCGACCTTTGTCACCTTATTTCGGACACACCCTATATATTTCTTAAGCTATTTACAATTAAGAAATTCGCTAGAAATATACCACATAATTTCCAACAAATAACGCGATTTATCTTGACTAAAAGATTTCATTATTCTTATTTTCAATTTTAAGCCTGCGTCACACACGTAGGCTTGTCTTCTGGTTGTGCCTAGAGGCCTAGACATCGTTTAGACGGCCTGGGCCTGCACAGTGCACAGGCCAAACCGGAGCATCTGGACGTTGTTGAAGATCTGGTTTGGCCTGTGGAGGCTGCCTGAACGCTGTCCAGACGCTCTGGTGTGGCCTGTGCAGGCCGCCTTAACAGTGTGTACAAGGAAGGCAAGCCTGTGTGTGTGGACGGGCCTTTACAAGTTTTATGATTTTTGACTCTTGGTTCATATTTTTGATTTTTTCAATTTATCTAAAGCAATATATTTCTTTCATTGCCATATCATAGGCCAAGGAAAATTCACGGTAGCCCGGCGAGCCAGTCCAGCCCTACTCCTAGACCTATGAGTCCGACACTGGTTTGTGCAACCGGTAATAAATATAATGTAACCTAACCTACTCGACCTTAACCTAACCTAACATATGTATAAAAATATTTTAATTTTTTTTCTTAAATCTGTAAAGATATTCTGAAAATTAATGTTTTTTCTAGGACAAGCGAGGGTGCAAGGGCCAAATTAAAACTGTTGCTGATAGGAGCAAATGAAGCCAGTCCGACCCTGTATAACTCTATCGTGACAATATAGACAGTTTTTAGAAACAGTAGAATAGTTCTCTTTCCTTTAGCAGAAAAAATAAATGTCAACAGAGCCCTTATTGGGAGATGAGAAGATGACGTTTCTGTAGGGATGCTTCAAGGTGATTGGGAGATGAGAAGATGACGTTTCTGTAGGGATGCTTCAAGGTGATTCTACGACTCTATTTTATTACACTTTCCTCATTTAAGCAATTTTATATTTCTTATTATTATTATTAAAAATATTTAAAAAGTTCTTAATATCTCTATGATGGTGTGATTATTTTGTGAGACACCCTGCATAAAAAATAATTACTATTCAGAACATCTGGACATAAATAGATATCAATTTCAAAAATATGTTACAAAATAGGTCCCAAAAAGTACAAAAGTACCCCCACAAAATTTTACATTTATTGGTTACCAAGACGGCTCCAAACTTTTCGACCTTCCTGTATTATAATCAACACCTAAAATTAGTATTTGTCTAAAAATAAAAAATATTTAAATTACATTTAATTTTAAAATTACACCATCATTATCAAAGCATTGATAAATTTATTTACGTCTTGGAGCTTCAGCGGATGTTGGAATTGTAATGTGAAGTCAACAGTGTAATTGTGAAAATACTTGCAAACTTCTTAGTATTATAAACACGTATATCAAGACCCCCATTCACTTAAATTAATAGAACAAAGTGACTATTACTATATTGTGTGTAAAGATAATTTATACAGAGTGTTTAAAAAAATAACAAGCAGTTTATATGCTGAAAAATGGTTTGCTAGGGATTTTGATCGAATTTTCAACGTCTCCCCCAAATGTCAATGTAGCTTCTTAAAAACTTTAATTACGCTAATTTGACCTCTATTATAAATTAAAGAGGATCAAATTTTCTTTCAGAAACATCCAACACATTTGTTCCAACTGTCTTAGACAAGTGCTAGGAAAATAAAAAACAAAACACAATCAGTTGACTTATTTTCATATGCTTTCGACGTCTCTCCCAAATGTCTCCAACTCCTTAAAGACTTTAATTACGCTTATTTGACCTCTATTATAAAAAATTAAAGAGGATCAAATTTTCTTTCAGAAACATCCAACACGTTTTTTCCAACTGTTTTAGACAAGTAGGTGCTAGGAAAACAAAAAAAGAACCACAATCAGTCGACTTATTTTCATACGCTTTCGACGTCTCTCCCAAATGTCAATGTAGCTCCTTAAAGACTTTAACTACTCTAATTTGACATCTATGATAAATTAAAGAGGATCAAATTTTCTTTCAGAAACACCCAATACGTTTGTTCCAACTGTCTTAGTTGACTGGTACTAAGAGAACAAAAAGAGAACCATCAGCCTTACCATCAGACTTACTTTCATACGCTTTCCACGTCTCTCCAAAATGTCAATGTATCTCCTTAAGGACTACAATTGCCCAAATTTGACTTCTGTTATAAATTAAAGAGGATAAAATTTTCTTTCAGAAACATCCAACACGTTTGTTCCAACTATCAGCAAGATTAAAGAGTGTGTTGTTGTTGATCATTGTTAGAGAAAAGACGCTCCAGGTTGGGGTTGGGCATCAAATTTAAAATTAACTGGTTTAGCAATCAACGACTCCTAAGGGGGCTGTATCAAGTATCACTGTGACAGTGTTATGGGTTGAGCAGAAGAACACTCTTCGGAAAAGTCATGGTGTTGATCTCCTAAAACATTTTAAGAGAGCAAGGCATGGGAAGAAGAAGAAGAAGATTCCCCCGCCCTGTCTCCACAGGTGCTTTTCTTAAGAAGAGAGGGAGTGTGGGGTCAAATCCAAAGCAAACTCAATTGATTTACAACATATTTATTTTATGTTCGTAAACTCCGTTTCTTTATAGTTTTACAACACATAAATGTGAGAAGAAGTTTGTTTGTTTTTAAGTGTAATATAAAAATCAAAATTTTTATAATGTTTTGTAAAAATGTTAACCAACATTATATACAATATTATATAGATATAATATATAAGTCGTAAAAGTTAATAAAAATAATTGGTGTGTTTAATCAATTTATTGGATAATAAATGGTCAAGGAAATATGTGAGATGAAAAAACATGAATGGGAGTAGGTCTACACCACACCAATTTATGAGTCAACAAATATTTGCCCTAATTGACCTGCAGGCCAACATGGGGCACCAAAACACCTACGTTCATTAACTGTAAGACTTAATTTTAAGTACCAACAACATTAACTTTTTCTTTTTAATTTTTTTAGAATTTTTGATCAACACCGAAAGAGTCAAAATATCAAACCAATAAACAATGACGAAAAAGTAAAATTTTGGTAATAAAAACTTACAAAAACGACAATCAACAGTGTCCCTTTTAATACGAGCTATAGTCGCAATATTTGTAGCAATTGAGAAGACAAAAATAACAATTTGTGAACTAATTGGGCGTAGGTAGATTAAATAAATTATGGGAATGTATCTAAGTCGAAGAGGTCAATATTTGTACATATTATGACCCTTTGTATTATTTGATATTTGACCTACCGTGGGACTAAAAGGCCACGTTCGTTTCAAACCATCTACGCTTCAATTGTTTGAATTGCTTTGATCGGTGTGACATACAAGATATTGAAACAACATTCAAAAGGACCCGCATAAACACAAAAATTGTACATATACCTCTATTTATAATCCATTTACTTTATTTATTTTAATAATGCACTCCACTCCACAAAAGGCACAATTTTTAACAAATTTCTCGGGCCTTTAATTAATTGTTGAGGGAGAACTAATGGTGATGCTGGTTTCGAGCTTTCGAGTCAATAGAAGATTATGTGTGTTTCAGTCTCAGGATGGGGTTACCAAGAGGAAAAAAATTATTTTTCATTTCTCAGAAAATTTTATTCTTTAAAATAAGTTTTGCTTGCTTTCAAGCCCCCAAATATGTTACAACATCAAAAACTAGTTTTTAAATAAATAAGTTATTAAGCTTTTTCAGTAAATATTAAATAACTGGCATCAGTCTGCTACTTTACTAAATTTTGGGTCCATTCCTCCCCCCACACAAAAATGGTCTGCATTTTCAATTTTATTTTCATTGAGGTATAAAATATCTCGTTTAGCTATGAAGTCATTCTGTAGCCTCGTTGGACTACTTGGAAGGCGTCTGCCGCTATGAAGGCTACTTTAAACACCGTCTGCAATACCATATTCAAAATCTACGTAAAAAAATAACAGCACTCGCCAGCACCTGACGAGCACTTTCCAAATCTATAAAAAAAGTTGTAAAACCGTAAGTCGGGGGGGGGGGAAGCACCCCTTCAAGGATAACGGTGTCTCACTTATTAAGCGAGAAGCCTTCAGCCATTACGTGACCAGCACCAAAAGGGGTGGTGGACGCTAGCAATAGTTGCCCCATCTGTGGCTCCACCCCTCCCGCAGCACCGAAATGTTATGCTAACTTCCGAAAGCAACTTGGATCGGTAACTGTCGGGCACCGGCCCCTAGGTTAGATCAGATTAGGCTCGAGATAAATTAGGGTCAACCAATAAACATATCAAGAACACAAGTCTTCACGTCCCATGGTCTAGTACCAGTGTACCTACCACCAACCAAGAGTTTTCAAAAAACTAAGTGCTACTGATGCGTCTGGTTTCTGACTCTACGCCAGGAAGAGATAGCAAGCAGAAGCTATATGAAACACACCCTTGGTGGTCTCATGCATTCTGCCGTTAGGTTAGGTTAACGATAGTTCTGCGCCTACAAAACTGTCTTTTTAGACGCAGTGATGGTAGTGGCCTCCGTGCCACCTGTTTCTCTCTTGGCCCTGGAAAGAGTCGCTGGACAAGCACTGAGAATGGCCAATGGACCAGATCCCTTATACCCGACCCCCAACTGTGGGTAGCGAGGAAACATGGTGAAGTGTCATACTACTTAACACAAATCCTCACAGGCCATGAATGCTTTTTTAACTCACATAAGCATAGGATCGGTAAGTTGGTCTCCCCCAAGTGTGACCACTGCGATGGCGACGATACGCAGAGCACAACCCTGTTCCAATGCTATCCATGGGAGCAGAAGCGGGTCACAGCGTCGCTGAGGATCGGCGAAGCCCTGACTCCAGCCAACCTCGTTAACATTATGCTTCTAGACGAGGAAAGCTGGAGAATCATAGCAGAGCTAGTAAAATTAGTAGAAAGGATAATGCTAGCCAAGGAGCAACTGAAGAGGGAGCAGCAATCGCAACCCACAAACCCCCGGCACTAAGAGTCGAGGGCGGACGGAGGAAAACCAGCTGCAGACAACATCATCTCCAGTTAAAGCAGCTAAACAGTGATAAACTAAACGCGTAAATGTAAACCGGAATGGAACGTGAAAAACGAAGTCCTTGTGGACGGGACCCTGCCTAGCCCGCGGTCGGAGGGTGCCCGTATAGACGAAATGCCGGAGATCAACGACGGTCAACAGCGTCGGTCTTCGAGTCCTTAAAACACTTTTGAAACACCAAAAAATTTAGTCTTCTCCTACCGGCAGCACCTGAAGTAATGCGAAAGCGGTTCCAGGTACTGTACGATGTTCCCTCGAGGAGGAGTTTTCTAGTCAGTAAAAATCTGACACTAACGATCCAGTGCGGACTGCTGGCGGTGTCTTTCGTCGTGAAGATTTTTCTTCTACTTCCGTAAAAAAAGGTTAAAGATAGATTAGAGTCCCCACAACTGCTGTGACAACTCAACGCCCACCAGAAACCATCCTTAACCAACTCACCGTAAAACGGCGACCGGCGTGCCCCATAGGTGACCACTACCGAATTAATCAATATCTGCTTGACCTTTGCCCAGAGACTGGGGTCGGGGGCTCAACACAATCGCCCGGGTATACTTTCTCTAGTTTCTAGCACCCCCCCCGTACAGCTATGCGCCCAATTTATTAAGTTATTTGCACAGTTCTTTGATAAAAATACCAGCTCTCGCAAGCACCTGGCGAGGACCTTCCAAAACAATAAAAAAAAGTTGTATAATTAAAAGGGGGGCTGGGAAAACGCACCCTTAAATTTTTCATTAGTCCAATAATTTACAGAAAAGCTAAATAACTATTTTTTGATGTTTTCGCATATTTAGGGCTTTGGAATTTGGAAACAAGCAAAACCTCTTTCAAAGAATAAAACTTTCTGAGAATTCAAAAATAAAAATTTATTTCTTCTTGGCAACCCCATCCTGGGACACACGGTATACGAGATGGTCAAATACTAACAGCTATTAATTAACTAAATAATATGTTATGCCCGTTTTTGTTCAAGAAACACACACCGTCAAACTTAAAACGTCACAACCACAAAACTATGTCCCTTGAGACTTATTACTAGCAGCCTCTTTCAAAAGCCTTATCTGGGGATTTTTTTGTTTCTACTATATTGATAGTTTGCCTAAACGACATCCCATTCCATAGGGCTTCATAAAAATGTTTGGTAATATCAAAAATCTGAACAATGAATAGCTTAATTAATAGCTAAAGTGGGAGAGGGTGGAAAGGTCCCGTTTTTTTGATTTTTGCTTATATCTCAAAAACGGTGGGTCCTAGGGAAATTTTTTTAACAAAATAAAAGCTTATCAAATTTCCTATAAGATTGTATTTATTCATTTTTTTTCTATTTCTTATATTTTTTGAGATATCCGCCCGCAAAAATCGTTAATCTCGTATATGCTATATGGCTAAGAGTGGGAGTTCCGTTTTTATGGTTTTCTCTTATATTTCCGAAACGGTGGATCTTAGGGAAAAAATATTCTAACCAAAATAAAAGCTTATCAAATTTCCTACAAGATTATGTCTATCAATTTTTTCTCTATTTCTTATATTTTTCTAGATATCCGCCCTCAAAAACCTTTAATGTATATGATATATGGGCTAAGGGTGGGAAGTCCCGTTTATATGATTTTCTATCTTGTTAATTAGCATTTTGTAAAGAAATAGTAATTTTAGAAAAATAATACTCTGTAAAAATCATTAAAAGGCAAAAAAAAAGAAATTTCTCTTACTAGGTGGAAAGTGGTGAAAAGCCAACTAAATCCGTCTAGCGACTGTGTTGCTCCGTTCCTCGACACCTCGGAAACATACTTGAACTTTTTACAAAAATTAAAAGTAATGGAAATGTCCTAAATGAATAATTTTTATCAAAAAATTCCTTTGGCTTTCGATTACAAGTGTGGGCTTACTTACAATAATTTAAATGACAAATTAAGCATCAAGATTGTTATTATTTATTATGGTATATTATTTTTTTTCGTCTTTTTTAGATTAACGTTTCACTTAACCAATTGTTTCATTAAAATCCCAAAGGAAGTAGGGTCATAATATTTATTTTAACTCGTGCTCTTAGTTTCATTCAGAAGGCAAAAAAAAAGTTATATGTAGTAGAAAACAAATGCCGTTTAATTTATCCGAATTAAATAATTAGCCGCTTTAATCATGTCTTTTTTAAATTGTTTTTATTTTTTCTTCTCTTCTCTTACGTATTTTTGTAACAATAAAAAGGAAGATGAACTTTCTAAACAGCTGCAAGTAACGAGCGCACGAGTCCTATTTACCCTTTATGACTTCTCAAGTCACGAACTTCTGTTTAGAAATTTTTTGTTTATTTAAATAATTTTTAATTAGTGTTAAATAAGTTTTTTTAACAGACAGATTCGCTCGTAATTTATTTAATGTTTCTCGTGTTACTCGGTGTCACGCGTTAGCAATGATTGGTGTAATTGGTAACCGCTGGGTGACAACATCCGTCGAAAGAAATATCCTACACGTGCCTATTTTAGGTATTTCTTTTTAAAAAAATTATTTTTCAGGAATGTGTTTGAAGTAGTTTAGAAGTAAAAATACTAAATGTCGCCTGTTCTAGCTATATTACGGCTAAGGTAGGGAGGTCCCATTTAGGGTTTATATTTCCAAAACGGTGGGTCCTAGGAAAAAAATTAATCTTAGTAAAATAAAAGCTTTTCAAATTTTCTACAAGATTATTGTATTAATTTTTTCTCTATTCCTTATATTCTTTGAGATATCCGACTGCAAAAATCGTTAATGCATGTGCTATATGGCTAACCGTTGCGTTTTTATGGATTTAGCTTATATTTCCAAAACGGTGGGTCTTAGGGAAAAAAATATTTTTAGTAAAATAAAGCTTATTAAATTTCCTACAAGATTATTTCTATTCATGTTTCCTATTCCTTATATTCTTTGAGATATACGCCTGCAAAAATCGTTAATGTATGTGCTATATGGTTAAGAGTGGGATGTCTCGTTTTTATAGTTTTCGCTTATAATTCCAAACCGGTGGGTCTTAGAGAAAATTATTCTTAGCAAAATAAAATTGCTACTATTGCTCCTCAGGTGCAATTGGTGCCTATTCCTCCTACTTCCTACACGTGCCTATTTTGGGTATTTTTTTTTTTTAATTTTCTTTTGAAGTCATTGTTTTGATGTATTTCGACAATGCAATTTTTCGAACTGTTTTGATTCATTGTGCGTCTTCTTTTATAAATTTTGTACCGCATATTTTCTTAAGTTATAACTAATAGCGTATCAATAGAAGGGAATACATCAGATAAACAAGCAAAAGGTATGAACTAATAGGCCTTGATGTATCTACATGCTCGGTTGAATATCAAGACGGGTTAAAACGTCTTTAGAAAGCGGTGGATATTAAAAGGATGCAATGCTCACTTCGTTGCTAGCTTTTTTTATATAAAAACACGTCGACAAAGAAGTTTTTAAGTAGCGGTCGACAGATGAATGAAAATAACAAGAACTTAAAGGTTCTTAACTCCATTAGAGCTTTTGTATTTCTCGGTCAAATTCTGACACATCGCTAGCAGGTTAAATCTTATTGTTGTTTTATATTTATATCTTATCATTTTATTTTAAATACTTACGATCTTTATATAAATCCTTTAAAAAAAGCTGTTTCGAAACAACTTTATTAAAAAGAAACCTTTTTGACACGACATCTGTTAAGAGAAACCATTTTTTTGATATATGTAAAGAGTAAAAGGTACAAGAAGATACTGTTACAGTGCAAATATTTTATAAATTGATGTGTGGTTTAAATAGTCATATTTCTCAAAAAAACAACCACCCACTTCAATTCAGCACGGAACCACACAAAGAGAAAGTTAACAATTAACCACCAATACTCTTGGGATCCCAGTTTTTGGCCTGCATAATCCAAATAACTGTAGAGGCTCTAGTTGGTAGTAGAAATCTTGTAGAAAATTCGATAATCTTTTATTTTGCTACGAATATTTTTTTCCCTAGGACCCCGCTTTGAAAATATAATCAAAACCATAAAAACAGAACATACCACTTTTAGCCATACCATAGCATATACATAAAAAATTTTACGGGCAGATATCTTAAAAAATATAAAGAATAGAATACAAATGAATAGAAACAATATTGTAGCAAATTTTATAATCTTTTATTTTGCAAAACATAATTTTTTCCCTAGAATCCACCGTTTTGAAAATATGAGCAAAAATCTTAAAAATGGAACCTACCACTTTTAGCCATAAATCGCCTTAAATAAATGTCATAGATACATTAACAAATTTGCGAGCAGATATCTTAAAAAATATGAGAAATAGAAAAAAAATGAATAGAAACAATCTTGTAGCAAATTTGATAAGCTAAGAATAATTTAATTTAATTGCTAAGAATAATTTTTTCACTAGGACCCACCGTTTTGGAAATATAAGCGAAAACCATGAAAACGGGACCTTCCACTATTAGCTAGAACAGAAGACATTTAGCATTTTTACCTCCCAACCTGGAAAGAAATTCCATCTTCTTTCATGTCGCCGACAACCCTTTTTTGAGTGCTCTTAGATTGGACTAATATATTACTCTTCTTCTAAGATACGACTTAATATCACAAATTACCCTAGACAACGTTGTTGATCTACATCAAATTAATCATACTCATGATCGTCAGTTGCTGAAATTAGATTTAAAGCGTAACACTCCTCTCTCCTTGGTCAATTTTCCAAATATTCCATTAGATCACGTAAGAGATATGGTAGCTAGCTCCTATTCTTGATGGATCGATTGTGATGTTTTTGACTGAGACTCTTTTCCCAACAGCTTAGTTCGGACGTTCGCCCAATTTTAATAGAAGTGAGACCCTTCTTTGACTTTAGTGAAATTTGTTAGGGCTAGTGATGACTACTGATGAAAGATTGTTTGGGACCATTGCCCACAATCATCTTTCTGAATCTGACTCCACGATTCCTCCAATGGTAAGAGATGCAACGAGACGTAAATAGTGGAAGCAAACGAACAGTTGTGTAGGAAAATGATCAAATTGTCGCTCGACAATTCGCCAATCGCTCGAGTGAGACCCTTCCTTGACTTCAGTGGACATTATTAGGACTTAGTGATGAAATATTGTTTTGGGTCATGGCTCACAATCTTTTATCTGGATCTGACTCTACGTTTCTTCTAATGGTAAGAGATGCAACGAGACGTAAATAATGGAAGCAAACGAACAGTTGTGAAGGAAAATTATCAAATTGTCGCTCGACAATTCGCCAATCGCTCGAGTGAGACCTTTCCTAGACTTCAGTGGAATTTGTTAGGCTTAGTGATGAAATATTGTTTTGGGTCATGACCCACAATCTTTTATCTGGATCTGACTCTACGTTTCTTCCAATGGTAAGAGATGCAACGAGACGTAAATAGTGCAAGCAAACGAACAGTTCTGTAGGAAAATTATCAAATTGTCGCACGACAATTCGCCAATCGCTCGAGTGAGACCCTTCCTCGACTTCAGTGGAATTTGTTAGAGCTTAGTGATGAAATATTGTTTTGGGCCATAGCCCACAATCTTCTATCTGGATCTGACTCCACGTTTCTTCCAATGGTAAGAGATGCAACAAGACGTAAATAATGGAAGCAAACGAACAGTTGTGAAGGAAAATTATCAAATTGTCGCTCGACAATTCGCCAATCGCTCGAGTGAGACCCTTCCTTAACTTCAGTGGACATTGTTAGGGCTTAGTGATGAAATATTGTTTTGGGTCATGGCTCACAATCTTTTATCTGGATCTGACTCTACGTTTCTTCCAATGGTAAGAGATGCAACGAGACGTAAATAATGGAAGCAAACGAACAGTTGTGAAGGAAAACTATCAAATTGTCGCTCGACAAAATAGAAACGCAGCTTAAAACAAAGTCTCTATGTTTAAGAGCGGTCTTGCTAATACAACAAGTCAATAAACTGACCACAAGGTAGACTGGTATACTAAATCCTTCGTCTTCTTAGGCACCATCCTGTCTACAAGAAGCAAAAATTCAACTCGGCGTTTTTAATTTAATAAAATTATTACGGTTTGATGAAAAACACCTGCTCTCTTTAGATTTAGACTTTCGAGTTGTTCTCTTCGAGGGAGGCCGCCTAGCCTTCTTGATTAAAAAAAATCAGTTCTATTGGAGCGATTTTTAAAACTTATTTTAAATTTTAAATTACGATTCAATTAGACTATGACAATCTTAACTAGCAAATATATTAAAATATAAAGAACCCCTCGTTTGTCACAACAAGACTCATTCATATACTTTACTTTCATCAATGGGTGAGTAAACAGAATGAACTTTTAACATTTTAACAGGATAATTGAGTGTATGTATCGTAATGTACATCTGCTTCTTCTCTTTACTACGCATCTAATTAACCATGGCGAGAGGAGAAAAAGTCGTAGCGATTCATTCATTAAAATAAATCTAATTGGTGATTTATTTCTCATTGTAATCCGGATATGAGTCAATTGTTAAGAAATTTTTGAATCACATCTTTTAAACATTTTTTTTAAGGAAAATATTAATTTTTATTAATTGGACCTTGACTTAGGTTGACCTTAAACGTCCAGGTGAGAAATATCCTCCGCACACACAAACGTTTCTTTCTTGATCTTGACTCAATAAAAATAATTCAAATTACATTCAAATTGATCTGTCAAGTTGCTGTTGGAGGTCTGTGGTTTTCACTACGAGGGGGCCATTGCAGCGGGTGTCATACTAAGATGTGTTAACACCATATTAATATGCTGCAAACACGCTACAACATTCCATAGCTTAAACTGTTTTTCTTTATGTTACAAATTTTATGTTTTTATACCAACTAACAAATTGTTTAGTTGAAGAAAACATAACTTTTTTAGTTATGTTTCGAATATATTTTTTTAATAACCATTTTTATTATATTATGAAACAAACTTAATGATCCAATAAGAAATTTTATATGAAAACACATTCATTAGAATTTATTTTTTCAAAAGGATATAAAAGTCCAAAATATAATTAAGAAAGTAATAAAAAGAACTAAACAACACAATAGAAATATTTTTGTTTTTAATCATTTTTCATACCGTTTTTAAATTATGGGACCATTTCCATCTTCATACAGGGTGCTAACTTTAGTTATAAAGTCTCAGATGTGGCCATATCAGGAATTTAGGATTTTTCGTTTGTATTAAACCTTCATTTCCGGTTAAACCGGAAGTAAAGTATAAAGTATTGGGTATCGTCATATAGCTCATTTTACGAGCTTTAAAATATTTAAAAATATACAGGATGTCCCATTTAAATTAACAAAGTTGCTTTCATTTCCGGTTAAACCAGAAGTCAAAATATTAAGCGTTTGGTATCGTGTAACAGCTAATTAGAAGCTTTTAAAATATTTAAAAATATACACATTTTTTCTAAAAACTTCTGATATTTTTGTAATTTCCGGTTTAACCGGAAGCGTTTTGTTAACTAAAAATAGTGTCAAATAATAGATATTTATAGGATTGATAAATTTTCTAATTTTCAAATTTTTATTTTTATTACAAAAGAAACCACAAATTTTTAAAAATTTTCAATACAAAAAATCATAACTCCGGTCCTGCTTTTTATTAGTTAATAAAATAGGCGACATTCTATAGCGACTAACGTTGTCTGTAACACACCCAAAAATGAGAAAAAACGGCCTGAAAAAATTTTGAAAATATCCATTTCAAAATTTTGACCTACTTCGACCTCTTATATGTAAGCAATTTTGAAATAATTTTAAAAATCAATTACATTAAAACGAAAGCCTTATATTTTGACTGTAAAATCTCGTTTTGAAATTTTTATAATAACTATTACCGCCCAAGTTATAAGCGTAAAACCACAAAATAGCATAATATGTTACATTGGCCGCCATATTAAATTTTGAATTTATTCACGACGCATTAGCTTGATTTCTATAACGAAAAACCCTCTGTATAATATATTATTAATTTTTTTAAAATTAAAGTTGAAATAAAAATTTAATTATTAAAAACTTGTATCAAAAAGTAAAAAACTAAAAAGGACACGCACATATTATAAAGTAGCAGTTGTTTGATGAGAGTTAAATAGTTATGCAAAAATAAATAATAAATCATAATAAATATAGTTAAAAAAAAGTTATAAAAATATTATATGTATTAAAATCGTTAAATAATAAAAGAAATGTTAAATAACTGCCGCAAAAGATGCCATTAAATTAAAAAAAAAATTTTTTTGTGGAACCTATAAAGATATTCTACTATTTAGGAACAAAAGAGAATAGCCAATAAATGTCAATGTTACATAATTTTTTCTGAAACCCCTTAAACTATTTTAAACATAAAATTAATAATAGTTTGAACGCATGAGAGCTATTGGAAAATGAGCTCCCCTTACGAAACGAAAATATAATCAAGTTGTAGTATCACCTTTTTGATGGTCGTCGTTGGAGTCGCTCAAGTTGTTTAAAAAATTTAGATATTATTTTTTAAATGTAGAAACCTACCCTTGGTCCCTTCTGGAGAAGTCGAAAAAGCTTCAGTCACCCTTCAGGAAAATAAATACTTCGTTGTTCCCACTTAAACTAATTATTCTCTCTTCGTCTTGTTGAATCATTTTCGCTGAGATTAAACCGTACTTTGGACCTCTTTTATTAATTGCATGAAATAGAGAGGTCTTAAAAAGCACCCTTAACAAATCATAACTATATGGTGAAGGAATGAAAACGTTTTATGAGGGCTGGAGCAATCAAGGTTTGAAAAAATTCTCCCTGAGCCTGTAGTCCAAAATCAATCTCAAACCAGCTGCAAAAACTGACACATTACAAGATGGAAAAGTAACAAAAGTAGCAGTAGGGATACCCATAGAACACTGTTGACTAAACAAGCATCACTACACCCTGAGAATAGTATGGTGTGGGTTGGACCTCTTCGCCACAAACCCCTAAAACTGCCAGTTAGGCCACCTGATTTCGGGCTTAACCTAACCTAACCTTTTTTTTCCAGAAGGGGTGTTCGTTCTGGTTCCTGTCGTATAGCCAGGGTGGCCAATAATTGTGAGGCTGACTGTACATTCCTCTTTGCGTACGTCTTTTTAATCCATAGAAATAATATTGTAGTTGTAAAACTCCTCTGTTATTTATTTTTGTCTTTTACATTCCTGTTGTCTTTTTTCCAGCTCTTTTTTTTATTATTTCTTTTTTTAACCGTTTGCTGAAGATGAAAATGGTTTCAGCAAGCTTGTTCCATACGCCCTCGGCTCGAAGTACTTAGTGCCGAGAGTTACTGGCTTCAGCTTGCTGCTTCCGCGTCTCCATGATTTTGTGGATGTGCTCTGCTACGATTCCCCACCCTCGTCTCAGAGCATGATGTTGACGAGGTTGGCTAGGGTTGGTGTCACGCCGAGTGTCGGTCCGCGGTCATTTTTATCTGTTCCAAACGGTGGCAGTAGAACAGAATATGCTGTGCAGTGTCATCCTTCTTTGTTTTCTTGTTTTCTTTCTGCCCACGGCTGGATGTTGGGTATCAAGGATAGGGTCCATTGGCTTTTCTCGGTGGTCGTCCATCGCTGCTGCCACTGCGCCATAGTGTCAGCGCGTGATGTCGGTCTTTCGTCGCGCCGTGAACCTAACCTGACCTAATTTTTTTTAACAGAGGTTTAGGGGAAACTTTTCTTAACGCCCCTTGCTGAATCTACGTGGAAGGATGTGTACGACTTGCCAAGGTAGGTGGTCGTCCTGGTCTTATGTTACCTACTAACCTCTTCGGCAAGGTCTAGACCCACCTAAAATCCACATGGATTCTCCTTTTCAGGTGACTCGTGGCATCTGGCACCTGGCATCATGAGGTTTCTTCCAACAAATGCTCGAATTAGTTCGAAACCGTCTGGAGTGTGCGCTAATTTAAATTGGCTTAACAACAACAGTTGAACTAGTTCTAGTACTAAGTTTTAAAAAGTTCAAATAACGTGTGAACTACTAGCGAACTGATTCGGGGAGGGTGAGAGCAGTTCGTGCTTCTAAGCAAGAATTGTTAGGGACGACTTCGAACCGGTTACTAATACTTTATTAACGCGTGCGCTAAAAATCGTTCTTAGAGATCTTGCCAAATCTAAACGACCTGCGCAGAAAGCAAAATTGTGTACTACCTCATAACCAAGGTGACATGTACGTGAAAACCATTATTAAAACAATGTTTGGACGTCTTTTTCTACAGCTTTCTCACTTGCTCTTCTGCGTATTTAAGGTCGTTTAGATTTGGCAAGATCTCTAACTAATTCCGAACCGTACTCGAATTGTTTGTTGAAACGAACCTCTCAGTTCATGAGTGCGGTAAATTTTCGCATATTTATCCCCATTACAGGCTGTCACTTCTTAGTTGCCTATTGTGTTTCTCCTTCTTATTTAATACCTCGATGCAAACGCTTCGACTGCTCTACAGTTATCAATGTTTTCCAACAGGATATCTTGGAGATTGCGCGCTTCTCTCTTTCGTCCAGTAACAGTCTCCATCTCACATGTTTCTTTTGTCCATCACTTGCATTTGAGGAGCGTGTGTTCTGCATCGTCGAGCTCTCCTGGACAGAACCAGCATTCTACTGACTCCTGCTTCCCAATTCCATTTAAGTAAGTATGTGTTCAAACATCCATGTTTCTTTGTCCCGTCAGTATCTGAGTGATGTGGTAATTCAGGTGCCCAACCTAACTTAGCCTTTAACACGGTAGAAAGCACAAGACCACCATAATTTGCGATCGTTACAGATCCAGGGAACTTTCGAAAGTTAGATAACATTTCCGTGCTAGAGTGGAGCTACCGACTAGGCTTAGCTATAGCTTGTCATCTCTATTTGAACTGGTCTCACAGTGGCTGAAAAGCTTTCTGCTTAGTTCTTGTTACCACGACAACACGATGCATGCATTCTTTCGTAGGGGTTTGAGTCCTCACCGGCCCTCATTATTCTAAGTTTCCGGGTTTGAAGACGGCGGAAGATTTTCGTCACAGCTGGTCGCTTGCAACCTCAGACGTGCGGTCTCTAGTAGTCTCAATATTAGATCGCTGAATATTACCGGGGTTAGACGGTCCAACCGTAACTGTTATCTTGTAATTGGGTATCAACCGGTGGTATTCATGGGAATTTATCGTGATGGGACGACTGATCCACCCCAGCCCACCGATCGGGAGCAACACTTGATGAGAAATCTGAAGCTCTATTCGCCCCGCTTGCGGGGTGTTATGATTATAGAAGCTCTCTTCACTCTTCTAGTGGTAGGTCAGTACAGAGTCACTGTCGGGTTCGAAAGTACGTAGACAATCCCAGTATTCCAGATAATATGGCTAGAACTTGGAAGACGAAGTAGTTGAATATGTTCTCTACCAGCTCTAACGTCTGCAAGAAGATCCGTTGAACTCCTGACACCATGGCCGAAATAAGGGCTACCTCTTTTTCCAGAATTCTGAATTGTATGTTATAAGTAGGGTTGCTTGAGAACTGTTGGTTCAAAAGATGCAGTTTAGAGGTTGTTATACCATGAGTTCGAAAGCGATTCACTTGCTGAAAATGACCTACTCCCGCAGTTTGCAATCGAGAATCGTTTCGAGATATTTGCACTTTCCACAGAGAGATAAAGGTCTAGATGGTAGAAGACTGTAATCTCTTTTGACCTAAAAACGTCATACAAAGTCAACTATTAAGTCTTCTCGATACGAGAAGCGCATCAGAGTCCATAAATTTAAAAACAGAGTCTTTCAGAATGACTTGAAAAGTGATGAGCCTTAAGTGACTGTATGGAAAACGTACAATAATTCCAAAATAGTCGTCTCTGCTACGAGTTAACTCCAACTCCTTCCACTTTATAATCCACACTTACAAAGGTTTTCTTTTTTATTGGCATTTCCATTTAGAAATTGCGAGTGTGACGGCTCTCTTTTTTTGGATAAGGTTAAAAGAATTCGCCTGGTGAAGATAGGTACAAACGAAAGACCTAAAATGCTCTTAAAATGAAAAAAAATAAATAAAAATTGGCTTATCCATACAATGTAAGAGTTAATGAGTTCATTTAATTTTCCACGCACCTTTTGGGGCTTGAACGCTTTTCGCAACAGTTGGATAGCCTTTTGGTGGATTTAACAACGTGTAAACCAGTTTTGTAAAAATACAAATTGATAGGAGGTAACTAAATATACTAATAGATGGTTTAAGATAATGTTTTGTGTCAATATGAATACAAACATAATGGAACAATAAGCAAATAAAAAGTATAAGGTTACTTTATTTGTAACATTTTTCTATTACAATAGATAAGATTGTTATTATTTTTTCCCATCATGGCCATCATGCTCTATTTGATACAATTTCTCGTTTAGGATTGAATTAACATTTTTTTTCATTGCCAACTGCCCCTTTTGTAAGTTAGAGGCGAATTATTTTTAAAATTATTGCGGGAATAACGGAAAACCATAGCAGAGCATCGTCAACAGCGTAACCTGGAGTCTAGTGTTGGCAGCTGCGACGCCATGGCATCGTTCTCTCCGTTTTCATCGATTCCACCAAGGAACTCTACAGGCCAATACGACCCACTACTCAAAAATTGCAACCATTGATTTAACTCTTAACTTACTCACAGAGAGATGGTAACTTGCATGGTCCTCTATTGTTTGCTAAAATTTTATTTTTTTAAATTTCGTGTTGGAATTTTTTAGAAGCTGACAAAACTAACCCCTATTGTTATAAAATGTTAACTAAAGCAAAACCTAACAATGAAAATAGTAACCGTAACCTTAAAAAAACGATACATTTTTTGATCTTTTATTAGCTAGAAATTCGATACTTTTGGGTAATTGAAGTGAATAACAAGAGGGTGAAATTGTTGATCTTTTATGCTAAGTTAAACATTGTAGAGGGTCAATTTTAACCTATAACAATTTTTAAAACAATTATTAGTTTGTTGTTTGAAGGTTTAAGGGATTGCATGTAGAAAATATTATTTCATATTTAAGGGTTAGTAATCACAAAATAAAATATTCATAATAAAAAAATTGTATTGTTAAACTCTTATAAATTGAACAAATGTAAGTTCCCACGATCAATTTAATACCTAATATTTGATTAATTTAATATTATTTTGTTCTATAATTTTATAAAAACTATAAAATACTTAAATATTTATATTTTTTACTTTCAATATTTTCTAGTTGAAGGATACAGCTCTCGCACGTTCCCATAGAGGGTTTAATATAGAAAGATAATTACACAGGGTGGCTTAAATAACAGTTTTACCAAAAAAAAAGTTTTTGTACACATACTATATTGGGTGGTGACCGGACCTTTAGCTCATAGGGATTTAACATGTAAAATCATTATTTAATAATTTCCTGCGCCCCAATTTATTTTACAACAAAATCTTCAAATAATAGTTTTAGAGCAGAAAATTCTGTATCTATATCAATAAAGAAAATTAATTTTGGATGGATTATAACGTCAGAAATTTAATTCGAAAATTTCGAAAATTGGCAGAAATAGCAATTACCATCAAATATTATCAAATGTTTATCGTTTTACCTTTCAAAATGATTTTTTAGGGTAATTAAATCAACTAACCGGTTGCATAAAGACGAATTATATTTTAATCCGAGAATTAGATTTATAATCCTTAGATATGGCAAGGTTGTAACCATATAGAATTTTATCCAGATGCTGAACCAAAATACTAGTATACAGTATTACAGCATCCTGCAAATTTTGTATCGTTTAAAGCTGCTACTTATAATTTTTTTCTTTAGTTTTCCCCTAACGTCGCCCCTGAGATCAAAATGAAGATAATTTTTACATTCCTGTGTTCAGCTCTTCAAGTACTGTCATTTGAGATCAATCTCGAGGAGGTTGGAGCAAAATTGCCCAATTTTAATTTTTGTATTTTCACTATCAGCGTTATCAGTGATAACAGCTGATTTCCTTGTATCTCGGCCACCAGAAGAGCTAGCGCTACCGTTTAATTTTTAATTTAACTCTTAGATCATTTTGAACCCTATAAAAATGATTTAATTCTTATCGCTTGAGCATTTAAGTTTTTAATTACATGATTGAAAAGGTTTAAATTTATTTGGAACTACGTGCAGTAGTACAATTTGTTGTTGGAGCTAATTAATGTTTTTTCTTTTTACCTCAGTAATTAATTAGTACCTCTAAATACTTCCCAGCCCTTAATTAATTTTTATTAATTACTTTAAAGTTGAAATTTTAGTTTAAAATGATAAATTTTGTATCGTCGTGCTCGATGTTTTTGTGCTTTATCATCGTTCGCCCTTTAAATAAAAAGCTATTAATTTAATTAGTACAATTTTTATCGTATTAATTGAAAGGCGCTCTTGTGGTCAATTACATTTGTTGCGTTCTTATTGGTAGTTGAGTGAATCCGAGTTAAAGGCCGAATTTCCAATATAAGCTCCTACTCCATTTTGATAAGGGACTCCTCGTTTTGCCATCGTGGTGAGCGATGTTTTATTCCATCCATAGTGTGTTTATTTCGTGCTACGAACCAACTGAATTTTTATTTGAAATATTTCATGCCAATCGCTATTTTTGCTAATTTTCGAAATTTTCAAATTATATTCCTGGCCTTATAAAGTGTCCAAAATTAATTTTCTTTATTGATTTGAATGCAGAATTCTATGCTCTAAAACTTTTATTCAAAGGTTTTTTTTCTAAAATAAATTGGGAAGCATGAAATTACCAAAGTACGATTTTACATTCTGAATTCCTACGACAGAGAGGTCCAGGTCCTCCCTGTAATTATTTTAAATAAATTTCCATTGATTTAAGCAATCCAAAAATTCAAAAATGAATTTTAGGTCTTATGGAGGCGTATACTGTGGAAAAATAGCCTCACTTGCTTTTTTGAGCCCACACTTTAGCTGGTGGCCATGATGTAGACACTAAAGCGCTAGGTTCTCACGCTGATTCTCAGAATCTAATCATTAAAATATCTAATTAATAAGTCTCTTAAAATGAATCACCAAGAGCAAAATTGTCAATTTAGTGGTTGCAATCCCACAGGTTTTTTATTTATGAAACACTCTGTACACTGAGGCTAAATTTTAATATTTTTTAATTACATGGTGTGTCCATGCATAGTGAGTACTTATCTCCAAAAAAGTCATCTCAGGAGGTCTAAAAATACTTCCTTCTCAAGTTTGTTTAGATTTAAATGCGGATTAAGGATAACGAAGAGAAGTTGCAATGTACAAAATGTTAAAAATAGCCACAACATGTTTGTTCGAAAATCTATTTAATTTTCTAATAAGAGGATAAACAGATTATATTTAACCAACTGTCAACCACTAAATACTCGACATAAAGAAAATTACCAAATAGAAGAAACTGTAAGAATAAACTTTTAAAGCATAAGAACGTAATTTAAAACTAATCCGGGAAACATTTGGTCAACATGAAACTGTGCCGACATTCGAAACGCATTTCAAGAAAAAAAGAGAGGACCTCCAACAAGGCTCAAAAGCCTCAAAGGGAGGATTTACTTGAAATTGTTAGTTAAAACGGTTTTTTTCTCTTACTTTTAAATATACACAAGACGGTTTTTTTTAAATGTTTATCAATCGAATGAACATTAAGAAAATGTTTGTTCAAAATCTTTATTGTTAAATTTTTACCCACAATAATCGCTCAATCAACTCGCAAAAGCTCGCTCATTCTAATAATAATAAACATGTTAGTGTAACCGAGGCATAACAACCGCACACCCCGCATAAATACCGGCAACAATCGTCAACTAATAACCTTAAAACCCTCGGGATAAGATCGGAAATCGTTCTATGTGCTTAGATTAACACGTATGTTTAATAAATAGCCGGATTTTGGCAGCTGTCCTCGAGTACCCAAAACCCTAATCTATAACAAACCCCCCTATATACAGAGAGTGCAGTTGGTCGACGTACTAAAGTACAAATTGTATTGTTAACCCTCCGTTCTTATAGAAAAATTTGTTGGACGTCTTTTTTGCAATTGTTATGACACAATGGTGCAAACAATTTGTAATAATATCGATGTGCTTTTGCGGCTTGTATAAATATATGTAAGATCCGCCATTTGTAGTTTTTTTTTATTCAATATAAAAAATTATTTTCAAAGCGGCGTGAATGTATTGTAACGAGGATATTAGCTCAAGGAAATAAATTGACTTACTGTGCGAGAAAGGTATCAAGAATAAAAAGACCTACTATTATTTTTGTATAATCTCACATAAAACTTTGAATTTAAATTCAATGTTGACAATTGTTGCAGAATTCTGAATTATCCTCACAATTGGGTTTGAACCTCAAAAATTACACTTTTTTTCATATTTTTGCGATTATCTCAAAAACTATGTAGTAAATAAAAAATTATAGAGGGGAAAATTTTACAAATAGTATCTTATTTGCGATGTTTCAAAAAATTAAATTGTTTGTGAGGAAATTGTTATTGAAAATTAACTTATTTTGTACGCACTGTAGTTACCCATGAGTTGCGCGTGAAGTGACGATGGGCGCTCTATTTTATGTTAATTTCAAATTACTCATTACCTATCAGATCTAGAAGAATACAAAAAATACGGTCTTAAAGAGGACATATTAAGCTTTTAATTACATGTACAAAATTTTGATTTCCAGTAGTTTATCATGGAGAAAAAAATTAATGAATGTAACGTAACCCAATATTTCTATAGATTTAAAAATCTGGCAAAATAATTGAGGAAATATAAAATCCATATAGGATTACTACCTTCATACATTATATTTTGATGTCTTAATACGCAAAGTTATTTTGGAGCTTAATTTTGAAAAAATAACGGACTTTGAAGTGAACAATTTTGAAGATTTTTTTTATTCGAAATTTTAAAATTTTTAAAGTACTCTCAATTAATCAAGGAGAGCTCTAAGACCATAAAATTTTTTTTATAAAAAGCTTAAAGCATATATTTTAACATACTATCATTAAAATTAACATTATTTAACGTTTTCACATAAAAATGGTCAACAATATCAAAAAAGATCGAAATATGTGTTTTTTTCCAAAATTGCTATTTTTGAGAGGAAAATGCTTATTTTTGAAAACTCGAACATTTGCTTGCACGAAAATAAAGGTAATACTCCTTATTTAGTATAAAGGTAATGTCTTATATTTGCTAATCGCATCTCGATACGAATTCTACTTTTGAAACGACAGCAATTTGTATGGTGAAGAAAATGTGTCTAAAATTACACTTTTTGTCATATTTTTGCAATTATCTCGCAAACTATTTAGTCAGAAAAAAATTATAAAGACACCAAAATTGAAGCCAATAAAAAAATACACAATTTGGTTTGAAGTAAAAGATTGTAAATATATGTATAAAAAAGTTACAGCCATCTAAACTTAGAGAATGTAAAAATCATCACATTCTTAGTCAAATAGGCTGTTTGGAGTGCTGTTACTTATAAATAAATGCATTTACGATTTTTGAGTTTAAGCAAAATTTGTGTAATTTTTTATAGGCTTAAGTTTTTGTCTTTTTATACTTTTTGGCTGACTACAAAATTTTCCAGATAATCGTAAAAATATGACAAAAAGTCAAAAAGCGTAATTTTAAATATTCAAACTCAATTTGGTGGTGCTCGGAGACTTGGGGACTTTTAGTATGATAATAAAGACTATAATTATCAGTGGCGGCGCTAGGTGGTAAGCGAGGTAAGCGTCGCATAAGGGTACAACATATTAGAGGCGCAATATGTTAAAGGCGACCCGGAATAGTCTAATTACAAATATTTTATAAAATTGATAAAAATAATAAAATGGGGCAAAATATTTGAAGTTTGCAGGGGGCGCCAGAATAGGTAGCGCCGCCACTGATAATTACTATACAATAGCAAGGATTTCAGTTTTAGGTAATTTTGTTACAGGTTTGATACTAACAGTGGCGTAACAAGCATTCTGCTCATGAAATTTTGAGCTACAGTTACCTAAAGTTTTTTATCTTTAGCGATAAGTGATTTTTAGAAAATTCAATAAATAATTAATTTAGTAATAAGTTTTCTAAATAAATATGTATTATCAACAATTAACAACAATGTATTAACTAAATTAAATATTAAAATTAAGAAATACATCATTTTCATCTTAATTTTTATTCATCTTTAAAGTGGTCACGTGTCACTGTCGCTAAAGATAAAAAAATTTAAGTTTACATGATTATATCACCGATGACTCATTTAAAAGGCACGAACGAAATCAAAAGGCAACGTTGAAAATTAAAAAAAAAATGTAATTACCTTAAAAAGTGATGAACTCGAAAAACTCTCTCAAAAATCCAAAAGGCACTAAATAGCACTAGGTATTGAAAAGAAACAACATTTTGTACCGAATTTTAAAATAATACTGAAACAAACTGTTCGCAAATTTAATCACAACGACAGCAAATGTGCAAAAATATCTTATCATATTTTGTATTTAACCATGAGCGTTTATTTTATCATTTTAAATTTTTAAAATAAAATTATTTAAAATTTTTAAATATTGCAATGTAATGGCCCGTCCACACACACACACAGGGCTGAGTTGGAAAAAAAATTAGAGCCGGGAAATCTTTATATTTTTGATTTTTTCAATATATTTTTTTATTGTCACATCACGGGCCACCGGGAAATTCCCGGTAGCTCACCGGGTCAGTCCAGCCCTGCACACAGACTTGCCTTCTGGTTTGGTCTGTGCAGGTGACTTGCACAGGCGAAACTGGAGCATTTGGTCACCGTTCAAGCGGCCTGTACAGTCAGTCTCATAATTAATGGCCACCCTGGCTATACGTTTAGCACGAATTGTGGATGTAACCATCATAACACCCCATACTTAAATTGAGAGGTAACTTTATTTCACCAACAAGTAGTAAATCAACAACCTCCCCTTCTGTCCTTTTGTCGCTGTTGGCTAATACCACCCTGACGTATAGCCAAGATGGCCAATAATTTTGAGGCTGACTGTACACTGCAGAAGCCAACCCGGAGGAGCGTTTGAACATTGTTAATGGCGCCTGCACAGGTCAAAACGGAAGGCAAGGCCTGTGTGTATGGACGGGCCTTAAAAAGAATATTCTACGGGGTGGTTCAAAAATAGCGGATTAGCTCTTGAGGGATTATTGGCGAAGCACTGAGAAATGATAAAAAAATTTCTGTAGTTCAAAAATTCATGAAAAGGTGGCTCAATACCTCCAATACAGTGTGTAATATATGAGTTATTTCCACTCACTCGAGGATCCGTATGCAAAGTTACTGGTGGGGCCCCCTTTTTTTATTAAATTTTTCGAACTCGGTAAATTCGAAAATGTAATTTTAGAAATCACAGGCCAAATCTGGTCTGTACATCGTTCGAGCAGGCCAAAACTGCACATGCAAACTAGTCGACCTGGGGAATTCAACCCTGGTAGTTTCAGAAACGTTTGACAGATGATAAAAAAATTTATTTAGTTCAAAAATTCATGAAAAAGTGCCTCAATACCTACTGTATAATGTAGGAGTTATTTCCAGTGGCGTATCAAGCACTGGAGGCTCTGTCTGCCCAAAGTGACTGGTGGGCACTCCTTTCTTTATTTAATTTTTCGAAATCGGTAAATTTGATCATTTTAGGTGAGACTGCACAGGCCAAATCTGGTCTGTATCGTTCGAGCAGGCCAAAACTGCACATGCAAACTAGTCGACATGGGGAATTCAACCCTGGTAGTTTCAGAAACGTTTGACAGATGATAAAAAAATTTATTTAGTTCAAAAATTCATGAAAAAGTGCCTCAATACCTACTGTATAATGTAGGAGTTATTTCCAGTGGCGTATCAAACACTGGAGGCTCTGTCTGCGCAAAGTGACTGGTGGGCACTCCTTTATTTAATTAATTTTTCGAAATCGGTAAATTTGATCATTAAAGGTGAGACTGCACAGGCCAAATCTGGTCTGTACATCGTTCGAGCAGGCCAAAACTGCACATGCAAACTAGCCGACATGGGGAATTCAACCCTGGTAGTTTCAGAAACGTTTGACAGATGATAAAAAAATTTATTTAGTTCAAAAATTCATGAAAAAGTGCCTCAATACCTACTGTATAATGTAGGAGTTATTTCCAGTGGCGTATCAAGCACTGGAGGCTCTGTCTGCCCAAAGTGACTGGTGGGCACTCCTTTCTTTATTTAATTTTTCGAAATCGGTAAATTTGATCATTTTAGGTGAGACTGTACAGGCCAAATCTGGTCTGTACATCGTTCGTGCAGGCCAAAACTGCACATGCAAACTAGTCGACCTGGGGAATCCAACCCTGGTAGTTTCAGAAACATTTGACAGATGATAAAAAAATTTCTTTAGTTCAAAAATTCATGAAAAAGTGCCTCAATACCTACTGTATAATGTAGGAGTTATTTCCAGTGGCGTATCAAGCACTGGAGGCTCTGTCTGCCCAAAGTGACTGGTGGGCACTCCTTTCTTTATTTAATTTTTCGAAATCGGTAAATTTGATCATTAAAGGTGAGACTGCACAGGCCAAATCTGGTCTGTACATCGTTCGTGCAGGCCAAAACTGCACAGGCCAACTAGTCGACCTGGGGAATCCGACCCTGGCAGTTTCAGAGACGTTTGACAGATGATAAAAAAATATCTTTAGTTCAAAAATTCATAAAAAAAGTGTCTCAATACCTACTGTATAATGTATGAGTTATTTCCAGTGGCGTATCAAGCACTGGAGGCTCTGTCTGCCCAAAGTGACTGGTGGACACTCCTTTCTTTATTTAATTTTTCGAAATCGGTAAATTTGATCATTAAAGGTGAGACTGCACAGGCCAAATCTGGTCTGTACATCGTTCGTGCAGGCCAACTAGTCGACCTGGGGAATCCGACCCTGGCAGTTTCAGAGACGTTTGACAGATGATAAAAAAATATCTTTAGTTCAAAAATTCATAAAAAAGTGTCTCAATACCTACTGTATAATGTATGAGTTATTTCCAGTGGCGTATCAAGCACTGGAGGCTCTGTCTGCCCAAAGTGACTGGTGGGCACTCCTTTCTTTATTTAATTTTTCGAAATCGGTAAATTTGATCATTTTAGGTGAGACTGTACAGGCCAAATCTGGTCTGTACATCGTTCGTGCAGGCCAAAACTGCACATGCAAACTATTCGACCTGGGGAATCCAACCCTGGCAGTTTCAGAAGCATTTGACAGATGATAAAAAAATTTCTTTAGTTCAAAAATTCATGAAAAAGTGCCTCAATACCTACTGTATAATGTAGGAGTTATTTCCAGTGGCGTATCAAGCACTGGAGGGCCTATCTGTGCAAAGTTACTGGTGGGGACCCATTTTTTAAATTAAATTTTCAGAACTCGGTAAATTCGAAAATTTAATTTAAGAATGCACAGGTCAAATCTCTCTGTACAATCGTTTGGGTACGCCAAAACTGCACAGGCCAACTGGTCGACCTGGCGAATCCGACCCTGGCAGTTTCAGAAACCTTTGACAGATCTAGGTTTTAAAGAAGATTTTAAAAATTATTATAAAGTTAGATACGATTTTACTTATCTTCTTTTGTTGTTGCTAATTGGTTACGCCTGCACATTCAAATAATAAAAATTGGGTCACTAAACACAAGAAAAGAAAAATGACAAAAGGAAGCCAAAAATTAAATCCATTTATCGAATTCTTTGTAAGATATTGACTTATGGTTTTTGCTTTTCAATATATTTCCCAAAGAGGGTTACTTTTTATATACATAGAGGTACCATCACGGTGGTGGCGATTATTGTAAAACTGTGTCGAACCGCAAGTGACACATGACATGTTACTTAACCAACATCTTCCACATGAGCTCACCCTTATGAATAAAATATATAACACCAAATATTTCTATAACCCAATTTAACCGTTACACCAAGGAAAGGACACAATGGAGCTTAAATATGATTTATGAAATATTTTATTTAAGGCAACTGCTGTTTGACACCCCAAACATCGGTAAATAGTAGTATGGTTATATCCTCCCTTATCCAACACTCGTGGCTCTGGGAAATAATTTTCACTGCCAAACATTAACAGTTGTGCAAGTTTTATTAAAGTTTATAATAATAATAATAAAAGGACCCCAACAATCAAAAAATATTTTTACAAAACATTGGTATCAACCCTTATAAAGTTACCTAATTAAAGTGCTTGTTAATAAAGTTATGATTCGGGAATTTTTCGGTAAAAGATCAAAAAATTTGAAAATTACATCTACAAACACTAAACAGATGGCCGTGTCAAAACATTTAACGCCGATTCCGAGTCCTGAAACAATCATTTTAAATGCCACCCCGAAGCAAAATGGGTGTCGGCATTTTCAAGCTCATAAGGAACACGTTGTTAATTTGGGAATTTCGATGGTTTGTTTCTCTCTCGCATGTGATGGTTCAATAACAAGATAATAATTTTTAATTTGTAAATATTTTCAACACAAACTTTGTTTATTTAAAAATGGAAAAAAATTTAAATTATACCATAATGATAATAAAAATTTCAATAAAGGACTATTACATAAAAATAACTCCTTTGAAGAATTTGAGATATTTTAAAAGTTTGAGATTAAATTGATTTTTGTGATAACTGTTTTTTTATGCTTTTAAATTTAAAAAATTGGATGGTTTCATGAGAAAATTTACAAAATACTGTTATTAAATTCAAAAATACTACTATGGGGGTTTAGAAGCGCATCCGAGTGTCACCTGGTTCATTTCTGAACTTAAAAGGATTTTTACAGCGATATTTGCGGGCGGATATCTCGAAAACTGTAAAGAATAGAAATGAACTTGTAAGAGCAATCTTGTATAACATTTAATAAGCTTTCATTTTACTAAGATTAATTTTTTCCCTAGGACCTACCGTTTTTGAGATATATCTGAAAATTTAAAAAACGGACTTTTCCATGCCCTCTCACTCTTAGCCATATACCTTTTAGTATTTTATACCTTCTAACTGCTCCAAATATATTCCTGAATAAAAAAATCCTCTTCCTATTTACTGAACATTCGTATAATCCAAAAAGAAATGTTTTAAGGGACAAAATAATTACAAAATGTTTGTAACAAACGTTTGAAAGTGATTGATGATAGATGTGAGCTTTCTTCGCAAATCTATTATTATCTCCAACTATAGCACTACATGTAGATCTTTTCATAATTAACTATTTAATTTTAGTTTACCAACACTAAATTTTGTCGTTTAAAATAAATCATAATGTTGAGAACACAACGTGAGATCAATTTTTGGAGACACGACATTTTACTTCTGTATTGTGCACAACAGGAGCTTTCTAGTGAACTCGGTGGGTGCTTAAGAAACAAACAGAGAAAATCACAACATGCCAATAGAAAAAATGTTTTAAGTAAATTTTTTTTTAGAATTATCGTGTATCGTGCAGCAAATTATACTACGATGGCTTTCTAAATGGCCATCAGTGTAAAAAAAGTCACAAAAGGGTTATAAACACACTATAGGCTTTCTACCATACAACTGACAATTTGTTGATGAGTCATCATTTGCATTTCAGGAAACAAATCGTTTGAGTGTTTATTTATTTACGAAAAAATAATATTTTTACCTGTGAGAGCCAAACTACCTGTTTATTTTTGAAAATTTCATTTGGGAATGGAAATGTCCTATAACTTGTTGTAAGTTGGATCTTTATTATTATCAATAGAAATCGGCATTTTATAAAGTTAAAGACGTCGACAATTTTTACAAAGAGGGCGGAACTAAGATATAACCTAACATAACATTTTAACATAACAACCCCAAAAGGGGAAGAAAAAGAAAAAGAGAATCGGCATTTTACAAAGTGTTGGTCACAAAATAGTCCGGTAGCTTTATACTTTTGATGTCTTTATTGAATTTAATTTTATAAAGAAAACCATTGACTTTTGTAATTTTTCTTTCATTCATAGCAATCATCTGTAAAAAGCCGACACTTATAAACCGAAATATTAACGTCAAATATTGGTAAAATATTTCTTATTTAACCTTAAATAATAATGCCTAAAAACTTTGATTCAAACGCCGACTCTCGATGACTGATGAGCGATGACAAAACACCCCAAATGTTGGACTTGATTTCATTTACGGTGGTGGTCGCAAATATTTTTTTCTCTTTCAGTTCTAGTCCTCCCATTCTCCCATTAAAAATTTTGAAAAATAAGCGAGTTAGAAGTTTTCGGAAAACAATATAATTATCTCTATCTACATTTAGGATTTAGGGAGGTGTATTGTAACTGATCTCTCTTTAGAGAAGTCAAAGCTAAACTATTGCTCTGACATTAAAATTGTTTATATAAAAATTATAGATAATTGGACAATAATCATTTCTTATTCAGAAGTTTTATTCATATTTTCAAAAATAAGCGAGTTATGATTTTTTTGAGAAATAAGTATGTTTCTGCACCTACATTTAGAGAGGTTTTGTAACCGATCTCTTCTTAGAGAAGTCAAAGCTAAACTATTACGCTGACATTAAAATTGTTTAAATAAAAATTATAGATAATTGAACAATAATCACTTCTTATTAAGAAGTTTTATTCATATTTTCAAAAATAAGCGAGTTATGATTTTTTTGAGAAATAAGTATGTTTCTGCACCTACATTTAGAGAGGTTTTGTAACCGATCTCTTCTTAGAGAAGTCAAAGCTAAACTATTACGCTGACATTAAAATTGTTTAAATAAAAATTATAGATAATTGAACAATAATCATTTCTTATTAAGAAGTTTTATTCATATTTTCAAAAATAAGCGAGTTATGATTTTTTTGAGAAATAAGTATGTTTCTGCACCTACATTTAGAGAGGTTTTGTAACCGATCTCTTCTTAGAGAAGTCAAAGCTAAACTATTACGCTGACATTAAAATTGTTTAAATAAAAATTATAGATAATTGAACAATAATCATTTCTTATTCAGAAGTTTTATTCATATTTTCAAAATAAGCGAGTTATGATTTTTTGAGAAATATGTTTCTGCACCTACATTTAGAGAAGTTTTGTAACCGATCTCTTCTTAGAGAAGTCAAAGCTAAACTATTACGCTGACATTAAAATTGTTTAAATAGAAATTATAGATAATTGGACAATAATCATTTCTTATTAAGAAGTTTTATTCATATTTTCAAAAATAAGCGAGTTATGATTTTTTTGAGAAATAAGTATGTTTCTGCACCTACATTTATAGAGGTTTTGTAACCGATCTCTTCTTGAGAAGTCAAAGCTAAACTATTACCCTGACATTAAAATTGTTCAAATAAAAATTATAGATAATTGAACAATAATCATTTCTTATTAAGAAGTTTTATTCATATTTTCAAAAATACTTAACTTCAACCTGATCCTGTTCAACAAGGAACATATTTGATCCACATGTCTCTCCGATCTTATTTCGATTTATTTCAATCACATATTAGTTGGTGATGGTTGCAATGAATTTTTTTATTACTTTCTGTTCGTCCCCTTGAAAGATTATTGTAAGCAAAATTTGCCTTTTTAATTCACCACTAAACTCCTCATTTACCTCCTCCACCTCTACCATTATAGATGCGACGTAAAAAAAATATGTTGTAAAAATATTTTTTTCAAAGCACCACTTCTAAATTCTTTTGCGGTTTAAAGTTTATAAAAGACTTTAGTTAAACAATAACCAATCAATATTTAGTAAAATACTTATAAAATGTCATCTTTTGTTTCCAAGCACGAATTTGTTGAGGGTTGTTGACTATTGAATGCTTTCTGAAATAAAGACAATGACGTGGGTTCCTCTCAGATGTTCTTTCATTGATAAATTTTATTTCTAAAAAATAAGTGCTTTTCTGTTGTATTGTTGGTTTAAGTTGAAAAAACGCGTATTTGCATAAAGTTCTTTTATGGTTATTGTTAAAATATTAAGGCAGTGGCGGAACTGATTTCAAGAAACACGAGTTCATAGCAAAAGAAGGAACTTTCAGAGATTTCTAGCAATTGACAGATTATTTTATTCAATTATTTAGTTCTCCATGGCAGCCCAGAAACTTTCTTTAGAAGTTTTTTTTTTAAATAATCCTCATTTATTCACCTACCATCTACAAAAGTCAATTTTCAAACAGAACAGACGAAAGAGGCGAGTGGGGGCTTTCAATGTGAAAAAGTTGACACTTTTCATTTAATAATTTAAATCTTAGTAACCTCTGAAATGCAAGAGTTCAAATTTGACAGTTACGTAATACACGCCCTTGGGTTTCCTCTCCTAAAATTTCGAACCGATCGGAGAGATCGAAATATTTTTATAGGAAAGAAATTGAAAAATGGCGAAAAAAATAGAAATCGGATAATCTGCTCCAAACTTTGGATTTGGGTACTCTGGAGTATTTTCATAAGCGCCCCGGTCTTAGTTTTTAAAAATCTCATAAGGTGGCCGCCTGGCGGCCAAAACAAACTTTTCAAAAATCAGAGACGCCTAGCGCCATTCTAATGGCACCGACGGCTTTCGAACCGGTCTTGAAAGTTACCTCGCTCTTTCCCCTACTACTGACCGCGACATAATTTCTACGACTTCCATACAGAGGGCGCTGCGATTTTTCATTCATTTCATACTGGTCTTGACTGTTCATTCAGCTCTGAGGAATTTTTCAGACTACGTTATTTGTTAAAGCCGCTACCTCATCCTAACCTATGAATATAATTTTTGAAACAGCTACTTTATGTGTTTGTATTGTCCTCTCTAGTTTTCACTACCTAATACTCCTAAGGACTGTAAACTAATGCAATGAAGGTTCTAAATTTCTGATTTAAAACCATGTCCAGTTCGTTTGTTTAGAGCGTATAACTCTTCTCTATTTAGTTATATGGATCTTCCATTAGACCGTATGCTATTTTCTATTTTCCAAAAATAATCATAAATTTCTCACTTAGCTACGCCACTGTGCCAAGTGTAACGAGTTCGCAGCAGCTTTCAATTGCAAATTCTTCACAGAAACTCATAATGTCATAATTTCACGGCCAGTCTTTTAGTTTAAAATACACACAGAGATATATTTATTTTGTTAAAAGAAATCAATCAGAATGACCATGTGTCTTGGTTCTAAAGTCATGAACGTTTTATTGCAGTATTGTTGTATCCGAATTGAATAACAGTAGCGAGAGAAAATGACTTAGTGAACATCAAGTTATACCGTAAAGCAATATACCTTGAGTTGAAACGTTGAAAGTAGATTTATGACTTCTAAGATTTCGAAATACTTGGATTTTGGGCATCGGAAGCGTAATTTGGTGTTAGTTGTTGAAGTTACATAAGGATCAACCCTTTTTAAGTAAATATTTCTCTAGTGCGATGTGTTTACGTTGTTATAACATTAAGAAAAATCTATCAATCATAAGAAATTGTCCCGGTGGAACCATCGTTCATTATTTAACAAAGAGGGGATTTTTGCCATTAGATGTGTCCCTTTGTTGTAAAATAAAGTAGCATGAAATACCACCCACTACCCCGAATAATATGTTTAAATAATCTACACGAGAAGTTGACAATGGGATTGTTCTTAAAAATTTTTTCTTCTTCGTAAAAGTAGCAAATCGAGAGTAACTGTGTAACTGATTGATAATGATACGTTTTTTTTTATTTAAAAATAACTGACAGTATGGGTATATTCAGTTGTCTAATTTTATACTGATGAGTTTATTACCTTTACTAAAATGTATTTAGGAAAGCGTGAAGTTTCATTTTATAGTGTGTAGTGAGTTATACGGATAATTTTATTTAAATGTTATTGAATTTAATTCACAAGAGAAAATCGTAAACGGTGTACGTTATAGTGTAAATAATTATACTGTAATTATGTAGTTTTTTTGTGTGTGTTTAATTTTAAGGGATTGTAAATTATTAAAGCTATCAAAATATGTGTTACATTTCACAACCATCAATCGTAATCATAATCATACCATCACTATTTCATTTTTAACTGCATGGGAATTTTTTAAAGAATAAAAATTAACGGTTGTTGATTTAAATTTTTACAAAATATTGACAGTAACACATCAAGAATGGTAATTATTACATTCAATTATTAAAGGAACAGAAAATTCAGAAAAATAATAAATGTTAAGGTGAGTTATAGGAATAGCTATTTATAAAACTCGGGCTTCGATGGCCCGACAATAAAAAAACTAACAATCTAAATTAAATCAAGCAATTTTCACAATATTTCTACATCATTTTGTAATTAGTTAAGACATTATTATGATGGTAGCGTCCAGTTTCGTCGATTTGTAGAAAAAAAACTCTCTCAACATTCTCCGTTTTAAAATTGATTTTGATAGATTAATTATATATCCACTATGACAGATATTTGCAAAGGCTTGGATAGAGAATTTTAAGCTCTACATTTTTTATTCGAACTATAATTACTGTCAGATCACTCCTTAAGAAGTTACAGTTAGGAGAGACATGGATTATTGAAAAAACTGGCTTAAAACATACATTTTTTTAAATTGATTGTGAAAAATTAATTATAACCATAATATGACAAATATTTGTAATGGTTTGGATAGAGAATTTTAAGCTCTACAATTTTTATTAGAACTATAATTACTGTCAGATCACTCCTTAAGCAGTTACAGTTAGGAGAGACATGGATTATTGTAAAAACTGGCTTAATACATACATTTTTTTAAATTGATTGTGAAAAAATAATTATAACCATAATATGACAAATATTTGTAAGGGTTTGGATAGAGAATTTTAAGCTCTACAATTTTTATTAGAACTATAATTACTGTCAGATCACTCCTTAAGAAGTTACAGTTAGGAGAGACATGGATTATTGTAAAAACTGGCTTAAAACATACATTTTTTTAAATTGATTGTGAAAAATTAATTATAACCATAATATGACAAATATTTGTAATGGTTTGGATAGAGAATTAAGCTCTACAATTTTTATTAGAACTATAATTACTGTCAGATCACTCCTTAAGAAATTACAGTTAGGAGAGACATGGATTATTGTAAAAACTGGCTTAAAACATACATTTTTTTAAATTGATTGTGAAAAATTAATTATAACCATAATATGACAAATATTTGTAATGGTTTGGATAGAGAATTAAGCTCTACAATTTTTATTAGAACTATAATTACTGTCAGATCACTCCTTAAGAAGTTACAGTTAGGAGAGACATGGATTATTGTAAAAAATGGCTTAAAACATACGTTTTTTTAAATTGATTGTGAAAAATTAATTATAACCATAATATGACAAATATTTGTAAGGGTTTGGATAGAGAATTTTAAGCTCTACAATTTTTATTAGAACTATAATTACTGTCAGATCACTCTTTAAGAAGTTACAGTCAGGAGAGACATGGATTATTGTAAAAACTGGCTTAATACATACATTTTTTAAAATTGATTGTGAAAAATTAATTATAACCATAATATGACAAATATTTGTAATGGTTTGGATAGAGAATTTTAAGCTCTACAATTTTTATTAGAACTATAATTACTGTCAGATCACTTCTTAAGAAGCTACAGTCAGGAGAGACATGAGATTTGTAAAAAATAGTTTGACATACCTTTTTTAAAAGTGGTTTTGATAGAATAATTATAGCCACTTTGACAGATATTTGTAATGGTTTGGATAGAGAAGTTTAAGCTCTACAATTTTTATTAGAGCTATAATTACTGTCAGATCACTCCTTAAGAAGTTACAGTCAGGAGAGACATGGAATATTGTAAAAACTGGCTTAATACATACATTTTTTAAAATTGATTGTGAAAAATTAATTGTAACCATAATATGACAAATATTTGTAATGGTTTGGATAGAGAATTTAAAGCTCTACAATTTTTATTAGAACTATAATTACTGTCAGATCACTCCTTAAGAAGTTACAGTCAGGAGAGACATGGAATATTGTAAAAACTGGCTTAATACATACATTTTTTAAATTGATTGTGAAAAATTAATTATAACCATAATATAAGAAATATTTGTAATGGTTTGGATAGAGAATATTTAAAGCTCTACAATTTTTATTAGAACTATAATTACTGTCAGATCACTCCTTAAGAAGTTACAGTCAGGAGAGACGGATTATTGTAAAAACTGGCTTAACACATACATTTTTTAAATTGATTGTGAAAAATTAATTATAACCATAATATGACAAATATTTGTAATGGTTTGGATAGAGAATTTTAAGCTCTACAATTTTTATTAGAACTATAATTACTGTCAGATCACTCCTTAAGAAGTTACAGTCAGGAGAGACATGGAATATTGTAAAAACTGGCTTAATACATACATTTTTTAAAATTGATTGTGAAAAATTAATTATAACCATAATATGACAAATATTTGTAATGGTTTGGATAGAGAATTTTAAGCTCTACAATTTTTATTAGAACTATAATTACTGTCAGATCACTCCTTAAGAAGCTACAGTCAGGAGAGACATGAGATTTGTAAAAAATAGTTTAAGACATACCTTTTTTAAAAGTGGTTTTGATAGATTAATTATAGCCACTTTGACAGATATTTGTAATAGTTTGGATAGAGAATTTTATGCTCTACAATTTTTATTAGAACTATAATTACTGTCAGATCACTCCTTAAGAAGCTACAGTCAGGAGAGACATGAGATTTGAAAAAAATAGTTTAAGACATACCTTTTTTAAAAGTGGTTTTGATAGATTAATTATAGCCACTTTGACAGATATTTGTAATGGTTTGGATAGAGAATTTTCTGCTCTACAATTTTTATTAGAATTATAATTACTGTCATATCACTACTTAAGAAGTTACAGTCAGGAGAAACGGATTATTGTAAAAACTGGCTTAACACATACATTTTTTAAATTGATTGTGAAAAATTAATTATAACCATAATATGAGAAATATTTGTAATTGTTTGGATAGAGAATTTTAAGCTCTACAATTTTTATTAGAACTATAATTACTGTCAGATCACTCCTTAAGAAGTTACAGTCAGGAGAGACATGGAATATTGTAAAAACTGGCTTAATACATACATTTTTTAAAATTGATTGTGAAAAATTAATTATAACCATAATATGAGAAATATTTGTAATGGTTTGGATAGAGAATTTTAAGCTCTACAATTTTTATTAGAACTATAATTACTGTCAGATCACTCCTTAAGAAGCTACAGTCAGGAGAGACATGAGATTTGTAAAAAATTGTTTAAGACATACCTTTTTTAAAAGTGGTTTTGATAGATTAATTATAGCCACTTTGACAGATATTTGTAATGGTTTGGATAGAGAATTTTATGCTCTACAATTTTTATTAGAAGTACAATTACTCTCAGATCACTCCTTAAGGACTAAGGAGCTAGAGTAAGGAGAGACACTGTATATTATGCTCTTCAGAACGCATAAACCGAACTCAGTTTTTTTCTGCTATGATATTTTTGTACTCTCTTAGATTACTGTTGAGAGCTTATAAGGTCTAGTTGTAAGATTTTCTGTTGTTATGCCAAAGCCTACTCCATACTTTTCAATGGTCCTTTATACCATGTATGTAGGTACCAGACCTTCCAGATTATTTCTGCTCATTTCTCGGTCATTAATTAATTTTCTTTGTATCGAAAAACTTATCAACCATTAGTAACAATGAACAACTGGTCGGCGTACGGTGTGATAAACTCTGTATAATCGACTGTCATCAATAATTAACATTTATCGATTGTTACTAAATACTGATTTAAACCAAAAAGCAATTTCGGATTTAAAGGATCAAAATTTCAAAAAGTGACACATCTCTCTTACATAACAGTATAAGATTTTAATAAAAATGAAGATAGGTATTTTTACAAAAGAAAATATTTATATATTTAATTAATCTGATAGTTTGATATAACTTGAAGATAAAAATGCCGCTTAAATCCTTTCTTTTAAATTCTGTCAATTAAGATAACGCGGCTTGTTTATGTTTTTTAAATGCCACTACGCTTCAATAAATGAACACGTCTTGATATAAACTGAAAATTAATAATTAGTCTCATAGCCGATTACATCAATTAGAAAATTATCATTATTACCGTGATATTTGCATCATCTTTTGTTTTGGGATTGTGAGAAAAGAATGTTTTGGAATTTATTTGGTTTTGATCTTTTGAAGAGTGTAAAGCACTGACATTTTTTAGACTATTGACCTCTTTAAGTTTCTTTTGCTTTATTTGGGTAAAAGTGGCGTGTCTAAAAGGCTCTAGAAAGTCAAGCTACTGAAATTTCTAAAAATTTAAGTTTTAAGGAGCCCCTACACGAGTGCTTGCGTGCTAGAGTGTTGCAGGTAGAAACTAGCTACGCTACGTCGAGTCGTTTCATTGGTTGATACAAGTGCGCCACTTATGAATCAACCAATCGCACGTGAGTGCTCGCTACATCGTCTTTTAGTCCGTGGGCTTTTTACAAAACGTTTGGGCACATTTGGGAATGGATTTAACCCTAATCTACAATGGTTCGTATATGGGCTCTTTTATACCAGTTCGTGAGGTTACAAGTATGGTAAAATTTGTTGTTTCATTTATGGTACATCGTAAATTCCACCAGAGAAAAAGGGACGCATAGTAAAATTTCATCTATGTTTACATTTAATATAATGACTTCTATAATATCCAGCAGTTTACCATTTAGGTTGACCAAAAAGTTCCCAAAAAGTGATTGACAACATTTTATTGCGTTCATTGTTGAAGTAGAAAGTTTATGATGTATCATAAATTACCTTTTTGAATAGATTTTAAAAACAGTACGAGATGTTCGAAATGGTTTAAGACTTAAATCTAGGGTCATTAATTTTTTTTCACCCAACACCTCCTAATATATCATTGGAAGAACATACACACCAAATATAAAAATTATTATTTATGCAAACCATCGAGTTAAAATTTAAATATAATGTAGGTAATTAATACCTTTTTTTGTAAAAAAAAAATAAACTGGTGTATAATACCAACATAATTTTAATACCATATGGTTAGTATCGTATGAGGATGTGGTAATTACGTAATTATTGAGAAATAAATTATAACTGTAACATATTGATACACCCTTAATTATGCAGGTTGGCTATTAAATTATTTTAATTGTTGTTTATTAAATGACGTAAAATTACATTACATTTAAACCATAATTGGAGCTGGAGGATGATTTGAAAACGATCAGAGAGAAATTAAATATTTAACACCGTTTTTAAAAGTGAGCCATTGGGCTTACAATTTGATCGACAAAGTACGAAGGGCAGTCAGGAAATAAATGACGTTGTGAGATAATTTTTTTCCCTCTGAGATGACTTGGTCCTACTGTTGGTTCTACTACTCTTGCTCGGTCTGCCTTTGGATGAGATCTTTGCTAACAACGTTTTGGCTGCTGATTTTACTGACTTCCTTCTCCACTCATCCCTAGTGGAGAGTGGAGAACCTTAAATCCCAACCAAAAGCATCCTCATTTTTTTCACTTACTGAATTTCACTTAATCGTTCAAGTAATAATTTTTAATTGGTAACTAGGAATGAATAACTACAAAAAAAATTTAATTATTTCTTTAAATGTAAATATGGCGGTTTGTGTTGTTGATAATAAAATAAAATAATTTCGAAACATTACATAATACGCAAAAAGTAATAAAAGCACCATTTCGTGCAATAACATTTTCTGTCGTTTTCAAACAGAGTTTGCCTTTAAGCGCAAGAGAGTTTTGGTGTGTTTAAATTAGCTTCATTTATGTTTTGTAGCATCTCTGAATTGGTATCATGTCTCGAATGTCGCTTTTAGGCATGGATTTTGCTATCAGGACCGCCACTCTTTGTCGTGTGGTTTGTCAACTACAGCAAAACTCGTTCACCAAATGCTGACTCAATATCAATAATTATACCCTAAAATTTATATAATGGGCACATAACGAATTTATACTGTTTTAAATAAATATTTTAAGAAATTAGCCGTTCTTTTTTTGTTTAAATATCGATTTATTTTCAATATTAAAATCGCACGTGGTACGTCAACCCTCAATTATTTAGTTTTTCATTGTTTAGTCACGTTCTGAAAGGAATGATGTATCTGATCGAACGCCTCAAGTGGAAAAATAGCAAACGACATACACGTGCTATATTTTAAATAAACATTTAATAAGGACACTTCATGTCGTTTAAAAAAAAGGATGACATATTCTTCATTATTAAGTATTTTTCACACTCATAAAGGGATGATCAGTCGACCAATATTATTTTAGATTTTATAAAAAAAATCTGAGCTAGACCTACTCGAACTGTATTGAACTGTAATGAAAAAGGCTACATTATTCTTTATTGCAGTTGTATAAAGTCTAATGCGGGCCATTCACGTTCACACTTGCCTTAAGGTAGGTCTGCAGGCCAACAGTACGTGCGCGCAAATATGAAATTATACTTTCGCATTTACCTGAATCGTGTGTAGTGGAGTATCACTTCACATTTGCGCGCACACTGGTTGGCCTGCAGGCCTGCCTCAAGGCAACGAACGTGAGTGGCCCGTACAAAATCATGATTCCAAAATAAACAAAACAAGAAAAAGAGGACAAAAGATATAAACGAACTACTGGTTTCTGTGAATATGTTTCCATTGATATAGTAAAATTTCTTTATACATATTCAGTTTTGAAGAAAAATAACATAACTAATACTCAAAATGTTCAAGAGATACTGTCACTCAAGTTATACATTTTGCATTGCATCAAATGTTATTAGTCTTTTATTTTTTTAGTCTATTTTTAATTTTTAGTCTATATTTTATTAGTCTATAGCAAAAAGGTGTTCTTTTTCAAAATTTTTATATGAAACACCCTGTATATTATGCCATATTTGAATTCAACATTATCATATTACTTATAGTTTTTTACTTTGTCCAATTTTATTGCTCCGAACAAAATGGGATTTCCTTCAACATTTTTATTTACAACACCTTGTATATTATGATATATTTGAATTCTTTATTAAATTTGAATGTAAAATGATGTAACATGTAATCAATATTAATTGAATCGATCAAACAATATCATCACTTTTTTTTTTTTTTTTTTTTTTTATTTACAGGTAATACTTATACAAACATTGAAGTCTTGCAAGACCAAATGGTCTGTCTGCAAGTGCTTCTTCCTATACTTACAAATTTAAATAATACATTCAATAACATTTTTGAAGTCACGACTCACATATTTTAATACAACTTGCAAATTTTATATTTATATTTATATTTATTTTTAATTTAGTTTTTTATTTTGTCAAATTTTATTGCTCTGAACAAAATGGGATTTCCCTCAACATTTTTATATACAACACCTCGTATATTATGACATAATTGAATTCTTAATTAAATTTGGATGTAAATTCATGTAACATCTAATCAGTTTTAATTGAATGGATCAAGAAATATCATCACTTTCAATTTAACATTTTGTAGATTTTTTGATCTGAACAGAATGTGATTTTTCTCAAAATTCTTAAATACAACACCCTGTATATTATGACATGTTTAAATTCTATATTAAATTTTGATGTAAAAAGATGTAACATATAATCAAATTTAATTGAATCGTTCAAGGAATATCGTCACTTTTAGTTTTTTATTTTGATAAATTTTATTGCTCTGAACAAAATGGGATTTCCCTCAACATTTTTATATACAACACCTCGTATATTATGACATAATTGAATTCTTAATTAATTTGAATGTAAAATGATTTAACATGTCATCAATTTTAATTGAATCGATCAAGGAATATCATCACTTTCAATTTAACATTTTGTAGATTTTTTTGATCTGAACAGAATGTGATTTTTCTCAAAATTCTTGAATACAACACCCTGTATATTATGACATATTTAAATTATTTATTAAATTTAGATGTAAAAAGATGTAACATGTCATCAGTTTTAATTGAATCGATCAAGGAATATCATCACTTTCAATTTAACATTTTGTAGAATTTATTGATCTGAACAGAATGTGATTTTACTCAAAATTCTTGAATACAACACCCTGTATATTATGACATATTTAAATTCTTTATTAAATGTAGATGTAAGAAGATGTAACATGTAATCAAATTTAATTGAATCGTTCAAGGAATATCGTCACTTTTAGTTTTTTATTTTGTCAAATTTTATTGCTCTGAACAAAATGGGATTTCCCTCAACATTTTTATATGCAACACCTCGTATATTATGACATAATTGAATTCTTAATTAAATTTGGATGTAAATTCATGTAACATCTAATCAGTTTTAATTGAATGGATCAAGAAATATCATCACTTTCAATTTAACATTTTGTAGATTTTTTGATCTGAACAGAATGTGATTTTTCTCAAAATTCTTAAATACAACACCCTGTATATTATGACTTATTTAAATTCTTTATCAAATGTAGATGTAAGAAGATGTAACATGTAATCAAATTTAATTGAATCGTTCAAGGAATATCGTCACTTTTATTTTTTTATTTTGATAAATTTTATTGCTCTGAACAAAATGGGATTTCCCTCAACATTTTTATATACAACACCTCGTATATTATGACATAATTGAATTCTTAATTAATTTGAATGTAAAATGATTTAACATGTCATCAATTTTAATTGAATCGATCAAGGAATATCATCACTTTCAATTTAACATTTTGTAGATTTTTTTGATCTGAACAGAATGTGATTTTTCTCAAAATTCTTGAATACAACACCCTGTATATTATGACATATTTAAATTATTTATTAAATTTAGATGTAAAAAGATGTAACATGTCATCAGTTTTAATTGAATCGATCAAGGAATATCATCACTTTCAATTTAACATTTTGTAGAATTTATTGATCTGAACAGAATGTGATTTTACTCAAAATTCTTGAATACAACACCCTGTATATTATGACATATTTAAATTCTTTATTAAATGTAGATGTAAGAAGATGTAACATGTAATCAAATTTAATTGAATCGTTCAAGGAATATCGTCACTTTTAGTTTTTTATTTTGTCAAATTTTATTGCTCTGAACAAAATGCGATTTCCCTCAAATTTTTATATACAACACCTCGTATATTATGACATAATTGAATTCTTAATTAAATTTGGATGTAAAATCATGTAACATCTAATCAGTTTTAATTGAATGGATCGAGGAATATCGACACTTTCAATTTTACATTTTCTAGATTTTTTTGATCTGAACAGAATGTGATTTTTCTCAAAATTCTTTAATACATCACCCTGTATATTATGACATATTTAAATTCTTTATTAAATTTAGATGTAAAAAGATGTAACATGTAATCAAGTTTAATTGAATCGTTTTAGGAATATCATCACTTTTAATTTTTTATTTTGTCAAATTTTATTGCTCTGAACAAAATGGAATTTCCCTCAACATTTTTATATGCAACACCTTGTATATTATGACATATTTGAATTCTTAATTAAATTTTGATGTAAATTCATGTAACATCTAATCAGTTTTAATTGAATGGATCAAGGAATATCATCACTTTCAATTTTACATTTTGTAGATTTTTTTGATCTGAACAGAATGTGATTTTACTTAAAATTCTTGAATACAACACCTTGTATATTATGACATACTTATTTAAATTCTTTATTAAATTTAGATGTAAAAAGATGTAACATGTAATCAAATTTAATTGAATCGTTCAAAGAATACCTATGTTCACTTTTAGTTTATTTTGTCAAATTTTATTGCTCTGAACCAAATGCGATTTCCCTCAATATTTTTATAAACAACACCCTGTATATTATGATATATTTGAATTCTTTATTAAATTTAGATGTAAAATTCCATAAAATGTATCAAGTTTTAATGGAATCGTTCAAGGAATATCGTCACTTTTATGTTTACATTTTGTCGATTTGATTGCTCAGCACAAATGGTGATTTTTCTCAAAATTTTAAAATACAACCCCTGTATATTTTAATTTTTCATTTCATTTAAATTAAATTTTCAGGAGATATCGACACTTACATTTTGTCAAACTTCCCGAAGTCAGTAGATAAAATAAAACGCTCCTTATAGGGCGATATAAAGAATATTTTTTCTAATTAGAATTAATTGTAAGTAGATCAATATCTCTCTCAAAGCAATTTCAAATTTGAAATAGTCCATCAAAAATAAAATCAAGCTGATGTGAATTTAGTCCGACCATTTTGAAATATTTAATCTCTTTTTAAAAACTTTTTAAAAGGTTTTCATAATCTTAAATCTATATCAAAATGTGCTGGATAAAAAGACGTAAAAGGGGGTCGGCATTTGAAACACACAAATTGGTTACTTAAAACCATCCTATAAGAGATGTTATATAAGTTTGATGCATGTTTTTTTAAATCACTCGACTTATAATTAAATGTCAAAACACCAGAACACCCGTGAGATTCTTCCTAAGTCTCAAGTAGACATCTTAAGTTATAATAGCCAAAAGATGCATCTACATGGCTAATTTTGAGATAAAAGAAAAAACCCACCCAGGAGGAGAAGAAGAAGAGACTAAGTGATTAAATTTTGTCTTAATTGGCACAACAAAAAGGTTTCAAGTTGTAGCTAAATGTATACGTGTGTGGTGTTTATGTCTGTTTTGTGTGTATAGTATTAAGTTGCAAAAATTTTCGAAACGTTTAGACTTAAAAACCATAAACTATCGTCGCGTAAAATGAACACATCAAACGGATAGAGCGACTACCGTCTTTCTTTCCTGTCGGCAAAAATTCTTTGTTGTCGAAATCTTTCTTGTCTTTTTGGATTCCGCCTACCGGGGGTTTTATGTATGTTGAAAACTTCTCGTGTATCCATTATATTATTAAATGATTAATCGCATAATATTTAAGGTGTAAAACTGGTAAAAATATTTCTATAAATCTTGATCGTTTAATTTTCAACACTTCTTGTAAAATTAAGTTTTAAACAACAGTTACAAAAATAATATGTAAATTTAAATAAAAAAATTCCTGCTCCTTCTAGAGATTTATACGATCATATAATTAATTAAGTATGGTTCGAAAATCATAAAGTAATCATAATAAAAATTTCAAACTACAACTTATGTAACGGTGCCAAATAACAAAAAAATGCGCCTTTTTTCTCCTCTTTCGGGATTCTTTTCCATCGAACTCTATTGAATGTTAAGCTATTTCTAAATTTAAAATGACATTAATTTACAATTTAATAGAATACATTTTTTTAGTGTCTATAAAAAAACTTGTTTTTGTTATAAACAACTTGGGACGAGATGAGATGTTTTAAACCTTCTCGCCTCATCCTATATGGAGTTATTGCAGTAATACAATACAAATTTAATTTAGTGATTTCATAAACAAAAAAAATTTTTTTCCCACAATAAATTTTGGAATTTTAACAGTGTAGAAAAGCCATACTCCATAAATACTCACGGCAGAAAAATTAGAAGGTATCTATAACTCCCTCTACTTTAGCATTGCCAAAAATTGAGTTCAACAACTTGAACATGAACATGGGTGGACCTTTTTACTTAAGAACTCCGTCTAGTATGCTCAATGCTTTTATCTATATAATTATCTAGTGGATGATTTACAAAGGCCTTTTCATTCATTGGCTAATCACTATAATAAGTCCAATAACAAACACTTGCAAAAATCTTGATCAAGCTCAACTTTTTACACCTAAACCAAAACTAAAGAGTCATTAACATTCCCCATTGCGTTAAAAATTAACTGTGTCATTACTGTGTCGCTACTGATAGCCTTAGGAACCTACTGCACAATTATGCAAGCTGAAACTCTTGCAATGTGCCCTAGAATGCTTACGAAGGAATTTAAAGAGCAAAAAAATCTAAGTACATAATGTTTGACAGTCAAGCTGCGATAAAGACACTCAATCCACTTGAGAATGCAGACAATCCCTCAAAATTCTGGCAAGGGACATCACAGTTGGCCTTCATTGGGTGCCAGGTCCGAGGGAATTGAAGGAAACGAAGTAGCTGGTGAATTAGCTAGAACAGGCTCAAAAGCCCTCCCGATTGGACCCGAACCATTCTATGGACTATCTAGAACAGATAGAAAGGCAGAAATCCAAAAATAAGATACTGAGACCAAAACTTCTCACTGGAACAAGGTACCAGGACAAAGACAGTTGAAGAATCTCATTGAGTACTCGACCACGAATGCTAAAAAGCTTCTTTTATTATCAAAGAACGAAGTCAGACTCATCACAGGTCTGTTTACTGAACACTGCCCATGTGCCCATTGAGGTACCACCCCAAGAAACTGGGACTGGATGATAGTGACATATGCTGACTCTGAATCGGAGATCGAATTCGCCGAACACATTATCTGCACTTACGATGCATTGACTTGGCTTAGACTGAAATACTTTGGGCGGGCCCAATTAATGCCTGAAGAAGTGAAGTGAACTTCTCGTTCTCAGGGACATTCTATGCTTCGCTGGCAAGATTGAATTCCGGAGAACATAAATACGGGTAGGGTTATGAACAAAAGATCAACACTGGTCGCAGTTCTGTAAAGGCTCATTCACACACACACACTCTTTCCTGTGCGGGCGGCCTGCACAGGCACAGGCCACCTGAACGGTGTCCACACGCTTCGGTTAGGCCTGTGCACGCCGCCTGAACGGTGTCCACGTTCTCCGATTTGGCCTGTGCAGGCCGCTTGACCACAGGCGGGCCAAGTCTGTGTGTGTGACAAGGCAAGTCTGTATGTGTGGACAGGCCATAAGGCTTAGAAGCTAATTGATCCGTGAGTATAATAAAATACTATCGCCACTGGGCTCTGAAGTCACGTCTCGCGTAGATTTGGTCACGTGGTGGTTTAAAACTGTTGCACATACAACACACAACATCATCAGGACTAAGAGGAAAGTAACCACACCCCTAAAATGTCCTATAAGACCATTGAAAACTCAGGTACTCTGCGGTTGTGCCTGATTCAAATCAACCTAAAGAAAGGAGAAAAGGTTGGTAAGTTAATTAAAAAAACAGAATCAGTATAGCTGGTGTATATGGACCTACGCATCTAAAGTTAGTTCTCGTTACTTTAGAGCAGCTAACCACTGTACTGCTTCCACGGTCCCCATCACTCAAACAAAATTAACATTTCGGAAAGTACGCCCGCCGTGCTCTATTTCCAAAAAATGACGTTAAATGGAAATATTGTCCTATAAAAAAAACCGTGATGATGGTCAAATAACCGAAACCTTTTATATCAAATCTAATTTCAGAAGCAGATGTATTATACAAGAAAGAGTTGCTTCAGAAAAATAAATTCTAATCAGATTTAAATAGTTTTTGATAATAGAAAAAATATGTATAGTCGACGAAAAAATAGTATATTTTCTTTTGTTTATTGTCAATATTTACAAAACAAAAGGATGTATAAAGAATTTTTATTTTTACATTATTAATTAGCGTATAATTCCGCAAGTTTGAGGTAAATTAGCCGTTTTTCTATCGTTTCTAATAGACGCGATTCCCATAGTACCAGTGAAATTTGAATGCCCTGTATAGTTAATTTTGATATCTTTACAGCTACCTAAATTTCTATGGAATAGCATGTAAATACTATAATTCCAAATAATTAATTTCTAGATATAGAAAATTAAAGGAAAAAAGAAAACAGAAAATAATAAAAATAAGTAAACTTTAAAATAAACACAAATGTATAAAAAAATGGGAATTTACTCAAAATTACCATGGTTATCGTCCCAAAAATCTGCAAATTTATAAAAGAGAATCAAATTTCTAACGGTTTTTTCATCAATAGAGAAACGATTAATACATTCGTAAATAAAGTAATTTAATACAAAACAGCAAATTATCAAACATTTCCTGCTGAACTAAATGAAGTTGTAAATTAACGAGGCGAACTAATAATATTTAATAATAAAAATATCTACAAAATAAAAGAATAATAATACAAGATGAAAACATATGTTAAAAGAAAACAACATAATACATTATACATAATGTTATAAATGCGGTATTATTTTCCCTTCTCTACGACACAGGCCAAAAACTCCACCCATTATTAAAACCACACCCTATTTGTACAACATTATGGGAGAGGCCAACAGCAACGAAATAATACGCAAAACACTTTTGGAAATTTCTCATTGGATTTTCGAAAACATGGGCGTTACATTTATATTTTATTATAAGGTTACGACAAAGAAATTACTCGGCCAGTAATATACAAACTTTGTAACTGCGAGCTCTGATGTTGGTGTCTTTTGCGCGCGCACTCTCTGTTTTTATGTTGTGTGTGTGTGAATTTAACGTGAGTGATGTAAATTTCTATTTGAAAATGTAAAAAAAATGATTCAACTTGTAACAACACCACAATCAGCAATAATGGCACGCACACCATTAAAGTCGTCCTTTTCGATCAATTCGATTTTGCCTGAAACTGCTTTAGACGAGCGCGAAGAAGATGTTAATCCGACGTCAGAACCTGACGTTTCCGATTCGGAATCAGATCTCGACGTCACCGGCACACCGCCACCTTTAGACTGTTGTACCAAACCATCAACTGACGACGACGTTAATAAAGATGGTGCGGCTAGCAATAAGGATGAAAAGAAAGGAAAAGAAAAGCCACCTTATAGTTACAACGCTTTAATTATGATGGCAATTAGAAATAGTCCGGAAAAGCGCCTAACGCTCAATGGTATTTATGAGTATATCATGAAAAATTTTCCTTACTATAGGGAGAATAAGCAAGGGTGGCAAAATTCAATTAGGCACAATTTGAGTTTGAATAAGTGTTTTGTGAAAGTTCCTCGACATTACGACGATCCTGGTAAAGGGAATTATTGGATGTTGGATCCGTCCGCCGAAGATGTCTTTATTGGTAGTACGACAGGGAAACTCCGTCGCAGATCAACTGCTGCCTCTAGATCTCGTTTGGCTGCTTTTAAGCGTAGCATGATGTTCGGCAACAGTGGGATGTATCCGAGCGGTTTTCCAACTTACAATCCAGCTCTGATGGGTTTTTGTCCAAATCCGGCTCTTTTGGCTTCAGTTTATCAACGGTACAATCCATTTTTACCAACAGTTTTACCCAAACCGACGCCTTTACCAGCACAACCTTTTAGTGATAGACTTTTAGTACCGACCGATATGATTAGGCACGTAGGACCAAGTTTAGATTTTTATTCAAGTTTGAGATTTCCTCAACCGCACCATCAACAGTTGATACAGCAGTTTGGAAGTAGTTCTAGAACTCACTCGAGTTGTTCCAGTTCGCCAGAACCGGTAACTGTGATAAATAAACAAACGAATGGATGATTAGTGTTGATTTTAAAATTCATCCCTTATTTAAAAACAAAAAAAATGTGTGCAATAGCTTTGAATTGATTTTTTGGGAAATATTTGGAAAAGTGGTAAGTTTGAGCTTATTGGAAAATTTTTAACGTTTTTTAATTGTTTCTTTTTTTAAAGGTTGGACAAACTGAATAAATCGTCACTTTATGTTAAAAAACAAAAAATTGTAAATAATGTAAATTAAATATTTATATTGTACTTATTTATAAGTAAACTGTAATTATGTACAAATTTTGAAAATAAATTATATACGTCGAGTTTTTTAAGTTTTATTTTTTTTGAGGTCGTCTTATTAATAAATTAATAATTGTAGAATATAAAACTAAAAAGCAATCCCCTTTTTTAGTTTTACCCCTTTATACAGTGTGTCCCCGCGGATTGAGTTCACTATAGGTGTAATTGACAAAAATTTTCGGAATTTCATTTTGATGTTTTGGAATTCAACCCTGCTTAGTCTGAAATGAATTTTAAGCATATTTTCAATTTTTAAAAATGAAGGCCTTCGTGACAATTGAGAGAAATCTATTTTATGTTTAGGTAAAGTGTCTTTTTTGGCAACAATACAGCAAAATGTCATTAACAAAAGTTGTTCAGAATACGAAATTATGGCTCTATACAAAATTTCAAAATGATCGGCACACTTTGATTAACACGTTGTTCTACAGTCAACATTCCAGGAAATGGAATGGAAATAATTTTTGAAACATACAAAAATGCCATGCAGTTACTTATTTCTTATTTATTTTTATTCTAAATATCAATATCGCTCAAAATAATAAGAGCAAACCACGCCTGATCTATCAATTCATTATTAATTTTATTTAAACATTTTGAATAAAATGTTATCTCAATTTACAAAGCAATTATAATTCATTTCTTGTTCGGTGACACCCCAATAAAATAATATTACCACCACTTTTCTGTTATGGGCCCATAGTCTATACGTAGGATGCGATTTTTCGTTGATACATACAATCAAAACCGATTTAATCAAAGTGTGTCGATCATTTTGAAATTTTGTATAGAGCCATAATTTCATATTCTGAACAACTTTTGTTAATGACATTTTGCTATATTGTTGACCAAAACGACACTTTACCTGAACAGAAATTAGATTTCTCTTAATTGTCACGGGGGCCTCCATTTTTTAAAACTAAAAATATGCTTAAAATTCATTTCAGACCAAGCAGGGCTGAATTCCAGAACATCAAAATGAAATTCCGAAATTTTTTGTCAATTACACCTATAGTGAACTCAATCCGGGGACACACTGTATCTGTAAATTAATGTTTTTAATTACAAAATATTGCTATAATTATGTAAATTATTTTTAATTAATTTAATGTTGAGAAAAAAAATTTTACTTAGAAATACTTAAATGGTAGAGCAGGGAGCAATCACAATCAATTAATTTATTTTTTTATTTACAATCCGCCGACGCCGTATTGATTTTTATTTAATTATTAATTAGGCAATCAAAATGTTTATTTTTTGCTGATCTAAACTTTAATCTACAAGGTCTTATTTAGTCAATAGTTAAATTATTTCCTAATTTCAAATTTTTATAAATTTAAACTTTATACTCCCTTCTAATTTTTGATCAATACTAGGGTGAGTCATTTGGATGCGGGATGCCCATTTTAAATATTTCTCTCATTTTTAAATTTTTCATAGATTTCTTGTACTTTGAAAATCTATTACTTACTACCTAAATCAATATACAGTTTAGGATTTTTCAAAAAGAATACCTACTTCAAGAATTTTTTTTCTTTGAAACACCCTGTAGGTAGGTATATTATAAGAATTCTGAAGTATACGTTCTAACGTTCTCTAAAACAATATCTTTCATTTGATATCTTATTTTTGTAGTGAAATATTGTGTATTTTTCACGATTTTCGCTGTTTCTCTGTCGCATTTGTTTCTACAAATCCCAACCTTAAGGAGGCGCTAAAATTTATTAAAACTTCCATTAGTAGAGGTCAACTGTTGGCAGAACGACAGTGCAGAAGTAAATGAATTCTTTCACAAATAATAAAATTTTTTTCAGGTCCTGGTAGACCACCTTGATCAGAAAGATTTGTTTTCGACTAATTTAAATTTTGTAAATAATATCTTTCCACGAAGTTGAACAGGAAGAAGAATCAATATAAAAAAGAAAGAATTAAAGGCAAGCAAGGTGATCAAATTTGAATTTTCTGGACTTTTTTTTGTGGGGTTATTTTGAATACTTAGGTATCTACCAAAAAAATTTATAAAAGTCAACCTAATATTTAATAATCTTCAAGATTTGAGAAATCAAATTACACAGATAACACGAACATCAACTGGTGAGGTATCTATTGCTTTAGCAATTTCGTAAGGTAATTACGAGCAAGCTCCCATATTTTCTAAAACACTTAAATATAGTTTTACATGCAGATCACTTAAGCCGTTTGGGCTGATGTAGAGAGAATACAGGTAGAGAGAGACAGGTAAACAGACTCTCGTACTTTGAAAACATCGGTAATCAGAACTCTCAGGATTTAACATGTAAAGTGACACTTTCGTAATTTCCTGCTTTTCAGTTTTTTTTTCAAAAAATTCTTCTAATAAAAGTTGTAGAGTATAAAATTCTTTATCTAAATCGATAATCAAAATTAATTTTGGATGCTTTATAACGTCAGAAATTTAATTTTAGGAGTTCGAAAATTAGCAGAAATATAGCGAAAAATAACTTTTTTTTCAAACGTAAAAAAAAGTTGACATTTTATTACTGAAGTATAAGTAAGGTTAAAGTACTACTTTTACATCCTAGGAGGTAGAAGTAAATTCCAATCTTAAATTAGGTATTTACAACAAATTGATGTAACGTAAAATTATATTTCTAAGCATTTTGTACTGTAAAAAAGTTAATGATTTTTAAATTTCTTTTTATAATTTGTATGTTGCGTTTAATAATCAGTTTTTTTTTACAAATTAAAGTTAATTTTGAAAAATTTTTGACAATATAACTTGACAAGAGATGGCGCTTTTTCAAAATTCTTTATTTTTGCTATTAATAAAGTTTTACGTTTGCAGAAAAAATAAAATGTTTCATACAGAGTAAAAGTACTTTTTTTGGCTTGTCAGTAGTTATAGTGCTGTACTGCCTCGCCTAAAAAAGTGACACTTTTACTCCTAATAAAACAATATACTAATATTTGAAGTAATTTCATGGCAAAATTGTTATTTTCGCTAATTTTCGTATTTCGAAAATGTAAAATTGTGTCTCTTTTAATTTTAACCCTTTCTACGAGTATAGTGTAATTTCATTTAATCCACACTCTGTGTTCTTATAAAGCAAGCAGGGCCGGACTGACTAGTGGTTGGGCCTACAGGCTACGAAATATGTTGGCTCCAAAAATGTTCAATGTTTTTATAGCTCTAAAACCTGCATCTTATCTACACCAAAATTGGCAATAATTCACTTCTGAATATTTATATATTTTTTATTTGGCCCCAACTTCAATTGGCCCAAACTTGACCGGCAATCGTTGGTTTGGCAAACGGGCCAGTCCCCTGAATTTCAAACTTTTTCCGCCAAATTGAAACTACTGTAGTATTTAGAGAGAGACCGTGGTTGTGCTATAGATACAGTAATTAATTAGTAATTATAATTACCTACATACAGCATTTACTAAAAATGATTATCAAATAAAAAAATACTAAACAGCAGGGTGAGCTTGAAAGGGCCTAAAAATGCTTAAAAGCTCGAGGGCTAAATAAGTAATGGATGATAATGCATCCAAAGCAAAGACCACACAGTAAGAGACTAGGGAAACATATTAAAAAATGTGAAAGGCTTTTGAGGTCAAAGTTGCTTAAAATCCCTCGAAGGGTAAACTTGTTTTATCTCTTTTCTTCGTTGCTCCGCCTCGACAAGCTACCTTATTCACTCGAAAAATGCTTGCTGTGACTAGCGACATTTGCTTTAGAGGGGATTTTTGGACACATTCGGCCCATAAGCTATGCCAGTCTTCTGTACTTGTAGTCTTTGATCATAGGTCAACTACATAAAAGTTTACACACACCTTTGTAATTAGAAAACAAACACGAAATTAAACTATTATCTACGTATCCTGGAGAAAATATTTCTATAACAAAATGTAAGTTAAAAATTTTTAAAAATCAAAGAAATTTCAAAAAAAGAACAAAGTAAAACTGGACCTTAAAGGCCTTAAAGGTCCGGTTAACGCACCCTAGAATTAAAATATTAAATAATTAATTTGGAATGAAATTTTGCGTGTGTGTTTCGCGTGCTGTAAATTCGAGACCACATGACTCTTCACTTCCACCCTTTCACACTATTTTAAGACTTCAAACCCTCTTATTTGATTGTATAGTTTTAAGTAATACTTTGTAAAAATGTCATCAGTAAATTAATGTTGCAACTAATCATTTTTTCAAGATGTTAATACAACCCTTCTACTTTCCGCGCCATCTGTTGTCGCAGAATCTCACTAGCACCTCATCTCAATTCGCCTTAATCCTCTCAACTAATTTCGACCAAGGTTTTTACAGATATGTTTAGACGCTTTCACTTATTGTTAAAATTCAATTATTAAAAAATATACAGAATGTTCCTTAGATTTGTAAAAATATTTTTCGGTTTAATGTAATTTTAAACGGGGATTCCAAGAGCCGGTAATTGGACAACTGGTTTAAGTTAAAGGCGAGGTTCGTTCGTTTGTCTTGCACTGGTCTGGTTGCTCGTAACCGTTGGCCAATGTTCGTTTGATCGCTACAACGTTTTCATTTTTGCTCTTTTTTCTCCTATGCTCGTAACAGTCAAGCGGAGGTGCGGAGGAGTAAGTTGAATTATAGTTTACTACAAGACAAACGAACGAACCTGCGGTTATCACTAGAAGTGTCAACTAGAGCTGCTTAATTTCGAAGTTGTTAAAACATTAATCGAGACTAGAGCCGGTACTTTTACTATCGGTTAAACAAAACCTATTAGACTGATTATGTATAGTTAGTTCCTACTGGACTCAATGGGGACGAAGACCGAGAACTGGTTAAGTAACCACTTAAACATCTCTAACCAAAACTGCGATTCTGTAATTATTAGCGCATAACTAGGCACTAGGCTAGGCTAAACTATTTACTCCTTACCGCTCTTCTACAAACTTTTAGAAATTGATAGGAGAAGAGTAAAGATAGCTTAGTGTAACGTAGCAATCAGCTAATAGTTACAAGGTCCCAGCCCTGCTATCAAATTTGCTTAACCAACAGCGAATATACCGGGCCTAAATGTACCGCGCCGAGTCTAAAAAAGATACTTAGGGTCGGTATTTTTAGTCTCGGTTAACCAAATTTGCCACTTATTGGTTAAAGTTATAAACGCAGTTACCAGTTAGTCGTTACAGTAAGTGGAGTTGATGGCTAAATTTGAAAATTATTTAAATAACCGAGACCAATAGTACCTACCTCTATTATCAACAATGATGTTCAGAAGCTTTCCCAGATTTAAAAAAATGTTAAAAATATACCTGCGGAGTGTTATTAATTTTACAAGCTTTAAAAATATTAAAAATATACAGAGTGTTGCCTGTATTGCCTAGCACAGTAGCAAATAGGTAGCGTACATACTTTTACCACTTATCTCAATTTATTAAGTTGACTAACGCCTCATTCTACAAAAACAATACACTACCTATAGCAAGGTAATGATTTATTTCCATGCTAAAATGTTTAAAATTAGTCATCGATTTTAAATAAGTCTTCTATCTCAAATTTTTTATTACAGTTGTTATTTTAAAATTACATACTAAAGTTGGACAAAGCTTCAAATTGAATTTTTTATAAGGACATCTACCTCGAAATTGATTAGGTCATGTATAGTCGGTATAATACGTAACAACAAACTATTGATCGTATAAAAATGCATAAGAATTATAAAAACTCGGATGTGGCCATACCAGGCCACATCCATTATCTCCAAAAATAATGTAAAATTTTTATTGCTTTTGGTAGAAAATCTTTACAATCTTCTCATTTCTATTTACCAAATTATAATTTCTTAACGTTTACGTAAATTACTTAAATAATTAGGAAATAAAAAAAAATTTTTTTGAAAGAACATCAATTATATACCGCACGTAAAGAGCTAATAGAAATTTATTTAATAAGACATATCAGATAACGTATAATTTTTTAACAATTAATACAACTTAGTAGAGGGTATTCGATAAAGATCAAATATCGAAGAGTTTAATGTTCGAAACGTCTTTAGAAATCGGTCACTTTTAAAAGCTTAATAGCTCAATCGTTGCTCATTTTTTTTATTATATAAAATTATTATCAAAAGAAATCTATGAAAGAGTTCTCAAGTAGCACAGAACAAACCGCTGAAGAAAAATCATACCGTCGTTCGATTATTAAATAATCTTTTTTTTTAAATTCGATGAGGCAGTTAATAGAATAGGTACCAATAGATATTACACATTGTATATTTATTTATTACAAATTATAAAAAAATAAATAAAAGAAAAATATTTTAAGACATTGATAAATCATTTAATGTTAAATAATCCATCTTTTTTAAATATAAAAATTTTTGAAATATTTTGAATATGAAACAAAAATAAAAAAAAACATTTTTTGTGTATAGATCAAGAGCGGCATTTCTTTGTTTTAAATATTTCAGTAGTGTTTGTCAGAACGAATTAGAAACGCAAGAATAATCAACAGGTTAATCATGTTCAAAACACAACCATATCAACAAAGATTATGAAGTTATGCTTTTCATCCGACTTGTCGCTTTTGGTATGTGGATGGGAAAAAATTTTAAAATAACTTTTAAATACGATCGAATTGTTTGAAAATATTGTTGCAATTTTTGACCCCCAACTGCCCCCAACTAAAGTCATCAATATTATTTTTCTCTACTAAATAGTACAGAGTTTTAGAAAGATTAATCTTAGATGATTTAGTTTCGACTGTAGTTTGAAAATGAATTATTTTGGAAAAAAAATTTTAGGGAAAAATTCTAGAAGGTCAAAACAGCTATCAAACGATACTAAACTCAACATTGTATAACATCGACGCTAGGCGTCGCGACGTTCAGCTTTTTATTTTCTTATGGAGACACATTGTTTTTCTACCAGACAATTACTCAGTTGGATTGACTAAATTCGGTTATGAAACGAGAACTTTCTATCTTTCTAGGTTATGTTATGTTACGTCAGTCGCGTAAATGACGAGCCAGCAGAGACAGCGTTGCGGAAGGGTCCCAAAATAGAAAAAGTCCCCAAAACATTGTTTAGTATCAAAATTTCCCTAAATTCTGAGTTAAGCCACTGTATTACGTTATGTTAATACATTACTATATGTTAATTTTTACGATGAAAAATAACAACTAAAACTTAGCTTTTTTAAGTTTCAGAAACACTTCGTAAAATTAATGCAATTTTATTTTATTTTTATATAAATTAACTGTTATTTTTCTTCGTAAAAATAACATAAAGTACTATATTAACATAAAGTAACGCTTAACGTAACATAGCATAACCTAGAAAAGTTATGTAAATTAAGAAAAATGCAAGTTGGTTTGTCTAATAAATTCGGTTATAAAACGAAAACTTTCTATCTTTATAGGTTATATTATTATGTTACGTTATGTTTATACGTTATACTTTATGTTAATTTTTACGATAAAAATTAACGATTACAACTTAGTTTTTAAAGTATCAGAAACGCTTTATTAAAAACTATAATGTAATTTAATTTAATTTTTATGTAAATTAACTGTTATTGTCGTCGTTAAAAATAACATAAAGTAACATAATTAACATAAGGTAACGTAACATAACATAACCTAAAAAAGTTATGTAAATAAGGAAAAATGCAAGTTGGCTGGTCTAATACTAATAAATTTGCTTATGAAACGAGAACTTTCTATCTTTATAGGTTATATTATGTTACGTTATGTATATACGTTACTTTATGTTAATTTTTACGATAAAAATTAACGACTAAAACTGAGTTTTTAAAGTTTCTGAAACGCTTCATTAAAATTAATGTAATTTTATTTTATTTTCACATAAATTAACTGTTATTTTTCGTCGTAAATAATAACATAAAAGTAACTTTTTAACATAAAGTAACATATTAACATAAAGTAACGTGATATAACATAACCCAGAAAAGTTACGTAAATTAAGAAAAGTGTAAGTGGGCTTGTTTAAATTCGGTCATAAAACGAGAAATTTCTGTCTTTCTAGGTTATACTTATATTACTTTATGTCCATATGTTACTTTACGTTAATTTTTACTCTTAAAAATAACGACTAAAACTTAGTTTTTAAACTTTCAGAAACGCCTTATTAAAAATTAAGGTAATTTAATTCTATTTTCGTATAAATCGACTTTTATTTTTCGTCGTAAAAAATAACATAAAGTAACATTAACATAAGGTAACGTAACATACCAAAACCCTGAAAAGTTATTTAAATTACGAAAAGTGTATGTGTGCTTGTTTAAATTCAGTCATAAAACGAGAAATTTCTATCTTTCTAGATTATATTATGTTACGTTATGACAATATGTTGCTTTACGTTAATTTTTACGATGAAAAATAACGATTAAAACTTAGTTTTTAAGGTTTTTGAAACACTTTATTAAAAATTAAGATAACTTAATTTTATTTTCATATAAATTAACTGTTATTTTTTGTCGTAAAAAAAACTATAAAGTAATATATTAACATAAGGTAACGTAACATAACATAATCCAGAAAAGTTACGTAAATTAAGAAAAGTATAAGTAGGCTTGTTTAAATTCGGTCATAAAACGAGAAATTTCTATCTTTCTAGATTATATTATGTTACGTTATGACAATATGTTACTTTATGTTAATTTTTACGGTGAAACATAACGACTAAAACTTAGTTTCTAAAGTTTCAGAAACGCTTTATTAAAAATTGAGGTAGGTAATTTAATTTTATTTTCGTATAAATCAACTTTTATTTTTCGTCGTAAAAAGTAACATAAAAGCATAAAAGTAACTTTTTAACATAAAATAACATAAGGTAACGTGATATAACATAACCCAGAAAAGTTATGTAAATTAAGAAAGTGTAAGTGGGCTTGTTTAAATTCGGTTATAAAACGAGAAATTTCTATTTTTCTAGGTTATATTAGATTACTTTATGTCAATATGTTACTTTATGTTAATTTTTACGATGAAAAATAACGACTAAAACTTAATTTTCAAAAGTTTCAGAAACGCTTTATTAAAAATTAAGATAATTTAATTTTATTTTCATACTAATTAACATTTATTGTTCGTCGTAAAAAATAACATAAAGTAACATATTAACGTAAGATAACGTAACATAACATAACCCAGAAAAGTTCTGTAAATTAAGAAAAGTGCAAGTTGGCTTGTCTAAATTCGGTTATGAAACGAGAACTTTCTATTTTTATAGGTTATGTTATGTTATGGTATGTTACGTTATGTTAATACGTTACTTTGTGTTAATTTTTACGTTGAAAAATAACGACTAAAACTTAGTATTTAAAGTTTCAGAAACGCCTCATTAAAATTAATGTAATTTAATTTATTTTTCATATAAATGAACTGTTATTTTTTGTCGAAAAATAACATAAAGTAACATATTAACAGAAGGTAACATAACATAACCTAGAAAAGTTACTTAAATTAAGAAAAGTACAAGATAGAAAGTTCTCGTTTGGTAATCGAATTTATACAATCCAGCTGAATAACTTCCTATAAAAAACAATAGCTTCCTATCATAAATTAACAAGTTGAGCGTCGCGACGCCGAGCGTTGATGTGATAAAATGTCGAGTTTAGTATCGTTTAATAGCTTTTTCGACCTCCTAAAACATTTTTCTTAAACTTATTTTTTAAAGTAAACCACTTTTAAACTACAGTCGAAAAACTAAATTAACAATTTTCAGTTTATTTGCGTTATCTTAGTAACCATTTTGAATTTTGATATTTTCTAAACGGATTCTTAAAGCTCATCAAAATATACAAGTTTTTGCTCAATAATCCAATGTCGTAACTCTTACCGATTCCGAGATGTAACCCTTTAAAAATCACCCTGTATGACACAGTTGTATGGAAATACAGTGTGTCTGAGTTGGGGAAAGTTTAAAAAGGTATCATTGTTTACCGTCGGCTTTGAAATCCAACAAATACAGTAGCTTCTAGTGGAACGTTTGATTAAAAGAAAACAAGGATGATCCTTTCGTGTGTAAAAATGAGCGAAACCTTAAGAAGGCTTAAGACAATGTTTATAATTTGTTTTTGTTTGTACATTTCAGCTGTCTTGGTTGCTTTTAAATCTAATTTATGTAGCAGATGTTTTGATTGAGTCAAAGGAAAAAGTAATTAAAAAAGACTACACTTGTATGGTAAAAACTTGGACATTATTATTTAACGTATGCCTTTAAATAACACTAGGTCTGAAGTTTATAGGCGTCCGCAATATTTGTATACTTATTTATATATGCAAACTACTAATTAGTTCTTCTTCTTCGTCTTCTTATTATGCATTTAATATATATTTTGAAAATATTTAAGTATATTGTTAATGAATTAACGGCATTGGGTTATTAATAAACTTATTATTTGTTCCTTTTTTTTAAACGTTTGTAAAAGTCGCGCTCACGCGGATAATTTATTTATAGGTACGACAATTAACATTTTTTAATAACTTATTTATAAAAATTGTTTCGCGGTGAGATTAAAAAACTTTTTTTTCTTTTGAGATGATATTTTGTCTTCTTGTACCTATAAACATAGCAAAACTAAGAAATATGTTAAATTAGAGGTGTACTAATAAAGTCGTTGTTTAGCGAGAAAACTGTCGGCTTCAATATAGTCCTTAAGGTTGATAATTGTAATTTATTGTACAGGTTTGCTAGATGGCTTTATCATTACTAAAATAAACGAACGGTGTTAAATTTAAAAATTTACCACTATATATAAATGTGTTTTAATATGAAATTCCATTCTGCATCTTCAGAAATGCTGAAACCTCTTAGAGTTTACCGAACTTTTAGAGCACTTTTACACACAACCGGAGTCAGCGCCGGTTACTCAGTCGTACGCAGTTTATTTCATGGTCTAGTTCGAGTTTTCCACCCAGTCAAAAAATACTAGTGGCTGAACCCAGTCCCGTCTCTCCCAAAATAAGCGTCTACTCATTACTGTAATAAGCAAATGTCGCTCGAGCACCAGACAACTCCACAGCAATAATAGAGAACAGAGATTGGGGATTCAATCATCTTACTGAGGTTACAGTGGCGTAAATAACGGGCCCGCAGGGCCCTCGTTGCGGTAGGGCCCCAGGTTAAAAAGGGCCATAGAAACATCGTTTAGTATGAAATTTTAATTTTAATTTTTTAGGTTTTTTAGTTTACCTTTTAGAGGATTTTCACACACAACCGGAGTCAGCGCCGGTTACTCAGTCGTGCGCGGTTTATTTCATGGTCGAGTTCGGGTTTTTCACCCAGTCAAAAAATACTAGTGGCTGAACCCAGTCCCGTCTCTCCCAAAATAAGCGTCTACTCATTACTGTAATAAGGAAATGTCGCACGAGCACCAGACAACTCCACAGCAACAATAGAGAACAGGGATTGGAGATTCAATCATCTTACTGAGGTTACAGTGGCGTAAATAACGGGTCCGCAGGGCCCTCGTTGCGGTTGGGCCCCAGGATTAAAAGGGCCATAGAAACATCGTTTAGTATGAAATTTTATTTTTAATTTTTAAGTTTTTTAGAGTTTACCGAGCTTTTAGAGAATTTTCACACACAACCGGAGTCAGCGCCGGTTACTCAGTCGTACGCAGTTTATTTCATGGTCTAGTTCGGGTTTTCCACCCAGTCAAAATATACTAGTGGCTGAACCCAGTCCCGTCTCTCCCAAAATAAGCGTCTACTCATTACTGTAATAAGTAAATGTCGGTCGAGCACCAGACAATTCCACAGCAACGAAAAATATAGAGAACAGGGATTAGGGATTCTATTATCTTACGGAGGTTACAGTGGCGTAAATAACGGTCCCACTTGACCCGCGTAGCGGGAGATTCTTGGGATAAAATGGTTACAGAAGCATCGTTTAGTATGAAATTTTAATTTTTCGAATTTTTTAGAGTTAACCGAACTTTTAGAGGATTTTCACACACAACCAGAGTTAGCTCCGGTTACTCAGTCGTTCGCGGTTTATTTCATGGTTCAGTTCGGGTTTTGCACCCGGACAAAAAATACTAGTGGCTGAGCCCAGTCCCGTCTCTCCCAAAATAAGCGTCTACTCATTACTGTAATAAGCAATGTCTCTAGAGCACCAGACAACTCCACAGCAACGGATAAAATAGTGAACAAAAATTGGGGATTCAATCATCTTACGGAGGTTACAATAGCGTAAATAACGGGTCCGCACGGCCCGCGTTGCCTGAGACCCCCAGCCTGGGGGCCCCAGGATAGAAAGAGTCACAGAAACATCGTTTGGATATTTGGAATGGGTAAGGGCCCCACTCTGGATTTTGCGGAAAGGCCCTAAACTCTTATTTACTCCACTGGGAGGTTACATCGTTAACGATTGAAAGAGTTGGAGGTTCGAACTAACCCATCCAGTATTATTTTGTTGCAGCATCTCTACAGCTGAAGCTGGGAAATTTCCAGTAGTCCATCGGGCCAGTCCAGCCCTGAGCATCTAAAATAGAGTACTATTAAAACAAAAAACTGTGGATTTTCGTTTTTCAACGTTTATGGTGACCAGTTCAGTTTACAGTCGCGCTATAGGCTGACACAAATTCCGACAAAGCTGAGGCCGTGTTCGTCTATTAATTAGCATAAAAGTTATATATTTATCTTCTACATTTTTAAAAAAAAAATACACTCTTGTAAATATAAGTTATGTTACTATACATTTAAACGATTCCTTGATCTCTTTATATGTATTATGGTTACGTTTATATATTATTTTTACCTTTACGATCTTGTCATCATGTCATTTTATATTTAAATTAAAAAATAAAGACTTTGAACGAAGAAGAAATGGGAAAAAAAATAAATGCAAAATTTTTATTTAAACATCGTTATTAAAATAACAACATAACATAAGGTGTTTAAATTTATACAATTTACTTTAAAGCGGTCTCTTTGATGTCAAGATCAAAAAGTATAAAATCAAATTTTATGAATTGGTACAAAGTATGTGTACGGTTGAATGATTTTTTTATTATTACAATTAAGATTGGAATTGCTTAAGAGATAAATAATTTTAAAATGATGAGAAAAATTATTTTTTTTTAATTTGTGGTGGTGATTGGTCTTCTAGCGGTGTTATAGGAATTTAACTTGTAAAATAATAGTTTGGTAATTTCCTACTTCCCAATTTATTTTAGAAAGAAAATCTTGAAATAATAGTTTTAGAGCATAAAATTCTGCATCTAAATCAATAAACAAAATTAATTTTGGTTGCTTTATAACGTCAGAAATTTAGTTTGAAAATTTCGAAAATTAGCAGAAATAGCGATTGCCACGAAATATTTCAAATAAAAATTCTCAAATGTTTTATGCTTTATGCTTTATCTGTCAAAATAATTTTGTTTTTTTTATTTAATTAATATTAAATTTATTTAATTAATAAATAATACTTTGAAAAAACAAACTTAAATAAGGCCGCATGAAACATTTTATTTTTTCTTCAAACGTAAAAATTAATTAAAACTAGTATTTCATGATAATCGCTAGTTCTAGTAATTTCCAAATTTTTTAAGTTTAATTTTGGCGTTAGAAAGCATACAAAATTAATTTTGATTATCGATTTGGATGCAGAATTTTATGCTCTACAACTTTTGTTTCCAAATTTTTTTTTAAATCATTTGGGGAGCAGAAAATTACCAAAGTATGGTTTTACATGTTTAATTTCTATGAGCGAAAAGTTCAAGCACCACTCTGTATACATTTATGTTTATTACCGCAGCCGTGCACTCTACTCCAACTCATTAATTTCTGAAATTGAATAACTTTCCCAAATAGAGCCCTGGCACATAACTATACGAGAGGGCCTGCCTAAAATTTTGCTAGACCACCCTTGTTTCCACCCTGATAAGATGACAATAATAGGCGAAAAATCAGATATTTACAGTGTTATCTGAATTTGACAAAAAATATTTCATCTTTAAAAAGTTACATATTATGTATTTGGCCCACCCAAAAAAATTTGTAGTCACAAAGTGCTCACCTGATTTTAGTAATCTAGTTACGTGCTTGTGTCTGGCAGAGCCACTCTTCCCGACGCTTAGGCCGAAGTCGAGGAGAGGCTCACTAATTCTGACTATGTCATGTCAGAATCCCTTGCTATGGTTAGTTTATTAAGATGTGATGTTTATTGACTTGGTAGTGCCTTTTTAAAGTCCCTGCTATGTTTGTATACGATCTAGAGATAGCTGCAGACAGTAGCCTCGTTCTTAGGACATACAACAGCTCCCAACAGCTAGAGCAGATCGATTGCTCATACTGTCTCTGTGGTACCTAGACGGAAAGAAAATATGAGCAATCGATCAGCTGTTCGCTGTTGACTGTTGGTATAGCTATTCTGTGTCCTGAGCGGGGACAGAATTTTACATTCTTACCTGCAGACGCAGGCTTTCACTGCTCTCTCTCTCTCTATATTCAACTGGTCTACCTCTTAAAACCTATTATCGACTAATTTTGTTTTTATGACCTATAGCAACTGCTGATTTTTCTAATTTCTTTGAAATCTATAAATTTTAAATTTTGTGCTTGGGCGTTAATTAGTCAGTCATTCAGAGTGCATTCATAGGCCGAGTGTCGCTGGTAAGCCTATGGTCTACACCTTGTTACACTAGCAGCTAGTGAAACGAGGTGTGAGCCCATCTTAAGTTGCGAGCTGCTCGTTAGCATACTCATTCCCATAAACTCATTGATGTCTTTTTGAGCCATTGAAGTTTAACAATATTTTGGTCGATATCTCGTTCAATGTCTCCATAAATTCAAGTAACATATCAGAAGTAAAACAATGGTCATTTAAAGTAATATCAACAGTTCATCTCAGGGTCGTAGCCAGAGTGTGTTATCAAGACAGGCTCAAAAATTTTCAAGGGAGGCTGAAAGCTAAAATCAGGGTTTTTACTCTTTTGGGTTTGTATAAATCTGTTGACCACTTCCATCCTTCTGAAGATGGAAGTTTTTTGCCCAAAGTTTGCAAAAATTTGACTTTCTCTAAGTCAGTTTTTTTATTTTGGCACCAATGGATTAGGAACTTATCGTTTTATTATTATTTCGAAATCTTTAGCAACATCTGGCTAGAACAGGCTTAAAACTTTCCAGGATAGGCTCGAGCCTGCCCTGGTGTACCCTGACTACGGCTCTAGTTCTGATGCATGATCCGCTATTTTATTTTAATGCATCCTGGCTTCGCTTTACGTACTGCCATGATTACAAACGACAAATAAAGTTATTCTCGAGAATAAAATTTATATTTTTTAGACATGGCAACGTAGCAACGTTACAATGTTAAAGTCTGACGTTTGAATATAAACAACTGAAACAACCCAACAAAAACTTAACCTCAAATTCTAATATTTGTATTTAAACGCCAAACTTTGACATTGTAACGTGTTGCTACGTTGCCACTTGCCATGTCTAAAAATATAAATTTTATTCTCTAGATAGAATAACGTTATTTGTCGTTTGTAATTACAGCCGTTAGTGAATAGAATTAATTTAGTCTCTAATGATGGATTGAACTAAAGCGATGGACTGACTAACCAACAGTTTTAGTTTTTGCACGTCCTGTAAGTTCTGAGAGTGACCAGACTATAGCTCAGGGCCGATTGTACAATAACAACTTAAGTTAGAGTTTAACAAAACTTTAGTTTTACTATAGTAAACTACGATTAAATCTGATCATAAAACACAAATTTGTTATTTTTCTCAGTTGATTTGACTGAAAATTGAACTCCGGTTCATATTTAAACCGCTATTAAGCCTCAATTGTACAATTGGCCTTCAGAAGCCTATGTAAATGCGAATGCATTGCCTATCAATATTCAACGAATCAACCGTTCCTCCGTAGTTGATCTACTACCCTACATATTTTAAGGACTCCCTATATTTCGTGCACATTAAACTTTTAAGTCAACAAAAGTCAATATTTCTAAAACTTTTTAATTGTAGGTTATTATTAAAATTTGTCTTCCACACAAATGACAATTTCTCATGACTGCGAGGAAAAAAATAGTAAATTGATACCAAATATTGTTTCTGTTATTAAAACAAGTTAAAAAAAAAGTTTAAACGTCACGTAATATTATGATATCGTGTATTTAAAATATTTATACAAATATCGTTTTACTCCAACTTCAATTGTAGGTAATATTTATTGAATTTGTAGATGCGTCGTATTTTGCGGTCAAAGAACAGTAATCAGCTATTGAAATATTTAGTATTAAATGAGGGATTTCGTTTTACACCTGTTTAACTCCCACGATCTTTAAACATGGCCAAACAACTCTAACCAATACTTATGAAAACAACCAGTTAGGGGGTATATTAGTATCTCGTGCAAATACAAATATTTCAATAAAAATCCTTTATAAAACAATTGTACAGTTCACATAGATCCTCTAATAAGCTTTAGAAATTTTAATTTTTTGTACCTCTTGAATTTACGATCAAATATGGTTTGCACGATTGGTATTATTAGATAAAGTGAATAATTAGGACAACCTCATTTTCTTATTAAATATTTTAGATATCTAGATCGATAACAAATAATTGCAATTGGATTATTAAACAGTTGAAACAGTTTTTCACTCTTTGTTCGGTTGAGAAATTATTCCAACACTTTGACTTTGAAAGTGATCAGATGGAGGTCAGGAGACTTCTCCAAACAGAGTACTTCCTCTAGATTTTGGCAATTCACCTCTCAGCTATCGCTTTGCCTAACATTTTCTAGTCAATTTGAAGAGAAGAGATAGAGAAAATGGCTGCATTAATGAAAATGAAATTTGTAATAGAAGATCATGAAAGAAGCTAAAGAAGGTATTTATCCAGAAATGGAGCGGTTAAAACGTCTTTGAAAGTGATCAGATGGAGGTCAGGAAACTTCTCCAAATAGAGTACTTCTTTCAGTTTTTAGCAATTCACCTCTCAGCTATCGTTTTGCCTAACATTCTCCAGTCAATTTGAAGAGAAGGGATAGAGATGACTGGATTAAGACAAATGAAAATGAGACTGGCAATTGAATATCTTGAAAGAAGCTAAAAATTATACTAAAAAATTAAGTTGACTATTAAATCAAAAACCCCAAATTTTCGTGCCTCTTGTTTCTTTTGTCTAAAGTTAGTGGAGCAAAATGCTAAAAACTAGCTAAAACTATCTCAGCCTTCGATGAAGAACATATTTCGGTTAAAAATTATTTTGTGGAGGTCCTAGGCAAATCAATGGACCTGACATATGTTTCATTGTGGGTAGCTCAAATTACATTACAATATAATTTTTAAAATTTTGACTTTGACATCCCTCTCAGGTAACTCTCCTTCCCCTCTTATCAATTAAAAATTAATTGTTAACTTAGCTAATGCTAGTGCTCGATGTGCCAACTGGATTTTATTGTTCAGTGCCACTCAAATAGCTGATCCCCAGAGATGGGCCAGAATACTACCACTTCGATTTTTATGTTATCATAGTCGATTACAATTAAAAAAAGAAAAGTTTCTCAAAACTTCTATTTAATATTCTTAGAGTCGTTATCAGTAAAAGATTTGCAATTTAAAAAATACCTAGAAGTGTAGGAAAAATTCTCTACTTTGAGGACTTACCTTCTTTGCTGAAGATCCTGTCTTGATGGCAAAATTATGCTCCACTCATCTGAAACGAAACGAAAAATTGTTAATTATAAATTAGTTGATGCTTAAAATACAAAGCTTTGTTACATACCTCGTTTAAAACGTTTTAAATGTAACAAAATCGAACAAAATTCCTATATTATTCTTAATCAAATTCACGTCAAATTCACATAATTAAAATTAAAAATACTTGGATTTTTACACTAATAATTAAATCTTAAACAAGCACGCATGAACCGACACATTTTCTCTATAAATTGCAAATTTCGACTGATATGCACGTCGCTATAGAAACCGCGGACTGCAGGTGTGAAGATAAACTTACAATTTAATTCCAATAGCAACAATTTCGTTAAAACTACGATAAAGTGTCAAATTATCAATTGGCATAACTCGAGGCTTAACAAAATTTTATTGCGCCTTTTAATTAATAATTTACCAATTTATCTTTGTGTTTTTCTAAAAATTTTTCTTGGGCGATTTGGCTATGAATTGTTAAAATTTAGTTTTTAACCATAAAAACTGTTTACTGCAGCTAAAGTTAATTAAACAAAAAAATAAATATGGGAGAAAATGACAGCTAGCGGGTGTCCTTTTGAGGCGGAGTCCCTTTTAAAAAAAAAACCTTTTCCAAATTATGATGTCAATTATCATTTATTTCCTACATAGGAAACCTGTTACAGCCCTGACACTTAGGCCAAAAAGACCCTTATTGTTAGTCTGAGGGCTTATAGATCCAACCTTAGTCCCGTTTTCTCAAAGAAGGTTACGACGTTAGGGCAGTATTACATGAACTAACTATTTAGTAACTGTTAGTTACTAACTTGGTTACTAAATGAACTCAAGGAGCAAAAACACGGGAATCTAAGCTTTAACGTCAACGTCAAAATGGGCGGATAAATTTTGACGTTGACGTTAAAGCTTAGATTCCCGTGTATTTGCTCCTTGAGTTCATTTAGTAACCAAGTTAGTAACTAACAGTTACTAAATAGTTAGTTCATGTAATTCGGCCCTTACGAGCATACTAGCCTACAGGGGTCATTCTTTGTATGTGTGCTGGTTCTGAGTAGGCCGCATGCACTGTTTTAAGTCTCAATACCGCAAAAGCAGGACACTGGCATAAAATATGTTGGACGAATTCATCTTCCACCTCATAGCCTCAACATCTAGGATCTAGAGTCATTACACATTCCCATAGTGTGTAGGTTTTTATTTAGGGAGCAGCGCTGTTGGTAAATCTGTCACTGTCCTCAGTTGAAGCCTTTTTAGCTTTAGCAGTGTTTTTGCCTTCTCAGAGCAAGGTTCTTTAATAAAGAGCTTCGCATGCCTGTAGGGCTTCACCCAAGTCTAACAAATTGCAAAAATTTTGCATTCCCGCCTCGCAAAAAATGCGAGATGCGAGGCGAGAAATGCTCATTTTTCGCGACAAGTCTCTCAAGTTAAGCTATAGAGGCGACGCAAGTTTCGCGACATTTTGAGAATCTTGCATTCTCGTTTGACAAACGAATGCGAGATGCAAGGCGAGAAATGCTAATTTTTCGCGACAAGTCTCTCAAGTAAAGCTATAGGGGCGTCACGCAAGTTTCGCGACATTTTGAGAATCTTGCATTCTTGTTTCACGATAAAATGCGAGGTGCAAGGTGAGAAATGGTCATTGTTCGCGACAAGTCTCTCGAGACAAGCTATAGGGGCGTCACGCAAGTTACGCGAAATTGCGAGAATCTTGCATTCTTGTTTCACAATAAAATGCGAGATGCAAGGCTAGAAATGCTCATTTTTCGGCAGAAGTCTCTCAAGTGAAGCTATAGGGGCGTCACCCAAGTTTCGAGACATTTTGAGAATCTTGCATTCTTGTTTCACAATCTAATGCGAGATGCAAGGCGAGAAACCCTCATTTTTCGGCAGAAGTCTCTCAAGTAAAGCTATAGGGGCCTCACGCAAGTTTTACGAAATTGCGAGGATCTTGCATTCTTGTTTCACAATAAAATGTGAGATGCAAGGCGAGAAACGCTCATTTTTCGCGAGAAGTCTCTCAAGTGAAGCTATAGGGGCGTCACGCAAGTTTCGCGAAATTGCGAGAATCTTGCATTCTTGTTTCACATAAAAATGGGAGATGCAAGGCGAAAAACGTTCATATTTCGCGAGAAGTCTCTCAAGTGAAGCTATAGGGGCGTTACGCAAGTTTTGCGAAATTGCGAGGATCTTGCATTCTTGTTTCACAATAAAATGTGAGATGCAAGGCGAGAAACGCTCATTTTTCGCGAGAAGTCTCTCAAGTGAAGCTATAGGGGCGTCACGCAAGTTTCGCGAAATTGCGAGAATCTTGCATTCTTGTTTCACATAAAAATGGGAGATGCAAGGCGAAAAACGCTCATATTTCGCGAGAAGTCTCTCAAGTGAAGCTATAGGGGCGTCACGCAAGTTTCGCGAAATTGCGAGAATCTTGCATTCTTGTTTCACATAAAAATGGGAGATGCAAGGCGAAAAACGCTCATATTTCGCGAGAAGTCTCTCAAGTGAAGCTATAGGGGCGTCACGCAAGTTTCGCGAAATTGCGAGAATCTTGCATTCTTGTTTCACATAAAAATGGGAGATGCAAGGCGAAAAACGCTCATATTTCGCGAGAAGTCTCTCAAGTGAAGCTATAGGGGCGTCACGCAAGTTTCACGAAATTGCGAGAATCTTGCATTCTTGTTTCACATAAAAATGGGAGATGCAAGGCGAGAAACGCTCATATTTCGCGAGAAGTCTCTCAAGTGAAGCTATAGGGGCGTCACGCAAGTTTCGCGAAATTGCGAGAATCTTGCATTCTTGTTTCACATAAAAATGGGAGATGCAAGGCGAAAAACGCTCATATTTCGCGAGAAGTCTCTCAAGTGAAGCTATAGGGGCGTCACGCAAGTTTCGCGAAATTGCGAGAATCTTGCATTCTTGTTTCACATAAAAATGGGAGATGCAAGGCGAAAAACGCTCATATTTCGCGAGAAGTCTCTCAAGTGAAGCTATAGGGGCGTCACGCAAGTTTCGCGAAATTGCGAGAATCGTGGATTCTCGTTTCACAAAAAAATGCGAGATGCAAGGAGAGAAACGCTCATTTTTCGCGAGAAGTCTCTCAAGTGAAGCTATAGGAGCGTCACGCAAGTTGCGCGACATTTTGAGAATCTTGCATTCTTGTTTCACAAAAAAATGCGAGATATAAGGAGAGAAACGCTCATTTTTCGCGAGAAGTCACGCAAGTTTCGCGAAATTGCGAGAATCTTGCATTCTCGTTTCGCAAAAATTGCGAGAATCTTCGCAAGTGAAGCCCTACATCTACATGCCTGAGATTTTGATTTTTTCAATTGCCTTTTGTGTTGCCTGGAGATTCATTTGCCAAGGTCTTCGTTTCATGAAGCTATAGAGGATTCCAAAAACTGGTTCCGGTCCGTAGAAAAGAATCAAAGTACGGCTCACTGCTAGCTCATCCGCTATCTCGTTTCTCTGTATGCCAGAGTGGCTTAGAACCTAATGCAATGGCACATATGTATCGTTACGTTCTGTAAGGTCTGCCAGCATTCCTAAACGAGTTTATAGAGATTTTCACAGATAATACGGGCTTTAAATGAAGAGTAAAGACTTCAATGGCAGATCCAGACCAGGGTTTGTTGAAGGTACAATCAGGGCTGGACTGGGAAAACATAGTACCGGGAAATCTGATAGTCCAGGTTTATATTTTTGGTTATTTCAATTTATGTAAATTTTTTGAATATATTTTTTTCATTGTCACATCACCGTCCACCTGAAAATTCCCGCTAACCCTGGGAACAATCCATAAGAGACTACTTAGAGCGCCGTGTGCTACAGTAAGGTTTCACCTTGACTGGTTCTAGCTCCTAAGACCTAGAAGAAATAGTTTCCACAGTTTAAAGAGAGGCAGCACCAGCACCATAACTAAGCATAACTAAGAGTTTGGGGGCATTCCACAAAGTCCAGAGTGGGGCCCCTATAGTCATTTCCATTAATAATCATTTTCTTTAACCAGAATTCGATTTTATAACGAAATTTCATACTAAACGACGTTTCTGTAGCCCGTTTTATCTTGGGGCTCTCCGGGCCCGTTATTTACGCCACTACAGTACAGTACAGTACAATAAGAGTCAAGCGAACTATCATTTTACCTTTCTAAATGCTTTTATTAGAAATAGCTTATATGAGAAGAGATAAAACCAGTAGTTGTAAATTTGTTTCTAAAACTATGTTTCAAACTCATTAAGAATTTTAATTATTGCAGAAGACTTCAAACGCGGGGGTGTGTCTCGGGTTTTCTGTAAGAACCGTATAAAATTCAAAAACCAGTATAAAAATAAAAAAATTTGTCTTGTAAGTAAGTAATCAAACTGAAAGGTTTTTATTTTGAAAAATAAAAAAGAGAGATTGCTAGTAATAATAAATTTAAACAAAATTAAAATTGGATTATAAATATTCGCATTTTGTGTTGGTGTACAAATTAGGTCTATAAAGTTTAAATTTTATTGTAAACGTATGATATAGGTATGGAATCTTGTATCGTGTTTGAACAAATTAATGTGATGTTAACACGTCTTTATATCACACCCGCCCGTGGTTACATTTATACCCCCTTAGGAGAACGTCAGCAGGTCTAAAATTTACTGTAATTTACCTTTAATTAAGGTTCAACATCATTATTAAACAACTTTTAATAAATTTTACTTTTTTTAACAACAATTTTACCAAAAATAATTATTTTATTTGCATACGAAAATTTATAAAGTGAGTCGTTTGCATTTCGTTTTTGAATTTACAAGAATAATTTTTAAATTTTATTACTTTTGTTTGGGCACCACTGCAAATAAATGATTAACATGTCAAAATCATGCCGAGCTCTTATGAGTATTTTCAAAATAAAGTATACGACCTTTTGAATATTTCTCTTATTTTGAATATTATTAATGCATTACCACAATCGTTGCTATTTCATTAAATTTAAAAAAGAACATTTTAACGCTTTATTGATGAGGCATTTCAAAAAATTTTATTTAATTATAACAACATGGAAATATTTGCAAATTAAATTAACATTCTAGAATATAATTTAATTAATAAAAATTTTATCTTCTAATCTGCATAGTTGCCAAATTTACAATTTTTATAAAATACCTAATATTAGGAGAAATTTTTACTGGAACATTCTTTATATTATTTGAATTGGGTCTGAACTAAATTCTACTGGATGATCTTTTGGTCTTGCCTGATGAAGTAATTTTCAACTGCCTTCGAAGCGGTGACGTTATGTAGAAGAGGAACTAAGTCCTAATCTTTAGGCTTTAGACTTGAGCAATCTCCTCAGGCTCATCACATCAACAGTTCTTCAGAATTATATTATATTTTGTATATTATCGGGACAGAAGATCCTAAATAGATATTCTCTTTTGGACTTTAGAGCTGAATAGTGGCTGAACGTGATCAACTGTGTCATTTTCTAAGCTACACTTTTCACCCCTTTTATCAAGAGTTATCTACCAGTTTTGAATATTGACGTGAAGGGCATATTGTCGTGTCTGTTACAGTATCGTCGAGCTAGAAGTTCCCAATCACATCACAAATCCTGTTCTGGATTTTAGAGCTCGATTTATAGTGGCAGAACACTTCTTCAGCTGTCTCATTTTCTAAGTTGCAGCAACTACCTCTTATATCTCGGGTTATCTACCAATTTAGATGTCTAGAGTGTGGACAGGAGTTTTGTGTTGATTGTGTGTTGATTTTAGAGCCACAATTTCCCCATAAAAATCCTGGTCTGGACTTTAGAGCGCTATATAGTGGAAGAATACTTGTTCAACTATCTCATTCTCTAAGTTGAAACATCTACTCCTTATATCTCGAGTTACCTACCAGCTTAAACTGTAGACGATAAGCGTGGTTTGTATTGTCGTATTTTCGAGTCATAATTTCCCCATCAGAAATCCTGTTCTGGACTTTTGAGCTCCGTATAGTGGCAGAATACTTGTTCAGCTGTCTCATTTTCTAAGTTGCAGCAACTACCCTTTATATCTCGGGTTACCTACCAGCTTAGAATTCAGACGATAAGGGTGGTGTTTATTGTCGTATTCTCGTTACAATTTCTCCATCAGAAATCCTGTTCTGGACTTTTGAGCTCCGTATAGTGGCAGAATACTTGTTCAGCTGTTTCATTTTCTAAGTTGCAGCAACTACCCTTTATATCTCGGGTTACCTACCAGCTTAGAATTTAGACGATAAGGGTGGTGTTTATTGTCGTATTCTCGTTACAATTTCCCCATCAGAAATCCTGTTCTGGACTTTTGAGCTCCGTATAGTGGCAGAATACTTGTACAGCTGTCTGATTTCCTAAGTTGCAGCAACTACCTCTTGTATCTCGAGTTACCTACTAGCTTAAACTGTAGACGATAAGGGTGGTGTTTATTGTTTTATTCTCGAGTCACAATTTTCCCGTCGGAAATCCTGTTCTGGACTTTGGAGCTCCATATAGTGGCAGAATACTTGTTCAACTATCTCATTCTCTAAGTTGAAACATCTACTCCTTATATCTCGAGTTACCTACCAGCTTAAACTGTAGACGATAAGCGTGGTTTGTATTGTCGTATTTTCGAGTCATAATTTCCCCATCAGAAATCCTGTTCTGGACTTTTGAGCTCCGTATAGTGGCAGAATACTTGTTCAGCTGTCTCATTTTCTAAGTTGCAGCAACTACCCTTTATATCTCGGGTTACCTACCAGCTTAGAATTCAGACGATAAGGGTGGTGTTTATTGTCGTATTCTCGTTACAATTTCTCCATCAGAAATCCTGTTCTGGACTTTTGAGCTCCGTATAGTGGCAGAATACTTGTTCAGCTGTTTCATTTTCTAAGTTGCAGCAACTACCCTTTATATCTCGGGTTACCTACCAGCTTAGAATTTAGACGATAAGGGTGGTGTTTATTGTCGTATTCTCGTTACAATTTCCCCATCAGAAATCCTGTTCTGGACTTTTGAGCTCCGTATAGTGGCAGAATACTTGTACAGCTGTCTGATTTCCTAAGTTGCAGCAACTACCTCTTGTATCTCGAGTTACCTACTAGCTTAAACTGTAGACGATAAGGGTGGTGTTTATTGTTTTATTCTCGAGTCACAATTTTCCCGTCGGAAATCCTGTTCTGGACTTTGGAGCTCCATATAGTGGCAGAATACTTGTTCAGCTCTCTCATTTTCTAAGTTACAGCAACTATCCTTTATATCTCGGGTTACCTACTAGCTTAGACTTTAGACGATAAGGGTGGTGTTTATTGTCGTATTCTCGTTACAATTTCCCCATCAGAAATCCTGTTCTGAACTTTAAAACTCTATATAGTGGCAGAATACTTGTACAGCTCTCATTTCCTAAGTTGCAGCAACTACCCTTTATATCTCGCTGTATCTACCAGCTTAGACTGTAGACCATAAAGATAGTGTTTAATGTCGTATTCTCGAGTCACAATTTCTCCATCAGAAATCCTGTTCTGGACTTTTGAGCTCCGTATAGTGGCAGAATACTTGTACAGCTGTCTCATTTCCTAAGTTGCAGCAACTACCTCTTACTGTAGACGATAAGGGTGGTGTTTATTGTTTTATTCTCGAGTCACAATTTTCCCGTCGGAAATCCTGTTCTGGACTTTGGAGCTCCATATAATGGCAGAATACTTGTTCAGCTCTCTCATTTTCTAAGTTACAGCAACTATCCTTTATATCTCGGGTTACCTACTAGCTTAGACTTTAGACGATAAGGGTGGTGTTTATTGTCGTATTCTCGTCACAATTTCTCTATCAGGAATTCTGTTCTGGACTTTGGAGCTCCATATAGTGGCAGAATACTTGTTCAGCTGTTTCATTTTCTTAGTTGCAGTAACTACACCCTATATTTCGAGTTATCTACCAGCTTAGACAGTAAACAGAAAGGATGCTGTTTATTGTCGTATTGTCGAGCAAGAAGTTCCCCAAAACAGACCGTGTTCTTGACTTTAGAGCTGGATAGTAGCAGAGCATGTGCAGCTGCGTCATTTTCTAAGGTACATCCACGGCCCTTATCTATCTTTGTTCTATATTTATTCTAATTTGTATGTAGACAGGCAGGGTAGTGTTTATTCTAGAATTCGAGCCAAAAATTCGCCATAACAGATCCTGTTTTAGTTTTTAGAGCTGGATAGTGGCAGAGCGTGTGTTCAGCTGTGCCATTTTCTTGGCTATAATAACGACACTTCCCTATCTCAAGATATGTCTTCCAGTTTAGACTGTAGAGGAGACGAGAAGAGTGATATGTTGATTGTACTATTGTAGAGCCAGAAGATCCTCAAAACAGATCCTGTTCTGGACTTTAAAGCTGGATAGTGGCAGAATATGTGATCTGCTGTGTGATTATCTAACCTACGGTCACGACCCTCTTCTATCTCTAGGACTGTCTTCCAGTTAAGACTGTAGACATCAGAGAGCATGTGGTGTTTATTCTTGTATTATTTACTCAGAATTTTAGAAGCTTTCTCATTTTCTAAGTAACAGCCGTACCTCCTGTATCTCGGATTATCTACCAGTTTATAGTGTAGACAGGAAGGCTTATACTTATTATAGTATTGACGAATTAAAAGTTCTCCATCACAAATCCTGTTCTGGACTTTAGGGATCGATAGAGTGACAGAACACTTCGTCACCTGTTTCATTGTCTAAGCAAAGACCACAACTATCTGTCTCGGAATATCTACCAGTTTAGAGTGTAGACGGGAAGGGGTGTACTTATTGTAGTATTGTCGAGTCAAAAGTTCTCCATCACAAATCTTGTTCTAGACTTTCGAGCTCGATCTGGTAACAGAGAACTTATTCAGAGCTTTCTTATTTTCTAAGTAACAGCTACTACCTCTTGTATTTCGGATTATCTATCAGTTTATAGTGTAGACGGAAAGGCTTATATTTATTATGGTATTGTCGAGTTATAAGTTTTCCATCACAAACCCTGTTCTGGACTTTAGGGCTTGATAAAGTGGCAGAACACTTCGTCATCTGTTTCATTGTCTAAGCAACGACCACTACCGCCTATATCTCGGGTTATCTACTAGTTTGGATGTTTATAGTGTAGACGGGAAAGGTTGTGTTTATTGTGGTATTCTCGAGCAACAATTTCCCATCAGAAATCCTGTTCTGAATTTTAGAGCTGTACCTAGTGGCAGAACACTTATTCAGAGCTTTTACATTTTCAAAGCAACGACCACTACCTCCTGTATCTCGGATTATCTACCAGTTTAGAGTGTAGACGGGAAGGCTTATACTGTAGTATTATCCAGTCAGAAATTTTTCAGCACAAATCCGGTTCTGGACTTTAAAGCTGAATAGTGGCAGAGTATTTGATCCGCTGTGTGATTTTCTAACCTGCGGTCACGAGTCACGACCCTCTTCTGTCTGGGACTGTCTTCCAGTTAAAACTGTTGACATCAGAGAGCATGTGGTGTTTATTTTTGTATTATTAAAAGTCAGAATTTCAAACATCAAACAATTATGATAGGTGCTCAGTTATTTACCGTCTACTCTACATTTTACGATACTAAAAATTTTAGATTTTTTTAAAAATAAATAAGCTGAAATTTCAAATATCTCTGAGGATATTAAAGTATAGAAATTTCGTATTTCTATGTCGCAATCCTCCTTAAGGTAGTAGAGAGGTAATTAGAATTGTTAACTAAAATTTTATCTCTTTGTATAACTATTAAAAGATGCAGGTACATACATAATTACATTTTCAATTATCTTTTATAATCCTCTTATAATAAATTTAAATAAAACCCATTTATTGGTAGTTTAAAGGATGTAACTGTTTTAAACCACGCCTGATAATTTAAATAAGTTATGCTGCACTTTATTTATTTTAACTTGTTCTTAATAAATTTCAACTTTTTAACTTTTTTTATTAATCGTTTAATTAAAGAACAGAGACATTTAGTATAAATTGTTAAGTGGGTTGCACTTGAATGTTGATGGTTTGACGTTCCATTTTCAACTCATGTCATATGATAGCCAATTCAATATTTCAATTTTTATAAAATATAAAACACATCTTTTGGATCTTGAAGTTAAATCTAAAAATAAGGCCCTAACAGACTATACAATTAGGCTCACAAAGCCGACACAGTGCTCGAATACGGAAAACTATAATGCTCGGTTGCATAAAAGAGAATTACATTTTAATTCGAGAATTAGAATGCTAAATTCACAATTCACGTAAGGCGATTCTGTCCAAATATAACCTATAAAAACCTAAAACAATTGAACACACTTGAGAGCAAAATTGTGTTGTAGATCGTTATACTGTTGAAGTATAAATAATTGCACATCAGTGCAAAACAATTAAACTTAAACAAACGAATAAAAATGAAACAAAAAGCTCCTTTTCAAAGAATTTTTAACAAATTGTCTTATAGCGTATAATTTAGTTGTCAGTAAATGATGTAGTAGTTGTCAGGCGATGACGATATATATTCCATGTAACCGGAAGAACTTCCATACTTGTTAGTTTTGCTTTTTGGTTTCCTATTAATCTAATTTACATGTATCGCGGCCATCATGCTGTCATTTATATTACACTATAGAGTAGTAGTATTTCTCTTCTTAAATATACAAGTCAAGACTTCCCTTTTATATGCCACCTTTATATTAATATTAAATATGGTTACACACACCTGGAATATAATGGGTTCCATTTTAAAAACTCGTTCTTTTATTGTTAATAGATAACCTTCTATACAATTACATTTTTGTTTTGTAATGTTAATTAAATTACACCTGTTTGATATCTTTTTTAAATACATTAAGTTGTTAAATTTGACATGTGTATAACAAAATGGGCATTTTGTACAAAAGCGTCTTTAATTTAGTACCTACAAGTTAAAAGACTATTTATAATCTGTTGTTTTGGAGTCTTCGTCAAACTCTTTATCTGTAAATACTATAGCAAATTTCGGTCTTACAATATTTCCAGTAATGGCAATGTCCAAACTAAACCGACAACAATCAACCTAGGGTTGTAAGAGTATGGCCACAACGACGTGCTGACTTCTAAGCTTGAGCTAAGCTACCTATTACTCTTTAGCTAAGACTTTAATAAATTTTGTTCTGGACTTTAGAGCTCGATATAGTGGCAGAACACTATGACCACTCAAATGATTCATTTCCTAAGATACATCCACTACCCCTTATCTAGGGTTATCTAGCAGTTTAAGTTGTGTTAATTGCAGTATTGTCGAGCTAGAAGTTCACAATCACAAATCGTGTTCTCGACTCTAGAGCTCGATATAGTGGCAAAACACTGATTTAGAGCTATCTCATTTTCTAAGCAACAGCCAGTACCCCCTGTATCTCGGATTATCATTATCTACCAGTTTAGAGTGTAGACGGAAAGGCTTATACATTATACTTATTGTAGTATTGTCGATACAGAAATTTTCCATAATAAATCCTGTTCTGGACCCTCTATGCTCGATATAGTGGCAGAACACTGATTTAGAGCTTTCTCTTTTTCTAAGGAACAGCCAGTATCCCCTGTTTCTCAGATTATCATTATCTACCAGTTTAGAGTGTAGACGGGAAGGCTTATACATTATACTTATTGCAGTATTGTCGATACAGCAATTTTCCATAATAAATCCTGTTCTGGACCCTCTAGGTCTCGATATAGTGGCAGAACACTGATTTAGAGCTTTCTCATTTTCTAAGCAACAGCCAGTACCCCCTGTATCTCGGATTATCATTATCTACCAGTTTAGAGTGTAGACGGAAAGGCTTAAACATTATACTTATTGTAGTATTGTCGATACAGAAATTTTCCATAATAAATCCTGTTCTGGACACTCTAGGGCTCGATATAGTGGCGGAACACTGATTTAGAGCTTTCTCATTTTCTAAGCAACAGCCAGTACCCCCTGTTTCTCGGATTATGATTATCTACCAGTTTAGAGTGTAGACGGGAAGGCTTATACATTATACTTATTGTAGTATTGTCGATACAGAAATTTTCAGTAATAAATCCTGTTCTGGACCCTCTAGGGCTCGATACAGTGTCAGAACACTGATTTAGAGCTTTCTCATTTTCTAAGCAACAGCCAGTATCCCCTGTTTCTCGGATTATCATTATCTACCAGTTTAGAGTGTAGACGGGAAGGCTTATACATTATACTTATTGTAGTATTGTCGATACAGCAATTTTCCATAATAAATCCTGTTCTGGACCCTCTAAGGCTCGATATAGTGGCAGAACACTGATTTAGAGCTTTCTCATTTTCTAAGCAACAGCCAGTACCCCCTGTTTCTCGGATTATTATTATCTACCAGTTTAGAGTGTAGACGGGAAGGCTTATACATTATATTTATTGCAGTATTGTCGATACAGCAATTTTCCATAATAAATCCTGTTCTGGACCCTCTAGGTCTCGATATAGTGGCAGAACACTGATTTAGAGCTGTCTCATTTTCTAAGCAACAGCCAGTACCCCCTGTATCTCGGATTAACATTATCTACCAGTTTAGAGTGTAGACGGAAAGGCTTATACATTATACTTATTGTAGTATTGTCGATACAGAAATTTTCCATAATAAATCCTGTTCTGGACACTCTAGGGCTCGATATAGTGGCGGAACACTGATTTAGAGCTTTCTCATTTTCTAAGCAACAGCCAGTACCCCCTGTTTCTCGGATTATCATTATCTACCAGTTTAGAGTGTAGACGGGAAGGCTTATACATTATACTTATTGTAGTATTGTCGATACAGAAATTTTCAGTAATAAATCCTGTTCTGGACCCTCTAGGGCTCGATACAGTGTCAGAACACTGATTTAGAGCTTTCTCATTTTCTAAGCAACAGCCAGTATCCCCTGTTTCTCGGATTATCATTATCTACCAGTTTAGAGTGTAGACGGGAAGGCTTATACATTATACTTATTGTAGTATTGTCGATACAGCAATTTTCCATAATAAATCCTGTTCTGGACCCTCTAAGGCTCGATATAGTGGCAGAACACTGATTTAGAGCTTTCTCATTTTCTAAGCAACAGCCAGTACCCCCTGTTTCTCGGATTATTATTATCTACCAGTTTAGAGTGTAGACGGGAAGGCTTATACATTATATTTATTGCAGTATTGTCGATACAGCAATTTTCCATAATAAATCCTGTTCTGGACCCTCTAGGTCTCGATATAGTGGCAGAACACTGATTTAGAGCTGTCTCATTTTCTAAGCAACAGCCAGTACCCCCTGTATCTCGGATTAACATTATCTACCAGTTTAGAGTGTAGACGGAAAGGCTTATACATTATACTTATTGTAGTATTGTCGATACAGAAATTTTCCATAATAAATCCTGTTCTGGACACTCTAGGGCTCGATATAGTGGCGGAACACTGATTTAGAGCTTTCTCATTTTCTAAGCAACAGCCAGTACCCCCTGTTTCTCGGATTATCATTATCTACCAGTTTAGAGTGTAGACGGGAAGGCTTATACATTATACTTATTGTAGTATTGTCGATACAGAAATTTTCAGTAATAAATCCTGTTCTGGACCCTCTAGGGCTCGATATAGTGTCAGAACACTGATTTAGAGCTTTCTCATTTTCTAAGCAACAGCCAGTATCCCCTGTTTCTCGGATTATCATTATCTACCAGTTTAGAGTGTAGACGGGAAGGCTTATACATTATACTTATTGTAGTATTGTCGATACAGCAATTTTCCATAATAAATCCTGTTCTGGACCCTCTAAGGCTCGATATAGTGGCAGAACAATGATTTAGAGCTTTCTCATTTTCTAAGCAACAGCCAGTACCCCCTGTTTCTCGGATTATTATTATCTACCAGTTTAGAGTGTAGACGGGAAGGCTTATACATTATACTTATTGTAGTATTGTCGATACAGAAATTTTCCATAATAAATCCTGTTCTGGACTCGATATAGTGGCAGAATACTTCTTCAGCTGTTTCATTTTTTAAGCAAAGTACACTACCGCCTAATCTCGGGTTATCTACCAGTTTAGATGTTTAGAGTGTAGATGGGAAGAGTTGTGTTTATTGTGGTATTCACGAGCCACAATTTACCCTTCAAAAATCCTGTTCTGGACTTTAGAGCTCGATCTGGTGGCAGAACACTTATTCAGCTGTTTAATTTTCTAAGCCTCTCTCTAACCTATCTCGGGTTGTCGGGACATTCACCAGTTTAGATGTTAAGAACGTAGACGGAGAAGGTTGTGGCATTCTAAAGGCATAATTTTCCATAATAAATCCTGTTCTGGACTTTAGAGCTTAATATAGTGGATAAGTTTGACAAAAAACGTGAGGTAACGATTTTTCCATACATTAACAATTCTTGCGGGCTGATATCTCGAAAAATATAAGGAATAAATGAAAAATTAATGTAAGCTTTCTTATAGGATGTTTAATAAGTCTTCATTTTTCTAAGACTAATTTTTTTCCTAGGATCCACCGTTTTCGAGATACAAGCAAAAACCTCAAAAACGGGAGATCCCCCGTCCCACCCTTACCCATAATAGCCAAGACCTGGGACTTTTAGTATTTTTAGCTCCTAAAAGCAGTTAGTCGAGTAAACTTAAAAATAACAAAAGCTTGATATCGAATTATTTTTAAATCTCTTTGGAACAAGTGTTTGACGACGACATTGTAGACGCGCTCCTTGAGAGACGTCAACGTCATAATTTTAAACATTCCTCCTACCTTGAAAGCTTCATGAGAAAATTTCTACTACTTGTAAATTTGTTTATTTTTATTTGCAAACAACTTATTAAAGAAAAGACATAAAAGAAAACATCAAGAGTTGACATTTCCAGTGCTAATTCATCCTTTTTATAAGTCCATATAAATATAATATGTTTTTTGTAAATACAAAACCCAAATTTCTTCCTTGTCTTTGTTTAAATATTTATTCAACAAAAATTAAATAAATAGCTTTTAGATGTTTTTAATTATCCACTCACACCTCTTGTACGTTTTATGGCATTGTTTAATTGTTTTTAGCACAAATGTTTTCCGGCTTATTATCTTCATGTTGAATAACACGTCAAGTTCTTTATGTGTAATTAAAAAAATGGTCATTTTTCCTCCTTTTTCCCTACACGTATAAAAATCGCCATTTTTACAAATCTTGCACCTTTTACACGTGTAAAATAAATTACATAACATTGTACTTAAAAATCGTTCACCTGAAATTTTTACTTTTTCATCCAACAATGACTTCTGGAATTTAAGACCTTAATCAGATTTAAAGGTGACAATTGTAGTTGAAGGGTTGTATGTATGATGGAACGGTTAAGTTGTAAGTTGGTTGTCATTTTGTGATGGATCTACTAAATGGTTGCTAGAGATTTAAGAATTTATAAAGGAAATATTTGTTAACTAAAAGTTTTTAAAAATGTTTTTTTGTTGTTGTTCGGTGATGTATTTGGGCACGTTTTTATTCTTTTGGGTTTTATTGTAGTAGGTGTTGTCGACGTATACATCTGCTTTATTATGTGGTTTATCTCAAGATTTAAAAATATATTGCATAGGATCTTCTTAGGATTACTTAATTTTTTTTAGCACTCAATATTGAACAGACAAATAGTCAAACAAGAGTTCAGAAGAAGAGAGAAAGATTAAACACTTAGGCATGTGGTTTAAAACCTAATTACATAGGCTAACCTAACAGGCAGACGAGAAAATTAATTAATCATGAACTTGAGTACACAAATTACTTCCTTCTCCGTTCATTCCATCTTGACAGATTGATGGGTGGATTTGGTGGTGATGCATTGTTTAATCATCAACCAGTTTCTGCTGCCACTCTTAGAGTAAGAGTGCTACCCATCATACCTATTTCAACAAGTCTGGTGACATTTTTCAATTTTTTGATGACTTTCCTCTTTTACTCATGCTCGTCCACTACAGAGCACCTGATAGTTCAAGATGAAAAGCGACGATGAAAAAGCCTACCAATTTGATAAAATGATGCATTCGATGCTTTTAAATCCCAACATGGAAGGAACTCTGAGGGCCACTATAGCAACAGGAGCAAATGGTGGACTACCTCTAGACACGTCATATGAAGCATAGAACATTAGTAAACATGGTCCCAGCTCAGATGGTGTGAACTTGGAAGAAGAAAAAGTAAAGAGAGCTTATGTGAGATTATTAAATAGACAGATCAAAGAAAACTACCCCTAAAGGCTCTTACGGATCTCATCAAAAACAATTTTTAAATTTGTTCACATAAAAGAGTCCAGTCGTACGCCGCTGGTTAAAAAGGTCTTCCGACTTGCACTCTAAACGTCTTGACATAATAGAAATAGAAGAAATAATGATAAATGATTTTTAAAGTAATTGAAAGTTGTTCTTTCTTGTTACTTATTTATCTGACCAAATAGATATGTTTAGATAAAGAATAGAAGCAATTATAATAATTACAAAACGTACTAATGTATGTATCATTCAAATTCTTTATTTTTTTTTTATTTTTAATATCAATCACTTTTTTATTGTGGCGTATTATAGCTTAGGTGTTCTACTCAAATATAATCGAGTTAATGGATTTATTCTTGTGTTAAAATTTTACACAAAGCTTTTTATATTTCAATAACGTTTGTATTTATTAATATTACACATCAAAGTGCCATTTTGTTCAAACGTTTAAATAAGTGGTTTTAAATAATAATAATTCCATATCAAGACAGTGGTGGAGCTAAAAGTTTCTAATAGAGGAGAGTTCATCAGTCTGAGAGGCAGGCACGGTTGCCTAAAATACTACAATACAGACGTCATACGTTTCTGATTAAATCGTATTTTTGAAGTTCACATAAATTTTACAATGATTTGGTCAAGTGTCATTATGTCATTCATATGCCATTATGTCATTATGGCATTGTCTTTATATAATATGGCATTACACAGTTATTTCATTATGTCGTTACGACAGTATGTCATTATATAATTATATCATTAAGTCATTCATATGCCATTATGTCAGTATGGCATATCGCAATATGACATAATTTTATTATGTTACTACAACATTATTTAATTACGTCATTATAAAAATATGTCATTCATATGCCATTATATCACTATTACATTGCATTATATAAATATGTCATTAGGTAAATGTCATTATGGCATACGGCACTAATACATTTTGTATTATCTCACTACAACATTATTTGATTAAATTGCTATATCATTAAAGTAGGTATAACGAGGGTTTGGACGGGGTAAGTTAGGAATCTACTTTACCGACATTGGTTACCGACATTTACAGATTCCGCCATGTTGGTTTGAAACTTTGCTAAATTGGTTTGAAACTTGGCTAGTAGTTGCGGCCGCCGCCGTCAGATGGCGCCACGGGTGTGAAACTTTGCTAAGTTGTCAATTACAGTTTTCTGTACCGGCATCCGCCATTTTGGAGGGAAACGTTGCTAATGGAACTTTGCTATTTTGACAGATGGCGCTACTAGTGCCCCAATTGATGTTTGTTGGTAGTCGGCCATCTTGGTTGTGGGGGCCATCGTACTTCGAATCGGGGCTACACTACCAAGATGAGAGACTTAGCCCCCGGTGGTTGAAGCGTCATGGCGGCGGCCATATTTGTTTTCGTTGTTGTTGTTGACGTAAGTGTAGACGAGCGCCAGATTTAAATTTGAAATGATGTTGCTTTTGTTAAACACACTCGGAAAAGATTTTGCCGCTGGCGTGAGTCGATCCCTCGTATCCATGTAATTTCAATTTTTGTTTTATAAGAACCCTTGATCAAAATGAAACAGAATAAAGTGCATAGATTTTAATAATGGAAATAATTTTTTTTACAAGATACAAATACAAATATGTATTTAACATAACAACCCTAGATTAAAAAATTGTGTTTTTACAAAAGATCTTATATAATTTCACATAACAAACTAGATTAAATTAATTCAAGTGCTGTATTTTGTTTTTTGAATCCGTACGGCACCGAGTTGAAATTTTCAAATTTTCTCTTTTTCGAGTTTGCTCTAAAAACTTTTTCTTCCGGTTTGGTAATGACGTTATGGGTGGCCGTCCTACGAATCGATTTAAACGTAATTTTCCGAGGCTCTTTGTCTTCGTCATCATTATTATCCAAAATCATCGCTTTAAGTCGTGAAAAATTAACTTCTTTGCCGGTCTCGTGCGTTATGCAAATGCCTTTTACTTTACACACTTCGTAATGAGTGTTTTGAGTCGGAGAATACACAAGGAAAGCGTAATTCTTAGGCCCCCCTGCCACGAACTCTGTGATGTAACTATTTGGGCCAAAAGAGCTCAATTCGTTCGTCATGTCGCCAATACACGTACCTATTGGAGGCTCGAAGTCGCCTGGCTTTGATATGTAAATCACAGAATCTGTATCGTAATACAACACACGTTCCTGTAACTGCTCCAGATATCCGTAAAGGGTTAAACGCGCCTGGGCCGTGGTGTAGGCAGCTAGGGAGACATTTACCGTCGAAAGGATATCGTAACTTTCTTCTACATGTTCATAGTTCACCACTACCGTATCATCGTTTACGGCCAACACAGAATTTATTACCAATGCGGGATCCGACATCATGGCGAAAAATTCGTCTGGTTTGTTAACAATTTTTGTCTTGGGCTGGTTCTCTTTCTGTCCGAGCTTGCCCCAGAAAGAGTTCAAGATGAGCTTTGCTAATGCCCTTAGCCCAGGGTTCTCAACGATGTCTGCAAATTCCATACGTATCCCTTCGTGATTGAAAAAGTCCTCGATGTAAGTTTCTTTCTCAGCTTGGGTGGTACAATTACTAGGCCAGCCCGATGCTTGCTGTTTGATTTTGAGAAATTTGTTCATCATCTCTGTGAACAAGCCCCCGGCCTTAGTAAAAGGGTCATATTGTTGAACGGCAAACTCCCAGATCTCGTGGACTTCCAATAACGTGTAACCCTTCTCGATGGCTTTACGTACCTCGTCTACGACCCATGTGCCCGTCATTTTTCGCTCATCGACGTTGTGATGGCATTCGTCGGTTGATTGATTCGTCGAACATGTGTTACACAACGAAAACATTAATTTATTGTTTATTTTCGCCGGTAATACGGGATGGTACAGGTTTTGCGGCGGGAGAAGCGTGCATTTAATTATCCCGTTGAGATCCGATGAGATGCTTTGTGGACATTCGCTGCCTACGTAGATTTTGGGATGGCCAATGGGGAATTTTCCAGTTTTACAGACAAAGGGGTACAATGAGCAAATGTCGATATAGTGAATTTTCTCGCCTGGTTGTGCCTTGTAATATGTTTTTGTATTACCCGTTCGACCACCATAAAACGCATCACGAGGATTTAAAGGTGAATTTTGGAGAAGTGGACATGTGCTGGCGTAAAGCTCAATTTCCGGGTTTGTACGTAACTCTGTACGGAAGTGGCATTCCCATTTTTCAACGATTTCGTATCCGAGACTTTGTAATCTTTGTGTTTTTAATAGGGTGGATTCGTGGCGTAGATTTAAAGTTTGAGACGGATCTTCGGTTAGAGGCTTATCGCGATTGTACTTTTGGCATTCTGTGTGGCCGTGAAAATAGCAACCGTGGAATTCGAAAGCTTGATTCGTTTGTTCACAATAACCGTCCACTTTTAATCCGCCCAATCTCGTCTCCTTTTGTTTTAACGAGTGGCAAATATTTATGCCGCGCGTTTTTTCCTCCCACAGTAGCCACATCGAGGCTATTTTTGATTGAACGTCGCGCTTTCGATATCCTCCACGCGGAATTACACCGATCGTTTCTGGCTTTAGAAAATTTCGTCTAAACACCTTATTACAGGCTGAAGCTATCGTACACGCTTCGGTGAATGGACAGACGTTACCGGTCTCTAGAAGTTGCTCTCGAAATTTTAAACATGCCCTCATAAGGATATCGACATCCGACTTGCAGTACTCCACAAGATCAGTCTTCATGTTAAATTTGTAGGTGAATTTGTTTGCTTCGTACCACGTGAGAAACTTTGCACGCTCGTCCTCTTGCATTGTGTCTGGACTATAGTATTTTATGTCCGGTAGCGGCCCCTCATAACTCGCATTTTCGAGGGTATTAAAGAGATGCGGAAAATAACCCTTTTTAAATGTGTCTGGTAGTCCGAAAGCCTTGGGGAGTTTCGATAGAGCCATGGGAAAATAATTCAGCGAATCCAAGAATTTGATGTTGCCCAAAATCATAGAGATAATTTTCGTGCCTCGCATAATTAGTTCTGGTGTCAAGTCTGTTCTTGTGAGTATGTAGTTGAGCACAAACTGGTGGTCGAAAGCCTGACCGTTGTGAGCCATGACAATAACGGTTTTAAACTTTTTCCGTGAGTCCAGTAGACGATTGACAAGGTTTGGGATAACGCGATCTTGCAACACTTGGGTTTTTAAACCACATTGAAGACACGAGTTCGAGGCATTGCCTTCTTCTTCTTCTTCTTCTTCTTTACCGTCATCTTGCATACAAGTAGAACAACATTGCTTCATGACGCACAAGTTCGGTTCATGCTCAAATGTATGGTCGTTGATCATTTTTTCCTGCCTTGTTTCTAAATCGTAAAATACGAATAGGAGCTTGTCTGTTTGAGGCCTGCCTCCATCAACCTTCATGTAACATAAATGATCCCTTATTTCGTGTTTTTGACATATTTTGCAATAAACCTCCCCGCATTTGTGTACTCTATCGTTTTTTATCGTTTTTAAACAGACGGTGCAGCAAACAATTTTACTACAAACGCTCGATGTCCTTGTGGTAGATTGTTTGTGGTTATCGAAGCATGTTTGGTTTTTGAACCAACGATTACACTCTTTACATCTAATCTTTACGCCAATTGAGAGGCACGAGGGATTTTTCTGGCACGCCTGGCACGTGCCTCCGCATCTGTGATCGTTTTTGTGGTCGAATGAAACATGACATTGGACACAGTAGTAACCGCAACAAAAAGCTGCCGTTAGCGATGTGATTACATTATAATGACCATTATGATAGAGGAGATTCAACGTGATCTTGTCGGTTCCGGTGCCCTCGTAGACGACATCTCGGCCTTTGGTTCCGTATTGGTAAACGCAAATCTTGTATCGTGCTGCAAGATGATGTTGGAATTGTTGTAATATAGGAAGGCCTGCACCTTCAGCCGGTATTACTATGCCCGACTCTGCTAGTAGCTCGTTGACACGTCGAGTTTGTATTTTTCCAATGTCTCTTCGAATTTTCCTGTACTCGGGATCGTTTGTCTGCTTAGCCATAGCGACAATGATCGCTCGAGGTAGACACAAATTGTCTTTATTGTCGATGGTGACAATGCCCTTGCGTCTTGCACTCTCCTCTGTAAAGGTGCTATAGTGGTTTGCCCTTTTGCCGGAGCCCATCGGAGTCTGTACGATGGTCACACCCAAGCAAAACGTATCGGTGATTAATCCTGATGCGTTGGATTGAAATATGCCATTGAGGATACTCCACACGTCATCCGAAGTTACTTCCGATGCTTTGGTAAATGGTTTCCATCCTTGACCTCTGCTGAACTCTGCGGTACTGAACGTGAAGCCAATTTGGTCAGTGGGCTGAACATTGGCGGTGGCATAAAGCACAATGTTGTTTACAGCCTCACGCACCCACGAGACCGGGTCTGCCGTTGGTGGCACAGGATGGATTTTAAATTCCAACATTCTTCCAGTTAGATTGAATCTCTTGACAAACTTCCGACAATTTTTTGTAATGGTGAAATTTGCCATATTCGACGAGATAGTAGTGGTAGTAGATACTTTTAGATCTCTCCTATAAAATTTAAAAAAATACACTATATACAAAAACAAAATCACCCAATAATTAACTTACCTAATATAATAAGATGATGGTGTTGATTGAAGAGTGCGTGCGTGCGTGAAATCGCCTTGATTAGCGAGCGCAATAAATATAAGATGCCTGAGACGTCTGATTATTCGAATATCTATAAAAAAATTTCAACATAACATAACACTCAAGATCTCTCCTATAAAATTTAAAAAAATACACGATATACAAAAAACAAAATCACCCAATAATTAACTTACCTGATATAATAAGATGATGGTGATGATTGAAGAGTGCGTGCGTGCGTGAAATCGCCTTGATTAGCGAGCGCAATAAATATAAGATGCCTGAGACGTCTGATTATTCGAATATCTATAAAAAAATTTCAACATAACACTCACTCGCTCACAACCAAATTTAATGCCGACTTACTTACTTCATTAACCACGAAATTTTTGCAATAATATTTCTTTAACCTCGCACTGATTAAACAAAACGTAAGTATTTCAAAACGTCTACAACGACTTGTAATGAAATAACCCCTACACACTCCTTTTATTCGTAAACCCCCACAGCACTCACGGCTAGTTCACCCCTCCATCTACTGCTTGTTACAAAAAAATTCTCGATCCACACTTCACTCACACATTCTTCCGAGTTAATTAAAATATAAGTTAAAATATAAGTTATAAAATTCTTAAATATTCCCACGCGCGCACATGTAACTTTTTTAGAAGCATCACCCTATTAAATGTCTAGGCATCCACCAAAGATCAACCTGTCGACACCTGTTTCGCATGTTTCAAAAATCTCCCCTGGTCTTTTTGTTCACACATCCTCGTTCTTCGCAAGGTTGTATACAGAATCAATTTAAATCCTGAAATATTCCCACGCGTGCACATGTAACTTTGTTTTTTTTAGACGCGTCACCCTATAGCATACGTTATGAGAGGTAATTAAAATATAAGTTTTCATATATGTTCGTTACAATTTACCAACATCGACACCTGTTTCGGATGTTTCTAAATCTCCCCTAGGCTTTTAGTAGCGCAATAAGTAATAACCCGCAATATCGGTGTCGTTTAAAATTTTATAAGAAATAATTTTGGGCGTCGAATTGGTACATTTAAATATTTTAATTACATTAAAATAGCGAATAAAATCATAACACAATCATAGGAACTTGCCATTATTATGAATCAATTAATTACATATCGGTTTTCATATGGCTAAAGGATGTTTCACTAAAATCGTGTTTCACTTGCTATTAATCTAGTTTGTTATGTAAAATTATATACCTAAGATCTTTTGTAAAAACACAATTTTTTAATCTAGGGTTGTTATGTTAAATATATAAGATCTTGTAAAAAAATTATTTCCCATATTTAAATCTATGCACTTTATACTGTTTAATTTTTTTGGGTGAGAGCGATAGATTGTTAGTTGTTAACATTTTTAAACCTTCTCAACACTTTTTGATTTTCTTATAAAACAAAAATTGAAATTACATGGATGTTACTTTAATTTAATCTAGTTTGTTATGTAAAATTATATAAGATCTTTTGTAAAAACACAATTTTTAATCTAGGGTTGTTATGTTAAATATATAAGATCTTGTAAAAAAAAATTATTTCGATGTTCGTCTAGCATGTGTCTAGTCGTCGACAAAATTCCTGTTTAACCTGTCTTTGTGTTGCAAAAACACAATTTTTAATCTAGGGTTGTTATGTTAAATATATAAGATCTTGTAAAAAAATTATTTCCATTATTTAAATCTATGCACTTTATACTTTTTAATTTTTTAGGGTTAGAGGGATAGATGGTTAGTTGTTAACATTTTTGAGCCTTCTCAACACTTTTTGATTTTCTTATAAAACAAAAATTGAAATTACATGGATGTTACTTTAATTTAATCTAGTTTGTTATGTAAAATTATATAAGATCTTTTGTAAAACACAATTTTTTAATCTAGGGTTGTTATGTTAAATATATAAGATCTTGTAAAAAAATTATTTCGATGTTCGTCTAGCATGTGTCTAGTCGTCGACAAAATTCCTGTTTTAACCTGTCTTTGTGAAAAGATTACGATAACGTGGTTTTGTAAGGGTCTCACAACATAGCTACATCACCACCATCTGTTCGTCTGGCTTGCGTCTAGCTTTTTCACTATCTGTGTGGACCTGTAGACTTCCGGAAAAGACTTTTTGTAGGGGTGTAAAACTAGAGAGAGCACACCACCTGTTTTCGTCTAGCACGCGTCTAGCTTGTGAACTACAGTTAAGTGATGTGGGTCGTAAAGTGTGTTTTTTTTAAAAAAAGCATCTGTTGATTTTTTCACCTCTTTTAAATAAAATCTAATTTTTAATTGTAATATTTATTTATAATTTTTTAATAAGTACAAGAAAATCGACATTTTTAAACATTTAACAATTTAAATGAAAATATAATTTTTAATTGTAATTTTTTATTTATAATTTTTAATAAGTACAAGAAAATCGACATTTTTAAACATTTAACAATTTTCTTATAAAATTTTATACGACGCTGTAGGCTTGTATTGCGGGTTATTATAATTCGTCATCCCAATAAACATGAGTTTATAGGCATTCGGCTTGAAATTGGCAATGTTCTCTTCAAAAATATTGGCATGCTTGGTTGGTAAAAACGTGATAAACTGATCAGTTTCCACCAAAGGCGCTTTCCCGAATTTGGTGGCTACAATTTTCAGGTTTAGAATGCTGTATGGTACATCCTTCTCCAACTCCTGAAGCTTCTTGATCGGCTTCTGTTCCGTCTCCTTGTAGGTGCTCGAGTTAATTGCTTCTAAATCCATAATCTGCCAATTAAAAAAAATTAATTAGAAAACAAATTAAACACAACAATCAAAAGTTAAAACCGCCGATGAAAATATACTTACATTGCTTTGGGTCGTTCGTACGTTCGTTCGTTCGTCGAAAAAGATAAAAGTCTGTAAACTCGAGGTACTACTGCAAGTATAATCATGCGACATCGTTAGAAGGACCTTTTATATGGTTCACACACACACACACTAAGTATCCCCTCTGTATTTCACTATTTGAAGCTTTCCCATTCGCTAGTACTATGATATCAAAACCACCCTCTCTTTAAGGGTGTTGTTAAAATTTTATGGTAGTTTCCAAATGGCGAGATGACAATCGTGGGAACTCGTAAAGCCGTCAAATCTCAGTCTTTCACCATTCTGGAGCTTTTTCCCATCGTTTTGCATCTTCATTAGGGAATTGCAAAAGGCCAACCATCAAAAGACATTCCTTATCGTGTTTGTGACATGTGTTGTTGATGTTGTTAAGATCAATCATTAAAGACGACGATCTTCTTCCTTATGGTATTTTCACCCCTTAGATAGATAACAAGCGTGGGAGCTCGTGGCAGCTGCAACTCTAGCCCCCAGGGGTGTTTGATTTGTATTTTCAAGATGACGATAGAACGCTTTTAGCACCAAATCTCCTCAGATTATACACTTGTTAAACTATTTACAGAGATTGCGAGTAACACCAAGCTACATCAAAAAAACATATGTCACGCGTTCCTTCCCACACCATAAAGATGTTAAAATATTAGCACCAGGCTACATTAACAATTTTGTCAAGCTTTTACGTCTGTGGGAAAGAATGCGAGAAAGCTTTTAGCACGAAAACTCCTCAGAGTATACACCTGTGAGACTGTTTACAGAGATTGCGAGTGACACTAAGCTATATCCAAAAACATGTGTCTCGCGTTCCTTCCCAGACTATAAAGATGTTAAAATATTTACACAATTATTGCGCTGGTGACACCACACTACATTATCAATTTGTCAAGCTTTTACCTCTGTGGGAAAGAATGCTCTAATGTCGATAGGGTACTAAATTAGAAAACCGCCTTCATCCACCCCTAAACTACTAGAATGTTCAAAATTTTGCGTGCTTTCTTCACACCCCATATATATATGCGCTACTTCGCCCAAACATTTATTTCGTTGCAAGAAAACGATTGACCAAAAGCAACATCCACAACACCGCTACTACTCCAATCCTTTACAATGGTCGATGTCGGTGATTTATTGTTGTAAGTACGCACGTACGCACGCACTTCTTGTCAATTTATTTCATATATCTTTTGCTTCCTTTATAGCCAACTGCAGTCCGTCTCCTCTTCGCCGATGCTACGATGGAGCAGGTTCGCCGAGTTTATGAACCGCGTACGGAGCGACGTGTATCGTGAAAATTGGGACCGAAGCGAAGCGGAAGAAACCGCGTATCTTGACGAAATCCTAGTGTGCCCGTACAGGAACACCCACATTCTCCCTAGGAGGTATATGAGGGAGCATATACTGCACGATTGTCTCTCCCCTTGGGAGATGCGAAGCCTCAAGAGACTAAACAATAAGCGACGGTGCGAATTTCCCGAAGATCGCTAAATTTTTTTTGACAAATATTTGTGTAATTAGTATTTTTGTTTTTCTCCTCGTCTTTAATAAATAATAACAAAACTTATTAAAACGCATTTTTATTTATTTATTTAAAAACAACTATAATTTTTATAAAGAGTATTAAAATCGAACAATATCGTATTTTTATAGTACAGTATAAAATCTCGAAATACGACGACGAATGTCTGAATTTTTACAACCAATTTTTTACAAAACTATCAGTATTTTTATAAAGAGCATTAAATTCTCTCAAAGCACGCTGTCTATAGAAGTGAAAGTACTGTTTAATGCAAACATCGAGTATAGTGTTATTATAGCACAGTTTTTCAATTAAATTAATTACGGCTTCGTCGTCGATCGAAGACACCTGTGATGGAGAACAGTAACTTGATTTTAATTGATCGTCAACCCTGGTTAAGAGTTGATCATGAAAGTGTAAAAAATTTATGCCCGAAAAACGAGATATAGAGTTTCGGAGTTGTGGCTGCAGTTTCCAAATACTGTACACATCAGATTCTTGGAATTTTAATTCGACACCATATATTGTGTTCAATGTAACCCTTTTAGGGATACCCGCAGACGTTTCAAGAACTATGTCTTCCCCGCAAACCATATACATTTTACCATCCTCGTTGTCATCTTCGCATAAACTTTTTTTTTGAAAGTACTCGTCAGCAATTACTTCCAGGATTTCGGTAAAATCCTTCCATTCATCGATACTAAAAGACACTTGGCTAGAGCCTACAATTTGGATAGCAGGTTGAAAATTTCGAGCTGGGGACAATCCACATTTAATTCTAAACTCCGATATCATCTCATGGGTGGTGGTATTTAGAAGAGTAGATTCTTTACGAATGGCCTCTTTGTACATTTTATCCATTTTTTCAAACTCCATATCATACTCTGGTGCGTGAGAACATTGCTGATCACTTTGAGAAGTCATTTTTTTTTCTTATTGCACACGAAATTATTTTTCTGCACTAATTATCCACGCACGCACACACGCTGACGTTTCGGTTTCAACAATAACACGTCTCGTGCGTTCCCCGATCGCTTACCCTAATTATACAGCGATTTCCTCCTCCTCCTCCTCCTCATACCACCAAGATAATCTACCCCTTGGTCTTTAGTATCACATTTTAAATAAACTCTAACGTAAGCCTCCGTACCCTAGTGGGTTAGGCGGTAGTCTTTCGTTCCAATGGACGAGAGTTCGACTCACGCTAGCGGTAAAATCTTTTTCCAAGTGTTTACAAAGCAACATCATTTCAAATTTAAATCTGGCGCGCGCGCGCTCGTCTACACTTACGTCAACAACAACAACGAAAACAAAAATGGCCGACATGACGTTTCAACACCAAGGGGCTAAGTTCCTCGAAGCCCTAGTTCGAAGTATCAAGGGCCCCACAAAATCCAAAATGGCCGACTACCATCAACGTCAATTGGGGCACTAGTAGCGCCATCTGTCAAAATAGCAAAGTTCCATTAGCAACGTTTCCCTCCAAAATGGCGGATGCCGGTACAGAAAACTGTAATTGACAACTTAGCAAAGTTTCACACCCGTGGCGCCATCTGACGGCGGCGGCCGCAACTACTAGCCAAGTTTCAAACCAATTTAGCAAAGTTTCAAACCAACATGGCGGAATCTGTAAATGTCGGTAACCAATGTCGGTAAAGTAGATTCCTAACTTACCCCGTCCAAACCCTCGTTATACCTACTCATTAAGCCGTAATCTCATTATATCATTATGAAATTATGGCATATGTCATGATGCAATATACCATTATGTCATTAGGAGATTATGTAATTGCGTTTTTATGTCATTATAGCATAAATATGTTGTAATTGTATATCAATACGTTATTAAGTCAATATGCCATATATTATTATTGTTTATCTTATGGAAGAAATCTTTTATCATATATCATTTTGATATTAAATCTTTATGCTCTAATACTTTTATGTCATTGTGTCAATATGTCGTGCAGTTATTACGACATTATGTCATTATGGCATATGACATTGAATCATATCACATGATGACATTTTTTCATTATTCCATTAAGATTAAGACACTATTTAATTATGTAATTATTTGACTACGACAATTATGTTATTAAATAAATATGTCATTATGTAATTCATATGCCATTATGTCAGTATGGAATTGTCACTTTGTAAATATGTCATTATGGCAAATGTTATTATGTCATCGGCATTATGAAATTATATCATTATGTTTTACGATATTATTTGATATTATGTCATAAGGACAATATGTTATTATGCCATACATAATGACTGTCATAATGACATACATTATGACAGTATGGCATATGTCATTAAGTAATAGATTATGTCATTTGAAGATTATATAATTGTGTTTTATTTAATTATATAAACATGTGGTTATGATATTATGTTATTATGCCATATATCATTTTGTTATATCGTATGAAAGATCTCTTGGTGCCATATCATAAGGACATTAAATTTTTATGCTCTATTACTTTGTCATTGTGTCAATAAGCCATTGCGTTATTTGACATTATTTCAATGTCATTGTGACATTATGGTAATATGATATTATGACGATATGTTATTATATCTTGATGCCATTATATCATTATATCTTGATGCCATTATGTCATTATATCTGTATGCCATTATGTCTTTAATATGTTTCATAATAACATAGTGATAGATAAATCCTTGAAGTTTCTTCAAAATTATTCGAAATTTAGTTTTTATACACTTAGGTCTGTTTTACATGAACTAACTATTTAGTAACTGTTAGTTACTAAATGGTTACTAAATGAACTCAAGGAGCAAAAACACGGGAATCTAAGCTTTAACGTCAACGTCAAAATTTATCCGCCCATTTTGACGTTGACGTTAAAGCTTAGATTCCCGTGTTTTTGCTCCTTGAGTTCATTTAGTAACCATTTAGTAACTAACAGTTACTAAATAGTTAGTTCATGCCATACAGCCCTTACCAACTAACTCCAACTATACTTCGTTGTCGAAAATGTATAGAGTGACTCATTTTAAGAAAGACAGCCACGGGAGGTGAAACGTGCAGGACGGATAGGCACACGCCTATGGATTGATCCGTCCTGCACGTTTCACCACCCGTGGCTGTCTAAGTTCTTAAAATGAGTCACTCTATACATTTTCGACAACGGACTATAGCTCCAGTTCATTCTCTAAATATCCGTTTGTTTGTCTAGACGGCTTAACGTGTCTTCCGAAATTTTTATTATTTTAACAAAAGATTTTTGGTTTTAATTTTGAACATTTGTACGATCGCTTGTCCCAACTGCTTGTTTGCGGTTTTGAAGCAATTTTCAGCACTTACTTAATTGTTATTAAAATAACCTTTGCTACCATTATTAAATAGTCACTTAGAGTAAAGATATCCTCTCCTTTATTTGCAAATTAATGTGAGCTTGCGTGTCTGTTGTTTTACGCTCAATGAGCATGAAATGTACTGAAGCATAGTTGAATGGTACAGTACAAAAGAAAATAAACTGCTTTTATTATTGCGTTAATGTAAAAAATTAGAACATGTTTTAGTCGTTTAGTTCAGTCGCGATATAGGTGGAAACTCTACAGAGCCTAGTTGAGGAAGTTTGAACCGATGATGAGTTTACAAGATATTAGCAGAGATTAAAAGAGTTCTAAGATCTTAACTCTTAGTTGACGCAAAAAGTATCAAAGTGTCAAAGATATGAAGAAAAACGATTTGACTGCGTCAGTGGTTACGCTAGTCCAGTAGTACGACACTGACGATAGACTATGGAACTAAATCTACTGGTTTAGATCTAAGACTCTCTTAATCAATTTGACGTCTTCTCGATCCTAGCGAAGAATACTAAATTTGAATTCTTAGCACATAGCTATTTATTGAACAAATTACTCCACAAACAGTAAAAACGTACTCACGTCAATTTAAAACAGCAATTTGTTAGGAAACTTTAAAATTTACACCATTATTTGTTTTATTATTTAATGGGCTATTTAATAATAATAATTTAATTATAATGATACGACTATCATCCAAACCGCATTGTGTTGAACAAAAATACTACAAATTAAAGACCCAACGTTAGTTGATTATTTAACGAAACAACATAGGTATATTCGGCTTCCAAAATCATAATTATAAGTTTTCTCAATATCCAACACCTTTGCATGCTTTTAGAATGTAATTTTCTTCACTTTACATTTAATAAAAACAGTCACATTCTTATTAACCATTCAAGTTAAAATCAATGTCGTAATGATAGGTTTTGGTTGAGGTGTTTCCTGACAATTGAGAGATCTGCATTGTAGTTGATGACGTGGCAATAATCAACAATGGCTGCCGATCAAAATTAGCATAACTAACATTGTTATTAGACTTAGAAGAAAACGATCAAAGGTATCGAATTATGTGCCGAAAATTGTCGTTTTAGTTTGTTATTAGTGTTAAGCCGAAATTTTTATATACGCATTCACCTATGTAATATTATTGTCTGTACCTATCAGAAAAAGGGGATAATCATTATATTCGATGAGACAAGAAACTTTGCTTCAAACTTATTTAATTTATTAGATTACAACTATTACAAGCTAAATACAAACGACTAAAAAGTTATACAGGGTGGTTCGGAAGTTGTAAGGCAGTTATGTAGCTAGCTGATGGTGTATAACGACACCACGGTCGCCTAATATTTTCTTAGAAACCTGTGGTACCCTGCTTTCTCCTTCTAATAATAGAAGACTCCAAGGGGTCTAAAACTTTATAAGCAAATGCTTATGCAGTATGGTTCTGCAGTATGGAAGCTGAAAGACAGTTAAGTGGCCAGCTTGTGACACCACGGTCATCTGTGATATCTCCTTAGAAATCTGTGCTTCCCAGATTTCTTCCGTTGAACGGTCAGCTGTTGATAAGCAACCACACCATGGTCACCTGATATCTCTTTAGTAACCTGTGCTCCCTGCCTTGTTTCTTAAATAACGATAGGCCGCTTCGCGGCTCAAAAATCATTAAGTCTTAAGTCTTAAATCATTAAGTCATTAAAAATCTTAAGTCCTAAGCAACGACACCATGGTCACCTGATATCTCTTTAGAAACCTGTGCTTCCCTGCCTTCTTTCTTAAATAACGATAGGCCCCTTCGGAGCCCAAAAATCGTTAAGTCTTAAGATCTTCACAGTGAACTAAACGTAAATCAGGCACTGCTTATAAGCAAATGCTTGTGTACAGAATGGTTCAAAAGCTGTAAGGCAGTTGAGCGGTCAGCTGTTGATGAGCAACGACACCATGGTCACCTGATTCTCTTTAAGAACCTGTGCTTCCCTGCCTTCTTTCTTAAATAACGATAGGCCCCTTCGGAGCCCAAAAATCGTTTAAGTCTTAATATCTTCACAGTGAACTAAACGTAAATCAGGCACTGCTTATAAGCAAATGCTTGTACAGGATGGTTCAGAAGCTGAAAGGCAGTTGAGCGGTCAGCTGTTGATGAGCAACGACACCATGGTCACCTGATATCTCTTTAGAAACCTGTGCTTCCCTGCCTTCTTTCTTAAATAACGATAGGCCCCTTCGGAGCCCAAAAATCGTTAAGTCTTAAGATTTTCACAGTGAACTAAACGTAAATCAGGCACTGCTTATAAGCAAATGCTTGTGTACAGAATGGTTCAGAAGCTGTAAGGCAGTTGAGCGGTCAGCTGTTGATGAGCAACGACACCATGGTCACCTGATTCTCTTTAAGAACCTGTGCTTCCCTGCCTTCTTTCTTAAATAACGATAGGCCCCTTCGGAGCCCAAAAATCGTTTAAGTCTTAATATCTTCACAGTGAACTAAACGTAAATCAGGCACTGCTTATAAGCAAATGCTTGTACAGGATGGTTCAGAAGCTGAAAGGCAGTTGAGCGGTCAGCTGTTGATGAGCAACGACACCATGGTCACCTGATTCTCTTTAAGAACCTGTGCTTCCCTGCCTTCTTTCTTAAATAACGATAGGCCCCTTCGGAGCCCAAAAATCGTTTAAGTCTTAATATCTTCACAGTGAACTAAACGTAAATCAGGCACTGCTTATAAGCAAATGCTTGTACAGGATGGTTCAGAAGCTGAAAGGCAGTTGAGCGGTCAGCTGTTGATGAGCAACGACACCATGGTCACCTGATATCTCTTTAGAAACCTGTGCTTCCCTGCCTTCTTTCTTAAATAACGATAGGCCCCTTCGGAGCCCAAAAATCGTTAAGTCTTAAGATTTTCACAGTGAACTAAACGTAAATCAGGCACTGCTTATAAGCAAATGCTTGTGTACAGAATGGTTCAGAAGCTGTAAGGCAGTTGAGCGGTCAGCTGTTGATGAGCAACGACACCATGGTCACCTGATTCTCTTTAAGAACCTGTGCTTCCCTGCCTTCTTTCTTAAATAACGATAGGCCCCTTCGGAGCCCAAAAATCGTTTAAGTCTTAATATCTTCACAGTGAACTAAACGTAAATCAGGCACTGCTTATAAGCAAATGCTTGTACAGGATGGTTCAGAAGCTGTAAGGCAGTTGAGCGGTCAGCTGGTTGATGAGCAACGACACCACGGTCACCTAATAGCTCTTTAAAAACCCCTGCTTCCCCGCCTGCATCCTCAAAATCGCTAAGTCTTAAGATCGTGACAGTGGCCTAAACGTAAATACGGCACTGCTTATGCAGTACGGTTCAGAAGCTGCCAAGCAGTTATTGTTGGTGGGCAAAGACATCGCCGTCACCTGATATCTCCTTCGGAACCTATACTTTCCTGCCTTCTCCCTTAAACAACTATGGGCCCCTTCGGGCCCTAAAAAACGCTAAGTTTTTAGATCTTGACAGTGACTTAAACGTAAATATGTCACTGCTTATACAGGATGATTCAGAAACTGCAAAGCAGTTGTTCTGTCAGCAGCTGTTGGTGAGCAACTGCCACTTCCTTCCCTGCCTTCTCCATTACATAACAATAGGCCCTTTTGGGGCCCAAAAATCACAAAGCTTAAGACCTTGATAGTGGCCTAAACGTAAATTCAGCACGGTTTATAAGCAAATGCTTATACAGGGTAGTTCAGAAGCCATAAAAGGTAATTGTACAGTCACCTAAAGTTTCTTTAGGAATCCGTGACTTTTCTCTTTTATGCCTTCTCCTTTAAATAATAATAGCTCTCTTGGAGGCCCAAAAATCGTTAAGTTCCTAGGCACCGTTAGAAACAATGATTGCATGATTATGAAGGTTCTTCAGTGAAAATACAACGCGATTTCTCATCAGTTTTAAAAGAGTTTCTATACAAGGTGAATTTTATTAAATATGGCGCAGTCTTGATGATTTAATTTTGTTTTTATTTTAACTAAAATCTAACAATTTTGAAATTTACGATTAAAATAATTATAATTTAGTAATAACCACAAAACGAAACTACTTAACATAAATTAGTAATATATATTCATTATAAATTTTTTTTGTATGGTGGAATATATTAGGTGTCGAATAAAACTAGCAGATCGGTTTGCATCAGTAAATAATATATTAAAAAAAATGCCGACATCCACTCTATATGTTGTATTATAATACCTAATACAAGTCTTTTCTCAGAGAAACTGTCGCTCTCGTTCTCCTTTAATTAAGATTTCTATTTACACGTTACCATGTCCTTTGTGCTTCATTTCCGCCTTTTCATAAATAATTCTTTATTTTGTAAACGTCTACGCGTTCTTTAATCCTTTCAAAACTACTTTGGCAGCCGCCGACGAGACCGACATATCCCAAAAGGAATAAACATATAAGAGATGATGCAGGTATCAACACTAAAGCGACAAAACACCTGGGTCTCTTTTTCTCAACTCTTATTAAACTTTATTACCTCGTTATGTTATAATTCCAAAATTATAAAATAACATTTTTTAATAACTCACATCTTCTTTTGTATAAAAAGTCTAAACACGAAATACTTTTCTATTATTAATAGAAGGAATTTGCCCAAAACTTTACTTATTTGTACACAAACTGGATAAACAGATTAAAGTAATACAAGTTTTGAAATTTTAAGCTGATTATGTCAATCTGCTGTTTATGTGACTGGAGATGAAAGGATGAAACTCGCCGAAGATATAAGTAGCTACGTAGCTATTTGGATAGCTATAAACTCTTTTTAAAAAGACCTCCAGCATTGAAAGTTAGAGACTAATATTTTAATTACATCCTCTTTCTTGTACTAACAAATAGGGTCAGGGCTTGGATTATAGATCTTCAATAGTGCGTTTACATATTTTTTGCCTTATGCCGACTCTACATAGCGTCGAACGTTCGCCGCGCGACTTCGAGTGCAGATATTATGTGACTAGCACCTTAGTTCTCAACATTTACGCTAAGTGCGATCCTTTGGTGTCGATTTTTCTTCTCCTAAACCTATCAGGTATAGTGTAATTGATTCTGAAGCCTTAAGATTGCTTAAACTTAGTTTACCCTCCACCATAACAATCTCATATCCTACACACAGACAAGTAGACCTTCTTTGAGATCCTTGGCATAATTTGGACTCAAGTGTGAGCCTTTGGTGTCGATTTTTTATCTCGAACCTTACCTTAACCTATCAGGTATAGTATAATGGATCCTGAAGCATTAAGTGCGCTTAAACTTAGTTTGTCCTCCACCATAATAATCTCATATCCTACACAGAGACAAGTAGACCTTCTTTGAGATCCTTGGCATAATTTGGACTCAAGTGTGAGCCTTTGGTGTCGATTTTTCATCTCGAACCTTACCTTAACCTATCAGGTATAGTATAATGGATCCTGAAGCCTTAAGTGCGCTTAAACTTAGTTTGCCTTCCACCATAACAATCTCATATCCTACACACGGACAAGTAGACTTTTTTTGCGATCCTTGGCATAATTTGGACTTAAGTGTGAGCCTTTGGTGTCGATTTTTCATCTCGAACCTTACCTTAACCTATCAGGTATAGTATAATGGATCCTGAAGCCTTAAGTGCCCTTAAACTTAGTTTGCCCTCCACCATAACAATCTCATATCCTACACACAGACAAGTAGACTCTTTTTGAGATCCTTGGCATAATTTGGACTCAAGTGTGAGCCTTTGGTGTCGATTTTTCATCTCGAACCTTACCTTAACCTATCAGGTATAATATAATAGATCCTGAAGCCTTAAGTGCGCTTAAACTTAGTTTGCCCTCCACCATAACAATCTCATATCCTAATACACACAGACAAGTAGACTCTTTTTGAGATCCTTGGCATAATTTGGACTCAAGTGCGAGCCTTTCGTGTCGATTTTTCATCTCGAACCTTACCTTAACCTATCAGGTATAGTATAATGGATCCTGAAGCCTTAAGTGCGCTTAAACTTAGTTTGCCCTCCACCATAACAATCTCATATCCTAATACACACAGACAAGTAGACTCTTTTTGAGATCCTTGGCATAATTTGGACTCAAGTGTGAGCCTTTGGTGTCGATTTTTCATCTCGAACCTTACCTTAACCTATCAGGTATAGTATAATGGATCGTGAAGCTTTAAGTGCGCTTAAACTTAGTTTGCCCTCCACCTCCACCATAACAATCTCATATCCTACATACAGGCAAATAGACTTTTTTTAAATTTTTTATTGCATAATTTGGCTCAAGTGCGAGCCTTTGGTGCCAATTTTTCATCTCGAACCTTACCTAAATCTATCAGGTATAGTATAATAGATTCTGAAGCCTTAAGTGCGCTTAAACTTAGTTTACCCTCCACCATAACAATCTCATATCCTACACACAAGCAAGTAGACCATTTTTTAGATCTTTTATTGCATAATTTGGACTCAGGTGTAATCAAAACGTCGAGAAATGAAAAATAGTTAATTACCTGTATACAAAGTATAGCAGAAAATTATTAAATTAAATTATTTCCCTAGAGACTTCAACGTTTAATTAAGACGCAAAACCTTGTAATTAAATTCGCTAAAACGTTAATACTTTTATTTAAATTTAAGACCAATTAAGTGTTTTTATTATTAAAATTTAACTATAGAAGTAGACATCAGGAAGTTATAAAATTATTAAAATAATTTCTTTATATCTTAATCAAAAAATATTCTTAAAACGGATCAATAAAAGTGATAAATAGGTAGGTGATATCTACCTCCATTCGAAAATTTAATATTTTGTTCTTAAAATTTTTTGCTTTCATTTTGAAAACGAAATTATGTATTATTTATTTTAAAAACTATTAACAATATTAATTATTGGTGATAACGGTTTGAATTCAAAAGTTGATGCATCCCTGCTTAATTTGTGTCTTGATTTATTTTCCGTTTTCAATTTTGAGCATTTCATTTCTTCAATATAATACGCCCCTTTTGTACATTAAATGTATACTATAAGGCAGTAATTAAATTAAATGTAAAAAAAGCTCCCGAATGTGACGTCACTGTAACTGCTCTCATTTTTTATCACCGATAAATTATTTTAATCTAAGCAGCTGGGTATCGTTACAAGACATTGTAAACTAAACAAACACCTTCACACTCTGGGACTAATCGATAGCCCTAAATGCAGAGGCTGTAAAAGGAAGATGAGACTGCGGAGAACGTGCTTTGATCGTGTCCTGCAGTAGCATCAACTAGAGGATCCATACTTGGTTACTACTGGCTGGATATGGTCAGAATCAGAGACACTCCACTCGCCAAGCTGCCCGAGTTCATCTTAAAGTTGGGATAGCTCGAGGAGTGACGGGGAAGGAGGCGCCTCTGGGGAGGTCGCACAATGAGCCCGATCAAATGGCCCAAGTGTAAACTGGCTAAAAGCCAGCCCTCTCACTAACAATCCAATCTAATCTAAGAAGTAAAAGCAAAGTAACACTTTGTTTCGGTGAGTCAGTTGGTCTTATTCACCAGTGGTAAATCATAAGTAGTACCAGCAGGTATTACCTACGGATTTAAGGAAGCACCGCTCATCGGCTGACTATACTAACTGTTCTTGACATGCTAAGAACTCTAAAGGTTCAAATAAGTAAAGTCAACAAAGTCCAAAGTGAATTTGGATAGTTCAAAAAGTCTCAGTAAAACGAGGGGCAGAGGCAATAGGCACAGTGCAAGTTAGCATCAGCGCCACTACCGGTAACTTCTATAAGTAACGTGGTTGGAAATACCACTTGACACACGCATGCAAATTTGTAATTTTATAAACGAGTGCGAATTTTGTGCAGGTAATAAGTAAATGACATATCAAATCCGTCATTCATGGATTAGGGAACTCAAACCAAGAGCAAATTTACAGAAATGTGCGGTGATAGTTATATTAATTGGTCAATTGTGAATGTGTGATTGTGAATTGCCTCAAGTCTGCCAAAAATGCGGATAAAAGCATTTCTTTCTACAGTTTTCCCTCAAAACTTCATAAAAAAGAACACTGAGCCTGGTCTTGCCTTATATAGCCACAGTATGCAACGAAATATGTTATTTTTAAAATAAAAATTTATTTTCTTATTTTGACAATTAAAATTTTTAGGTTATGTTTGACATTTCATTTTATAGAATTTTCTTTTGATTTAAAATAATGTTATAAATAATATTAACATATTAAAAAAGCACATTAGTAAATATAAAGCATAGAAAACCACAAAATTTCAAGTAAAATCACTTGGCGCAATTGCAAAGTCCTTAAAACCCTATACTACTACTAATGGCGCGAAAATACTCTTAAAAGCAAATCTCAAGATATGGAGTTACAAACTATTTTTTTCTAACGAAATATATGCTATACTAATCAGAAAGAGTTGTTTTAGGGTTTTCGTTGCTATTTTGGACTCGAGGAGTCTAAAAACGTCCAAAAATTAAATAACAAAATAACTTATTTTTTCGATTATATGACTTTGTCAAAGCATAAGGAAAAGTTAAATTATGTCAAATGTACAGACAGGCTTATTGCTAAATTCCTTCCATATCAATTATTATAAAAATCTAACATTTCTTTGTATTTATCAATATTTAGAAAAAAATTATTTGAATTTGTAACCACGTAACTTACAAATTTGACCACTACGAGTCGCTAATTCCCATGATATGCACTCCGCCTATAAGTAGAATAGATACGTGATGTGATGTTACCTTCTGTAATTGTTAGTTAAGGCCGTTTTACATGAACTAAAAAATATCGTACTAACTTGTTAAGACTGAATCAACTCAAAGAGCAAAAGTACGGGAATCTAAGCTTTAACGTCGTGCACGGTCGTGGTTCGAAATTTCTACTTAAGACGTTAAAGCTTAGATTTCCGTGCTTTTGCTCCTTGAGTTGATTCAGTACTGACAACTTAGTACGCTATTAAGTCCATGTAAAACGGCCCTTAGTGTCAACATGCTCTTAGGCCCGTTTTACATGTCGTAAATATCGTACTAACTTGTAAGTACTGAATCAACTGAAGGAACAAGAGCACGGGAATCTAAGCTGTCACGGTTGTGAGATTTCCGTGCTTTTGCTCCTTGAGTTGATTCAGTACTAACAAGTTAGTACGATATTTAGGCCATGTAAAACGAACCTTAGATTTTAGATAGAGCAGAAGAGGAAGCTAAAAATCGGGACTCTACACACTTACTTCTAAATGGCAGGAATGGTAACCAACGAACTAGATTTATTGTACAGTGGCTGAAGAAGAAGTACTGAAATCGGCTAAATAAGAACGCATCAGCCAAAAGTAAGCCTAAAAATGTCTAATTATTGTTGAGGTTGAGTCAGATTATAGAAAGTTGTTCGAGATCATTAAAAAATATAATTCTTTATTCTTTGTATTATTGTAGTTTATGTATAAAAAACAGTTCATTTACAATATAAAAACATGATTTATTTATTTACAAAAAAATTCTGGCGTAAAACGCTATTTTATTTTCATTAAAAATTAATTGTGCAAATTTAAAACACCCGCCATATTCGCACCTAGCCAATGTAGTACAGTTGAACGCCGGGCGCAGGGAGCAGCACCAACACTGCAGTTTCCGGCGTCATCCGCTTGATTGTTTGTGTTCGTGTAAACGACGTAAAAGAATTCTTTGTAGTTTTTCATATTAAGTAAATATTGTAATTGATAAAATGGCAACTCCAAACGCAGATACGACCGCTGCAAAAGTTGAAAGTTCCACAGAAAACGGTGCACCTACTAAACCCGAACAACAAGATGCAAATCCGGGTCGTCAAGATTATGGCGGACGACGCGATAACCGTGGCGGCTTCGGTGGGCCCCATGGTGGTCCTAGAGGCGGTGGCGGTAGATTTCAACCAGGAAATCGTAGACCTAACCCCAATTTTGTAAGTTTAATTCACATCTAAATTACAAATTAATTAATTTTACGTTTTTAGAATCGAAGTGATAATAATGATTTTCGCGGTAATAAACGACCAAATAGGGGTGGATTCCAAGGACAAGGTGGTGGTCCGAGAGATCAAGGACCCGGTGGTCGCAATCCAGACGAACGTTTAAACGAAAAACTATCACAATTTTCAGGACCTACGTACGACTTGGCGCCTGTGGACACAACCGAAAAGAAATTCTCGGGACGAGCTCGTTTGTACATTGGCAACATTGCCCCTGAAGTAACCGAAGACGAACTAAATGACTTGTTCAAGCAATTTGGTGAAACTAGTGAACTTTTCCTCAACAAAGAAAAGAACTTCGCTTTCATTCGTTTGGTAAGTTTTTAAATCGAACTAAAAACATTACTAATGCACATTTTAGGATTATAATCGTAATGCTGAAAAAGCTAAGCGTGAATTGGATGCGATGATGTTAAAAGGGCGTCTGTTGAAAATTCGTTATGCTCCTTGCGGAAATACAATTAAAGTTACAAATCTAACTCCATTTGTATCAAACGAATTGCTTCATTGTGCTTTTAGCATATTCGGCGAGGTAAGTTTAATGTTTTTTTTTAAACAAACTTGTAAACCGATTTGTTGTAGCTTGAACGTTGTGTAATCAGTGTTGATGATCGTGGCAAATCGACCGGTGAGGGAATAATTGAATTTGCACGTAAAGGTAGTGCACAATTAGCTTTACGTAAGTGTAACGAAGATTGCTTATTTTTAACTTCTTCAATTCGTCCGGTAATCGTCGAGCCATATGACATTGTCGATGAGAGTGATGGTTATCTTGAGAAAAACATACATAAGAAGAACCCTGACTATATGAAAGAACGTGAAGTGGGACCTCGTTTTGCAAACCCTAATGGATTCGAACACGAATATGGAATGAGATGGAAACAATGGCACGAACTTTTTACACAAAAAGAAGTCGCTTTGAAGAAGGAAAAAGAAATGGAAAGGGATAAGCTGATTGCTCAAATGGAATTTGCAAGGTACGAACATGAAACTGAACTACTTCGTGAACAATTGAGGGCACGTGAGATGGATCGTGAGCGTCAAAAGCGCGAGTGGGAAATGAAGGAGCGTCAAGTTGAAGAGTCGAGACAACGCAATGAAGATTTGATGCGTCGACAACAGGACGATATGCAAAATAGGATTATGCATCAAGAAGAAGAGATGAGGAGACGTCAACAAGAGAATAATTTGTTTATGCAAGCGCATCAGTTAGATAATATGCTTGAACAACAAGAACAGGCTTATGAGCCTCCAAATGAACGTGGTGGATTGTTTAATTCTAACAGTGAGTGTTTATTTTGATATTTTCAAATTAATACCTTTGATTGTTCTTGTAGATGTTTTCTTTCCTTATTCCAATCAGAACAGGTGGGAAGATCAATATCTTTCTACCTCTTCCTTAATATTTTTATATTTATCCCTTTTTGGGCTTTCCAAAGGTACAATTTCATGGGAAATCCTTCTCTTACGTTTGTGTCGCTTTCTCTTTAATGTTTATTTTGTTTTTTAGATCAAAACAATTCTGGAAACGGAAATGATGGCCCAGCGGTATGTAAATTTTTAATTTATTTTATTAAACATTCTTTAAAAGCATTCGCTTTTGTCTTAGTTTGATGATAGGCGAATTTATACGAGGAATATTCATTTTGAAAAAATATCTGAATTTTTAGACCTAACATAGTAATGGCTTGATTTAAATTGAGATTTGTTCTCTTGAAATTTTATTCAACTACAATATGAGATCTTTCTTTTTATAAAGTTGGAAGTAATTTAACTTACAAGTTGGAGTGGATTTGCTTGGAAATTACTAGTTGGTGATACGGAGACTTGAAGTCTCTTGAGGTTTTTCTGAGAGGGTTTTTGGAGTATTGAAAGTTAAAAAAATATTTCTTACAAGCTAAATAAAATTATGAATAGAAAATTTTGTTACTTCTGATTGGGGTTTTATAATTATGGTGTTTATCACTAGAATTTCTAAAGCGATCTTATAAAATAATTCGTTATAAATTTTTGAATTTTGAAAGTATGGTATGTTTGGCTACATTTTCTCTATGACGACTCAAATGTTTTATTTAAACTATTACGCACGCAACTGTTGAAGTTCTTAGCTATACAGGATGTCATTTAAAATAATAGAAAAAAATTTTATAACAAGTTTCTCTACCGAAATTCTAAAATGAAAATGTTTATTTTCAATATTTATAGATTATAATAGAGGTTTACATGTAAGAAAATCGTACAAGGTGTCTCATTTAAACTGGTGTGATCTAACCATGAACTAACTACAGCGGTATCACATAGTTGTAAATGACTCATTTCTAATACTGTTTCACAAACGTTAGATAAGTATAGAGCAAAAGTAGTGTGCGGTTTTAAAGGCACGAACTTTTTTATTAGTTTAATAGTATTCTGAGAGTTGATCTAGTCGAGTACAAACGATTGTTGCTATGCTGCTACTGAAAATTCTTGATGTGATTTTGGGGTACTTAAAGAGATTATGAATTAATTCCTTATTTTATAAACATAGAGTATAAAGACAAGACAGTACTATAGTATATGAAAATATAATTTCTTAACTATTATTTTGGGTTTTTGACATTAACACTATCTGTCAGATAGTTATCGTCGCCTGAGCTTATTGATTTTGCACTCCACTTGTCTCACACCTGCAACGTTCTATGAACTAACCAATGAGTCATTTATAAGTAATTGATATCGTAGTATTGTTTTTCTCAATTAGAGGATAAGTGTACAAGGTGTGTCAGCGTTATTTGGAATCCTTGTTTATATTTCTAAAAAAACAATGCTTTCAAATAGCGTACTGCAAGACAGATTTATGCTGGCGAGCGGTGGGGATGCGCAGAACATTAAATTTGTATTTAACCCCATCAACGTTGTAGTAGTAAACGTATATAAATTATTAAAGAGGCGTGGCCAAAGCTGCACAAACTTATCCCTACCGCTCGCCAGCATTTACTTGCAATTCAATTGGTTGTTTTTTTTTTTCCACAACATACTGCAAGTTTCAGTAATACCATCTCGATTTTTTTTTAAATGAGGGTACTTTTATCTTAATTATGATTCATTTTTAACTTTTTCCAATCCAAGAAAACGTTGTTATCGGCAAAAAAAGCTTTAATAAGAAATATGTACAGGGTGTCTAAAGCTAATTGTGGTTATTTCGGGCGCATATTTGCAAATTTGAGAGAAATTCGTTTCTACTTGGCTATAAGATAGTACATGTGAACCCAAATTGAAAAAAATTTTTTTTTAATTATTTTATTCAAAATGGCGGTCAATAGAACGATTGTCCCATTTTTTGGTTTTTCCCTTATAACTTGGCCGGTAATTATTGTTATAAAAATTTCAAAACGGCATTGTACAGCCAAAATATAGGACTTTCGTCCTAAAGAAGTCGATTTTCAAAATTGCCTACCTTTAAGGGGCCAAAGTACGTCAAAATTTTGAAATGGATTTTCTCAAAATTCCCTCGCCATATTTTTTCTTTTTTGGATATGTTGCAGAAAACGTAATTCCCTATCTAAATATAAATTTTTATCAAAATCGTTCGAGCCGTTTTAGAGTAATGATTTTTTGAATGTCAAAATTTCAAAAATCTCTAATTTCTTTTGTATATAATAGAAATGAAAACTTTAAAATTGATATGTGTATGAATCCCATGAATATCTATTATTTGACACTATTTTCGGTTAACAAAACGCTTCCGGTTAAACCGGAAATTACAAAAATATCAAAATTTTTAGGAACACCGTGTATATTTTTTAATATTTTGAAAGCTCGTAAAATTAGCTATTACACGATATCAAACATTTTATATTTTGACTTAACCGGAAATGGGATCAAATTTTTAAATTTAAATAGAACACTCTGTATATTTTTCAATATTTTGAAAGCTTGTAAAATTAGCGTTCTGAACATATAAAATAATGTATATTTTGAACTTTATGCGAAATTTAAATAGTTCATGTCTAAAAATTCTGCTTACACGCAAAAGTCCTTAAATTCGATTCCGGCAGGTAGCAATTATTGCAATTTAATATCATGTAATTTATATTAATACAAAAATAAATATAATAATAAAAACAACGGATGTGGCCATACGAGGAACTTTTTCCGTTCGTCAAATATTGGAATTTTATAATTTTTTTTATTAAAATTTCATTTAATAGCTTATAAATAAAATATATCAAAAAACTTTTAAAAGTGCACTAAAAAATACAACAGGAAAAAGGTCCTCGTATGGCCACGTCCGTTGTTTTTATTGGATGAATTCACCGATTTTCTATAAATTGCAGAAAATAATTATGATCATAAATCAACTAAAAGCTCCGTGTAAGAGAAGATTACAATGTTGGCGCACCCTGTATATCTTTGATATGTCTGCTTTATTGCAAAAATGTTTTAATGGAGATGCATTCTTTTATAAAAATTAGATTTGTTTTCTTGTAATAATTTTGACTTGAGAAAAAGGTTTTTGATCCAAAAAAGTGGTACTGTAGAGGAGCTAAAGGAGCTACAGGACAGGAATAATTAATTTTAAACTTGAGAAATATTTGTATTGATAATTTATGAAAACGTAATGCTGGGTAGTTGATTATTATATTCTAAATTGAGCTGATTTAAGCAGAAGGTTATCTGACACTTAAGCCTGAATTACATTAGCCCAGTATACAATACTACTCGCTAGCGATAAAATTCTTTGAAAAAAGTAGTCTATAGCATGGACAGTTTCCTTCAAAAGTCAATGGGTTACCCTTTTAAACATTGAAGGTTTTTATTTTTTGCTCATTACTGAAAATGAGGTTTTTTGAGGTGTGACTTGCAATTTAAATGTGGCAGACGAGAAGCTTAAAAATGCGTCATATGAATCACCAACTACACTCCATGAGCAACCATATGAATCACCAACTACACTCCATGAGCAACCAGTAACCACTTCAAGTTCTTAAATATTATTAGAGCACTAGACCTTAAACTTAGCTCTGTAGAGATGGTTTGGTACATGCGTGTGTCATTCGACGGCAATAAGGACATGGGAACGTTAGGACGACATCATCGTTGTAGATAGCAAAAGCAGTGTGGTTTCTTAATCATCATCTCTAGGTTTTATGAACAGTATACATGAGCTCACACTAAATCAATGGGCCTACAGCAAGCACCACAAATGTGGTTGGACTCTAGCATTATCCTCTTGCACTTCGTGATGGCATAAAACGAAGAAAACCATTCAAAATTAGTCAGGAATCCATTTTTACGAACCAAAGGTCCGCAGCCTGGGAAATAATCTACCACTAGAACTGCGATCAGTGAGTGTTGAGATACCGAGACTTGCTAAATCTATTTGAAGAAAATTAAAATGCCTAGGACTTCCTCTGTGGTGAACTTTGATTTATTGTCAATGCTTTTCTAAAATGAATTGCTAATTCCACCGAGAGAACTTTTTTGTGTACTTTGTATTTGATACTTGGTTGGCTTTGTTACTCTTAGTGGTGATTTTATTGCTTCCAAGTTGCTAGATCTGGAGATCTATCAGATGCTTAGAACATAAAACATCCGGAAGGAGGATTAACAACCGTTGCACCTATAAGAGAAAATGCGACGGAAATTACATTTTAGAATTTCATGGATGGCTTATTAATTCCGTCGAGTTTACATTATTAGTGGCTGTCATGATCCTTCTTTATAAGTGGTTAGTATAAGCAACCATTTTCATTGGATAAATTGACCGGAAATCGCTATATTAGACTTTCATTACGATTCGTATTATTAGCTGAAAAGCTCCTTCCTGGTAGAGTAGGGGCTATTTATTCAATGATCGAACGAAACATCTTCCTGCAGCAACAGCAATGATTTTTTCTAAATGTCTATGGAATGACATGTGCTAATAAGGGTTGGGCTATTTATTTTATATTATCATTAAAGGTATTTTTAAAGATAAAAATTAAAGATTTTTATTAAAATCTTACAGAGAGGTTATATTTAAGGTTAAATCTATGCAAATCTAAAGTATTAATACTATATTTCTTGGGATTAGTTTTGCTAAGGCACAAACTAGTGTTAAGTAAAAGAGCTCATTTCCATGTAGACAAGTCATCATAAAGCTCAGTATGGATTATCCAAATATTTTGGAACTAGTAATTGGGATAGAGCTTGTCGTAAGCTTACGAGAACTAAAATATGATGGAAACCAAAACAGAACGCTTAATTTTAAAGGTTCAAACTAGGCTATTCCTTCAACATTATCGCATCTTATCTGTCACACATCATGATTCTAAATGTTTCCTCTTCTTGGAATCATTGTATAGTCCGGAACTTTTCAAAAGAATAGGGCGGAGCCAATATCTTGCGTAGTACAGATGGAGGGAGCGAGTACTCTATATCTCTAAAATTGATGCGCCCAGATCTTACCAGTCACATTTTCGTTATAGCGCATTGGCTCCCTATTCTTCTCATAAGTTCCGGACTTTACTAATCGTACTGTTAGCTCTTACTTCTAATCCTTTATACAATGTGATCTAGGACCTCAATTTGTGTAAACGTACACAACAACGGAGCTGCGCATATGGGAAAAATGTTATAGATTTGTATACGGGGTTGGCCAAAAATTGCCAAAGGGATCTATTCTGTTCAAGTGTGAGCTTGCACATTCGGTGTATTGTTTTAGAGAGATCCTTTTTAAGCGATCATTCGTTGGAACGCTCATTATGTGGTTTATATTACTATATTTCTACGCCTTATACCATACTTTCAAAAACATTAACATTTGGAAATTTATATCGATTTAATTTAAAAAAAAATCTTTGGGTACAAGTGGCTTACCTGCCATCAAAAATGTTTTTGTTAATCTGTAAGTTTATATAATTTTGAGCATTTGACTACGAGATGTTTTTTTTTCTATTTGGCTATAGGATTCAAAACCATTCATGAATACTTTTGAAAGAAATAATCATCGTTTCGAAGGTCGTGATAATATGGGGCAACGTGGAGGCGGAAATTTAGGGGGTCGAGGACATTGGGTCAACGAAGGTCGCGGTGGCGGTGGTGGAAATCGCGACGATTTTCCAAACAAAAGGCGTCGCTACTAAGCATTCTAATCTACCTAATAGGCGATTTTCATTAAAAAGCATTACAAGAGAAAGCAAAAACCCTAGTTATCAGTAATTTTACATTAATTATTAATTTAAAATGTAGGTTAAAATTTGTTACTTTTTTTTTAGACGTGATCTAAACTGGTATATTAATCTAGTGTTGTGTGTGGTCATATTTGTATTATCATATTTAATGTATATCTAAAAATCCAAATATTTGGACATTTTGCACACCCTTAAGAAGAAGCATAATGTGGTTTTAAAAATATTTGACGTATTTCATAATTTTTATTTTTTCAACAGTTTCATTTATGCGAGAGCACACCGTTATGATTTAAACTAGAATAAAGTTAGTTGAAAGTTCTCATATAATATTGTGCTTAAAACAAGCTATTCATAAAATGTATTTGTCTGTGTAATTAAAATATTTGTAGTAAATAATATGCCGCTTCTTATTGCTGATACCACTTCTGATGTGATGAAGAATTAAAAATTTAAACGTTTTCAAGCGTCGCAAATTGTAAAGATGTTTTTACCTATACTTATTTCAATATCTCACTTTTGATTTGATGAAGAGCTCGAAATTCAAGCACGCGATGACGTCACAAATTGTGTTGGTATTTTTGACTTCAGAACTAATTTTTGCTTTCTCAAACAAACTTGGGAAAGCTCTAGTTTTTCGGCAGTCTTCTGATCGAACTTCCAAGGAATTTTTATAAATTCCAACTTTTGAGAAGAAATCCATTTTTGAAGAAATTGGTCTTAATATTAATATTCTTTACTTTCTCTTTATTATTAGCCGAAAGCAGAGCTGTTTCTGAGCGATGGAAGAATGTCGCTTCGATTTTTTTTACATTTACAGCCATTTCGATCGAAGACATCGATTTTCTACCAAAGAAAAAAATTGTTACTGCATAAACTCAAAGGTTGTTTCGATATGACTTTTTATAACTACAAATCTTTATTTTTTTGTGGAAAATAACTTATAATTTACAGTAGATACGTCACGTTTCTTAAACCAACAAATAAATAATTATTATTATCGATGTGTGTGCGTATAACTAAACAAATAGAATTAATAATAATTTTCTTGTAAATGAAAGGAAAAATATCAACTCTTAAATTGAATATTGAAGTGAAATGAAAAATACTTGATTCTGACAAATTTAGCATTTATTCTTATTTTTTTATGGAATATTTACTGAATTCTATTTTGAAATTTGGAAAACTACGATTGTGTTTTTCTCTTTGAGGAACGTTAAAATTGTCTTTTATAATGAATAAAACGAATGAGGGTACTGAAGCTCTGAAATAAGTTCTTAAAAGTGTAATTTTTCTCACGTTAACGTCTTCAATACGACTTGTATCTACTTAAGCTTTACTTAAGATAAAATTTTGAAAAATAGCATTTGGTTCTATGACTTGATTATGTACTTGACTTCTCTCAAGCACATTGAACTTACTCGATGATTAGCTTTGTCACAGTTAAGCAATCGTACCATGTTGAGACATGTGGCTGTCCTTTGGATTGAAAGTTCTGTAATTATTGTCAACGCATGCCAAATTTGAAGAGGTCTTTGTACTTCATAATTATGGCCAGTATGGCTTGTACGCCTTGCTCTTTTCATCTGCAAATCGTGGAGAACTTGGAGAAGGTGACAATACTGTGTTGAAACCATAGAACCCAATATTCATTTAAGACTGAATCATCAGTTGCATAAAGCATATTTGAAATTTTGCTAGAGCTCATTCAATCGGAGGGGAATCCCCTACATCATTGAGCCCTAAATTCCGTTGAGGTGCAGTCTATTTAAGTAAATTTAGTAATTTTGCTTTGGCTAGTAGATACACCTATAAATAACATAATGACCATGATTTTTGGTGCGTATATACCATAGGAGAGTGGGTTCTTCTCTGTTTGAATTAGCTCTACTAAATCGACTTAAGTTGAGCTTAAGAGAGAAAAGTTCGGATAATACCGAAAAATAAAAACTTACGTTACTGCTGATCTATTTAATATCTACATGAATGTTGATTGATTTTATTATTATCGATTACTGAATTTTATGAAAGTTATTTTTCTGAAAAATAAATTTTTTTGTGGTTTAAAGTCAATATTGTAACAACTGAATTCTTATAAAAAAATCTAAAAATCTTCTTTATTATGTAAGGTAAGAACAATTTGAAATTTTTTTTTATTTTTTAAAATATGTTGTGTGTTAATGTTTTCCTAAAGAATTTTTCAGAATGAGAAAATCATTTTAGCTTGACGATATAAGTAAACGAAACAAAACAAGTGCATATTCTGCTTTACATTACTAATATTTCTAATATTGTAGTATAATTACCTTCAAGTAACTTATTTCTGTTGTCTTACGGTGGTTATAGTATTTGTAAACGTCTACCTTATGTGTTTTGAGGTTTACTGAGTCTAATGAGCTCTCATGCTCATGGTTTCGTACCGTAAATAACGCTAGGACCACAAATTAAAAGCAAATCCCGTGCTAGAAGGGAGCGTAAAGCCGGCGGTTTAGGTTAAGGGTACTTAGGGCGTATTGGTTAACGTCTTGATCGTATACATGATCTAAGGTTAACGTGTAAACTGTGGGTTGACTTTCACCTTTGTGTAGCTGTGATTGTTAATTTCATTACCTGTTTGGGGCGGTATGAATTCTAGAAATGGTTCATAAATTCAAAAATTAAGTAACAGAACTAGAACACCATTGGTTTTCCTATTTTGTACTTATGTTGAGGTGGAGAACATCGTTCATCTACGGAATTTCTTTATTTTTCTTCTCGACATCAGTAGAGAGGCTGCGGGTATAATCTAACGAGACGTTCAAGTTTATACGTTGAAAGTAACTCAAGTACTGCAAAACAGATTTGTGTTGGCGAGCGGTGGGAATGCGCAAATCACTGAATTGGTTTATTTATCCCCACCAACGTATTTAAATGATCAAAGACGCGTGGCCAAATCTGTGCGAACTTATCCCTACCGCTCGCCATCGGGGATCTGTGTTGCAGTAGCTTCTTTTTGTCAAGAGACAACCTAAGAAGATCAACTGTTTCATGTTCGACGTTTCTTTTAGTTTTTAAATTTTTTATCTTTATTGCTCTAAATTTTGGAAAAATTCCTGCGAGCTGTTCAGACTTCTTGAGGACCGTACGATGATACTTCTTTTTAGATCTCGGAAGGGTTCGTGAATGCTGGGAAACCGCACCAAGAGCTATAAAACATGCATCGACTATTATTGAGCGATTTCATCCTACACAACAGTTGAGGAAGCGCTCAAACGTTTGGTGTTATGAAGAGGATAGGGGGAGCGATGCGAAAGCTGCGCCATTCAGCCTGAAAAGGGGAGCTTAAGATTTGTGGAATTTCTATCTAAGGAATTGTACATGATCAGCTTTAATTTTCAACTATCATAAAAACTACAAACGCTCGTTTTTTTTTTAAATTGCAGAATCTGTATAGGAGCACTTGATTTTGGAACTGATTTAAAATTAGTAACGAAAAAACAAGAGAAGGGGCGAGGGGTTATCCGCTCTCTGCTTGCAATCAATCTACAAAAATTGAGCAGTCCACGGTAGTCATCTGCAGTCAATGGCAGCCATGTCATATGCGTGTACAGATTCAGAACAGTGGTTGACCCCTCGGGAAGGTCATACAGTGTGTCTCAAGAACGCATGGTCCGATTAAAATTTTTCTTTAACCTTCTGACAACCGACACCAGCAGCTTTCATATGACATATCATGATATAGTAAGATTTTTTTAATTGGTGATGGGGCTAGCATCAGCATGCGATATTTACACTAACGCTCGGTTGCATAAAGGCGAATTATATTTTAATCCGAGAATTAGATTTATAATCCTTAGAAATGGCAACGTTTATTGTATTAAACTATGTCTCTCCCTATACTACAAATTGACGTTTGTTTCATGTTTTAGGCGAGACACACTGTAAAATGTTTTTTCAATGTTTAAATTTGAATTGCTAGTAATACTAACCACTAATTTATTTGTTAAATTTGAAATAATTCAAGCAACAGCGTACGTACGATCGAGCCCACAAGTTGAAACTACTGTTCGATAATTTTTTATTAATTTGTGCTAACTGGGGCTTGAATTTCAATAGATGTAATTATAAAGAGGTATATTTCAATAAAAAATTCCCATTTGAGTTGGCTCTTACAAAAGAGCGCTGGCATCAGCTAAAATGTTGAATCGAGCGTTTTAACCAAAACCTCGTTCTAAAAATTAAAAAAAAAACATAAATTAAGGTCCTATGAGACCATCATGTTGTAATGAAGCAGCTTATGAATGAATATTCTGAATCTTCAGTCTACTACCTACGTTCCGAATCAGGAGATACTATAATTTGGACCACGGCCATCCCATCATTGTTGGTAAATATGCACTTCTATCAAATAGGAAAGTATTTATATTTAACCTAAACTTATTAATTAATATAGATTCTTTCCTTTTCTTATTATCTATTTTGTTGTGATTCCTTTCGTGGAGAAAGTCGACAGTTATTATGTAGAAAAACAAATCGCCGATGTCTTACATTGAGTAAAAGGCTTTTTCTTGGGGAAATAAATTGCTATGTTTAATTCTAAATCAGTCTGATAGGCAGTGCACTAATCTACAGTCTCACCAACTTTATTAGCGAGCTGAAAGGTGTGGCCAGCGCTGTCATAAATTTTGAAGTAGACTACGAGTTAAAAGTATTTCAGTCGCTAAATTTGACAAGTAACTGTCACACTAAAATTGAATATAGGTTAATATTAAGACAGTGATTTTGAAAAGTACAACTTACTGTCATTTTGAAAGGTTTTATCATAACCTAAAATAGTTGTAGATACAAGCGACTTTTAATTATGCCCCTACCTAACCTGAATTCTTGATTATGATTGGACGAATGTTTTCCCGCAAAAAATATTTAAAAAAAAATTATTTTAGTTGACATATTTTCCCTAACGCAAAATTGGTTGGTGGAGCTGTACTATATACTTACCTTTCCGCTGCAATCTTTTAGGTTGTGCACTGCCCATGTAGACTTGGTTTAAAAGTTTAGGATTGTGCAGAAATTTTCATAAAATCTTGATATTTATTTAAAATTTGAGAGTATGACTTATTTTTAACAGTCGAATAAGAACTATAATTCTGAAAAATAAAATTCTTTTGCAATGATAAATAAAATATTTCTTCTACTTAAATGTTTAATCAATCTGAAATTACAAGTTTTCTACAATTCTAAACGCGTTTTACTCGAAAATATAGATTTTTTTTAATTATCCAGAGCGAGGGGTGTAGCTAATCAACTTGTTGAAAATCTTGGGTTGGGAGTTCTCTGTTAGAAAAAATAATATAAATCGAAATAATTCGAGATGGGTTGCATAATTTTGTATTCTAGCTACGCCTCTTTTAATTCTCAAAGAAATCTTCGAAACATAAATAAACGTATTTTGCTACAAAAGTTTCTTTGCACTTCATATAACATTGTTCTAATAGCTAATTGTTTACAGGTTCATCTATTCGGAATGCTAAAAATGATACTGTTTCAATTTGAACGGTATCGAAAATTATGGATCACTTGAAAAACAATAATTGGTAAATGAATAAGAAAATTTAATTTTCACTTGTTTTATAATTTTTTGTTTCAGAAACAAACCAATTGGAATAGTTCATTGAACAATGGGTTCGTAAGATAAACGTCTGAAGTCCTGTGGAATAGGCCAGTTCCTCATAGGTTTCATACCCTTGAAGTTGAAAGCAAGATGAAAGATTTGTTGTTTAAGTGAAAATAAAAGAATAATCTATTTATCTTTTTTTGTACCTACTTGACATCTTTACCTTATTTGCAATTTTTACTAATAGACAAGAGACAAGGAAGTGTGACGTCAGTCAGGAGGTCATTTTTAGATCTATTGGTTTCAAATAATAGTAACATTCCATGGAAATTTCAATTAGAGGTGATAATTAAGGCTCGGATTTTTAGTTTTGATGAGAGTACAGGCTCATTAATAATTTTTGCACTAAATCCGTTTCACAAGTTCGCGATTATTTTAAACCGTATGTCATTTGGCCTAGAATGCCTATTTTACACATTTAGTGCGTATTTGTAACGATAGTGCCTAAACAGCATATTTTTTGTTATATTTGTCTTTGAGTCTAAGTTAAAACTTTAGTTTTTCATTTTTCAAAAATTAATTCATATCACATTAATTATTTTTTATTTATCTTTCATATACATACAAAATTTCAAGATAGCTGACGCTGACCAGCCAAATCAGTCAAATATTGTCCAGACACGAACTCAATATCATACAAAATGGAAGTTTCAGAAATACCCAGTTTCAATTGTGCTCCACTGACTTCCTGCGACGTTGAGCGTTTGTTTTCTGCATACAAGCAAGTTTTGACGGACAATACAAAGAGGAACCATATTTTACTCCCGAAAATTCAGAAAAAGTTTTGATTTGTTACGTTCAATTATTTTGTTAACTGTGTATCTTGCATTTCTTGATCAAAATATTAATAATTTTTTCTTATTATATTCAGATAATAGTATATTAAAATACATGTGTCACAAGATAGCATTTTGACGCACGAAGGCAAATTTTTGCTAGACCGACTGAAAGGAGGTCTGCAAATGCCTGAGTGCGGCAAAAGCTCTTGTGACACAAGTGTTTTATACTATTTTTTCTATTTTGAAATGATTTATTTTAAAAATTGATTCTAAAAAAATCGTGTTAGAGAATTTTATTGCTTAAATTCTTAAGTTGGTCCTACTGACAGTTGACGTTTATTTAAACTTCTAAGATTTTACCAAGAGATGGCGGTAAAGTTAGTTTGATTTTAATATTTTTAACTTTAATACTAATCAATTTACGTAAAAATTACATTATTCCTTTGGTATTTATTACTTAATAAGCATTTTTTGTAATTATTTTTTTAAATTAAGAATAATTTTTACATAATTGATTTGTATCATATGTCAAAATAATTATTTTAATTACCAATGTGAACCAATCTCAAACTAAAAAAAAACTAGAAACAGTACTTAAAAGTAGAACATTACAACATCGTTTTGGACGGTTTTTGATGCTGTAATGAGTATATTGTAAACGCAAAATAGAAAAATATTTATTTATTCCTTTTTTGTATTTTAGTGCCTATTTGCTGCCTATAATTTAATTGTTACTGCCTATAATGGAATCCTAGCCTTAGTAATAATGAAAAAACTAAGTATTTGATTCTATTACTTAAAAAAATAAAATAAATGGCCGCCTGATGTTACCACTTTCCTGATCTATCAAGAGTTCTATATTGAAGTCTATTAAATCTGAATGAATATCATCGTCGATTGAAAACGAATGTACAGAATCGAGCAAGCACTATCAAAATTCCTCACTAGAATTTATTAATATTTGCCACAAGTAATTTTTAATTTGTACTACAAACTTTGATTTTATTCTGTACTTTGTAAAAAATAACATTGTTGTAATATAACAGGCCTGCAAGGCCCGCGTTGCGGGAGGAAAGCGAGTGGCGAGGCTTAAGAGATAAAAAATTGACATAATACCTATATTTTGCTTTTTGGAAGATACAGATAATTGATTCATAAACTACATATAAAATTTTTAACATTCTACATAAACGTATATAAATGTATAAAACAAAATGACTTAATTTAAAATAAAACAAATGCACATTGTTTCTTCGATGTAACTTATTGTAGAGCTTTGAGTGCTTTTTGTATGTGCCTCATTGTACAAATTGGAACTGCTTCAACCATAGCTTTGTTAAATTGACTATGTCCCGATAAATTACCAAGCATCATTTTGGCGTGTTTTCTAAAACAAAATTCAGCTGATTATTATAGTAGGCACCGAATAAATCATTAGGCACGCACACGCTTCTTCCTTATAGATAAAGAATTGCGTCAGTAACCCACCCACATACAAAACCCATCAAAGTAGGTTTGTATAAGATTCCCGAGGGGTTATCCACTCTGCAGTCAATGTACAAAAATTGAGCTGTCAACGGTAGTCATCTGCAGTCAATGGCAGCCATAGCATACCAACAGTCTGTGTATGAATTCAGAATAACGGTTAACCCCTCGAAGATTACTTTTTACAAGGAAAAACGTGTGTAGCAAAACCAAACTGAAAAGTTTTTACCTAGTTTCCAAATTACCCTCAAGCAACATGTGTGCACCACAACATAAAATTTTATCTCTTGTATCTTTTGGAAGTTGAAATGTTTTTTCTGCACCCAGACGATTTGTTATAGAACATAATAGACGTGTTGCTGTACAGCGCACAATTGCATTTTGGTGTCCGCCACCTTTTGTCGCTAAAATTGAAACTACCCTCGGCGGCGGAATAGACACGCACATTTTATCTAATGCGCAATTTGCGTCGCTTCTCAAAAATTTATTCGTGTCCGCTGTTCTATGCAATAACGGTACTGCTAATTCCTCCAATTCCTAAAATTAAAACACAATTAACAATCAACCCCTATAATTGAAATGTATACTTGAATTTTTTTTCTTTGCCGACACGTGATCACCTTAATGTGTATAAATTAAGATGAAAACTACGCTAAGTAGTAAGTAAAACTAAGCTTTAATTCGATATAATTTTTTTTCGATAAAAGGAACAACGGCCAGGAGAGGGGGGGGGGGCTCGAACCGTTTCAAGACTTCAATACATAATGGTATAACTAGAAGGTGTGAATATTCTTAATTTTTGTTAGGAAATGTTACAGTAACGGTTGTGGAGATAGGTTAGTCACTTCTCGGATTCTAAGCCTAAGTGCCAAATCTGCAGGCATCATGTGGAGAAGTAATACGTCGTAAAAAAACCTATGTTTAGCTGGCTCTGACTAACAGCATAGAGCTAGGGCTCTCGCGTTTTAGTCAACGGCTCGCGCAGTGAATAAAATTTTTTAACCACAATAAAAGAAAAGGTGGATGAATCGACACTAATAATATAAATGGACGATAGATCAGGCGCTGGACAAGGCTGAAAATAATCTAGAGGAAGCATACTTTGACAACAAAATCTCTAGTTCTCCAGGTTTGGAAGGTTAGGATGATGAGAACTGGCGCTAACTAACAGCATAGAACTAGGGCTCCTGCGTTTTGGTCTTGGTTTTGGCAGTGAATAAAATTATGTTAAAACCACAATAAAAAAAAAGATGGATGAATCGACACTAATATGAATGCAGGATAGATCAGGCGCTGGACGAGGTTGAAAATAATCTAGAAGAAGCATACATCGACAACAAAATCTCTAGTCCTCCAGGTTGGAGAGGTTAAGATGATGAGAACTGCTCGTCCTTGGTGAAAAATGCAAAAATTTTTTTAAATTGAAGCAACAATAATGCTTCGGATAAGGAAAGAAAATCACGGAAAAACTTCTCTATGTGAGAAGAAAAGTATATAAGATAAGCTAGCCTGGCTCGATGGTTATCCCGGTTATCCGTCCTTTTCAAAGCGTTCAGAAAAGTCTGCTGAAGTAATATGCGTTTTAAGAGAACTGCAATTTTTAATCTTAAGCCCATTTAACGTACTACTGTTAATAGTGTCTTTTGATTCAGCATGGAGCAAAACTGAAGAAGATTTTTCAAAGAAGACGGTGGGGGAGTTGTCGATTAGATAAATAAGATCAATGAGCTTGTGATGTCAAAATCTTTTTCTTAAGAAAAATAAGGGTGCTTATTTATCCAAGTCCCCAAAACGTTCAATAAGAAGAGACTGGATTGCAGGAGCTATCTCCCTTTTGAAAAATCGTTTCTCCGCAACTAATAATTATACTCTTTAAGTTTCATCGATTTGTTAAAGAGGTGGAACGAGACACATCGAAAGTTAATTAAAAATTGATTATATTTCGAAATTTCCAAAAAACAAGGTCGTATTTTGTAGTAACTTCATTGTATTCGTAGATAATAAAATGATGTTTTAACAGGTGTAAACCTACAATAAAACTCAATATCGATTCTATTTTCGCCGACACGCTTTACAATTTATTAAATCCAATCGATTTCATCAAGTACGAATAAAATGATAAATGATGGGCACCTCAAGAATTTTAATTAGGTCAACCAAAATGCGTATTATATGATTTAAAAGAAGGTTACCCACTTACCGTTTCTAACGCCTTTTTGTGATTCGTGAACATTTCTGTAGTTGTCGAACATGCAGCTCTGGCAACTTGCGAACGTAAATTTTTTATGTGTTTGCCCAAACAAACACAAATTGGATGCATGTGCATTTCGACCGTTTCTGGATGAAAACGCGTCAATCTGATTACTCCTTGGAGACCTTTTATGGTCATTTCCCAATCTGGGTGTTCTAATAAGGCGATAGTTTCGTTAAAACCTTCTTTTGCTTTTGCAAAAGGTTGTGGATTGTTTGGAAACGTCGGTGGTTCTCTTTTAGACATTCGAACCGAACTTTTTCTCGTTAAAGGTTTAAAAGTGCTAGAACGTGGTGTTTTGCAAAAACTTTTAGCCGAAGATACTTCGCAGTTGGGTAGAATTTCTATAACCGAGCCTGGAATTGTTGATTGAGTTAGACTTAACGAATCTTGTAGAATTTCGTGGCGGTTGTAGAAGGCGTCGTTGGTAACTGGTGCCGAGCTAACTGCTTTTCTACAAATGTCGTGATTTATCGGCAAGTTTATTTCAGATTTTGACAACGATTTGTTTTGAGAAAAAGTTCTAGGACCGTCGAATTTATCCAAATCGTCCAAACTAGTGGATATGTTTCGTTTTTCACAATCGTCTTCGGAATCGTATTCCTTTTCGAACGAATTGGGCGTTCGTACAACTTCTTCGCTTTCAAAATCATTTTGAAGGGGATACGCGTTTTCTCCAAATTCCAAAACTGAGTTTGTTTCGTCTGATGATTGGCAAGCTTGCGTTTGGAGACGATTTTGTTCTAAAACTGGCGAATTGTTTCCGATGACTGTAAAATTTTCGTTGTAGTATTTTGGTGTACCGACTTCGATGAAGCTCGGAGGCGATTCTATGCTTTCTTTCGGAATTTCTGGAAAATTCGTAGCTAAATGCGGTTCTGCTGGTGGTGTAAAAAATTCCGGTGATTCAGATCCCGATGAAAATGGTTGACGTACTAAAACTGCACGTTGCGAAATTATGTTTGGGGAATTTTGAGGACTTGGCGATTTTGTTCTGAAAAATATTAAAATACCGTTATTGATTTTTGCTTATTACGAAAATTGCCTAATATATAATTATTCTTCTGAATAATAAGTCTAGACGCAGTTTGATTGCGTGTTCTTATTTGTACTTTCAATTATTTACTTAAACCAATGAAATTTAAATTAAATTTAACAAAAAGTACCACGTTAAAATTTAATTTGTATTAATACAAATGCCCCAAATAAAAGAATTACAATTTCAAACCAATGTATTATTCGTAATGGGTTTTTCGTGCCCTCTTATCGCTAGTTTTCCATCTCTCAGCTGTTTGCATACAATTTTTGAGTATCTTATCCTGTTGACACACTTTTACTTTTTTTGTTTTTCAATAACCCTTACAAAGGGGAGTTGCTAAGGATACTTAGTTCTAGAAAAAATATATTTGCATTTTATTGTAAGAACGTTAACTTTGCTGAAAGACGTCATCGGTCAAGATTTAATCAACCCTTAACTTGTGTTTGACCTTTTAAGAAAATTTATCTACAAATGTGAAATATAATTTGGTTACTTGACAAGTTTGACTTACACCTTTTTAAAGCGCGTTTCAAAGAATAGGTACTCGGCCTCGTAAGCTCGCAAGGTGGTGGTAAATCAGAAAGGAGTTTCATGAAAATTTTTTTAAAAGACATTTTTTTGAGTGTTTCTGATGCTTTGAAAGACACGTTACGTACCTACGTGCTACAATCTGACTAATGAGGTTATGAGGCAGAAATTGCCCAGCTTCTCTTAGACTGGCCGCAGACTACAGACTTTTAATCGGCCGATAGTTTAGGTAGTCTGAAGGACAAGCATGCAGCAAAAAGGATGGATGAATAGAATTTAATAATTTCAATTGACCTTGTTTAAAAGCTCGCTAACCTCTTCTCTAATTATCGAACAATTAATAAAAAAGACTTTCCAAGAAGAAAACGTTTCATACCAAGAAGTGGGAGTGCACATTTTTTCTGAAGTGCACGCTATTTTACAGACGTTTTAAATGGCACGTTATGGTGGTGTATAATTGGTCGTTTTAAATAATTGTAAGTTGACAATGGTTGAATTGATCGAACATGAATTTATAACCACTCGACCACTGTCAATAGCCTCACAAAAAATTAGGTCGATGTTTTTTTGTAAAATTATTTCTGTTGTACTTAAACGGAAATATTTAGGTCGACCTAATCGTCCCCAATATAACAATGCTCAAACAATTCTATTTTTCTGAAGGATTTTCACAAAAATTGTTTAGTGTTATGTAATTCCACAATGTCATAATTATCATTGATTTAAACCGGATTTCTAGAGAAGAACGTTGCCAAGAGTGAAACTCGTGTCTACTTATTAACACTATGCCCGAGTATTTCAATCGACCCTTAAACTTAAGTGTAACTTTAAACTGACCTTCAACCTATAGAAATACACAAAATTGTAGTAAAGCTCAGCTTAACGCCATATTTAAGTTTAAGGGTCGATTGAAATACTCGGTCTTAGACATTTTTTAGATCGAGTGAAGCACCTTGGAAAGATCTTAGCGTCACCTAGGAGTTGCAGAGTACCTCGCAAGACTATAAAAAATAACAAGGGTGGTCCTGAAATCCCTTCACTTCTTAAATGTAGCATCTTTCATCATTGAGTACTGTCATAGAACAGTGTCAAGAACGACTGGATTCGGAATACCAAATTGATCGACGTCGCCGCGCAAATGGTTAAGTTAAAGTAGAATTTAGCGACATATGTATAGCTAGGTATAGCAATATTCGCACAAGGACGTCCGTGGACTGTTAGGAAAAAAGAACGGTCACTGACAGGTGGGTAGGACGCCATCAAGCGACGCTTGAAGAATGTACACAATTGGGACAGTTTCAGACAACAAGAGGAAGCTATGCCCCATACTGGATGCAGGCAGTGATGAGATGATGATGAAATGGCGTGATATATCTATATCATGAATTAAACTACGACTTTTGTGACCTGTAAAAGAAAGAGAAGGCGGCCACAGACATACTCAAGCTCATACGAGGACGAAAAAGCAACGCTTGAGGAATGAACATGATTGGAACAAGCTGAAAACAACAAGAGGAAGCTTATGCCCCATCCTGGACGCAGGCGACTAAGAGATGATGGAATGGGACGATATACCTAATATCATGAATTAAACTACGACTTTTGTGACCTGTAAAAGAAAGAGAAGGCGGCCACAGACATACTCAAGCTCATACGAGGACGAAAAAGCAACGCTTGAGGAATGAACATGATTGGAACAAGCTGAAAACAACAAGAGGAAGCTTATACCCCATCCTGGACGCAGGCGACTACGTGATGATGGAATGGGACCATATACCTAATATCATGAGTTATACAACGACGTTTGTGACCTTTAAAAGAAAGAGAGGATAGCCACATACACGCTCAAGCTCATAAGAGGACGCCAAAGCAACGCTTGAGGAATGAACATGATTGGAATAAGTTGAAATCAACAAGAGAAAGCTTATGCCCCATCCTAGTCGCAAACGACTACGAGATGATGGAATGGGACGATATACCTAATATCATGAGTTATACAACGACGTTTGTGACCGTTAAAAGAAAGAGAGGATAGCCACATACACGCTCAAGCTCATAAGAGGACGCCAAAGCAACGCTTGAGGAATGAACATGATTGGAATAAGCTGAAATCAACAAGAGAAAGCTTATGCCCCATCCTAGGCGCAAACGACTACGAGATGATGGAATGGGACGATATACCTAATATCATGAGTTATACAACGACGTTTGTGACCGTTAAAAGAAAGAGAGGATAGCCACATACACGCTCAAGCTCATAAGAGGACGCCAAAGCAACGCTTGAGGAATGAACATGATTGGAATAAGCTGAAATCAACAAGAGAAAGCTTATGCCCCATCCTAGGCACAAGCGACTACGAGATGATGGAATGGGACGATATACCTAATATCATGAGTTATACAACGACGTTTGTGACCGTTAAAAGAAAGAGAGGACAGCCACAGACATGCTCATTGAGCATTGCTCAAGCCCATGCGAGGTCGCAAAAGCAACACTTGAGGACTGAACGTGATTGGGACAAGCTGAAGATACTTTACTCAAACGAATACGAGATGGTGATAGAATGGAGTTGATAGTTGATGGAGGTGACCGGAGCTCGTGGTCATAGGAATTTTACATGAAAAATCTTACTTTCGTAATTTCTCGCTTCCCTATTTATTTAAGACAAAAATCTTTTAAACAGAGTTTTAAGAGGATAAAATTCTGCGTCTAAATGATTTACAAAAAATAATTTTTGATGTTTTATATCTTCAGAAATTTAATTTAAAATCTCGATAATTATTAGCAGAAATTCTGCAAAAATTAAAAACGTTTGCTTCAATTCGTCTTCAAACAGCTAAAGATGGTCACTCAACTGGCGAATCGATAAGTTATTCTAAAAGATCTTTAGATTAAGCACGCGTACTTTGCGTATTTCTTTTTGAAAATTTAAATGTTTAATATTTTCGATGTTGATAAATTGGAAGAATGCTTAAAAACTATGTTTTAGGGCACTACGTTGATAGAAACCTTCCAAGATTGGAAAATTCGATTAAGACAAAAATTTCGAGTTTGAAGAATTATTGAATTAATGTGTAATTATTGTATATTGCGTCTTATTCCTTTTTTTGCCCCCCCCCTTTTTAAATGAATATTAAAGCAAAATTACAATACTCACTTTAAATCGTCATTATTTGGTATTAAACTAACAGCAACAACCGGCGTGGCTGCTTTAGGCGGAGTAACATCAACAACTTTCCTAGGCCTAAACAAAAATATACAACACGAAGGAAACACTCTCCAAGAGCCTTTTTCCTTTTCCTCTTTGAGTCCCCACAAATTGTCAATTTTTTTCAAAGTAAAATTATTTTCAAACATTATCAAAATCGCAAAATACAACACCATTCAAGTTACTTGAAACACAACTGATATACTATAACAAGTTTTTCCATTAACTCCAACATTGATTGGACTGACCGTTCCCCCACCACTTCTTTTAACAAACGAGAATTTTCCACATATATCGACTTTATTTCATAAGGTATTAAGGTAGTTAGTTTCAATTGTACGTACATAAACGTGTTGTATACGTGGGTTCTTGTTGAGGTCGATGCAGTCAAATTAAAAATTCAGAAATTGATTTTCATCAAGACAAGAAATTGCGTGCAATGACCTAATTTCTGTATTATGTTTATTACTTTCGATTTTACCATTTGGAATAATTTTACCATTTTTTGGCGCTTTACTTACTTTTTTGACCTAAAACTGTCCGCTTCCAACTAACGAATTGTCCAATTTTAGACTCATTTGGGCCTAGTGAAAAATGAGCTTTGGGTTAATGTACCCTAACGTGAAGAGGTTAAGATCTGATAGGAATCAGGAAGGAGGAAGTATAAGCGTAAAATATTCAGCACAAACCGATCGGGTCCATTTTTATGTGCTCTTCCGGCATGTAAATAACTTGCAAATTTCATGATGGTACTTTTAATATAATTGGAGCCCGCACACTGTGAGCTTGTTGCCGTTATGGCGTGAAAGGTTATAAAGATTAAATTGTAAATTTATTATTATAACGTGTTAACAAACAAACACCACGATTAAATGCCTTGAACTTAAAGGAAATTTAATTTAAAAATTTAAGATATGCCTAATTACACCATCGATTTCCGTTTACGAGGAAAACGACTTAAATTATTGCTTTGAGAGAAAATTTATTGAACAGTTCTTGAAATAATATTTTTTTATATCTAATAACTATGTAATTTAAAAAAGGAAAAAAATAATTAAAATACAATAAGTTGACTTCGAGTTGTATTTGATGTATTGATGATTAAAGCCATCAACTGTCTAAGTATTGACTCTAGCATTACATGCCGTTTTCACCTCATTACTTTATATTTTTGTAATGTCAATGTTTATTAAGTTTTGGAAATGATGGTAGCACACAAATTGATTTTCACACAATGAGGCGGAATAACGAAGAAATTGTTGCCCTAGAACATGGTATAGACTTAGACATCAACCATTAGTAATTCATGTCTTTTTTACAGGAGCGGCTCTAGGGTGACTATAGCATCCCGATACTAAGTTTAATACTCCCAAATGATGGACCCCTACCATTGGATCAAACTGAAACCATGTACACCGGAAGTACCTACACATAAATTCAGAAAACTTCCAACACCTCCTGCTTCACTGGAAATGATGGAAAATCTCCCATGGAACAATTCTTACACTCTCACATAACGAAAATTCACACAAAATACTAAGCATAACAAGTCGAAAAGTCTCACCTCTTCAAACTCCTCCACTTGGACACTAGACAGGCAAAATATCAACGGAAAACTACCCAAACACGCTTCTAAACGTGGAGAATAATAAACAACCAAACTTTTCCATCTATTCTTATCAAGACCCCAAAGCTTACTAGAACACCCCTTCAGCCCCCTACAAGCACACGCTCAGGGACGCCGAGATAGATTGACATTTGAATGTCGTAATTTGATAATCAAAGTCAGGGCAACCTTTTTACTCTTGCTATCTCCTTCCTCAAGTAGAAATTTGGAACGAGCCATAATTTGTTAATAAACACTTCATACACCTGATCAATGACATAAACAGCTGTTTTAACAAAAGAGAAACGTGGATCGACTGTGAAGAGTCGGGGCTTCATTAAAGGCATGAAGCGCGCACTTCAGGGCCCGGTGTTGTGCAGGGGTCGGAAAGGAAATTTAATGCTCTACAACTTTTTTCCTGAAGACTTTTACTGTAAAACGTAGGGCTGAGGTGCTAGAGCCAAAAAAGTAAGGAACAATTTTTTTTTCATACATTAACGATTTTTGTGGGCACTTCTCTCACAAACTATAAGGAGTAGAAAAAGAAATCAGAGTAATGTTTTAGGAAATTTACTAAGCTGTCATTTTGCTAAGAGTAATTTCTTCCCTAGGATACACCTTTTTCGAGATATAAGCGAAAACCCCAAAAACGGCAGCTTTTCACTCCATCCCTCCCTTAGCCTTGGCCATGTAGCTAGAACCAGGGTCTTTTACTATTTTTACCTCCTAACTAATCGAAATAAAATTTTACCCTCTTCCATCAGGATCCAACGTTCTTTGATCTGGCCCTTTGAAAAGTTGGTACAAAGTACGTCAATAAATGATTGAGCACGCTGGAGCTATCGTCTAAAATCTGCTACTAAAATTTAGAATTCATAAAGTTGTTCTAGCTGGTAATAAATAATGGCTCCACAAATTGTGCCCAATCTCCTACGAGGCGATCGTCTACTGCGCTTTCGCTATTTAAGGTCTCTGTCTTTCTGTTTGTCTCTCTCTATCTCTCTCTCTCTCCGGCTCTCTCTATATCTCCCGCTCTCTTTCTACTCCTCCTTCCATATGAGATGATATATGCCATGACAAATTAGATAGATGGGATGAGAGATGAAACGACATATGCAATGACAGATCCAGATGAAATAACCAAATCTTAGATGACAGATGACCCCCTGGCATATGAAATGACATATAGCATACCAATGACCCCCGCCCCATATACCACTTTTTCTACCTCTCTGCTCCTCTTCTCTATACCTCTCTCTATCCTATTCCTCCACTCTCTTTATTTCTTTTTGTCTTTAGCTCTTTCAAACCTTACTGCGCATTCCCTATGACATGTGTTTTTTATTATAGGATTATCACATTTTATCAGTCATCAGAGATTTATATTAAAATCTCTTTAAGTCAAGGGTCAACACTATCAATAGGTAGTAAAACTAATAATTTCGTGATCCTCAAAAATTATTGTTATGCGAAACGTAAAAACGAAACGAAACTCCAACTCAAACTGATCCTAACTCCGTCCAGCTTTGGAATTTTTGTATGAACTGAAAAATTCAGATGTCTCAAGTTCATGCAAAATTTCGAGAAGAAAGCCCTCATAGACTCGAATTAAATTATCGGAATTAGGAAATTTTCTGGATACCTCAATCACCTTCCAAAGAGTCACTTTCGAAGTTCCTAATAGTTAAAAAGTATTTGAGAAATAGGTGGACTCTAAGGTATTCTCGTGGGCTGAGGAAGATATGAAACTATACGTCACTGTTAATAAACATCTTGCAAGAGATGTTCAATGTCTTGCATCACTGTTGCTTCGATCCCTATTTAGCCGACCATGCTTATTTATGTTAAGGTTTTTACAAATTCAACTGTTAAGTTGATCGACTTCAGGTTCTGTTTTTTGAATACTGCAGCTTGACAATAAGAACAGTAATACGAAGTTGGCTTTAATTGGAGAGGAGTTCCTTAGGCCTTCTGACGCTACCACCGCAAAGAGATACAAGTGTGAATTAATCAGACGTCCGAGGCAGAGATCGCTCAGGAAGAGTCTGTCATCTTAAGCAATTCAGCTGTAGGCCAAAACTGAAGCTATCAAACTACTTCTTTCACTACTTGTTGAGAGCTTAGCTTTGACCACTATCAGTCACTTAATCCAATAGTCCCTCAGTAAAGTACGGGTGAACGTATCAAGCAATTGTCTCGATGTCAAAGTTAATCTTTTATCCAGACTGAAACCTTTTTCAGACTCAAAAGTCAAGGTTAGAAAAGCTCTGAATTTTAGACGTAGTAGACGACTCTAATTGGAATTAGTATGCACAACGTGTTAAAAGCCTGAAGTGTATGGATTACTCCACATAAGGAAAAAAATTGATTAACCCTTTGTCTACCTTGAATAATAAAATTTTAATATCCCCCATAACCGTCAGTTTGTTGTACAACTTATTAACCTTGACATTTTCATCATTTTCGTCCGTTTAAAAACTCGCCGACAGTGCATCAAAATGTCTAAACACAATTACTTTTATCAAATATTTAACGTTGTTCGTTAGTTCAAAGTTTATTTCTTTTCCAAACATGCACAGGTTGTTTATTTTAATACAAAATCGATTTCTTTTTATTTTATTTTATTTTGGATATTTAGCTATTATCTATGGTTAACCTAGTTATTATTAATACATTAGTGCACTTTTTTTATGTAACTCGTTTGACCCTGTTTAAAGAGCTATTTCATTGGAAGCAACAACTGGATGCGCTTTTATAAATTTTTAAGGTTCGAATACGAATATAATACCGAGAATCAATAAATTTTTGTCAGTAATAATTGTCAGATAGTCTGTAAAGAGCCTTATAGGCCTTCAAAAAGTAATAATTATGCAAGTCAAGTAGGCGCGAGTACGTGAAGGTTAAAATTTAATTAAATCTTATACATAATAGGCAAGCATAGCCTGCTTATCACGGAAGCATCTAGTGCTCCAGAGGCTAATTTTTTTCCAGTTAGCCGAACACTTTCGTCGAAGCGTCCTGCGGCCTTAAGGCTCGTTTTACATGTCCTGTTGTTTTAGCTACATAAGTGTACCACTTCTGTAATTTTTTTTCGATAGAGAATTTTCTGCTCTATAATTTTCATTGGCAGGAGTATTACCCTCAGACTACTCCTTAAGGAACTAGAGCCTCAAGAGGCACTGTGAGTTGGAGAATTCGACTTATTATAATTTTTTAAATTTGATTAAGTAATTTTTATAAATTAATTATGACAGCTAGGGTCTTGCTAGGACAAATAATTTTAAGGGTTTCGATATTTTTATTATTTTTATTAGAAGTAAAACTATCGTCAGACTAGTCCTTAAGGAGCTAGAGCCTCAAGAGGCACAGTGAGTTGGAGAATTCGACTTATTATAATTTTTATAATGTAATTATGACAGCTAGGGCCTCGCTAGGACAAATATTTTTACGGGCTTCAATAGAGAATTATCTGCTCTATAATTTTGATTAAAAGTAAAATTATAGCTAGACTACTCCTTAAGCAGCTAGAGCCTCGAGAGGCACAGTGAGTTGGAGAATTAGACTTAATATAATTTCCAAATTTTATTAAACTTTATAAATTAATTATGACAGCTTGGACCTCACTAGGACAAGTCTTTTTACAGGCTTCGATAAAGAATTTTCTGCTCTATAATTTTTATTAGAGATAAAATTACCGTCAGACAACTTGGAGTTTTTTAAGAGATCAAAGCTCGTTTAGAAACTGTTCTTAGCAACTTTCACGATAATATTCTTAAACAAATACTTAATGACTCTAAAATGAACTTACCCATAAAATTGTGATGGAATCGATAAGGGCCCCTTTGAAACTTCGCACGGTCTCGTTTTAAACTTAAATTTCGTATCCGCACCTACTGGAACTGGAATTGCCGATTTAAACCCTTTCTGCCATGTTGAATTTTTAGTTGAGGCGCCTTTAAAATTAATTTAAATGAGCTCACTTGCAAGAAATAACCAAAAACGAAACTTACTCGAATCAGACGATGTGCTCGGAGAAAACGACTTGGAACTACTCCTTATGTAATCCGAAGACGAACTTTTTTGAAGTTTTTCCGTAAAGACGGGTTGAAAATATGCGTCGTTGTTATTTACGTTGATGAACCTATCCGGTTTGTCATTTTGAACGTATTCCATTTGTTTTTTAGGTGGAGAAAATGATCTTCCTCTTGGCGACCTCTTAAGTGTAGCATTTTCATTTTCTCTAAAATTTTCGTTCGAACTACTCGATTTTATTTGTTGTTGCTGTATCAAATACATCGGACGTAACGTTCCTGTAGAATTTAACACTTTACATTGTTTTAAAATCGCACACACTGCAGTCAAATTGATCTTGGCAACGAAATTTAAGAGGTTGCCTTAGAGATATTGATTATCAAAACAATTATTTAATTGCGTATTGTTGAAATTAAAAAATAAACAATGAAGTGCCTAACTGTAGCCATAAGGGGGTAGTAATTAATAAGTAATAATTCTCACCGTTTGTTGCTGATAATTTCACAGGTGCCGATAACGTCCAGGGATCTACAGCCCATACTTGGATATTTTGAGTTTTCGAGTCGTCCTGCAAACAAAGGAAACTCTTAAGAAATTACTTGTATTTCGGAAAGTAAACTCACCACAAAATAAGTATTTAAAACTACAGGACGTAGAGGTAATAATCTATAGAGCATCATTTTTTTAATAAATAATAAATTAATTTGTCATCGTTCGGGTTTGATACTTTAACTTAAACTACCCGATTGTTGCACTTTTTACAATTTGATCGATTTTGAGTGGCGCCACCCTATACCTAGGACTATATTTTCATGTCCTTTTTGTGACATTGCATGATTTCTTATGTCTGCTTGCGTACGTCAGGTAAAAATCAATAATATTGTTCGCAAAATACACTCATTATAAATTTGCGAACCAAAGAGAATCGATTTTTGTAGATGGTAATTACGCAGATTATTTTTTTTTCTTTGGACTAATGGAGTTTTTTTTAGATTTAGAACCACTTGTATGATTGTAAATTCTATGCAATTTGTGAAGGTTGGTAATACAGGAATCGAAATTGTCTTTTGTTGCATTACGAGCTTACGGTGGTTATGCTAAGACTTGACCGGTGGTAATATAACAAGAAGATCGCCTTATAGCTCTCAAATGGCGTTAAACAGCCACTTTATGGCCTCCAGCGTCCTTTACGTTGATCACCAGCCGTAAAATGCCGCACAAATACCTTAAAATCGTAATCAGTATCTCAAAGTCCTCTTTTTGTCTCCAAAATACCAAAAGCTTTGTTTATAATGCACTTACGGTATTCCAGCTGTATTTTACGGTAACTAGAACTTACTGCCGGCTGTAGATCAAGATTGATGACCTTGAGGATTATGCCGTGACTGTATGGCGTAATTTGAGAGTTACCGATTTTCCTGGTATTTATTACTACCAAGCAGACAAAACTATTCTAATAGATAATTAATAATTTTTTTGCAGTTCTAAAACTTGGAAATTTCGTAAAACGAGGCAACAGTCTGCTTGCTGTACTTGTGATGTGTTACTTTTGGGACCAGCCAAAACTCCGATAGGATGCCGATTTTATCAACAGATACAATTCATCAATTGAAAATAATAATTCTTGTTCTATGAGCCATTTTGTTACTTGTCAAATCATTTGGAAGCACAAATATTTCATGTCTTCCATTTATTAGAATTAGGGTACCTATATGGTAAAAGAAGGGTCGCAAATCGATTAGTAGCGTGGCTATTTGATTAAGAAATTGAATAAGAAAGTTGCAATAATTGGTCTTCGTAGCTTTGCACTAGCAGTTGGAAGTCAAGCTTAAGAAACACTAATTAGTCCAGTCAACGAAGGCCCAAAAAGGGGTCTGGAGGACATGGAATAGGATAGAATGTATTTGGAGTGTTGAAAATGTAAAAATACTAAAAGTTTCTGATTCTAGCTATATGACTAAGAGTGGAAGGTGGTGAAAAGATCCCGTTTTGGGAGTTTTTGTTTATATATCAAAAAGTGTGGGTCTTAGGGAAAAAATTGTTCTTAGTAAACTGTAAGGTTATTAAATTTCCTCCAATATTGTTCTTATTAAATGTTTCTCTGTTCCTTGTAAGTAGTAAGTAGCAATTTAATTTTTTTGCGGGCGGATATATTGAAAACTATTGAGAATACAAAATAAATAAATAAGAACAATCTTGTAGTAAATTTGATAAGCTTTTATTTTGCTAAGAATGTTTTTATCTGTAGGACCCACCGTTTTCGAGATATAGGCGAAAACCCGAAAAACTGGATCTTTCTATCTCTAAAAAAACTACACTCCTCCTTATACTCTACAGCCCTATTTTAAACAAAAATCTCAAAAACGGAGTTTTGCCCCCATCTCCCTTAGCTATATACTACCGGGGACTTTTAGTATTTTTACCTTTTAACTATTCCAAATACATTCCTGAAGAAAAAAAAATTCCACACTCTTCCATATGTCCCCTATAATTCATTCGTTAACCAAATCTAATGCTCTTAGTAGGCCATGTAAGCCGTCGTTTGAGATTTTCAACTATAGTTCAGTCTCACAATTATAGATAGTGACTCATTTCTAATATGTGTTCACAATCTTTAGTTAGCTATAGATCGGCTTCTATTGAGATAGATGCAGAAAACACGTGCCGCTTTAATAGAATAACGTACTTTACTATAATTTGACAGAAGCCATGACAGAAGCTTAGTAGGAAAAGTGGATCCGAGTACGAACGATTGTTCATAATGCTGTACCGAAAAATCTCGATGTAATCTAGTCTTCATCTATAAATGACATAACTGTCTACTTTTGTGGACAAATAGTATAGTGCCTTACTAATGTATTGTTCAAGGACTTTCTGTCAAAACACTCAATAAAATAGGCAGTTTTGGCTTATTTACTAGTAGAGTAGAGGATGGCCATAGTTAAACATTCATGCTACTATTTGGTTAAATGAGGCCCACTGCCTCACTGTAGGGACATTTTACGATTTATCTTCTCTTAGCTCCATCCTTTAGGCCCATTCATTGATATAAACCGTTTCAATACTTTTTCTAACGTTCTTGTCTTTTGCTTTAGGCACCAATCACATCTTGTTATCCTTAGTTATCCAACATTCAGTCTGGAGACCTTCGTTTGCTTCTTTTTATTTGTCTTGGATCTCCATTGTGTCACTTTTGAAGTCTATTTCTCATGAGCCTGTCTAATCTCGTTTTTGAGTCAGCTCCATATTAACAACTACATCCTTCTTGTTTCAGTTACCATTTCACCATTGTTTTGCTCCCCATGTGGCCCTTAGCGACTTTCTTGTGTCATCGCCCTTAACTCTAAACCATACACTTTTCGTATACGAATTTACTTATTTCTAAATTTACAAAGAAGCCTTCCAAAAGTTATCCACTTAAAGGCTAGCATTTGTGTCATTTTAACAACTTTTAGTTCTCGTTGGCTTTCTGAATTAGGATGGGACTGCCCAGGTGTGCAATTGCCGACTATGCCAAACGCTTTAGAGGCTCAACTTGTATAGGAATATTAAAGTTTTATCATTTAGAGTAATATATCTAAACTAAGATGCCCGAACCTAGCCTAGCCTAACTGCTGTCCGCTGATTAAAGGTTAACTAGGTTAAAACGCTAGCTATGGGCTAGTCCCATCAAGGGTGTAAGAATTTTAATTCCAATAAACCTGACAAATACCCACCCCTAGTTAACTAATAGGCTCAGGGGAGTCAAACGATAAGAAAAACCTAATCTACCATACCTGACCGTAACCTAACCTAACTTAATCTGGTGTAAAAACTTGAAAATTATTGATTTTCTAGGGGTTCGGGAGGATGCAGGGGTCAAATTACAGGTGTTGCTAACGGGACTAAATGAAGCCAGTCCGACTCTGGTGTTAAGGGCATGACCAAGGTTTTATAGTTTCACTGATTAATATGGTCAATACCAAAATTACTGCATCCATTCAAATTACACAGTTTCACAATCAACGGGTCATGGGTTCAGGAACCCATGTTCGCCGTTTGGGTTCTACAGGTCGAATATATTTTAATAATGTCGGTCTTATAGGCCGAAACGATGTCCAATAAACATAAGATCTCAGCAGTAAAGACATTAAATATTTAGTCAATTTTTTATGGGTTGGGGTGTAAATTTGATTACATCAGCACAAAAACGTTATAACCATGAAAATAGACGTGGTAGTCAACGTATTAAGGTTTGAGTAGTTTAAGTGGTCTGCAGGTAGACGTTGATTGTTTAGAGATTTCTTGAGCGGAGCCAATGCGCTACGACGGAACTGCGACCGGTCGCATAGTATCAATTTTAGTGATACAAAGAGAGTACTGGCTCTCTCCATCTGTACTAGGCAAGATATAGGCTCCGTCCAGACACTTTCTAAAAAATCTACGTCTACTGCCCACCAGGTTGTCATCTTATTGTCTCATGTGCCAAAGATTTTAATAGCAAATTAGTTTTCTGTAAGGATTTCCTCTAAATAAAATTGTCTGGATGTTCGTGTAGCTCTAAATTTCTTTGCTTGTTCTAGACAATTCACATTCAATACAAGTACACCTAAAGATCCTCTTTAAACAAGCGAACCGCTACAAAGTGTCCATGTACACGTCAGGTATACTATGAGTGTGTTTTAAAGCTGAGCTGCCTCAATTTAAGTAAAAACAATCTCAGAGCTCCTTAGAAGCGTTTTATAAGCTGGAGTTCAGAGTAATAGCCTCTCAGACAAGTTTTCATAACTTCCCCTTATCTATAACCTTTTTATTAAGTTACGAAAGAGTATGACAGTTCTAAAAAGGTCTAGGGATAGGAACACTATGTGTAGAAGATTCTAATAAATGTTTAGTTACGTAATAATAGCAAAGAGTTAATTACCTTAGTGTTATTGTAAATTCCAGACGAATCTGAATCATCTTGAATTATAACACAATTTTCTTTATTTCCATGAAAAAAGTTATTATTATTTAAAATAACCGGACATTTTTCTTCTATAGAATAGTTAAAACTCGAATTATCTTCAACTTCTTCCTTTTTGTTATTTTGTCCTACAAAATTATCAACATTTTGAAAGTAAGAAGGAGACGTCGTTTCGCTACCATTCGAAATCCATTCCAACTCTGATTCTTCACTAGGAGTAGAATAACGTATGCTACCGTTTAAATCTACTGCTGGAAGTTGTTTTCTCGATAATCTAAAAAAAAAGAGTTTTAATTGTTATTTAAATAGTGACGTCATTAAGAAAGCCGTCTTGGAAAAATACTTAACGCACGCGACGATTAATTCTATTAGTAACTGTTGCATTATTTAACAAATTTAATAATAAATTCAAATTCGCGTCACGCACGTAATCCCAAAAATATACAAAAAAAGCTAAAATTAATGTCCTTTTATTTTGATAGACAAATTTATTCATAGAATCGTTTATTTTAATTTTTTCACTCGCCTCGAAGAAATTTTCCGCAAGAAAGTAATTTTCCCATTTACGTCGCTTTTATGTGTCTTTTACTTCATTCCTTTCGTTTTTTTCTAAAGTTAAACAATTTTTTACAACCTTAGTACTATAACTAATTACTTTGATTACTTGATGCAGATAAAAAAAAACGTTTCGTGTGCAATGGCCGTTAATTTAAATTTTAAACGACATACCTCGTTCGAACTACTTTCAGTAACTGCTCTTTATCTGGATAATCTGACGACACTTGTGATATAATATTTAAAACTAAAGTTCTTGTTCCGACTTGAGCTAATGCAGCAATTGTTTCCAAAGAGGCACGTCTGACACGCTTTTTGCGGTCTCTCAATAATGGAGTTATAGATTGTGTCGCTTTTATTACGTTTACTTCTGTGCTGGGAAAAATTCGGCTTATTGTCATTAATATTTGAAGAGCACCTTCTCGTATCTAAAAATAAAAATTAATAGTTCAGTCAACGAACGCTCAAAAAAGGGAGGTAGAGGACATCATGGAAGAGGGTGGAATTTTTTTCTTTAGGAATGTGTTTTTAGGGTTTTTGCTTTAAGCCTTTAGGCCCAGAAGACCCATTTAGGTCAAATGGGTCATGATGGGAAAATTTATTTATTTGGATCGAGATTAAGCCTTCGGTTTTAGGCCCGGTAGCCCCTCATTTATGTTACATAGAGATAACCATTTAGGTCACATAGAGTGATGGGAAAAGCTAGTCACTTGAAGCGAGATTAAGCCTTCGTCTTTAGGTCCAGAAGACTCTGAATTTAGGTTATATAGAGATCATCATTTAAGTCACATAGAGTGATGAGAAAATTTATTTATCTGAATCGAGATTAGGCCTTTGTCTTTAGGTCCAGAAGACCCCTTATTTAGGTTATTAGGTTAGATAGAGATCACCATTTAGGTTGCATAGGGTGATGAGAAAATTTATTTATCTGAATCGAGATTAGGCCTTTGTCTTTAGGTCCAGAAGACCCCTTATTTAGGTTAGATAGAGATCACCATTTAGGTCACATAGAGTGATGAGAAAATTTATTTATCTTAATCGAGATTAGGCTTTTGTCTTTAGGTCCCGAAGACCCCTTATTTAGGTTAGATAGAGATCACCATTTAGGTCACATAGAGTGATGAGAAAATTTATTTATCTGAATCGAGATTAGGCCTTTGTCTTTAGGTCCAGAAGACCCCTTATTTAGGTTATTAGGTTAGATAGAGATCACCATTTAGGTTGCATAGGGTGATGAGAAAATTTATTTATCTGAATCGAGATTAGGCTTTTGTCTTTAGGTCCAGAAGACCCCTTATTTAGGTTAGATAGAGATCACCATTTAGGTCGCATAGGGTGATGAGAACATTTATTTATCTGAATCGAGATTAGGCCTTTGTCTTTAGGTCCAGAAGACCCCTTATTTAGGTTAGATAGAGATCACCATTTAGGTCACATAGAGTGATGAGAAAATTTATTTATCTTAATCGAGATTAGGCTTTTGTCTTTAGGTCCCGAAGACCCCTTATTTAGGTTAGATAGAGATCACCATTTAGGTCACATAGAGTGGTGAGAAAATTTATTTATCTGAATCGAGATTAGGCCTTTGTCTTTAGGTCCAGAAGACCCCTTATTTAGGTTATTAGGTTAGATAGAGATCACCATTTAGGTTGCATAGGGTGATGAGAAAATTTATTTATCTGAATCGAGATTAGGCCTTTGTCTTTAGGTCCAGAAGACCCCTTATTTAGGTTAGATAGAGATCACCATTTAGGTCACATAGAGTGATGAGAAAATTTATTTATCTGAATCGAGTTTAAGCCTATGTCTTTAGGTCTAGGAGACTCCTCATTTAGGTTAGATAGAGATCACCACTTGGATTACATAGAGTAATGGGAAAAATGAAGACCTTGAGATTAGCACGGTCTCGAAGAAGAAAGCCAACAGTAATGGATGACTGTAAGAAACGACGAGCACATTGAGGAGCTTCAAATTTCAAATTTTATTATGAACTTAAATGTAACGTACATACCTTACTACTTTTTGCGCCGAGAATTGAATTTCCCAACATTTGATTTAAAAATTCTTCAACAGATATTCTTCTCATCAACAGTATACTCAGTCGAACTCCTGCTGGCGATCCCATTTTGCATAAACTCCCTACTATTTGATTTAATCTACCTCGAAGCGTTTCGATCTTCATGTTGGCAAAAATTATTTTTAAAATGTCCTAAAAATAACATTCGTTAATTTAAATTAATTTGAGGCTAACTATTTAAACGTTCTTATCGTTTTTAAGCGTTTTGTGAGGACTCTAACATCCCCTTCCGAAGGTGATTTATTGGATTTTAATGCAAGTTACCAATTTTTATCTGTTCAGAGTGGGAAGGGAGCTTTTTACTGAGAATTATCAAGATATCAATAAAATTCTAAAACAATCCCTTAAGCGTTTCGGAAAACGCCCAAGGTCAAGTTGGGTAGATATTTCATTAATATTAATAAAAATGATTAAACTTTAATATTTACCTCGGAAACTATTTGTAATCGAACGTGCTGTTCGCTACAGAATAAAAAATGAAATAAAGATCCAGCCTTAGTTTCCAAAGCTTCTATCGACGTCGAACTTTGAAGCACTTGATACAGCTCTTCTAATCCTTTTAATCGTATTCGCCAATCGTCCTTAAAAAAATCCAAAAATTAACATATCCTTTTAGCGACATTTCATGTTGGGACTCGAAAAAAAAATACGTCTATCAAAACGAAAATCTAATTTATTTTTGAAAAGGTCAGATAAATAAGAAAAATTTAGTGGCGAAAAAGAAAAATATGTTTTACAAATGTATTTACATACATTAATTAGCAATTTATTTGAGGGCGAGTTAAACAGTGGCGGAGCAATCGATGGGCCAAGGTGAGTAACGCGCTTTGAGTCAGACAGAAAGAGAGAGACTCTGTTTTTTGGGGCCAAAGAGGCCCAAATCGATCGTTAGGTAGAAAGTAAGATAAAAAAATTACCCTGGTAACCTAGTCGCTCTTTTCCAAAAATAGAGGCTATGTAATCTAAAATCTGAAACAGTGCCACTTTAGTGCGTTGTAAGTCTTCCACATTCCTTTCACGCATAACGAAAGGCTTTGCTACCGCTTTCCTCGGTCTAGTAGATCACCAGTTGTTTTACTCAACACTTTTGTTTCCAAAAAAATCATTGATGGCCCTAGGGTGGAAGAAGTCGTGAATTTACTGTTCTTTTATTATAGGATCAATAAATGAAGAGAGTTTTCGCTCTCGGACTCATCGAGACCCCCTGTATAAAAGAAGTTGGTCTTTGTAAGTTGCAAAATGTCAAAAAGTCAATTCCAACTTTTTTCCCTACTCTTAATCATACTTGAGTCATTTTTTTTTATTTGATGATGTTTATATTTGTAATGGGGGTGAAGTGGCCTACTTTTGACTTGATGTAAATCACGCTATATAGTAGCTGGTCAGCTCTGCGATGGTCCACATTTACACACGAAATGTGTAATCACTTTAAGCCGTTCCACCACGAATTGGTTATTATGTTCAAAACGTTGCATGATATTACGTTCTTCTAATAAGTGTTTTGAAATTTACATTGTTGAGAAAATTTTTGCAAATTATTAGTTATTAAAAAGGACTCGAGAGACTTAATAATAATTTATCTAAGTATCGATTTTTTTTTCTAACTTTTAAGTGGATAATTATAGTTTTTAAAAACGAATTGACATTCAATTGACGAGTTTATGGGCACTTTAGAGGGAAAATAATTGTAAAAAAAAACAGGTCACGTGAAGCATGTTTATGGCAAGTTAGTGCGTGTTAAATTACCATTTTTTTACCTAAAATGCACATAACACAACGACCTGAAGCGACACTTCTACTTCGATTTTTCTGTAAAATTAAATTTTAACCGAATATTAACCCACAGACTTTTAATAAATAAAAATTCCACCTCTATTATGAAAGATAGACGAGAAGAGTTGTCTTCCATAGTGTAGAATTTGACGGACATTGTAGATTGTGAGAGTAAGTAGATGATAGCTGAGGTTCTGAGACATCAAACTTCTAGGATCAAACTATAAACATGAGCAACTCCTGAAAACACCCAGGAGGAATAAAATATTCAAAGGGCTCACATTCAAGGACTTATGTTTACTTCCAATCTCAAAAAACAGAGGAGCTATGCAATCAATTAATCCAACAATCCATTGATTAAACAATCGATTAATTTATAAATCGATTAATCAAACATCGTTCAAGAAAATCACAGGTTAGGGCGTTTCAATGTAATTTTTTATGATTTTTAAAATAGAACACTCAGTATATTTTTGAAAATTTTACTAAGAATTCAAATATGTACAATTATACAGGGTGTTCCATTTGAAAATAACGAGTTATAGTCATTTAACTTTGGGTCTCTGTAATGAGCACCATGTAGAATTTAATCGAAATTTTTTTAATTCAAAGCATAGAGGATAGTCATCTCATAACTACAGAAGAAAAGTATTTCGTTATTATTCCTTGAGCAACGGCTTTAGTACGATTTTATAAAGCAACGGGTGTTGAGGGCATTTTTTAATGACAAAAATTAATAACTTGGCAATACCGCGGAGAAATGAAAACAAATTAATATGGGCATGTAGGCGACTCAATGGTAAGTCAAAGTATGGAAAAATATACTGGGTGTTCCATTTAAAATAATTAAAAATATTCTCGCCGAGCAGTAATACAACACCCTGTAGAGATTAAAATAATTTTAGGTTATGCTCCTTAAGGAGCTGAATAACTTTTGTATTTAAATATATGACTTATTTCAAACGGTAAGGGAGCTATCGAAGACGGTTGCATCAATGAATCACCCTGTAGAATAATCAATCAATGGTTTAATCAAATAATCATTCAAGCAAATAATTGATTCATTTTACAATAGTTTCATAAGAAAACAAAACAATCGATTATTCAAATAATCGATTATTGAACCGTCGTTCAAGAAAAATTGCAGATTGATCACACAGTCAATCAAAAAGTTAATCTAATATTAGAATAATCAATGAATCGGTTAATTAAACAGTCGGCCAAGCAAATAATTGATTGTTTCATCAAAAATAAAACAATCAATTATTCAAATAATCTATTAATTAAACGTCGTTCAAAAAATTAATCGATTAACAAACAAACAATCAATTACGTGATCGAACAATTAATTATCTGATAGAACAATTCATAGTATCAAACAGTCGATCAATCAAACAATGGAATAAATTAAAAATTGCATCAAAAATCGATTAATTGATGAACCGATTAAAATGTCGATTAATGGATTAACTGATGAACCCATTAAAATATCTATTAATTAAATGACCGATTAAAATATCGATTAACTGATGAACCGAACCGATTAAAATATCAAATAATAGATTAATTGATGACCTGATTAAAATAACGATTACACGATTAATTGTTGAACAGATTAAAATATCGATTAATTGATGAACCGATTAAAATATCTAATAATAGAATTTATGAACCGATTAAAATACCGATTTCTTGATGAACCGATGAATCGATGAATTAAAGAACCGAATTAAACAGATTAAAATATCGATTAATTGATGAACCGATTAAAATATCTATTAATCGATTAATTGATGAACTGATTAAATTATTGTTTAATCGATTAATTTATAAACCGATTAAAATACCGATTAATTGATAAACCTATTAAAATACCGATTAATTGATTAACCGATTAAAATATTGATTAATCGATTAATTGATGAACCGATTAAAATACCGATTAATTGATTAACCGATTAAAATACCGATTAATTGATGAACTGATTAAAGTACCGATTAATTGATGAACCGATTATTCGTTAATTGATGGACCGGTTAAAATATTGATTAATCGATTAATTGATGAACCGATTAATATATCGATGAATCGATTAATTGTTTAACAGATCAAATATAGATTAATCGATTAATTGATGAACTGATTAAAATATTGATTAACCGATTAAAATATCGATTAATTGATTTTTCCTTTCATGCTTACTTATGACTAAATAACAATTAAAAAATCTTACCTTGAAATTAAGTTTGCTAATAATACTTTTTTCCACAATTTCCATATCTTCCCACGAACTGTCGAATTTTAAAGTATCACTTCCAGAACTCGAACAAGTCAAACAGTCACCATTATCGTTAGTCGGAATGGGCGAATCGATAAGTTTCTTTTTATTTTGGTTGTTAGTGGTACTACAAACTTGAAAACTATTATAAGGTCCATTATTATTAATGAATCTTTTATTAATTTGATCAGCTGTGCTTATGTTACGTGTCGGTTGCGGCAAAACATTTTTACGCTTCAATAAAACGTTATCTGCAGTCGTTATGTTTCTTTCTTCGTTGCTGAAACTTTGCAACTTTTTTACCACTTCCTGATGATTTTGCATATTTTGTAAATCGATTTCTTGCAAATCGGAATTTTTACGCTCGGGACTTCGTGTTAGATTGTGAAACATTTCAATTTCCTTATGGACTGGTACGGGACTCGAAGCTCCGCTTGGGTTTTTGCTGTTCGGTTTCACTAAAGTCGATGGTATTTTCGTCGGTATTTGTAGAGGTTTTAATACAGATTGGTTTAAATTTGTTTTCTTTTGTTGTGGTTTGGCTTCTTCTTTGGCTTGTACTTTAGCACTATCACTTTTTTTACCTACTAATTGTGTCTTTTTTGTCTTAACTGTCGGTTTAGGTTCATTTTTTTGTTTAAAATCGCGTACTTTTATTTGAATTGTTGTTGTTTGTGATGTTTCGTTTTTTACTATTGGTTTTTCTTTTTGAGGTATTTTTGAGTCGCTTGCAGAGAGACTTTTCAAGTTTGGATGTGATCTAAAAAGTTTTCTTTTTTTGGGAAAATTTTCAGTTTTTGTAGGACTACTCGGTACGGAACGTATCGCAGGAGTTTTCTTTAAATTGGAAACCGGTATGCTACTTTTTGTTACAGTTGTACTTTTTGGTACAGCTGTACTTTTTTGAATTTTTGTATCGCTGTAATTTATTTCGATTATAGGTTTGGTTACTTCAGTTTCGCGTGGCGTGATTGTAATCACCGATTCGTTGTCTACATCACTCGGTTGATTGCTATCACTATCTGGAGTTCTAAGTTTGACTATTTCACCACCGAAACGAACACGTCTCGGCGTTCTTCTTTGAGGGTAGTCTTCTTCGCTTTCATCTGCTAGGATTTTCATGATTCCCAAACTATTTCTAAAAACAAAAAAATTAATATCTAATTATGGGCTCAAATTTTTCGGTAATTTTTAGCAAAATTTAAGCAAATTCATTAATTTCTGAAAATGTACACTCCCACAACATTAAAAATTGTGAAGCAGAAAATCAGAACCCATCGTTATTGTGAGAAGATTTTGACATTTTCTTATCTAATTTCTGCCGTTATAAAACATGCGAAATTAATGTTGTTTACAGATTTAGATGCAGAATTTTATGGCCTATAACTTTTATTTGAAGTTTTTTTACCTAAAGTTACCAGGGAAGTAAGAAATTACAAAATTCTGATCTTAAATGTTAAATACCTATGAGCGAAACCCATGGTCACGACCCATTATGTTCAAAGCTTTAAAAAATTGATGGTTGGTAAAATATATGCACACTGACCCTATAGCGCCCTTTAGGGCACATACCAAATGTTATGTCTTCGGTTTCCCATTTACTGGGCCTCAACATATCAACTAAAACAAGCTCGTCCTTCACTTCTTCTTGTGGTGAAACGAACCGATCGCTACCGCTCAGATTAATCTCAAATGAAAGCTATGGGTTTGGAGCTGGCTCTAATACGGTACAAACATTGACATTTTAGTCGATACAAACACCGAGGTAGCTTTGAAGACACCTTCGGAAGTGAAGTGTCCCAGATAGCCCTTGCTTCCGTACACAAAAGATTGGGTGCTGCTCAGCCCACTGGAAGATCGAGTGAGTGGATCTTATAATTGATGGTGTCGATAACAAAATAAATATTTAATTTCAGTAGCCTTTAGTACAAGATTGTTTGTCCTAACGGCTTAACGTGCCCTCTGAAGCACAACCAACTACCCACGATGTTAATTACTTAATTTTCTTCTGTGTTTGTATTTTATCTACAATAACGTGAGTGCTCTTAAGTGCTTGAAAAGCCAATTGAATATCTATTATTATAATTGCAGTATAAACGTTCGTTCGCATGATCTAAAACACTTTTTCTTGAATTCCTTTATTGGTAATATATTCAGATTGAGATTGAATTACGAACAATATCCTCATGTTGCAGGCAGGAAATTACAGTAGGTCACTTGAACGGGCTTTCGTTAAAATATTCAGTATACGAAATTTCTAATCGCCAACTAGGATCAAGACCTAAATTTTTTTTTTATTATTAAAAAAATAAGGGAGCGCTTTCAAAAGGGGTGAGATGGAAATTACATTACTAATATCTAGTACGTAGGTAATTTGTTCATGAATGATACTACTCAATGATAAAATAGAAACCAATAACTAATCGTGAAAGCCATTAGCAAATAGTAATTTTTCTAAATAAATATTTTATAATAGAATGGGGTAATTTTAGTTCGAGTTGAACGACTTTTTAACGAGATGCAAATATTTGCTTGTGATTATTTGATTATTAATAATTTTCTAATTAGGCTTACGACCTAGCAGGTATAGTTTTGATGCTTCGTAATAAGGAAATTAGTCTGACTAACACGTGCACATTTGTATACAATTGCCAAAGTAGTTGTTGCTATGGCTAGTTAATGGCTTTACGTGCTACCCAAAGCACAAGGTTCGTTTACACATACAACAGCTTATTTGAGGAAAATAATTTTACGTCAGGCGTGCCAACCTAATATGGCAACTATTAGTCTAACCTAAGTGCCATAATTCCGAAGCAACTGTTACGTCATAATTATACTGAGGAATCACTGGTGACCAAAGGGACGTATTAAGAGGAGTCGTCCTTTGGCTTTAAAATTTTTAGAGAGACTTCAAACTAAGACTGGCAAAAGTATTCGATTAAGCGATTAATCGAAGAATCGAAGAATCAAATAATCGAAGAATCGAATAATCAAAGAATCGAATCAGTAATCAAATAATCGATAATCGCGAATATTTGAATTTTAAAAATCCAATAAAAGAAGAATCAAATAATCGACTAATCGATTTTTTAAATTTATCCATACAAATCTAAATATTTGCGACTTGGTCGATTTGTGTCAAAACACTAGTGGGTTTATAAGAAAGAAATGGAGCAACTGATCTGTACTAAGGCTGGCAAAAGTATTCGTTTCGATACGATCGAATAATCGAAGAATCGATTCATAGAAAATCGCTATTATTTGAATTTTAAAAATCGAATAATATAAGAATCGAATTGAATTAATTGATTAAAAGATTTTTTGAAGAATCGATAATTATGATATTCGATTAATCGATTTTCGATTATACAATTATTTGCCAGCCTTACTTCGAAGTCACCCCCTGGGTAATTTTAGTACAGCGATTGAGTTGAAATGGTTCTGTGCTTAAATCGTAGGGCTTAGACTGAAGACAAAGCAGGTCGCCACATTGTTAATAAACCAAGACAGGTTGAGTGAGTCTGTAGGGATCAGATTCTGGGGGGGGGGGGGGGGGGTATATTTCATTGGATAATTTCAGTATGATGGTGGAGTTGAAATGATTCTCTTTAAAATTGCAGTTCTTAGAAGGAAGGCAAAGCAAACTTCTACCTTATTAATAGACCAACACAGGTAGAGCGAGCCTGTTGGAACCAAGTCCTGGGGGGGGTCTATCTCATTGGATATATTCAGTACCGTGGTTAAGTTGAAATGATTCTGTTTAAATATGCATGGCTTAGACGGAAGACAAAGCAAGCTGCCATCTTATTAATAGACCAACACAGGTTGAACGAGCCTGTGGGAACCAAGTCCTTGGGGGGGGGGTTATCTTATTGAGTAATTTCAGTATGATGGTTAAATTGAAATGATTCTGTTTAAATATGCAGGGCTTAGACAGAAGACACCAAGGTGGTGGTGGCAAGCTGCCACCTTATTAATAGACCAACACAAGCTCAGTGAGCCTGTAGGAACTAAGTTCTTGGGGGGGGGGCTATCTCATTGGGTAATTTCAGTAAGGTGGTTAAGACCAAGGCAGGTTGAGTGAGCCTCTAGTTCTGGGGGGGGGTCTATCACATTGTATAATGTCAGTACGATAGTGGAGTTGAAATGATTCTGTTTAAAATTGCAGGGCTTAGACGGAAGACCAAGCAAGCTGCCACCTTATTAATAGACCAGCACAGGTTGAGTGAACATGTAGGAACCAAGTCCTTGGGGGGGAGTCTATTTCAATGGGTAATTTCAGTACAGTGGTTGAGTTGAAATGGTTCTGTTTTTAAAATGTAGGGCTTAGACGGAAGACAAGCAGGCTCCAACCTTGTTCATAGACCAACACAGGTTGACTGAGCCTGCAGGAACCTAATTATGGGGGTCTAACTCTTTGGGTAATATCCGTACGTTGCTGTAGTAGAAATGGTTCTATTTTAAATTTTAAGACTCAGATGGAAGACAAAGCCGTTTGCCACTTTGCTGATAGACCAAAATAAACTGAGTACGCCTCCAGGAGCCAAGTAATGAAGTTAACTCTTTGGGTAATTTTAGTACAGTGATGGAATCGAAAGGGTTATGTTTTCAATCGTTTTGACATAAAATGAAATAGTATAGGAAATGAAAGGGTGGAACTTTAATAAGGTCACTGGCTCAGCCCAACTCCTCCCCACTAGCGTGCTTTTCGAAAAGTCAATTAAAAAATTAAAACTCACCTTCCATCATCTTCGCTATCGACATTCTCGTTGAGCCTACTTTCTTCGTGAATTTGCATCGTTATGGCGGGACCAGAATTTAATTGAATTTCAGTCTCTAATATAACTTTATCTTCAATAATTTCCCCCCTATTTTCCCTCAAAACAACTTCGTTGTCAATTTTCCACCTATTTTCGCCTTGGTCGTTCCAAAAATTTTTATTATTAAAAATATCTTCATCCTCTTTGCCCAAATCGTACACTTGGCATAACAAGTCGAAATCTTTTTGAGTACTTTTGCTACCCGACGCCCTCACGGTTTTATAAAACTTTTCGCTCCCAATTTTTTCCTTGATTTTAACCAACGTTCGTAAAGTTAATTCTTGATAGGTTATTTGGATCATTTTGTCTAAAAGTAAACGCGTAGCGTACGTGAGCGACTCTTGAGAGACGTTTTGGATGACGAAAGGTAAAGAAATTATTATTCCTTCGACGACGTTTTTGTTAATTTTATTTTCGTTGCATTTTTCCAAACCGTCGTAAATGATTTTTTTGAAAATGTTATTGGTGTTGTTGCTAAATTTAAAATAAACGTGTAAACAATCGATTGCTCCTTTTCTAACAGCAGGTCCTATGTGACCTAAATTTGTTATTAAATCAGGTAAAATGATCTGCATTTTTTTATCTATGTCTTCGCTGTTAATTATTGGCAAAAAGTCGCTTAAAACGCGTAACGCGTACTGCCGTATTTCTTTTTCGGGATTTTGTAACCGTTCCTTGATGGATTGGAAGAAAATGTCCAAATCTAAGCCATCTTAAAAAAAATTTATTCAAAATTTGTTTGTGAAAATTTTTTGTTTTACCTGGAAGAGATTTCGTCCGTACAACAAACTCCCACAAAGGTGTTAGCGAAGTTATGTTATCCTGAGCTGAAGTGATTCGTCTTGAATTTGCAGATGAAACTTTGAAATCATTTGGACCTTTTAAGGGGGATGATGGTATGGGTTTGGTGTAACGTATCATTTTATAACCATCACAAAAATAAATTACACTTTTTTAAAATTACGAAAAAAAAAATTTTTATAACGTCGAAGATCCATGTTGAACCTTTCAAAGTAAACACACAACTGAGACGCGATTGGCGTCGTAAGTTTTAATAAAACCTAAACCATAGCATGATGGTATGGGTTCTTGCACTGCATTGATTACTATAATCAATAACACCTACCATTATTCATACAACGTGAGGTGTAAAAACTCAATTAGAGCTGTTTTTTCGCCAACTTTTTCAAAGAATGGATTATTGATTAAAACTGCACAATTAAGTTTTAACACCCGGATCTATTATATTGTGGAATGGGTATACGCGTAAATGAATAGATAGAAAGGTTTATCGACTTCTCTGAAAGTGTTACGCTAGACTTTTTTTCCCTTAAATTAATATACAATGAAAAAGTTCTGTTTAAGGGGGAATTTGAATTAATTAGTAGGTTAAAATTTCACAGGGTTGTTTTTGGTATTTTCCTGTCAAATTTGAAGCTTTGGTAATGACGTGCAGGCTCGTCAAAAGTCGACCCCTTAACTTTTAGAGAGTCCAGTAATTTTATTTTTCGGGGTTTTCTTCTCTTATAAGTTGGGTCAAGGAAAACGGATAATCCGTCCTATTAAATTCATTACTGTGGAGCTTTTAAATAAGTAACAAAAACGACAAACACTATTTTTAGTTCATATCAGGCATTTTAGTGAATTAATTACCCGAAGGCTAAATTTTTGCACATGTCTCCTATTAATAGTCCCAATAAATTCGAGGACGGCTTCCGAAGTTGTAATGTGTCATAAAGAGTTAAAAATGTGCGTTTTTGCAAATATCTCCGAAACGGTTACATTTTCGCTGAAACACAAGGTATACAAAATTATAGAGTGCTAAATTCTGAACAAAAAATGTAATTTTCATTTTTTTCCTAGAGTCGATAGTTTACCCGGAACGCAAAGCGGAAGTCACGAAAGCCTCGCGGTGCTTTTACAACGCACAGTAATTCAACAAAAAATGAATATGACTGTTTATGATCTATAAAGATCCGGAAGAAGCGTAGAAACGGTTGCCTATAGGAGAAAATGCGATTGAAACGACATTTTTTTAAACTATGGATAACTCATTCCTTTTGTCAAGTTTACATAATCATTGGTTGTCATGACCTTTTATTATAAGTGGGAGTATTTAGAAATACTCTAAATGGTATTTAGAAGTATTTAGGAAACCATTGCGATCTATATTATTAGCTAAATGGCTCTTTCCTGGTAGCGTAGGTATTTCTTTATTCAATGGCATTAGCAGTAATTAAAAAAAGATCTACAGGGTATTAATTTTTTTTTCGTAGACACTTACATCAAGGAATACTCATATAAGTAAACCCCTGCTTTATTCATTCATTCATGTTACCTACCCCTCACCATGTTGCAAATAACATAAATTAATGAAGCAGCTTAGCCATCCTAGGAACTTGCAAACTGGTACCAGGGTAGACTACACTCTAAAACTTACTAGAAATATAATTTTCTGATAAACGTTTCAGTTGGTTTTCCGTTTTTTTTGGGCAGTGCGAAAGCTATTCTAGGGAGCTTTAGGGTATAATAAACTTTGGTATATATCCAATTTTAAGTTAATAGGGTTGATAGACGTGTTTCAAAAAAGTCGTAATTGTCCGAAAAAAATAACGAAGTGTAATCCCTTTTCCCAGTCGGACATTCGGGAAGTTTTTAGGCAGTTTAGACTTTTTTATAAAGTTTTAGGGCATGATCTGGTACTCAGTTTCAAAGTCCTATAACGCTCAATAATTCATGTTACCTACACGTTGCCAGAGCGTAAGTTAATGAAGCACTTCTAGACGTTCTGGGAACTTTTAACGTGCTACTAGGGTATATCATGCCTTAAGGAATACAAGACAAGTCTGAATTTCCCAAATTAAATAGAGAAGTGTAAGTGCTTCTTTCAGTAGGTTATCCGGGAAGTTTTCTAGCAGTTTAGACTTTTCTAGGAAGTTTCAGGGCATAATCTATCCTGGTATTTAATTTCAAGGTCCTATCAGAGCTAGACTTGCTTCAATAATTCATGTTACCCACACGTTGCCAGAGCGTAAGTTAATGAAGCACTTCTAGACGTTCTGGGAACTTTTAACGTGCTACTAGGGTATATCATGCCTTAAGGAATACAAGACAAGTCTGAATTTCCCAAAGTAAATCGAGAAGTGTATGTGCTTTTTCCAGTAGGTTATCCGGGAAGCTTTCTAGCAGTTTACGTTTCTAGGAAGTTTAGGGCATAATCTATCCTGGTATTCAATTTCAAGGTCCTATGAGAGCTAGACTTGCTTCAATAATTCATGTTACTTACACGTTGCCAGAGCGTAAGTTAATGAAGCACTTCTAGACGTTTTGGGAACTTTTAACGTGCTACTAGGGTATATCATGCCTTAAGGATTACAAGACAAGTCTGAATTTCCCAAAGTAAATCGAGAAGTGTATGTGCTTTTTCCAGTAGGTTATCCGTGAAGGTTTCTAGCAGTTTAGACGTTTCTAGGAAGTTTAGGGCATAATCTATCCTGGTATTTAATTTCAAGGTCCTATCAGAGCTAGACTTGCTTCAATAATTCATGTTACCCACACGTTGCCAGAGCGTAAGTTAATGAAGCACTTCTAGACGTTCTGGGAACTTTTAACGTGCTACTAGGGTATATCATGCCTTAAGGAATACAAGACAAGTCTGAATTTCCCAAAGTAAATCGAGAAGAGTATGTGCTTTTTGCAGTAGGTTATCCGGGAAGCTTTCTAGCAGTTTAGACGTTTCTAGGAAGTTTAGGGCATAATCTATCCTTGTATTCAATTTCAAGGTCCTATGAGAGCTAGACTTGCTTCAATAATTCATGTTACTTACACGTTGCCAGAGCGTAAGTTAATGAAGCACTTCTAGACGTTTTGGGAACTTTTAACGTGCTACTAGGGTATATCATGCCTTAAGGATTACAAGACAAGTCTGAATTTCCCAAAGTAAATCGAGAAGTGTATGTGCTTTTTCCAGTAGGTTATCCGTGAAGGTTTCTAGCAGTTTAGACGTTTCTAGGAAGTTTAGGGCATAATCTATCCTGGTATTTAATTTCAAGGTCCTATCAGAGCTAGACTTGCTTCAATAATTCATGTTACCCACACGTTGCCAGAGCGTAAGTTAATGAAGCACTTCTAGACGTTCTGGGAACTTTTAACGTGCTACTAGGGTATATCATGCCTTAAGGAATACAAGACAAGTCTGAATTTCCCAAAGTAAATCGAGAAGAGTATGTGCTTTTTGCAGTAGGTTATCCGGGAAGCTTTCTAGCAGTTTAGACTTTTCTAGGAAGTTTCAGGGCATAATCTATCCTTGTATTCAATTTCAAGGTCCTATGAGAGCTAGACTTGCTTCAATAATTCACGTTACTTACACGTTGCCAGAGCGTAAGTTAATGAAGCACTTCTAGACGTTCTGGGAACTTTTAACGTGCTACTAGGGTATATCATGCCTTAAGGATTACAAGACAAGTCTGAATTTCCCAAAGTAAATCGAGAAGTGTATGTGCTTTTTCCAGTAGGTTATCCGGGAAAGTTTCTAGCAGTTTAGACGTTTCTAGGAAGTTTAGGGCATAATCTATCCTGTTATTCAATTTCAAGGTCCTATGAGAGCTAGACTTGCTTCAATAATTCACGTTACTTACACGTTGCCAGAGCGTAAGTTAATGAAGCACTTCTAGACGTTCTGGGAACATTTAACGTGCTACTAGGGTATATCATGCCTTAAGGATTACAAGACAATTCTGAATTTCCCAAAGTAAATAGAGAAGTGTATGTGCTTTTTCCAGTAGGTTATCCGGGAAGTTTTTTAGCAGTTTAGACGTTTCTAGGAAGTTTTAGGGCATAATCTATCCTGGTATCCAATTTCAAGGTCCTATGAGGCCTAGACTTGCTTCAATAATTCATGTTACCTAGACGTTATCAGAGCGTGAGTAAATGAAGCACTTCTAGGCGTTCTAGGAACTTTTAAATTGCTACTAGGATAGGTCATGCTTTAAGGATTACAAGAAAAGTCTGAATTTCTTTTTTAGGAAGTTTTAGGATATGATCTACCCTGGTACTCAATTTCAACGTCCTAGAACACCTAGAAGTGCTTCTGTAATTTATGTTGCCTACACGTTAGCAAAGCGTGGGTTAATGAAGCACTTTTAGGCATCCTAGATACTTGAAAGTTGCTACTAGGGAGATTACACTTCAAAGATCCCTATAAAAGTATGAATTTCCCCCAAAACCCTAAAGAGATTTAGGTTCGGTCCTGGAACTAAATTTCAAGTTTATGGGATGACTATGTGTGCTTCATTAATTATTGATACGTACCCCGTTTATTGATACTTATAGATTACTAAAATCGAGAATAAGTAGAGAGGGAAATATTGAACCCTAAAATGCATCCAAAACTGCAGAACCGATGATAGGGGTTTCAAAAACATTTAGCCGGTTAAGGGATGAAATTGGATGTTTTAGTTAATAAAAAACTCATTTTCATTGTGTATAGTAATTATTTGTGTGTACTACAGCCAGCTATAAGCTACAAACCCAAATATTTGTCAGATTCGTAAAGTCAAAACTTCAGTAATGTGACTCCATAGACTATGTGACTTTCCAAACATTTGAGTGTACGTTTGCATCGTCTAATCCGAGCTTAACTACTAGCAGCCATATTCTACACTGCAAGTGATTATTTTTCATTGACTTGACGTAAAACCATAAAGTAGGAGAACGATCCTTTAATTATCTGAAATAAAACAGTAATTACTAATTAGTATAAACCACACAGAAATAAATGGTTTATAATTTTTACAATTTTGACGCTTTAGATATCTTTTTAAGTTCCCTAGAGACGTTCCGGCTTTTACTAAGACATACCTTACCTATGACGACTTAGTTTGCACTAGCCAACCTAAGCGTCTCTAGAGGGGTTAAAAAGACATGCAAACTGTCAAAATTGTAAAAACTAAAACCCATTTATTTCTGGGCGCACTATAACTATTACTGATTGAGATAGGAATAAATGCAACGAGCACACAACAGACAGTGATAAAATGAACTTATGGACGTGGACGTGGAGGCATGTATGAAAAGAAACGATGTTCATGGTCTATTGGTGAATATAACTACCCCTTTGTAAGTATCCAACGACAATGGCACAAATTTTCCAGCAGTCAAAAATAGCGGTCTTTGAGCCCTCTGAATAACCATCTTTAAAGCTTTCGCCTGATAAACGGGCTCTTCTGTGTTGTAAGTTTGAAATGCAGCCACTGCGAGAGTTTCATTAGCCAAAGTTAACTCGTTACCCCACCAGCAGTACAAAAAGACTTGCGTTGCAATTAAAACACAATAAACCAAGTATTGTACAAATGCCACGCTCTTCATCGGCATCTAAAAAGATTTTTATATTAACTTGTAGAGAGGTTCTCCACTGGTTTTACCAAAGATGTGTAGTACATCAAAAGGCAGAGCAAAATTAAGTTGGCTAAAAAGACGCATAAAACTAAATAACTACAAAGGTATTCGACCAAATCGACTTTGTCCAAAATTTGAATGTGGTGATCAATGGCTTCTTCCAATTCTCTACTTATTGAAGCTTCGAGACTTTCATGATTTTTTCTGTGCCTTCTTGCGCCACGATTTTCGTAATCCCTAAAATGAAGCAATTGTTTTTATAGTAGAATTGTACTTTTGGCCTGCTCAAGTGGAAGAACTTCTGCAGATCATGTCAATTGACTCGCTCATGGCAAGCATTATCTTTCTAAGAGCGACTATGTTCGCTGAAAGCATAAGACAAATACTGATGGTGACTAAGGGGTGTTGAGAGATGTCTTTGGACAACTTTGAAGCACGCCTTCGCTCCTGTCTGCTAAGTAAAGCAAGTGAGGAGACATGGAACCAGGTCCCCAAAGAATCATTAGGTCTATTTATACTATTTATATTACTGTAAAGGTAGAAAATTTTAACATTTTGAGTTACCTTAAGGCTGGCTCAAAAATTTTAATTTGAGCTCCCATTTGAGCAATTACTGAAATAACTGTTATATCGCTTGTCCAAACGTACAAAGATATAAAAATTATTCCAACTGCTTGATAAAAATAAGCTATTTCAAATCTTGGTGTGCCGTGGGTGTTGACTATTGAAATTGGTAAAAAGGATAACCTCCACATTTCTTCTGGCTGAGTCAATCTTATTTTAGCACCTCCTAATAAGCCCAAAAATACAACCACGATTATTGTGAGGGCATAAACACCGTTCTAAAATTTACGAAAAAAATGAAGAGTTAATATTTGAATTTGATTGTTAACCATAACGCGAGCTTGTTTGATAATTTTCGCAATGGTGTCGCTTTCAAAGCTACCACCTCTATCAAAGTCCGGCTTAAATACACCTTCATGGAATGATTTTAAGAGGTCTCCAATTTGTTTTCGACTTCGATACAATACGACCATTTTAATAGCGCCTGAAAAAAATAATTTTGTGTGGTAATTTTAGTTTGCAAAAAATTGCCAAAAACCTACCCAAAAAGTGACTTATTGAGTAATTACAACAAACCACCAACGTGTCGAAATCTCGATGAAAAACAACTTCGATACATTCGACAAAAATGTAAACCCACGTAAAGACGAGAACGGTAAACGAATAAATTCTGTAAAGACGACTTTCTTCCTTATTCAAGACGTCTATTCCCAAGAATTTTAGCCACATTACCTACAAAATAAAATTGAGTATTGCAACAAAAAATGGTTTAATTAGAACCAACTTGATAGTCAAAGTAAAACTCTGGGAGCTCGAGCTCGGACGACATCCTTTTGGTTAGAAGTCGTCTTGAGGAAAGTCAAAAATTTTGATTTCTTTAGAGTAGGTTATTTTTAACAATAAAAAATTTATTAGAACGAGCTGATGTGAAAATTTATTTTAATAAGTTTTCAAACCACACATGTAATTTCCCAACCGCTTAATTGTGGATAAAAAACTTTTTTCATTAAAGCAAGGCCGTTGTGATTAATTATTTAAACTGAAGAAGTTTAGTTACACACTTACATCATTTTGGTATTGTTACAGAAGAGAGTGGAAGAGAGAAGGGGGTTGACAAAAACAAAAAAAGTAACACCAAAGTGTAAAGAAATAATGAGAGAGCCTATCAATAGAGAATTGGGATCAGTCTCAAGCTTAAGACACATCGATCGGGCCTTCAAGGCCCGGCAGCGTTTTTAATTATTAATTTGTTCTGCTAGCAATGTTGCAATCCATTGAATAAAAATAAAAATACTCATTACACAAAAAATGGCATATTTTTGACATTTTGACTTTCAAAAAATCATAACTCCGGTCCTGCTCTTTATAAGTTATGAAAATAAGCGGCGTTCGATAAAAAATTACGTTATCTGTAACATATCCAAATATGAAATAAATGACCACGACAAATTTTGAGAAAATCCATTTCAAAATTTTGACCAATTATGTCATATTATGGAGACAATTTTGACAGAACTTTAAAAATCAATTACGTTAAGACGAAAGCCCTATATTTTGGCTGTATAATGCCGTTTTGAAAATTTTATAATACACATAGTAAAAAACACACGATGGATCATCATAAATGCGCAGTAAGGTCCGAAAGAGTCAGAGATATAAAAAAGGAGATAGAGAAATGAGAAGTGGGAGAAGTAGGATAGGGATTGGTTTAGAGAAATGGGGAGTGGTCTGTCACCATAGTTACCAAGTGTCAAATGTTAATCTGCACCATAGTTACCATGTGTCAAATGTAAATCTGTCGCCATAGTCACCGTATGTCAATGTCGTCATCTGGCACCATATGTCAATGTCAGAGGGGAGTTCATCTTATGTGTCACCCAACATATGTCAATGTCAGCTGTCATTATATGTCAATTTTATCTGTCATTTTATATGTTAAGTGGAATTATCTATAGGTCTGTTCGTTTGTCTTGCACTGGTTGCTCCTGGTTACTCGGAACTGTGCATTTCCTACTTCTCGTCAAGAGCAGGAGTAAGTGGGAGTGAGTTGGAACAAGTTAGAGTAAGTTAGTGCAAGACAAACGAACAAAGCTTATCATTCCATCTGTCAACCCATCTGTCATCCCATATGTCATTTCAGAGATTGGTTAAGAGAGGTGGGGATTGGGGGTAATCTGTCATCTTAGTTACTATATGCCAAATCTTAATCTGTCAGTTTAGGGAACGGTGGTCATCTGTCATGCCATATGTCAATTTTATCTGTCATTTCATATATCAAGGGAGTCATCTTTCATGCCATCTGTTAATCCATATGCCAACCTCTCTGTCATCCTATATGTCATTTCATCTGTAATTCTATCTGTCATCCCATCTGTCCTCAAGCCTGTTATTTCATATGTCACCTCATCTCACAGATGGATTTGACAGATAGGATGAGTGACAGATAAGATGAGATAACAAGTAGGAAGGTAGCGCGCGTAGAGCGCGTTCATGATCTTAAATAATTTGAAAATCCCGCCTTATCAACTATAGTAATCACTGCTCGCACGGGTGACGCTGTTTGCAATTCTCCAAAAATCGCCAAGAAATGCCGATTGCTGTTCATTACTGTCAATTACTGTCAAACGTCAGTTGCCATAAATAAGAATAAGGTTAGATTTAAATATCGACAATTTCAGAAATAATGCACTTTTTAGTATATTTAATTTTAACGTTCTTCTCATCAGTTACCTCGCAAATATTTCCTCCATATCCAAACCTTACTCAAAGCCCTTTTAAGAATATTCAAGCAGAATGTAAACCAACCGTTGTGTTGACTCGATGGTAAGTTCCAATAACTGTAGAAAATTTAAAATAATTTAAATTTAAGCAATGTCAATTTCGATGATCAAGATCCAAATTGGATTTGGAGTCGCCAAACGGAATATCCCATCATAGCTCAAATTGAAAAGGGCTGCTCTAGTTCATCTTTGTTGACTGCATGGTCTGTAGACTTCCGAGGTACGACATAATCACCTTTTTCGAATTTGTTCATGAAATGAAATCTTGTAGATTTTCCTGGAAATAGCAAACCCTTTCCAGAGTTTGACAACAAGCCACAATTTATAGTTAAATATTTTATGTTCGGAACTGGAGCTTACGTTTTAGAACTTAAAGTTACCGAAGTGGACCACCATTCCAAATATGAAGTTGATGCTAAAGTATATTTTAGCTTCATTTTCCAATTTTCTTTCTTAAAGCCAATTTTTAGTGCTTAATTAAAATTAAGGAAGAAGATCCAAAGCCAGTTATTATCGGTGGGTCTTATCGCAAAGTGACCAGTGATACAGATTTTGTTGTGCAAGGCAATACTTCTATTAATATGAATACACCTAGTTGGGTTCCTGCCTTTTTATATTACAGATGGAGCTGCACAGTAACCCCACCTAACAATTTTTGCCCAACTGATTCCCAAGGTAATTTATTTTAATTAATATCTTCTTCCCCACTGTGAGTATGGTTCCACACAATCCCAGAATGGACGTGTTAAGGCGTAAAGATTCTCGGTTTCTCTTGTATCCGCCTTAGCACTGAGTGGACATATGGGACACTGAAGAGACACATAGTTCTTATATTTTTTTTTGCAGATAACAATCTTTACGTTCCATCACATTTTGCTCAAACGAACACAAGGTATGATTTTACATTGGCAGTATCTGCTGATGGGGGCAGGTGGCTAACAACAAGACAAGTTATTGATGTTCAAAGAGATTCCGTACACGTTAGTATTATGTAAGTATGGTATTGGCTACGTACTGCGTAGCTAAGAGCATTTGCTGCTCAAATTTCGAGTTTCGAGTTTCAATCACCTAGTGACTCGGAGAGAACGTTAAGCCGTATGACTAGCCTAACTTCAGTTGACATTTTTAGCTGCATGAAAAATTGTGATAAAAAAATTAATCACCGTCGCATCATTTACCTTCAAGCCAAATGCGACGAATGTTTCGATTTTGAGAACAACATCGAATGGTCATTGGATGCCATGTCTTCAAATTCTAAACCAACAATTGATTTTGATTCTGAAACGGTGAATGGAGCTAAAAGTACAAAATTGGTGATTAAAGAAAATGTTTTAAAAGTTAAAGATTTCTATCGCTTTCGAGTTAAATATCAAGGTACGTTTTTGTAATCTAATGCCGCATCCACACATCGCTAAAAATTCGCCGAACGATGATGCTTTTGGTGTCGGTTTTATCAAAAGCGCGAGCGATCCGCTCAAGTAAATGTGAGCTATCAACCACTATCGACTCAGTCGTCCACGATGGTTCAATAAATTTTCGACCGAGTGCATTCGCCGATGTGTATAGCCAACTAACATACAAGCTAAATTAAATCAAATTTCTTTAGGTGGTAAAGGAGAATCAGCTCAAGATATAACAATTGCTCCAACTCCAATACCTGGCGTATGTAAAATCGATCCGACTCAAGGTCAAAGTTTGGTTACTCAATTTAAGGTTACGTGCAGTGGTTTTTCGCATTACGACCCTATAACTTACAATTTATACAACAAAGAACTGAGTAAATAAAAACAAATTTTAAACTGCACATCCACACTGCAAGTTTTAATTTGCAGAGACTCTCTTATCTGTAAGTAACGATGGAAAGTTTGAGTATTTTTATCTTTCTGATGCTGGAACACAAATTCTTCGAGTTGAAGTTATTGATACCGATGGTATATTCAATGACGTTCTAATTCAAGTTAGTGTAAGTACGCTGAAATAATATACTTTACAGAGACAGTAGAGCTTCTGTGAGGGTTTTTGTTGAACTTAAAATTACTCGCAAGAAGACAGGTAATGTTCAGCTCGATTTTCATTACTGCGGTGTGCGTCGTGCGTCGCGCAATTCTGTTGGGCGCTTTTATATTATTTGACATTGAATATTTAAAATCGACCAATAGAACTACGCGACGGAGCAACGCACTACGCACATCGTAGTAATGGAAAACCAGCTTTAGCTAATGAGAGCGAGAGAGAGATATATATTATATATATATATATATTTTGTATATTCATAAACTAGTCTCCATCTTTCTGGTCTAAACCAACCTATCAATAAAAATTTAGGTTTCACCTGCAACAAACGATATCAAAAAGCTAATAGAAATCCACGAAGGAAAAGCTCCACCTAAAGAATCTGTAAAATTATTATTAAGCCAAGGTAAAGTACCAAGAGCCATACAGTTAATAAACGCCATCGCTATCGAAATGAAGTCTGCTAAAAAAAGCGAAGAAAAACTTCAACTCCAGAAGATGCTTCTCGAAGATTTGAAATCGGTTCGAATTTATTTCAATTTAACTTTCAATAATTTTAACAATTTTCAGATCGACTTGCTTACCTACGAAGAAGTTCAACAGGTGGCGACAACTTTAAAAACGATAAATGTAGAATTTGATAGATGTTTTACGAAATCATCAAACGAATTGGCTTCAAAAGTGTCTTCGAGTCATTTAGGGAGGGTACATTGGTCTTCACAACCGGCCCTTTTAGAAACCCAAACAACGGATTTAGCCGAGTAATTTTAAGTTATACTGGGGGTGTCCTAACGATGGTATGCGGAAGATCGTAGATCCATTAACGCATACCAGATCAATGGATATTAAAGGGAAAATCTAAATGTACAATAATATACAGGGTGTATTTTAAATAGCGCCAAATATTTACATAGCGCAATTCTACGTCGAAAATCAAGCAAAAAACTCTGGCAGCAGTTTTCTTAAAACCCATTGGTGAGCGTGTTATTAATGGTCGTAGTTTGAATTTTATTTTGACTATGGTGTAGAAATCTATTTCAATGGTATCGGTGATACATAGTTCAACAACTAAAATAAATAACCGAATAAAAATTTTACAGTTTCGGTAATTAGTTTACTTGTAATTTAAACTTAAAAAATGTGAAGTCTTTGCTACGGATTATTTTGCAAAATGTTGCAACAGTGGATTGTAAAAAATAAAATTAGATAGGTAAATGAAGTCTGACAGTTGTCATTTTTGACGATTTTCGTCAAGCTGCTGCTGTTCCGCTTGCAGTTTGTTGCCAAATTTAAAAACTTTTAATTGCTTATATTTAAAAAAATATTGGATTAAGACCAAATTAGAACTGGAATTTTTTGTTTAGTTTTTGATGATGAATAGCGTGATGTAAATATTTGGCGCTATTTGTAATACACCCTGTATAAGGTGTCCCATTTATAATAATGAAAGATTAATTTATGTATCTTGTAAGTTGGTCATCCTGTATCCTAAAACAAAAAACCAATGGATCACAGGGAATGCGCAGTAAGGTCCGAAAGAGACGGAGATATGTCTACCACCGTATGTCAATGTCACCATATGGACACCATATGTCAAAGTCACGGAGGGGGGCATCAATGTCATGCAGGTCATTTGTCATGACATAGTCATTTCATCTATCATCTATCTCTCTGGGAGAGAGAGAGGGAGAGAGAGCGACGAACGAGAAAGAGAATAAGATAGACAGATGAGGTGATATAACAAATCAGACTGACAGCTAAAATTGACATAAGTGATGACAGATGAGGGAGATAGAAAAAGAGAGAACCAGAAACAGATATAGAGAGAGATACAGAGAGATACATTTATGATCTACTATCTAAAAATATGTAGTGGAACTCGAAAACTATGTAATTTTTTGTAAAGACACAATCCTTCGAGCATTACGTATCGTTGGGACACCCTGTATTTCTATTTATGTAATTGCATTGATTTTTTTGATAGAATTTTACTTGATGTTACTACTGCAAATTTTGACAAACAACAAGAAGATTTGAAAGTTGAAGATGATCCTTTCGATCTAACTACCCTTGCGAGTTACATCGACGTTCCAGTAATTACAGAAAACTATCCAAATTACGACGACGCCGATTTGGACTACATGAGCAAACGTCTAGATGTAAGCTTAACTAAAAAGGGCTCTATTTGAACTACTCTTTGTGTTTTAGTACGAAAATATTACAAATAACAAAATTGAGACTGCTCGACTCGTTGATTTAGCTGTTGGATTTACGATGGCTCCTGGACAACCTCCTTGGAAATATTCTGATCATACTGTTTTGGTAGATGAAGCTGTTTTGTTATCTAAAGAGTCGATAGGGACTACAGATAAGTTTGCAAAAGGGCATGAAGCAACAGCAAATTATAACAACATGGTTGCTTTTGGAATGGTAAGCTTTTGTTGCTCGAAATAAACTGTAGGGTGTTCCTAAAATGTAGAGACTAGACTTTCCAGGTTCCTGAGATCAAAAGGCACGATCTAGCTGAATTTTCTCGTGTACAAAATCATATGCCTTCTGAAAGGCTAAGCCGGGTCTGAGGTTCCCATCTTCAGAAGGGGTATACCTCGGTTTGTCTCCAAGGTCTCAGGAATCGTTGACCAACTGCATTTACGGGACACACTAGACTAGATTTGTCAGGTTTCTGAGATCAAAAGGCACAATCTAGCTGAATTTCCTCTTGTACAATACGATCTGTTTTCTGAAAGGCTGAATCCAGTCCGAGGTTCCCGTATTCAGAAGGAAACCTCGGTTTGTCTTCAAGGTCTCAGGAATCTCAGGAACCAAGAATTGTCTGTACATTTAAGGGACACACTGAATTTCCAAATTTTTCCTAGGTGACCAATTCGAAAGAATCTCCCTTTTGGTGGAAAAACAATGACATTGATTCTTCCGCTAGCGTACTAACTACCAATTACTATATCAAAGAGTTGGGAATTTCTAATTTTGAGAGTCCAATGGAAATAGTTTTTAAAATTAATTTGGCCTTATATGAAACACGCCAATCGGTCACTGTGCCACATTCAGGCGTTTTAACACCAGACGAAATGGAATTAAGTATGAGCGTTCATAGAGTCGACGTTGAGAAGGAAGCTCCTCTTATCGTTACCTTCAAAGCTGATAAAAATCTCGAGGCAGACCTTTTTTCAATTTTTTTACAAATTTTATAATCAAAAATTTCAGGTTGTAATTAAATACAACAGGAGGCCAAATTATCATGATTTTAAAAATAGTGTAACAGTAACCAAAGCTGACAACAAACTCGTATCTCTTTTCCCCCACTCCATGTTGAAATATGGAGACGCGTGGGTTTACGTGGCCGTTTTGCCTGAAAAAGGTTCTAGTGGCCAAGGAGAAATAACCGTTGAATACAACGTGTCCTTTCAATCGCCAAAGTGTTTATCTTGGGACCAATCAAAATACGCTTGGTTTGGAAAAACTTGTCACGTGAGGACTTGATTTATTTTTATTTTAATATTTTTGCCTAATTTTTTTCTTAGGTTGGCTTAGATACGACCGCCGAAACGTTGCACTGTTTTTGTTACAAATCAGGACAGTACTCGTTTTTGATGAGCAATGCGACCTTTAAAAATGAAAAATTGTTTCGAATTCCCATTGATACGGCCGTTGTTGCCAGCTATGTGATACCCTTTTCTATTTTTGTAATTTTTGCAATTTATTGTTTGGCTTTGTGTTTTGGAGTAACCAAAATGAGAAATGCAAGAAATCCGGTTAGTATTAGGTCAAAAACAATTTTTTCTTGGCTACTGCTTTGCAACAACTTTAGCCCAAAGGACTGAAAATCCGGAAGTTCTTTCTAAGCGCGACTTGAGGTGTGGAAGGCATAAAGGTCCTCCGCCCCTGGAAGAGTGCAGATTGAGCCAAATTTTGCCATCCTAAGCATATTCGAGTAAATCATAAGCTATCTAGATGCTATCTTCAGTTATTTTCTACTAGTTTGATCATTTTAAGCAAGCTTGCTTGAATGCTAGCATCTTTATCACTTATCAGTGCCCTATTAGTTTTCTTTAGACTTGAATGACAGGTGTCCAGCATAGACGTACAATCTTCTTTTCATTAAATCGATTAATTTTAGAATATTTACTATTTGTGCGACAACCTGGTGGATGACTTGTACGGCTATTCAATTATAATCAAAACTGGAGACGAAGCGTCCGCTGGAACTACTTCCAATATTTCTTTAAAACTCTTTGGTACTAAAGGAAGTTGTAAGGTGAGTTTTAATTTCCGTAGCTAAGGAAAAACGTAAAAGTGAACTTTCAGGCGCACGTTGTCAATTATCCCGATCCAGAAAAAAAACTTTTGCAAAGCGGTAACGAAGATTGGTTTGTTTTATCCTGTTCAAGACATTTGGGCGATTTGACCCACATTTATTTATGGCACGATTCAGTAGGTTTGAGAGAGTCATGGTACGATTTTTTAAAATTCGTAACCAATTCTAAAGAGGAGAATTTTAGGCATTGTGATTGGGTCATAATTAGAGATTTGCAGACTAATCAAGAGTGGTATTTCGATGTTCAACACTCGTTTTCTGTTTTGGAAGGCGAACAAAATTACGTCAAAGTTGAGCTCATGGAAAAACGTGATGGTAAAGGATGTTTGATTTGGTGCAAGAAATTTTTAACGTATTATAAACGCAACCACACTTGGAATTTGTGCAGAGAGTGAGTTGAGCGTAGTTTTTTCTTCAAAAATTAACAACCATTTCTTTTAGATATCCTGAAAACGATTTGACGTACTTGGAACAAGTCACAATTATCTTATCTTCTATTTTATGTACGCTCTTTTTTGCTATTTTAATTAATGGTGGTCCCCATTTACAAATGTGCGATGGATTTGGACCTGGACATTATTATTTTTCCAACCGTGTCTATTGGATTGCTTTTTTTAGCTCGTTCTTTTCATTCGCCATTAACTTATTTTTTACGATTATGTTTCGGTAAGTTGGAGTCGAATGTGAGCCTTTAAGCTTAGTGAGTACTTTCCCTTCCATTTTGTTACAGAATGAAGCTCGAGTTGGTTATGTTTAATTTCACTTACTCCTTTCTTGCTTGGTAAGACTGCTTTTGCAGTATTCAATTACGTTAATAAAGCAATTCTTTTAGGATTTTAATTATAACCATGATTGTAATCTGTTTGACTTACTTCATGGTATTTGGACCTTGGGTTCCGTATATTACAGGATGGCTTATAATAACTTTGTGTATGTTGGAACTTCTTAAAAGTATAATTTTAGTAGAAGGCTTCTACATGATTCTAAAGTTGAAGTTTTGTGCGAAATCGAAGGTATAATAGTAGTTTATGATATACGTGTTAAAAGAGGCGTTTTATTTTGTGAGTGGAAAAGATTACGAAACGAGCGAAGCGAGTGGTGAAACTCCACGAACAAAATAAAAGTCTCTTATACGTTGTTTCTATGGAAGTAGAATGATTTGCAAAACATATTTTTTCGAATATTGGCACCCCAATCACATCCTCTTATAATAAAAAACACAGTGTCATAGGGAATGCGCAGTAAGATCCCAAAGAGACAGAGAAATCTCAAGAGGGATAATCTGTCGTGATTAATGTCGTTTCATCTGTCATTTCATCTGTCATCCCATCTGTCATCGCATCTGTCACCTCATCTTCATTCAATCTGTCATCCCATTTTTCAAGCCATCTGCCATTCCATCTATCATCCGGTATGTCATTTAATCGGTCATCCCATATGTCAGTCCATCTGTTATATAATCTGTCATCTCATCGCTTCGGTCAGACATATAGAGAGAGAGAAGCAGAAACAGACCCAGACGGACAGAGAGAAGAAGGCGCGCGCACGCGCGCTTTCATGGACTGTTGATGATAAAAATCACAACAGAAAAGTTGTAGATCATCAAGCATCCAATATCGGAAGCGCCGCACTCCACACTTTCAAGCGAGGTTGACCTCTCAGATACAGGCGACGTTTCTGTTCTGCGAGAAGCAGAAACAGACAGAGACGGGCATAGAGAAGGTAGCGCGCGTATGCGCGCTTTTATGGTCTATTGATGATAAATATCATTACAGAAAACTTCTAGATCATCTAGCATCCAAAATCAGAAGCGCTGCACTCCACACTTTCAGATACATGCGACGTTTCTGTTCTGCGAGAAGCAGAAACAGACAGAGACAGGCAGAGAAAAGGTAGTGCGCGTATGCGCGCTTTCATGGTCTATTGATGATAAAAATCACTGCAGAAAAGTTGTAGACCATCAAGCATCCAATATCGGAAGCGCCGCACTCAGCACTGAGAGATTGCACCTCTCAGATAATGGTGGTAGGATGTAATGGTAGTCTATCTGTTAAATAAGCATACAAATAAGTGGAGGTAGAGGCCGTGCGGTTTAACATTGCCATATAAGTCTGGATTAGTTGCTGCAGCGTCTTCAGTTCGGCTGTAGCATAGCATAGGACAGGACCTAGTCAGAATTGATCTCCAGATCGGGGTATATCTCAGGATTCGTACAATACCAGAAGCCAGAGAAATTCGGCGTCAAAAACCACTCTACGAACACCCAGATTTTCCACCAGCGGGCTCGCAACTCTTCTCAACCCTATAACGACCTCATCACCATAAACTGATTATGAGATCCAATATTAGAAAAAACATGTATTTGCGTGATACATTTCTTTACATTGTGTTTACTTCTAGACCCCTAATCAATCAATAGAAAATTCAAAACTTATAAAACAATCAAACGATCAAAGAATTCACCTCCATTCAACATTTGGCAAAAGCTTGCTCCAAAATTATATTGGGGAAAAGTATCGTCCCTTAACTAAAGAAGAATGGAAAGTACATTTTGATCCAACAGTAGTTGTGCCTAAAACCCCTAATATTTTTTGTTTTAGGTTAAACGAGAAAAAGAATTGCTCCGCGTACAAATAGCTCAACAGTTGCAAGATTTGGTCATGTTTTTAATTTATTTAATGGTGCTCTACTTCATTGTTTTCTCCAATAGGGACTATTTAAACGTTTACAGCAACATTAGAATGAAAGAGTTGGTTTATGGTTTACAAACACGAACTAATCTTTTCGAAGAGGTTCACACAATTCCTCAGTGAGTTTAGCCTCAACAAAGTGTGCATGGAAGATTGACTTCTACTACTAGCTCATTTTGATCCCCAACGAACGGCGGATATCTCGAAAACTATAAGAAATAGGGAAAAAATTAATAGATACAATCTTGTAGGAAATTTGATTAGCTTTCATTTTGCTATAAACAATTTTGTCCCTAAGACTTACCGTTTTCGAGATATAAGCGAAAACCCAAAAAACGAAACCTTTACAATTTACAACTACACACCGTTGTTGGGCCACCCTGTGGGCCAACTACGGTGGCCACTCTCGGGCCACAACTCAACTAAAATTTTTTTTAAGGTTTCTGCAGTTTATCAACAAAACAATCATACCAGTTACCAATCCGACAAATTGGTACGGTGAGTACAATTTACGCGATCCCGGCAATTTGGCCGATTTTAATACAAAAATTTTGGGAGTCGTTCGTGTGAGACAATTGAGAGTGAAGACGAATTGTTCCGTGCCGAAACGAACCAAATCACTCAATTTAAGTTGTTTGCCTGAATTTACTAATAAAAACAGCGATGTTCGCTCTTGTTCGGAATATTGGAAGCAAAACAATCCAATTTTGGTACCGAGACTTGGCGATACTTGGAGTTACCTTCATGAAGCTTCCCCAACACTTGGTAAAATGAAGGACTTTCAAACAATTTTTTCACAATTTTTTCCAGGCTACATGACCGTTTACCCTGGTGGTGGTTATAGCTCTCCATTAGGACGCACTTTACACAACTCTTTGTACGACTTGAGATACATAAACCAAACCAGCTGGTTGGACGAAAAAACCCGAGCTGTATTTGTGGAATTTTTGTCTTACAACCCCAACTACAACATTTTTCATTTCGTCAAATTAACACTAGAGGTTAGCTCTAGCGGTTGGTTTGCCAAATCGTCTGTGGTGAGTCTTTCGAAACCAAAAAAATGGCCACAACTCACTTTTCTTTTCAGATTTTCACTTCACGCCTCTTTTTCGTCAATTACGAATACAAAATTATGATTTTCGTGGCTTTCGTCGCCTTTTTAGGCACTCTTTTTGTAATGGCATTCAAGCACATTTACGGAGCCGCTTTCAAATGGAAGTTATTTATACGAGACGTTTGGAACTACGTCGATTTTTTTATAATTATAACGAGCGTCGTTTGCATCTTTTTATTTTTATACAGGTCCACTTTGGTTGGGGACTTTTTGGCCAGATTAGCTCGAGCTCGTCATAATGAAATCGTCAGCTACTATCACTTGTATTTTTTCGAAGAATTATTAATTTTAATAGCCGCCATTTTAATTTGTGTCGCCACCATTAGGTTGTGGAAGTTGATTCGCTTTGGAACAGTTTTTCAAGTTATGGAAAAAACTATTGTATTAGGAGCACCTTCGCTACTCGCTATAATGTTTTTTCACCTCTTAATTATTTTTGCTTATTCAATTATTGGAAATTTAATTTTTGGGGCACATTTGGATTACTTTCGTTCGTTTGATCACGCTTTATCGTCGTCCGTTTTGCTAGCTCTTAATTTACACTCTCATTTTGATTTTGATCATTTGGAAGAGTTTGAAGGTTTTGGTTACATTTACTACATTACTTATAGCATAACCACGTTAGTTATGACGACTTTGTACATTGCTGTCATAACCATGAGTTTTCAAGAAAGCAGCGCTGATTTTTCAAATCGTAAATTATATTACACAGTTGCAAAGTACGTTAAAGATGTTTCAAAATACAGAAAGGAGCTTTTTAAGAAGAGGCTACGCCAAACTGGTGGAAGTGACGAAAATATTCAGATTAAAGTTACTCCAAAAGCCGACGAGCATCGTTATGCAGACTCTGTTGTAGTGCCCAAATTTAAACTTCACTGCATGTCTCAAATTGCCAAATCGATGCTTTTGAACAAGTTTAAAACTAAACGCGACAACATGAGCGATTACAAGATGAGCTTGATGAGAAAAATCATTTTTTACAACTTCACCAAGGACAAATTGAAAGAGCCTAAAGAAATGAGTTTTATTTGTAAGGAAGAGGATGGAAATGTTAAATTTGTGCCTGATGGTCGGATTTTGGAAATGGAATTTGTGGCTAATTATATCGTTAATGAAGGAACTAGGGAAAATTCTAAAGTTGAGTACTTTGATAAAGTTAAACTTGTGAAAATTAAAGAGGAAATTGTGGAGAAGGTTGAGGATGTGGATAAATTTGAGTACATTGAAGAGACGCTCAAGTCTTTGGTGAAAATAATTGATAATATTAAGCTTGTTGAAGTTGAATAAATATTTAAAAGAAGTATTTTTTTTGAAAAAATTATTTTTTTAGTTGTTTTTGAAATTTTATTAATTACCCTCTGATTAAAGTATCCTGATCGTATTGCTCAATTGGTTGGGCTTCTGCTATAAAATATAAATATAACTGACGCTTTTCTAAATAATCACAGAAGAAGCAGTGAAACAACCAGATTCAGAAAATTAGCTCTAATCATCAATCTGGGTGCTCATGCTCCAAAAAAATTGTTAAAACAATAGAAACTCAGCTAATTACTTAAAAACCGACTGTATTCCCAAAAAGTTGTAGGGAATTATAAAGCGAATAAATGTATAATTATTGTCTAAACTTTAAAATTATAGTAAAAAAACAAATTTAAATTATAAAATAATATTCGTGCTGCCATCTATTGAGCTTGATTTAATATAAAGTACTCCACTATATAATTTAAAAAAATTTATTTATTTTTACCAAGAGATGTCGCTACGTGTTTCAAATAAGTGTTGAAAATTTATTATTATCGTTAAATGTAAACAAATATTTATCTTTTATTGCTTTCTTTAGCTACAGGGTAGCTCTGATATTCTAGAGTCACAGCATAAGAACTAACAGAGTCTTGTGTATTGAACATAGAATATAATCAACAATAATTTGGATTCGGTTATTCTTTTTAGTAAATATAGTAAACTGGTGCTTATCATTACATTTTACATTAGTTTTTTTATTTAGTCGCGGGGGCGTAACTACCGGGGTGCGGTGGGTGCAAAGCACACGGGCCCCCGTCCAAGAGGGATCCCCAACCGTTATCACATCACCTTCCCCCAAATTTATTTTTTTTAAATTAACTTTGGCTGCCGTTTTACCCAATGGGCTAAACTGACTAAAGCTCAAGGCGCCAAAATCTAGAGGGCGCCAGAAATTTACAACTTTAAAACGCATTGACTTTGAGATGCCAAAAATTTTAGCCTGCGACGCTTTAATAAGTAAATCCCAAGACTGTCAGGCTGCCAGCCAGCCAGCCAGCCAGACTGAGCCTGCCCTGGAAAGTTTTAAGCCTGTTCTACCAAGAGCTTGCTAAGAATTTTGCAATAATAATGAATCGATAAGTTCCTAATTTATTGGTGCCCAAGAAAAAAACATTGATTTAGAGAAACACGCATACTTTCAGAGGTACCGATTAACTTTAGCCCAAAGCACAATTAAACCTAAATATATCCCTAGAGCCACTGTTTTTAAAGAGCGCAGAGAATTAAAATTTATCGGAACACCACTTATTTCTAATAGGCAGCTTCCAGACCTTGATTTTGAATTTAATGCTTTCCAAAAAATATTAATAAAAAAACTATTAATAAATAGAGGCCCCCACCATTAGCTTTGCACATAGGCCCTTAGAGCGCTGGTTACGCCACTGAGTCGCGCATTCAAACGTTGCGTTTATGTGCATTCTTCCAACAATCAATAGAGATCTTCTAATAACGCCGAGTCTTCTTTTTTATTTCTTTTCTTTATCTAGTTTTTCCTCAACGCTGTAGCCAAGGGTACGCCAGGACATGCTGAGCCTTCTCTGGAAAGTTTTAAGCCTATTCTAGTCAGAGTTTGCTAAGGATTGCGCAATAATATAAAACGATAAGTTCTTAATTTATTGGTGCCGAAGAAGCAAACATTGATTTAGAAATAGCCAAATTTTTGCAAACTTTGAGCAAAAAGCTTCCATCCTTAGAAGAGATTACAGTGGCCAATAGATTTATAGAAACCCAGAAGAGAGAAAAGCCGCCTGATTTTAGCTTTCGTGTCTCATTTGAAAATTTTTGAGCTTGTCCTGATAACACAGTCTCAAACAGGCTCTGTTTCTCCTCTGCAGCATCTTTTTGAGATGTTAACGCTATAGCACGCTATTTAATTATCCATCCATAGCCTTGGCGGCAGATTTTCAGGCAACCCAATGAAATGTATCACTGGAGCGCCACTGGACTAATGTAAACCTAGCTTCACTGTCTGCTCACATCTCTTGGAGCTTGGAGGCTTACTAATACATATAAGCTCTAGAGTGGCAATTTTAGAATAGCAGCACTCTTGGTAACTTTAATTTGCAACGCTCGTGCCTGACACTTTCACAAATGCATTTTCTTATAAAATAGTCAGATGAGGACCAAGTGTCTTCTTATGGTTCTCCACAATATTTGGGCTCTTCGATATTGTTATGAAGTTGTTGACTTATGATTGCGGTCTCTATGAGTACCACAGGCATGTAACTATAGCTTCCTAAAATCAGGTGGGCACTTGGTAGCCAAAAAATTTTTTGGGTGGACCAAATACATATGAGGCCCATATAGTATAGGCATAATCAGATTGGAAACAGAAATAATTATTAGAAAGCTGATTTCTTCCGAAATACCTTCTATAGGTCCTCCTGTATTATAACAAAAATTTTGCCTTAAAGTTTTGTAAAATACAGGGGGGCCTATCGAAGGTATTTCAGAAGAAATCAGCTTTATAATAATTATTTCCGTGCCGAGATAAATTAAAGTCGAAAATGCCTATACTAATAACCACATCCATTCCAACCTTGATACAAATACTTGATGGTTTCATGGGTGCTCTTGGTAACTTTTGACATTGCTGGCTCTTTGAATACAAATGAACATTGCTGGATCAAATGGATTTTTATTAGTTTGATCAGCGGTTCTCAACCTTTTTTGGCTGGCTTCCCCCCCCCCCAATTTTAGATTTTTTTCTCGATTATAACTTTTTCTTCGAAAGATTCAAAGATGTATTGGTATAAATAATTAATTAAAAGGCACAATCAAATTTTGTTAAGACTCGAGTTATGCCAATTGATAATTTTACACTTTATCTTAGTTTTATCAAAATTGTTGCTATTGGAATTAAATTATAAGTTTATCTTTACACCTGCTGCAGTCCGCAGTTTCTATAGCGACGTGCTCGTGCATATCAGTTGAAAGTCATTGTTTTATTGGAGAAAATCTTTCGGTCAATGCGTGCTTGTTTAAGGTTTAATTCTTAGTGTAAAAATCCAAGTGTTTTTAATTTTAATTACTTGAATTTAATTAAGAATACGATATGGGAATTTTTAAACGAGGTATCTTATTGGTTATATCTAACAAAGTTTTGTAATTTTAAGTTACTTTAAAAAGATCAGAAAACCATTGACTAATTTATAATTAACAAATAACAACTTATCGTTTCGTTTCAGATGAGTGGAAGTGGAAGTTCCACTCCACAGGGTCTTCATCAAAGGTAAGTCCTCGAAGTTGAGGATTTTTCATTAACTCCTAGTTTTTTGATTTTAAATCTTTTACTGATAACGACTCAAAGTATCAAATAAAATTTTTGGGAAAATTTTCAATTTTTAAAAGTAACAGACTATGATAACATCAAAATCGAAGTGATAGTATTCGGGCCAATCTCTTGGGGATCAGCTATTTGAGTGCCACTGAATCAGAAAATCCAGTTGGTACATCAGGCACTGCTCTAGGGCTCAAGACTCTTAACAATTAACTTTTAAATGATAAGAGAAGAGATAAATCCACCTGAGAGGGATATGCATCCAAAACATCCTTCCTGATCTCTGAAGAAGCTCTTGTGATGGCTATTGCGTGTACAAACAATTTGCATCTAAATTGTAAGTTTTCTAAAACCAAAATTACATCAAAAAATGGTCAAATCCAACCATTTGTTAATTTGTTGGCCTAAAATTAAAAACAAAACCAAATTAATTATTTAAATTTTAACAAAAAGTGTACAAAAGTTTGAACAAAATATTTTATTCACATCAACAAACTTAATTAACCGACGCAATTATTTTTATGATGATGATCCTTTTCAAATGTAAAGGTTAATTTTGTTATCTCATTTCGTATCTATTTAATGTAATTCTACTTACTATTAAAACTGGACGTGAGGTCTACTAAAGTTTAATTGCATTTCTAATTTTCGACTAATTCTAACGTAAAATTAGTTTTGACGACTGCCTTTTATGATTTCCATCGACTATTATTGTTCTAACAATGAGAGAATGATAATAATATAAAGCAGGCGTAGCTGTTGCATTAACAATAAGATTATAGTAAACTTGACTAAATTGAGATGATGTGCAGTGTTGTATCACATATCTGAAAATCAATGCTTTGAACTGTAACTAACAGTAATAGAGAACACACCTGAGCGACATTTGGAAAATTTGTCAGTGATCTGAGCTGCTCCTAGTAGAGGTTTGTAAAAATAACTACTGTTATACTTGATGGTATAGTGACTGGAAGAAAAATAATTTTTTTTCCACAAAGGCTAAGAAATACAAATCTTCGAGATGATGACAGTGGCGTAACTAAGAGTTTAGGGGCCCTCCCGCAGTGTCCAGAGTGGGGTCCCTACCCACCGTTAATAATCATTTTACTTGATCACAAATCGATGATACTAGGCGATCTTTTAGGGACCCTTTTTATCCTTGGGCCATCAAGCAACGCGGGCCCTAGAGGCCCGTTATTTACGCCACTGTATGATGATTAACTTTCAATTTCTTTAAGCAACGCAAAGGGCAACTGTTTGATACATATTTTGCTCGACTTCTTCTTATTTCAGTAACGCTACCACCCTGTTCTGCTCTGCTTTGAACGTGACCTCTTTTGCTACACCCTGTAAATAAAAAATTAGCTATCAAACTCTCTAAACATGGGTACTTACTACATAATTTTGTTCTTCCGTAAGCTTTGTATTATGTATCACCAGGACCGTAGCCAGAGGTACGCCAGAGCAGGCTAAGCCTGCTTTGGAAAGTTTTAAGCCTGTTCTAGCCACAGCTTGCTAGAGATCCCGTAATAATAATAAAACGATAAGTTTCTAATTTATTGGTGCCGAAGAAGAAAATATCGATTTAGAGAAAGTCAAATGTTTGCACACTTTGGGCAAAAAACTTCCATCTTCAGAAGAAATTACACTGGTCAATAGATTTATAGAAATCCAAAAGAGAGAAAACTCGTTTGATTTTAGCTTTCAGCCTTTCTTGAAAATTTTTGAGCCTGCCCTGATAAGACAGTCTGGCTACGATTCTGTGTACCACGATATTTTGAGGTGTTCTTTTCTCTTTGGGATACCGAAACTAACGATTTTGTGACCTTTTCTAAAAATAAGCCCTGTTGCATTGAAGAGAATTATATTTTAATCCGAGAATTAGATTTATAATCGTTTGATATGGAAACGTTCTACAATGTATAATGTCAAAGTTGGACGTTCTTAAATATTCAAATATCAAATATTAAAATCTAAGGTTATGTTCTTTTTGTGTTGAATTGGGGAAGACACCTGTCAAATCAAATATAACATGGCCGTTGGTGGTTAATGAAAATACCACCAACCACGTGATCACGTTGCACGTTTGTTATTAGTTTATTTATCACATGCACAAAAATATAGTAGTGAGGGCTTTTGTGTTCCCACCAACCGCCATTTTTTGCCACGTGGTTTGGATTCTTTAATTGTGAAATCAGTTTGCAAGTGAATCTATTTTGTTAAACTTTGACAATTTTATTTATTTATTTATTGTGCAACGTTGCCGTATCTAGAATTATAAATATAATTCTCGGATTAAAATAAATTCTCTTTTATGCAACCGGGCATTAGTAAATTTATAATTTATTTTTTTAATTTGTTCAAAATTCAAAACGTCTGAAAACCGACCCAAAGTACCTATAGTGGTGTCTTCAATTCATTTAAGTGTCTTATTGCACTAGAACAGGGCCGGACTGGTCCTACCGGCTGACCAGCAATCGCCGGTGGGGCCAAGTGCAATTGGGGCCAAATGAAAATAAATTGAAAAATTAAAATGAAGAAAACAGTTCATAATAAACAAAAACATACAGTATGTTTCACTTTAGATGAGGACACATAACTTGTTTGTTTTGCTTAAAGGGGGTGTAAACCAAAAAAACTTTTATTCACTAAAAAATGCTAAACAAATATCTAAGAACAACAGTGAAAACCGCACTTTCTTAGCACAAATATTAACTAAGATATAAGCTCTTGAGTTCAAAATTCGTGACGTCAGATAGACAAAATTTCATGATTTGCCCTGGTTGCTTAGGAATATACTTTTCATACATTCATTTCTAAACTGCTAATTGGCCGATTGCGACATGTCTCGACATTTTGTCTACATGACGTCACGAATTTTAACGCAAAAGTCTTGTATCTTCCGAACGGTCCATCACAGCTACGTGCGGTTTGAAAATTTGTTCTTAGAATTTTCTGTACTACAACTTTAATTTTTGGTTTACACCCCCTTTAAGGAATTGCTTAATTTTACAGTACAAAAATATGTTTAAAAATTCCTAAAGTTCATCTAAGCTCACTGACCTTGAAAATTTCAAAAATCTAAGCCTGCGACCCTATAGAGCCTTTGGGAAATCTTTGAAACCCAGGTCCGAGAAAATGTCGCTACGCCGCTGCACTTGGGCAACTTATTTTGTAGCCAGTGGGTCCAACCACTAGCTAGTCCGGCTCTGCACTAGAATGTTGAGTTACTTAGTAACATATTACACCTAGCCTTAGAAACGCCACCAACGAAGACTACGAACGTGAATTCAACTAATGCCACTGTCACACTAGCGTTCAAGCTCTCATGTACGTTGTTCATTACTAACGGTGAAGGATTCGACTTCGAAGGGCGCTATCAGATCACAGATCAGTGCCTGTTGGTCAAGGACGGATCTATGTTTTTCAGGGCCCAGGGCTATTGAAGTCCAATGGAACCCCATTTTTTGTTAGATTAAGAATCTCTAAATTGAGGTTTAAAATTAATTTTTGAATCGACAGTTTGGGCTTATAACAGGTTACTAATTATTTTTTTATTATTAAAATTAATTTTTGCTTTATAATAACTCAATTTTTGTGGACCGTTTGACACTTAGGGGCCCAGGGCATTACCCCTATTAGTCCATATTTAGATCCGCCCCTGCTGTTGGTATACATGCACTGATATCTCTTCAAGGTCGATTGTTGAATTTGAAGATCTATATGCTCGCTTTTAGCGTCGTTATCATGTCAGTTGAATGAGATAACGCTCTAAGTGCATATCCACGTTGGCACACCGTACCTCGCACTATCCTTAGCATCCTTAGCATCGCACTTAGCACTGCACTAAAAAATAAACAAAACATAAGAAACTGGTCTCACTGAACTCTTGCCCACACACACATTCTCATTTAAAACAACGTTTTATTTTTTTTCGGTGCGGTGTTAAGTGCGGTGCTAGGGGCAGTGCGAGGTGCGGTGCGTCAATGTCAAGTTTAACTCTTTTATCTAATTATTTCTTTATTAGGAGCACTTCTACTGTTTTTAAAATAGATATTGCTGCATTGTTCTACTTTCTTTCTTTATTTCCTCCTCACTCTATATTTAAGTTATTCATCTCAGCCTGGTTTCCCCTATTCGATTGCACTTGCTTTTTTTTCTATTTATTTACCTCATCATGTTCCGATCTTCCGATCCTCAAGGAACCCAATTTCTACTACAAAGGTACAAAAACTATATAAGATGTCTCCGTTGATTGCTACTTGGCTCTCTTCCTTTAAAGGCATTAAGATGAAGGTTTTAAAAGTTTAAATCAAGTTTAATTGAAACTTTATTTTAAAATAATTATAAATACATACAAAATGCCGATTAAGTATTTAAAGCAAATTTTATTTACAAGTTGATTATTGCTAATACGTGATGTGACTATTATTTCATGATTTTTTTAAATTCGCTTTCAAGCTTTTAATTGCCTTACAGCACCAATGCGCATTGTTAATTTAACAAATAAATTGGACAAACTAAAAAATTTAGATAAAAGTTTGATAGGGTCGTTTATTTATAAATTTAACGATTTAATTATTTTCTTTTTGGAAAAAACGTATTACAAAAGCGCTCATTTCGAAAGCATTTCTTGTATAAACTTTACGTTGTTAAATGACGTCGAGGAGCTTTTGTCAAAAATTTTGATGGAAAGTTTAATGAAGCGTATGACCTAATCCTATAAATTCAACTGTTAGAAAAGGATATTACAACCATAAGTACACGTACAAAAGTTACAGGAACCTGTAATTTATAAAATTACATCTTTAATTTTTCCCACACGTAGGTACAACGTTTCATTTCTAAAGTTGAATTTAATTTCAAAAAATATAATTTATAACAAAAGCTCCCTTTTTCTATAACTACATATTTACACTAAACAAATATTGTTTTATAGTCAGTTGCACCAATAAATTAATCAACGTTTTTTAAAAAAAAAATTCTTTTGATTTTATCGATGCAGCGACTCACAAATTTTATATTGGTCGTATAAATTAAAAATAAAGCTTTTATAACAATAACAAATTAAGCCCAAATTGGTTGATATGATTTGTTTCTAGCAAAACTCAAGTTTGTTCATTAAGAGGGCTTTCTAACGAATGGGCGGGAAAGTTCATATTTAGACATTCCGCTCGTAACCGTTAGTGACTTTAATATCCGGTTGATAGTACTAATAGTCAAAATTCCTGATAGGGTAAGGTTCAAAGAAGGCAATGACATATTTGTATATAGGAGATAATAGCATAAAAAAACAAAGGATGTTTGGTGAAAACAACATCCTCTGTTTTTTTAAATTACACCAACTTTAATTGGACTTTTCTCACTAATTAGGCTCTTATTATATATATACAAATATGTCATTGCCTTCTTTGAACCTTACCCTATCAGGAATTATGACTACTAGTGATATCGATCAGATATTAAAGTCGCTAACGGTTACGAGCAGAATATCTAAATATGAACTTTTCCGCCCATCTATTAGAAACCGCCCTTTTAAAGGCCCTACAGACGATCCTATTTCGTTGGTCAAAAATCGTCTGGAGGCTCCTTTAATCCGATCCTTCAAAGCCATCAAAATAAAAGTGTATTGAGAAGGCTTAAGATTTTTTCATTTTGTTAAACTTTCTCGATACTTTGTACATTTCCATCGAGTACGATTATATGAATGAAAATGAGATGAAAATTTTTTTTCCATCTCCCCCATTCGCTATAATTTTCTAACTTGAGAGATTTAATTACGAAACAATTAATTTAATTATTTCGTAGTTACTTTTCATCTTGTCCTATTTAAAATTAATTTGTTGAATGTAGATAATATTATATTAATAATGAAATGCGAAAATACATTTCTCTAATTTGAAAATTATTTCAGTTTGTCGCCATCTGACATTTTGGTCAACTAAAACAATCTGTTGTTTCCTGATGATTATTCAGCACAATTTTCTTTGTATATAAATTTATAAACTAAAGTGTAATTTTCATCACGTAATTCGAGCATCCAAGTTTGTTCAAACGTGTTATCCTTCCATTTATGTTTGCAAGTTCCACTCATCTGGAAAAAAGAGACAAAAAATTTATTAATTTAAAAAAATATCTGTTGTGTCAACACAAGACTTTCCGATTGAGTTGATTATTCTAAGACCAAAACAGTTAGAAAACAAAAGAATACTGAACATTTTTATAATCACTGAATAAAAATAAATAAACGTCAAAATTTTTTGACAAATGTCAAATTTTTTGACAACTGTCAAATTTTTTGACAACTGTCAGAAACGTCAGCTGCCAAATATTATTAGATATTTGATTGCGTAAAAACTCCTTTTAAAACAAAATAATGTTAAAAAATTTTATATCATTGAATAGAGAAAAAAATTCTCTATCGGATGATTTAAAAAAAATTATATAGTGCCATTTAAAAAAAACAAAATTTCCTTAATTGCACACCCCCTAGCGGACCGATTTTGAACAAACTCCTTTCTGCACTCCGTTGTTATCTGATAAGACCTTACGCCAAATTTCAAGTCAATCGGTTCGGTCGTTTCAGAGATTTCGTGGGGAACTACATCCACACACACACACATACACACACACAGACTTTTTTCTAAAAATGGTCTAGATCGTTTCGGGGGACCTCAAAACAGATATATCCGGTGTTATCTCAAAATATTTTTTTTACCCCATTACAATACTTTCCTTTAATACCTTAAGGTATCGGAAAGTAATATCAAGTTTTCTAACTACAACATAATGTTACAGTCGCACATGGGTGGCGGTTTAGAGCACAAATGATCGCTTTTCTATGTTTAGAGGTATCAAACAGACAACAGACACACAGGCGGGTAGGTGGACGAAATGGTCGACGAATGGATGTTAGATAACATGGATGAGGGTAGAATTTTTTTCGGAAACGCGTTTTGAGTAAAAATACCAAAATTTTCCGGTTCTAACTACACGGTTAAGCCTGGAAGGGCAGTAGACGTAGACATGTCCCGTTTTTTGGGTTTTCGCTTATATCTCAAAAACGATAGGTCCTAGGGAAAAAATTATTCTTAGTAAAATGAAAGCTTATAAAATTTCCTACAAGATTTGTTTATTTATTTTTTATCTATTTTTTATAGTTTTCGAGATATCCGCTCGCAAAAATCGTTAATGTATGAAAACCTAAAATTACTAGTTGAAAATTTTTTTTCTAGGATTAACGATTTTGCAGGCGGATATCTCAAAACCTATAAACAATTGAGAAAAAATGAATAAATAGAATTTTAGAATTTTGTAGAAAATTTAATAAGCTTTCATTTTGCTAAGAATATTTTTTTCCCTAGGACTCACCGTTTTTGAGATATAAGCGAAAACCCTACAAACGGGATCTTTCCACTTCCCTTCTTGCCTTAACCATGTAGCTAGAGAATCGAGGACTTTTAGTACATTTACCTCCTAACTACGAATGATATTTGTGAAGAAAAAAATTCTACCCTCTTCCATGTCCTCTACACCCCCTTTTTGGGCGTTCGTTGACTGAGCTAAACCTGTAAACGTACGGACGAACGGAAAAACAAAAAAGTAGCCTTTGAGCGTCTGTAAAATACTGTCGTACAACAATTTTAAACAAAACCCCCATAAATTTATTAATTAATTAAATCCAAAGCTCGTTTTACGTATAAACAAACACAAAAGCGTAAAACTTTTCATAAAAAAATATTTTCCCTATTCTAATTATTGTACGCTTCTAGTTTGATTTACAATACCTGCCATTCAAGATAAACTAAGTGGAGTTAATTAATTGCATTTACACCAAGTTAACAGTAAAGTTCAGGTATGCTAATAGGTAAAGTTAGTTAATTAAATTGATTTAATATTAGCTCAATGTTCTCGCATTGTACATATTATGAGAAATTAAACCCTTTACAAGTCTGTAAAGATTATTCATAATTAAAATTTAATTGTGTAATTAAATAAATAATTTAAATCTCTTCTTAACAAGAATTGTTTTCTTACTAGAAAATTTATTATCTTTATGTAAGCTTTACGTAGTTTATAAAATTTAAACCGTCTCAGCAATCGTTCTCGAGTTTAAAACTGTTATGGCTAAGGAAACGGGGGAAAAGTCCCGTTTTTTGATTTTTTGATTATATCTCAAAAACGGTGGGTTCTACGGAAAAAATTATTCTTAGCTAAATGAAAGTCTATTAAATTTCCTACAAGATCATTCATATTCATTTTTTTTCCTTATAGTTTTTGAGATGCTGCTAGCGACAAAAGTTTGATGAAAAACGCGAGGCGAAAAATTTTTTTTTCTTACATTGGCGATTTTTGTGAGCGTATATCTCGAAAATTATAAGTAATAGAGAAAAAATGAATAAATATAATCTTGTAGAAAATTTAATAGCCCTTCATTTTTATAATAAAATTTTTTTACTAGGACCCACCGTTTTGGAGATATAGGCGAAAACCCCAGAAACGGTATCTTTCCACCCTCTACTAGTCCTCTATACTAACTATGACTAGACTATTTACCCCATTCAAATAGTTTTATGGTTACAACACCAACTAATTTTCTGTTGCAAGCTGCAATTGTTTAGTCTCCGCCAACTAACAGAGAAACATCTTAAACTGTTGCAAAACTTCGTGCAATTAGCACTTCGTAGACATCCTGAAGGGAAACTGAATAATTAGCGACTATTGCGAATTTTCTTTTATTTCTTTACATTTTACAGAAAATTACGAGATAAGTTATTTAACTTAATTTGTGATTTGACTTCGTTTCAAATCAAACGTAAACTAAACATGTTAGCAACGAGCTGCTTTATATTTGTTTGGCTTCGTTTTATTTAACCTTTTATAGTTGCACGAATCCCTTCTAACGTAACGTAATGAAAACTATTTGAATAACGTATTGAAGAATGGACTCAACGTCCTAACGTATGTTGTAATTAGATGTAAAATTTTAAAATATAAGATAGTGGTAGTTGGTAGAGAAGGGAAAAGTTTTTGTTTGATATAATTCCCTGTTGGGTCGACCAGAAAACTCTATTAGCTGCTGTTAGTAAATTCCAGTTCTAAGTTGAGTAAATTATGTTAGTCGTTTCCTAACTAACACTGTTAACTTTAGCAACGACACGCTTCGTGTTCTGTTCGTTTATTCACTGAATACAAGATGAGACTAGAGATTAGATCATCCCGAGCGGGATAATTAAGTGAGCCAGAACACAATGAAACCTTTCAGCCTAATTGTTATACTGGTCTGTTTAGATGGTGTCATTAATTTTAAATTTTAAGAAAAATTGCTTTTCAAAAGGTCCTTTTGTCTATCCTTTAAAAACAATTCCTTTAAAATGCTCTAACATCGAGTTTAGTTTTCCTCGTGGAAAAACGAAAGTGAAAGGGCGTTGTTGTTTTTAAGTGCTAATTTACCGCTTGGAAATTTAACAAATTTAAATTGTATCTAATAATTAGTTTTACTACAACACTCGTTAAGAAAAGGCTCAATTTTAGTGAAAAATCACCTCCAATCAACATACCAATACTTCTCTTATATTAAGTTAGGAATTTTTCACCTTTTTTTTTTACTTTTTCACACATAAAACCTATTAAAAATAAAAATCTTCGTATAAAATTTATACAACTACAAAATAATTACTTAAAGAAATTACTTCAGATTTAGTTTTAGCAGAAGTTCATTATTTACGACGCTAAAGCATGTTACAGTTTACAGTGCTCCATTTAAATTATGAAAGTTTGTGTCATTTCCGGATAAACCGGAAGTCGAAATATGAAGTATTTGGTATCATCAGATAGCTAATTTTACAAGCTTGCCAAATATTAAAAAATATACAGGGTGTTCCATTTAAATTAATAAACTTGATGCTATTTCCGGCTAAACCGGAAGTGAAATTATAAAATGTTTGACATCTAATGATAGCTATTTTTACGAATTTTAAGAATCGTTAAAAATATACAGGGTGCTTCAAAAAACTTTTACTATTTCTTTCATTTCCGGTTGAACAGGAAGCGATTTTTATCAAAAGTAACATAAAATAATAGATATTTATCAAATAACTCGACTTAAGCAACTTTCAAGTTTTTATTTTTATTACAAAACCATAATGATTAATTTTTAAAATTTGACATTTAAAAAATTATAACTCCGGTCCTGGAAAGAATTAACAAATTATACAAGCGTCATTCGATTAAGATCTATGATGTCTATAACATATCCAAATTTCAAAGACACTGCTCAAACCTATTTTGAGATATTTAATTATAACAGGGTGTTCCTAATCATTTAAGATTTTTCTTTAATTTACGGATTGATCGGAAGCGATTTTTTAATTAAAAGTAGCATAAAATAATAGATAATTGTTAAATAATTAGATTTAAACAACTATCAAGTTTTTATTTTTATTACAAAACAAATGATTGATTTTTAAAATTTTTACATTTATAAAATTTTAACTCCGGTCCTGGAAAAACTTAACAAACTATACAAGCGTCATTCAATTAAGATCTGTCATGTCTATAACATATCCAAATTTAAAAAACACTGCTCATACCGATTTGGAGATATTTTATTTTAACAGGGTGTTCCTCAAAAAATCTGATATTTTTTTAATTTCCGGATTGATGGGAAGCGTTTTTTAATCAAATAATAGACGTTTACAAGAATAATATAATAGCCAATTTTAATTATGAACAAAACAAATTACAGATTTTTTAAGTTTTTCTCTTCAAAAATTTATAACTCCGGTCCTGGAAAAACTTAAGAAACTATACAAGCGTCATTCAATTAAGATCTGTGATGTCTATAACATATCCAAATTTTAAAAACACTGCTCATACCGATTTGGAGATATTTCATTTTAACAGGGTGTTCCTCAAAAATTCTGATATTTCTTTAATTTCCGGATTGATCGGAAGAGTTTTTTAATCAAATAATAGACGTTTACAAGGTTAATATAATACCCAATTTTATTTTTTTTTACTTTAATTACGAACAAAAGAAATGACGGATTTTTAAAGTTTTTCTCTTCAAAAATTTAAAACTCCGGTCCTGAAAAAATTTAACAAACTATACAAGCGTCATTCGATTAAGTTCTATGATGTCTATAACATATCCAAATTTTAAAAACACTGCTCATACCGATTTGGAGATATGCCATTTTAAAATTATAACCAACTTTAGCCCTTCTTAAGAGTAGGAAATTTTGAAACAGTTTTTAAAATCTATTGTGTAATAATCCCGTGTTTCAATTTTCATAATAATTATTACCGAAATAGTTATAATAGAAAATTGGAAAATAAATTCCAAGATGGAGGCGGAATCGGAAGACAGGAGACCTTTAGTATGTTGATAAAACACACCTTTCGATCAAATTTCAATTTTTTCGAAATTAATTTTTGTTGTGTCATTGGATCTAAAATGACAGTATTTTCCTCAACGAAAAGAAAAATCTACCCTTAATTTATACGGTGGAAAAACCAACAACAAACGTATACTACAGGTAATTTAAAAATAAGAAAAACAATTATTGAAAGAAACGTGATCAGTTTATTAGTTGGTTTTAGGTTAAATTCTATTCACGTAGAAAAAGCGATCAATTGCATCAAAAACTAAAGCTTGCCGTCAAATTTAACCATCCCTTAATATTCTAAAAGAGTAGATACTTGTTATATAAATCTTAATTTTATTAAAAAACAATAAGTTTTAAATTGAAGTTGATGTTTTTCAAATATTCTTTTTTATTATTTTTACAAAACACCAAAGTGTAAACTTATTACAAAAGTTTAAAACTGTAAATAAGTGGTTAAAAAGTGGGGTGGAGTTTGGTAAACATATATCCGCAATATTTAAAGTGTTAAATTTTCATTCCTTTTATAATACACTTAAAAGGATTCAGAGTGATGTTTGTCTGTTACTTAATCCTAATGTAAAGATGACGGGAATTCAGAAATATGCCTTTAACTCAATTTTATCCTCTAGGGAGGGGGTAGTTAATTGCGAAAAGACCGAAATTTGTTTTTAGATAACGTAAGAGACAATTTTTCAAGCAACTACGCCCTTTTTTTTCATTTCCTTCGATTGGATTAGAGAAAATGCTCGTCGTTATAAATTGGCGCCCGAGAAGGGACTTCAAAACTTGATGATTTCTGATGAAACAATTTAAACAAAAAGGTTCTTCTAATACAAGAGAAAAGCTCTCTGATGTCTTCTAAGGATTAGTTCAGCCCCTAATAACTTCTACCCCTATTTAAAATTTTTAGAACCCTGTATTTTTGAACATTTTGAAACTACGTATAAAAACATACGAAAAAGTCCTGTTATCGGAGTTTTTAACATTTCAACTGCCAAATGTATATTCGCCCTTTTAAGCAAATAAAAAAAAACATCGAGGGACTCAAAAAAAATACGTATCATTTCTGTCATCGATGTAAATAATTATTTAAAACAACACGAAAAATGAATTCAATTTAAAATTTTGTATTTTATATTATTTGAAATACAATACGAATTTTCTCCTCAAAGAACAATTGATTTACATTAATCCTTTGAATCGTATGATTTGAAAGGGAGAAAAGAGAGAGTGAGTGAGAGGAGAAAAAATGACGATAATAACGTTTATTCAAATGAACGGTTACGAAAGAAAATACTGTATTTGACAAAAACTTTAAAGTAGGTAAATCAAAAGATAATATTCTAAAAAAATTGTACTTTTTGAATTTAAATATTTTCTTTTCTTCTTAGGGTTGTTGGTTCCTTTCATCCCTTCGAAGCTTACTTTGTAAAAAAGATGTAATGTGACAAAAAGACCAAATAGGTTTATTTTTTTCTTTTAGTTTGATCCTTTTTTAAATTTAAAAAATTTCCTCTTTTTCCCTCCCTTAAAGTTATAATTTATACTTTTAGTAATTTGCAATTAAAATTTATTTTAGAAAATGGATGTTACAAATTTGTAGATAATTATGGTAATTTGTTCGAGCATCAGGTGCAATTCGGCAAAGATATTTCATTATACGTAACGAAAATGGTATTGGTATTGGTATTACATTTAGGCTCTACAATTACTTATATAAATGAAGGATTTGAAAATTTAAACGTACGTGCTTTTAATCCAAATTAATTGAGAAACATTAATTAATTTTGTAGTTTGCAAGTTATACAGACTGTCCGCTTAAACCATGGTATTTAATATAATTACAGAAAAAGAAATAAATTCTGTTATGGCTAAGTATTAAAGACAGTGTGTCCCAGGATGGGGTTGCCAAGACGACAAAAAAAACAATTTTTGATTTCACAGTTTTGCTTGCTTTCAAACCCCTAAATACATATACAAAAACATGAAAATAATGTTTTCAAATAACAAAGTTATTGACCTTTTTCCAAAAATTGTCCATAAATTTATAGAAAAAGCTCATTAGCTGTTTTATTTGGAAAGCTACTCTGATATTTTTGCATATTTGCGAAGTTGAAAAAAAAAATTTTTTTTAAAGAATAAAATTCTCTTTGAATTCAAAAATTAAATATTTTTCCTCCTGACAACTCCATCCTATAACGTTGGAACACGTTGTATAGACAATTTTATTTCCTGTTTTGGACTAAGGGAGACTCAAAACGGATAATCCATTTAAAAATTAACAAATATACCAATTATAACTCTAAAAGTTTAAAATATATCAAAAACCTCACGCTTATTGGGCCACCCTGTACTTTAAGTAAGCTATCGCATTAGTGGAATATTAGCCTCAAAACGTAGAATTCGTTTAAAAATCAACCAATATACTATTATCACTCTAAAAACTGTAAATTTATCGAAAACCTCATGCTTATTGGGCCACCCTATACTTTACTGTCATTCTAAGCATAAAAGCATTAACTCGCTTTTTCTAAAACGCATCTAAAACGCTAGAAAAAGCATCAAAATACATCCTCAGTAGGCTAGAATTCCTTAAAAATCATTTTAAGCTTTCTATTATAGCAGCCTAGTGAGAACGATTTTTGATGCTTTTTCAAGCTTTTTAGAGGCGTTTTAAAAAATGGAGTTAATGCTTTTATACTTAGGGCGACAGTTTAAGTAAGCTATGGCATTAGTGGAATATTAGACTCAAAACGTAGAATTCATTTAAAAATCAACTAATATACCTACCTTACTATTATCACTCTAAAAATTGGAAAGTTATCGAATCTCATGCTTATTGGGCCACCCTGTACTTTACTGCCGTCCTAAGCATAAAAACATTATCTGAATTTTTCTAAAACGCTTGAAAGGCATCAAAAATCATCCTCAGTGGGCTAGAATTCTTTAAAAATCCTTTTAAGCCTTCTATTTAGAAGCCTAGTAAGGATGCATTTTGATGATTTTTCAAGCTGTTTAGAGTCGTTTTAAAAAATGGAGTTAATGCTTTTATACTTAGGGCGGCAGTTTGTGTAAGCTATCGCATAAGTGGAATAATAGACTTAAAACGTAGAATTCATTTAAAAATCAACCAATATACCTATTATCACTCTAAAAATTGGAAGTTTATCGAAAACCTCATGCTTATTGGACCACTCTGTACTTTACTGCCGTCCTAAGCATAAAAGCATTTACTCAATTTTTCTAAAACGCCTCTAAAACGCTTGAAAAAGCATCAAAAATCATCCTCAGTAGGCTAGAATTCTTTAAAAACCATTTTAAGCCTTCTATTTAGAAGCCTAGTGAGGATGATTTTTGATGATTTTTCAAGCTTTTTAGAGGCGTTTTAAAAAAAATAAAGTTAATGCTTTTATACTTAGGGCGGCAGTTTAAGAAAGCTATCGCATTAGTGGAATATTAGCCTCAAAACGTAGAATTCGTTTAAAAATCAACCAATATACCTATTATCACTCTAAAAATTGGATATTTATCGAAAACCTCATGCTTATTGGGCCACTCTGTACTTTACTGCCGTGCTAAGCATAAAAGCATTCACTCAATTTTTCTAAAACGCCTCTAAAACGCTTGAAAAAGCATCAAAAATCATCCTCAGTAGGCTAGAATTCTTTAAAAACCATTTTAAGCCTTCTATTTAGAAGCCTAGTGAGGATGATTTTTGATGATTTTTCAAGCTTTTTAGAGGCGTTTTAAAAAAAATAAAGTTAATGCTTTTATACTTAGGGCGGCAGTTTAAGTAAGCTATCGCATTAGTGGAATATTAGCCTCAAAACGTAGAATTCGTTTAAAAATCAACCAATATACCTATTATCACTCTAAATATTGGAAATTTATCGAAAACCTCACGCTTATTGGGCCACCCTGTAGTCTAAGTAAGCTATCGCTATTAGTGGAATTATTATAAAAGTGTTTGCTTTTAATTATTTGAATGGCGCGCAAGGGAGAGGGTGATAGGGGGGTGAGAGATGACGTTTTAATTTTGCTGGTGCTGAAATAACAGACAAGCTCATCATCATTATGCAACTTCCGTATTTAGACGGGCACAAACTGCTATGATCTGTATTCTCTGTTATAACAACAAAAGAAATTTTTTTTGTTCAAATTTACCCTAGGCGTTTATTGTCATACATATTTATAGCAGACATATTAAAAGCGTTACTTTACAAATGTATTTTAGAGAAAAAAAAATTTATTTGTACGAGCTTATCCCAGCGTTATTCTTTATTTACTATTTTTTACTCGCCCCCAAAAAAAGCCTCATTTTTATTTAAACTGTAAACAACTGGAATTTATTGTTATTCTTTAATTATTTTAATTATGTAAAAATTGTTCGACAACTTTACATTTTTAGATATTTACAGAGTAGCGACGCAAAGAAAATTAAATAATGAAACGCATACTTTGATGATGCTAACCACAACAAATTTCTAAATTAATTCTAAATTCAGCTCAGAAGAAATGCCCTGAAAAAGATAATAATACAAGATAAATTACAGTTTACTTTGTTCAACATTTGAGAACTTATTTAAACTTATGTTAATCTATTGTAATATTATAAAGTCTAGAAACTGCCAAAGAATGTTCTATAATGCCTCACTAACCGCATAACCTCTCTTCATGAAACTACTCTAAAGTGCACTTGGTACTAGTAGGCTCTGAAAGAGCGATAGTGGCTCACTATTTTAAGTGATTACTTAATGGTTGTCCATAATGTCCATCGAAACCCCCTAAAATTGCGTTGGAATTTCTAAAATTTCATTTTTGTTCATATTCTTGTGATTATCTCGAAGACTACGTAGTTAGAGAAAAAATATAAAGAGACAAAAGTTTAAGCCTATAAAAAAGTACACAAGTTTTGTTTGGACTCAAAAATCGTACAGGTATTCATCAAAAAGTTACAGCCCTCCAAACTTACATATGTCACAACTTACACTAATTTTAAAAAATATCAAAGAAATTCAAGGTTATTTGCCTGCAACTTTTATAAATAAATTAACAATTATTGACCTTAAACAAAAATTGTGTATTTTTTTATTGGCTTAAATTTTTGCCTCTTTTTAATTCTTTGCTGACTACATAGTTTTCGATATAATCGCAAAATTATTAAAAAAAGTGTAACTTTTAAAATATGAAAAAAAAATTATTTTAGAAATTTAAAACTCGATTTTTGGGGGCTTTCTCTCTTCGGAAAGATGGGGATTTTTAGTGTGAGAATAAGGCTTCTTTCTTATACATACTAAACAATAGGACAGGTATATAGGTTATTTTCTGCCGGGTTCACAGTATAATATTACTTCATGACGTCATGACATTGCCAAGTTTTTAAATATGTAAAAAAAATTTATTTGGTTATGTTACATTCATTAATTTTTTTCTTCATGATAAGTTACTGAAAATAAAAATATTGTGCACTTATTTTAAAGCTGAAAATGTCCCCTTCATCCACGTATTTTTTGTTGTTTTCTATACCTGATATATAGAGTGTAACTTCAATTAACGTAAAATGGGGCGCTACCATGGGTACTGCAGTACCCACAAAACATGTTAACTTTGATTAACATTTTTCTCAAAAACTATTCAATTATTTGAAAAATCCAAAATAAGATTTATTCCGTAAAATTTTCTCTTCTTCAATTTTTGACTTTTTACAATTTTTTTACTGCATAGTTTTCGAGATAATCGTCAAAATATGAAAAAAGCGTAATTTTAGAGATTCAAATTCGATTTTTGGGGGCTTTCCACCCTCGGAAGGGTGTGGACTTTTAGTGTGAAAATAAGGACTAGAAATGCTAAACAATAGCGAAGGTTTCAGTTTTAGGTTATTTTGCACGGGTTCACCATGCAAAATTTCCTAACTGCACTGACCTCCTAAAACCCCTAGGCGCATTTCATCATCCACCCAGTAGATTTAAAAAAATTTTATTGTACAAATTTAATCCAATACCTATAACGTATTTCAATTTGCAATTGATTGAAAAATAAATTGTTAAACGAATACCTCCGCAATATCACCGTGTGTGTTGCTTTTTTTTTATCAAATTCAAAAATTATTAAAGAGCCCTCCGGCATCAAACATGACAACAAAAGTAAACAATTGTAATATTTTTTAAAGTTGCGTTTTTAAAAAAACATTTTTTTTAAAACATTATTTCCTCCAACAATACACGTCTGGGGAAATCTCAACTGTTTGAAACAAAAATTGAAATTAATGCTTTACTATTTGTATAAAGCTTTCTAAAACTGGAGGGTTCTCTAAAACTCATTCATTTAAATTTTAGATGCAATTTCATAGTGAAGTGTGAATAATATATGACATAATTGTTAAATCAAAAAGCGAGCATGATTTATATTTATGCCGCCCACCTCTTGGAAAATGGAAAAAATAATGCTTGTAATAATAATAATATATCAAAGAAAAGCGTACGCGAATGTTATTAATAATTCGTTAAGTAGCAACCCTTCTCGCAAGCAGTGCCGGGCGAAACGAGGGGCTAAGAGGGCGTCGACCCTGTAAGCCTAAACTATGTAGATGGGGGAGTGACCAGTGCCAGTTTGTCTGATGGTATCTCTAAGGTGTCATCACGTAATTTTTCTACTGATAATAATTAGCTATGGAAAATTTCTGAAGTATGCGTTCTATGTCCTCAGCCTTAGAATTAGAACTGCTAAGTTCAGAATGCCTTTTCTAGAGCGGCCAGAGGCCGCTAGAGCATCTTTAGTTGCCCCGTAATGCCAGAACCCTCTATAGTCCGTTGCCTTGCTAGTTTTCGAACCATTTTTTGTATTTTGGCGTTCAGCCTGCGGCTACTAAACCACAGCCGCCTCACTCCACACATTTCATTTTTAATAATCTTGCTTTTGCCTCGAGGGTGGCTTTCTCTTCGCACTGCCTTGCTCAGAAGTAATAATTATTTAAAAGGGTAAATTAGCAAAGTTTTGTAATTAAAAAAAGTTTCTATTTGATGCACTTTTTAATTAAGATGAAGAAGGAAACAATTTTTTTTTAATTACAACAATGTTTGGTTTAAATAACACTCGAAAAGAAATTAATTTCTTTTATGAAGTGAAAATGTTAAAGATGAATAAATAAAAAGTTTTCTTTATTAGAGAGGGCGAAAAATTTTCCTCTTTCTTACTTAATAATTTGTTGAATTAATATTTACATTTTAGATTTTGTACACAAAACAAACAGTGTTTAAGGATTTTATTATGACAAAATTGTTATGTATAATGTATTAGAAAGATGAAGCCTTAGTTGCACTTTTGTGTTATTTATCCTGTAAAGGGACGCGTACCTATACTAAAAGGGATATAATGGTAAAAAGCTTTAAACTCGTAACATAATATATTTATTAACATATTTTTTTATGTCTTGAACAAATCTTTAAACTTACTAGCTCTTGAAACTACACTTCTACATAAACCGGACCTTGGAAACCATTTTTTTAATCTAACGGGCCTCCGAAGCCCGCATTGTTTATTTTTAGCATTAATAAACTAATAGGATTTTAAATTATTTCTTGTAAAACTTTATTGTGCCCATTATAGGACTTTTTATACAGGGCGTTCCTAAAAACTTGTGATAATTCTTTAATTTCCGGTTTAACCGGAAGCGTTTTTTAATCAAATAATAGACGTTTACAAGATTAATATAATAGCCAAATTTAATATTTTTATTTTTATTACAAAAGAAATTACAGGATTTTTAAATTTTTGTCTTCAAAAAATCATAACTCCGGTCCTGAAAAAATTTGAAAAATGAAACAAGCGTCTTTAGTTTAAGAACTGTGATGTTTATAAAGTCACCAAAAATGGAAAAAGCAATAAAAGCCGATTTTGAGTAAATTCGTTTTATAATTTTAACAAATTTTAACCTCTAAAAGATAGGCAATTTTGAAACAATTTTAAACATTGATTAGATTAGGACTAAAGCTTCATGCTTTTTCTATTTAATGTCATTTTTAGATTTTTATAAAAAAATTTTTCGGCTAAGTTATAACAGAAAAACCAAGATGTGGTACAATCGTTATATTGGCCGCCATTTTGAGTTTAAAATTTAAAAATATATCTATTCAAGTGAGTTACACTGTAAAACTAAATAAATGTAACCGCTTCAAAACCACGCACTTGAAATTTATCGTTAGAAAGGCAAAAAGTTTTCCGGGCCCCCAAAGCCCAGATTATATGTGTATTCTGGTATTTTTAACCAAAAATGAGTGACTATTAAAAAATTTACAATACATCATCGGGAAAAAATAAAAAAGTAAATAAACTCAAAGCAATTGGAGTTTAGTGGTCCGATGATTTATGGGATAAATTGAAATTATACAAATAGAGGTATTCGCATAAGCCAGGCTTCGGACAGTTACTAAAGCTAAATAAATTTAACTGCTCCAAAACCAAAGTTTTTGTATCTGGTCCAACAATCAAAATTTAAAAAAATATATTTTTGGGCTTCCGAGACCCTGATTATGCAGGGTGACTCATCGAAGCGACCGTCTTCGATAGCTCCCTAGCCGTATGAAATACGGCATACATTTAAATTCAAAAGTTATTTAACTTCTTAAGGAGCATAACCTAAAATTATTTTCATTTTTACAGGGTGTTGTATTACAGCTGGGCGAGAATATTTTTAATTTTTTTAAACGGAACACTATGTATATTTTTTTATATTTTGACTTGACATTAAGTCGCCTACATGCCTAAATTAAAATTTTGTAAATATTTTGCGGTGTTGCCAAGTTATTAATTTTTTCCTCTAAAAAAATGCCCGTAACAAGCGTTGCTTTATAAAATCGTACTAAAGCCATTGTTCAAAGAACAATAACGAATTTTTTTTCCCAAGTAGTTATGACTATCATTTATGCTTTGAAATTAAAAAAGTTTGATTAAATTGTACAGGGTGTTCATTAAAGCGACCCAAAGTTACTCATTTTCAAATGACACTAACTCGTAACTTTCAAATGGAACACTCTGTATATTTTTACATATTTGGATTTCTGGTAAAATGTATAAACTAAATTTGCACAATATACAGGGTGTTACACAATGGAGCACTCAGATTTTCGATTTGAAAATAACGAGTTATAGTCATTTGAAAATAAGTAAATTTGGGTTGCTTTAATGAACACCCTGTACAATTTAATCGCACTTTTTTAATTTAAAGGCATAGAGAATAGTCATAACTACCTAGGAATAAAATTTGTTATTATTCCTTGACCAACGGCTTTAGTACGATTTTATGAAACAAACGACATTTTAAGAGAGAAAAAATTAATAACTTGGCAACACCGCTGAGAAATTAAAAAATTTTAATATGGACATATAAGGTGACTTAATATAGTACATACAAGAAAATATACAGAGTGCTCCAGTTAAAAAAATTATAGATATTCTCGCCGAGCAGTAATACAACACTCTGTAGAGATTAAAATAATTTTAGGTTATGGTCCTTAAGGAGTTGATTTAAATGTATGCCTTATTTCAAACGGCTAGGGAGCTATCAACGACAGTCGCTTCAACGAATTACCCTGTAAATGTTTAGTTGCAGATCCTATAACATATTTTACGTTATTATATTACATATACACTAGAAGCCTAGCAGGGTCTCAAACACCCGGTTTATATATCCGTTTATTAACAAATGCGTATAAACTTAAAATAATAAATTTATTGCTGTTACGTATTTTGTCATAGACTTGGCGCAGTCGTGTATTTTTTTCAATTGCCTTCGATAAAAAGAGATGGCCGACAGTAATCTGTAAACAAGTTTGATAGGACCAAATTTCTAATTACAGTATTCCCAAGAGTCACACCTTGACACAAAATCAATCTACAACACACACAAACATATAAAGTTAACAAAACTCACGTACGTTTGTTATGTAATTTAAAATCCAACCCTATCCCTATCTCTTTTATTGTCACCCTGTAGTAACAAAACGGAAAAGTTTTTCATTTATTTATTTAAATTCAATTTAAATTATGTCTATCTCACTTAGTAATAAAATACAATTTAACGAACAAAAAAATAAAAATTTATATAATACAAAAAAAGAGCAGAGTAAATAGTGAATAGAATGACACAAATGAATTGAAACTGTCAGAGATTGAAACAGAAAGGTGTTTTTCATTTAAAAGCGTCAATTAATTAAATTTTATTTGAACTTATAAATATTACAGTGTCACGAAAAAACTAACAATAATTGGTTAAAAGTCGTCTATGTGTCATCTTAACATACTTTTAAGTCCCCTGTCTTACGACTTACGCTAAATCCACCATCTTGGAAAATGAGACTTTGTTTTCAAATTTGTACATAAAACTCTTAAATAAAATGCGTATAAACCAAACACGTCGCTGTGGCCAATGTTTGTCTTGTAAAATATACAGGGTGTTCCATCAAAATTAGGAAAGTTTGTGTCATTTTCGGATAAATAGGACATCAGAATATGAAGTTTAAGGTATCATCTTACAGTTAATTTTACAAAAATATTCAAAAATATCTAAAAATTTTAGTTATTTCTCTAGTATCCGGTTTATCGGAATTTTGAAATTTTGATCTTCAAAAAATGATAACTCCGGTCCTGTTAACATTTAACAAATGAAACAAGCGTCGTTCGATTAGGAACTCTTATCTTTATAACATTACCATTTGACATTTTATTTGACACTATTTTCGGTTAATAAAACGCCTCCGGTTAAACCGAAAATTTAAAAATATCGAATATTTTTAGAAACAGCCTGTATATTTTTCAATATTTTGCAAACTTGTAAAATTAGCTATCTGGAGAGAGACACCCAATACTATACTTTACTTCTGGTTTAACCGGAAATGGGAATAATAATGAAGAAGTTTCTCGGTATGGCCACATCCGTTGTTTATTCAAACTAAGATCTTTTTTATGTCATATTTGTATATAATGACTGTACTATTAGTGTAAAACAAAAGTTTTAAACGTTAGATAACCTGAGTACGTTGATAATAAACTTTACTAAAACGTGTTTAGGAATTTTAGTTTTGAATAATAAACGAAATTACCATTTTAAATAATAGTAAAAGATATCAATCTTTTAAGAGAGCTTCAACTTTAACCCAAAATTTACTTTTAAACTAAATATTCGCTTTTGCTTAATTTATTAATATTTTATAGTAAAATTTTCGCTACAGAATAAATAATAAAAGAGCAAAATTTTCATATTTTACTTAATGAGCTTACCTTTTGTTATCGAGATAAAAAGATAATTTTAAAACAATGTGTTTACTTTGTTTTAATAATTTGGGGTTTTATTATATAAAACAAGAAAATGCTCTACAAAATTTGTGGACATAAATAACTAAATAATTAAATGTCATTTTTAGTAAGCTCTTCTTTGATCACTGATTAAACAAAAGAGTACAGAACAAAAATGGAGAATTGTTTTTGTTTTTCGTTTTCATACTTTCAACTTTTAGTTACATAACGTTGTAAAATTTCAGAGCTAGAATTTTCTAACATACGTTGACGTCTGCAGATGACTTCAGAGAGAAATGCAACTGTACACGAGTGTGATATTTTTTTCTTCATTTATTACTTTTGCGGGCGTATATCTCGAAAACTATAAAGAATAGAGATAAAATGAATGAAAACAATCTTGTAGGAAATTTAATAAGCTTTTATTTTACTAAGAATAATTTTTTTCCTAGGGCCCACTGTTTTGGAGATATAAGCGAAAACCCAAAAAATGGGACCAAAGCAAAATCTTAACCGGAAGCGTGATATTTAAGATGACGCCTAAGATGTTTGCTTTGTTATTTTTTATAGAATAATTATGGACAATTTGGACAAATATTTTTGGTTCGGATAGATAATTTTATACTCTACAATTTTTATTAGAGGTAAATTTATCTTCAGATCACTCCTTAAAGAGCTAGAATCGATAAAAGCACCAGTGTTGCAGAAACCGTCTTAATACGTAAAGCAGTATATTATAGGGTTGTGGAGGACCCTGTATAAACGAAAAGTAATTAATTTGTCATTCATAAAATTATGTTTGGAAATTTTGTGTAAAGTAAATAATATATGAGGACGTTGATGCGTATTCGAGCCATTTAAGTCTCTAATGTCTTTTGAAAAGTTTGTTGTACCTATCATCAAACTGAAATTGAGCTAAATCTGTGGCGAACATTTTGCATGTCGGTAAAGCTAATGGAAATGCTGACAAGCACATCACCATATTCAGAATATATAACTTCGACAATATAAATACCAACAGGGATTTGACTTTATGTTGAAGAAGTAAATTCTTTTTAGCACAAAAAATACGAAAATTTGTTAAACGAGGACGGATGAGGCGACACCAAAGAAAGAATAATTTTTATAAAAACTTAATTTGATTAATGATTTTTTTTCTTATTAATTAATTTTTAGGATAGTAATTAATTATAAGAAAATTGAAGTTGAAAGTAAATAATTTCCAAAAGGGTATTTGTAAAGAAGAAAAAAAAACGTTTTTTTCTCTCTTGACATTAACAAAGTTGTTGGATCTTTTTTTTTTATATCTTTAGTCTGTTCATTGAATTAAGTTTTGTTCGAACTTCGGGAGGAAAAAAACTAAAATTTGATTTGTTTTTACCTTTAAGAAATGTTTGTCAAAGTCGTAAGTTGTTTATGTACCTTTTCGCTTACAAGAACTTTTTTAGTTATGCGCTTTAAGCAAAAGCAAAATCACGACTGTAAGTCAACTCAATAGTCGCAAGCACACTGATTTAATTAGCGAATTTTTAGAAAATTGCGTAGATCAACGATTGATGTATTTTTGAAGATAACACAAAGTAACATATTAACATAACATAACCTAGAAATATTGTGTCAATTAAACTACAGTCGACTAACACTACATTGCCAATTTTCAGTTTTTTTGTGTTATCTCGGAAACTATTGTGAATTTTGAAATTTTCTAAACGGATTCTTGAAGATCATCAAAGTATGCACCTTTTTACTAATTTAACTAATCTCGTAACTCTTACGCTTTCCGAGATCTCCCCACTTGAAAAAATCACCCTGTATGATATTATTAATAAGCCTTCTTAAGCTAATTTAGTTGTGTTAAATTAAAAAAAATCACACTTAATTAAGAGAGTCTTCTAGAACCAATTATTCATATTGGCTTCATCAATAGTTCCGACTTGGATTGATTCGCTAATTTTTTCTTGAAAATTAATCAGAAAGAAAGTTTGTAATTGCATCAATATCTTGATTCGCATCCGAACAACTTGATATTAATAACTTTTTTTTTATTCTCTTTTGCTATTTTTCATTCTTAATTAAAAAGTAGATGCGATGAAAGTCGGCCAAAAAAATAATAATTCTCTCATGTAAAAATGTAAGTTTAATAAAAACTGATATACCTTTAAATAAATCCTAGTTAAAAAGAAATTAATTAAAAAGTTTTTAATACAAGCTAATGTAGATTGAAACTTAACAGGAGGAAAAAAAAGCAAGTTTTTCTTTTGAAAAGTAAATTGAGTATAATCAATAATGTACTCTTAACTCTTATATATTTTATTATTCTCCCCTCTATTGGTTCATCATAACTAGATTTTCAATTTTCCATTTCGAAAATTCCATTTTGATCTAATGAATAAATTATTGCCGTTTCTATTATATTTATTATTTTATCTCGAGTTTAATAAACTCGTTGAAATTAATAATAATATGTATACCTAGTAAAAGGTTTTTGACTTCTGCTTTTAACACATGTCAAAATTGTTAACATAAAGGAGTTAATTGAAGTTAATTTAAAGTAAAAAGGGAGGTAATATTAATAGAAACTATAGGTGCTGTTTCCATCATCATATACTAAACGTACGAATAGGCATATCCTACCAAAAAATATTTTACTAAAATATGATTTTTAAAATTTCTTCTTTAATCCTATCTGCCTGTCAGTTCTTCCGTCGGCCAATCTGCTCATCTACACCTGTTAGCCTGTCTGGTCACTTCTTAAGCTGTCTGTCCACATACATGTCTACTTGTTTGTCTATTTATCGTCTTGTGTGAATATATATCGGCCCACTCGTCTGTCTGTTCTTCAACTGTACAACAGTTTGACCCCCCCCCTTTCTAACTACTCTTGCTCGTCTAACAAAGTGAAAGAAGTCAGAACGTTCTACACAAGAGTGTCAGGACTTTATATATGTGACCATTAAGGTGAGCTTCAAGGGCGCCAAAGATTTTCCACAATTTTTTTCTGGATTTGCTAAGAAGTTAGAAAGATTTAAAAAGCCACAGTAAAACCCGAGAAAACCTAAATAATTTATTACGAAGCATTACAGTGTGTTACAACGCTTTTCAAGAGCGTATCAAAACCTGTGACCATTAGGGTGAGCTTCAAGGGCGCCAAAGATTTTCCACAATTTTTTTCTGGATTTGCTAAGAAGTTAGAAAGATTTAAAAAGCCACAGTAAAACCCGAGAAAACCTAAATAATTTATTACGAAGCATTACAGTGTGTTATAACGCTTTTCAAGAGCGTATCAAAACATTTAAGTACCTGTGACCATTAGGGCGAGCTTCAAGGGCGCAAATGATTTTTCACTATTTTTTTCAGGATTGTATAAGAACTTCTTAGATTTAAAAGGGCACAGTAAAGCTTAAATTATTTATTACGAAGCATTACAGTGTGTTATAACTTATAAAGCTTTACAAGAGCGGATCGAGACATTTAAGTATCTGTGACTATTGCGACGAGCTTCAAGGGCGCAAAGGATTATCCACAATTTTTTTCAGGATGTGTAAGTACTTATAATGATTTAAAAGGGCAGAGTAGAGCTTAAATAATTTATTCCAAAGCATTACGTAGAGTTAGGACGCTTTACAAGAGCGTATCGGGACATTTAAGTGTCTGTGACCATTTGGGCAAACTTCAAGGGCGCAAAAGATTTTCCACAATTTTTTTAGGATTGTGTAAGAACTTACAAAAATTTCAAAGGGCACAGTAAAGCTTAAATAATTTATTCCGAAGCATTGCGTAGAGTTAGGACGCTTTACAAGAACGGATCGAGGCCATTAATTATATGTGACCATTAGGGCGAGCTTCAAGGGCGCAAAAGATTTTCCATAAATAGTTTCAGGATTATGTAAAAACTTGTAAAGATTTAAAAGGGCACAGTAAAGCTTAAATTACTTATTACGAAGCAGTACAGTGTGTTAGAACGCTTTGCAAGAGCGGATCGAGACATTTAAGTATCTGTGATCATTAGGGCGAGCTTCAAGGGCGCAAATGATTTTCCACTATTTTTTTCAGGATTGTGTAAGAACTTGTTAAGATTTAAAAGGGCACAGTAAAGCTTAAATAATTTATTACGAAGCATTACAGTGTGTTAGAACACTTTGCAAGAGCGGATCGAGACATTTAAGTATCTGTGAGCATTAGGGCGAGCTTTAAGGGCGCAAAAGATTTTCCACAATATTTTTCAGGATTGTGTAAGAACTTGTTAAGATTTTAAAGGGCACAGTAAAGCTTAAATAATTTATTCCGAAGCATTACGTAGAGTTAGGACGCTTTACAAGATCGGATCGAGGCCATTAATTATCTGTGACCATTAGGGCGAGCTTCAAGGGCGCAAAAAAATTTTCATAATTTTTTTCAGGATTGTGTAAGAACTTGGAAAAATTTCGAAGGGCATAGTAATGCTTAAATAAATTATTCTAAAGCATTATGAAGTTTCAGAACTCTTTATAAGAGCGTACTAAGACCTTTAAGTATCTGTGACGATTAGGGAGAGCATCAAGGGCCAAAGGGCGCAAATAATTTTCCACAATTTTTTTCTGAATTGTGTAAGAACTAGCAAATATTTCAAAGAGTACAGTTAAGCTTAAATATTTTTTTACAAAGCACTACAGAGTGTTAGAACGCTTTACAAGAGCGTTCAGCAAAATCAGGACATTCTTATTTGTGACGATTAGCTCTAAGGGCGCAAAATGTTTTTATAGTTTTCCTTAATTAAATTTTGTTTCTTAAATATAAGATGTCACTAGATGTATCATTGTAATAATTTTCTAATTTTAAATTTAAATATTTATTGATAACATCCAGGTGGATTTTTTTCAAGCTTTTAAGTCGTAAATAAATTTTACAGTTTTTATTTATTTAAAGTTTGTTTATAAAATATAAGATGTCACTACCTGTCCTTTTTGCTATTTTTATAATTTTAATTTTAAATATTAATTTATTAATAAATATCCTGATTGGAATTTTATCATATCAAATTCTTTTACTTTTTGTGAACATTTTCTAATTTTCTTATTCAGATACTTAAGAAAATTATTTTATCAAAGACAATTCTTTATATAGGGTGTCACCGAATACAGGGTGGTTCTAAATGAACGTTAGAAGATTTCAGACATGATAGAATAAGTCGTCAATACCATGATTTCTTGGTACTATATGTTATAACGTTATAAGGGTAGCCGATGCTTAGTAACCCCCTAATTCCTCATTAAAAGTTAGGGGTAAAATGAGGTTTTTTCGAAAGTATTTAATAAACTGTTTTACCGAACTGGATAAAAACTTCCTAAAAGCTGGTTCACACTACATGATTTCTCTTCTTCTTCTTCTGACTGAGAAATCATGTAGTGTGGCCAACCCTTAAGGCGTCACTCTAATTATTGTACATGAAATACTAGAAGACCAATTTGATATCTCGCTCATGGGCTTGAGGTGGGCTACGAGAAGCGTTGGAATTCCCCTTAACATTAACAATAAGTTCTTTCTTTGCTCCCTGTTTCTTTAGTTAGAAGTTGAAAATTATTTTACAGCCTCAATTGGCTACTTGCCTACTTGCGGATTTTTTCAAAAATGTGAGTAACAAAGGTGCGATATTATCAACCCCTAAAGACATTTAAGTATGTAATATAAAAGCAATAAAGATTAATTCTAGTTGAATCTCTTTCAGCAAGTTCAATAAATGGGTTATTACTAGAATCTTATCTGTCCCTAAGCTATCGCTACACATAGTTAAATTGTTTCCTACAGCATCAGCAGAGAGAAGCTACATAGCCATACATATCAATAGTTTCAATAAAATTTTACAAAGTGGCAATTTATTGAAAATATATTTTTTATTTGTAAAATTGACACCTTTACAACGGTGGTGCATTAAAAGTAATTGAATGTGACGTCATCAATTAAAATTGCGTATAGTGAGGAGAAGGGGTGGGAAAAAGTTTGTTTGGAATATTTTAGCATAAATTAGTTTGTTCGATGTTTGCATAGTATTAAATCGAAATTAACTAAAATGCACTTTGCTTTTTCACATAAAATTATATAAATTAACATGCACAACAAAATGCGGATGAGTAATGTACTAATGTACATTATTATAATAATTTTATGATTATCGATAAAACGTACCACCCAGTCAGCATGTCAGCAGATTTTCGATTTTACTTTAACTCCAGGAATCATTGAACAATTTAATACATTCGATGTCCATACGAAACCAGCATAAGTTAAAGTTAAAGGATCACTATCTCTTATAAGTGTTCGATTTGTATGCAAACCTTCCTTCCACGAATTATCATTTACGTTATTTGTATTATTATTATTTATATTGTCTTTATGTTTTTCCAACATACACATAAAACAAAACGTTGCTAATAAAAATATCGTAGCATAACCACTAATAAGAAATTTAATTTTCGACAAAAACGTACCACCCATTATTCATTTGTATTGAACAATTTATAAATTTCGAAATTTCATAACCTTAAAATTTTAAAATTAACAATGCAAAGCGTACAAGCACAAACTACAAAGGGTGGCGTCGCGACGCTTCTGGCATAACTTCGACATCGAACTGATATAAATTCGCCGTCGCGTTGCGCACGCAACCACACAAAATACATCCTCGGAAAAAACATATTTTTTTCTACAAAAACAAGCATTTTTTAAATATTTTCACTTTTTTTTATAATTGAGGAAATCCTGTTTTTGTTTATAATTTAAACAAACGTTTTTTACCTCGACAACAACTTTTAAATCGTTTGTTACAAAAAAAAAGGTTTTTTTTAAATAAAATGAGTTTAATAAAGATAATATATTACTGGAAAGAACAAATTCGGTTAATGTTGACTGTCGGCCACCCTCTTAAATTTTCCTCAATTGTCGACTGTGTTAGCTTAGGAAAATCACAAAGAGGCGGGTTACGGACCCTTGTTATAAGCTTCACGTATCTATAGAGAAAAGGGTTTCAAGTCTTTTAACAACCAACTTTTCATAAAGAAAAATGTTATAAAAGCTTTGTTTTAATATTTTTATTTTATAGAAAAATAAAATTGTGCTATTGAAATTATTTAAATTAAAAACTAGACTTTTATAACTATTTTATTAAAATAGAAAAGTTTTAAAACAAATGCATTTCCTTCGGTTTATAGACGACATTAAATTTTTATAGCTTTACGATACTTTCTTGACGAAAATACAAAAATTATTACAACGTGCCCCAGACAGATGTTTTTCAACCGTCGCGTCGCCTTATGGTCCTGTGCCGGTCCTGGTAACCCTATAAGCGTTGATTGAGGGAGTTTTAGGTTAGGTTAGGTTAAAACTCCCTCAATCAACGCTATAAGTAAAAATTTATCTATAGTCCAGTCAACAAACGCTCAAATAAGGGGTGTAGAGGACATGGCAAAATACTAAAAGTTCCTTGTCTCAGTTATATAACTTAAGGAAAGGGGAAGGTGGAAAGATTCCATTCTTGGGATTCTCGCTTATATCTCCGAAACGGTGGGTTCTAGAGAAAAAATTATTCTTAGTAAAATAAAAGCTTATTAAATTTCCTACAAGATTGTTCTTAATCATTTTATCTCAATTTCTGATAGTTTTTGAGATATACGCTCGCAAAAATCATTATTGAATGAAAACTCCTTACCAGTTTAAGATAAAATTTTTTTTCCTACCATAACGATTTTTGCGGACGGATATCTAAAAACCTATAAGGAATAGAGAAAAATAAATACAAATAGTCTGTTAGGAAATTTGATAATCTTTCATTTTGCTAAGAATAATTTTTTCCCTAGGATCCACGGTATTTGAGATATAAGCAAGAGCCCAAAAAACTAGACCTTTACATCCCCCTCCCCCTCCAGCCCCTTTAATAATTTAATAAGTTGACTACAGCACGGCGTTGGAGGGAGAAAAATACCAATTTAGGTATCTGCGCATCCCCTCATCTCGTCAGCTTAAAATATTTTACCTCTATATGGCTAAAGGTTGAGAGGGAGTGGAAAAATCCTATTTTTGAGGTTTTCGCTTATATCTCCAAAACAATTGGTCGTAGGGAAAAAATTATTCTTAGCAAAATAAAAGCTTATTGAATTTCCTACAAGATTATTGTTATTCATTTTTTTCTCAATTTTTGATAGTTTTTGAGATATGCGCTCGCAAAAATTGTTAATGTATGAAAACTCTTTACCAGTTGAAGATAAATTTTTTTTTCAAACATTAACGACTTTTGCGGACGGATATCTAAGAAACTATCAGGAATAGCGAAAAATAAATCAAACAAATCTTTTAAGAAATTTGATAATCTTTCATTTTACCAAGAATAGTTTTTTCCCTAGGACCCTCCGTTTTCTAGATATAAGCAAAAACCCCAAAAACGAGACATTTCCACCCCCCTCCCCTTTTAGCCATATAGCCATAGCTATTAGCGGTGACTTTTAGTATGTTTATCTTCAACCTCTTAACACACTTCTGAAGAAAAAAATTCCATCTTCTTCCATGTCCTGTTTAACCCCTTCGTTGACTAGACTACTAATCCTCCTACAATAGTGGGGAATAAGAGATTCTATAACTCCTCCAAAATAGAAAAGGCCCTAATTCATTCAAAGCACTTTTAGAGGGGTCTGGTTATTTAATTAATGAGTAATTAATAGTTAATATTTATTCTATCTTAGATAACTCATAAACAGACTAAGCATTAAGCATTAGTATATCCTCCGGATTAGCTAAAACCATAACCATACCACTTTAGTCGGTATGATTAAAGAAAAGTAGAGGGAGTAATTTTATTTTTCTCAAATAATAACATAACTTAGCAATTTCGATAATAAAACTAATTAATTTTATATAATAAGCACCTATTTATTTAACAATAATAATTTATGCCTAAAGTTCAAACATTTTTTGGTAAAATTTAGAGATAATTTCACCTTATTTATACAATAATTAACAAAAGTAAACAACATAATGTTTTAAATGTTTATTGTAAATTCCATAAAAGTTATTAACTCGATAAATAATTGTACAGTAATAAAAATTTATAAACAAATGCCTAAAAAATCTTATATAAATTCCAATTTTTATTCTCAAATTTGTAGTCGACTTATTTTAAGTAAGAACGATGAATTCGAAAATCATATTTTTGATTTTCGCGGTTGTGGGGTTAAGCCGTGCCGGTGACCCTAAATGTAAGTACAACATTTTTAATATTATACTTTGAAAAAAAAATAAAAATCAACTAGCGATAAGGGGGTTGATTATGGAAACTCAGGAATAGCCACCATAATTCCTGATAGTTCAGTCAAGGAAAGCTCAAAAGAGGGGTTTAGGGGACATGGAAGAGGGTGGAATTGTTTTCTTTAAGAATGTGTTTGGGGTAGTTAGCAGGAAAAAATACTAAAAGTCCCCGGTCCTAGGTATATGCCTAAGGGAGGGAGGAGGGTGGAAAAAGAATCGTTTTTGGAGTTTTTGCTTATATCTCAGAAACAGTGAGTCCTAAGGAAAAATTAATCTGAAGAAAATGAAAGATTAGCAAATTTTCTACAAGATTATTTCTATTTAGTTTTACTCTATTCCTTATAGTTTTCTAGATATCCGCCCGCAAAGATCGTTAGTGTATGAAAAAAAATTGGAAGTTGAAAAATTTACCTCAAAAACTATAAGAAGTTGAGAAAAAATTAATAAAAAAATCTTGTAGAAAATTTAATAAGCTTTCGTTTTGCTAAGAATAATTTTTTCTCTAGGACCCACCGTTTTCGAGATATCGTTACGATATCGACTATATCTTTCGATATAGTCTTCTAACGTGAATACACTCTTAAAAATTTAAAAGGCTCAAACGACATTCTTAATTTGTTACAAAACGTCAACTAAAATTGTAATCCTCGATCCATTTATTAATTCGATTGCAAATCTCTATTATTATGTTCAAAATTTCCTTCTACTTCGTCACAAAACTCAAGAGTGCGAAAATTCCCAAGCGTCCGATCGATCCAAATTTTGTGCAGCTTGTAACCACAAAATACGATAAAAACGCATTAAAACAAAAATTAATTAATAACTTGAATGTTGTTAATTGATCGTTTTGTATAAAATTAATAATTTTCAGACTACTGCACGTACAATGCCTCCTTGGCTGGTATGCCGGGAGGTACAGTTAAAGAATTCCTCAGCTTAATTACAACTGGCGTTTTAGAAGATTTTCGTGGTTGTCCAGAACAAAAAATAGCACCGAACGAGCTCCAATTTTATTTATACAACAGACTCCACAAAGAAAATCCCATCAAGTTGGACTCTAAAAATTTATTCGAAGTCGACCCACTAAAGAAAACTATAATTTTATTCCACGGTTGGTTGTGTAATTATCAAAATGATAAAATGCCCGAATTGAAAGACGCCTATCTTGAACGTTACGACTGCAACGTTATAATTACCGATTGGTCCTCATTATCCATCGATTTGTATTCGAAATCATATTGTGCCGTTTCCAACATTGCTGAAACTATGGGTAGTTTTGTTTGTTCGTTAAAAACGGTCACCAAAGCCGATATTACTCAAATGCATTTTGTCGGTCATTCCATGGGTGGACAACTAGCCGGTTTGACTGCTCAACAAACACAGTCGCAATGTAACGAAAAAGTTGGACGTATTACCGCTTTGGATCCTGCAGGACCACTTTATCAAGGATTGCCCATCAATAAAAGGTTGGACAAAACTGATGCTACGCGTGTCGACGTAATTCACACAAATATGGGTTTTATGGGCTATTATGGTGCTTGTGGTTCGACTGACTTCTTCCCAAATTGTGGTAGCTTCCAACCTGGTTGTACTCAAATTAAACACGACACCCTTTTAGATAAAGTTTTCAACACCGATGTGGTTAAAGTTCCTGTTTTTGACTGTAAGTATTACTTTTTACTTATTTGAACAAAATTTATGCTTTTTTTCTCTTAAACAGTGAATTGTAATCATATAAGGAGTTTGGATTATATGATTGAAAGTATTCGTGGACAAAAACCACATTTCCTTGCTAAGAAATGCGATATATGTCCTGGAATACCGTGGTTGGATATTTGTCCAGCTAATTTGCATACATCAGATACTGCAATTATGGGAGAAGATTGTGCGGCTGTGACCACTTCAGATAAATACACTTTAAGTACCAATCCAACATCGCCGTTCGCTCAAGGATAAAGTCTTGTTTTCTACTTCTATTTGTTCTCTTCTTTGTGTTTTTACGCACACCAATGTAGTTGTCATAAATAAAAAACAGTAGCTGCAAAACTAATTCCCTTCTTTGTAGACCTCGACCACAGAGGGTTTTTTTCGAAGCAATAAGTATAAAAAATATTATACATTTGCGTGAAAAATTTTCCCGCGTTTACGCAATAATGAAGACACTCGCTCTTACGTAGCTCGTGCTTTAAAACCGCGTTCACGCTTGAAAATTGTCTTTCCGCACTCGTTTCGTAAATAACTATTCAGAGCCTCATTTTGGCTGCTTGCCTACTTGCAATTTTTTTTTAAAGTGTGAGAAACAAAGGTGCGATATTTTCAATACCTAAAGACATTTAAGTATGTGATATAAAAGCAATAAAGATTAATTCTAGTTGAATCTCTTTCAGCAAGTGCAATAAATGGGTTATTACTAGAATCTTATCTGTCCCTAAGCTATCGCTACACAGTTAAATTGTTTCCTAAACAGAGAAAAGCAAAACGTACATATCAATAGTTTCAATAAAATTTTACAACTATCAAATTATTGTTTATCTTGTTTAAAAAGAGGTGAAGTGATACTTCTATATGGTGGTTGATTAACGTCATCAATTAAAATTGCGTATAGAGAGGAGAAAGGGTGGGAAAAAAGTTTGGAATATTTTAACATAAATTAGTTTTGTTCGATGTTTGCATAGTATTAAATCAAAATTAACTAAAGTGCACTTTAGAGCGTTTTCAGATAAAATAATAATAATATAATATAAAATTAACATGCACAACAAAATACGGTAAATAATGCACTAAATGTATACAGGGTGGGAACCAAAACTCTCGCTCATAGGGATTTAACATGTAAAATTATACTTTCGTAATTTCCTACTTCCTAATTTATTTAAGAAAAAAAATCTTTAGATAAAAGTTTTAGAGCATAAAATTCTGCACTTTAATCAGTTAACAAAATTAATTTTGGATGCTTTATAATACCATAAATTTAATTTGAAAATTTTGAAAATTAGCAAAAAATTGTCAAATATTTTACGCTTTACCTGTCAAAATAACTTTGTTTTTATATTCAACTATACTATTTGTCCACAAATGTAGACAGTTGTGTCATTTATAGAATGAAGACTAGATTACATCGAGATTTTTCGGTACAGCATTATGAACAATCGTTTGTACTCGGATCCATTTCTAATATTAAGCTTCTGTCATATTATAGTAAAGTACGTTATTCTATTAAAGCGGCACGTGTTTTCTGCATCTATCTCAATAGAAGCCGGTCTATAGTTAGCTAAAGCTTGTGAACACATATTAGGAATGAGTCACTCTCTATAATTGTGGAATTGGGATATAGATCATAGATGCGCGCTCAAGCGCGCTATCTTCTCCCTCTCTATCTGTTCCTGCTTCTCTATTTCTCTATCTACGCATCTATCTCTGTCTCCTTCTCTATCTCCATTTCTGCCATTCTCTCTCTCTCTCTGTCATCTTATCTCATCTGTCAATGAAATGACATATGGCATGACAGATGAGATAAGATATATCAAGATAGATGAGATAACAAATGAAATGACATATTTAAGGACAGATGTGATGACAGATGCAATGACAAATGAAATGACAGTTGAAATGATGTATGGCATAGCAGATTAGATGCCATATTGCGTGACAGATTAAATGACAGATGTGATCCGCTGACATTGACATATGATAACTATGGTTCAGATTGACATTTGCCAAATGGTAACTATGGTCACAGAAGAACTCTTTAATTCTGACAAGTGATAACTATGGTGACAGATTGATATATGGTAACTATGTGACAGACTACTCCTCACGCTTTACGCGTACGCCTTACGCTTTACCTGTCAAACTAATTTCGTTTTTTATATTCAACTAGATCATAAATCAAGCGCAAGCGCTCTATCTTCTTCCTCTCTATCTGTTTCTGTCTCTCTCTTTCTGTATCTATGCATCTATCTCTGTCTCCCTCTCTTTCTCTATTTCTACCCCTCTCTCTCTCTCTCTCTCTCTCTCTCTGTCATCTTATCTCATCTGACGATGAAATGACATATGGCATGACAGATGAGATAACATATGGCAGGACAGATGAGATAACATATGGCATGACAAATGAAATGACATATTGAAGGACAGATGTGATGACAGATGCAATGACAAATGAAATGACAGTTGAAATGACGTATGGCATGACAGATTAGATGCCATATTGCGTGACAGATTGAATGACTGATGTGATCCGCTGACATTGACAAATGGTAACTATGGTTCAGATTGTCATTTGCCAAATGGTAACTATGCTTACAGATGACCTATTTAACTCTGACGTGTGATAACTATGTGGACAGTTTGACATATTGTAACTATGTGACAGACTACTCTTCACGCTTTACGCGTACGCCCTACGCTTTACCTGTCAAAATAATTTTGTTTTTTATATTCAACTAGATCATAAATGCAAGCGCAAGCGCACTATCTTCTTCCCCTCTATCTCTTTCTGGCTCTCTCTTTCTCTATCTAAGCATCTATCTCTGTCCCCCTCTCTTTCTCTATTTCTGCTCTCTCTCCCTTTGTCATCTTATCTCATCTGTCGATGAAATGACATATGACATGACAGCTGAGATAACATATGGCAGGACAGATGAGATAACATATGGCATGACAGATGAAATTACATATTGAAGGACAGATGTGATAACAGATGCAATGACAAATGAAATGGCAGTTGAAATGACGTATGGCATGACAGAGATTAGATGACATATTGCGTGACAGATTGAATGACAGATATGATCTGCTGACATTCACATATGGTAACTATGATTCAGATTGACATTTTCCAATTGGTAACTATGGTCACAGATGACAACTTTAACTCTGACATGTGATAACTATGCTGACAGTTTGACATATGGTTACTATGTGACAGACTACTCCTTACGCTTTACGCGTACGCCTTACGCTTTACCTTTCAAAAAAATTTTGTTTTTTATATTCAACTAGATCATAAATGCAAGCGCAGGCGCTCTATCTTCTCCCTCTCTATCTGTTTCTGTCTGTCTCTCTCTTGCTCTATCTATGCATCTATCTCTGTCTCCCTCTCTTTCTCTTTCTGCCTCTCTCTCTGTCATCTTATCTCATCTGTCGATGAAATGACATATGGCATGAGGGATTAGATGACATATTGCATGACAGATTGAATGACATATGTGATCCGCTGACATTGACATATGGTAACTATGGTTCAGATTGACATTTTCCAATTGGTAACTATGGTCACAGATGACAACTTTAACTCTGACATGTGATAACTATGGCGACAGTTTGAAATATGGTAACTATGAGATAGACCACTCCTCATTTCTCTAAACCAATCCCTATCCTACTTCCTCCACTCTATTTCTATCTCTTTTTTTTACATCTATGTGTCTTTCGGCCCTTACTGCGCATTCCTGATAATCCATGTGTTTTCTTATTAGTGGATTATTGAATTTATTTCATGGCAATCGCTATTTGTGCTAATTTTCAAAACTTTCTCCTTTCAAACTAAATTTATGGCGTTATAAAGCATCCAAAATTAATTTTGTTAACTGATTTAGATGCAGAATTTTATGTTCTAAAGGTTTTATGTAAAGATTTTTTTTCTAAAATAAATAGGGAAGTATAAAATTACCAAAGTACGATTTTAAACGTTAAATTCATATACAGATATGTAAGTGTTTGCTGCATGAAAGTGGACGGATAATTGTAATTAGTAATTAATTAGTAATTAGTAATTGCTCCGAAACTAATAGAGATATGGCAATCAATATACGCATAAAAATTACACCTACATTTTAAAATTATTTTGGTACATACAGGGTATGTACAACTGATCACACGTTGAATGGTTTGAACGTTATTACGGTATGAGTAGCATGTACCATCGATGTAAAAAGTTCAAAAGTTGTTCTACACCCTGTATATTCGATTATTCGATATACATATTATCCTGGAAACCTTGAAGAAGTCAATTAAAGAAAACAATAGACAACTTAATTCACTTATTAAGTTTTTATGTAAACATTATGGTTTAAATGATTTAAATAAAAAAAAATTAAATAATGTTACTTTAGTTCAATTTTATCATCAAAAGCAAAATGAATATTTATCCAATATTTTTTTCACTTTGTATTTTTAATTTATTAAAATCGAGTGTCTCGAACAGTGGTAACTTTTACTGGTAAGACGAAGAGAAAAAAATTATTTTTTTAAATTGTAGATTTTTGTACGGAAGAATTTTCAATAACTGATGTACCTCTAGGATTGCTGACTGAAATTTTAACCATAATAACAGCTGGAGCAAGTTCTTTTTTCTTCGGATGTCTAGAGGAAGACGAACCGCCTTTGAAATCAGTAAAATTATTTTTATACAATAAAAAATATTCTCTCTATCCTCTTTTGCTAACAAACAATAATTTAGAAGAAATCGATGGTAATTTGCCAACCAAAATTTTATTACATGGCTGGTTGTGCAACATAACAAATGATAGAATACCCGAATTGAAAAACGCCTACTTAAACCGTGGTGATTATAACGTTATAGCAGTCGATTGGTCTGACAATTCGATCGATCTGTACGTCAACTCGTATTGCGTTTTGCCAAAAATTGCGGAATATATAGCAAAATTTGTTTGCAGTCTGCAAACGTTAAATTACGTCCACTTGATTGGACACTCGATGGGTGGACAATTGGCTGGGCTCATTGGTGATCGAGTTCAAAAAATGTGTAACAAAAGAATTGCTAGAATAACTGGATTGGATCCTGCAGGACCTTTATATTATGGTCTTCCAATTGACAGACGATTGGACTCATCTGATGCCGAATTTGTTGACGTTATTCACACCAACGGGGGATTTTTTGGTTATCTTGATAGTTGTGGAACTGTTGATTTTTTTCCCGATTGTGGCATTTCGCAAAGATCTTGTTTCAACGAGAATTCAATTGACGACAATTTACCAAAGCTAGTTACGACCCATCGTAAGTTTTTGTAACTCCCACTCACCATCTCTATAAACCGATCTCTATTCAACTTCTTCTTCAACTTCTTCCACTACCCATCTCTCTAAACCAGTCTCTATTATATTTCCTCCACTATATCTTTTTTGTCTATACTCTGTTTCTTTCGGACTTTACTGCGCATTCCCTATGATCAATTTGCTTTTTATTAGTAAGATCTAGTAAACCATTTTTTTCAGTTGCTTGCAGCCATTTAAGGAGTTGTGACTATATGATAGAAAGTATTAAGAAGGAATCGTATTTTATTGGAAGAAAGTGCACCAACTGTCCAAGTTTATTTTGCAATTGTGAAAATTCGGAAGTTACCACTATTATGGGTGAAGATTGTCCCATCAATACGCCGAATGATAACTATTATGTATCGTCATTCCCTAGTTTTATATAATTGATGATAAAATGCTAAAATAAATGTAAAAAAATAATAACCCAAAGTCTCAGTTCTATGTGCCCAGATTCATGAAGTCCGTGCTTCAGGGCCCGGTATTATGGAGAACCCGGAAAAAAGTTAAATAGTAAAGGAAATTTAATGCTCTATAACTTCTCTTTTGAAGACTTTTGCGGTAAAAGCGCTGAGGTTCTAGAGGCAAGTTTGACGCAAAACGTGAGGCAAAATTTCGTTTCCATACATTAACGATTTTTGTGGGCGGGTATCTCAAAAACTATAAGAAATAGAAAAAGATGAGTGCATAAAATCTTGTAGTAAATTTAATAAGGTTTCATTTTGCTAAGAATAATTTTTTCCCTAGGATACACCGTTTTCCAGATATAAGCGGAAACCAAACAATGGGACCTTTTTTGGGTTCAGCGTCTCAGGCCTCAACGTTCTTTGATCCGGCTCTGTATGAGACTGTCAAAAGAAAAGTCAGATCCCTACCTGGTTCCAACTACTAGGAATAAGCTTACGCCACAGAACACTCCAAACCAGCTGTCGCCATGAGAGGGGCAACATCATCTACAGAGAGACTGGCTCATACTTTTATTTTCAAGTGGTACCGAGTTTTCATACATTAACGATTTTTGCGAACGGATAACTCAAAAACTGTAAGGAATAGAGAAAAAATGTATAGAAATAATCTTGTAAAAAATTTAATAAGCTTTCTTTTCGCTATGAGCATTTTTTTCTATAGGACCTCCCGTTTTGGAGATATAAGCGAAAATCTAAAAAACGGGACCTTTCCAACCCTCCCTCCCTCTCTTAACCATATAACTAGGACCGGATCTAGGATCTAGGATCTAGGACTAGGATCTTTTATGTCACAAGTCTTGGATTGACGAACCCAGAGATAAGTAGGGGCTGCAGTGTGAAAGTCAACACAACGGAGTTCCGGAAAAAAGCTAAATATCCAAACTGGGTGTAAATAAGTAGTTCAAGTTCATGGGACTTCAAAAATTCGGCATTTTGCAGATCATACAAAATCTGTGTCAATGACCAACACTGTTTCGTAGTGATTTGTATAGTCTCGTGAATGACCGACTTTAAAAACAATTCCACCATCAATAACTGTCGTTTTGAAAAGAGAAGACGCATCTTCCATCTTTTTCACAAAACATAAACAAAACAGTTAAGACATAATGAAGAACACATGTCTTAATTAAACTTATTAATTGCTACGTCTAACATTATTTATAATTAATCTGAACTAATGTGCTGAAAAGAGATAAAAAATCGGCATCATCATGTACTAAAATAGGCAAAAAAGTTCTGTTAAAAGAAAAGTACAGAGTACTGGAACTAATTTAAATTTCTTTATTATTTAGTTAAACAACAAACAACATGTTAATAATAAAAATAATAATAATTTTAATTTTTTTAAAAGAAACGGATAGTGCGAATTTAAAAAAAAATAAAAAACATTACAATCGATATTTAAATTTTGGCAACGAAAGTTTAATAAAAGAAAAATCTAATTTTTCGGGTGATTTAAAAGTAAAAATTGATGTTTTAGGTGAAGTTTTTAAAAATAACATAGACGCCCTTAAAATACACAAAAAGCTCGATTTGGTATTTTTAATTGATTCGTCGTCTAGTGTCGGTGAGGAAAATTTCAAAAGTGAAATTAAATTCGTTAAAAAATTGCTCAGTGATGTGACTGTCGATTATGATCATTCCAGAATTGCCATCGTTACTTTTAGTTCCAAAAATAATGTGGTAATTTGTTTAAATAATTAATTGCGTAAAAGATTATCTTAGATTTTTTACTGGGGTTATACGAAGGGCTTATAGAAGACATGGAAGAGGATGGAATTTCTTTCTTCAGAAAGTTCTGTTGCTGGGATTTTCGCTTATATCTCAAAAATTATGGATCCTAGGGAAAAAATTATTCTTAGCAAAATGAAAGCTTATCAAATTTCCTACAAGATTGTTGTTACTTATTTTTCTTATATTTCTTATAGTTTTCGAGATATCGGTCCGCAAAACTCGGTAATCTATGAAAACAAAATTTTACTACACTTTTTTGCCTCTAGCACTTCAGCCCTGCGTTTTACTATGAAAGTCTTCAGAAAGGAACTACTCCAAACACATTCCTGAAGAAAAAAATTACATTCTCTTCCATGTCCCCTACGCCACCACCACTTTAGCTAAAATGGTCCTGATGGGTGGCCACCAAGATTATCATGTGGGTTCAGTTATTAGGATAAGTGGTTTCAAATGGATGGAAGAGCAGCTCATGTGGCTGTCTCAGTTAGAGAGTGGTGTTGAATAAAAAATTTGATCAGTAGCACATTAGCTAAAATGACCTTGTTGGAAGGCTACAAGGGTCTGGGGAGGTTACAATTATTTGAATACCTGGTTTCAAATGAATGAAACGACAGCTCAATCTGCTGTCGAGTTAGAGAATGGTCGATAAAAATATTTGACCACCAGCACATTGGCTGACACTGTCCTTTTCGGTGGCCACCAAGGTTATCTTGGGGTTACAATTATTAGGATTCGTAGTTTCAAATGAATGGAGGAGCAATTCTTGTCGCTACTTCAGTGTGAGAGTGGTGTTGAATGAAAAATTTGACCACCAGCACATGAAGTGGTCCTGATGGGTGGGCACCAAGGTCACCTTGTGGGTTAAATTATTAGGATACGTGGATTCAAATGGATGGAAGAGCAGCTCACATGGCTACCTCAGTTAGGGAGTTGTATTGAATGAAAAATTTGACCACTAGCACATTAGGTAAAATGGCCTTGTTGGGAGGTCCCAAAGGTCTGGAGAAAGAGAGTTACAATTATTTGAATACCTGGTTTCAAGTGAATGAAACGACAGCTCATTCTGCTGACTAGTTAAAGAATGGTTCATAGAAAAATTTGACCAACAGTAGATTATCTGAAGTGGCTGTTTAACGATTTTCCATGGTCTCCTTTAGAAAGCACAATTATAGGGATGTTTTTCAAAAGAATTTAGAAAAAAATTTCTTAATAACACTGGCATAAAGCGAATTTCAAAAACTTGTGCACGTGCAGTTACCAAAACTTGTCCCATCAAGTAACGACCATTTGCATTATCGGTCAGATCGCAGTTCACTCTTGGCGAAGAAATTCTTTAAGCTTATAATATGACGAACAACACAACAGTGATAGCGACAACAATATAACAACAATATAAGTGACCTTGAACAACATCAAGGTCACTTATATTTTCATCAGAATCAAGCTCTTTTTCTTATCAATAGGGGCTGCGTCGACGCAAACGGTTACACTCCAATCAAGTGAGCTGTCAAACAACCACGTCGAGACTTAACAAAGTCTCATGATGTGAATAGGCTGATAGGAGCTATGACCGAACCTCGAGCGGGAGGCGATCTGACCGTTATTGTGAATAGGCCTTAAACCCTATACTCATTTTGGAAATTCTCGACGTTTTCTTCTTATTTTGAATATAACAGAATAATTATTGTATTATTTAAGGTAAAGAGCGTCGATGATATCACTAAACCCAGTAAAGAACATAATAAATGTTTGCTCTTGAATAAAGAACTTCAATCCATTAAATACATCGGTGGTGGTACATACACATTAGGAGCTTTCCAACTGGCTCAAGTAAGTAAAAAGTTAATTTCTAAGTTCACAAATTAATAAAGACAAACAGACATGTGTACACACGGATGGACGTACAGGCAGATAGATGGGCGAGCCAACGGAAAAACTGACGGACGGAGGAACTGATAGTGGATCGACAGACAGACACATAGACAGATCGACGGACGGACCTCTTTAGCTCATTAGCCATTTTTAATATAAAAATATCCCAGTAATAACTCCAATAACTGATGGCTGACTGATTATTTCTGTTCGAACAGAAAATATTTGCCAAAAGTCGCAGCAACTCCAAAAAAGTCTTATTTTTGATTACGGATGGATATTCGAATGGTGGCAATCCCGTACCGTTAGCAAACGAATTGAAGGAAACCAACGTAACCATTTTTACCATCGGTATACAAAATGGCAATTATAAGGAGCTTTACGAGTTGTCCACATCACCAGGCGAATTTTACAGCTATTTGTTGGGCAGCTTTCAAGAATTTGAAAGTTTGGCTCGTAGAGCATTACACGTCGGTAAGTGGCTGGTAATACTGGAGCCATCATCTAACCGCCCATTAAAAGTTTAAATTTAAAGGCCTTATAAGGCTTTTAAACAGTTGGTGGTAGTTCGTGGTAGACGATGGTTCCAGTGCGACCCTTACCCAAGTCAAAACCAAAGACATCATGAGTTAAGACAGTTCTGAGACACTTTGATGTTTTGTAGATATAAAAAGTGGTGAGTACGTGCCTCTTGGTACAGAAAAACCATGCAACATCCTTTGCACGAATGAAAGCTGTTGTGATAGAAACGCAATTTGCACTTGTGGCGTTTCAACAGGCCATTATTCCTGTTTGTGCCAACCTGGATATTATGGTTCTGGTTTGAAAAATTCTTGCACGCGTAAGTAACTGCAGTTTGCCATTTTTCTCCTAAATTAAAAAAAAACTCTTTCAGCTTGTCCATCAGGAACGTATGCAGACGAGCCAAATTTATGTCGTCCCTGTCCAAATATCCATCACATTACAAGTCCACCAGCTGTTGGTATGAGTAGCTGCAAGTGTAAGACCGGATATCGATCAACAAAAGAATTTGGATGTGAAAGTAAGGTCAATGGTAGCTTTTGCAAAAAGAAACTGAAATTTTGTTTTAGCCATCAAGTGCAAAAAACTGGCGCCTCCAGAACATGGTTATTTTGTAAAGCGTCAAGAATGTGGTAACGTTTTGAATAACGCATGTGGAGTTCGTTGTGAAGTTGGTTACACTTTAATTGGTAGTAGTATACGTTTGTGTGAAATTAATGGTAACTGGAGCGGATTCTCACCATCGTGTTTAGGTTAGTTCACACCCACACTTTTACCTTGGAGCTCAGATTTTTTCTTTTAGTAAGAACGTGTTCCCCATTACCAGCTCCACTCCATGGATCAGTTTCGTGCAATCACGTCGATTTGGGTGTTACTTATAACGAAAACGAATCTTCTTATCCTGTGGATACAGTTTGTACGTTCAAGTGTGAGAATGGACGCGTTTTAACTGGTTCACCTCAACGTACTTGTTTACCTGTAGCTCAATGGGATGGTCTGAAAACGTCTTGCAAACGTACGTCTAAATCATCAGCAGGGTCCAGACTAGTTGGGCATCTTTGTATTGTATCACCGTTTAATAGCAGTACGGCTCATTTTTTACCGCACCCGTATCATTTCGTTCATGAGAATCAATGGATGGGCTGGTGGACCCCCAAATCCGTGGCGTCGTTTTGTATCAAATATTGACACTGAACGACGCAAGGGAGTACCGGAAAGACTGCTACGCAACGGTGGTACGACTCACTGATACGCAGGAGCTTTAGGCTTGGCTTTAATCTTAACTGCTGATTGTTTCAGAAATTAAATGCAATAAATTATCCGAAATACCATACGGAAAAATTGAACCAAAAACTTGTACTTCGAGAAAGCAACCGTTTGGAACCAATTGTAGTTATTCGTGTCAAGAAGGATTTAAGTTGATTGGATCAAAAGTTAAGTCGTGTACTGAAAAACACGGCAAATGGAGCAATAAGCATATTTCGACAAGTTGTGAAGGTTGGTCCCCAAACTTAATTGTTGTCTTTGGTGACGTTTCTTTTCAGATGTAACACCACCAACTTTGGCGTGTCCGAAAAAATTTGTTGGGAACACAACCTCAGGTGAAAATTATGGTTTGGCAGTTTGGACTCCTCCAAACGCCACAGGTTTGACTTCATCCCATTAACGGACTTGTCGGCTAATTTTTTTTTAATTTTAGACAATTCTGGTCTTGCCGTCACCGTTTGGTTAAAACCGGCTATAAAGAACATAACCAACTTCAAATTTAAAATTGGAAAAACCAAAGTGACCTATTTTGCTCAAGATGCTTTTCAAAACGTTGCCAAATGTACATTTGCGGTTGAAATTAAAGGTTAACTCTTATTTTTTATTGTCAACCAGTTTTACTCAACCCACGTTTTTAGATAACGAACGACCAACTTTTGAAAACTGCGTCGACCCATTACCATTTTTATCCAACGAAAAAGATGGAGCTAACGTAACATGGGATGAACCGACAGTGGTTGACAATTCACAAAATTTTACTGTAAGTTGCTCTATTTCTTTCCATTCTTTCTAAAATTTTAATTTAATTTTAGTTGGAAAAAAGTCACGAATTTGGATTTTTCAACATTGGGTTGGCTCAAGTCACGTATACAGCAAGAGATTTCTCAAACAATACCAACATTTGCATTTTAAACATTACTATTGAAGGTCGGTTATTCGAGTAATTGAAGCATAAAACAAAACTCGATTTTTTTCCAGAGTCTCAATGCCAACCTTTAGATGATCCAACATTTGGAAACAGCAACTGCTCCACTATGGATAATGGAGTTGATTGTATTATAACATGTCAAGAAGGTTACGGAATTCCAATTTCGAACACACTGAATTCGTTAGACATTGAAAATTCTTCCAAGTTCACTTGTGCTAACTCGGACCCAGTTTGGTTTTCAGGAGAAGACTCATATTTCCCCGATTGCACCATAACTGAACTTCCAAGAGAAGTTGTCCAAAATGGAGTTGTTAGTGTGCAATCTCGAAACGAAACCGACTTCTGTAACGACTCACAAACACTAAACGAAGTAACTTGTTTATCCTTACTCCCACTCTTTGTAAAAAAATATTTGTTGTAGTTGGAAAATGAGGTAAAAGTTAACCTTCAAGAAGTTTGTAGTGTTGGAACTTCGTGTAATTTAAACACGTCGGTTGTTTGTGAAAATCCACAAGATTCCGATTTTGAGGAGAAAACCAACATAATTAAACGTGAAGTGCCTACAAATAGGCTTAAAAATGAGCTCGTAAAAATTAATTTTGAAATTAGCGCCAAAATTTCCAAGAATAACAACATGAGCTCTTTTGAAAATTTACAAAGTTTAAATTTAATCAAAAACAATAATTTTAGCAAAATCGAAATGTATTTGAGCAATCCTCAAGTTATTTGTCCTTTGGGTTCGGCTCCAAAAAGATTCAAATGTGGTGAGTGTGATCAAAAAATGTTCCCATTCAAACTGGTTTTCAAGGGATGATTTTTTGATTGTAGTTCAATGCCCAAAGGGTACTTTTCACAACGTTAGCAAAAATGCTTGTCAAAGTTGCGATTTAGGATTTTATAATGATAAAGTTGGACAGAGTAGTTGCATCATTTGTCCCATGAACCATTCTACCACCAAACTCCATTCTAAATGGATCAGTGATTGCAAAGGTAAGGTAATTTATTTTTTCTCCAATAAATCAGAAATGGTTTAGTCAACGAAGGGGTTGTAAAGTTTTCGACTGGAAGTGGGTCAAATTTTTTTCTTTGGGAATGTGTTTACAGCAGTTAGGAAGTAAAAATACTAAAAGTCCCCGGTCCTTTTTAGGTTTTTCGCTTATATCTCAAAAAGGGTGGGCCTTAAGGAAAAACTTATTCTTAGCAAAATGAAAGCTTATCTAATTTCCTACAAGATTGTTTTCATTGGTTTTTTCTCTATTCCTTATAGTTTTCCAGATATCCGTCTGCAAAAATCGTTAATGTATGAAAAAATTATTTGCCTCACGTTTTTCGTCAAACTTTTGCCTCTAGCACCTATCTGGGCGGATATCTTAAAAACTATAAGGAATAGAGAAAGAACTAATAAAAACAAACAATCTTGTAGAAAATTTTATGAGCTTTCATTTCACTCAAAATAATTTTTACCTAGGACCCACCGTTTTCGAGATATTAGCAAAAACCCCCAAAACTGGATCTTCTACCCCTAAAAAATTCCACTCTCTTCCATGTACTCTACAGCCCTATTTTGAGCGTTTATCGACTGGACTATAGTGTAATTTATTCCTAGAGCAATAAAGTGTTTAAACCAGGCCACAAAGACCCGTTTGCTTCTTTTCCCTTTTGATTTTTCTCGTTTCAATCTCTTCGGAATCCTTATCCCTTAATCCTTCAGCACTGTCTTTCACACGACAGCCGAGAGCTAAGGCCCTTTGAGAGTTACATGAACTGGAGTTATGAATTACAAGACTTTGAAACCTCATAAAGACCCTACTCCCTTTCTTCCATTCTCTTGTTTTGATTTCTTCTCTCTCTCTCTCATCCTCTCCTTTAGTTTCTCTTCCTTTTTACATCTCCACCTTAATCTGTAAGGTCTGTGTGTATTTCTTAAATATTGTTTGTTTAAGCCATCTGTCCTCCTGGAACTCACTCTCGTCGAAAGAAACTAAGACCTTCAAGACACCATCCGGACACAACGATAAATCATACGACTTTAGTGCCTCATTGTAGATCGTGCTCTTTTGGCTATTATCAATCAAATTACGGTCAATTGTCTTGTCGTAAATGTCCCGATGGATACACAACAAACATTTATCGTGCAACAAATATAAATCAATGTGTACTCATAACCACACACATTTGTGAAAATCAAGCAAATATTTGCAATAACGGAAAATGCATAATTGACAATGAGTTTTCCTATAGTTGCGCTTGCGACAAAAATTACATTGGTACGTAAATAGAAAGTGCAAAAAAGAGAATTAATGAAATTTTAATTTAGGTTCACATTGTGAAACTCAAATTAACATTTGTTCATCAAATCCTTGTTTAAATAACGGAATTTGTCGTCCAAATTTCAACAACGAAAGTTACATTTGTGAATGTCCCGTCGACTATTATGGTCTAAATTGTGAACACTTACAAGAACGGTGCAATAAAAGGTGTTTTAACGAAGGAACCTGTTTGAAAAACGAAGACGAAGAAGAAGAATGCTTTTGTTCCGAAGGTACCAAAATTATCTCCATGTGAGCAAAAAAAAATTTCAAAATTAAAATTGTAGGTTTTGCCGGGACTTTTTGCGAAATCCAACTGAAATTTTGTAGAGAAAATTTGTGCGAAAATCAAGGAAAATGTATCGAACAATTTTACGGCTTTAAATGTATGTGTCGAAATGGTTTCATTGGCAAACGTTGCAACATTCTTCCTTGCGATTACAAACCATGCGGAGCAAATTTCCTTTGCATCAATTTAAACCAAAGCGAAGCCACAAAAGATAGTTTCGGGTACGATTTCACTTTTGTAAAATTCCAAAATTTTAATTAGCAACCAACAGATGCGAGTGTCCAAAAGGATATCAAGGACCCAACTGTTTGGACAAAACCAATTTTTGTCAATCCAGCCCATGCTTAAATGGAGGAGTTTGTGAAAACGCCCAAGAAGAGTTTATTTGTAAGTGCCCAAAAAATTTTGGAGGACTTCGATGTGAAGAGAAGAAAGATGCAAATTACATTTTGAGTTTTCCAAGATCAGGTACTACTGATTTTGTTCAACTGGACGGCTTTGCAAACAGTCTCAGCGAAGTAAGTTTTTCAACACCCCTTTGAACCCATTTATTCCATTTTTGATAGATATCAGTTTGCTTATGGATGGTCACTTTGGACAATTTCAACTATGGCACAATTTTATCTTACGCAACCCACGAGCAAGACAACGCTTTTACTTTAACGGACTATTCGGGGTGAGTAAAAAAATCCGTTTTAACCACTCACCTAAAACTCATCAACAGACTAGTGTTGTACATAAATGGAAACTCGACCATCACCGACATTTTTCTCAACGACGGTTTGTGGCATTTCATTTGTTTGACATGGCAAGCTTTAAATGGCACGTATAAAATTTATGTAGACGGAATTGGAGTACAAAACGGAACAGCAGTTTCTCCAGCAGTTCCAGTGCAAGGTCCAAAATTCTAAACTTACCAAACGTCTCATCAGTAAAACTTTTGCAGGTGGAGGTAAATTTGTTATAGGTCAAGAACAAGATGTTTTAGGAGGAAAATTTAGTCAATCTGAATCCTTTTTGGGCAATATAACAAATTTGGATGTTTGGAATCGCGTTTTAAACGATTCGGAAGTTTTCTATTTTATGCACTCGTGTTCTGAAAATATTTTTGGAGACGTTTATTCGTGGAGCGAAGTTAAAGATTACGTACATGGTGATATTAAAGTAATTCCAAATTGTTTTAACGAAACAATTCTAAAAGCCGTTCCATTGTAGGTGCTAAATTCAACTTTTTGCAAAAGTTGTAAAGAACCCAAATTTTTATATCATGGTTTGGTTGAAATAATCAACAATGTAGCTTATTATAAGTGTAATGCTGGTTTTGAACTAACCATTTCCGAGTTCTCCTCAGGACGCAAGTGTACGAAAGCTTCAACATGGGAAGGCTCGATTGAACCTGAGTGCAAAAGTTAAGTCTACCTTCTTCCATCTTTCAAACTCATTATTTGATTTTTCAGAAATTTTCTGTGGTTATCCAGGATATGTGATGAACGCCAATATACTTGGTAACAGTTATTATTATTTAGACCAAGTCGAATATGTATGTCAAAAGAATTACAACTTGAAGGGCTTTGCAAAACGAACTTGTACCCAAAATGGTACTTGGTTTCCAGAAAAACCAATTTGCTCAAGTACCTACTTTAACTGAACTCATCCTCAACAAATTAAAATTCCATTTTTTACAGTTGTCCAGTGCAAGAATTTTGCACTACCTTCCAATAGCGAAGCTAACATTACATCAGATTTAAGTATGGAAGAGCTTTTGGAATTTGATTTAGGCTTGGATGTTGAAACACAAATTAGGATTACGTGCGTTAATGAAACGAAATTGGAAGGCTCCGATATTATGACTTGCCTTCAAAATGGTAATTTTGTTGTTGTAGCGACGAGTGTTTCATTTGTTAAACTTTTCCAGGGTCCTGGGATTCCCCTATCCCTAAGTGCATTTTACCCAAAAAACAAGTTTCTGTAGATTGTCCCATAGATCAACTTCCTCAAGCTCCTCTGAATGGTTACGTTAGTACTACAAGCGTGAACTCTTATTTACAAGGAGTGACGAAAACAATTGAACTTCAATGTCGGTTGGGTTATCAGTTGCGGGGAGATAATTCTACCACTTGTATCGTTGATGGTTATTGGACTGAGTCAAATGCCTTTTGCGACCGTACGTATTGGACATCAGTAACTAATTGCGTTTCATTTGTTACAATTATTGCAGAAATTACTTGTGGGAAGCCCCCAGTTTTTTCTAACATGGTAATAAACGATGCTCTTTCGCAAAATCGTACATACTTTTATGGAAATATGATCAATTTTGAATGCACTGATGGCTATCGAATTTTTGGGAATTCAGCGATTCGATGTCTGGCTAATGGCAAATGGACTAGCATGCACGGCAAATGCACCAGTGCGTTTTTATGTCTAAGAGGGCGGTTTCTAGAGAATGGTCGGGAAAGTTGATATTTAGAGATTTCGCTCGTAACCGTTAGCGACTTTAATATCCGGTTTAAATCACTAACTGTCATAATTCCTGATAAAGTCAGGTTCAAAGAAGGCAATGACAATATTTGTATAGGAAATAAAAGCCTAATAAGTGAGAAAAGTTCAACTGAACTTGGTGAAATTTTAAAAAATAAAGGAAGTTTTGAATTACACCAAGTTCAGTTGAACTTTTCTTACTAATTAGGCTCTTATTTTCCATATACAAATATTTCATTGCCTTCTTTGAACCTTACCCTATCAAGAATTATGACTATTAGCGATTACAACCGGATATTAAAGTCGCTAACGGTTACGAGCGTAATGTCTAAATATCAACCTTCCCGCCCATTCCTAAGAAACCGCCTTCTTAAATGCACCCCCTATTTTATTTAACGCAATGTTTGCAGGAAAATCTTGTTACAAACCAAAAGTTAAGGAAACAACTCAAATAGAAGGCAGGTCCTATTTGTATTTAGATCAAGTAACGTTAATTTGTAACAATTTACGTTATCCTATAATATGCGATAGTTCAGGGAAATGGAGTGGAAAAATTGACGAATCTTGCTAAATCGCAGCTAAAATTTAAATAATATTTTATTCTGTTGGTTAATGAATTCAAATTATTTAAATTAAAATAAAAATTTTTTAAAAATATTAAAATCGAATAAACTGTCATTATTTACCCAATGAGAATTAGTTCCAGTACGACTACCAGTTGTTTTTTTAGACATTATGCAACATCGATGTCAAATTTTGTAAGGTTAAAGTGTCAAAAAATTGTTAAATAACAATTTATCCCCTTGGTTAATGAAATAAAGTTATTTAAATTATGACCTCGATATTTAGATTGGGATTTTGTCGTATAACCAAGAAATTAATTCCAAATAGTTCGGATGCTAAAATCATTAGTCGAGGTATTGCCGGACGTGAATTGAGATGCATTCGAGGCGAACCTAATAAACCAAAACCGTGGCCATATCACACTAAAGGATATACTCTTCTGAATTACTTTGATAAAACCACAGCACGATTCGATGAGAACTCAAAGGTAAAAATGAATTTTTAACAAACGGTTTTTAAGTGAGCGACTTTTAGATTGTCGTCGTTGAAGGACCAGTTGCAGCAGGTAAAACTAAGTTTGCTAAAGAATTAGCTGAAGATTTAGGCATGTTATATTTGCCCGAAGCTAATATCGATATGCTCTTTACAAATGCCTACGGCTGCAATATAAAATCGCTCGATCCAGAACTGCCTGAAGCTTGCAGAAGCTTTGATGTTGCAGATTTTCTCAAAAATCCAAAACACAGACGTGCTGCATCTTTTCAATTTTTACAATACACTGTGAAGTAAGTATTTTAATTTATTATTAAAAATCTTATTGAATTTTATTTATATTTAAGGTTCTCTCAATATATTGATGCATTAGCGCATGTTTTGAGTACAGGACAAGGCGTTGTTCTAGATCGTTGTGTTTATTCAGACTTTGTTTTCGTCGAGGCCATGTTGAAACATAGATATATGTCTAAACTAGGTTAGAAATTTTATAGAAATTTTCAAAACTAAAAATTATTTTTCAGCTTATAATGCTTACTATGAGCTACGTCGCAATAGTTTAAATGAATTACTAAGACCTCACTTAGTAATTTATTTGGATGTGCCAGTTGATAAAGTAATGGAAAAGATTAAAAGACGAGATATTGGAGTTGAAGTAACTTCACCTGCATTAACTTGTGAATATTTACGTACAATGGAAGATGTTTATAAACAAAATTATTTACGTGAAATAAGTAAACATGCTGAATTGTTAGTTTATGATTGGTCTGAAGAAGCTGAAGTAGAGGTGGTTGTTGAAGATATTGAGCGTATTGATTTTGCAAGACATGATAGTCATGATCCTAGAATGAAAGATTGGGTACATCATTTAGAAGAAGAATGGGCGGTTTTAAGATACACTTATGCTGACAAAAAGGATTCTATTATGATGAATTTAGAAATACCATTCTTTAACGTTCCTGAATTGGTTACTGATGCTAATGATGCTGGTGATTATCGACGTGCAATTGAAGAAGTAAGTAAAATCTTATTTAAAGGAGCTTTGTAATATAGCTATTTGTTTTAGTTACCGGGAAATAGATATCAAGCTGGATACAATGTTGACATGGGAGATTCGAACATTTTTCTCAAGTACAAAGCTAGACATCGAGATACACTTCCATTGATTGAAAGAGAGTAAGTAATTGAAATTAATATGATTTAATAATTTAAAATAATTTTTTCAGGCTATGTTAATGTGCTCTAATTAAAATGTGTAAATTTTGTAAGTTTTATTGTAATTTATCGATGAATAAAATTGGAAGTTTTTCAAAACTGAATTCGAGTATTACTACTAGCGCCATCTGAGATTATTTGAATTAAAAATTGTTTTTAACTTTTTCCAATCCAAGAAAAAGTTGTTATAATCGAGACAAAAAAATAATAATAATTTTTTTATTGCATTTCTCGACGTTTTAATTCCAAAAATGCAAAAAAAATAATTTCGATTTTTTGAACTGAAATGTCTGTGTGGATGTCCCCCTCCCCCTAGAGCAAAAACCACTGAAGCGATTTTGATGAAATTGGTTTCAGCCACTTTAAAATTATTTCATCGGCAAAAATAGCTTGAATAAGAAATCTATACAGGGTGTCCAAAAATAAAGGTGGTTATTTTGGGAGCATATTTGCAAATCTGTGCCAAAATCAATTTTACTTGGCTATAAGATAGTACATCTGAGCTCAATAAAAAAAAAACAATTTCAAATTTTTTTAATCAAAATAGCGGCCAATAGAACGATTGTCCCATTTTGTGGTTTTTCTCTAATAACTTTGCCGGTAATTTATAATATAAAAATTTCAAAACGGCATTGTACAGGCAAAATATAGGGCTTTCGTTCTAAGAAAGTCGATTTTCAAAATTGTTTCAAAATTGCCTACCTTTAAGGGACCAAAGTAGGTCAAGATCCAAATTTAAAAAAGGATTTTCTCAAAATTTCCTCTGTCATATTTTTTCTTTTTTGGATATGTTACAGGCAACGTAATTCTCTATCGAAATAAAAATTTTTATCAAAATCGCTCAAGCCGTTTCGGAGTTACGATTTTTTGAATTTAAAAACTTCAAAAATCTCTAATTTTTTTGTAATAAAAATGAATACAGTAGAACCCCGTTACAATAAATAAACAAAATATTAAAATGGGACCAAAGATTTATTTTATTTTATTTTATTCCTCTAATTGAGGTTATAGACTACCAAACAGGCCTACGTCCTAATTATATGGTAGCCTGGACCGACAGCTTAACGTGCCCTCCGAAGCACGGCCAACTGCATGATAGTAATTTTTAGAGATGGTCACCCATCCAACCACTATCCCGGCAGACCGAGCCTTTAGTCCGTTATATCTGGAAAAACATTATAAAGGGGTTCTTTATAACGGGGTTCTACTGTATATGTATTAATCTCATGAATATCTATTATTTGACACTATTTTCGGTTAACAAAACGCTTCCGGTTAAACCGGAAATTACAAAAATATCAAAATTTTTAGGAACACCCTGTATATTTTTAAATATTTTGAAAGCTCGTAAAATTAGCTATAGGCCCCGTGCAAGTTAGCATCAGCGCCACTACCGGTAACTTCTATAAGTAACGTGGTTGGAAATACCACTTGACACACGCATGCAAATTTGTAATTTTATAAACGAGTGCGAATTTTGTGCAGGTAATAAGTAAATGACATATCAAATCCGTCATTCATGGATTAGGGAACTCAAGCCAAGAGCAAATTTACAGAAATGTGCGGTGATAGTTATATTAATTGGTCAATTGTGAATTGCCTCAAGTCTGCCAAAAATGCGGATAAAAGCATTTCTTTCTACAGTTTTCCCTCAAAACTTCATAAAAAAGAACACTGAGCCTGGTCTTGCCTTATATAGCCACAGTATGCAACGAAATATGTTATTTTTAAAATAAAAATTTATTTTCATATTTTGACAATTAAAATTTTTAGGTTATGTTTGACATTTCATTTTATAGAATTTTCTTTTGATTTAAAATAATGTTATAAATAATATTAACATATTAAAAAAGCACATTAGTAAATATAAAGCATAGAAAACCACAAAATTTCAAGTAAAATCACTTGGCGCAATTGCAAAGTCCTTAAAACCCTATACTACTACTAATGGCGCGAAAATACTCTTAAAAGCAAATCTCAAGATATGGAGTTACAAACTATTTTTTTCTAACGAAATATATGCTATACCAATCAGAAAGAGTTGTTTTAGGGTTTTCGTTGCTATTTTGGACTCGAGGAGTCTAAAAACGTCCAAAAATTAAATAACAAAATAACTTATTTTTTCGATCATATGACTTTATCAAAGCATAAGGAAAAGTTAAATTATGTAAAATGTACAGACAGGCTTATTGCTAAACTCCTTCCATATCAATTATTATAAAAATCTAACATTTCTTTGTATTTATCAATATTTAGAAAAAAATTATTTGAATTTGTAACCACGTAACTTACAAATTTGACCACTACGAGTCGCTAATTCCCATGATATGCACTCCGCCTATAGGCGGAGTGCGGACGATGGGAATTAGCGACTCGTAGTGGTCAAATTTGTAAGTTACGTGGTTAGACAGTTCAAATAATTTTTTTTTAAATATTGATAAACACAAGGAAATGTTTGATTGTTTAAAATAATTCATATGGAAGAAATTGAGGAATAATCATATCTGTACATTTTACATAATTTTACATTTCCTTATGCTTTGACAAAGTCATATGATTGAAAAAATAAGTTATTTTGTTATTTAATTTTTGGACGTTTTTAGACTCCTCGAGTCCAAAATAGCAACGAAAACCCTAAAACAACTCTTTCTGATTAGTATAGCATATATTTCGTTAGAAAAAAATAGTTTGTAACTCCATATCTTGAGATTTGCTTTTAAGAGTATTTTCGCGCCATTAGTAGTAGTATAGGGTTTTAAGGACTTTGCAATTGCGCCAAGTGATTTTACTTGAAATTTTGTGGTTTTCTATGCTTTATATTTACTAATGTGCTTTTTTAATATGTTAATATTATTTATAACATTATTTTAAATCAAAAGAAAATTCTATAAAATAAAACGTCAAACATAACCTAAAAATTTTAATTGTCAAATTATGAAAATAAATTTTTATTTTAAAAATAACATATTTTGTTGCACACTGTGGCTCTATAAGGCAAGACCAGGCTCAGTGTTCTTTTTTATGAAGTTTTGAGGGAAAACTGTACAAAGAAATGCTTTTATTCGCATTTTTGGCAGACTTGAGGCAATTCACAATTGACCAATTAATATAACTATCACCGCACATTTCTGTAAATTTGCTCTTCGTTTGAGTTCCCTAATCCATGAATGACGGATTTAATATGTCATTTACTTATTACCTGCACAAAATTCGCACTCGTTTATAAAATTACAAATTTGCATGCATGTGTCAAGTGCTATTTCCAACCACGTTACTTACAGAAGTTACCGGTAGTGGCGCTGATGCAAACACTTTATATTTTGACTTCCGGTTTAACCGGAAATGGGATCAAATTTCTTAATTTAAATAGAACAACTTGTATATTTTTCAATATTTTGATAGCTCGGAAAATTAGCTTTCTGAACATATAAAATAATGTATATTTTGAACTTCAATTTACGCAAAATTAAATTAGTATTTCAGACAGTTTATGTCTAAAAACTCTGCTTACACGCAGCAGTTCTAGGTTCACTGTTCTCATGCCTAACTTTCAATACCCAAACGTTTCTTTAGTGCGCTTTTTACAGTTTTTTTAAATGTATTTTATTTATAAGATATTAAATGAAATTTTAATAACACAAGATTTAACGGACGGAAAAAGTTCCTCGTATGGCCACATCCGTTGTTTTATGATTTTAAGATGTAAAAAATTAGATTTTTCCAATAAATTCTTTTTAATGGACTTTTACAACAATTTCTTTACTTTAATTTATAATTTGCAGTAAAAATGAATATTTTAAATAATACTACGTACGTGGCTGTGAACAGGGCTTAACATTTAAATGTCGGACGCGTTTTGACATTTGTACGCCTGCGTAATAACCTACAAATTTGTTCAGCCATTGATGTTGATCGCCTATTTCTGTACTATAAAAAGCAGGTATTTGGTTAATAAAAATAATAAATTGAAATATAAATTTTAAATTTCAATTAACTAAGGAATTTAATTATATAATAATTAAATTAAATACGAAGTAAGTCTTTCAACAAACTAACATAATTTTTTCAATAAATTGCCACCTAAGCCTTAGCCTCAGGCATCAAAAATGTGCTTTTGTGTACATTTTAATTTTTTTCAAATATCACATTTTAATAAAACGATTTTAAATAAGTACCGATTGAATCTTATTGATTCGTTTTAATTTTTTTAATTAAAAATCTTGTGCATGTGTTTTAACTAAAAATAGTACCCACCATATTTGTATTTCCTTTTAAGTTCAAATCTACGATTTTCAATTTATTACTGTTAATTAAGGTTATTTGTTAATAGCAGTATGACTGACTCAATGAATTTTGGACCCGAGTGGTTGAGAAATTTATCTTCAGAAGGTTCGACAGCTGGAGGAGCTGGTGGTGGAACAAGATATCAATTGGCCGATTATCGGTAAGGTTTACTTTGTTTTTATGATTTTTAAGGTGCTACTTAGATTATTTTTTTAGATATGGGAGAGAAGAAATGCTGGCTTTGTTCGAAAAAGGTACTAAAGCACCAAACTCGTTATCTACATTTCCACCTTTATATTCAGAACAAGTTTTACCACCGTTAGCTCTGTTGCCAGTAGCCGAGGAAGAGGTAAGTTTTATCGTGTCGATATTGATGTTACTGATTAATTTGTGCACGTTAGAGGTGGCAAGCTAGAGCTGTTCCACCTGGAGGTGTTCCGAGGGGACGTGGTGGATCATTAGAAAGGGGTGGCCGTGGTGGAAGAGGTCGTGGCTTATATCAAACATACGGACGTGGTTACGACGGTAGTGGAAGTTGGAATCCAAATTCAGAACAAACAGATTGGAATGTTAGGAAGGATTATCTTTCAAGAGCATCATCTGTTGATAATTGGAGAAGAAATCGAACAGGTGAAGATGATGAAGGATGGCGTTCTTCTAACAATCACACTCGTAGTCCTATGGATAAATGGAGTCGTTCAACAAGTTGGAGAGATGGAGGAGACGGTGTCGAAGAAAGAGGTGGTCCTCCGCCTGAAAGAAATAATAGAACTAGTTGGCAGGAGGGAATGAGAGGGGGGCACCGACGTGCCTGGGACGGGGAAGATCATCTACCCGAATGGGCCATGGAGAATCCTAGTGACTTAAACGGTTCGTTTGATGCCAGTGGGGCTTTTCATGGGTCCGATGAGGAACAAGTAAGATTTTTTATTTTATCTAAAACTTTTACTTCTTTTTTATTTTAGAAGGAACAAAAGGGGGTTAAACGTGACGTGCCTCTACAGAAATCAGTTTCTCAACAAAGTATTGTTAAAACTCATCCTGCAACTTTACCATCATCTCAATCAGCGTTATCTTTATCGAAGCCACCCGATGATGAAGAGAAAAATGATAAACATGCAAACTTTATAGAGGAAGATCAACATAATACAGAAGTGTCAAAAAATCGTGTCAAGTTAAAAGAATCTGCTGTAGAAGCTAAAAGAGAACCTGTTGAACAAATTTGTGATAAACCAAACGACGTTATTCATACAAGTTTAAACGTAAACGGAATTCAAGATTTAAGTAATAGAGTGGAAGAAGAATTTGATCGTATGCAAGAAGATATTGTGAAAAAATTAGTTGTCGACGAGGATATGCCTAAGAAATTAAATATGGAAAATTTCGGTATTTCACAAAGTGCACCTACAAATTTACCACCACCTAATTTACCACAAATACAAGACAAGTGGTATTATCAAGATCCACAGGTAATAGTTGTTTTGTGATACAATTATGTAACTGTATCCGTTTGAAATTTGAATCAAACTATTATTGTTTTTAAATCTTTTTCCATAAGTAAACCTACTGTTATGGTAACACTTCCAACACAATGGGAACTTTTAAAACAATTTCCTAGTAGCTGGCATTTATAATAGACCTTAAAAATTTGCTAAGTATTTAAATTTTAATTTTTCTTCCAAGAAAGGTTAGAGAGAAAAGGAATCTATAACTAAAATTCTTAATACGTCTTTTTCTCAATGTCTGTACTGCTACCCAACCCAGCATGTTGTTAATAGGGTAATAAGGATTTAAAAGTCAATTCTATAAAGTTCAAATGGTAAAGTAGAACATATTGTGAGATTTATCTTTTAGGGCGATCTTCAAGGTGCATTTTTATCATCAGAAATGGCAGAATGGTTCAGAGCTGGTTATTTTACTTCATCGTTATTAGTTAAGAGGCTGTGTGATGAAACGTTTTATCGTTTGGGCGACTTGGTTAATATGTGTGGAGGAAATCCATTTCAAACTAATACACGCATTCCGCCTTTAAAACACGAAATTCAGACGCCACAAGAAAATGATTTATTACAATATCAGTTACAATATCAACGACAGTTAGCATCAATTAATCGACAAGCTTCAATGAGAGTTCTAAATCCTGAATCTTGGGCAAATTTACCAAATATACAACAAAGGGAGTTGTTAGCTCAACAAGTGCTAGCTCATCCACAAATGACTCCCGATTTGCAGTTTTTACATCAAACAACATCACAACCACCTCCATCAAATCCTTTAATGCAAATGATTAATCAGATGCAACAAGTAAGACTTTTTCTTCTGTTAAATGTTTGATCTAATTATTTTTTCCTAATCAGGCAAATAAACATCCTGGTCAAAATCTAACAGACAAATCACCTGCTGCCTTACAAACACAATTAGATCCAATCCAAGCGTTGGTACAGCAAATGAGTGGTTTGAATTCAATTCAAAATTCATCTAATGTGCCTGTATTACCTACAACTGTTCCAAGTTCTGTAGGACTATCAGGAAACGCAAACTTACTAAACAATTTCCAAAATTTACCAACCGGTGTGCCGGGAAGTTCATTACCTGTTGGTTTATCAATAGCCGGTACGATACCTAATCCAGCCGGTTTATTAGTTAGTGGCTCAGGTTTATCTTTGCCTGGAAATTCTGTTATGTCAAACAGCGACAACTTATCGAGCTCAAGTGGTCTTCCAGTTAATTTACAAGCGGGTCTTCCTGGTTCGTTATCCTCTACATTACCTCCGAGACCTAATCCGCTTGGTGCAGTCGATGCATCTAACGAAAACGAAACAATTAAAACCTTATTAAGACAGTTGGCCAACAAACAACAAAATCCCCAACTGGACGCTCTGTGGCAACAGAATCAATTTGCAAACGCAGCAGGACCAAAACCACAATGGCAAACAAATTCCGGCGAATCTATAAACATGTGGGATATGAGATCACAACAAAACACAACACAAACAGATAAATCAGATCAGGTAAAAGTTCAAGAAAAGGAACGGCAGAAACAACTTCGAGAGAGCCAAGATAAAGAGTTGAAACGAAAGCGCGAGTTAGAGGAAAAACAAGCGAAAAAGGAAGCCGAAGAAAAACGTAAAGAAGAACAGCGTCGTCAAGAAGCAGAACGAAAAGCCATCGAAGATAAAAGAAAAAAAGAAGAAGAAAGAATTCGTAAAGAGATTGAACGAGTTAAAAAGGAAGCAGACGAAAAACGTATTCGAGAGTTGGAAGAGAAGAGAAGGTTAAAAGAACAGCGAAAGGCCGAAGAGGAAGCTCGTAGAAAATCCGAAGAACAAAGAAAGATAGAGGAGGCCGAAAAGGCCAGGTAAGATATAAAAATGTTAGTTAAATTAATATTAAATTACTTACGTTAGGAGGGAGGCAAGAGAAAGAGAAGAACAGCTTCATAAACAAATGGAAGTAGCGCGTCAAGAGATACATATAAAGGCTTCGAGGGTGGCTCCTTGGTGTCAAGCAAATGCAACTCCCGAGTTGAGTTTGGCCGACATACAAAAGGCAGAGAGGGAGAAACGAGCTGAACAAGCCATTTTATTACAACAGCATCGAGCTCAACAAGTATTACAAGAGCAACCGACTATTTTAGAAAAACCAACTCTACAATTCAATTGGGCTAAAAAACCTCCAGAGACACGTAAAGTTAAATCGTTGGCCGAAATTCAACATGAAGAACAAGAAAGATTGGCAAAAGTATGCATTTTTTAAATTTATTGCTTTATTTTCTATAAGAAAAAGGGTAGTTTGAAGCATTAATTTTGCTAAATTTATTGTCTGTTTCATGTTTTTTAACTTTTTTTGAACCAAAATGTCCGGATGTATGACCCCCCCCCCCTCTAGAGCAAAAACTACTAAACCGGTTTTGATGAAATTTGTATTCAACCACTTTAAAATTATTTAATTGGCAAAATCAGCTTTAATAAGAAATATATACAGGGTGACCAAAAATAAGGTGGTTATTTTGGGCGCATATTTGCAAATTTGGGCCAAATTCATTTTTACTTGGCTATAAGATAGTACACGTGAGCCCTAACTGAAAGAAAATTTCAAATTTTTTAATTCAAAATGGCGGCCAATAGAACTATTGTCCCATTTTGTGGTTTTTCCCTTATAACTTGGCCGGCAATTGTTATTATAAGAATTTCAAAACGGCATTGTACAACCAAAATATAGGGCTTTCGTCCTAAAAAAGTCGATTTTCAAAATTGTTATAAAATTGCCTACCTTTAAGGGGCCAAAGTAGGTCAAAATTTTGAAATGGATTTTCTCAAAATTTCCTCTGTCATATTTTTGCTTTTTTGGATATGTTACAGACCACGTAATTCTCTATCGAAACATAAATTTTTATCAAAATCGCTCGAGCCGTTTTGGAGTAAAGATTTTTTGAATGTCAAAACTTCAAAAATCTCTAATTTCTTTTGTGCTTTTTCCCTTATAACTTGGCCGGTAATTACTATTATAAGAATTTCAAAACGGTATTGTACAGCCAAATAGGGCTTTTGTCCTAAAAAAGTCGATTTTCAAAATTGTTATAAAATTGCCTATTTTTAAGGGGCCAAAGTAGGTCAAAATTTTGAAATGGATTTTCTCGAAATTTCCTCTGCCATATTTTTTCTTTTTTGGATATGTTACAGGCAACGCAATTCTCTATCGAAATATAAATTTTTATCAAAATCGCTCGAGCCGTGTTGGAGTAATGATTTTTTGAATGTCAAAACTTCAAAAATCTCTAATTTCTTTTGTAATGAAAATGAAAACTTGAAAATGGATATATGTATCAATTCCATGAATATCTATTATTTGACACTATTTTCGGTTAACAAAGCGCTTCCAGGTAAACCGGAAATTACAAAAATATCAAAATTTTTAGGAACACCCTGTGTATTTTAAAATATCTTGAAAGCTCGTAAAATTAGCTATTACACAATAGCAAACACTTTATATTTTGACTTCTGGTTTAACCGGAAATGGGATCAAATTTCTTAATTTAAATAGAACACCCTGTATATTTTTCAATATTTTCAAAGCTCTTAAAATTAGCTTTCTGAAGATATAAAATAATGTATATTTTGAACTTCAATTTATGCCAAAATTTAAAAAAATTAAATTTTTGAAACAGTTGTTTACACCTAAAAATTCTGCTTAGACATAGAAGTCCCAGGTTCAATCCTTGACTGAAGCAATTTAAACAAAAAATTTGTTTTTAATTTTTAAATTGTTTTTAGCAAGCTGCTGAAGCTCGCTTAGTCCAAATTAAGGAAAAGGAAGTTGTGGTTAATATGAATCCGACTCAGACTATACCTTGGAGTGGCCAAAATTTATCTTGGGCTAGTACTGCTGCTCAGTGGAATAATGCTGGTGGTAATTTTGTTAAGTTTTGTGTAAACTTTGACTCAACAAATAATTGTAGGTTTTTGGGATGAAGGAGCTGTTCAAACATCGCCAGTTAAAATGGTACCGGTGACTAAAAGCAGCTCAACAACCACAGTAGTTGTTAAACAACCGATAAAACAAAATAAAAGCAAAACAAAAAAAGAAGAACAACAAATCTTGAAATTATTTAACAATGGATCAACAACGGATGAATTTACTGATTGGTGTACTGAAGCTCTTGGTAAAATTACCAATACAGTCGATAGTGAGTTATATTTTAACTTTCAATCTTGCTGACTAATTAATTTTTTTAAATTCAGTTCCAACATTTGTGAGCTTTCTACGTGACATAGAATCAGCAATGGAAGTACGAGACTATTGCAGAGAATATTTAGGCGATGGTAACTCGACTCAACAATTTGCAACTCAATTTTTAGAAAAACGGCGTATAATTAAAAACAAATTGACCGAAAAAGATGATATGAGTTCACCTGCACCGGCGATTACACCTTCAACTCAACACAGCACTGAATTTCAAGAAGTTAAAGTAAGTAGATTCGTTTAAAATGAGGCATTTTGTAAAATAATTATTTTAGGGTAAAGGGAAAAAGACAAAAAAATCTAAGATGACTAAAGTTGATGCACGCATTTTGGGATTTTCTGTTACATCAGCACCTGATCGTATTAACGTTGGAGATCGCGATTATGTCGAAAATTAACCTTAAGAAAAAATTTTTTAGTAATACAGTCAATGTATATTTGTGAAAAAATACTTAACGTAAATATTTTTAAGATGTATATTTATGTTTTATGCAAGATTTTCTCTCGTTTTACCAATACCTAATGTTTATTAAATATTAGTTTTACATAAAAGTTTAAATATGTTATTGTGTTATATTTAATTTCAAATGGCAGTTATTCTAAGTTGAGATTCTTAATTGCTGTAAGAGGTAGTTGAAGTTCGTCAGTGTTATTGGAATCAATTTCACTAAAGTCGATCACAATTTTAGCATTTTTTGGTTTAAATTGCCTAAAATAAACGAGGTAAATTTTGAATTACTTGAACAAGTTTAACTTACGTGTAAGTAATGCCAGAACAATCAAACATGCGCTTTGAAGCGTTTGTAGATACTTTATGAGCGTGTTTATCCGATAAATAAACCACACGTTTAATTCCAGACTGAATAATCACTTTGGCACATTCGTTGCAAGGAAATAATGCTACGTAAATAGTACAATTTTTAACATCGGCTGAATTTTTATTAAGTACAGCATTCGTTTCCGCATGGCAAACTAAAAAGATATTTAAATATTTTAAAATAAGAATAGTTCAGCTCACCGTATAAACTTTTATTGTTCATTTTGTCGCCTTTACCCCACGGAAAATCGGCGTCGTTACATCCAATAGGCATACCGTTGTAACCGACACCTACAATTTTGTTGTCTTCGTTAACTATACATGCACCAACTTGTGTAACAGGATCTTTGCTTCTCTTAGCCGCCAAAAAGGCTGTTGCCATAAAATATTCACCCCATTCTAAATAGTCGGTTCGCTGCGTGACATTTTCACTTCTTAAAAAGTAAGGTTAAAGTATTATGTTAAAATGTAAATTTTAAAAAACCTTTCATTAATTTCTTCGTTCATTATAAAAAATTAAAAAATAATTAAATAAAATAAATAGAAAAGGTAGGTTATGTTTGCGAACATGTGAAGTTTGACAGTTGTTTACCTGTTCCGTGCCTGTTCCACCAGTTAAAAACAAAAATACCTAGGTTGATAAAGAAAGTAACAAGAGATAACCGGTCTGTCACTATCGTTTCAACATGGCAGGTGGTGTTTCGTGCTTATATCATGTGATGCGAAAATTTTCGTGTTTTGTGTAAAGTGTTAGTGTTAAATAAATATATTTGTGTATAAACAATTAAATAAATAAAGTTCGCTATGGCGGACTTAAATGCTCCACCCTTGAGTGATATTAAACACCCCGAAGAGGTGGTTAGGATGGCCCTGAATGATGGTTTAAAATTTGCTGTACTTATCGGACTTATCGAAGTTGGCCAGGTATCTAATAAAGAAGTTGTCAACACAGTTTTGCAATTGGTAAGTTATTGTTTTTTATTTTTTTGTAAGGTTAATTATTCTGTAAGGGTGCACGGTTTGTATTTAGAGCCCTCCGTTCGATAAATGTCAAGGAAAAAGTGCTTTTTGCAAAATTTAACATTTTTACTGAAAAAAATTTTTTTTTAATTATTAATTTGTGTTATTTTTTATCATTTGTGGGCGTGTCTTTTTTACATTGATAAAAGGTGACGTTGATTGTATTGTACACAAGTGTACCTGTTTCTATTGGAAAAATCTAAGTTGTCGATGTAAACAATTGACAATAGTAAACTGTTTAAATTATGACATTACGGGGTTTATTCAAAAAGCCATTAGTAAATGCATTTCCATGCTAATAACTTTATTTATCTTTATTTACATTTTCACCCTTTTATTCTTTTAATTTTGTTTTTTAATTAATCTCCTGTCAATTATTTCGAATTAAATTTTTTGACGTTTTTATATTTGTTCTTTTGTTTATTATTTTTTATTTTACCTCTAACTACGCAATTTATATTTATTTACTTAATTACTTTATATTATTGAATTTTTGATATAAAAAATAATTTGATGTAAACTTCAATTATTTTATCTTTACCGACACGTGACCACTTTAATATGTACAAATTGAGATGAAAACGACGTATTTATTGAGTTTAATTACTTAATTTAGTAAATACATTCATTGTTAATTATTATCAAGTATTTATTTATAAAATTTATTACTATATTAATTATTTATTCAGTTACTAAAAGTCACGTGTTGGTAAAGATAAAAAAATTCAAGTTTACTTAAGTTGTTTTGATAACACCCATAGGAAAAGCATTCGATAATAATGTTCACTATGGGACTGATAATGGTATCACTTACAATTTGTACTCATATTTATCAAAAAAATGCATTAATTAGTTCCTTAAACATTTAACAACTTCAATAGCTCGTTAATTGAGAATTATATATAATTACAATTGTTTTGTATTATACAGTGTGTTTTATATACTATGTTTTATTGACGTTAGTCCTCGTCTTCTTTCGTATTTATGTTTGAAAATATTTAGTGCGGAACACGAAAGACGTACTGTATATTTTGATTGTTTGTAGTAAAGACGCCGTGGAGTGTCTATTTAAAGGGTTGGAATATGTATATGATCTTGGGAGGAATCAATGTTGGCAATAGTTGCATTTAAAACCGTTGATAATCAATTCACATTGGCTTATTTTCGTTTCTAACACTTCATTGCAGTTAACCACGGACTAACCTCAATTAGAACTAACCTAACTTAATTGATTTTACCCTACTGTTGACCTAGATAAATTACAATACGTAATGTGATAGCTATACATCTCGTTTTTCTTCAATTTGAAAAATGTTACTATATCCAACAACAGACCAAAGAAAAATTAATAATTTGGCGTAGTACGTATTGAACTAGCTCCTCAATTGACAGACCGGGGTTCAAATCTTTGCCGATCTTTTAAAATCCCTTTCTTTAATTTTTTGGCGCTTTTACTTCTGAGGGCACCTAAAGCTGTTGTTCGTGGTTGCTAACAACCATCCATAATGCAATCCTAACAACTGATTTTCATATTTGAGTTAAATTAGTCGCCTCGGACACTGTCATATAAAACAGTGCTTTGTGCTAGGAGCAGTGCCAGGTGAGGTGCGCCGACATCAACATGCACTTATAGTGTCCTGCTCAACTAATATACATCTGTCTGTGTCTAGGTCCGTTCATTTATCTGTCTGTCTGCTAATAACACATTGTGTAAATTAGTAGTGTAGGGATAAGTTTGCGCAGATTTGGCCACGCCCCTTTAATAAATTAAATACGTTTACTACTGCGTTGGTGGGGATAAATACCTGAAGAATACAAGGATAAATGTATTTGAGGTATGAGTGGATGGGAATGAGCATTTACGCCGCTCGCCAACATAAATCTGTCTTCCACTTGCTGGTTCACCTTACGTGGGCTTCTTGGTTATTTTTCAAACTTAGAATTTGGAGCTCTGTTACACGATCCTTAAAAGGGCTTCCATTGGCTGACTTGAAAACCGTGCATTCCGGCACTTGCGTGGGGAATTTGTCTCTTCCTTGCAGGACGTGTGTGGGTCCCTTCATCTATGTCAAGTAAGGGTCATTCTTTTACAAACCGCACACCAACTTAACTTGACATTTTAGAATCGTTCAACAATTTTTTTACAGCCTATATTTATAAAATTACTTGACTCGTATTTCAGGATTTTAGTGAAAAAAAATTTTTTTTCGAAAATATTCACATATGCATTTTCGATAATTTCCTGGATTTTCTTCAATCTTCTCATACTTAAAATTTATTATCTCCAGTTCCTTAGTTTGTTCCTTATTCTCTTATCTATAAAACCCATTTTACAAAAGTGGAGAAAACTGTAGATAACGAGTAGATAATAAACTTCAAGTATGAGAAGATTAGAGAAAATCGAAAATTCATATGTGAATATTTTAGAAAAAAAAATTTTTCAGCAAAATCCTGAAATACGGGTCAATTAAATTTGTTGAAAGATGCAGAAAATTTTTTTTTATCGCAATTTTTTTTCCTGAAATTGTAAAAGAATGGCCCGTAATTGGTTTCTTATTTTAAATTATAGTAACCAGGGCAAATATAGAAGACCCTCAGCATAGTACTCTTCAATAAATAATTATTTTAAGAAATACAATATTTTTCATTGAAACCCAACAAATACTTCTTGAAAGTCGTCGTGTTTTGGTTCCAATTGTCAACGTGTTAGATCTGTTAATTTTCCTACAAATTTACTTCTTGTGAAAGTTTAAATTTAGCCCCAAGGGTTAAACAACGCCAACTCTATAGTTGTTGATAAGTTTTCCTTAACTTTAAGTATAGTCATCTGAAGCTTAGCAAAATATATAAAATGGAAACTGTGCTTGTCAGCGGGAAATGTAATGGACTCGCTGTGTGAGCAAGAAAAAAAAAGGTTGTTCAAAATTGATGCGAAATGAAGAAAAAAGAGAGGAAAAATATGACCGCAAGTTTTTAAACTTTACATGATAGGGGATGAATGGAATGGAAAGTTTGCTTCTTTTTTTTTGGGTTAAAAGAGCTATTTTTGGTATTTATTTATATTTTAATATGCAAAACGTTTTTATGAGAGGCCTTTATGGAATTTAATTATACATTTGTTTAATGCCTCTTTTAGTGGAAATAAAAATTACTCTGTTGACCTAAAATATGTTAAAATTTATATTATTGGGGTTTCTGTTTTTTATCGTTTGTATTATTAATTTTTAACACTTTTCTCTGTATGTGGTATTTTAATGTACTTTCAAAGTAAGTACATATCTAACAAGTATTTAATATTTATAATCTTTTAACTTTTAAGAAGAAATTTGAATAATTTAACATATTGCCATTTTGTATTAAATATTCAGTTTTGTAAAATAAGCAGAGGGTTAGTGTTGGTTTTGCTTATCCGAAATACGTATTTCCATAAATCGATTTTGATACTACTAGTACTTTTGGGTTTTAAAGAATCTCTTCTTTAAAAAATAAGTTGAAAAGTATGTCATGTGTGTGATTTTAGAAAAAAAAATGTATTTTTTATGTAAATTTTGTTACGTTTTAAATTATTAATGTACCAACATTAAAATAAATTACTTTCTTCTTAAACATAGAGAGGGCTGAAAATGTCTTTTCGAGATTTAATTTATTTTCTTTTGATGGAGTCGTTTTCTTTAGGATAATATACGTAGGCTGATAAATTAAGAGGTATCGAAGCATGAATACAACACCGAATGGGGTGCTTTTATATGTATTAGGCCCCTAAAAACTTTTTAAACTTTTACAAAAGTAATTTATATTGAGCTTGTAATTAATATTTATTCTTAACACGTGCACGTTTAATTGACACCATTAAATTTGAATTACTCGTAAAAATTTTCGAAATATTTCTTTGACTTCGAGAAAATCGAAGAATCGAAATTTTGTTGAAATCTTCAAAAATTCGTTCTACCATTTCTATATTTTCACCCCGTCGATTGTCGCTGAATTTAACTGTAAATAGATTTGAATTTTCCGAGGAATATTCATTTTTCGTGGCTTTGATCTTTTTGTGGTCTTGTACGCGTTGGGCGCCAATTATGTAACCTACATTGATGGCTTAATAATTGTTGCTTAATTTTTTTATTTGAGGTAAAATTAACGCAAACTAGAGTAGTGGTAGTAGACTTTGAGAAAATAAATTTTTTGATTCATTTGTTGAAATCTTGGCCCCACGTTGGGCGTCAATTATCTAATCTGTTTTGAACGTTCAAACAAATAACGCACACTAGTTTTATTTTTCTTATATCGACAGCTTAATTGTTGCATTGTGTTTTTATTTAAGGTAGTGTTTATAAAAATCTAAATTTCTTGCACGATTTGCCAAGCTATCCTCGAGACCTTCTTCATTGTTTTAGTTTAAATATTAAGCGAATTTTTTGGTTGATTTGTTGAAATCTTGGCCCAACGTTGGGCGCCAATTATGCAACCTGTTTTTAACGCGCATGTTCGTTGTAGTTTTCTTTTATCGATGGCTTAATTGTTGCTTAATTTTTTTATTAGATGTAAAATTAACGCAAACTATAGTGGTGGTAGTGGACTTTGAGAAAATAAATTTTTTGATTCATTTGTTGAAATCTTGGCCCCACGTTGGGCGCCAATTATATTAGTAATTTTATTTAAGGTACATTTAACGCAAACCATAGTTGTGCTGTTTCTAAAAATTTAAAGTTCTTGCACGATTTGCCAAGCTACCCTCGAGCCATTCTTCATTGTTTTAGTTTAAATATTAAGCGAATTATGTAAAAGAGCATATTATCTTTTAAACAAGCCAAGTTTTGATTGATACGGGAATTTTAAGATTGAAAGAGGATTAAAAGTAAATTTTTTAAACGAAATTAACCGAGGGTAATCTATTAAGGCTTACACTTCATTTCGATACCTTTACAGTAGTATCTGAATTGACACGTAAAAGGACGCTATAGTGCTATATTATTAGCCTAAACCTAAACATTTCATCCAAACCTGCCTGTTTAACTCTTGTAGAACTCATTCTAAAAAGGTGTTTATTCTATTTCTGGAACTCGAATGACTTATTTGTCGTACAAAACTTGATTTATTGGCACTGCTTGGCTAACTAATATTTGCTTTTAGCTTTAAATACACATAGACTTAGGGCGGGTTGTACCAATCAAGTTCACAGTAAGTTTACGCTTTACGGTGAGCTGATGATCATTCATTGGTTACAGAACTACAGTCACCGTACTTGCTTGATACAACTCGCCTTTTAATAATTGCACTTACTCTCTGATTTATCTGTTGGAACAAATATTTGGTTATGGCGTCTAAATCGTATGTACGTCATACCGGCTCAGGATTTTCAAGTAAAGAATTGTTGAATAGCTAGCTAATTAAATCGGAAAAGTACATAAAGAACGGTTAGAATCAGTTTTCATAACTTTTGAAAATAAATAAGTCAAAGCGTTGCGATTATTTTTGCATAACGTCCAAAGTTTTTAATATAATTTTTCGGATCTAGTAGGTACGTGTATTTAACGAGAACAATTTATTTTAGTTTTGAAAAGATTTGAAGTCACAACCTTATTGTAATAAATCAGTGACCTGTTGTATTCCGACTATTTTGGGAATAGGAAGACTAAGTGCCTACAATAAGTTGTTTTTAAGGCCTGTCTCATATTTGTTAATGGTGAGCGTACACAAATCGACCAGTAGATTAATGTGGCATGCGATGTCCGGTTCCGGGGAAGCTGATCTTTGCAATGTTGACTATAACAGAATATGTTGGCGTCAAATAAAAATGTAAATGGCGATGTCCATCTTGTATATTGGTCTGAGGCCCCCGGATAGTGTGAATGGATTCTTCGTACCCGATGACTGATGGCCGGCAAAAGTGTGAACGTGTATATTAGATTCAATACACTGCGAGGCTGTAGTCAGCTCAGGGGCGTTTCAAAGCTTTTTATCTGCGATCTGCCTCTCTACCTACTATCCGATACCGGCTATTGTGAATAGACTCAATTCCACGACGACTATGGACCGGCTAGTGTGAACGTGTCTATTACAATACATTCAATACACTGCTAGTCGGCCGAAGGACGTGCGAATGGTTTTTATACAGATTGTCCAAGCGACTTTAATTCATAGAAATGTGATTGCATGTGATAGTTGAACGTGGGAGAAGTAGTAGCAGTGCATCATCATGTACTGAAAGACAGATTGATGCTGGCGAGCGGTAAGGATAAGTTTCCGCAGATTTGGCCACGCCTCTTTAATAAAATCAATACGTTGACTACTGCGTTAGTGCTGGGGATAAATACCAATTTAGTGATCTGCGCATCCCCACCGCTCGCCAGCGTAAATCTGTCTTGCAGTAGTTTGTTTGTGTAAATAAATATTATTATTATTATTATTATTATCAATCCAACGAGTGCAACTCTATGAACTTCGCGTACTCGTTGAGATAGTTTATGAATTAAACTCATTTGGCCAAACTGTATATCCTCTAGGTATATACCGAGCTTATAGTTACAGCTAGTGTGAGTAGACTTATCATCTAAAAATTAACCATTCATCTAAATCTAAGCAAACTGATGCTGCAGGTGTATAACTACCATAATTTTCGTGAAAATCTCCAGGTGAAAAAGAGCGATACATTCGCGAACGATAGTGGTAACCGCAGGAATTCGGGATTATACCTACTTTTCATGCGCGTTCTACCATAATATCTTTTCTCCGATAGGATTAAACTTGAAAATTAATTATTTTATTGTTCATTTATAAACGTCAGAGTTAATCTAACGGTAGATAAAATTACAGCTGTCGTTTGCAACAAAAGATCGTGCAGGAAAATATTCCCGGCTTAACCGGAAAAGTTTTTCCCGCAGGTACAGTTATTTCTTAGTGTCTAGCAACCACTGTGCCATAAGCAGGAACACATCAATTTGGCGAACCTAAAACACACCGGAATGATATTATTTTTTCATCGATTGGGGAAATTAATTTTTCAAAATAAACATCGCAATTGGGTATCGATTTGTAAAAATTTCTAATTTATTTTGTTATTGAACTTTAACAATCGATAATACTTAATGTAAGCTATGTACTTATTAGTCTTTTATAATAAATTAGATTATGTTTGAGACATGACCTACAAAGTTAATTTAATTATCGTTCCATAACCCAACTTTTATGAAACTTGGTAGGTTAAGGACGAAATCTTTACAGACACGGAAGATGAGATGTGAAAATTAATTATTAAACTTTTAATCACAATAAATTTAAATATTTGTCTTAATAGGATTAAATCGTCACCGTAATTTGTTAAAAGATTATTACCTTTTCGGTATTGTAATAGCGACGTTAACGTTACGTTATTTTCCCCCACCTTCTTTCTCTCACCTTTTCATTCTCTCTTTTTACGTAATTTTGTTAGACAAATATGAATAGTAATTATTTAAATTTTTAAACAAGGTCTTTGTTGTTTAATTTAATCTCGTTTAATTTTTTTTTTTTAAACTTTATATCGCCAACATTAAACTCGGGGAGTTTATTTCCGGATTATTGTCCTTCCTATACACCGAATTCACAGTGCTTGTGTTTGCTTTGTTCTAAAACATTGTTTACAGTACGATCGATTGTATCACCGCACCTTTTGGTATAAAATTAGTCGTTAACCAACGACATTTTGATTAAGTGTTCTTATGTTTTTGGAAAAAAAATGAGCAACTGGTATTCCTTTCAAAATGATAATTTTATCCTTTTTTAAGCGAAAAATCGATTAAAACGTATCATCCAAATTAGAGTTTGCATATTTAAATTCTCATCTCATCTCGCCTCATTATTTGTACGTCAAGACGTTATTTTATTACGTAAAAGTATAATGGCCCTCTCGGAGCACCACGGCAAACAAGGAACTTGGTTTTAACGATATTCAAGTAGTAATAGTACGACACACACACACATAAGGGAGGTAGTTCCTTTATTGCTGTTTGTATTTTAGTTGTCTCGTGAAATTTGCCTCCGAGAAGCTTTGTGTCTCTTTAACTCTTTTGACGTAACATCATGCGAACTTTGTAATTAAATCACATTGTTTTCGTTAAATATTTAGAGAGCTTTTTGCTTACGTAAAATATAATAAGCTTTAAAACTATTCTCTTTAAGTAGAGTTGGAAAGTATTGTTAAGGGCGGTTTAATCCCATGTTACGTTTCAAATTATATACGAGAAAAATATGATAGTGATTTTTCTCTTATGAAAAATGGCATAAACGCGTGTGTATCTTGAGTAAAATTAATTATTTTTGTCACTTGAGCTTTAATTTAAGTTTTCCACAATTTGTTGAACTTTGTGTTTGTAGATTACATTTCACTTTCCTAATTTTGTATTTCCTTTAATTTAGAGAGACAAAGATTTTCGTGTTCCTCTTTAACATTTATGTGTACGACATGTCTTGAAGTGGAAGCACGATCTTTCATAGATTTGATATTTTACGACGTACAATAAAATTTATTACGGGATTGTTTCTCTATCATCAGCAAAATAGCAATTTAGTAGCATTCTTGTATAATTACTCAAAATCAATATCTTGGCAGATTACCAAGAAAGAGCTGGGAAAGATGCAACGGGCTGAAAATAAGGGTATGTGGAAGAAAAGACACTTTACTATTTACAAGATGCTGGTAGCGAGAAACGAGGGGGATATCTTGTGATGAGATCTCTGAGTATCTATAGTTCTAGGCACAACAGATCGACTTTGCCACTGTACCAAAATTACCTCTTCTTACCTTCTCTGGATCTCATCAGAAAGCTCTGGTAATCATTTCAGAGGGCTCTGATAATTTAATAAAACATCATTTTAGAATCACTGGTAATCTCCTGAAATCTTTATTAACCTCTGAAAATCTTTAGGAAGGTCTTGCAATCTTCAAAGAGCTCTAATAATTTTAGAAAAAATTATATTTTATATTATACAGTATACAGTATACAATACAGTATACATATACATATACATACAATAAACATATAACAATATATATATATACAGGGTGAGTCGGAAGGATCGCACCAAACGCCAGGAGTGTATTTTACACGTAAATATGAGACGAAAAAACCCAAAAGTTGTAGTCCGATTTTTATTGGTATTCGAGTTACAGCGTCTTAAAAGTTGAAATATTTGATAAATTAATTTCATTAACTTAGAAGAACATACTGTATAACGATGAAACCACATTCACCCATGATGACATTAACAATATCCGCAACTCCCACTTATGGTCCGACGAAAATCCTCACATAAAAGTCGAAACAAATTTTCAGCATCGTTTTTCGGAAACGTGTGATGTGATATCGTCTATAGTTTCGCCTAAGAGGAGATAAATATTTGGAATTCTTACAAAATGATTTACAAGGACTGTTAGGCGATGTTCCCCCAAACAGTAAAATACGCATGCAGTATCAGCACAACTGCACGATGGATGCAAGTTATTTTGTGAAAACGCTGTATCTTGAAAACAAATAAAAATCGGACTACAACTTTTGGGTTTTTTCTTCTTATATTTACGTGTAAGATACACCCCTGGCATTTGGTGCGATCCTCCCGACTCACCCTGTATAAATCTGGTAATCTCCTGAAATCCTTGATAATCTCCGGAAATCATTCGAGAGCTCTGGTAATCATTAGAGAGCTTTGATAATTTTAACAAACAAATTTTTATTTTTAGATCGCTGACAACCTTGTTATTCTCTGGAAATCATTAAAGATATCTGGTAATCATTTCAGGGATCTCCGGAGATCTCTGATCATAACATCAAATTTTATTTTGAAATCTATGATAATTTCCTGAAATCTTTAATAACCCCGGAAAATCTTTGGAAAGGTTTGACAATCTGACCTGAAATCTTTAATAAACTCTGAAAAATCTTTAAAAAGGTCTGTCAATCTTCAAAGAGCTCGTATAATTAAAAAAAAATTAAATTCTATTTAAAATCTCAGGTGATCTCCTCTGGAAGCCTTGTTAAACTTTGAAAATTATTAGACAGCTTTGGTAATCATTTCAGAAGGCTCTGATGATTTTATAAAACTTTATTTTGAAATCACTGGTAATCTCCTGAAATCTTTATTCACCTCTGAAAATCTTCAGAAAGGTCTGGGAATTTTTTAAAGCTCTGATAATTTTAGAAAAAATTGTGTATTATTTAGAAATCTTTAGAATGTTTCTGAAATCCTTGTTATTCCCTGGAAATTATTAGAGAACTCTGATAATCATGAAACTCCTGAAATCTTTGTAATTCCCTGAAAATCTTTAGAAAGGTCTGGAATCTTCAAAGAGCTCTGATAATTTAAGAAAATAATCAAATTTTTTTTTAGAACTGTCTGGTAATCTCGTGAAATCCTTGTTATTCTCTGAACATTATTAAGAAGCTCGTATATGTGCTCTGATCATAGCATAAAATTTTATTTTGAAATCTATGGTAATTTCCTGAAATCTCTAATAACCCCTGAAAATCTTTGGAAAGGTCTGGAATCTTCAAAGAGCTCGGATAATTTATAAAAAATTAAATTTTATTTAAATCTCCGTTAATCTCCTGGAATCCTTGTTAATTTCTGGAAATTATTAAAGAGCTGTGGTAATCATTTTAGAAGGCTCTGATGATTTTATAAAACATAAAATTTTATTTTGAAATTACTCGTAATCTCCTGAAATCTTTACTAACCTCTGAAAATCTTTAGAACGGTCTGGCAATCTTCAGAGCTCTAATAATTATAGAAAAAAAAATTTTTATTTAGAAATCTATGTTAATCTCCTGGAATCCGTGTTATTCTCCGAAAATCATTAGAGCTCTGGTATAATGATTTTAGAGAGCTCTGATAATTCTACAAAAAATCAATTTTAATCTAGAAATCTCAGGTAATCTGAAATCGTTATTATTCTCTGTAAATCGTTAAAGAGTTCTGGTAATCATTTCAGAGAACTCTGATAATTTTAAAAAACACCAATTTTTATTTTTAATTACTGTTAATCTCTTGAAATCGTTATTAATCTTTGGCAATGTCTGACAATCTTCTAAGGGCTCTAATAATGTCTGGCAATCTTCAAACAGCTCTGATAATTTTAAAAACACCGACTTTTATTTTAAAATTACTGGTAATTTCTTGGAATCCCCTTTATTTTCTGGGAAATCATTAGAGAGCACTGGTAATCATTTCAGAGAGCTCTGATATTTTAAAAAAACTCCAGTTTTATTTAGAAATCCCTGGTAATCTCTTGAAATCCTTGTTTTTCTCTGAGAAATCATTAGAGAGCTCTGGTAATTATTTCAGAGATAATTAAAAAAACATCTTTGTTCTGAAATCACTGATAATCTTCTGGAATCTCAGTTAGTTTCTGGAAATATTTAGAAAACCCCCCGATACCGAAAATCGATATTTTAGTAAATATCTGATTTTAACTTTCCTCCCGATATTTCGACTAGTCGCTGGTAATCTTGAGAAATAATTACAATTTTTCTTTTAAAATTGAGACTTACGACCTACCCATTTATTGGATCTAGCAGACGAACTCTTGAGTTTTCTCAAATTTGTTTAGCGTTTCTATTGGGTATATCGAATTTTACGATTATTTATCAAAGAAATCTCAGGAAATCTAAAGAAAATTCGTACAACCTAAAAGAAATCTCGGCTAATCTTCAAAAAGCTCTAGTAATCTCAGGAAATACCTGCAAATTCTTTAAGAAATGTGCAATGTTTTTCATATAACTTTTAAACAAGAATTTCGTAGGACAAAACCAATTTGTAACTATTGCAACACACATTTGTGAGAACAGAAATGAAACTCTCTTTACGAGAGTGTTGTTTCTTGCGGAAGATTTTAATTAACCCAATCGAACAAAAGAATCGGAAGATTACACTTCGACTTAATAAGATATCATATCTCTATCTCAAAACGCAAGGAATTTTGTTAAAAATGATATTGATCCAAATATTTACTTGGTTTAGAAATGCGAACCGAGACTACACCAACTCAATGTAATAACTTATAGTCGTGAAAAACAATGGGAAGTTGAGTTCAAAAACATTCCACCACCTTATATCAAATTGTTTTTCCTTCCCAAAAAAAACAAATTTTTTCTAAAAAAACTTTTTAATTCGATAAAAATACCAACAAAAAGATAAATTTCCATTCAAAAGCAATAAATATCAAAAAGAAAATTTTTCTTCTTACTGAAACGCAATAACCATTTAAACCGCCATTAAAAAATGAGTAGAGCACTAAATTTTCCTCATCTTCCGTTTCCATAACTTTCAACAAAATTCGTTATCTTAGGTCTTTTAAAACCATCCTAATTTCAATAAAGATAATGAATATAAAAGCCGCAAGCTAAATAAATTTAACTCGAGTAGAAAAGGCATTAAGAGAAAAATTTTTACCTTTTTTTTCCTCTTCATCTTTTTCCCCGCCCACGTTTGTATTAACTAAAAGTTATATTCAACAAAAACATTACATTATCGAGTTTAAATTGTTAAACGGCCTGAAACTTGAAAGGGTCAGCGATTTGGCCTCTGATCTTTACAAAAACCCCCTTTCTATCACATTTTCAATGATCATCCGAGCGAAATACATCGCACAAGAAGACAATTTTATTGATTCACTCTCCGACGAGAATTTTTTTTCTAAATTAATTAAAATAAATTAGTACTCGCAGATTTAATTATACTAAAATAATGAAAGATAAGGATTTAGAGTTTCAGGAAATGTGTGGGGCGAGATCGCGACGTCGAGTCGTAATGTAAAGACACGGATGGCTTATTACGCTTGGAAACATATTTTGGTTTATGTGAGCGAACATTAGTAGACTAAGATTGGAAAAAGATGAAAAGGGAGAAAAATTGCAGAGTATTTTATTTTTAAGATTGTGGGGATTGTAGTCAGGACGACTGTCGTAAAACTTTGTCAGAAATAAAAAAATTGCAATTTTCGTGTTGTACAGCAAATTTTGGTAAAAGTATAAAGAGGGGGGGGGAACTATGGAAACGTTACACTCTGTTGTGGAGCCTGAATATTATGCATAACCCAGGCTTCCCCTAGTCCTGTAAAAGTTTTCACTGCGAACCCCTAAGTATGTAAGAAATAGAAATGAAGTAATGTGGCTAGCTCCTGTAATAAAAGTGAATGAAGAGAGCTACAATCAGAAATCTGAACGTATGATAGGAAAACTACATTTGAGTTATTAATGAAATTTCTCAACGCTTACGATTATCAGCTTTTAACGATAAGCGAAAGTTGAACAAACTATGGAAATAAAAATTATAATAGCGTGATTAGATATCAAAGAATGCGAAAAATTTCCAAACTATGTAACTCAAATCGTTAAATTTTAAAGAAAACCTTCAAAAAAATCGTCTTCAACAGTGTACTACACTAACAAATTTTCTTTTTAAAGAGCAAAACTCGAGAATGTAGTTTAAACCCTCTTAGGATCTCGAAAGTGATGAAACTTTAAAACAAAGTGTAAAGGGATGTTAAAACCAACCCTTTGAAATTATAAAATTCACACAAGTACATTCAAATTTAACGAAGAGAGAAAAAAAAAGAAAAGAAAACTACAAAGGAACAAGAAAATTCTATGTAAATTTAATAAACATCAATGAATAGCCTCAGAATTAATGTAAAAAAATCTTCATTTTGTTTAATTTAAGAAAAAAAAATACATTTTTGCATTTTCGTCTTACTTAATATTCTTCTCGCAAGAGCCAACTAAGAAGTTATTCTGTTGTCTTGTTTACGAAAATGTTTGCAACTTTTCGTAAAGTGAAACTCGCGAGAATTTACTTTTTTTTCTTCGAGATCAAGTCGTACGTTGTTAATACAAATGAAACAACTCTAGAAAGCCTCGAGTATCTACTCTGAAGAGGATTCTTTGTAAATTTAAAACTATAACTTTTAAGTTGAAGTATTTAATTATTTAGTAACAATATAAACATAAAGAGGAAAGATAACACTCGAGAGTACAACACGTAATGGGTATGTGAATGAAAGATTTTAGAATTTAAATTTAACGGCTCGCTCTCTACCTACAGAAGAGGTGCTTAACTGAATTTTAAAACTACACACGGTTGAAGACATTGATATTTTATTGAACTCAAAAGTCAAATACTCGACTGTTATTATAACTGATGGCATTACCAGTGAGTAAAGTGGCAAAATCAAAGTCTAATGGGACTTGGTGCTATTAAAGATATAGGATGTGGTAATTATCAGTACCTTGACTAAACGAAGTGTTGCTCAAAATGACTTATTCCACACAATAAAAACACATGGATCATCGGAAATGCGCAGTAAGGTCCGATAGAGAGAGAGAGATATTAAAAAAGAGATAGAGATAGAGAAAGTGGGGAGTGGTCTGTCACCATAGTTATCATAGGTCAATGTCAAAGGGGGGTTCATCCTGTCACCTTACATAATTATTGCGATGTCAAGGTCCTTTGCCACCATATATCAATTTCATATGTCAAGTGGAGTTATCTATCAATTTAGAGATTGATGTCGAGTGATGTTGAGGGGGGGGGAGTAATCGGTCTCCATAGTTGCTTAATGTCAAATGTTATTCCGTCATCATAGGGAGGGTCATCTGTCCTGACATGTCATTACATATTTCAAGGGGGTCATCTTTCATCCCATCTGTCAATCCATCTGCTAACCCATGTGTCATCCGAAATGCCATTTCGTGTGTCATTTCATCTCACAGACTAAAAACAACTGAGGGGGGTTAACTCGTCTATTTTACCAAAGTTTATCTTCTAGGATCACTTTATGAGCTCTCACCCGTCAGCAGAGTCGGAGTAACTAGATCTAAGCTAACCTATTTTAACCAAACCTACCCTAACCTAACATTGTAGGTATAAAAACAAAAAGATTAATTCTTTTATATCCTGAAAATTATTGATCTTTCTGGTGGGTCGGAAGGGCAGAGGAATGAAATTAACACTGATATTGCCGATAGGACCGAATGAAACCAGTCCGATCAAGCGGACTTCTCGGTTGCCTTCCATTTTGCTTTGTTTTATTTTTTGCACTAACCGTGTTTTGACAGGTTATGAAAATCTTCCAAGTAGTAGGGCGTCTCTCCTCATCGAAGCAGGAACGTCATGAAGTGCTACCCAAATCAAAGCTGCCGCAGTGGCGTTCAATTGTTATCTTTGTGAACTTGTTGACTTATTTACGGCGTTTTTGATTTGCTGGTTTGGCTGAGTTTTGCTTGGTGCGGTGTAGTTTGGCTGCTGGAAGGCCCGTATGTAACGGCATCAAATTGAACATAAAGCAAGCGAATTTGCACATTTTTTCTAAAACGACTGTTCACGTTCAAAGACTTATTCAGCCTGCCCCACACACATAAGCTTGCCTTCGCGTTTGGTCTGTGTAGGCGGTTTCCAGACGCTCCGGTTTTAACTGTGCAGGCGGCCTGCACAGGCCAAACTGGAAGGTAAACCTGTGTGTGTGGTGCGGTCTTTAGATTTTTATTCCGAAGTTGGCATTTTGGCTGTTCTATTCCGGTGCCGAAACGAACGCAACCGGACGTTTGCGTTCTTTCAAATCGATTCCACTGATGTCGATCTGTGCTGAGCCGAATAGGTAGTTTATGATGAACTTCCTGCTTAAGCCTGTCTAAAGCTAAACCCGATTACTTTTTTAATGGCAAATGAATTTACTCTTACGACCAGGTCTTTAATAACGTAAGAAAGACGTTATTGGCGCTGCCACTGCTTACGCGTTTTAACTGGATATGATAGACGCCGTCAACCGTTAAAAATTCCGGTACATTCGTCGCTTCAAATAATAATGTCGGTGCGCATCTCTAACAGTCGATACGGATTCACGTCCGCTTTATGATGTTATTGTCCTCTTACTTAATGAAGAGTTTTATTTTTTTGTGGGTTACTCTTTGTTTTTGTTTGTATTTTTAACCAGTTCAATTTCTGCACGATATGGCTATTTTGTTATAATACCACTACTGTACAGGGTGGCTCAAATTGCTAGGTTAGGTGTCGTCTGTTACTTTTAGTACAGCAGTTGCGGTGTCGTCTGGCATGGTACCAACAGAACTCCTTCTTAGGGCCGGTACTTTTAGAATCGGTTAAAAACCTGTATAACTAGCCAGGTTAACAAATTAACCAAGCCTCCTTATAACGTCTACTTGTAACCACGTTTAACTTTAACCACGTATCAAATTAACCTAACCAGGCTTAACCGTGAGTCAAAGTACCTGCTATTAGTCTTATATTTCGTCGTTACCTTCTCTTGTAACATACATTATGGCTTCATAGTACCTACTGTCGCTCCGGCTGTCTGTACCCAGTTCACAATCTTCTTTCGTCTGTAACGAGCCTTAGAGACCTTATAGTCCTCTTAACTTTGAATCCAGTGGAGACGCAGTAACAATTCATTGGGGTCTCACGTTGCCCGCCTCAGATTTCGAAGTTCTCAAGTATTCAAACAGAGTGGATCAACATCTCGATCTCGTTCTCCAAACACCAATACAGCAAATCTAGGAAATATCGTTCAACTAAATCTGACTTCTTCTTCGCATGGGTAGTTTTACGTGAGTCCACAGGCCTCCAGAGCTTACCGTGTTTTCCCAATTACCGAAAACTTGACGTGTGTAATACTTTAAAGGTCGTTATTGGATCACAATCCTACGATAGAGAATTTAACCGAAAATCAAATTACCTGCCCTTAGTCTTATAATTCGTCGTTATCTTCTCTTGTAACACTTTATGGCTTCTAAGTACCTACTGTCGCTCCAACTGTTTGCACCCAGCTCACGATCTTCTATCTGTAACAGGTCTTAGAGACCTTACGGTCGTCTCAACTATGAGTCCAGAGGAAACTCAGTAACAACGTAACAATTAATTGTGGGTCTCATGTTGCTCACCGCAGATTTAGAAGTTCTCAAATATGCAACAGAGTGGATCAACATCTGGATCTCGTTCTCTAAGCACCAATACAGCAAATCTATCAAATATCGTTCAACTAAATCTGACTTCTACGTTTACTCACGTACAGCCCCGCCTGCCGGCCGGTCGTTTATTACCACACATCATGAACAGTTTTACGTGAGTCCACGGACATCCAGTCATCCAGAGTTTACCGTGTTTTCTCAATTACCGAAAACTTTACGTGTGTAATATTTTGGAGGTCGATAGCGAGCTTAACGTACTCGTCTCTTTTATTTTTGGTGAGTAAAAGCATCTCTTTGCTATTAAAATGCACTCTGATGCTGTGGGAACTTAGGTGGATATATTAATAGAAAACTGTTTTGGGTTATTTCAGCGGAAAGATAATTTTATGCGAAGTTAATATTATAATAAATAGTGATGGTTTCTATTAAATTTTTTAGCGCAACTATCCGTGACCTACATAGATACGCTCATATGTTATCAGATTTTACCACGCCAATTCAATATCGAACGAGTCTCTATGGGTGTAGGAAAACAAACGCGCTGTTATAGTTATACAAGCGCTCGTTAATTAATTAAAACCACTTTAAATTCTCTTCTAATGTAGTTAAACCCAAGAGCAATTTCTTCAGTCTTTTCTTCAGTAGTTTGGTTACAGTTAAACTGACCGATTCATAACGGTTACCATGCACATTGACCACCTCTGTTGTGCTGCCAAGCAGCAAAGCTTGGGTTGTTTTTGAACAAAAACAGAAATTAGTTAAGTGCGCCGAACACAATGGAAAGGATTTAGAGATTTTACACCAAATTGTAGTGTATAATAGTCTTTTATAAAAAAGGAACTTTTTGTTCAAAAAATTTTGTTTGCATTGGTCAAGCTTTGTGAGAAATGATCAAAGTGCGCTAAAGCTCTTTTAACCTCGCATTGTTACGTCCGTTCGTTTCAACAAAGACGTTTAGAGCTTTTTTGATTGAATAAAGAGTTTTCGAACAAATGAAATTTATTTAAATTTTCATTAAACGGCTTAATTTGAAAATTTCCTTTTCTCTGTTTGAAAATTTAAGATTGTACCGAACATACGAGAACATTCCTCGAAACTTAATGATTTGACTATATGTCTGGAAATTTGCATTCCCACAATGTTCCTAAGCTTTCTTCTTCAGTAAAATACCGCTTAGTTTGCATACAAAAGGATCGCTTAAATTTCTATTACATTTTAGTGATTTTATTTTTTTTTAAAAAGGGGAAAACTCAAACTTTCCAACGGTAGTTGAAAATTAATGTTTCATTGTTAAAGAGTTCAAGTCACTAATTGTGTAGTTGTTTGCTCTAAGTTTTGTAAATTTCCAACTTATTCAAAAGTTTTGTCGTTTTTGCTTAAAAAAACCATCAACTTGAAGTGGGTAACTCCGAAATGCACTCATCGTCTGTTTTGCAAATATTTATTTTGGCCAACAATGTATAGGTAGGTAGAGGAGGTCGTGTTTGTTGTATAAACAAACATCAAATTAGTTTAATGGAAACTTCACGTAATTACATGTTAACTTTCTAAATAGATTTACATTCGGAATTATTTTATATCAACCCTTTTTTCTTTACGAATAAGGGATGATTGCGAATTTTTATCGATTAAAAGTCAAAGTTGGGTTTCTTCAACTAAACTTTTTCTCAACTCTTGGACCTATTCGTTATACACAAGAAAGAAAGCTTTTAGAATTCTTTTATCTGAGATAGTATTAGAGGCTTCCTTATTTATCTGTTTTGTTTTCCGCTTGATTAAAAGCCTTATTTGATTAAAATTTCGAACTTCGTGTAATCGTTTATTTTGTTAAAACCGACTTACTGCTTACGAATTTATTTTTAAAAAACTGAAGCGACCAGCATAAGAGGATTTTACGGAAAATACGTATTAAAACTAATTTTTGAGGTTTCAAAATATTTAAAAATATGCAGGGTGTTTCATTTAAATTAAGAAAGTCGATGGATAGGAAGGAAGTCAAAATATGAAGTGTTTGGTATCATTTTACTAAGTGGACGAACTTTCAGAATTTTTAGGCCACCCTGTACCGATTTTTTTACTTTAGACTTACCGACTTCGAGCTTACGAATTTATTTAAAAAAAACTGAAGCGACCAGCATAAGAGAACTTGACGAAAAATACGTATTAAAACTAATTTTTGAGGTTTCCAAATATTTAAAAATATACAGGAAGTTTAATTTAAATTAAAAAAGTTGGTGGATAAGAGGGAAGTCAAAATATGAAGTGTTTGGTATCATTTGACTAAGTTGACGAAATTCCAAAATTTTTGGACCACCCTGTAGACATTTTTTTACCTTTGGTAAAACCGGAAATCCTATTAAAAGTTGCGTTCAAAATTAACAAGAGAAAGAAAATAAAAGGTAGCAAATGATGAGATTTACCCACCTCGTATACATAATAATTGAATTATACAGGGTGTCCCACTTCGAATGCTCTCAATGGGGATCTCGTAAACCGTAAGAGATGCGAGATCGGTTAAATGACACCAAATGTAGCCTCCTTATGAACTCTCATATTTTTGAAAAGAGAACAAAAATGAGATTTGCAATAAATATTGAGACTAGGTTTGCATTTAAAAAATTATAACATTGCATCATAATCTCCAACATGGCACAATAAATATTTTTGTACAATAAATTTATTGGTTTTTGTAGTGCCTATTATCCCTTTTTTGAAAATTGAAATTATCTTGATTAATAAAGAAGTTATAGGACATTTCAAGAAAATGAACTTTTTTAGTTATTTCTAAATAATCTAGAGTGCCGATAACTTTTTTTCAAAAAACAAAAGCAGCATTGAGTTGGCCATTAACAAGGCTGCATTTGGTGTCGTTAAACCGACCTCGTATCTCTTATAGTTTACGAGATCCGTATGGTGAGCATGCTAAGTGGGACACCTTGTATTGAAACTCAACCTTAATAACTTTTTGGTAGCCACTCAATAAATAACACACGGATCATCGGAAATGCGCAGTAAGGTCTGAAAGAGACATATAAAAGACAAGAGAATAGAAAAGTAGTGGGGGAAGTAGGATAGGTATTGGTTTAGAGAAATACGGAGTGGGGGAAGTAGGATAGGGGTTGGTCTGTCACCATAATTACCAAGTTTCAAATGTCAATGTGTCACCATAGTTACCATATTATGTCAATGTCAGAGGGGAGTTCATCTGTCACTCACCATAATATGTCAATATCAATGTAGTATGTCACTATATGTCAATTTTATCCGTCATTTTATGTCAGGTGGAGTTATCTATCATTCCATCTGTTAATAACCCATCTGTCATTCCATGTGTCAGAGGAGTCATCTGTCATCCCATCTATCAATTCATCTGTCACCCCATCTGTCTTCCCATATGTCATTTCAGAGATTGGTTTAGAGAGGTGGGGAATGGGGGAAATCTGTGACCTTAGTTACTATCTGTCAAATGTTAATTGGTCACCATGGGGTGGGGGATCAATCATGCGATATGTCATTTCATATGTCAGACGAGTCATTCCATCTATCAGTCCATATGTCATTTCAGAGATTGGTTTACAGAGGAGAGGATTGGGGAAATCTGTGACCGTAGTTACGATCTGTCAAATGTTAATATGTCACCATAGGGGCGGGGGGATCAATCATGTCATAGGTCATTTCTATGTCAGAGGAGTCATTCCATCTATCAGTCCATATGTCATTTCAGAGATTGGTTTAGAGAGGAGAGGATTGGGGAAAATCTGTGACCGTAGTACTATCTGTCAAATGTTAATATGTCACCACAAGGGGGGGATCAATCATATCATATGTCATTTCTATGTCAGAGGAGTCATTCCATCTATCAGTCCATATGTCATTTCAGAGATTGGTTTAGAGAGGAGAGGATTGGGAAAAATCTGTGACTGTAGTTACTATCTGTCAAATGTTAATATGTCACCACAAGGGGGGATCAATCATGTCATATGTCATTTCTATGTCAGAGGAGTCACTCCATCTATCAGTCCATATGTCATTTCAGAGATTGGTTTAGAGAGGAGAGGATTGGGGAAAATCTGTGACCGTAGTTACTATCTGTCAAATATTAATATGTCACCATAGGGGCGGGGGGATCAATCATGTCATATGTCATTTCTATGTCAGAGGAGTCATTCCATCTATCAGTCCATATGTCATTTCAGAGATTGGTTTAGAGAGGAGAGGATTGGGGAAAATCTGTGACTGTAGTTACTATCTGTCAAATGTTAATATGTCACCACAAGGGGGGATTAATCATGTCATATGTCATTTCTATGTCAGAGGAGTCATTCCATCTATCAGTCCATATGTCATTTCAGAGATTGGTTTAGAGAGGAAAGGATTGGGGAAAATCTGTTACTGTAGTTACTATCTGTCAAATGTTAATATGTCACCACAAGAGGGGATCAATCATGTCGTATGTCATTTCTATGTCAGAGGAGTCATTCCATCTATCAGTCCATATGTCATTTCAGAGATTGGTTTAGAGAGGAGAGGATTGGGAAAAATCTGTGACTGTAGTTACTATCTGTCAAATGTTAATATGTCACCACAAGGGGGGATCAATCATGTCATATGTCATTTCTATGTCAGAGGAGTCATTCCATCTATCAGTCCATATGTCATTTTAGAGATTGGTTTAGAGAGGAGAGGATTGGGGAAAATCTGTGACTGTAGTTACTATCTGTCAAATGTTAATATGTCACCACAAGGGGGGATCAATCATGTCGTATGTCATTTCTATGTCAGAGGAGTCATTCCATCTATCAGTCCATATGTCATTTCAGAGATTGGTTTAGAGAGGAGAGGATTGGGGAAAATCTGTGACCGTAGTTACTATCTGTCAAATATTAATATGTCACCATAGGGGCGGGGGGATCAATCATGTCATATGTCATTTTTATGTCAGAGGAGTCATTCCATCTATCAGTCCATATGTCATTTCAGAGATTGGTTTAGAGAGGAGAGGATTGGGGAAAATCTGTGACCGTAGTTACTATCTGTCAAATATTAATATGTCACCATAGGGGTGGGGGGGATCAATCATGCCATATGTTATTTAATCTGTCATTTCGTATGTCAGAGGAATCATCTGTCATTCCATCTATCAATCCATCTATCAACCTATGTCATCTTATATGTCATTTCATCTGTTATATCATCTGTCATTCCATCTTTTATTCCATCCGACTGACAGATGATATTCATAGATAAAAGAGGCATAAACAGAGAGAGAGAGAGAAAATAGCGTGCGTTCATGATCTAGTTTGAGAAATATTATATTTCAAATTGTTTTTACTAAATAAAGTCCACTTAAGAGAGCTAAGTAACAATCCTCTAAAAAAAAGATATAAAGAACATTGTAGAAGAAAATACATCTTTCGTCTCTTTTTGTTTTTGTCGGAAACACGTCGAGAGCTTTCAAGTTATTAATAATTGAGAACATTTTTACATAAATTGCTAACAAACGTTCATAATAGTTAAACAATCAATAATACTCGGAGCACAAACTTTCTAATAAAACATCGCAATTATTGTTTACTTACAATTTAAAAAAAAATTATATCGTTCGACCTTATAACCCTAATTAACTTAATTCAACTTCAATAATCTCCGTATAATCGCTTACATTTTGTTCTAGACAAATTGAGAGCATTATTAATCAACAATTAAGATAACCACTACAAACAAGGAAAATGAAGAGATGTGTAGAAAAACATTTGCCATTTGTGTCTTTATCACAATAAATGGTGATCTGCCGATAATATGCTACATTATTCTATCTATTTCACAACCTACGTAGTTTTAATTGATCAAAGCATAATAAGCGAGATGGCGTATCAAAATTCTAAACCCCCTTTTCTTGAGAATAATTAAGATTGAAACCTTATTACGTTTAAGTAGATATAATAAACTGAATTAAAGTAATCAGGGTTGGCATCAAAAGTAATTCAATTAGGAGCTACATTGTTAATATTATTTTAGTTAAACGATCCCGTATTTTTGGGAGGTAAATATTTTAAAATTATTTCTTGCATCGTTGGCAAAAATGTGAAATTTTGTATACACAAAGATATAGGATGTACCTAGTTTGCCTATTTTCGAAGTTAAAATAATCTAAACCGAGAGAGTGCTCTGAGCTTCGAAAACGCGCGTAAAAGAGAGAGAAGGACAAAAGAATGGCTTCTTCATTGAAAAAATTGGACTCATTCTCGATTCAGCCTTTCAGATAAATAAAGTGAAAACACTGTGGGTTTAACTGTAAAAGTCAACCTTCATCCTCAACTAGTGACGAATCTGCTGATCCAGATCTCTCTGAACTATCTGATGATCCGGATCTCTTTGAACCATCTATTGATCCATTTCTACTCTGTGAACCATCGGATGATCCAAATCTCTCTGAATCATCTACTGATCCAGATATACTGTCTGAGCCATGACTTATTCTTATTAACAATAAGTAAACGGCGGTAAACGGTAATAAGTCGACAATAATAACAATAAGTCGACTGTCGACATAAATCTCCAGTTCGTTCGGATCCGTGGATGGTGGTGGTCCAAACTTAAGTTATGATCCAAATTTCTCGGAACCATCTGATGATCCAGATCTGTCTAAAACCTCTGATAATTGAGATCTCTCTGAACTATCTACTGATCCAGACCTACTCTGTGAACCATCTAATGAGCTAGATCTCTCCGAACCATCCACTAATCCAGATCTACTCTCTGAAACATGACATAATAACAATAAGTCAACGGTAATATCAATAAGTCGACAGTAAAACAATAAGTCGACTGTCGACATAAATATCCAGATGGTTCGGATCCGTGGACGATGGTGATCCAAACTTAAGTTATGATCTAGATTTCTCTGAACCATCTGATGATCCAGACCTGTCTAAGGCCTCTGATAATTTAGGTCTATATGAACCGTCTGATGATCTAGATTTGTTCGAACCATCTGATGGTTCAAATCTGTCTATGCCTAGACTATTTGGTAGTCGAGGTTTGTCGGAATCGTTTGACGACCTAGCCCTGTGTGGATATTAATTGATAGATAGATTACTGGCCATTTGCACTAACGCTAAGCGACGGCTTAGGGGTTATCTAATTTGTTGATTTATTAATAAATCAAATGGGAGCATCATATTTAGGTGATTCATAAGTCGTTGCTTAGCGTTAGTGCAAATGGCAGGTTGGGGCGCTAGGATCAAATGAAAACAAAGAGATTGGCAAGCATAGCGCTCCAAAGCTCATCTCATGGAAGAAGAGTGTCTGGACGATCACCAAAGGCACATGGACTTAGATCTACACTATGTGTAAAACATGTATCTTGTATCCCACTGCTGACACAAGAACGTAAGTGGTAAATACCAAAAGGTCGGTGGGACCAACCAATGCATAATTAGTACTCCCAGAACTAGACGCCTAGAAGTGTTGAAAAGATTTCAAACACATGTGATGTTGTATGATGGAGTACAGGAGCAGATTGGAGCGCTAAAATCAAATGAACACAAAGACAATTGCAAGCATAGCGCTCCAAAGCTCATCTCATGGAAGAAGAGTGTCTGGACGATCACCGATCTCCACCAAAGACACGTGGACGTCCATTTCAGAAAACAATAAATAACAAGTGTATGGAACATAAACAGATGTAACCCCCCCCCCATACTCATCAAGAAGTAGCAAAATCCTTCTTTTACTGTTCTCGAATAATATATACCAAAAAAAGTTATAGAGGCGAACCTAATTCAGGTACAAATGTGTGACAGATGAAGACTAGCCAAGTCGCCAAGCTTAGTCAATGGCTGAGTTTCAAACTTTCAGGGCTCAAATAGGTAAATGTTGGATAGGGCGTATCTTGTTAATGGTAGACCTAAGCGACACTCTTAGAAGTGTATTAATCGTAAAAGAAACTTGTCAAATTGATCCGACGGCTTAATGTGCCCACCGAAGCATAACACGTTACTTGATGTGCAGGGTTGCCAGTCATCCAAGCTGCAGCAGAGTTATTCCGAAAAACTGAGATTTTTCAAGTTTACCAAATTTCAAATTTTCCATACAATTGAATTAAAAGTAATTCCTTGTGCCTAAAAATATTAAAAACGATCGCGATTCCTTTTCTAAATCATTTATTTGTGTTACAGCACGAAATTTCTAAAATATTAGCTATCTTTAACGTCTTGTTTTCTACATTCGACTGCATTTGGTGGCAAGAAAAAAATATCTCTTACTTTAACATTTTGGTGCATTTGAAGAACCAATATCTTATTGAAACGATTAAATGAAGCGGAAAAGCAATATCATAATTCAACTTGGTTTGGCATCACGTTCTTTCCTTTTTAACTCAATAAATGTTGAGTTTGGTTATATGCGATTTTGATTGCCAATTTTTAAAATTTATAGTTATCTTTACCCTTATACCTTATTTTATGCAAATATACCTAACATCAAGATGAGGAATATCTTTATAACGACGACTCTCGTAAAATTATTTATTCCTATAGCGTCAAACTTTAAACTTAAAATTTTATACTTTTCCATCAAACTGATGTTAAAACTATTTTAATAAACTCCCAACTGTCGAATTTTTAACCAAGTTTTAGTCAGTCGTCTCAACTAAAGTTTCTAACGTCGGACGTGAGCAAATTAATCGTTGGGATAAATGTTGACCTTTTATAGCGCTAAAGGACGTAGTGCACGAAATTTTATAAAATACAAGGTGACGTTTTTGTGTAAGGCTCATGTAAGACGTATTTGGAGATTCAATCATGCCAGAAGATTTGATAGGACAGTTGGAGTTACAAGGTGGCGGTACGTAAACACGTAAACAGAGGTCACGTTTTCTCAATGCAGGTGTGTAATAGGGTCTTCAACAGCTCTTTTATGCTAGTGCCCGGCGCCTCCACCATATGTCACGAGGGGATTCTCGTTACCCTGGATAATTCCAGGTTGTACCGTGATATTTTGAGTAAGTCGACTGCTGCTAAATAATTTATTTATTTAAGGATATTTCTTACTCAATGAGAATAGTACATATCTAATCACTACACATTATTTTATTTATTAATTAACCGACAGTAATGACCTATCGACCCGTCGGTCTATGTATTTCTCGCTATGTCTTAGCTCGTGCTTAATTAGGACTTAACTAACTCTAAAACCTACATTTATTAACTTACCACACGCTCCAACTAAAATTGCTAAAACTGTCGATTTATGCTGTATTTCACATTCTCGGTTCATTACAATATTCGCATATTGTAACCTTTAGTAATTTGCGTAATATTTCTACACCTGACATTAGTTTCTCCTCTTCGTAAAAACAATTTCTTACATAGTTGGACAAAATACTCTTCGCGTATACATCGGCTGCATAGCCCGCTGCGTTGGGCGCTAAAAACCGTACAGTGCACGTACGGCATGGCCGTGTTAAACAGTTCGTCTGATGGTGCCCTTAAAAAATACAAAAATGCTCCAACCTCCTCTCTTGAATATTTAAACTGTGAACTACTTTCAAGGTAAATTCTTATTCTTGTCCAAAAAATAAAAATTCTTGTAAAAAGTTGATTGGGTTTTAATCAGGCAGCCATTTTTCAATTTATGTGATAATTAAGGCGTAAACAATTATCTCCCTACACGAAAAGCTTTAGTTTAGCAGCACAAAATGAACAAAGTGTGTTGTTGTAAAAATCGATTTAGTCTCTTCTTCCGTATACTATACTTTTTTTTTTAAACTTTTATTAAACTTATTTTGTTAATTACGAGAAGCAATTATTTGCTGTCAATGCATGTAATTTAATTTGAAAAAAATAAATATAAAAGCAAAGGAGTTTTCTCAAGTTTCTTAATCGTTTTGTGTCGATAAAAAAAGGGTGCTCAAGCTAATTGATTGTTGTAGAAAAGCGTTGAATCTTTTGTAATGTTCTTGAATTAGGTCGTAATCCTCGATTTAATGTTTTAGTTCAAAAACGATGGACACCATTAGGAGGAAACTCGAGATTATCTTTCATTAATTTTCTTATTTTCGTTATATTAATTATTTACGAAATTATAGTGTACATTTAGGGATTATTAATTATACAAAGTGGTTAAAAGGCCAACTTTAAAGTTAAATCATTATAAAAGGAAGCTTTTTTGAAGCTGCATGTTTTGGATTTAAATTGAGATACATAATATGACTTTGTGACATTTTTGTAAAAGAAAATTTAGTAGTGCTTATAACGGCTTATAAGTAAGGACGACAAACATAAAAATTCCTGTAAAATTTTAACCTCATTGGAAATCCCTAAGGGCTGTTTTACATGGACTAAATATCGTACTAACTTGTTAGTACTGGATCAACTCTAGGACTAAAAGCACGGGAATCTAAGCTTTAACGTCGTACTTAGATTCCCGTGTTTTTGCTCCTTGACTTGATTCAGTACTTACTAACAAGCTAGTACGATATTTACTCCATATAAAACGGATCTAACACGTTCTTCAAGGCTCTTGATTGGAGATTTCTTTTTTAGTTTTCCAAAATACAGAGTATTAATAAAATATTTGAACAAACTTCATGGGTATGTTCTTTACTTAAAATTAGGGTGCCCGTATTTTTTTTCCAGAATTCTTCTCTGAAAGGGGTCCACAAAAAACTATTTCGTTAATATTTTAGAAACCCCTAGACCGATTTTAATCAAATTTGATATGCGACCTAACCAAGTGCATTAATATGAGTACCAAATCTTAATTTTGAAGAAGTTGTTAGAGGGCGCCAGTTACGGACCCATAAAAAGTCAAAATGGCGTATCTAGTATGGCGACCGACGTCTTCTTTTTCTTTCTCATTGTTTTTGTACTGAGGAGTCGATTGCCTTCTAAGCCTTACAGAGCTTCGATCAATGATGATCTTTTGTTCATAACCCTACTCGTAGCTATGTTCTCAATCTTGCCAGCGAAGCTTAGAATGTCCCTGAGAAGTTTACTTTTCACTTCTTCAGGCGTCAGTTGAGCCCGCCCTAAGTGTTTCAGCATAAGCCAATGCATCGCAATCGCAGAGAATGTGTTCGGCGGATTTGATCTCCGATTCACAGAGTCTGCATGTGCCAATATCCTCCAGTCCCAGTTTATTAAAGTGGTACCTCACTGGGCAGTGTCCAGCAAACAGACCCGCGATGAGTCTGATTTCGTTCCTTGATAATAGAAGAAGCTTTCTAGCATTCGTGGTCGAATACTCAATGAATTTCTTCGCCTGCCTTTGTCCTGGTACGTTGTTCCAGTGAGAATATTTGTTCCCAGTTTCCCATGTTTGGATCTCCGCTCTTCTATGTGTTCTAGATAGTCCACTGAATGGTTTGGGTCCAATCAGGAGGGCTTTTGAGTCTGTTGTAGCTAATTCATCAGCTGTTTCGTTTCCTTCAATTCCCTCGTAACCGGGCATCCAATGAAGGGCAACTTCGTTGTTCTTTGCCAGAGTTTTGAGGGATTTCCTGCATTCCCAAGTGGATAAGGACTCAAAGCTATTGGCTTTGAATGCCTTTATCGCAGCTTCGCTGTCAGACATTATGTAGACTTTTTTGCCAATTCATTCGTAAATTCTCGGGCACTTGTAAGAGTTTAAGCTTGCATAGTTGTGGGGTCGGTTCCTAAGGCTATTGATGCCTGTTCCCCCGTTCAGTTTTAGATCTCTCTGAATATCAGATGGAGGAGTTTGGTTCCAGTTGTATTGATTGACTTATAGCCATGGTGTGGTCTTGAATGACCACCTCGAACGGTGTATGGAAGTCAAACACTCTTGGAATGACATCCAAGAGTTTTTTAAACAATTCTGGCTGTAGAAAGTCCAGGATCTTTGGGTGACCTATTCTGTCACCCAGTTCGAATTTCTTGCTCTGTGCAATTTTTATGGCGGTTTGAAGGCTCTCCCTCTTGACCCGTAGGTGAAGGGGTGGTAGGTCTAAAAGTGCCTCCATAGCTGTAGTCGGAGTTGTGATCATAGCTCCTGTTATACTCAAACACGCTAGCCGTTGCTATTTCTGCAACTTGCCTTGGGTTGTGAATTCAATCGTTTTCGTTCGTATGTGACAATGGGTCTTATTATTGATGTATATGACCAATGACCAATAGATGATCTTTGGCTTTAGTTCCCATGTCTTTCTGAAGAGTTTGCGGCACGCCCAAAAGGCCCCCGTTGCTTTGGAAAGAGTTTTTTTTATGAGGTTTCCAGGTGAGTTTAGCATGAAAAGTTACTCCTAGATACTTTACCTCTTTGGAAAACTTTATCGATAGTCCCTGTAGCTGTGAAGCTTTCTTCTTCTCAACTATCTTCCATGGGTTTATCGTCTTCAGCATTCATCTAGTTGTTCAATCTCCGGCTTTCAGATTGGCGAAATGTAAACGCGACTTTAGCGAGAATAGGAGTTGGAAATACAAAATAATTCATTTTATTAAAGTAGTTTCGCTATTTCAACTAGAAACGAAATTGCATCTAAATTTAAGGAGCAGTGTCCATAATTTCTAGAAAACCATATACCCTACGGAATTGTCCGTGTGTGGTATAGATAAATTATGGTTTTATTTAAAGTTTGAAGTTTTAATGAAATTCTTTCGCGGCTGCCATCCACGTCATTCCTTTTAATTTCAATAGATAGAATCTTCCTGTATCTAACATTATTTAATTAAATACGTTCTAAATTAACAATTAAACGACTGCTATTGTTTGTAACAAAATTCTAAAATCTTATTATACTTACATACGTTTATGTAAAACGTATATCTCTCTAAAACCTGACAAAACTAAAAAGTAAAATAAAAACTCTAATTAAATACTTCAACTTCATAAACTCTCGCAACAAATAAGTGTTACTTTTTCTTTATTTCAATTTTCATCTCGAGTTAATTGCAACTACTGCGTTGTTATATTTTGACTAGACTAGAATATTTAGTAAATTACAAAAAACGAAAATTAATTATAATCCACAATATCGCAATAAAGATACAGGATATCATAAACAGATACAAAAGAGCAAAACTTTTCATTTTTCTTTGAATAATAGAAGCACTCAATCAAGTTGATGTGTGTTGGTGCGTGTGTGTGAAACTTAAGGGAAGAAAAAGTTTACAATTTAAAATTCGACCTAAAGATGCAAAAAACTCTTTTCTCCTAAACTTTTGCCAACTTAGACATTATTCAAACTTACGAAAAAAATTTTTTACATTTCCAAATCTGTCTTACTAAATAAAAATTATTTTCTCGTTCCCACAAAAATGGCCCTGTTGAAGGAAGCCACATTTGCTCCGTCATACGTTTTACCATCAGATAAGTAAGTACTATAATTAGCAACTCTCACAAATCGCTATGTACCTATAGGATACGACGTGTGTTCCTCGATTTGTCACAAGAATAGGAAAATGTTAGTCTGGTCTACGGTTCAGACGAGGACTAGTAAACACCAAACGAACCAACTGAAGACGTAAACATGTGGGAAATCCCATGGGTGGAGAGTGACCAATACCGAAGTGGTCCTGAAGAATGTGAACGAATGAGTCTTCCAACTCACTGACTTCCAAAGTCACATCCGAGGTTGCATACGAGCTACTCTTCACTTATTGTCAAGAGAAAGATTGAGAGCCGACGAAGGAAAGTAAGAGAATTATCGTGCCATTTAAACAAGTGCGACCTGATTGAATTGTACAGTGCAGAACAACTTTTTAGAATGACAGAAGATAGAGCGTGTATCGCTAACGCGATTAGCAACATAAGGGTCGGTACTTTGAGTCTCGGTTAAGCATATTTAATAATTTTTTAAAGTTAAACGCGGTTACTTGTAACGTCACAAACCGAAACTCAAAGTACCGACCCTAAGGAGGCCCGATACGTCAGAAATGAATGAAATCTAAGTTGGATACACGTGACTGATACAAGACTGATTATCAACGTCTTCAGAATAGAGGAAGTTGGTTCTTTTTCTTCTACCTACAAAAATTTCTATAAGTCCAATTAAAAGTAAAACATATGTGGATAGACGGACCAATGACATTGACATTGACTTACTTAAACGAACGAACATCACCTGTTAAAGTTTATCCATTTTTGGAACGAGAAATTGCCTTCTTAATCCTTATTATTCTCATTAGCACCCTACTGTGTTGGGTACCAATAAAAGATGAGTAAAATCTTCGAGAAAAAGGTAAAAATGAACTTCTATGCCAAAAGCAGGTATATAAACCCTTTTAATGCTTTAAATGCTTTTCACTTTACAAAAAATGTGCAAAATATCACATAATATTTAAATTAAATCTTTTTAAATTTCTCTTACATGAAGCGTTAGAAGGGTTTATATACCTGCTTTTGGCATAGAAATTCATTTTTACCTTTTTCTTGAAGATTTTACGCATCTTTTATTGGTACCCAACACAGTAGGGTGCTAATGAGATAATAAGGATTAAGAAGGCAATTTCTCGTTCCAAAAATGGATAAACTATACTATCCACCATCTCTTCGGCAAAATTTAATTCAACAACTTTCTCCAACTCCTATTCCCTACCCATACTGCTTTATTGTCTTTCGATCGGTTACTGACGATAAGTTATAAATGTTGTACTGAACATTCAAACGAACCCCACAAGGGATATGATGAGCTTTGTATTAAGAACTTTACTTTATGATTATCGATTATTTGTACATACACGAGTAGTTACTCCTACACACGTTATAATTTTTTTTCTGTTTTCATCTATCTTTAAAGCGTTCTTTTATTTTTCTTTGACTAAAGGCCGCGCGCTACATGCAAAGGCTTCCGGTCTTCCGGGTCTTCCGGTTTGGCCTGTACAGGTCGCCTGAGGGATGTCCAGATGCTCCGGCAAGCTAAGGCAAGCCTGTGTGTGTGGTGCAGGCTTTAAAAGTTCTTAAATTAAGGTTAATTTCTAGGTATTTTGTGTCGTGGGTAAAGATAAGCGTAGTTACAAGTATCCCGATGTTCTCGGCGTCGCGTTTCTGGGTTGTTGGTTTGTAACCAGGACTGATGCGATCCTCTAACTATTAGCGTAGCGATACGCCGTGCTACTTACCCTCTATCCCTCTCCTACGCCAATAGTTACAGTTTCCCAACCTTGGTTAATTAAACAGCATTTTAACCGAGACCAAAAGTACCGGGTCTTAGAACGAGTTTTAATGTTCGAAGCGAGTTCGAAGGCTGGACAAACCTGCGACTGTTGTACTAAAAGTAACAGACGACACCTAACGTATTATGAGGAGACACTTGTTTTGGGTTAATACCCCAGCGGACCCACCTCCACCCCTGGCTGTCAAGTCTATGGCTTATAATCCAGACCGCTATACTTTTTGAATGGTCAGTTCTTAATTTTAATTATTTATTCCTTACTCACTCACTAAAACAAAGTGCCCGGTGTCTTTTCACCGTTTATTTCCAAATTCTTTAAACACCTTCTTCTTCTTTCAGCTTTAGGATCGCTTTAACCGCTCTGCAAAATTTGTTAGGGATTTCTTCATTTACCGTCATTGACTGTTGCTCCCACTCCAGACCAATCTTTTTTATAATGTCGCGTAGTGGACCTCGGCTTCCCTCATATTTTCTGCACTCTAACAAGACATGACCAGCAGTCTCCGGCACCTCGCATGTGTTGCCAGTTGCCATGTTCCTTTAATGTAAATGATCGTAGCTTTTCTTTAAAATTCCCATGTCCTGACATTATTTGTGTCTCATAGTGCCCTGGTGTCCAATGTTCATTTTCCATTCTATATCTGACATCTTTATAACAATTAAACGTTTCGCGCCCTTTCGTTGTTTCCTTCCACTCTCTTTGCCATTCATGTAGTAGTTCGGATCTTCTTTTTTGGTTCGTTTCCGATTTGTCTTTACCTGCCTTTATATCTCTATATTTGTTACATTTTTCTTTTATGGTTAGATTGATGGGTGGAATTGCCGCCAGGGCTCTCGCTTTCACTCTCACATTATGAGCAGACAGATAGTAACAGCGCTGGTGCTTTACAAATTGCTTAAAACATTTTTTGAATCTCAAATTAAAATAGCGGGACTTAATTCAGTTGTTCCGCCTGCTATTCCACCATGACATGTTGACATGAAGTCTCCGGCAATGGTTAAGGGCCCCCTTTGTCCACGTATGCTGTCTTAATTGTTTGGACCTCTTTATCTTTTCTATATTAACCGTACCTGCTGCCTCCTGTTGGCTGCAGCCATGGCTCAAGCTCTCCCTTTCTCCAGTTGTATTATTCTGCGAGCCTCAGGTTTGACTCGCTAATTACGATGAGGTCAGCTGATCTTTGCTTTGTATTGTACTCAGCCCCACGTCTTTTAAGGTTGACTTTTAATACGTTTTTTGCTTATTTATACATTGGAGGTTGTCACCAGCTTCAGATGCCTGTTTTTAAATACGTCATTTTTATTGTACCTTTTTCGGGGCTTTTTAAGGATTTAATTGAAAGGATACTACAAATAAGAAGAAATAAGCATTATTTCAGTCTCGGTTAGGTCTCCTTTGACCTTTGCTTCGGCTGGGGTAGTGTTTCCCAACATTTTTTGTGCTGTGCCCCACCTAGACCTTTCTAAAATTCTTATGCCCTCTATGTATGTAACATACTGAAGAAACTTCAATGATAAGTTAATCTTAACTTAATCTCTGGACCAGTCCATTTTCGAATTGCACTTGTTAACAATCAAATTAACCCCCTCCCCTCCCTGTGGGGCGTGGGTCCCACGTTGGAAAACACTGGGCTAGGGCATACCTATTAGGTCTGTGTATATACTATATAGTGTATGGTTTTGTTAAAAAAACATTAGAATTTTAATGCAATAGGGTTCATAAAAGAGAATTAAATTTAATCCGAGAATAAAAATTATATTATTTAAACATGGCAATATTTATATACACATGTCAAACTTTGACATATTGTAACGTTGCCAATTTAATTTTTATTCTCGGATTAAACTATAATTCTCTTTTAAGAAACTGAACATTTTAATGATATAATTTGTGTTGAAAAACAAATTGGTTAAGCTGGCCGCATTTTGAACTAAATACCCGAATGTCAGTTAAAACTATTTTGGTGTAAAATAGCCTGTTAGTCTTTTCGAGTATATTTTGACAGTTGAAATTGACTGGACGTTAAAATCCGAATCCCAATGAATTATTAGTTCTAGATTTCTACACGAACCGCACTCATCGATTACCTTCATCAGTACTCTTCTGTGATTTAAGGGTTTAAGGAATTTCCTCAAGTTACTAAACTAACATTTACCATTATAATAATTTGCACTATACCTACTATATTTGGTTTATTTGCTTTCTATAAGCTTATAGCAAGACATTAAGATAAGAGATATTGATATTGTAAATTTCTCTATTTACTTGACTAATTTCAAGTCGCTTCCTTAAGTTCGAAGCCAACTATATTTTTTTTATTCATTGCTTTCCGTACATTAACTTCTTTTAGACAAGGTGTTGAAAAAAAACTAAAGGTTTATCTTTGATTTAACATAGATCTCAACTTGAGAAGCGTGAGATTACTAGCTGACGTTTCAAAAGAAAGGACAATGACGTACGACTCGGATTCGATAAATGGGGGATCATTGAAACCACCACGAGATGATTACGAATTGTCGAGCTTTGTGTTAAGGTTGACAAAAATTTTTAATCCCTATAAAAGCTGAATTAAAATTTAACGATTTGTTAATCTAAAATTATCTCCCACGTAATTATCTATGAGGAGCACAATTTTGTTATCCGACACAAAACAAATTTTTGTAATTTACAAAATTTAAGCTTTTAAAACCGTCCAATTTAATACAAATTGGAAAGTTTTGATTTGGGTCATAAAACGTATTCGTATAAAATTTATTTTGATACTTAATTCTAATTTCGGTTCTGGATAAAATTGTTATGTGTCAAAGGATATCCATCTAATTTAATATCCTTTTACCCTCTTTGCTGTGTCACTTTTGTTTTTTAAAAAGGGAATATATGCAGCAGGTGATGTAAATTTTCACTTTTTATTTGTCGTTTCAATTTTATTATTTTATTGTAGCGTCTTCATATCTTTTCAATTTATATTTTATATTTTCGGAAAAATTGATGTGACAGACACTTGAGAAAAGTCAGTTACAAGAGTTGAACTAAATAAGGCTTTTTTTTCTCCATTTTTCTTTAACTTAAAATTGGATAATGAACTGTCTTTGAAATGTCAGTATAATGGATTTTCTTTTCTTGCAAAATAGAACAAGCTTTGTTTTAGAAAAAAATTATAAAAAAAAATGTTTTTTTTCTCTGAAGATCAACTTTTAATAAGAAAAGCTACGCTTTTTTGCAAAAAAACAGAATATTTTGTCAATATTTTTCTGAAAGTCTGTCGTTTACTTCGTATGCGTGACTATCCTTACTTGTTTGACCTTCACTTCACTACTTCGTGCTTATTTTGTTCATTCCAGCTTCTCCTGCCTTGTATAATATGCCATCAGATCTTTGCAGCCCGCTTTGGTATAGCGGCTTTTGTATACCCCTTTAATCTGCATAAAGCGTACGATTTGCGACACTTCAAAACTATTAGAAACTTCTAAAATTACTGGAAGATCCCACTTCTATCCGAACCCTTTATTCACTAGACGACATAGAAGAGTTTTGGTTGTCAATCAAAATCTTCCATTAGTTCGAGAGATAGTGGTCACGTGTAAACTGGCATCTATCAGATAGAATGGTGCCATTTCAATTTCTCGTTTACTGAGCTACCACTGTAGTGCAATCTGCTGGAATTGCCTATATTTACAATCGAACTCATGCTCCGGGACTATAGAGATAGTTAAGCGGAAAACTCGGCACTTTCTCGCCCGATTGTTCTCACGATTTGTATGAATATCTTGCTTTATCAGGGTACTCCTTTGTCGATTTGAAGCTCTCGTAGCTCACCTAGAGACCGCCCTCTCTGAAAACGCGCGGGGCGCCGCCGACCTCCACGTTCTCCCGCTATCCCCAAATTGTTGCTAAAAATAGACACTTTTTGGAAAAATTGCAGCGCCCTCTGTATGGGAATTGTAGGAATTTACTCGTGGTGAGTTGTAGTAGAAGGTCCTAGCTAACTTTAGAGCCTGGTCCGAAAGTCTTAGGTGGAATAGGGATGGCCTTAGGCTTTTCGGCGCAAGGGCCATTTTTCATACATCTTTTCTTATGGGAGCTGTCGAGGAACTGATACCGGGACTACAATTTAGCCCCCTAGCGACACCAGATCTGGAAATAAAGATCGATCGTTCGCCACTACAAACAAAATTCCAATATTTTTACTTAGTAGGTACGACTTTTCAAAGTTGGAGGAAGATTTATCTGAATGCTTTCATGGCCGCCCGGCCAGTTTTCTCCATTTTTCAAAACTAAGGTGGGGGCGTTTATGAGAGATCGCTTAAATACCCGAATCTCGATTTTCGCGTCGACTTGGTCATTTTAATTTTTTGGCGAACCTGTAAAACTATTTCAGATGCTTTGATTGGAGGAGATAGCCGTGAGTGTGTCTTACAACTCTGTCAAATTTGGGCTGTCGCAATCTAAAGGTAGCGGAGTTGCTATTGAACAATTTTGCGAGCGATATTCCCCAACTCCCGAATAATGAGCTATTGAAGGCGCTATTGAACGCATTTTTGGCACAATTGAAACAAATACAAAACGTCTTCGTTCACCAGGTACCCCGCGACTCTGTCGCCGCATTAATAACTTCTTAAAGCGCATTGACCTTCCCTTCGTGAAGCCGTACTGCAATTTAGACAATAGAACTCTTCCAAAATGAGATTCCAGGAGGCGCTATTGAACGCATTTTTGACATAACTGAAGCGGTTACAGAACGTCCTCGTTCACCAGGTACCCCGCGACTCTGTCGCCGCATTAATAGCTTCGCAAACCACATTGATTTTTCCTTCATGAAGCTTGAAGTTTAGATAATGGAACTCCTCCGATGTTCTCCTCTAAGATTTTTTTTGAACCTCAAGATATTTGCCTCTCTCGGCTCTCTTTTCGCGTACAAGAGATTTTGTTGTCCACCTTCATCTTGTTTCTATATCAGCTCAAGGTAGATCTTTCTATCGTATAGACTAGCTACTAATTCACCGAGCGATTATTGTGGTGCAATCTGCTTCAAAGTGGCAGCGATCGTAATTCGATGATTCATGATCCAGGCCATCATTAAAAATATAGCTCGACCTCCCATCAGAAGCTATTGAACACTTTTTTTGACATTGTATAAATAAGACACAAAATCTCTGCATCAGGTAATCTGTTCTCGTATAACGACCTTGTAGATCTGGTATAGATACTGTTGGTTTTCCCTTTCTGAAGCTGATGCTCTGAGATTTAGATAATCCGTCTTCTCCGATGTCGGCCTCTTACCTTGTGTGTAGCATAGCGTCATCAAATTTTGCATGAGGTGTCGAAGAGGATGATTTTTCTTTATTAGGATAACTTCTGCGTTCTTTCAAGTGCCGGCAAGGTTCTGTTCCATTCCGTCGATTTCGTTCCCTCCAAGAGGAATTTAGGCTAGTAGACCAGGAGACGTCCGAGAAATCAAACCTCTTGGATGATTCTTCGTATTCCCAAAATGCAAAGCTATTCAACGGGTACTTAAGAGGCTCTTGATTGCTGGACTGTTGTCTGGTGCACGTTTTTTTTTCGAATTTTGAAAAACGAAGAAAATACTGAAAATTTTGTATCGATTGTATTCGAAATGACAACGTGGAGTTGTACGAGTAATTTCAAAATTAAGAAGTGCTTAACGATAAAATTGCCACATCAAAATCGACATAAAATTTTTGTAAGTTGATTGATCGAATTTTCAATTTCCATTTAGGCTCCCTCTTTAAAAATTTTTTTTAAAGTGGTTCATTTATTAAACGCAGTCAAAACTTTTAAAACGAGCGACTTTTTGAGTTTTTGGTAAATCGCGTTAGCGTTAAAGCGATTTGTCTTTTTGGTTCGTGGTAAAAGGAAAAATATTCTCCAAAACAATAATTTTTTCTCTTGATAGTTGCAAACTTAAATAACTTATTGTCGTCGTTGTAAAATTTTTATTATGAAAAAATGGTTAAATGTATAAAGGAAGGGGAAATATTTGAGGTAACACTTTTCTTTGTATTTGGTGGCAAATTGCTTTGTAAGAAAAACAAATGGCTTCCTGCACAGACTTTGTAAGCTTTTTGAAAGAGAATTTTATCTAAATTGTGAAACGCCAACGTTGCTTTGAAAAATGCCTTTTGCTTTAAAAACTAAACTTTTTTTTTAAATTTAACACGTTAGTTCAAATTTTGTAACGTGATCACGTTTTTGCGTTATATTCTTGTTACGTAATTTTTTTTATTGTTAGATTTGTAAATGTTAGCTTTATTAGGCACCTTAAAAAATTTCGTATTCTACTCCGGTGCTAATTTAAGGTGTTTATTTTGACCCTCTTATCCTAAAAAAGTTTCGCGAAAGAAACTAACGAACTCGGCTTTAACAACTTCTCGTATTAAAACAATCGGGCTAAAAAGTAAAGTAATTTTTAATTAAAATACACTTCGTACAGTTTACTTAATTTCAATATCTTTAAGGCGAGGTTGGACCAAAAAGTCTGATAGATAATTAAATTCAGCGAAAACAATCACTCATTCACATGTAGTTTCTCTTTGTTGCATAAGAAGTCAGGGTTAAATTTGGCCTCAATTGGAGTTCAAAAAATATATTGTTTTATATCGTCAGAAAGCTATTTTTACGAGCTTTCAGAATCTTGAAAAATATACAGGGTGTTCCATTTAAATTAAGAAAGTTGTTTCCATTTCCGGTTAAATCGGGAGTCAAAATATAAAGTGTTTGGTATCGTATAACAGCTAATTGTATGAGCTTTCAAGATATTGAAAAATATACAGGGTGTTCTTAAAAAAAATTGTATTTTTGTAATTTCCGGTTTAATCGGAAGCGTTTTTTAACGGCAAATAGTGTTAAATAATAGATTTTTATAGGATTAATACATTTATAAATTTTCAGGTTTTCATTTTTATTACAAAAGAAATCACAAATTTTTTAAATTTTGACATTCAAAAAATCATAACTCCGGTTCCGCTCGGTAGAAGTTAACAAAAAGTCAGAGTTCGATAGAGAATTATGTTGTCTGTAACATATCCAAAAATGAAAAAAAAATGTTCCAGGAAATTTTGAGAAAATCCGTTTCAAAATTTTGACCAGTTTTGGCCTCTTAAAGGTAGGCGATTTTGAAACAATTTTAAAAATTGGTTAGGTTAGAACGAAAGCCCTATATTTTGGCTGTACAACGCTGTTTTGAAATTTTTATAATAATAATTTTTAAATTTTTTTGGGGTTCAGATGTACCACTACTATCTTATAGACAAGTAAAAATTTTTATTTCAATCCATTACTTACTATAATTTTTTAGTCAGCGCCAGCGGTAGGGATATGTTCGCGCAGATTTGGCCACGCCCCTTTAACAATTTAAATACGTTTACTACTGCGTTGGTGGGGATAAATACCAATTTAGGTAGGTATCTACGCTTTCCCACCGCTCGCCAACATAAATCTGTCTTGCACTACGTGTTTTACCGAAAAACTTTAAAAGTAAATTGAAAAATCCCGTGATGATACATCATCCTTTTTTTTCTTGTAAATAATCACCTCGCTCTTAAGATTTTTTTCCCTTATGTATTAAATTAAATGAAAAATATATTTTTCCATCACGATTTTTACAAATCCATTAAAAGCTTTTCCGAAACTTTTTCTTTTTAATTCTTTTAAGATCATCGATTGCGTGGGTGGAGGACCTTTTTCGTTATATGTAGTGTAATCAAAGTGAAAAAAAATTAGTGCGATACTAATTGGATTTTTTTTAACTTTGAGGTACAAATTAATAATTAAAATTATTATAGGCGCTTTGATGTCATCAAAAAGTTCGACTCGTAAAATTTTATTGGCGTACCACACGTTTTTATAATCGTCACAGGAGAGGAATGGGTTACTTTTAAACGTTATATTATTGAAGCACCCAAATCCGTATGGTGAAATGTTGAATTTTAATTAATTTTCGATGAGATTACCGAAATCGATTCTGTTTGTTTTTGTTTAATCTTTAAAATTGTCTACTAACCAAAGTGTCATGTCTTTTTTCTCTGTTTTTTTCCCGAAGGGTCGTTATTAAAAAATATTATTTTTTTTTCAATAGTTACCCTTTAGATTTGTCATGTAAAAATTATATTTTATGAGTGGTGGTTATTGAAAATCAATATTGTTTATACGTTTGGGGAAACTTGATGGAGAGCAAAAGTCGAAGCAATTTCCCATAAGCCTTGAGTTACTAAAGCTTTATAACTCTCCCGATGTTTCAGATAACTTTTATTTATAAAGCGATTATTTATCGTGATTGTTATAGATATATATTTTTCTTGTTGTTTTATAGGTATATTATATTATTATTTTTTGTTGAAGTTGAAGAATAACACTCTCTTATTACAAAAATGAAAATTTCTTTTATTGAGATATCTGCTACTTGAGCTGCTTAGAAAAAGTTTCATTTGTATTCTATGGAAGAAGAGGGAAAATTTTTATTCTGAAAACTTTTTCACAATTGTTACTTTAATTATCTATGAAAGATTGGGAAGTTTTAAAAATCAATACTTTGGTTGAAGTAATTTCTCTGAGCATTGCAAGTAAACATACAGGAACATATTCGGGTGCATTTCTTTTCTACGTAACAGCACTCCCTTAGAATATAATGATCCGGAAGGAAGGTTAGCAACCGTTGCCTATAAACGAAAATACGACGAAAACGACATTTTGGAGAGCTATGGATGACTCATACATTTCGTCGAGTTTACATTATCATTGGCTGTGATTATATTTCCTTGTAAGTGGGAGTATAGGCCACCATTTCTATTGGAGAAATTGACCTGAAATTATATATTGAAAAATTATTGCGATCCATATTATTAGCTAAATGGCTCTTTCCTGGTAGAGTAGCCGGGGTTATTTATTCAATGCACCATTCCCCTTTCATAATTCGTACCTAACTACCTACCCGATTTTAGCAATCTACATGGTACCCGGTTTAGCCGCCCTTGCGCAACAGTTAACAAAATGGCTCAAAATTTACGTACTATGCAAAATTAACGAAAATATTATGTTAAACCAAGGCCACACTACTACACTTTTGATAAAGGTAATTAACGTCTAAATAAAGTCACTATCAGCAACGTAATTGTCACACTAAATAGTAACATTCGTCAATGACTAATGATAAAGAATCGAAAAACGCGGTAAAACTGATGCGAAATGCACCTTTATTACCAACAATTATCTATAATGAGGCACGACTACAGTAGCGTTAAAATCTGTTAGATAATATCACCCCCTAAGATATAATGAGTAGTACCCGGTTTTGTCGAACTCTCCCCTACCTATTCTAGCCGTCATTTTGAATGCATCATAAATCCCAGATAATGCCAAAGATTTAAAAAAATATTTGTGAATCGCAAATTTAAACCCTTGTTTGACCACAGTATGACTTTCAAATTAAATGTGTTATTGCAGATATGTCTACTAAGGCTTTTGCATTTTCGCTATTTTCATATGAGCAATAAAACTGTTCTTATAACCAAAAATATAGCGAACGGTACCAAGTCTTTTTAAAAGGATGGTGGCTGTATCTGAGTTTTAAATTTCTTATTTTTTATACCAAATTCGTGATTAGTTATCTCGAAAACACTTAAAATACCAAGTGTCATGTAAATCCCAAGAAAATTAGTACATGCTAGCAGCCATTTTAGATCCACCATTTTGAATATCCTATTTTTTATGCAAATTTTTTGATCGGTTACTTCGAAAACACTTAAATACCAAGTGTCATGCATATCTCATGAAAATTAGTATATTATAGCCACCATTTTGTATCCACCATTTTGAATTTCTTAGTTTTTATACCAAATTCTTAATCAGTTACCTCGAAAACACTTAAGTATCAAGTGTCATGCAAATCCCATGAAAATTAGTATATTCTAGCCGCCATTTTGGATCCACCATTTTGAATTTCTTATTTTTATACACAATACGTGATCATCAGAGACCCCAAAAATGCTTCTTTTGCATGAATTCGACTGAGATTGTGCACTTGTGTGCTAGACGAAGGTGCTTCAATGCCAGTCTGATGTAAAACAATGCTTTATTTACTTTTTCCGTTCGGTGCTAGGGGCAGTGCGAAGTGCGGTGCGTCGACGTGACTACGCACTTGTACCTAAACTCAGAAAGTCTTCGCAACATTAAAATTGTTTTTATTTTTCATAAAGTTTGACCTGTACCTAAGTGTTGGACACGTGCATTCATCAATTTCTCCCAATATCTGTTGGGTATGTCCAGTGTTAGGCATGGCATTCATTTCCGTCCAATTTTCTCTTAATTTTTCGGCAACTGGTCGATTAAGTTAATTTTAAGCCGTTTTAAGCGTTTTATACATATTTTTAAATTTTCCTCTCCTTTGATACGAAAAACTTTGAAAAAAAAACACGAATATTTTGTTGATTTAAAAATATATTTTACTCAATTTCATTTTTTATCTTTGTGAAAAACATGAAAAGTTGAAAATATATGGTTAAAAAAGTTTTAAAAGTCTCAAAGCAAACACGTGAAAAATTGTAACTATATTTCAGTACTACAACAGACGTAACTTGGTGATCTTTCAACTTTTATTTATTTTTCTTTGTTGATTTTTAAAAATTGAAGTGATCTTCTAATGTATAGGAATCGCAGTTCTAGATTAAATTTTTTATTTCACGTTTGTTCGATACTCTCTTGTTTTTCTTAACTTAATTAAGATTGTAATCTTATTCGAAGAGCGTCCTCTTTAGTAACGATAAATAAATTAATGTAATTAAGATGTCATTTTTATGTAAAAAGTTTCATTAATTGATAACCAGCGATAGAAATTTTTAACAACCTTAAGGTATTCTTGTGGAGCCTTTTAGGCTCTTTTTTATTGCGATGCTTTGTAGCCTTCTTTTTTCTTGCTCTGCCATAATTTTGAAGTAGTCCCATGTGGTTAGCTTTCAGAATTTAGCTCTCGAAGAGAGCTGTGAGTAGTAATACTATGGGGGTTCTTGACTAGATGTGACGTCACAGCAGCAAAAAATGGCGCGAAGTTCAAAATTGGCGGTAAGGGGGCGTCACATTCTCATAGTATTATTGCTGCTGTGTATGTCTTTACAGTCTTAATTCAAGGACATAGGTCTTCATCTTAGCACTTGGACGAGTAATTATCTAAATAACGTACATGGGCTTTACTGATTGGGCTTCGGATGGCACGTTAAGCCGACCTTGCTTCGGATGGCTCGTAAAGTCATCGGTCCCAGTTCGTAATAAAAGTCTGGTGGTGTTAAGTTAGACTAGTCCCCTGCTCAACTAATACATCGTAGACACAATGGGTATGACCCATTATGGGTAAAAACAAGCCCTATAGTCCTGCCCTGGCCTGCCCATCTTACGAAGAAGAAGCCTTCACCCAAACTCACATATTTGGGTGTATAAGTACAGATTATTATTGGTATTGATTATTATTACGTCTAACATCTCTTTTGCCTTTTTGAAACAAAAGTTTTAAAATTTATAGTAGTTTCCTTCATAAATTTTCTTTCGTTTTTAAAAAGTCACTATTTGTTATTTTTGCCATCGTAAGCTGTTCGATTTAAATTTTTCACAATATTTCTTGATGGAAAATTTATTGTACTTCGACGTTTTCAAAAGCATTAAATTACTATAAACGAGAAACTCTGACGTGGCCAATAACAGGACTTTCCCGTTGATTATTAAAAATTATATAGGATGTCACTTATAGACATTTTCTAAAGTTGTTTTTTCATTTTTGGTCTAAAGGGGAGACTTAAAACGTGGAGCTATTTAATAAAAAAATTTTTTATCGTTTGAACATCCAAAATGTTGCAATAACGTATTTAATTCTCTATTTTTTTGAATATTAAAATTACTGATTTACAATTACATTTTGAGCTACAGTTGTGATCGTAGAGAATACGTTGTATAGAAACTTAACAATTGGCAATTTACAGTACATTTAACAGCAATTACGAGTGCATAACGCTTCAGATAAGCGTTCTCAATGTTATAAATGTAATTAGTTATTCTATTGAAAAATAATTAGTGCAAAATGACTTTTGGTATTGATATTTAGATTTAAGCTGTACACTGACTTGTTTATTGTTACAATTAAATTAACTCGACATTACCTGCACTTAAATGCTTTCAATTAATATTTTATTAACTTAAAAGCTTAGAGAGAATTCATCAAGTCTGTTTGTTATTTATTGTTTGAATACCACAACCTACTTTAATGGAAAGAGAGAATTTCCTATAGTAACATTGTTTGATAAATAATAAATAAAGGCTGTTTGACACGAGGTAAGAAGCTACCTTATTGACTACCATTACTAAGATGCATGGGCAATCCCGTGATCAACGTGGTAGGGCACGTTAACCGTAAATCCTGGTTGCTAAAGACCATCTTCCAATTGTAAAACTTTATTTGGCGCAAGTCCTTTAGAAGTTGAAGGAGAGGGGAACACAACTAACCTAGTACTCAATAGCAATTATTTTTAACTGCCCATGATTCGTGGATCTCTTCCAAGGTTAAAGAATGGTTAAAGGACAGACAGCTTTGAAGGAAGTTTCGATAATACTAGGAAGAGAGAGAGGCCAATGACATTAGAGCAGAGAACAGAGAAATTCGGCTTTCCTACCCTTCAATATGGAGTAGGGTAATTAGGTGGGATTCCACTACGGCACATGGGTGACATCCACAAGGCCTCTTTAGAAGGGAAACTTCGGATTGTTGTTTACAGCAACCCTCGACTGCATTGGACTGGATTGAACATATCGTCGTTTGAGTGCAATTCTGCGGCTCATATCATCTGGTCCCGTCTTACACAACGAGAATTGATATCAGAATTGATAATTTTTTTTCTTTTCTGATACCCCTTCTAGGAAGGCAAGGAGAATTAGGTGAGATTCCACTGCGAATCAAAAGTGACATCCATAAGGCCTCGTTAGGAGGGAAACCCTTGACCGTTGTTTGCAGCAAGCCTCTATTGCTGTCCTCTGGACTGGATTGTGTTCAATTCGGTGGTTCATGTTATCTGGCCACGTGTTGCACAACCGAAATTCATAATTTTTTTTCTTTTCTGATAACCCTTCTGTGAAGGAAAGGGAAGGGAAATTAGGTGTGATTCCACTGCTACACATGGGTGACATCCATACGGCTTCGTCAGAAGGGAAACCCCGGACCGTTGTTTACAGCAATTCTGTATACAATACAGCAAATTGAAGTCCTCTAGACTGGATTGAACATATCGTCATTTGTGTGCAATTTTGCGGTTCATATCATCTGGCTGCGTGTTCCACAACGAAGTGTCTCGCAATCGGAATCGATAAATTATTTTCTTCTTGATACCTCTTCTATGAAGGGAAGGGGAATTAGGTGAGATTTCACTGCCATAACACGGGTGACATCCATAAGGCCTCGTCAGAAGGGAAACACCGTACCGTTGTTTACTGCAACCTTCTACTGCAGTTCTCTGGACTGGATTGGACTGGACTGTCTATTTTATTGTAGACATGCTGACAGTGTACAAATTTATGTTAATTTAGGCTGACAGACAGTCGTACACGAGGTGTATGGGAACCAGGGTGTGGAAATTCAATTTTGTCCACTTCAGAGTCGTGAAATAGAGCTATCCACTTAATTTATTTTACACAGACTGACAGTGCAACTTTGTGTTACGTTAGCACCCCGATATGTGCTCACCGCAGGCGGTCGTTTTTTATAAAAGCAGAATCTTGATCAGCGCCCAATTCCTGCAGTGTCTAGTCTAGCTTGTCGAAGATTAATTAAACGCATTACCCTCAGATCTCTGCTTAAAGCTCAGTTAACAATTCTTGTTTGAAATCGCAATTCCGAAGATTGCAAATGTGGAACGTCGTGGTCTACAAGAGCCCCATCGTAGACGAGCACCCTAAAAGGACATTTACTAAATCTTCCAATCCAACAACGTCGAGAATAATATTTTAACATCCTCAACTTTTTACTTCTGTTAAAGAGCGCTAGTTTTTGTTTTCAAAAAGTTGTCGATATGACGAAAGTTAAGGCATTGTTTGTATTCCATTCGTAAATTAAAAAAAGAAAAACGTTCGTTCAACTTTTATTCTTGAGACTCGATTGTAAACTCGAAGGGTTGAAAGATATACTCGTTATTGATTAGGCTACGACTCTGTGCTGGAACTTAAATCCATTTGAAACGATAAGCTAAACGTTCGTCAACCTCAATTTAAATATAGTGCAATCGGTCTTCTAACGACTCTTGGACCACAACCAAACTGAGAGAGAAATCCTATTATTAGCAAACCAAATAGGTTTGTTTTGAGTATGGTGAAATGTATAATTGTTCTCTTTGTGACTGTACTTATAGCGCTTAAAAGGGCATAATGTACGAAACACAATAGCTACACATTTTTTTTTGTAAAGTGCTCAACACTCGACGAGCTTTTTTAACTACAATTTAACATTTTAACCCGCACGCGTGTGTGAGAGGGTGTAATTTTACTTTTAAAACTTTTGTGCTTTATCTGAAACATTTTTACGCATTTTTTTTATTATATTTATGTAATTATGGGTCGTGTCAAAACGAACAAAGTGGGGAAGCGAAATGTCTAACATTATAAAAGTACATCAATACGTGTATATAGGAGTCGCTTTCGAAGTAGTAATCGAATATCCTATCGGATATTGTTGACGAGAAAATTTATATTCTTGTTTAAAGAAGAATTTTTTCCTTGATATTAATATCAAGGGCGGTGGCGGGAGTTTTCAGGAGACGTTTTGATGGGCACTTGTATCTAACATATCTGAAAAGTTTTTATTAGCAGATTCGCTCTCTGCATAAGTTGATGTTTGAGATGTTTTATTCTAGAAGTCTTATATCTGTCTTATCCTCTTCCGTGGCAGACACGAGTGATTATACAGTCTGTGTAGGTTCCGGACTCGCTAATGCGCATCCGTCAAACAGCAGCCCCCCAAACAAACTTAGATCATGGGATTCGATTCTATGAGAAATCGGTGCTTTAGCTTCTGTACTACGATCCTTGATGAGAAGGCTTGCGTACATTTTCAAGGCTTTTTTCTGCAATAGTTACAGCGGTTAGCAACTGCCTGTTCCAATTGACGATTAATCACAGATCCGACAGATCTAATCTCTATGTTGCACTTTAAAAAACTCACATTTTTCTTGGAACTGACCGGTCAGCATTGCCGATTCTTCTTCCTTCACATGGCACCGGAGTTTTCTTTCTCGATACTGTAGCCAGGGAAGCGTTGGGTCTCGACAATTTGCCATGCATCTACAAGCCGGTTGCGAAAGTACGACGTATTTTTTATATACCTCCACCGATTTCCGGCGACGACCCCGCAGAGAGGTCCGGTCTGCGCAACACATCCCCTGCTGGTGCAGATAAATTATTGCAGATCTACTCCGCTTCGCTTCGTTATAGACCGCCCGTGGGTGGATCTTTGACTGCCTCCCTTATTAGAGAAACGGCCGATAAGCGAGTTACAGATTCTGCACGTGCTTGGTAATCTTGCCATTCGGGACACCCCCAGTGGTGACACGAGCACTGCTAGTCTTGGGTATTATCATCTTTTACTCAATCATACCTCATTAACTGTGAATTGCTATCAGGAGCTACTGATGGTGACATAAAATTTGAATTGTGAATTACTACGAATGATATATTTGCGATCTGATCAAGATACCTAAGCTTGTAAGTTTAGAAGAATTATCTTCGGGTCGACGCAAAGATCAAAAAGTGTTTGTTAAATTGTCGAAAAGATCAAAAGCATGTCCCATAAACTCACGATCATTGAACCAAAGCCTAAGCTAAGCTCCTAAGAGCCTCTTCGCACTTGTTGAGCCATCTTTTTCTAGACCTTCCATATCTTCTTCTTCCTTCGGAGTTTCGATCGTTCGATATTCTATGACTCTATTGTTTCTGATTTTCATACAGATCTATTTCCACTCTATTGTTCATACTGAGGTCTCCCGAGGAGGAATAGTCAGTTAGCCCCCTGAATGTCTCATCCTGTGGGCTACTCAACGAGGACGACAGTCCGCTCTGGCTTCCGCTTAAGCCCACCGCTCTTCGGAGTTTCACCAGTACTTTTCTTGGAAACCCCTGGCACATGAACACCACTAACCTCTACACTCCAAAAATTAGCGGAGAAGTGTTAATCGTCTGACGAAACGCAAATATTTCGGCTAAACCGGAATAGTCCTGAGTCCGTTACATAGCCAGCCTACTTGCCCCCAGAACTCCAGCTACTCGGGCGTTTCCTGACTGTGCTGGGGCTACTACCTAATGCAGGTCAGCTTCCGTTGGGTCCACATCTCTACCTACACGAGGATAGCTTCTGTTCGTGGGTGCTTACTGATTGTTCTGGGGCTACTACCCAGTGCGTGTCAGTTTATTAGCCTCCCTTGGGTTCAGTACTCCACCTACACGAGGGAGGATAGCTCCTATTCGTGGTTGTTTACTAATGGCGTATTCAATTGGTTGCACCAGCTCGGTGCCAGTGCAGTTTTATTTGCATTATCCCAGTTTTACGTGTTTTATTGGTGTTGCACGGCAACAGTGCATCCACCTATACCTATGTAAATCAATCACGTGATTGCACTCTACCAGTGGAGAACCGCACTCACTCCGTGTCTTTGCCGTCCCAATCGAATACGCTATGAATGTGCTGGGGAGTGACCTAGTGCATGTCAGCTTATCAGTCACACTTGGGTCCAGATCTCCACTATGCGAGGATAGCTTCTGTTCTTGGAAGTTTGCCCAATTAGAGAGCGGCTCGACTCCAGATCAAGACCAAACCTTTAAAACTTCCTCAGTAATAACCCAGTCGCTTTATCAAGAAGCTAGGGAAGGTGGTTCCAGGAGTATAATTCATACAGACGACCTAAGTTAATATCCGATGTTGTCAGGGTTAATTAGTAGTCCTACTGACGATCTGGTCTCCCGACCAGATCTAATGACCTGGCAAGCACCCAACAAAGGAACGATACACGAGACAACTGTACATACGTCCTCAAATTCCGCCTGATTTAATCAAATCGACCTGATCCGCCTGACCAAAGCAGATCGTCTGCAGGGTCCTTTAACCCTAGACTTTCCACCGCCCCGAGCACTAACAAATCTAAATCATCATTATTGTTATTACCCGGCACATTTACCATAAAAACAAAGTTAATTTCCATAAATTTACAAAATTTTAAAAAGCTTTTCATGTTTTTACTAAATGAATTTTTGGTAAATTAAACTGACAATGTGCTTTTCTATGTTGCGCTAATTTGTTGATTAATTTTTCTTTTAAAGCGACCACTAATTTGTTTTACGAATTGACCTATTTAATGTATCATTTTTCTTTTTCAAAAAATAAATTATTTAAAACATGCTATTTTCCGAATAAATTTATTATGTAAAATTATTTCAAGCTATTACCTCGTATTTACCTAAAGCTAATTTTCGAGTAGAGCTTAAAAGAGATTGTAAACAACGTCTTGAAGGTTCATTATGTTTAGCCACAGCAGCTGACCTTAATACCTAATGTCATCTTTAATTAATGTCTTAAACAAATAATCAGGAGTTTATGGGGTGCATATTTTTAATGCGCGACTCATTATTATTATTTTTAATTCGCTGCAGTAGCGTTTTCTCTCGACTAATGCCCCAAAATGTGCTAGGAGCAACATAAAAGTAAGTTTTTTAAAATAGTGAGGGTTTCGAGGACTCGATGTTAATTCTACCAGGGTTATTTAGTAAAGAGACGGATAAGTGTCGGTTAACTCAGCAGAAAAATTTCAGGTGGATATCTTCTACACCGGATAGCACGTCATCATTCCATAGGCTTGAGAATCTCTGATGCTTCGGAAAATTTCATTGCTGAGCAAGAGACTTCTTTCTCCTCGATACGCCTTTCTCAAAAAGAATTTCTGTTAGAAAGAAGGCTCTCGAGCACTAAACCAAATAAATGAACTCGGTGTTACTTTCAATGAATGTTAGATCTGTCCCTGTCTTCAAAAGTTCGCAAATTTGAGTTCGAAGGCCAAAAACCTTTGTATTTTGTTTGCTATAATTTAATTAATGCGGCGTTTACATTTATCAAGTTACTTGAAGCAAGTCGACTTGAAGCCAGCGACTTGAAAGTGGTTGACAAATGTAAGCAGTGTTTCAAGTAGTATCAAGTGAAGCTTGAATTCTAGTTTTCACTTGAATTCAATAGTCAAGTCAAGTAGACGACCGGTCTACTTTTCTTGAAACTTGAAATCATTTGCATTGTCATGCGTACAAATATGCGGCGTTTTATTTTGTTTACCGGATTGTAGTAAATAATAAAATGGCGCCAACTGAGGTAACACAGAAAGCAGTCAGTCAGTGCAGTTATACCTTTTTTATGCAATATTTTGATAGAAAAATTATTTACGCCACTGCGTTTTCCTATTTTAATTTATTCCTAATATTAAAGATTTAATAATTATATTTGGAGAATATTTACAAGTTTTTTTTTTCCAATTATTTATTTATTTAATAATTTATTTATATAATTAAAAATAGAATAACAAGCTAATAATTAATAAATATTAAAGATTTAATGTTTTGGCCCTTTTTTTAAATTCTCACATGTGGTCTGTCGGCACTTCTCACTTCAGAAGCATTGTTAGTATTTTGCTTGCACATGGTCAATTAGTTTTTATTACACCTTTTACCATTGACCAACAAAAAGCTTATCTTTATTGTAAGATTTTGTTACTGAATTTGACCCTTTTTAATCCTTTCAAATGTACCTTTTCTACCTGTATTATTTCTAGCATGCCTTTTATGTAAATTCTGTCTGTTCAGGTACTTTTTGTATGTGAATTGTTTGTGAATTTTTTTTTATTCTCCAACTTTATAACTATGCCAATTTAGAAATATGTTCATACTAACTTTAATTATGTAGCCAAAGAATCCAGCTCCCGATTATTTGGATTTCGCGATTTTTCTTAACTCCTGGCTGATCATTATTTTTATCCATTTATTCGTTTTAATTAACAATCAATAACAATTATAAAAAATAAAAAGTAAACTTGACGTCACTGCACTTGAGTCCACTAAACTTGACTGAACTGTGGCCGTTGCCACTACTCAATTTGTACTCAAGTGGATACAAATGATTTCAAGTTTCAAGAAAAGTAGACGACCCGTCTACTTCACTTGACTATTGAATTCAAGTTAAAACTAGAATTCAAGCTTCACTTGATACTACTTGAAACACTGTTTACATTTGTCAACAACTTTCAAGTCGCTGGTTTCAAGTCAATTTGCTTCAAATAACTTGATAAATGTAAACGCCGCAAAAAAACGTGAGTAGTGCCAACGAGTCAAGTGCAGTTGAATCAAGATTACTTTTGATTGGAGAGTTGTTAATTACAATTAATGAATTTTAAAATTTAAATTTAATAAAAATAAATAAATAAAAAAAAAATTAAGTTAAAAATAATGATGACATTATTAATTTTTTGAAAATTACCAGCATTTTGATATCCTGTGGGATACGTGATAAAAAACACATAGAGATAAAAACATCAGGGATTCCGCATTTAAAAAATTATTACTTAAATTAAATGAAGAGAATTTTAATGTCATAAATATAGACAATAATTTTTTAATTAATAAATTAATAATAATAATTAAAATAATTAATTATTTAATCATGTAACACCATAGGATTAGCGAGGAATCAATTCAAATTAAACTCTTTTTGTTATCTTCATTCTTTTCTCTAATTTATCTATCAATATATTGCATAAAATAAGTAACTGCACTGACTGGTTTCTGTGTTACCTCAGTTGGCGCCATTTTATTATTTACTAGAATCCAGTAAACAAAATAATTTCTTGAAAATGTGTCAACTCAAAATTCGCTTCAAGTAGCTGGCTTCAAATCGACTTGCTTCAAGTAACTTGATAAATGTAAACGCCGCATAAGCAACATTGACGCAGCTTCTGCTCTTAGGACGACATTAGATAATTAACCAATTAAATTGTGTCTAATTAAGTCTCAGTCTAGGATTGCGATAGTAATTAACGCTGCGTATAATCTTTCGAAGCTCCACTATTTAATTATTGGAGCCAAATTGACGAATTTGTCGCCACAGTTTTTTCTTTTCATTTTCTGTAAATTCCATTAAGCTCTGGCTGTATAGTAGCTTCAAGAATCTCGAGAACGTCTCTCAATTTTTTTACTAATCTTTTAAGGGTTTTAGTTTGATTTTGTCTTCCGCACATAGTATAAAACAAAAGCTTAAGTTGAGAAAATTTAAAATTTATGGGCTCGCCGTAAAATTTAATTAAAAATTTAAAAGAAGAAAATTATAAAAGCAATTTGAAACTACGATTTATTTTAATAATAACTTTAATAATTTTTCATTTATTAAAATGTAATTTTCTTTTGTTTCAGGTAAGTTCGCTTTCGCATTATAATAGCGACGTAAGAGGCGTATCAATAATGAAATGCAATACGTAAGTGAAAATTTATAATTAAATTTATAATACAAAAGATATCAATTTCTATTATAGTAGAAACTTTCAAAATAATTTCACCTCCAAAACTCTCCTGTAACAATTTCAAAATTTAATTAATTTTGATTTATTGCTAGTTTATTGTGTTATTTTGGGGGTAAGTTTGGTTTTAACCCTCAATTAGTAGATATTGGCAAGTTTTAATTATTATTGCCAACGACAAACCAATTTTCAAGAACTACACCCATTAATTTGACCGAAAGTGATTTCGCTTTATTAATTCAATTATTTCTTTCTCTATAAACAATAAATTTTATTTTCATTAATTTACTCATTATCTTCTAAATCATTCTAGGCAGGTGATTTAAACGAATTTAATTTAACGAGTTAATTAAATCTCGTTGGTTGCTTAAAATTTTTTGTGCGTTGTTAAATTATTTACTTAAAAATTATTACCTATACTTTAACAGATTTTATTAACTTTTTATGCTTTTTATTACTAATTACCTACAAATTACAGTAGGACTTCGATAGTCCGGACTAATTAGAACCGAGGCAATCCAGTTTTTTGAAACACCAGGATTACTAATGAGTGATAATATATTCCGATTTATCATAAAAGCCTTTATATTTCAATTTAAAAAACTTCATACATAAGCGGACAGTAATATGAAATGAACACACATACGTTTCTACTGAACTGAGGTCGTTTGTACAGCTTACCCTTAAATTTAACTTACCTACAGTTAAGATTGTTGCTGCTTAGGATACGCCCGTTAACAAGTCTACTGGATTTTCGTTAGGTTGTAGTTAGTGGGAAAGCGGTGTAAACGGACCTTAATCAGCTAAGTTCTGCTGTGACTGTAGATTTATTTGTAAACAAGACACGGACAGGGCTGGACTGGGAAAATAATTAGTACCGGGAAATCTGATAGTCCAGCTTTATATTTTTGATTATTTCAATTTACCCGAATTTTTGCAATATAGTTTTTTCATTGTCACATCACTGGCCAACGGTAAATTCCCAGTAGCCTGCCGGGCCAGTCCAGCCCTGAACAGGGACAACATAGACATGTTGATTCGGTTTATCAAAGCATGCAAAAACTCGGAGTGTAACATATATAATGAAAGAAATTGTTCGATCCGGCTTAGGAAAAAATTCGGATCATCAAACACTCGGATTATCGAGTTTCTACTGTAATAGTCGATGTCAATATAGTTAATTATCATTTACTCGATAAAACGCTGATTCTATTGCTAGATTTGCGATGGTAGATGTAAATAATTATTTGAAAATTCCTAGAGTGGATTGATCTTACAATATCTTCGTCGAATCATTTATGTGATTATTCAAAAAACCACTGTTAAATTACCTGCAAATTTTAATAATCAATTATTGCATAGAACGCTGATTCTGTTGCTCGATAAACGATTGTAGATGTAAATAATTATTTGAAAATTCCTAGAGTGGATTGATCTTACAATATCTTCGTCGAATCATTTATGTGATTATTCGAAAACCCACTGTTAAATTACCTGCAAATTTTAATAATCAATTATTGCATAGAACGCTGATTCTGTTGCTCGATAAACGATTGTAGATGTAAATAATTTTTTGAAAATTCCTAGAGTGGATTGATCTTACAATATCTTCGTCGAATCATTTATGTGATTATTCGAAAACCCACTGTTAAATTACCTGCAAATTTTAATAATCAATTATTGCATAGAACGCTGATTCTGTTGCTCGATAAACGATTGTAGATGTAAATAATTATTTGAAAATTCCTAGAGTGGATTGATCTTACAATATCTTCGTCGAATCATTTATGTGATTATTCGAAAACCCACTGTTAAATTACCTGCAAATTTTAATAATCAATTATTGCATAGAACGCTGATTCTGTTGCTCGATAAACGATTGTAGATGTAAATAATTATTTGAAAATTCCTAGAGTGGATTGATCTTACAATATCTTCGTCGAATCATTTATGTGATTATTCGAAAAACCACTGTTAAATTACCTGCAAATTTTAATAATCAATTATTGCATAGAACGCTGATTCTGTTGCTCGATAAACGATTGTAGATGTAAATAATTATTTGAAAATTCCTAGAGTGGATTAATATTACAATATCTTCGTCGAATCATTTATGTGATTATTCGAAAACCCACTGTTAAATTACCTGCAAATTTTAATAATCAATTATTGTATAGAACGCTGATTCTGTTGCTCGATAAACGATTGTAGATGTAAATAATTATTTGAAAATTCCTAGAGTGGATTGATCTTACAATATCTTCGTCGAATCATTTATGTGATTATTCGAAAACCCGCTGTTAAATTATCAGCTATTTTAATCATCAATTATTCGATAGAACGCTGATTCTATTGCTCGATAAACGATTGTAGATGTAAATAATTATTTGAAAATTCCTAGAGTGGATTGAACTTACAATATCTTCGTCGAATTATTTATGTGCTTATTCGAAAACCCACTGTTAAATTACCTGCAAATTTTAATAATCAATTATTGCATAGAACGCTGATTCTGTTGCTCGATAAACGATTGTAGATGTAAATAATTATTTGAAAATTCCTAGAGTGGATTGATCTTACAATATCTTCGTCGAATCATTTATGTGATTATTCGAAAAACCACTGTTAAATTACCTGCAAATTTTAATAATCAATTATTGCATAGAACGCTGATTCTGTTGCTCGATAAACGATTGTAGATGTAAATAATTATTTGAAAATTCCTAGAGTGGATTGATCTTACAATATCTTCGTCGAATCATTTATGTGATTATTCAAAAACCCACTGTTAAATTACCTGCAAATTTTAATAATCAATTATTGCATAGAACGCTGATTCTGTTGCTCGATAAACGATTGTAGATGTAAATAATTATTTGAAAATTCCTAGAGTGGATTGATCTTACAATATCTTCGTCGAATCATTTATGTGATTATTCAAAAAACCACTGTTAAATTACCTGCAAATTTTAATAATCAATTATTGCATAGAACGCTGATTCTGTTGCTCGATAAACGATTGTAGATGTAAATAATTATTTGAAAATTCCTAGAGTGGATTGATCTTACAATATCTTCGTCGAATCATTTATGTGATTATTCGAAAACCCACTGTTAAATTACCTGCAAATTTTAATAATCAATTATTGCATAGAACGCTGATTCTGTTGCTCGATAAACGATTGTAGATGTAAATAATTATTTGAAAATTCCTAGAGTGGATTGATCTTACAATATCTTCGTCGAATCATTTATGTGATTATTCGAAAACCCACTGTTAAATTACCTGAAAATTTTAATAATCAATTATTGCATAGAACGCTGATTCTGTTGCTCGATAAACGATTGTAGATGTAAATAATTATTTGAAAATTCCTAGAGTGGATTGATCTTACAATATCTTCGTCGAATCATTTATGTGATTATTCGAAAACCCGCTGTTAAATTATCAGCTATTTTAATCATCAATTATTCGATAGAACGCTGATTCTATTGCTCGATAAACGATTGTAGATGTAAATAATATTTGAAAATTCCCATATTCGATTGATTTTACAATTCCTCGTCTAATTATTTATGTGATTATTAGAAAACCCACTGTTAAATTACCTGCAAATTTTAATCATCAATTATTGCATAGAACGCTGATTCTATTGCTCGATAAACGATTGTAGATATAAATAATTATTTGATAATTCCCATATTCGATTGATCTTACAATTCCTCGTCTAATCATTTATGTGATTATTCGAAAACCCACTGTTAAATTACCTGCAAATTTTAATAATCAATTATGGCATAGAACGCTGATTCTGTTGCTCGATAAACAATTGTAGATATAAATAATTATTTGAAAATTCCTAGAGTTGATTGATCGTACAATATCTTCGTCGAATCATTTATGTGATTATTAGAAAACCCGCTGTTAAATTATGAGCTATTTTAATCATCAATTATTCGATAGAACGCTGATTCTATTGCTCGATAAACGATTTTAGATGTAAATAATTATTCGAAAACTCCCTGATTCGATTGATCTTACAATATATCTTCGTCGAATCATTTATGTGATTATTCGAAAACCCACTGTTAAATTACCTGCAAATTTTAATCATGAATTGCACAGAACGCTGATTCTATTGCTTGATAAACGATTGAAGATATAAATAATTATTTGAAAATTCCTATAGTTGATTGATCTTACAATATCTTCGTCGACTCATTTATATGATTTTTCGAAAACCAGCTGTTAAATTATCAGCGATTTTAATCATCAATTATTCGATAGAACGCTGATTCTATTTCTCGATAAACGATTGTAGATATAAATAATTATTTGTAAATTCCCAGATTCGATTGGTCTTACAATTCCTCGTATACTCATTTATGTGCTTATTCGAAAACCTACTGTTAAATTATCAGCGATTTTAATTATCAATTATTCGATAGAACGCTGATTCTATTGCTCGATAAGTTCCCAAATTCTATCGATTCTACGATTCTTCGTCTAATCATTCATGAAATTATTCGAAAACGCACTGTTAAAAATTATCTGCATATTTTAATCATCATATTCGAAAGAACGCTGATTCGATTGCGCGATTAACGATAGTAAGTGTAAATAATTATTCGTAAGTTCCCAAATTCTATCGATTCTTCGTCTAATCATTTATGCGATTTTTCCGGATTTTTCGAAGAAAACGCTGTTAAATTATTCGCGTATTTAATCGTTCATCATGCGATATAACGGCGATTCTGTTGATCGATAAACGATTGCACATGTAAATAATTATTTTATAGGTTAGAACACTGATTGTATTGCTTAATAAACAATTTTTCAACTAATCAATTTTTCGATAAATATATGACAGTTCAGTTATCTGATTAAAGTCTTTTAGTATTTGAGTTTTCTTCAGAAACTTACTTCTTTCGACCATATAGTGCATGTACAAGATCTCTTCACGCCGTTCTTATCCACCGTCTGTAGAGGTGTAAAGAGCAGTATGGTATACGTGTAGACGACTACTTGATTATTCTACTTTGTTGATCAACGGAGTAGCATAATCCATAGTTTTTAATTCTGTCTTTTTTTTTGATTTTTCAGAACTTAACTTTTTCTCTTTGGAAATTCTGTTAATATTTAGAACGTAAATTTTGTAATAAAAGTAAAAATTTATGTCTCAATTTAATGTAAATATAAACGTTTATTGTCCATTTAATTAGAAGTTTGAGAAGACAGTTTTGAATAACAATGCCTTACCGTCTTTTCGAAATAAATTTAAAAAAGCTCATCCGACTTTCCTAACGCGCCAACATTAATTTAAAATGGAAATTCGTGCCATTTAATTTTAAAGAGTGTTAACTGTGTGTTTGAAAAAAAAATTAAAAACTTTTTTACGCGTTCGTCTTGAATTTGTGCTTTCGGATGTTGAAATTTCGTGCCAATAGAGAGTTTGTTTATTTGAGGTGTCAGTTTGATAATTATCCAATTAATTGATTCGATTTACTCACTAAATTCGATTACTCTGCTAATTTAAATCCTCTTAAACATATCGGTGGTGCAGAACAAATTGTTTTCAGGATAATTAATGAAACGACATAATGTTTATTTTTCTTAAATTATTCATATCTCGACGTTTCTGAATGTTGAGTAATGTTGGAATATAAATTATGGGTTATACGGGTTATACAAGGGGGTTGTTAGGGTAATTTTATGTTTTTGTCATCTTGTGAAAATTTTCTACAAAAACAGAGTTAGCAAAGTTTTACTAGTGGTGCTAGTGACGTTGTCAACCATATTCAAGTGCAGTTCTCTAGAGGTTATAATCGATGTTTCGAAAACTTTAGAATTGGGTTGTAGAACTCGAGTGAGCAATTTAATAGATATGAAGTGGCTTAGAGGATTAAGGTTATTCGAAACAATACGAATTAAAACGAAATGGTGTATACTTTTATTATAGGTAATAACTTTTTTGCACATCTCGAATGTCAGACAAATCAACTGACCTCCTCTCGTTAAGGACCGTACAAGAATACCAAATGTACTCGACGTGAGCATGAGTCTTACACTTTATGATTGAACTGTTGGAAATAAATTGGATTAGTGTCTGCTCTGCTGTGTTTAAATTTTAAATTTTGTAATAAAAACGAGAAAATTTACGAGAAGAGGTCAAATGTAATCCTTGTATCGTATGGTCACGTCCAGTCGAGGACTCTATTGAATTAATCGTCTGCATAAATTTATCACACTTCAGCTTATATAATCTTTAATTTCCAGTTTTGTAATTGCATATTAGACCCAATCACAGTTCAAAGAGTTCATAAAAATTAAGGCCGTTTTCATTTTTTCCACATTTTCGATTTTCCAGTCCGTCACTTGACGTACTCATAAGTAACGACGAGCGTACCCAGGGCGGGACTGGAAGTCTGGACAATCGGGCGGTAGACAGATAAGATGGATAGATACCGGTAGATAGACGGTTGTCTATAAGGTCGGTCAATCGCGTATAAACAAAAAACAACAACAAAAACCAATGTCCCAGTCCAAGCCCTGAGCGTACATCACTTTGAAAACCGCTATAGTTAACCTAATGCAGTCCCGACCAGTGTTTCCACACTAAGCTACAACGACTTGCATGTGCCTTTTATATGAGTACAGTCAGCCTCACAATTATTAGCCACCCTGGCTATACGTTTAGCACGAATTGTCGATGAAACCATCATAACATCCTCTACTTAAATTGAGGGGTAACGTTATTTTGCCAAAAAGTAATAAATCAATAACTTCCCCTTCTGTACTTTTGTCACTGTTGACCAATACCCACCCTGGCGTATAGCCAGGGTGGCCAATAATTGTAAGCCCTGTGACTGTACATGATGGAATCGTTCCTTTAATAAATTTTCTTATTTTTATCACTAGGCGTACCCCTAAATATCGGCTAACGTACCCTATTTTGGAGATCACTAGTCACGAACCTAACACAGCTCCGAGCAGTGTCTTGTCTACATTAAGCTACAACGACTCGCATGTGCCTCTTCTAGGAGTACATGACGGAATCGTTCCTTTAATAAATTTATATATTTATTTCTTACTTTTGGCGTACCCCTAAATATCGGCTGACGTACCCTATTTTGGAGACCACTAGTCACAAACCTAACACAGCTGCGAGCAGTGTCTACAGTAAGCTACAACGACTCGCATGTGCCTCTTCTAGGAGTACATGATGGAATCGTTCCTTTAATAATTATTTTTATTTATTTCTGTTACTTGGCGTGCCCCTAAATATCGGCTGACTTACCCTATTTTGGAGACCACTAGTCGCTAACCTAACACAGCTCCAAGCAGTGTCTCCACAGTAAGCTACAACGACTCGCATGTGCCTCTTCTAGGAGTACATGACGGAATCGTTCCTTTAATAAATTTATATATTTATTTCTTACTTTTGGCGTACCCCTAAATATCGGCTGACGTACCCTATTTTGGAGACCACTAGTCACAAACCTAACACAGCTGCGAGCAGTGTCTACAGTAAGCTACAACGACTCGCATGTTCTTCTTCTAGGAGTACATGATGGAACCGTTCCTTTAATAATTATTTTTATTTATTTCTGTTACTTGGCGTGCCCCTAAATATCGGCTGACTTACCCTATTTTGGAGACCACTATTCGCTAACCTAACACAGCTCCAAGCAGTGTCTCCACAGTAAGCTACAACGACTCGCATGTGCCTTTTCTAGGAGTACATGATGGAATCGTTCCTTTAATAATTTTTTTTATTTATTTCTGTTACTTGGCGTACCCCTAAATATCGGCTGACGTACCCCATTTTGGAGACCACTAGTCACGAAATTAACACAGCTCCGAGCAGTGTCCACAGTACGCTACAACAACTCGCATGTACCTCTTCTAGGAGTACATGATGGAATCGTTCCTTTAATAATTTTTTTATTTATTTCTGTTACTTGGCGTACCCCTAAATATCGGCTGACGTACCCCATTTTGGAGACCACTAGTCACAAACCTAACACAGCTGCGAGCAGTGTCTATAGTAAGCTACAACGACTCGCATGTGTCTCTTCTAGGAGTACATGATGGAACCGTTCCTTTAATAATTATTTTTATTTATTTCTGTTACTTGGCGTGCCCCTAAATATCGGCTGACTTACCCTATTTTGGAGACCACTAGTCACGAAACTAGCACAGCTCCGAGCAGTGTCTACAGTAAGCTACAACGACTCGCATGTGCCTCTTCTAGGAGTACATGATGGAATCGTTCCTTTAATAATTTTTTTTATTTATTTCTGTTACTTGGCGTACCCCTAAATATCGGCTTACTTACCCTATTTTGGAGACTACTAGTCACTAACAAAACACAGCTCCGAGCAGTGTCCACAGTAAGCTACAACGACTCGCATGTGCCTCTTCTAGGAGTACATGACGGAGTCGTTCCTTTAATAAATTTATTTATTTATTTCTGTTACTTGGCGTACCCCTAAATATCGGCTGACGTACCCTATTTTGGAGACCACTAGTCACAAACCTAACACAGCTCCGAGCAGTGTCTACAGTAAGCTACAACGACTCGCATGTGCCTCTTCTAGGAGTACATGATGGAATCGTTCCTTTAATAATTTTTTTATTTATTTCTGTTACTTGGCGTACCCCTAAATATCGGCTGACGTACCCCATTTTGGAGACCACTAGTCACGAAATTAACACAGCTCCGAGCAGTGTCCACAGTACGCTACAACAACTCGCATGTACTTCTTCTAGGAGTACATGATGGAATCGTTCCTTTAATAATTTTTTTATTTATTTCTGTTACTTGGCGTACCCCTAAATATCGGCTGACGTACCCCATTTTGGAGACCACTAGTCACAAACCTAACACAGCTGCGAGCAGTGTCTACAGTAAGCTACAACGACTCGCATGTGCCTCTTCTAGGAGTACATGATGGAATCGTTCCTTTAATAATTATTTTTATTTATTTCTGTTACTTGGCGTACCCCTAAATATCGGCTGACGTACCCTATTTTGGAGACCACTAGTCACAAACCTAACACAGCTGCGAGCAGTGTCTACAGTAAGGTACAACGACTCGCATGTGCCTCTTCTAGGAGTACATGATGGAATCGTTCCTTTAATAATTATTTTTATTTATTTCTGTTACTTGGCGTACCCCTAAATATCGGCTGACGTACCCCATTTTGGAGACCACTAGTCACGAAATTAACACAGCTCCGAGCAGTGTCCACAGTACGCTACAACAACTCGCATGTACCTCTTCTAGGAGTACATGATGGAATCGTTCCTTTAATAATTTTTTTATTTATTTCTGTTACTTGGCGTACCCCTAAATATCGGCTGACGTACCCCATTTTGGAGACCACTAGTCACAAACCTAACACAGCTGCGAGCAGTGTCTACAGTAAGCTACAACGACTCGCATGTGCCTCTTCTAGGAGTACATGATGGAATCGTTCCTTTAATAATTTTTTTATTTATTTCTGTTACTTGGCGTACCCCTAAATATCGGCTGACGTACCCCATTTTGGAGACCACTAGTCACAAACCTAACACAGCTGCGAGCAGTGTCTACAGTAAGCTACAACGACTCGCATGTGCCTCTTCTAGGAGTACATGATGGAATCGTTCCTTTAATAATTATTTTTATTTATTTCTGTTACTTGGCGTACCCCTAAATATCGGCTGACATACCCTATTTTGGAGACCACTAGTCACAAACCTAATACAGCTCCGAGCAGTGTCTACAGTAAGCTACAACGACTCGCATGAGCCTCTTCTAGGAGTACATAATGGAATCGTTCCTGTAATAAATTTTCTTATTTTTTTCTGTTACTTGGAGGTTTTGCACAGGTGCCGAAGATTTGTTTTATTCTTATGTTACCCCCACTTAGTCGCCTCACTTTGTCGACTAGTTTAACCCTTCATCTAACGTATTCTGAGCCGCTTTCCCACTTAGGCCGGTATTAGACTGTAAAATTCTTTGACAAAGATTTTATAAAATTTTGCCCTATTACACTGTCAAATAGTTTTATAAAAGAGCTTTTATAAAATAATTTTGTCAAAGAGCTTTTACAGTCTAATACCGGCTTTTACCCGGAGTTTAGCTACTTAAAACTGTGATAAAGGCTACGCGCCACAAGTGGCGTGTGAAAGCCAGTTAAAACAATGCTTATTGACTATCATTAAAGGATATTACCTTTAAGATCTATCAACAGATCAACACTCGCCATTTAATCGTTCAGTATATATATTTAATGAATTAATCATATAGCGTCCCGGCTATATTTGTACGATACAAGACCACTGGGATGAATGTCAAATTACGCATCCTCGCTGATTGCCTAACTCTCGTTAGGCACGTGTTTAGGAAACGAGCAGTATTAGAGTAGGCTACGCGTAATTATTTCGTAGTTTAACCACTGCGTGCAAAGCTTACTTCTTTAAATAAATTGTTTGTGACATTATTTGCTCAAACTACCCCCATTTTTAATTTTAATCGCCAAAGCACGCTCATACGTTATGAGCTCATTCTCTCCACCTACTCATTAATTGCCATAGATTTTTATGTTTTGATGACTCAATTAAAATCAATTTTTTTTGTGATTTTACGTAGAAACAAAAGGGTTGGAGATTGAATATAATTCTTTTCAATATTTCGCACAGCCACAGCGCCATAAATTTACTCACAACCTATTATTGAAATAAGTTATTGGCTTTCGTATTGCACATCTATGAATTTCCAATAACTCGAATAAAATTTTAGTTTGTGCGAATTTAATTTTTTTTCCTTTAACGCTTTCGATTGATCAAAAAGATTATAGTATATATCTGGCTCTATATTTGTCCCATGTTGCTCATTCCGTTTCTCCCTTTTATACGTACCCATTCATTCGCTTTAAAATTGTTCGTACTCATTTTGGTTGCTTTTAGAGGGTATATTATATTTATATCTATACACAAAAAAATCGAACCACCCCAAAAGCATTTTATTAGATTGAATACCGTGTTTTTTTAATTAAAGCCTAATAATTAAAAGGGATTAAATTAAATTCTGTTTGTAGAGGTATTATGACGTTGGTATAGAGAAAATTTAATGCGATTTTCATATTTTACTCTACTCGTATCTAGGCTACATATCTGATTATTTGTGTATTTACGTGTGGTGTGTATTTCTCTTAAAAGTAATAAAATTGAAAAATTGATTTATAAGCCGTAATTTATTTACGGGATGAACCGGCTTTGATAAAATTACACAAGAACTTTATGTCAGACATATCGCATAACATATAAATATAATATGCATCTAATGCATAATACATAATCCACGTTATATTTGAAAGATATAAAAGATAATGGTGCGTTTCCACTATATCGGTTCATAAAGGTAACAGAAAGTTGATTTATAATTGTTGCGTCAGACAGACTCGTGGATAGGCTCACCGATGGATAGAGGAGCAGCCAGACAGACACATGAACGAACAGGTGGGCGAATGGTCATAAAAAATAGTGTAGATAGGTAGAAAGTCAGCCTATAAATTTGTTAGAATTTTTAAGGTTAGTTAGAAGAACGTACATTCTTCCCTCTTGTGAGTCGCTCACTGGTGGACAGGAAGGCATCAGGCAGGCTGTAGGGTATCTAACATTACCAATATAGTAAACTTCACAAACCACCATTGACGTAGCGTATTCTTCTGACTTTTGTTCACACTCACCGCTCTTTGAAAATGGCACCCTTTCTTTAAAACCACAGTAAAAGGGACATCAATCTCCTCCGCTGTCTAAAAATTATGGAAAAACCATCAAAGAGCCGTTTACATGAATGTACACGTAGAATGGTGAACCAGCATTGACGTAGCGTTTCTCTCTGACTTTCGTTCAAACCCACCGTTGTTCGAACAAATGGCACCTTTTATTTGAAACCACAGCAAAAAGGACATCAATGTTTTCCGGTGTCCAAAAATTATGGAAAAACCATCAAAGAGCCATTTCCATGCTTGAGCACGTAGCATGATGAACCATCGTGTACGTAGCGTTTCTTTCTGACTCTTGTTTAAATCCACCGCTCTTTGAACGAATGGCACCCTTTTTTTGAAACCACAGCAAAAAGAACATCAATCTTCTCCGGTGTCCAAAAATTATGGAAAAACAATCAAGGAGCCATTTACATGGTTGAGCACGTAGGATGATAAACCATCATTGACGTAGCGTTTATTTTTTGACTTTCGTTAAAACCCACCGCTGTTCGAACAAATGGCATCCTTTCTTTGAAACCACAGCAAAGGAGAAGTAAATCTCCTCCGGTCTCCAAAATTATGGAAAAACCATCTAAGACCCATTTACATATTTGAGCACGTATGATGATAAACCATCATTGACGCAGCTATCTTTTCTGACTTTCGTTCAAACCCACCGCTGTTCGATCAAATAGCACCTTTTCTTTGAAACCTCAGCAAAGGAGGCACAAATCTCTTCCAGTGTCGAAAATTATGGAAAAACCATCAAAGAGCCATTTACATACATGAGCACGTAGAATGATGAACCGTCATTGACGTAGCGTTTCTTTCTGACTTTCGTTCAAATCCACGGCTGTTCGAACAAATGGCACTCTTTCTTTGAAACCTCAGCAAAGAAGACACAAATCTCCTCCGGTGTTCAAAATTATGGAAAAACCATTAAAGAGCCATTTACATGCTTAAGCACATAGGATAATGAACCATCATTGACGTAGCGTTTCTTTCTGACTTTCGTTCAATCCTACCGCTCTTAGAACAAATGGCACCTTTTCTTTTCAACCACAGCAAAGGAGACTTCAATCTCCTCAGGTGTCCAGAAATTATAGGAATGAGCACGTAGGATTGACGACGATGGTCTTCGTCTTGATGTAAATACGAGATTGTGACTTATTAATTAATGCCTGCATCCCAAATTATCACTCTACGAGGATTGCTCTTGATTGTTCTTGAGGATTTGTGAAATCTTGCCGTCGTAGCCCACTGATGCTGGAGACAATCCACGAGACGTTTACGCTTTCTCAGCACTCTTAAATAATGGGACAAACATAGACACAGGTAGACAGCTAGGCAGGCAGGTGTACAGCAGATAAGTTGACATACCGGCAGACATACCTATTTCAGTGTCATTCGACAAATTTATAGCATAAAGTTAGTACTACAGGCAGACTAACAGTCAGACTGACTAGCACATGGAGTAAAATTTTTTTAGCCTGTGTTGATAGATCAAAAATGTGCGTGAAACTAACAGACATCACGACTGTCTTTTACAATTCGCGTAGTGAGGACGCATCATAAGAAAATGCTTCGGAAAAACTTTTTTTTTTATTGTACCACAACAACCTTTTCAAATAACATAAACATGACGTAACCTAACAAATAAAAATTATCTTCCTTTAGTTATACTCACGTTATAAAGGCTTTTCTACCGTGAGTGTATAAGGGTAATTCGAGAAAATTCTCCTTTTCTTTCCACAATGTGTTTTGTTCATCCCACGCCTAATAATAGCATGTTTGGTTACTTAGTTTCCTTTTATAAAAATGGATATCCATCCAAGGTTTAAACATTAATTTTGTTAAACCGGACACATCCCTTGTTCTGTTAGTTTTGACGCCCAAACTTTTCACGTTTACCTCTTCTCTATCTATACCCACATCGGAGTGGATTTTCTCCCATCAAACAACGGAGCAACGTCTAACAATATTCCCCTCTTTATGCCGTCACTACATCAAACAATCCCTTTCAATTTGATGGAAATTGAAGACCTGTGAAAAAAAAATTTTTTTTTCATAAAAATCACTTAACTCGCTTGTTTCTGTATGCAATACATGACTCAAATAAATTATGGCGCGGCGTAATATCGAGTGAACAGAAAATCGATAAGGATGCTGAAAATGAAGGCCGCCGTCATAAAGTCTCGAATCTCCTCTCCATGTTCAAACTACAAAAGGTTGTTTGTGTTATGTTATATAATAATAATTATTATTAAATAAGAAGGCACAAGTTTAACCCTTTAAATTTTCCTTTTGAATTGTTAATTGTTTAGCACTTTGTGACTAATTGATCAAGCCTTTTATTAGGTTTTGCATAAAATTATAATTCGGCTGGAGATTAAAGGGTTAGAGGTGGATTTTTGAGCTTTAATTAGAATTATTTTTTTGAGGGTTAAAAAGGACAGTTGTATAATAATTGGACTTTTTGGAAGAAATATTTTTATTTTTAAACATGTCGTCTAAAAGTTTTTGTAAAGGTTTTATAAGTATTGTTGGTTTGTAATTGAATTTCATTTTATTGTCGTGGATGAACGAAATTGAAGTTATGAATTTTCTTTGTTTCAAGTTTCTGTAATTTATTAGCTTCTTATTAGAAAATTGCATCAGAGAAATCGTGTTCAAGTTTTATATTGTTTTACTTCAGTGACGTATTTAGGACCTTCACCTCGGGACGACTGCAGTTAAAGTCTAACATACTTAAGAGTATTGACCAGTTTTTGAAATTGTCAAGTATCGCTATCATCCCATCTAACTATTTTATTATTCAATATAAATATGATTATAGATCAATCGAGATGACCAGTCCCCATGTGCCCACTTTTAAATACGCCACTGTCCTCCTTACAATAATGTTTAGCACTTTTTTTGGAAGGAATCGGCGAATTTCATTGCCTACTTTACGAGATTCTTAAATGAAGACCTTAACCCCTTTTGTGGTCAATCTATATTGCTGCTCTTTTTACCGATTTTGAATCCATTGCTGAGATTAGCCCCACTTTTCCCTAATTTAAAATACGACTTTGATCTGCTTCTCAATTCAAGGTCACTAAGACATGCTAGTTCTCTTCTTAACTTTTATTTGAAGGATATTCGTTAAAATATTCAAAATGTTACCTTAGGCCCTGTGAAAATAATTTTTTTAAAGTCACTCTGAGGAGTTGGTAGAGATGTGCACCAATGTCATTTTCTACATCGACGAACTTAGTAAAGGTTAAGGCGTCCAGCGCCATATTCGTCCCTCTTTTATGCCAAACGTTTGTTAGAATATTCAAAATGTTACCTTAGGCCCTGTGAAAATAAATTTTTAAAAGTCACTTTGAGGAGTAGAGATGTGCGCCAATGTCATTTTCTACATCGACGAACTTAGTAAAGGTTAAGGCGTCCAGCGCCATATTCGTCCCTATTTTATGCCAAACATTTGATAGAATATTCAAAATGTTACCTTAGGCGCTGTGAAAATAGTTTTTTAAAAGTCACTCTGAGGAGTAGAGATGTGCACCAATGTCATTTTCTACATCGACGCACTTAGTAAAGGTTAAGGCGTCCAGCGCCATATTCGTCCCTATTTTATACCAAACGTTTGTTAGAATATTCAAAATGGTACCTTTAGGTCATGAGAAAATAATTTTTTAAAAGTCACTCTGAGGAGTAGAGATGTGCACCAATGTCATTTTCTACATCGACGAACGTAGTAAAGGTTATGCGTCCAGCGCCATATTCGTTGCTATTTTATGCCAAACGTTTGTTAGAATATTCAAAATTTTACCTTAGGCCCTGTGAAAATAATTTTTTAAAAGTCACTCTGAGGAGTAGAGATGTGCACCAATGTCATTTTCTACATCGACGAACGTAGTAAAGGTTATGCGTCCAGCGCCATATTCGTTGCTATTTTATGCCAAACGTTTGTTAGAATATTCAAAATGTTACCTTAGGCTCTGTGAAAATAATTTTTTAAAAGTCACTCTGAGGAGTAGAGATGTGCATCGATGGCATTTTCTACATCGACGAACGTAGGAAAGGTTAAGGCGTCCAGCGCCATATTCGTCCCTATTTTATGCCAAACGTTTCTTAAAATATTCAAAATGTTACCTTAGGCCCTGTGAAAATAATTTTTTAAAAGTCACTCTGAGGAGCAGTGATGTGCATCAATGTCATTTTCTACATCGACGAACGTAGTAAAGGTTAAGGCGTCCAGCGCCCTATTCGTCCTTACTTTATGCCAAACGTTTGTTAGAATATTCAAAATGTTACCTTAGGCCCTGTGAAAATAATTTTTTAAAAGTCAGTCTGAGGAGTAGTGATGTGCATCAATGTCATTTTCTACACCGACGAACTTAGTGAAGGATAAGGCATCTAGCGCCTTATTTGTCCCTATTTTATGCCAAACGTTTGTTAGAATATTCAAAATGTTACCTTAGGCCCTGTGAAAATAATTTTTTAAAAGTCACTCTGAGGAGTAGAGATGTGCACCGATTGCATTTTATACATCGACGAACGTAGTAAAGGTTATGCGTCCAGCGCCATATTCGTCGCTATTTTATGCTAAACGTTTGTTAGAATATTCAAAATGTAACCTTAAGCCCTGCGAAAATAATTTTTTTTAAATCTCTCTGAGGAGTAGCGATGTGCGCCGATATCATTTTCTACATCGACGAACTTAGTAAAGGTTAAGGCGTCCAGCGCCATATTGGTTCCTATTTTATGCCAAACGTTTGTTAGAATATTCAAAATGGTACCTTTAGGTCATGTGAAAATAATATTTTTAAAATCACTCTGAGGAGTAGCGATGTGCGCCGATGTCATTTTCTACATCGACGAACGTAGTAAAGGTTAAGGCGTCCAGCGCCATATTGGTTCCTATTTTATGCCAAACGTTTGTTAGAATATTCAAAATGGTACCTTTAGGTCATGTGAAAATAATATTTTTAAAATCACTCTGAGGAGTAGCGATGTGCGCCGATGTCATTTTCTACATCGACGAACGTATTAAAGTTAAGGTGACCAGCACCATAACCGTCTCTTCTTTATGCCAAAAGTTTGTTAGAATATTCAAAATGTTACCTTAGGCCCTGTGAAAATATATTTTTAAAAATCACTCTGAGGAGTAGAGATATGCAACAATGTTATTTTCTACATCGAGGAACGTATTAAAGTTGAAGGCGACTAGCTTCAAATTAAATTTTTTTATGAATATTCAAAATGTTACCTTAAGGCTCTTGAATAATTTTTTGATAGACTAATTCTGAGTTAGATATGGGCAGCACTGTTTTCTTTTTGGCGGTTGTCGCAACATAGTCAAAGTTGGGACGGATGAGGCAACACACAGTTGTAGAAATAAACGGCGTAACATTAATTTGATTTACGGTGACTCAGTTGCAACTTAGTGAATTTCCACGGCGGTGCACGCATCTCTATTCGGGTTAAAGGGTATTACATGTTATGTGTTATATACATTGTAAATGTGAAGCATAGCACTGTAATATATTGTTTTTTCTATTTTCAATATTCATTTCTATTCGCTAGCCGAATCGATATAATCTGCATTTTTGTCTTGATCTATATGGTAATTATTTGACGTTTGTTTTTAATTTACAAATTCAAAGTAAACTTGAACTCTTTTTTTATTTGATATAGGAGAGTGTAGTCTAAAATTACAATTTCATCTGAAACCTTTTGAATATGATGAAATGTATGTAAAACGGGTTAAACAAACTGAAATTTCCAAAATCACTTAACTCTTTTGAAGTGGTTAATGTTACAGAATTTTCTGTATGAATACGGTTGAATTATTTAATCGTTAATAAATAGAATGGATTTTATTTTTATAGATAGTATACCTATACATATGTGATTCCTGATTCTCTTTGGAGCTTTTAAAATCGTATGTAAATAGCACTCCCTCAATAACTTCACTTTTATACCGGATGGCGTAATACTTTGCACGTAATAAACATTTAACATGGAAAAAGCATTTCGCCACCCGGTATATTATTATGTATACATGCAATTTGTAAATATTGAAAGGCGCACTTTAGTTTGGCCCCAGAGTACTTTGTTTTATTCAAGAAACAAAACCATCGCTCACAAAAGAAGATATTTTTTACATCGAAAAAGCTTTGCTCTTCACAATTTTACAATTTCAATCGATAGAATTTTTTTCCATCAAGAGGGCTTTTCAAATAAATTGTTTATGTAGGCTCATATTTTGAATTAAAAATGGATTTTTTAAAAATAAAAAAATATTTGCTTCGTATATCCCAAAAGGGAAATTTTGTACATTGTGAAATATTTTTTTTTCGTATTAACTGTGGACGGTTTTTTTATATGGGTCAAATAGGTGACGTATAAAAATATTGAAAGTAATTCGCGTCAATGAACAAAAAGTATAGAGAGAAAAGTGTTTAGCACTTTTAAATGTCGATATTTGTTCTATCTCTGAAAGTGTCCGAATACGAATCGCAGTTGAATTCATTTTTGGGAGAGATGTATTAAGCTTTGACGGGTTGCTGAAGAGCTCAATGTGACGAGTTTATTTTTATTTTCTTTCACTGCGCGTTTCGACTTAAAAGATTCCACACTTGTAGTGTTATACTGTAACAAAGACGTTATAATTTAATCTGTCAGAAAGTGAACAAAAAAATTCCACGAGAGGGTAGGTAATGATGATATTATTTTTCTATACCACCTTGACCTTATAGTCCAGTCAACTAACGTTCAAAAAAGGGATGTAAAGGACATGAAAGAGAGTGGAATTTTTTTTCTTCTTGGAAGGGGTGGAAAGGTTCTGTTTTTGAGGTTTTCGCTGTATCTCGAAAAGGGTCTGTCCTAGAGGAAAAATTATTCTTAGCGAAATGAAAGCTTATCAAATTTCCTACAAGATTGTTTCTAATGATTTTTTTTCAATTCATTATAGTTTTTGATATGCGCCCGCAAAAATCGATAATGTTTGAAAGCTCTTTTCCAGTTGAAGATTAACGATTTTTGTGGGCAAATATCTCGAAAACTGCCACGAATAGAGAAAAAATGAATAGAAACAACTTGTAGCAAATTTGATATGCTTTTATTTTGCTAAGAGTAATTATTTTCCTAAGACCCACAGTTTCCGAGATATAAGCGAAAATCCCAAGAACGGGATTTTTCCATCCCCTTCCTCCCTTAGCCATATAGCTAGGACTTGAACAGTCAGACCTGAGCGTGTGTACTATGTAGCCATCTTTAGGAAAAGGAAAGCTTTGACTTTTGTGTTGATTTTCTTTTTTATTAGCGCTGCAAGCGCACGGAAACTCTTTGATTTGTGTACAACAGTTCACACGTCTGCTGTTTCAAAATTTTCAAAATATATTGCCCTTTCAGTTCTAGGGAGTTTAAAACTGTGGTATAATTAAATTTAGAAAATTTCCCATATTGTTAAAATCTGAAACCCTGAAAATTCCTGCTTGTGGTTACCCTCACAAAATTTATTGCGACAGTGGCGTAAACATCGATTTACGATTAATTAACTAATTACAAAGCTCGACTATTAAATCAAAATTTATTATCAACAAATGTACAATTCCATAAATTTTTCAACCTTTCGATCAGATTAAATTATTTTTAGGTTATACACGAAAATCCTTGATCTATATATTTCGTCGATTTAAACCCTCGTGTAGTAGCAAGTATAGAGAGATGAGCTGCTTTATAAAGTAAATGATGAGGTCTTTAAAATTTCGATCTTTTATAAGAGTTTAAAATTCTTTTTTTTTCTTCATGTGTGTGTAGTAAGAAAATTAACTTTATATCAATTTTATTTGATTAATAAAGTTTTGATGAAATTTTAAAAAGTTGGGAAATATTATAGGGGTGGTTTATTTTAGCAAGTTTTATATAAAAGTCTCAACTAAACATCTATAGATTTGGAAACTTATCAAGTTAAAAGACTTTGGTGTCAGCATTTTTACAATACAATTTTACTTTGGACTAACTTTTTTTACAAGAAAAGTTCAACATGTAGTAATTTTTTGGCTTTCCAGTCACGTCCATTTGTGTTCGCGTCCACTACACCACCCTACTACCTTTTACGTAATTTTTTTAAAAATAAATTTAACGTAATTTAAGTTTTACGCTTAATTTAACTCTTATTTATATATTTTTTGTATTTAACAAATAAATTTATTATTTAAGCAATTTTTATAAATCACAAAGAAGTTATATTTAATGGGTTCAATCAAAGCACGTCATGATGATTTTATTTTACGAAGCGTTTTCCACACGAAAATCTTTTCAATTTAACTTTTTTCGCAAAAATGTTACAAAAAAATCCATTAAAACTTAAATTTAATGTAATAAAACTAACAAAAATTGCTCTCTTATCGTCTATTTTTCTAAAAATTGAAATGATTGAGAAGGCTACAGAATTTATCGAATTTTCTCGTGTTGCCGCACTAATTCCCCATGTGTGGGGATTTTAAACTTAACGTATCGACTCAAACTCTCACATGTTGGCCCTTCGGGCTTAGTTATAAGTAGTAAAGAGCACTCTTAACGATTATAAGAGATGAAATACACGAGCGTATAAAAGGCGGTGTTGCCCTATTTAAGGATTATAAATCTAATTCTCGGATTAAAATATAATTCTCTTTTATGCTACCGGGCGTTAAAGGATAACATACTAATACTGGTTTACATAAAAGAGAATTATATTTTAATCCGAAAGGTAGATTTATAATCTTTAGATTTGGCAACATTACACAATAAATAAATAAATAGAAATGTCAAAGTTTGACTTTTGTTTTCACAATTCAGCACAAAATGGACTTGACCTCAGATTGTAATATTTATTTACCAACATCAAACTTTAACATTAGTGTAACATTGTCTTTTAAGAGGATTATAAATCTAATCCTCGGATTAAAATATAATTCTCTTTTATGCTACCGGGCATTAAAGGATAACATACTAATGCTCGCTTGCATATAAGAAAATTATATTTTAATCCGAAAGGTAGATTTATAATCCTTACATTTGGCAACATTACAAAATAAATAAATAATGTCAAAGTTTGACGTTTGTTTTCACAATTCAGCACAAAATGAACTTGACCCTCAGATTGTAATATTTATTTGCAAAAGTCAAACTTTGGCATTACATTGTGTAACGTTGTCATATAGGATTATAAATCTAATTCTCGGATTAAAATATAATTCTAATTCTCTCTTATGCAACCGGAAATTAAAGGATAAAGTGGCAATGTTCGTTTCCATAAAAGAATTATATTTATAATCCTAAAGTAACTTTATAATGTTCGTTTGCATAAAAGAGAATTATAATTTTAATTTTTATGTTCGATTTATAATCCTTAGATTTGGCAACTTTACAAAATAAATAAAGAAGTCTAAGTTTGACGTTTGTTTTCACAATTGAGCACAAAAAGAACTTATCCTCTGATTTGAATATTTATTTGTCAACGTCAAACTTTGACATTACATTGTGTAACGTTGTCTTATCATAGGATTATAAATCTAATTCTCGGATTAAAATATAATTCTCTTATGCAACCGGAAATTAAAGGATAAAGTACTAACGTCCGTTTGCATAAAAGAGAATTATATTTTTAATCCGAAAGTTAGATATAATATCATCGGATTTGGCAACGTTACATAATAAATAAATGAAGAAAAATGTCTAAGTTTGACGTTTGTTTTTACAATTCAGCATAAAATGAAATTGACCTCAGATTTTGATATTTATTTACCAACGTCAGATTTTGACATTACATTGTGTAACATTTGCGATATCAAAGGATTATAAATATAATTCACGGATTAAAATATAATTCTCTTTTATGCAACTGTGCGTTAAAGGATGACATACTAATGCCCGGTTGCATAAAAGAGAATTGTATTTGTAATCAGAAAGTTAGATTTATAATCCGTAAATTTGGCAACGTTACACAATAAATAAATAAGTCAAAGTTAAACGTTTGTTTTCACAATTTATCACAAAATGAACTTGATTTTAGATTTTTATATTTAATTACCAACATCAAACTTCGACTAACTTTGTGTAACGTTGCCATATCAAAGGATTATAAATATAATTCTCGGATTAAGATATAATTCTCTTTTAATGCAACCGAGCATAGGAGACATCATAACTAAGATCTGTAAATGATCTAAGACACCTTCGTCTTATGAAAAATATTTTTTAATCTCTATTAAAATCACCTTCTGATGCAAGTAAATAGATGGAGAAATGAGAAAAATATACCTTTATTTAAATATATGATGTTTATTCAATTAGGCTTTTATTGAAAATTTTTCTTTCGTGATTTTAAATTCTTTCTGCTTTTATTAGAACTCTCTTTTTTTATATATTTATTTGCCTTTTATTTTGATGGGTCAAAGCAAATTGACTAACGAGATATTTCAATTTTTTTTTTTAATAATGAGATTTTAATATTTAGAGACAAAAAGAGTTTATTAAGAGTTTATTTTATAATATTTAAATTATGAAAATAATTAGTTTTTTACTGAAATTAAAGGTTCTACGTTCGTAACAATCCTTTAACGTACCTGTAGGTTGTAATTTTTTAATGTATAAAATGGAAATTTCATAATTGAAACTTAAATAAAGATTAAAGATGGTGTATTTTTTTATAACTTCTGAATTAAAAAATAAAACGGATGTGGCCATACCAGGAACTTATTGTGCGTATTTCCATTTCCGAATAAAACAGAAGTAAAGTATAAAGTGTTGGGTATCATCAGATAACTAATTTTACTAGCTTTCAAAATATTCAAATTATACAGGGTGTTTCATATAAATTAAGAAAGTCGTTTCCTTTTCCCGTTAAACCGAAAGTCAAAATATAAAGTGTTTGGTATCGTGTAACAGACAATTGTACGAGCTTAAAAATAAATAAAAATATACAGGGTGTTGTCAAAAACTTTTGATATGTTTGTAATTTCCGGTTTAACCGGAAGCGTTTTGTCAATCTAAATAGTGTCAAATAATAAATATTCATGGGATTGATACATTTACCAATTTTCAAACTTTCATTTTTATAATACCTACAAGAAATTTTTGAAATTTTGACATTCAAAAAATTATAACTCCGGTCCTGCTTCATACAAGTAACTAAAAATGCGGCGTTCGATAGAGAATTACGTTGTCTGTAACATGTCCAAAAGTGAAAATACCACCCTGAAGAGATTTTGAGAAAATCCATTTCAAAATTTTGTTCTATTTTGGCCCCTTAAAAGTACTAAAAAGTTAAAAAGTATTAATTTAATTTGGTTAAACCGAAAATTCACCTTGTATGTTTTTGAATACTTGCAAAAATTTTAAAATGAACTTTAATACTTACGAGAAAATTCTCTCGTTTTTTTTTCGAAGTAAAATGTTTAAAAGTTGTAAAATTTTGAATTTTCGATACTGATTTCTTAAGAAGTTTTACGAACAAAATTATTTTTAATGTAAATTATAATCAAGTTTTGTGGAAAATGTTACAGCCAAGAATCTAAAGAACCATTCATGGAATTTAAGTCTTGAAAAGTTTTTAAAACTGTGGTAAACGCTCTGAGAGATAGTTGATTAACTTTTCGATTAAGTTAAAACTGTCAAGTTGTTTGATTAATAACCATAGACAACCCTTCACACTTCACCAAAGGGTTGCTTGATTTAATCTTTTTTTCATGGATAATAATTTATAATAAATTGTTCATTTGTTGCTGCTACTGCCGTATTAATTGTAGCGACTTCCTTGTTGGATGCAGTGTGTTTTTGGTTGCCTACGTTTAAGGAGTAATAATTTAAAAAATTGTGTTACGTTTTTGAACCCTCCAAGCATTTCCTAGATATGGTAACCCTTCGGAATTATATATTTTCGTCTTTTTTCTACGACGTGGAAATAAAAAAATCCCAATTTTCCAACAGAAAAGCACTTTTTAAAAGGTTTTCCGACCGGAGCTCTTTTTTTTCTAGACTACTGATAAATCTGTTTCTAAACTTTTCCAACCGTATGGCGAAAATCGGAAAATTATTTTAAAAATTTCCCGAAGTTTTCCACTTTTCCCGAAAATTTTTAAAATTTTTTTAATACTGGCAAACATCTTCGAATTTTGCATCAGTAAAATTTTCAAAATATGTCGGGAAATGCCCGGGAAAATTATATTTTTCGCAATATTAGAAACATCGACATCGAAATAATTTCTCCCAAGTGTTATTTCAATTCGAAATGTTGTAAATTGGAAAAGTTAATTATGTCTTAATTGGTGTTATAATGTTAAAGTGGGATAGGTTCACGAGTACATGAGCTCTCCTTCACCTACATGAAATAAAGCCACTGGGATTTAAGTGCACTAATAAAAGGATGTTACGCATTTAAAAGGGTTTGTTAGTATATAAGGTCTAGAGGAATTTAATTGGTTTCGTTGCATTGTTCGCGTTTTCCTGAAAAAGAGAAAAAATTTCAATTGTATCTTCTCGGTATAGCGAATTTCGTTTTGACCAGAAATACCAAGTATAAAACTTTTAGTACACTGAACATTTGGTTCAAAGTTGCTATTGAAAAATAGATTGATTTAAAAACAAAATAGAAGATTTTTTTTCTTTTTTTGATAGATTTGATTGGCTATTACAGCTAGTTTATAGCAGAGCAGGACTCTGAAATTATGAAAATAATTAGTTTTTTGTTCAAATTGCTCTTCTACTTCAAGATTGATTTAAAAACAAACTAGAAGCTTTCCCCCCCCCCTTTTTTTGATAGATTTGATTGGCTATTACTGCTAGTTTATTGCAGAGCAGGACTCAAACAAAAGCCAAAAGAATATTTAAAGATTTGCATTTACTCGAGATTGATGAACATATTGAACATTAAAGCTAAATTGAACCATGAACTATGATGTATTATGTGTGTGCACTTGTGCAGACAGGAGAGCTGGGGGAGTCGAAGCATGGCAGGCGTGTGTGCGAGACCCGCTTAAGATTGTACGCGAATTAAGTTTTTTTAAATTTCGCTTTGTTTCTAATGGGGCACCCCTCTTTGTTGCGGTGAGATGAAACGAAACGAAACTAGCTAAAGGTGAGACGAAAACAAACGACGCTATTATTTGATTAGACGCGAGGCTGAACTGGCCTAGCACAAGACGAGAATACATTGTTTCTCGTCTTCTCGTCATTTATTATGTGTCGCCAGCTACTGCTACGTGGAAACGTGGATAGGGGATGTAATTTAGTAGCTTCGTTTATGTGTAATGCAATATTAGAATAAGAGCTTAAAATATGATTTTATTAAAGTAATTAAGCTCTGTTTAAAGCTTCTCGTGTGTAGCGTGTGTGTTCGCGAAGCTTGGTTTGCTTTAAATTAAAAAATAAAACAAGGGATGTGGCCATACGAGGAACTTTTTCCCACCCGTCAGATCTTTACTTGTATTAAATCAAAATTTAATTTAAAATCTTCAGAAAGTTAGTTTTACGACCTTTTAATATATTGAAAAATATACAGGGTGTTCCTAAAAATTTTGATATTTTTTTAATTTCCGCGTTTTGTTTATTAAAAATAGTGTCAAATAATAGATATTCATGGGAGTGATACATACAGGGTTAGTAAGAAGTATGAAAACGACGATTTATTGACGTTAATATTCATTTTAGGAAATAATGTTCAATATAAAAGTTTTTTATGAAATTTTTATCTATATTTGAGAATACTTAAAAAAAATTTTTCTTCAATTGTTTTTGAGTTACGCCTATTCCCTAAATTTTTTTAAATGGGAACCTATTAATTTTATGCTACCAGTCGATAGAGAATTTTTTTCTCTTTACAATAGTATTAAAAAATATTTTTTTAAATTTTATTATTGTAACATTTTTACGACAAAATGCCGGTTAAAGTATTTTCGAACGGTAAGTAGTAGATAAACAAAAGCGGAGCGATAAACGAACTCGAGCGAGTTAACTGTCATTGGTTATTGTTTACTCCCACGAGTTTGTTTATCGCTACGCTTTTGTTTCTCTTAAATATAGCCTACTACATACTTTAACTGGCTATTTCGTCGAAAAAGTGCTAAAAAAATTAAATTTAAATTTTTTTAAATACTATTATAAAGAGAATAAAATACTCCATCGAATGGTAGCATAAAATTAATACACTCCCATTTAAAAAAATTTAGGGGATAGGCGTAACTCAAAAACAATTAAAGAAAACCAATTTTCAAGTATTCTCAAATATAGATAAAAATTTCATAATAAACTTTCATATAACATTATTTCCTAAAATGAATTTTAACGTCAATAAATCGCCTTTTCTATACTTACTAACTAACCCTGTATAGTGTATATCCATTTTTAAGATTGAAGTTTTGATATTCAAAAAATCATAACTCCGAAAAGGCTCAAGCGATTTTGATAAAAATTTATATTTTGGTAGAGAATTAGGTTTTCTATAACATATTCAAATATGTATAAATCAGCCGGACCAGTTTTTGAGAAAATCTATTTCAAAATTTTAACCTACTTTGGCCCCTTAAAGGTAGGTAATTTTGAAACAATTTTGAAAATCGAATTGGTTAGGACAAAAGCCCTATATTTTGGCTATATAATGCTTTTTTGAAATTTTTATAATAATAATTACAGGCCAAGTTATAAGGGAAAAACCACAAAATGAGACAAACGTTCTATTGGTCGCCATTTTGAATTAAAAATTTGAAATTTTTTTTTTCAATTGGGGCTCACATGGACTATCTTATAGCCAAGTAAAAACAAATTTGACCCAAATTTTTGCCAACAGCTGGAACCGGTTGTAACAGACATTTTAATTAAAAAAATCGAAAAATTTTTGTATTTTTGGAATCAGGTTGTTGGAATCGAGATATGCAATAAAAAAATTTTAGGAGTATGTTTTTTTCTCGATTATAGTAACTGTTTCTTGGAATGGAAAAAGTTAAAAGAAGGAGAATTTCTTACAGTATGAAATGAACTTGCATTAATGAGCTTGCATATAAATTGTTCATGAACGTGTATACCTACTAAATCAGAATTTTAGTACTAGTTTAAGCTAGATTTATTCATTCCGTAGGAAATTTAAATGTATGGGGTAGTTGAAATTTAAAATTCAGTGCCGAAGTAAGCGACGACTCTGTGGGTACTTATAAATGAATCCGTTTCAGTCTTTACGTAAATATCTCGATTGAGCTTCCTAGCTTTAGTTTGTCAACAAACGAATAGTTAGTTTTCCTTTTAAGGGTTGTTTTTCTAAAAATAAAAAATTTATTCCAATTTAAAAATATAAACAATTGATGATTACATGGGGAAAATTATCAATTGAAATTTAAATTTTAAATTAAATTCTAAATGTGAACGTCACGTTTGATGATGATGCTCTGACGAGGATGACAAAACGTATAAATCTTTTGTTTTCCATTTTGTTAAATTATTATTTGTTTGTGCTTTTGTAATTAACGTAATGCATTTTGAAAGGCAGATGTAAAGCCTGTCATCATATTTTATCCAATCTAATTATCTATCGTAATATGATATGAGGGCACTTATTGTACTCGAGACTCTCTTAGCGACGTCTTTGTTTTTCATCGACCCGCAATTTTCTTCTCTTTGGCACTCGAGCAAAATGTACATTTTAAAAAAAATTATTTTTTTGAAGTGCCAAAACCGTTTACGCGTAATATAACAAACACGTTGCTTTTGATTAGCTTTATTTTTTGCTCTTGTTTTTCTCCATATGTTTACGGAAGATCGGATTAGGGAGGAAAATATAATAATGAGAAGGAAAAGCAAATGTTGGAGTCAAGTTATGAATGCTGAAAAATGAACCACCCACAACAGGTGGGGGTAGTTTTGCGTCAAAGTTACATTATGCAACATTCGATTGGATCGTAAACTAACCAAGAAAAATGAATTTTTCATTTTAAACTGAGAGGGACGCCGCGATATGGTAATTTTTATACTTTGCGACTTTCTTATTAAAAAACCCAACTAATCTTTATTTGGGACGACGGCTGAAATAAACTTTTATTTTTTATTACAAACATATAAATTTTTTAAAACGGAAATCAATAAGTTGAGCGGGAAATGAAATTCTTTTGATGAAAAATTGTTATTTCCGAAAATGCAGCAGGTTTGAATTTTCCTACGCGAATTCCTACTCGGTTGCAGTGATTAGAAATTTATGAAATGTGGGTGATGTCGCACACTCATCTTACCACTTGTTGAGAGGCGTCAGTTCGATAACACTGTGCTCTTTGAACATGTACCCTTATAGAGGGTAATCTCTATAATCTAATCTATAATCCCGTATAGAGTTCCTTTGTTTTTGTTAAGAAGAACGAGAGCCCACAAGTGAACGAATCGTTGCCGGTGTGTTTGTCCGTATTTATGTCCACCTGACTGCCTGTTTTTCTGTATGAACGTCGGTTTGTCGATCCGACTGTTCATCCAAATACAGGGTGGGTGTTTACTATGTTTTTTTTTTCTGAGAGAGAGAGGTGGAAATCTTCGAAAGACCGCCTTCCGGTATGATAAATATGGTAGTGTCAGATTCTTACCCACTAAAACCACCTCTTGAAAAGATAGTAAGGGTTCGGTACCGAGAATACCTGATGACACAGCTAGAGTTATGGTGGAGCTGAAAGGTGGTAGAGATGAACAAAAAAAATCTTAACCGGCTGGCCGACAGCTGCAGCGAAGATAGGCTGGGTAGTAATAGTAATGATGTAATAGGGCGCCACTTAATTTACGTATGTAAGAAATGTAAGATAATGCACAAACCCCAAATTACGAAAGGGGTCACAAAAAAGATATATTTATAACCCAAACTGATAACGATTATCGTAATTAATCCCCATACACGGGTGTCACACGAAACTATCCAAAATAAAATGATAGACGACTTTAAGATGGTAAAGTTAACATAAAAGTGCCAAAATGGTGAATTTCCTTCCTGAAGGCTAAGGAGAGGGTAAAGATAATGAAGAAGAAATTTTTAAATTAACAACATAGCAACAATTGACGTACAATAAACAAACACTAGAGGGAGCACAAAGTTAGAAACTGAATTAAAATTAGAAAAATAGATATAGCGCGAAAATTTAACGTTAGAAAGGATGAACAGTTATAGTACAGAATAGAATCCGTGAGTCCTTTAAAATACGGTGCTGCTTGGGCTACCAAAGCCGAGATGTCACGTCTCGAAATTTCACAAACTCCCGCGCACAGACTCTCCAGCGTTTACACCGCTTCCAAGTTGTTCATATTCGGTGGCGACGGCTGCCGTCTCCTGGCCTCACAAGAAGCTCGATACTGGTCCCTCAGATTTAGCGTCCGGGGACACCACAGAAGAAGGTGATCGGACGTTTGCCGCTGCCCACAGGTGCACGCATCAATGGGGGCTAGATTCATTCTGTTTAAATATGCCGGGAAAGGTTCATGACCTGTGACAAAATACGACAGATGCCGAGTTATAAAGGCCACCTCCTCAAGGCCGAGCCGCTTCTTGTCTGCGAAATCGACAAAGAAGCCGACGCCGCCGAAGGGGCTGACGCAGCCAGCTTCCCCGCAAGGACCTCACGTTCCAGATGGCGTGCTAGGTTTGTGATGTAAGACGGCGGCACGTCTGAGGAGGCGTATGGCCTAGAAGACAGCACGCCACCAGCATCTCCTCCACCCCTACAATAACCCGAACGGGCACCGTCAATTCTCATAGTCCATCGCACAGCTCTCTGTGGACCTCAGCCGGCCTCCGAGCGTTGCAGACAGCCGTTATGATAGGCACCTCCTGAAAGCCTGAACTCAACTGTTGAATGGCGTCAGCCGCGCAAGATCAATCACAGACCCCCTCCCCCTTTTCGTCGCCGGAAGCCTGAAGCGTGGTGCATCCGACGGGCAGGTTGTAAGTCCCTGTCGCTCATCTCCCGAAGATGCTATAAGAAGATCCCACCCTGATCTCTCCTGAGTAAGCCGCAACTGTTACGAGTGCACAGTTATCTGGAAGGGCGTTCCGGAATGGCGCAAATACGCCTAAATGGCAGCCGGCGTCCGGGTGGTTGTGAAAAGATTCCGGCGTGTTCTATTTAAAAAATCTTAAAAAATTGTATTAGAACATCCTGTATATTTTTGAAAATTTAGTATCTTCATTTTACCAGGAATCCAAATCGGTAAAAATATATAGGGTCTTCCGGGGTGTTCCATTTGAAAAGGTCGAGAAAAATTACATTTCGCGTAAAGTGATCACCCTGTATAGAATTACACACATACGACCAATGTATTACGAATTTTTGAAGGCAACTATTATCAAAAGCTGGTGGCACAAACAGATTTGAAAAATCCTGATTACAGCTCTGGCATCATGGCTTTATAAAGTTGACTCTGTTGTGGCATTAAAGTGACTATATCTCCAGAACAGTTAGTTGTAGGTACATAAAGGTCTGTTACTTTTTGATTCTAAATGTTACAGAGAATCCGAATACGTAAAAATATACAGGGTATTTCGTTTAAAACAACACAAGTTTGCGTTGGCATTCTTTTTTGAATCGCCCTGTTCTTACCTAAACATTTTTAACATGTAGATCCAATAATACTGGCACTCCTTTCAACGCATGGGGGGGGGTTATATCAGTCTTCTATGTCTTGCATGTGTAGATACTGTCTCGCTTTAATTTGTTGTTAGTTGTCCCAGCTCTGTTAATATAACATGTGCATTCAGCGTGTCTCACTGCCTGCAAGTGTTTTTGTTCGCCGGCCTGTTTTTCTGGATATTAGTCTGTCTATCCATCTGCTTGTAGCCTTGTTTCTCATCCATCAGTCGATACATCAGTAGATTAAGGTATGTTTATTATTTTTAGTCATCCGTAGATCATTTTACAACGACCGGGTGTGTTCTCGGAGAGATCGTAAGAAATTAAAAATTTCCATCAGAGGTGGGATACGGATCGTATCACAGCTTCGCAACGTAGAACTAAAATCTTCGCACTTTAATAAAATTTTTGACCGATTTCAAACTAGGAAAATATTAAAAACTTAAAGAAAACTTCGATGGCAACATTTTGAGAAACAACGGTTTCTATAAAAAATACATTTCCTTCATAAAATTTCCCTCGCGACCGAGGTTAGTTTCCTAAACACTTTACCTTTTGATGAGTCTTCTTAGAAAACTTTTCAGATGTTGACGTGGTAAAATGAAACTTTTAACGTAACACAAAAAACATCATCAGATATTCATTTGGCGTAAACATCTATAAAACCACCATTTGTATATCCTCAACATTTAGATGTGATAAAAAGATATTTTACATCTCTTTCACCTTATTCACACATATACAATAACACGAAAGCTTTTTTTTTCTTTTTAAAAAAGCTATTTTTCCTCGGGGAAAAAACAATATTTTTTCTCAAACGTTAATTTACTGTAAGATATATTTTTTTGTTGTCTTACAATTTATGAGGGTGTAATTGTAAATGATGAATTTTCCGTCATTTTAGCGGATGTTGCTTTTATGGATCCCCATTGTTAATAACTGTGGTAATGTAAAATGAGGTGTACGATGCGACAGTGCACCCTTGGGGCTTACTGTTGTAGTTAATTTGGTCTATAGAAGGGTAGTTCGTATAGCGTTCGTTGTTTCATTTATAGCTGCTAAATTATGCACACATTCAATACTAATCATTTTATTTAAACTCGAAACAAACATTTAAAGTGGAAAATTTAATCCCTTATAATGTATTTGGAAATTGAAAAACTAATAATTTCGTAAAAGTTTAAAATTTTAATTATTGGACGAAAACAGAAATTTTTACTATTCGAAAAGGAAATTTCTAATTTATCATTTTATTACAGAAAATCACTACCTGTGGCGCTTTGAGCGTTACGAAATCAAGTTTGTAAAATTTCATTTAAGCTTCTCGTGGAAATCTGCGTCGGTGGTTCTGGAAAATTCCGCTAGATTGCGGCACCGTTTAAAATTTATACAGAAAGAGCGTTGTTAATTACAATACTAAAACAAGAGATGACGCTAACTTCGCGACTCGACAAAGGCGTTTTTCATCAATAACTATCATTAATTCATCAATTCAATTTTGTACAACAAAAATAAATTTATGAAACGTATCAAATATTTAATTTTTCTCCCCTTATAACTTTTAATTAAATTACTTTTTGAAGCTTTAAAGTTTTGAATTTTGAAACTTTTTGACCCACATGGGGTTAATTAAATACTTTTAGGAGAGGACCCGAATGCTTTAAAACTTGAAGGAAAATATATAGAGACAAACGAAGGACAAAGTTTACTTTAACCGACATAAATCTTGTGAGCAAAACTTCTTGAAAATTTAATACTACATCGTCGAGATTATCCCTCTAAAAAACTTTCTTTCACTCTCTCTCTCTCCCTCTCTACCACCGCCTCTTTGAAAACTTTTTTGACGTTTTATTTCGGTTTCAACTTATCTAAAATTAATGAAATACTTTACTAATTAGTGTAAATATTTTTAAAACCTTTCAACCACTTTCGTTTTTATTTTGTTTATTTAGCTTTGATTTTGAAAGGATTCACTTTTCAGTTCATCGACTTTCTTTGAAAAAAGATGTATATTTCTCAGCGTTGGGATCAATTGGTGTACGTTTTTGCTGTATTATTGCAAGTAGTTGTGGCAGGTTCACAATGTCTTACCTGATACTTAAAAACTTCTAAAAATTTAACGCCGTTTTGGCTAGTTCGTCTGTACAAGAAAACCACTGTTAACCTAAAACACGCCCTAATGAGTTTTAAACACGTTCAGTACACGTCAGATGACACGTTAAGCTCCTGTAAAACTTCATAAGCTGTTTCTAAAGATTTTACACGCACTACATACCTATAAAGAGGCTCTCAGGTTTCTTAATGGTTTAACTTGATGGATAAAGTATCAGGAAACTATTTTAGAATGTCTTAGACATATTTAGGTGAGTTTTAATAGAACATCCTGTATAATTTTACGTTTCTTCAATTTATAATATTCCCATTTCACACCCGAAATATTATTTACTTTCATCAACCCGTTCAGACGACAAAATTGGCCTTGACAATTTCTAAAAAATCATCAGAGCCACAAAGGAAAGTTTTATGAACGTCTCTTTATTACATCTTTAGTAGAAGGCTCTTAGATAGCTCGAGTTGAAATTTTATTACATTTGAATATACAGGGTGGCCACAATTAATTTTTAAATGTCGAGATGTTTAAACAAATTTTTCTTGGTTGTTTTCAATGAAACACCCTGTATATTATTACATACCAAGACGCTATTTTGTATATCTTTAGTAGAAGACTTTATATACCTCCAGTTAAAATTTTATTACATTAGCATATACAGGGTGGCCACAATTAATTTTTAAATGTCGACAACTTGAAACGAAATTTTCTTGATTGTTATAAATGAAATACTCTGTATATTGTAACTAGGTCTGTCACTTTAAAAAAAAAAATATCGAATATCGATAAAAGAAAATTATCGATATTTCCGATATTATCGATATTTCCGATAATATCGATATTTCCGATAATATCGATATTTCCGATACTATCGATATTTTTGATAATATCGATATTATCGATAATATCGATATTATCGATAATATCGATATTTCCGATATCGATATTTTTGATAATATCGATATTTTCGATAATATCGATATTTCCGATATCGATATTTTTTATAATATCGATATTATCGATAATATCAATATTTCCGATATAGATTTGATAATATCGATATTTTCGATAATTTAGATATTATCAGGAAAATATCGGAATTGTTTATCGATGCTCAGTTTTAAATTTTATATAAATGTAGGTATATTATTTAACTTAATTTCTGTAAAAGTATCAAAAAATACTGCAAAAAATGAAAATGCCCTCCCTGAAGTAATTAAAAAAATTTCAACGATTTATAAAATATCGATATTATCGAAAATATCGTGTTATCGAAATGATCGATAATATCGAAAATATCGATATTATCGAAAATATCGATATTATCGAAAATATCGATATTATCGAAAATATCGATATTATCGAAAATATCCATATTATCGAAAATATCGATATTATCGAAAATATCGATATTATCGAAATAACGATATATCGATATCGCTTTTATCTAATATCGTTATTCGATATTATCGATAATATCGATATTTTCGATAATATCGATAAAAAGTACCAGGCCTAATTGTAACATGCCAAGACGCTATTTTGTACATCTTTAGTAGAAGACTCTTATATAAATCTAGTTATAATTTTATTTCATTAGAATATACAGAGTGGCCACAATTAATTTTTAAATGTCGAGATGTTCAAACTAAATTTTCTTGATTGTTTTAAATGAAACACCCTGTATATTGTTACATGCCAAGACGCAATTTTGTACACTTTTAGTAGAAGACTCTTAAATACCTCTAGTTATAATTTTATTTCATTAGAATATACAGGGTTGCCACAATTAATTTTTAAATGTCGAGATGTACAAACTAAATTTTCTTGATTGTTTTATATGAAACACCCTGTATATTAATACATGCCAAGACGCAATTTTGTACACTTTTAGTAGAAGATTCTTAAATACCTCTAGTTATAATTTTATTTCATTAGAATATACAGGGTCGCCACAATTAATTTTTAAATGTCGAGATGTTCAAACTAAATTTTCTTGATTGATTTAAATGAAACGCCCTGTATATTGTTACATGCCAACACGCAATTTTGTACACTTTTAGTAGAAGACTTTTAAATACCTCTAGTTATAATTTTATTTCATTTGAATATACAGGGTCGCCACAATTAATTTTTAAATCTCGAGATGTTCAAACTAAATTTTCTTGATTGTTTTAAATAAAACACCCTGTATATTGTTACATGCCAAGACGCAATTTTGTACACTTTTAGTAGAAGACTCTTAAATACCTCTAGTTATACTTTTATTTCATTTGAATATACAGGGTCGCCACAATTAAGTTTTAAATATCGAGATGTTAAAACGAATTTTCTTTTGATTGTTTTAAACGAAACACCCTGTATATTGTTACATGCAAAGACGCTATTTTGTACACCTTTAGTTGAAGGCTCATTTATAGCTATAGTTAAAATTTTATTTCATTAGAATATATACAGGGTTGCCACAATTAATTTTTAAATGTCGAGATGTTCAAACTAAATTTTCTTGATTGTTTTAAATGAAACACCCTGTATATTGTTACATGCCAAGACGCAATTTTGTACACTTTTAGTAGAAGACTCTTAAATACCTCTAGTTATAATTTTATTTCATTAGAATATACAGGGTTGCCACAATTAAGTTTTAAATGTCGAGATGTACAAACTAAATTTTCTTGATTGTTTTATATGAAACACCCTGTATATTAATACATGCCAAGACGCAATTTTGTACACTTTTAGTAGAAGATTCTTAAATACCTCTAGTTATAATTTTATTTCATTAGAATATACAGGGTCGCCACAATTAATTTTTAAATGTCGAGATGTTCAAACTAAATTTTCTTGATTGATTTAAATGAAACACCCTGTATATTGTTACATGCCAACACGCAATTTTGTACACTTTTAGTAGAAGACTTTTAAATACCTCTAGTTATAATTTTATTTCATTTGAATATACAGGGTCGCCACAATTAATTTTTAAATCTCGAGATGTTCAAACTAAATTTTCTTGATTGTTTTAAATAAAACACCCTGTATATTGTTACATGCCAAGACGCAATTTTGTACACTTTTAGTAGAAGACTCTTAAATACCTCTAGTTATAATTTTATTTCATTTGAATATACAGGGTCGCCACAATTAAGTTTTAAATATCGAGATGTTAAAACGAATTTTCTTTTGATTGTTTTAAACGAAACACCCTGTATATTGTTACATGCAAAGACGCTATTTTGTACACCTTTAGTTGAAGGCTCATTTATAGCTCTAGTTTAATTTTATTTCATTAGAATATATACAGGGTTGCCACAATTAATTTTTAAATGTCGAGATGTTCAAACTAAATTTTCTTGATTGTTTTAAATGAAACACCCTGTATATTGTTACATGCCAAGACGCAATTTTGTACACTTTTAGTAGAAGACTCTTAAATACCTCTAGTTATAATTTTATTTCATTAGAATATACAGGGTTGCCACAATTAAGTTTTAAATATCGAGATGTTAAAACGAATTTTCTTTTGATTGTTTTAAACGAAACACCCTGTATATTGTTACATGCAAAGACGCTATTTTGTACACCTTTAGTTGAAGGCTCAATTATAGCTCTAGTTAAAATTTTATTTCATTAGAATATATACAGGGTTGCCACAATTAATTTTTAAATGTCGAGATGTTCAAACTAAATTTTCTTGATTGTTTTAAATGAAACACCCTGTATATTGTTACATGCCAAGACGCAATTTTGTACATCTGTAGTAGAAGACTTTTATATAAATCTAGTATCTAGATTTATATATCTGTAGTATACCTATACAGGGTGTTAGGATATTCCTTGGCCATCGGCTTACACATGATTCCTTAGGTCAAAAGAACACTAAAAGTTCCTATAACAAAAAGGCCAAAGCCCACTAATAAAAAAGTTATGTGGTCTCAAAGTTGAGTTAAAAAATTTTTATTTTTGTCATATTTCGTTTAAACGTCAACAATTTTTTTTGATATTGGCTTCATTTGTTAAATATGATAAAGCTCCCCATAAGAGGCACAAATTTTTAAAATATCTCATCAATAAAGGGCACTTAACCTAAAAGCAACATTTAATTTTTGCCCTAACTTTTTTGTTTCTTTTATTATCGATTATTTTTTTAGAAAATTTGAAAGATTAAATAAAATTGTAAAAATAAGGTCCTCTTCTTTCAAGTTGATAAAGTTAACCGTTTCGTCAGAAATCGCTTTCAAAAGGATTAACTTTCACTTAATTCTCAATAATCAAGTTCCCATGATCAACTAAAAACGAATAAAACAAAATTTATTAGCTTTATTTAGAATCTAATGACTTAAATACCGCAAAAAAAAATATTTTAAAAATCTTCTTTGAGGCCAGACAACACTACAAGTTTCTCACAAGTAGTATAAGTACAAGGCCTCAAAGAAGATTTTTTAAATATTTTTTTTTGCGGTATTTAAGTCATTAGATTCTAAATAAAGCTAATAAATTTTGTTTTATTTGTTTTTAGTTGATCATGAGAACTTGATTATTGAGAATTAAGTGAAAATACTTAAAACTTAATCCTTTTGAAAGCGATTTCTGACGAAACGGTTAACTTTATCAACTTGAAAGAAGAGGATCTTATTTTTACAATTTTATTTAATCTTTCAAATTTTATAGAAAAATAATCGAAAATAAAACAAACAAAAAAGTTAGGGCAAAAATTAAATTTTGCGTTTAGGTTAAGTGCCCTTTATTGATGAGATATTTTAAAAATTTGTGCGTCTTATGGAGGGCTTTATCATATTTAACAAATGTAGCCAATATCAAAAAAAATTGTTGACGTTGAAACGAAATATGACAAAAATAAAAATTTTTTAACTCAACTTTGAGGCCACATAACTATTTTATTAGTGGGCTTTGGACTTTTTGTTATAGGAACTTTTAGTGTTCTTTTGACCTAAGGAATCATGTGTAAGCCGATGGCCAAGGAATATCCTAACACCCTGTATACTAGGGTATCTAAGACTTTTCCATTGAAAGTGTACAAAATAGATTTTTATAAAAGTTACATTTGTGGCTCTGGTGATTTTCTGAATATTAGAGTACAAAAATCATTTTTTTACAAAATAGTTCTTGACTTGTGAAAGGGCGGGAGAAGTCAATACTATTCTGAACAGGGAGCATTAAAATATTTAAAAAAAATCATAAATTATATACAGGGTGTTTGATTTTAAAAAATTCAGTTAACTTTCCAAGTACTACTGATTACAAAGTAATCACTAATGCTCGGGCGCCAATTTAAAGTAGAATCCTAATTGTGCAAAAATATACAAGGTGTTCCATTTAGAAGAAAAAAAAATTGACGTGACTGTTTTTCATGTGTATTACTTTGCCAAAATCGCCTTTAAGGTCCCTGATACTTAAATTGCAATCATTCGTCCACACAGTAAACTATGTGTACCGTACAGTACAGTAAACGTCCTGTATACACACGGGTGTACCGAAGCATCATCTCTCTTTTTTTCTTTTTCATTGTATTCACGGTAGAGATTGAAGAACTACCATTCCAATTTTCTCGTAAATATTGATCTCTTAGTAAGTGCAAGTTATCGGTGCACAAGTCTTTAGGGTTTGTGTATCTTGGATTTATTTTATTAGTTTTCATTTATCCATTTGGACACATTAATAAATATTAGAAAATCCCTAAGCCATTAAACAAATTGATTTTGATATACAGTACTCGCTCAAAACCAATACCCATTCAGTTAGCAATAATTTCAAGTATTTTTAATCAAATATATCTTGGAGTTTTCTTTTTCCATCAACATTTTTATAACTTAAAATAGTAATTTTTTCATAGTTTAACTTTTTGTAAACTATTTGAAGAAGTCCATCTAATATGTATAAAGCAACTCTCAATTTATGTTTGTAATTGTTGGCAAGTTTCGAGTTATGTTCGTTTGTGAAAATATTTCAAACTTCTTAAGCGTAGCAAAAGCTTTTAAGCAACTCATTTCCTAACAAAAATACCTTTTTTTAAACTGCAAAAATTTAGTTTGAAACTTTTTGACTTTTTTTTCTAAAAATATATGTCGGTATATTTACGATTGGGGAAAGTTTTTAAATTTTTTTACAAACGCGCCCGACTAGTAATGAGCTATGCGCTGTCGAATTTTCATTTTTGCAGCCAATTAATGAAGTATTCTTTTTATTAAAGGCTAAAAGGATTTTTGCAATTAACTTTTGTCTTGTTCGAAAATAAAATCGTAGTAAAAATTACAACGCTAAAACCTAATTACGCGAAAGCTCGTAAGTGATCTGAATGCAACACAAAATGCATTAAATTGTATTTTCCTTTTTTGGATACTTTCAAAACGTAATTTTAGACTTCACTAATTTTCATTTAAGGCCCTATTTAAAAAAACAATAATTCAAATTTTTAATTTTCAAATGGCGGCCAGTGTAACGATTGTCTCATTTCTTGGTTTTTCTATTGTAACTTTAGCGCTAATTGTTATTTTGAAAAAATAAAAATGGCATTTTATAGCCAAAATATGTGACTTTAGTTCTAACATAATCGATTTTTGAAATTGTGTCAATATTGCCAACCTTAAAGGAGGTTTAAATTTGTTAAAATTTGAAAATGGAATTTCTCAAAATCGGCTTAGGCAATTTTAATAATTTTTAAGTATGTTGTAGACATGGTACTACTCTATCGAATACCATGCGTTTAATCATTACATTTGAACAGGACCGGAGTTATGATTTTTTTAAATCAATTTCTAAAACAGCTCTTTTTGTAATAAAAATGAAAATTTGAAAGTTGGGAAATATGTTAATCCAATGAATATTTATTATTTCATACTATTTTGGGTTTTTAACAAAACACCCGTTTTGTTAGACCGGTTAAGAACGGTTAAACCGGATATTAGAGAAATATCAGTTTTTCGAAACGCTCTCTTTATTTTTAAATATTTTGAAAGCTCGTAAAATTATAGGTGATATTAAACTCTTCATATTTTGACTTCCGGTTTAACCGTTTAAATGACACTAAGATTCTTAATTTAAATAAAAAATTCGTAACCAAATATTTTTTTAACAGCATTTTTCTTTATAACAATCTCTAATTAAAATGAAATTAAGTCTTTTCAAGGACATTCTTAATTAGCCTTAATCCGTACGAAAAAGCCCTTTTATTTTTAAATGCAAAATGGCGGCTAGTATAACGATTGTCTCATGTTTTAGTTTTTCTATTATAACTTTAGCGCTAATTATTATTTTGGAAATCTAAAAATGGCATTTTATAGCCCAAATATGAGACTTTAGTCCTAAAATAATCGATTTTTGAAATTTTTTAAATAATGCCAATCTTTAAGGGGGCCTAAGTCTGTTAAAGTTTGGAAATGGACTTTCTCAAAATCGAGTAAGGCAATATTAATGATTTTTGAGTATGTTATAGACGTGGCAGTACTCTACCGAATGCCATGCGTTTAATCATTAAATTTGAACAGGACCGGAGTTATGATTTTTTGAAATCAATTTCTAAAATCGCTCATTTTGTAATTAAAATAAAAATTATTTTAATTTAATTTTAAGAAATATATGTTAATCCAATGAATATCTATTATTTCATACTATTTTGGGTTTTTAACAAAACGCTTCCAGTTAAACCGGATATTAGAGAAATATCAGTTTTTAAAAACGCTCTCTTTATTTTTGAATATTTCGAAAGCTCGTAAAATTAGTTGTTAAATAATATTAAAAACATCTAATTTTGACTTCCGGATTAACCGGAAATGACACCAGCAATCTTAATTTAAATGGAAAATTTTGTAACATAATGTTTTTTGAAAGTATTTTTGCAATTTTTGATTTAAAAGAATTTCCAATTAAAAGAAATTAAGTCTTTTTAAAGACACCCTTAATTAGCTTTAATCCGTACGAAAAAGTCTTTTCATCGCCACATCACAGTTTTTTGTTTTATTATTAAGTTTTGAATTTTTTGAAAGGTTTTAAATTTATTGTTTAACATTAATTTAAGGCAATATTTGATTTTTATTGACGTTTGTGTATTACTTTAGCTTTATTATTTTCCCCATCATGTTTCAATTCAATCTATCCAATATTAGATCTGACGTTTTTTCCATTTTATTGTATATTATATTATAAAGATATTTCTGATTTTATATCTTCGACTTTTAAGTTTTATATTTTTTAAATACAGGATGTTTCAAAAGTAGATACCGATATAATAATAAATAAAGTTGCCACATCTGGGCTGGGTTCCTGTAATTATTAGCGCATTGCCACGTTACTCTAAACCACTTACTCCCTACCCCTACCCCTACAAACTTTAGAAATTGGTAGAGGGGTACAGGGTAGGTAGCTTCGCGTAGCGTAGCAATACGCTAATAATTACAGGATGCCAGCCTTGATCATCGCTCAATTTAGAAAAAAGTCTATTGAAGTATGTAAAAGTATACAGGGTGTTCTATTTAAAGTAAAAAAAAAATTAGTAACGTTTCCAGTTAAACCGGAAGTTTAATGAAAACGCAAATATGCCCATCGTATGGCGTATGTGCCTTCACTTTTACGGCCAAAATTCTATTAAAATCGTTTCTAAGTATCCATACTTCACTCCAACCCTGTATGTATACGAGTTCAGAATAAAGAAACTTTATAGATGCAATTTGTGTTATTCTTGATCCCATTTAATTAAAAAACAAGATTCTTCTTTATCCCTCTTAAGACACACTCTTCTTATACTATCATTATTTCTAATACAAAGCTGATTATTTCTGTAGCAAGAAAGCTTTGATCTTTTTTCCTCGAAAATAAGTAGAAGTTGTTATTAAGAATTTTGGTTTTCTTTTTTACTAATTGCATCATTTGAAAAGATTCAACAATATAAAATATTCATTACGTTCTCTTTGAGGTTTCTTACCTGTTGTGGAAATTATTTTCGTTCCTAATAACCCAAATTTATTTCGAGTAACTAATTTCTAGTCTATTAGGAATGAAAACGTAAATTGTTTATAAGATACGGATTTGAGCTTTAATTTCCAAGTTAATGAATGCAATTATAAGAAGGAAATTTAGTGTAACTCCGATTTATTATTGAAAATTATAATTGGATAAATCAATTCGATTTACGTCGTGGTTTTAGAAAATAATTATTTTTTGTTCTATACCGGGTGGCAACTTCACTTATTGTACACAAGCTTCCGTATTGAGACACTCGGTATAATTAATAAATTTTCACAACTCGAACTCGAGACGAAGAAAATGAACAGAAATCTGTCAAAAGACTTAATTAGGCGAAAACTGGATTTTCACGTTTACGGTGGTTTTCCGCTCAATATCAACTTTTTATTGTTGAGGTTTTCAAACAATTCCTTGTTTTGGTCGCTTTTGTATCAAATAAAAGCCGTTTTAATAAGTTTTAAACCTAAATTTAGCACTTTTTTCCCCCGAACTGTTGTTGATAAGGCATATATTCGTAACGGTATTTAATTTTTTACGAGCAATATAACACGGCAGCAACGACAAGAGCACAATAGAAAATTTAGGTATATGGTGTGGAAATTAGAATTTTGCTGGACTTACTTTGGAAAACAATGTATCTAGTTTACGATTTGATTTAGTGGGAAATTTTATCTTTGGTTTATTGTTGTTGAAAAAAAGCGATAGTTGATGGTCTTTCCGCGTCTTGTAGACTTTGTTTAGTGTGTCGATTTAATCAATAAAACACAATTCGGTGGTTTATTCGAATTCCGCATGTGGAAATTAGATTAAGCAAATCCTCGAACTGCTGTATTGCTGCAATGGCTGAAAAGGTCGTTCTTAGTTCCCCCTTTCATGGTTGTCAGTCGCTGATGTTGACGACACAATAAACTTTCTAAATTAATTTTCCAGCTTGGAATACCAATCGGATTTGATAAAATTGTTGTCAATTATTTCTAGAAATTTAATTCAACACTTCTCGTCGGGAAAAAATTGACTAATTAAAAATCTGCATTATTCTGAAGTAGTTGGGAAACTTAGTTTATTGAATTTCTTTTTTTAACAAAAGACGTCAATTTTTTCGATTTAATTAAATTTTGAATTTGATCGACATTAAATTGCGTTAAAAGTTTTCAATTTAACAAATTTCATTACTTTAACGTATTTCGAACGTGTGTTCTAAATTTTTTTTTGTTCTGCTATTTCAGGCGAAAACACTGAAGTGGGTGTGATGGGCTTTTCGTTTTAAAAAATTGCTCCTAAATTTAATGTCGGTGCTTCATGTACCTACCTACATAATAGGAATTTTTTTTACACCGTAGAAGAAAGAACTTAGCCTTTGTAAATGATCAGTAATCAGTTTCTTGTAGCCTACGTTTTTTCAGGTTTGAAAGCCGCGTCCACATTCTGCCGAGCGCTAGTGCTACTCGGCTTTATAGAATAGGCGATGACGCGACGACTGATTTATGCAGTGTCGATAGGTAGAGGTAGATTGGTCTCTAAAAGAAAGCAATGTTGGTGAGGATGTGACTCGTGACATGTATCAAATCATTTACGGTTAAGTAGGCGTGGCTTGTGTCGTTAGATAAAAGTGCGGTTAAAAAGTGCTCTTTTAATACCTATCTAATAGCATTGACTACTGTGTGCCTTTTGAACCTGGAATTTTCTGTAGGCTTTTTTTCATTCAAGCTTATTCTACTGTTATTTATCCTGTTAAGTCGGTTAAGTAGGCGTGGCTTGTGTCGTCAGATAAAAGTGCGGTTTAAACGTGCTCTTTTAGCATTAGACTTTTTTAAAGGCTCATTACTATCATTAATTAAAGATCTGTCTGTTCAATTTCTCAAACAATTTGTAATTTAAGCTGTCAGACAAGCAAATCGACAGACAGATTTTTTTATTGTATTTATTTAATTGTTGGAATTTTTACAGTTATGTCAAATACAAAATGATTTCTTTGTATGTATAGGAATATCTATTACCCTTACACTCCTATTTTCAATATTTTTTAGTTTTTTATTTCGAAAAATTACTATACTTCGATTCACGATTCTTTACCGACACGTGACCACCTTAATATGTATAAATTATAATGAAATGGTTTTATTTATGGAGTTTAATTATTTAGTTTATTATTAATTATTATTAAATATTTATTGAGAAACTCAATTATTAAATTACTTATTTATTGAGAATTCTAAAAGTCACTTGTCGGTAAAGAATCGAGAATCCAAGTTAAGCTCTAAAGTGATGCGCTGTATTTGTATTTATATGAAGTTTCCTTTTTGTTACCAGTTTGTTATATAAACTTTCTCAAGCTTTAAATTGTGGCCACTGACCGGGAAACATACAACCTCTTTACATCAGACGATGTTTTTATATAAATTTTACCACCGTTTTCGAGCTCTTAATACAGAAGAAGATAAAAAACACTACTTTTAAAGTTTCTTTTAATAATATATAGACTGAATGTTTGTAAATACACACACAAGTCTTACAGTTTTCATTCAAGTGAGCATCTGTGGCTGTGTGTATATTTTCAGACGTTTGGTTTCACCACCCCCGTGGTGGTTTAGGAGCACTTGATTGTAATTACTTTTTTTTGTAAAGGGGGAAAGTGACGTCTTTAATGTATTAGAAAAATTATTTTAGGTTTTTCTTTTATCTTACATTGGTTTTATTCACATCCACAAAATCCACACAAGATTCCCTTTACAGCCTTTTCTAATGAATTTTTTAAAACAAACTCTTAAGCACAGTCGTTATAGGTTTGAAAAACCTAAACTTCAGTTTGGTTGGAACTAAATTTGAAGTCGTATTTGAATCTAATGGCTGCACTTGAGAACTTGAGTTCTTCGGCACACAAAGAAAGAAAATATTTATTGCAAACAATTTTGGAAATTTACGATCAGTAAATGAATTCGTTACAATGTACAACACACCCCTATAAAAAAAGAATTGGGAAAACCTGCTCGTATTGTATTTACAACTTTTTTTATAGGCTCTGATTAATAAATTTTGTACACGCTTTATTAATAATGAAAAATGGTTTTGTGAAAGCTCTTTTCTTCTTTTTTTCCCTCTTTTTTTTCGCGTACTAAAATTTAATATTAAAATTCTAATTATGTTGTTTATATAGGAACGAAATTCTTATCTAATTTAATGCAAATATTTGTAACGAAATCGCAATTTTGTGTAGGACTATGTGAGGAGTTGAGATATTAAATTCTTCTATAAAATAAGAAGTGCATATTTAAAACACGATAAGAGGGGTTTGAGGTGTATATTTATTTTGCATACTTATCCTGTAAAAAAAAAGTTTTTGTTGTACACCTTCTCGACTTACCTAAAGAGAAGAAAAAAGAAATGGAAGAGAGAAGTAAAATTAAGGATTCCAAATATAGATAAAACGCTTTCGTTAGTCGCATTTTAGCGGTTTAACATTTAAAAGGTAAATACACTACGTTAGTGAGTCTTCTCTTTTGATGTGATTACACAAGTATTTCTGCACAAATATCTCTTTGATGTTTGTAATTTACATTTTTAAATTTACACCTTAGGAATGAAGTGGTTGTATAAGTATTCTACTTTATACCTATCTACAATCATAAATTATTAATTTTTAAATCGTGGTAACCATTGAGTTTAGCATAGCGGCTTTAGAAAATTGATGGAATTTAATTAGAACATTAATAGGATGGTAGAGATATGAGACTACTTCTGGTTACTATGCAGATGCACGTCTGAGGTTCCTAATCCAGTAAGCTGGTTATTTTCCCCCTTATAGATCCTCTCCCCTAGCCATTACAGCCTAATTACATGCCTGGCTTTCCTTCGAGTATATCGAAACCGATCGGAAAATAAAATTGGCATGTCGCCAGACGACCAGGCTGTCGACTGGTCTACAGTTTACTTCATCAATGATAGGGTTTTTAGGGCCATCTGTATATGCATAGTTCTAGTCCTAAATCTGTGAGTTTTTAGGCTCTCTTTTGGGAACTTCATTTATGAGATTCCGAGTGAGATTCGATATGTTCATGAGGTGTTCTAAGTTCTGAGTTATTAGGCTTATCCACAGTTATGGGTCAGCCCATCTAAGTGAGTTTTTGAATTCACTGATATCCACAGTTCTAGTCCTACACAGTTCTCAGTCTACATCTCCTAACAGTGGATGTAGTGAATCTCTACTTATGAGACTCATTCACGGTTTTGAATCAGTCCATTTAAGTGAGTTCTCTAATTCACTAATATCCACAGTTGTAGTCCTAAATCTGTGGTTTTATACTGTTTTAAGGGAATTATTTCTCACCGTTGCACATGGATTTATGTGTCAGATTCGATAAGCTAATTCGGTGCCCCTAATAGTTTGGACGTAATTATTACTTACTTATCAAACTCGTTCACGGTTTTGGATCAGTTCATCTAAGTGAGTTTTTAGCCTCTTTTTTGGAAACTGTTTCTTACCTTCGTACATGGATTGATTTATGATATTCCGAGTGAAATTCGATATGTTTATGAGGTGTTCTAAGTTCTGAGTTATTAGGCTTATCCAGCACAGTTTTGGGCCAGCTCATCTAAGTGAGTTTTTGAATTCACTGATATCCACAGTTCTAGTCCTAAATCAGTGGCTTTTTACTGTTTTTAGGGAATTATTTCTCACCTTCGTACATGGAATTATTTGTCAGATTCGATCAGCTAATTCGGTGCTCCTACAGTGGATGTAGTGAATCTCTACTTATGAAACTCATTCACGGTTTTGAATCAGCCCATTTAAGTGAGTTCTCTAATTCACTAATATCCACAGTTGTAGTCCTAAATCTGTGGTTTTATACTGTTTTAAGGGAATTATTTCTCACCGTTGCACATGGATTTATGTGTCAGATTCGATAAGCTAATTCGGTGCCCCTAATAGTTTGGACGTAATTATTACTTACTTATCAAACTCGTTCACGGTTTTGGATCAGTTCATCTAAGTGAGTTTTTAGCCTCTTTTTTGGAAACTGTTTCTTACCTTCGTACATGGATTGATTTATGATATTCCGAGTGAAATTCGATATGTTTATGAGGTGTTCTAAGTTCTGAGTTATTAGGCTTATCCAGCACAGTTTTGGGCCAGCTCATCTAAGTGAGTTTTTGAATTCACTGATATCCACAGTTCTAGTCCTAAATCAGTGGCTTTTTACTGTTTTTAGGGAATTATTTCTCACCTTCGTACATGGAATTATTTGTCACATTCGATCAGCTAATTCGGTGCTCCTACAGTGGATGTAGTGAATCTCTACTTATGAAACTCATTCACGGTTTTGAATCAGCCCATTTAAGTGAGTTCTCTAATTCACTAATATCCACAGTTGTAGTCCTAAATCTGTGGTTTTATACTGTTTTAAGGGAATTATTTCTCACCGTTGCACATGGATTTATGTGTCAGATTCGATAAGCTAATTCGGTGCCCCTAATAGTTTGGACGTAATTATTACTTACTTATCAAACTCGTTCACGGTTTTGGATCAGTTCATCTAAGTGAGTTTTTAGCCTCTTTTTTGGAAACTGTTTCTTACCTTCGTACATGGATTGATTTATGATATTCCGAATGAAATTCGATATGTTTATGAGGTGTTCTAAGTTCTGAGTTATTAGGCTTATCCAGCACAGTTTTGGGCCAGCTCATCTAAGTGAGTTTTTGAATTCACTGATATCCACAGTTCTAGTCCTAAATCAGTGGCTTTTTACTGTTTTTAGGGAATTATTTCTCACCTTCGTACATGGAATTATTTGTCAGATTCGATCAGCTAATTCGGTGCTCCTACAGTGGATGTAGTGAATCTCTACTTATGAAACTCTGCTCCGGCTAGCGGTGACAAAATAAATAATAAGGTAAATGTTACCTGAAAGAAAACAAGTAATACAAGACAAAATGATACAACTTGCACTCACTTCAAATAAACTTTAATCAACGATCGTACTGGACAATACTGTAGCGACGGATAATTAAAAATAACGACAAATTGTCGTCTAAACAAATTAATAACAAAAAAAACATAAAATAACTAAATATATGACGTACGTTTTGAACAACGATCAAATTTGACTCACAAAATCGTAAAGTACAAAAAAACTTATCACAAATAGCAATTATCAACCCCCACACTTGATCAAGCAAAAAGGTTATTACACATTACAAATAAACAAATTACAAGATAGCACTCAAAATTAATCAAATTTGTTAAATCAATCTGAACATCATCATTTAGTAGAAAATCCTTAATTTGGCTCTAACGCAGCGGCGAAATAAAAATGAATAAAATATTATCTTATCTTACAACGTCCGCAGAACTTCAGTACGACTTTTAAATAGATTCTGATGATAACGAAGAAATAGATGATGATGATAGCGAGGATGATGTATGTAACTCGATAATTGAAACTCTCCAATTACACTTCTAATGGACGATAACAGATGCCTCGTATGGATGATACCAGGTGGCTAATATCAACCAAATTAATGATACCGATGATCTTAATTATGTAGGTCTAAAGCCTTACATAAAAACCCTCTTGTGTAAGAAGGTTTGAAGAAAAACAACAAGATAACTTTGTAATAAAAATCTGGTTTCAAAACGGAGAATCAAATCCCCAAAGGGCTTAACACTATATAGTACTGTCCTCTTAAATCCGCAATGCGGTAATTCAACGAAGATAACTTAACTAACTTAACAAAATATCAAATAGCTGAGGCACAGACTTATTCTTCCGTTACTTAAAACCAATTAATTATTTTTCCAAAAATGAAGGCCGGATATCAAGACACATTCACGATAACCGATAGCAGAAATAGAAAATTGTAAAATTTAAACAACTTAACAAACAAATACATTTAACACACACTAGATGGAAATACAAGTATGAAAAATGAATAAAACACAAAAATTGACTGTAACAAATCCCCCCCTTACTAGCGATAAACCTAAAAAAATACTAATCCAAAAATCCGATAAACATAGCCAAAGTCCGAACAAAAAAAAACCTAATCAAAACAAACTATTAAGAATCTGGAGGATGAGCCTTCAGATCTTTCGCGTGCCACACGCCTCTGACTTTATTATCCGAATCACTAAGCTCATAAACCCACGAAGAAAGTTTTCTAGTGATAACAAATGGTCCCATATATTTGACTCCCAACTTAGCTGTAAATTGATTCGCAGCATTAGACAGTTCATAACTTTTGCGCCAAACTTTTTGACCAACGTCGAATTGTTCCGAACGGCGTCTTAGATTATACCTAAAGCAACTTTTATCGTGTGCTACTTTCAAACGTTTGCTAACATCGTTATAAATTTTATTTACTGCTACCTGTTTATCGTTATACGTAAAATTATCATTGGGATCAAAATATAAAGTTTCAGAATCAGTAGCATTACCATTTAAAGGAATTTCCCTAGTAAACATAATAAAATTGGGAGAAACTTGAGTAACTTCGTGTCTAGCTGACCGAATAGCATAACCTATTTTAGGAAGAAATAAGTCCCATTCTTTATTATTTTCCGAGACGTAAGAAGATAGCATGGTCTTAATTACACGATTAACTCGCTCGGTTGGGTTCACCTGCGCATGGTAGAGCGCAGAATAGGCAATCTTAAAATTATAAGTGCTAGCGAGATCCCGAAATAATTTTGACTTAAACTGAACACCATTATCAACAATAAAAGTTTTAGGCGCACCGAAAATTAAAATGACATGATCCTCAATGGATCTCACAACAAGTGAAGCTGTAGCAGATCTTAGCGGAAACAATAACGAAAATTTACTGAAGCTATCTGTTACTACCAAAATGAAACGATACCCCTTACTTGATCTTGGTAAAGGTCCCATAAGATCTGCGGATATTAATTCAAACGGCTTCGACACTGTTGGTGTTTTGCTCAGCATCAGCCCTATTGGCGGTTTTTGCTCAGATTTAGTTTTCAGGCAGATCACGCAACGACGAATGTAATTGGAAATGTCGGCTCGCATTTTTGGCCAATAGAATTGATGTCGCACTCGAGCTAACGTTTTATACACGCCAGCGTGTCCAGCCGTGGGCACATCATGGCAAGAGTGGAGGATTTCGTGACGTTGAGATTTAGGAGGCACCACTTTCCAACAGTCATAACCCTTATCGACATCGGAATAAGTAGAAGGTAAACGCTTATACAACTTATCCCGATCAACCCTCCAAAGAGGATAGCGTTTCGGATTTGACTTAACCTTATTAACCATTTTCACAAGCCAAGGGTCCTGATCAGTAATACTAAAAACAATGGCATCCAAGATAGGTTCAACGGTCCGACTGAGGGCATCAGGCACCAAATGTTCGCGACCTTTTCGATGTTCAATTTCAAAATTGTATTGCTGTAACCGTACAGCCCAACGAGCGATACGACCGATTGGATCTTTAATACTATTAATCCATTTTAAACTATGATGGTCAGTAATAACTTTGAATTTCGGCAACCCTTCTAAATAAGGACGAAATTTCTCTATAGCAAAAATTACCGCAAGGCAATCTTTTTCAGTTGTACTGAACCGTTGTTCTTGCTTAGTCAAAGCGCGACTTATATAGGAAATTACTTTTTCACCCTCTGGATGAATTTGTGACAACACACCCCCCAAACCAAAATTACTTGCATCCGTAGAAACTATAAAAGGCAACGTATAATCCGGACAAGTAAGAATAGGAGACGACACTAAAAAATTTTTTAAACTACTAAATGATTTTTCACATTCATCAGTCCACACAAACGGCTTGTCTTTGTGAAGCAAACAAGTGATTGGATGGACAACATCGGAAAATTTTGGTATAAATCGTCTATACCATGACGCTAAGCCCAAAAATTGCCTGACTTCTTTAACATTACGGGGTGGCTTAATTCGAAGAATAGCTGCAACTTTCTCAGGATCAACTTGCAAACCATTTCTAGTGACAATGTAACCTAAGTATTTCAATTCCGGTTTACAAAAATGACATTTATCCCTGCTTAAGGTCAAACCCGCACTATCTAATCTTGTCAACACTTCCCGCAAAACCTCTAAATGTCTATCAAAGGTATTACTAATAATAATAATATCGTCCAAATAAACGAAAACGTTAGGCTCTAAATGACCTAAAATACTATCTATTAATCTTTGCCAACTGGCTGGAGAATTAGACAAACCCATAGGTAAACGTTTAAATTGAAATAATCCACGATTAGGTATGGTAAAGGCAGTATATGGTCTCGAAGATGGTGAAATAGGAACTTGATGATAGGCTGACTTAATATCTAACGAAGTAATGTATCGGGCGTCTTTCAAACTATCGAGAATCGAACTGATATATGGAAGCGGATAAGCATCCGGAGTAGTTACTTGATTAAGCTTCCGAAAATCCACAACAAAACGATACGTTTGATCTTTTTTCTTTACTAACAGAATAGGTGAAGACCAAGGACTGGATGATGGTTCAACAACCTCGTCTTTCAACAACTTATCTAGCTCTTTGTTGATATGTTCTTGCATAATAGGTGACACAGGATAGTACCTCTGCTTTATGGGCTCCGAAGAAGTAACGATAACATGTTCAAAATTTTTAACACAACCAAGTTTAGAATTATCGAAGAGTGCAGTAAAATCGTTAATTAACCCATCTAAATTCTGATGTTGATCTACAGTTAAATTAGAAGTCTCGACAACATCCACACTAACATCGTTGGTAAACGACCATGCCCCATGACGTAAATTGGGTATTATGCCCATAGTTCGCCAAAAATCGGCTCCAAGAATAAGTCTATGAGACAACGTAGGAACCACCAAGACCGACAGTATTTCCAATTTAGACTCCAGTTCGAAAGGAACAAAAACTGATCCTATACAGGCACATTTTTCACCATTTGCCACTGTGCAGTAACTAGAAGTCTTTCTGACTGACTCCAATTCAAAGCCCATAGCCTGGAACATTTCCCATCCAGGACCTCCAAGGATAGTACGCGAAGCACCTGAATCGAGAAGACCCTTAATAGAAACACCCAAAACTCGAACCTCAAGATAAGGTCGTTCATCACCTTCAGATTGAGATAAGATAAAATCTAGTAATAGTTGTTGTTCTGGTTTATTAATAGGAGTTAAAGCCGATGAAGAAGGTATCGAGGACGTTTCACGGCCGATTAACGCCTCGCGTTGGAGTTTAAAACACGTTCGCGACGCCGTGTACCACCGGTGGTACATTGTATACTTTTCCTGTGGCCGACCGTGGCCACCGGTGGTACACAGTCCATAAAAGTTTACAAATAGCATAAAATTGTCCAGTTATTATTGAAACCTTTTATATTTGATATACAGCTGTAGGATGGTTACAAGTAAGTTCGTTTAGCACCGTTTTTTAATTGGACAAAAAAAATGAAATTTACCGAGTTATCAAGTTTTATATACAGATTACTTTAGATTTTTGATATCAGAATTATTTATTTTTGTCTCTAACTCTAAACAAGTGGTGAACACAAACACAGCAATCATTTCCGATAATACTAACTTTTATAAGTAGGTAAACAGTAGAAATAAATTAGTTTTTGAGGTGTCCACCGGTGGTACATTACGGCTCCACAATGAAAAACTTTAGTTGGAGCCGTAGTGTACCACCGGTGGTACACTCAAAAAAATACTCCAAAAAGGCACAAAAAAATACAAATATATTTTATTAACATTTACAAATGCTAAAAATTGAGAATTTTTTAAGAATTATGAAAAATTATTTTCCGTCTGCAGCGAATGTATACTATTAACAGCAACGTCGCGAACGTGTTAAAGAACACTTAGGACACGTTTTAGTAGTGACATCACGTTGACCACATCTATAACAAAAACGCTGTGTTTGTGGTTGAGGGCATTCCTGTCTACGATGACCCGAACATCTACAATTCCAACAAGTTATAAGTCCCTCTGAAGTCCGTATTGCCGTAATAGGATTGGTAGACACCGTAAGATTGTTAAAGGCAGAGATATCTGAACTACAAGATGGTGTATAAATACAAGCTAAATCAGGCTCGATCAAATTACGCGAATCCCGTTTAGGAGGTAAGACATAAGCATTAATGGATTCTTTACGCGCGTCTATACGTTTCCCTAACTTGGTAAGTTCATCGATTGATGAAACCTCGACTAAGCCTAATTGCGTTTGATAAAACGGCGACATATTTTTAATTAAGATCTTTAATTTAGATTTTTCCGACATGGCACACGTCAAGCGGTTGAACATGTTTTGCATAATCGCGACATATATACCTAATGACTCACTTGGTCCCTGAGTTCTCATACGAATTTCCTCGAACAACCGATCGTTATAGTCAGCGGGCTGAAATTCATCCCGTAACGCCTTTTCAATGTCTGTCCACGATCTTAAACTACTCCGAACCGATCTAAACCAAAGGAGTGCTCGTCCTGTAAACACGTCGATAGCAGAACGAAAGAGCTGATCTTTACTCACATTACGCGCAACACATAATTCTTGTGCACGTTCAAGGAACGCGGCTACCGATATTGAATTATCGCCACTAAATTTAAGATTCCATTGCGAAACCGGTATGGACTTTACTCTAGCGGTAGTCAAAGAATCAACCCTAGGAATATCTAGCGTCTCATGATCCGAAGAAGACGAAGAGTCCGAATCACTGATTGGCAGATCGATCGATATTTGTAAGGGTGTCGATTGCCCACGATCAAATCTCCTAGCCTTATGATTTAAAGATGCTTTTGAATTGACTAGCAAAGTTAGAATTTTTGACTTGCGCAACGTTTGCTCCTCGTTATTAGCCGTACAACGATTCGCTCGATTCATCAAATGAACCAGTTTTGTATTAATTTTTCTAAACATCGAACTTGTCGTACCATCCTGAAAAGATGCAAGAGTCGTTGTAATTTCTGGTAGCTTTAGTTCGAGATATTCAATATCCACGTCAAAAGTAAATGGATAAGTCGGATATGCAAATGACGATCCCGACTTCTCGAGTCTCAATAAATTCCGGAGAGTTTTCCGCATATCTTCCACCGTAGTGGTCGCATCCGATATACCCCGATAAGCTAACTCATAAGACAGTTCCTCGCGATCTAACCTATTTATCTCCATTTTTGTTTGAGTCATAATGAAAAATAACAATAATCAACGCAAGTAACCCCCCTCCTACTAAACCGTTTACCCACCTAAACGCGATCAAAAATAAACTGACTTTTGAAGTAATAAGTAAGTAATCATAAATACGTATAAAGATAGCGAAAAAAATATAAATATAACCACCACCAGTATATATAAGATAACAAAACAATTTTTACAAAATAATGTCAATATGCAGTGATAATCAATATGAATAAATCATTCATTCAAAACACTTTCAAACAATGAGCAAAAAATGATAGAGTAATTGAAGATAATTATTAATGAAAAAGACGGCTAGATGAAAAAATTTAAATTTACGTTGGGCGCCAATTTTGCTCCGGCTAGCGGTGACAAAATAAATAATAAGGTAAATGTTACCTGAAAGAAAACAAGTAATACAAGACAAAATGATACAACTTGCACTCACTTCAAATAAACTTTAATCAACGATCGTACTGGACAATACTGTAGCGACGGATAATTAAAAATAACGACAAATTGTCGTCTAAACAAATTAATAACAAAAAAAACATAAAATAACTAAATATATGACGTACGTTTTGAACAACGATCAAATTTGACTCACAAAATCGTAAAGTACAAAAAAACTTATCACAAATAGCAATTATCAACCCCCACACTTGATCAAGCAAAAAGGTTATTACACATTACAAATAAACAAATTACAAGATAGCACTCAAAATTAATCAAATTTGTTAAATCAATCTGAACATCATCATTTAGTAGAAAATCCTTAATTTGGCTCTAACGCAGCGGCGAAATAAAAATGAATAAAATATTATCTTATCTTACAACGTCCGCAGAACTTCAGTACGACTTTTAAATAGATTCTGATGATAACGAAGAAATAGATGATGATGATAGCGAGGATGATGTATGTAACTCGATAATTGAAACTCTCCAATTATACTTCTAATGGACGATAACAGATGCCTCGTATGGATGATACCAGGTGGCTAATATCAACCAAATTAATGATACCGATGATCTTAATTATGTAGGTCTAAATCCTTACATAAAAACCCTCTTGTGTAAGAAGGTTTGAAGAAAAACAACAAGATAACTTTGTAATAAAAATCTGGTTTCAAAACGGAGAATCAAATCCCCAAAGGGCTTAACACTATATAGTACTGTCCTCTTAAATCCGCAATGCGGTAATTCAACGAAGATAACTTAACTAACTTAACAAAATATCAAATAGCTGAGGCACAGACTTATTCTTCCGTTACTTAAAACCAATTAATTATTTTTCCAAAAATGAAGGCCGGATATCAAGACACATTCACGATAACCGATAGCAGAAATAGAAAATTGTAAAATTTAAACAACTTAACAAACAAATACATTTAACACACACTAGATGGAAATACAAGTATGAAAAATGAATAAAACACAAAAATTGACTGTAACAACTCATTCACGGTTTTGAATCAGCCCATTTAAGTGAGTTCTCTAATTCACTAATATCCACAGTTGTAGTCCTAAATCTGTGGTTTTATACTGTTTTAAGGGAGTTATTTCTCACCGTTGCACATGGATTTATGTGTCAGATTCGATAAGCTAATTCGGTGCCCCTAGTTTGGACGTAATTATTACTTACTTATCAGACTCGTTCACGGTTTTGGATCAGTTCATCTAAGTGAGTTTTTAGTCTCTTTTTTGGAAACTGTTTCTTACCTTCGTACATGGATTGATTTATGAGATTCCGAGTGAAATTCGATATGTTTATGAGGTGTTCTAAGTTCTGAGTTATTATTAGGCTTATCCACAGTTTTGGGTCAGCCCATCTAAGTGAGTTTTTGAATTCACTGATATCCACAGTTCTAGTCCTAAATCAGTGGCTTCACTGTTTTTAGGGAATTATTTCTCACCTTCGTACATGGAATTATTTGTCGGATTTGATAAGCTAATTCGGTGCTCCTATAGTGGACGTAGTGAATCCCCACTTATGAGACTCGTTCACGGTTTTGAATCAGCCCATTTAAGTGAGTTCTCTAATTCACTAATATCCACAGTTGTAGTCTTAAATCTATGGCTTTTTAAACTGTTTTTAGAGAATTATTTCTTACCTTTGCACATGGATATATTTGTCAGATTCGTTAAGCTAATTCGGTGCCTCTAGAGTGGAAGTAAGTATATTTCTTACTTATCAGACTCGTTCACAGATTTGGATCAGTTTATATAAGTGAGTTTTTAGGCTCTTTTTGGGAACTGCTTTTCACCTTCGTACATGGATTGATTTAAGAGATTCTGAGTCAAATTCGACATGTTCATGAGGTGTCCTAAATTCTGAGTTATTAGGCTTATCCACAGTTTTGGTTCAGCTCATCTAACTGAGTTTTCTAATTCACTCATATCCACAGTTCTAGTCCTAAATTTGTGGCTTTTTGGGCTATTTGTTTAAGAACTAAAAAGTATACGTACGGTTTCAAGAGTGAGAACACAAATGAGAATATAATGCTAAGGCCAGTGCTATACGTTGCCTTGAAATTTGCCTAAAATAAATGATTTCGACCAACAAAAATAATTTGGAATTTCATGAATTCCAGTGGAAAAGCGTTAACGTGTCTATTTGTACTTCTATTCGAGTTCATTGCCATCCACTCGTCTCCTGTAAATTGTCAATTACATTTTTAAAATACCAGAGGTTGAGCATTGTTAATAAAAAAAAAGAAACAAATGTAGGTACGGGAAATATTCTCTGTTCACATTTAAAAACAATTAGAGTTGAGATAACTTGTTTAAATGTAAAGTTTATTTTATATTTTCTAGTTTAAAAATCGTTTGAATGGTTTTAAAGCGAAGCGACACAACGTTTTCTCGCTCGCTAAAGAAAATTAAACTTTTTTTATTTAAAAAAAAAGTATACATTTGTGCTTGACATCATATTTACCTTTATATTTTATTTTTAACACGTAAATAAACTTTAGATTTCAACTTTTCTTTTAAATAATTGAAATTGATATATCTTTTTCTACAAAAAAAATTCCAACGTACGTAATTTTAAAAGATTTTTGATTAAATAGATTAAACTGTTTAATTAATTTGAGAAAATGAGGTAATAATAGGCAAGCATAGTGTATAAGTTGGCGCTGGAGGACTGATCGTTTCGGCTTAGTTGTCAAAAAACATCTGAACATGTTTTGGAGTGCTAAAAGAATCTTCAAACCTCTGCAGCACACAGTCGGAGTTCCCAGCACATAATTCGGAAATTAACGGTATTGGGAAAGACTTAACAAATCCGGAGCCTCAAAGAGTGCTTTCCGAAGATCTGAAGAAGGCTTGCGGCCGTATTTAAGAAAAATGACTTGTTTTGACCCATAACTGTTCGGGAAGCACACAGGGTCGCTTGGTCTAAGGAAGCAATTTTTGCCTGCAGATCTCAGTATAGGAAAAATAATTTGAGCTTGCGCTATTTGATCTATTTATAGGCTAGAATACTTAGAACAAACAAAGCCTAACAATAGTTAGGTTATGTCCTTTTTGACACGCCCGCGCCCCTAGACAACTGTGTGGTTGTCTCTGCAGTTCTTTTCAGGCGAGCTTTCCTTGTGAGCAAAAGAAACTTCTCGAGCAGTAGAAACTTAATGTTAATTAATTTTTAAATATAAATCTATTTCTTGCACAATTTTAATCTAAAACTCATTTCAATCGTAAACCCTACCCAGCACTACCCACCCTTGAGGCTTTATTTATGAAAATTTTAATTTATCCACCAAAATGAAAATTTTTGTGTTAATTTTAAATTATGTATTTGTTAGTAGTTTATAATTAATATTTTATCTTTTGTTACAGGTAAGTCCTAATTACATTACACGACGACGTAACTGGATCTAAGTAAGTTAATGGCATACATTAAGCAAATTGGCGTTTTCAAAGTGTGTTAATTTGTCTGCAAAATATTCGCACTTTAATTTGTAAATTGTAATTCTATATCTTAATTTTGAACTTCCGACAAGTAAAGTATAAAGACTCTTTTTTGTGCACCCCCAAAAAAAGAAAGGTTGACAGCATTAAGACTACAAGAAATAAATACAATGGAAGCGTGTTGACACGGAGTTTGTACATTGTTAAATTTGAAATGAAGTAATCGAGGGGAAAAAAAGATCAACGTTTTGTGTTTTAGGGGAATAAATGAGATTTAATTATTTCGAAATGTAATTCGAAGAAACAAAAAAAATTTAATATTCCATCATCAGGTTGTGTGTGTGTGATGGACTAATTTTCTTTTACACGCATTGTTAGGCTTTCACAAAGAGTCATACATATTCATGTAATCATTTCCTTTGTAGCTTTTGTCCTGCGTAGTTAAGAATGCATTTTCGTTTTCAAGTCGGAAGTTTTTTTTTGAAAAAGAGGAAGAGAAAAGGCTTTGTTAATTAATAGTTTTGAGATTAGCTTTGAGATTATTGTATTCAGAATTTTGATTGCTCGTTAAATACTGAAACGTGCTCAGTTTTATGTTTTGTTGATTAAATTTTATGAACCATCTCGTAATCTTCAGCAACTCCAACTTTAAAGTTCCAAATTGTACTTTCTATACCCTCGATACTTTATGCTGAAAAATTGCCTTCTTACTTTATTGAAATGAAACCATTGTGTCACTATGCAAATAAAGTCATGGAGGTGTTGGGTCTCTTCTAAAGAGCCAGAAAATTCAGCCCCCCCCTACCAGTTTATTTTGATCAGATTATTTTGAAAAGCTACTTGCAGAATTTCTTCAAGTAAAAGCTAGCTACACGCCATGCTTCACTTAGGTTTCTGAAATGGAGACCTATGTATTCGTTAGTCAGAGATAAGGTGGCGAAATCCTTCAGTTGTTTAAATTAAACCATAAGGTAGCCTTGGTAAATCTGGAGCTACTCGTACCTTCGCGCTCTCTTGCATTTTTCATGGCGCGAAACATAATATTTGAGAAAACTCTTTTTTTTTCTGTTTGTCTGTCTATCTGTCGATGAGTGTGTCGTTCCAGTAAGTCAATCGGCCTAAATTTCCGATTTAGCCGATTAATTTAGGAAGTAGTAGCTATAGAGGGCAATTTTTTAAAAGTGAGTCTGCTATTATGTAGGGGGTGACCGTTGCCCCGTCTGGTATATCCCCGTGACGTCGTTACTGCGTCAAGCGAACACTAAGTAAGTCAGATTCATGAATGTTCTCAATTTGAACTTAACTAGGGCCTTGGGTGGTATTTTATTTATCGGAGCCGATTCATTCAAGAAGTAGCTATAGGGCAATGTTTTAAAAGTGAGTCTGCTATTATTTAGGGGGTGACTTCCCTTCCGCTTGGTATATCCCCGTGACATCGTCACTGCATCAAACGAACACTAGGTAAGTCAGATTCATGAATGTTCTCAATTTGAACTTAGGTAGGGCCTTGGGTGATATTTTATTTATTAGAGCCGATTCAAGAGGTAGCTATAGGGCAATTTTTTAAAAACGAGTCTGCTATTATTTAGTAGAGCGACTGCCTTCCCCCTGGTATCTCCGTGACGTCTTCACTGCGTCAAACGAACACTAAGTAAGCCAGATTCATGAATGTTCTCAATTTGAACTTAGCTAGGGCCTTGGGTGGTATTTTATTTATTAGAGCCGATTCAAGAGGTAGCTATAGGGCAATTTTTAAAAAACGAGTCTGCTATTATTTAGTAGAGCGACTGCCTTCCCCCTGGTATCTCCGTGACGTCGTCACTGCGTCAAACGAACACTAAGTAAGCCAGATTCATGAATGTTCTCAATTTGAACTTAGCTAGGGCCTTGGGTGGTATTTTATTTATTAGAGCCGATTCAAGAGGTAGCTATAGGACAATTTTAAAAAAACGAGTCTGCTATTATTTAGTAGAGCGACTGCCTTCCCCCTGGTATCTCCGTGACGTCGTCACTGCGTCAAACGAACACTAAGTAAGCCAGATTCATTAATGTTCTCAATTTGAACTAAGCTAGGGCTTTGGGTGGTATTTTATTTATCAGAGCCGATTCAAGAGGGCAAATTAAAAAAAAATGAGTGTTATTATTTAGGAGAGCGACTATCCTCCCTCCTGGTATCTCCGTGACGTCATCACTGTGTCAAACGAACACTAAGTAAGTCAGATTCATGAATGTTCTCAATTTGACCCAACCTAGGGCTTTGGGTCATATTTTATTTATCAGAGCCAATTAATTCAAGAGGTAGCTAAGGGTAATTTTTAAAAAGGGAGTCTGCTATTATTTAGAGAGCGACTGTCCTCCATCCTGGTATCCCCGTGACGTCATCACTGTGTCATCAAACGAACACTAAGTTTAGTCAGATTCATGAATGTTCTTATTTGACCCAACCTAGGTCTTTGGGTCATATTTTATTTATCAGAGCCGATTAATTCAAGAGGTAGCTATAGGATAATTTTCAGAAAGTGAGTCTGCTATTATTTAGAGACCGACTGTCCTCTCTCCTGGTATCCTCGTGACTACGTCACTGTGTCAAACGAATACTATGTAAGTCAGACTCGTGAACGTTCTCCCCTCTTCTCGTTTTTTTTACGATACAATTTAAAATTGAATGAGGTGTAATTTAAGATTCTAGGGTCCCCATTCTCACACTCGAACATGAAAAACGAGCGAGGGTATGGAAAACATTTCTATCAAAGAATTGTTAGAATTTGTTGGCCACGGTTTTTATTTTTGTCATCTTCTATAAGTACTAAAAATTGTTAAAAAAATAAAAGTTTACTTAATTGCCCTAGAAATTACAACTTTTTTCTTTAGTATATGACTTTGAACTCGCGGTATTGCTACTTGAGCAGCGTCGACGTGTTTGCTTTCCTTTTTGATTTTTTTCAAGTTTCCAACTTACCACTCAAACAACTCACTAAGGCTCGGTTTTTATTTTTATAATTAGAGTATTCAAAGAGTTTTCATATTTTTTTGTTTTATTAATTTTAGATCTTTAAGTGGTAGAGGGATCTCGATTGTACTCAACTACTATAAAGAGCTATTAGAGTGTTTAAGTTAACGATCTAGTGCCCTATTTCTAAATCAAACGAGAATGATCAAAGTAACGAATTGTGCAATTTTTAATTACTCAAAATTGCAGCTTGCGGTACCTTTTACATGTACAGAGTGCTTTGAAACAAAAGTGATATTAATTGTTTGATCCTTTGTGCCCTAAAAGTCTTGTAAAAAATTTAGTGGAGGAAGGGCTTGCGCTTTAACAAACATCCTGTAAGCTTAAAACTTAAAATAGTAATAGAGTAGGGTAGGCTATGGTTTTGACTAACGGCGTGCCAAATTAGGTTGTTCAATTTTCAAAAACAATGTTGCTGTGAATTTTTTAAAGTCTGTGATTTAAGGGATAACTTGGCAACGTCGCAGTCAAATTTAAACAAATTAAAAATTATATTGTGGGAAATTGTAAAAATTGGAAATACTTTTATATTTATTTTCCTTTAACTCGAGAAACAGTATCAATGAATACCAGGCTTTTGAAATACCCTGTATACTGATCATATCATAACCGTAAAAACTTTAGTTTAAAAAAATCCGATACTGATTTACGTGCTGCTCGTAAGCCATAAGCTGTTATATTCCCGTCATTTATGGTTATTACAGAAATTATATACCACAAAATTGCCTATAAAGATTCGAATACGCGATTTTACATATCAATTCTTAAAATGTACAATATTCAAAACTCACTTAAATCATACGGGTGTATCAAATCAAGGGATGTTTTTATTTTTACTTTAGTATTTTTTAACTTATCTACTATTTTATGTATCGATCTACTTTTAAATAATCTGTTTAAAATTTTTATTTGCTAAAAAGCCGCGTTTAACTCTAATTATATCGATTAGCCTTAACGGACGGCTTAACGTGCCCACCAAAGCACGGCCATCTGATGGCTGATAATTACTTATGTTTTTAGTCATTCCAGTATACCGAATGTCATAATTAAAGCAAGGACGAGTAAAAGGTCTTTGTCGTAGACTGTAGTGCTCCATAAGTTTTCTTGTAGTTACTGGTTATTTATTTGTACAGATTATTCTGTACCCACTGACCACGAAATGTACTCTTCGTTTCGGAAACACTGTCAGCTATTTGATGGCAAACAAATTACTTGGATTATACGTTCTAGACATATGAGCATTATGAAAAGTTCTGGCTTACTTCCAAACTCTGTGCTAATCACAGATGAGAAAGTCACCTTACCGTAGAAAGCGCAAATAATTTTTTAAGGGTTGTATTAGACACTCATCTCTAACATTATTCATAGTAGGTCTTCAATATATCACTAATAGATGATAGTTGTGACTAAAAGGCAGAGGTCGTAAGAAGGAAAAAGTATAGACTATGAAAAACTAAAAATTGAATTTATCAATTTCATATTTCAGAATTTTCCAAAATTGAATAAATTACACCAATATTCGACAATAATTTGAAATAAGCTCAATATCGGATGAGGCTTAAAAAATAAAAATGGAAACAAAATAGATTTTTCAAATAGCATTAAGTAATAATTGGAAACTCGAATGGCGCAGCTAAATTCGAAATAACTTAATTTTAATACTATAGTATTGGATAAAAAGATAAAATGGAAGTTAAAAGAAAATAATACTTGAATATAATGATGTATTTTGATACATCCTGAAAAGCTCAATTTACATCAACATCTAAATTGAAGGAAAATACAAAATTTAGTCAAACTCCATAACCTACATTTACATATATTTTTTTAAATTTTATTTATTGTTGAAACGAAGGCTTAAAAAGTAAATCAACTTTTTATGTTTTTATAACAAAACTAATTATCAAAGTTTTAAAAACACGAAATTTCATTTTAAAAGATAAGCGAAAAAGAGAGTCAAAACTTCGAAAGGTTCTCTCAGAGGATATTACATAATTTTTGTCTACGGTTTAACAATCGCTAAAATAAAAGATTACAAACTTTACCTCCGTTGGTTAAAAAATAAGAAAAAGCGCGCATACCCACCATATTAAAAAGTTCTAACCAAGTTTCATATACAGTGTGTCTGTCCAATTTAAATTATTTTGTGTGAATGGGAATCTAGTACGTTGAAAAATCTTTTGTAAGACAAATAAGTCATTATGTGATATAATTATTAACGTTTAATGTCATTTAGGTTAAATAATAAACATAGAATAATAAAACTGATTTTGGACACCCCTGCTGAGAGCTTGGACTAAACGTCGTCTAGTGACCATTTCGATTAAATCGAGTAGAACCACACTACTGACTGGTTTAAAAGATTTTCTTAGATCAAAAAATTATTTTTGGACAGCCCTTACAGCCTATACTATATCTTAAATAATGTCGAACTTATAAACGATGTTTGCTGCTATTCAACCCAAGCAAAATATATCTTAAGAACGTTGTAAAGCTTTTCTTAATCGAACTAGAAATATTATTTTGGATAGCCCTTATAGCTTAAATGATTTTAAACCTAAAAGCGTAAGAAAATTGTTTTGGACAGCCCTTATAGCCTAAACTATATCCTAAATATTACCAAACTTATAAATGACGTTTACTCGGGTTTACTTCTATTTAACCTAGTAAAGGACACCTTAAAAGTTAAAACGACGTTGTCTCGGTTGCTAATCTATTATTAGATGAACCTAAATTTAAAAAGATATATTTTGGACAACCCTTAGAGCCTAAACTATATTCTACATATTGTCAGGCTTATAAATAACGTTTACTGGTGTTTACTTCTATTTATCCAAGTAAAAGACACCTTAAAAGTTATGACAACGTTGTCTCGGTTGCTAATCTATTATTAGATGAACCTAAATTCAAATAAAATATTTTGGGCCGCCCTTATAGCCTAAACTATATTCTAAATATTGTCAGGCTTATAAGCGACGTTTACTAGGGTTTACTTCTATTTAACCTCGTAAAAAGGACACCTTAAAAGTTAAAGCGACGTTGCAAATCTATTTTTAGATGATCCTAAATTCAAAAAAAAATATTTTGGACAACCCTTAGAGCCTAAACTATATTCTACATATTGTCAGGCTTATAAATAACGTCTACTGGTGTTTACTTCTATTTATCCAAGTAAAAGACACCTTAAAAGTTATGACAACGTTGTCTCGGTTGCTAATCTATTATTAGATGAACCTAAATTCAAATAAAATATTTTGGGCCGCCCTTATAGCCTAAACTATATTCTAAATATTGTCAGGCTTATAAGCGACGTTTACTAGGGTTTACTTCTATTTAACCTCGTAAAAAGGACACCTTAAAAGTTAAAGCGACGTTGCAAATCTATTTTTAGATGATCCTAAATTCAAAAAAAAATATTTTGGACAACCCTTAGAGCCTAAACTATATTCTACATATTGTCAGGCTTATAAATAACGTCTACTGGTGTTTACTTCTATTTATCCAAGTAAAAGACACCTTAAAAGTTATGACAACGTTGTCTCGGTTGCTAATCTATTATTAGATGAACCTAAATTCAAATAAAATATTTTGGGCCGCCCTTATAGCCTAAACTATATTCTAAATATTGTCAGGCTTATAAGCGACGTTTACTAGGGTTTACTTCTATTTAACCTCGTAAAAAGGACACCTTAAAAGTTAAAGCGACGTTGCAAATCTATTTTTAGATGATCCTAAATTCAAAAAAAAATATTTTGGACAACCCTTAGAGCCTAAACTATATTCTACATATTGTCAGGCTTATAAATAACGTTTACTGGTGTTTACTTCTATTTATCCAAGTAAAAGACACCTTAAAAGTTATGACAACGTTGTCTCGGTTGCTAATCTATTATTAGATGAACCTAAATTCAAATAAAATATTTTGGGCCGCCCTTATAGCCTAAACTATATTCTAAATATTGTCAGGCTTATAAGCGACGTTTACTAGGGTTTACTTCTATTTAACCTCGTAAAAAGGACACCTTAAAAGTTAAAGCGACGTTGCAAATCTATTTTTAGATGATCCTAAATTCAAAAAAAAATATTTTGGACAACCCTTAGAGCCTAAACTATATTCTACATATTGTCAGGCTTATAAATAACGTTTACTGGTGTTTACTTCTATTTATCCAAGTAAAAGACACCTTAAAAGTTATGACAACGTTGTCTCGGTTGCTAATCTATTATTAGATGAACCTAAATTCAAATAAAATATTTTGGGCCGCCCTTATAGCCTAAACTATATTCTAAATATTGTCAGGCTTATAAGCGACGTTTACTAGGGTTTACTTCTATTTAACCTCGTAAAAAGGACACCTTAAAAGTTAAAGCGACGTTGCAAATCTATTTTTAGATGATCCTAAATTCAAAAAAAAATATTTTGGACAACCCTTAGAGCCTAAACTATATTCTAAATATTGTCAGGCTTATAAGCGACGTTTACTAGGGTTTACTTCTATTTAACCTCGTAAAAAGAACACCTTAAAAGTTAAAGCGACGTTGCAAATCTATTTTTAGATGATCCTAAATTCAAAAAAAAATATTTTGGACAACCCTTAGAGCCTAAACTATATTCTAAATATTGTCAGGCTTATAAGCGACGTTTACTAGGGTTTACTTCTATTTAACCTCGTAAAAAGAACACCTTAAAAGTTAAAGCGACGTTGCAAATCTATTTTTAGATGATCCTAAATTCAAAAAAATATATTTTGGACAACCCTTAGAGCCTAAACTATATTCCTCATATTGTCAGGCTTATAAATAACGTTTACTAGGGTTTACTTCTATTTATCCAAGTAAAAGACACCTTAAAAGTTATGACAATCTATTATTAGATTAACCTAAATTCAAAAAAAATATTTTGGGAAACCCTTATAACCTAAACTATATCCTAAATATTATTTACTCAGATTCACTGCTATTTAACCAAGTAAAAATTTCCTTAAATGTCAAAATAACGTTGCTCTTATTTGGCTACACTGTATATCAAATATTTTTGAATATACTAACATAACCTCAACAAACTTATTTTTTTAATTTAATATTTGAAGCGGAAAATTTATGCAAAAACATTGCGAAAATATTTTTAACATAATTTCGAAACGGCTCGTTATACGTCACGAGTTTAGATAATCATCCCCTTAAAACCCCACCTAAAAACCATCTCGTTTCAGCGTAATGAAGCTTTTGAAATAACCAATGTGTTGTTAAAACTTCACACAAGTTACTATCGCGCTCCCAGCAACTTTTAGAAAAGTGCTGATTAAATTATGTAAAATTTTTTTATTTTAAACATTATTTGCTTTTAATTCTTCTTTGTCCCATTTTAATCCGTCTAATTTCCATATTTTACGAGAAAATAAAACGAAAGCTAAATTAAACCCCTTATAAATATTAAAAACACTTTGAAAATTTTTAATTGACTTTTCGGAATGGTTTTTTTCTCCGCAGGTGAAAAACAATAAGTCCGTTAATAAATATCATTTCCCACTTTTACATTAGCGGGATTTGGAAAAAAATTTAAATCCCTTTAAAATAAAAGTTAATCCGAGCTTTGTGAACTAAAAAATATATTATAACCTAAGAAAAAACCTTTTTTGGTCGATACGCTTCGAAATATTACATAATCTTCAATTTTTATTCAAAGTCTGTCTTTCTATTTCGTTAAGCCGCGAAAATCACTCTCTCAAAAAACTAATTTTGACAATTTCCTTGCTTTAAAGTAACGAAATCCTCTCGTACTCATCTTATTAAATGAAAAACATTACTAAGCTTATGAAAGTTTTAAGACTTTTAAAGAAAGCACATACATTTTCTTTAAAAAATATTTCGCTAGTTTTTCTTTTTAAACCAAGCCGCGCATTTTTTTAAAAAACCGTCACGGAAAGTCATTTGTTTTCACAATTTATACCGCGTGAAATAAAAGAGAATCATAATCTAATTAGAAAATTGCATTAGAGCTTTTCATTCTTTCGAGAAAAGCTCTAATTTAAACGTTCCATCACGTTGAATAGGTGTGGGGACTTTAAGGACCTTTTTCAATCAAATCTATTTCATTCAAAAAGTTTAATTAATTAAGACTAGCTCAAGAAGCTTTAAAACAAAGCAGACGAGCGGAGCGGTTAAACTGTTGAAGAAATATTTCCACCTGAGAAAACAGTACATGACACATATCGTGATTATTTGCGACGCATTAATATTGAATGATAGACTCAAAATCTAGTGTGACATAGTGGACAAAGGTTGACTGAAGTATAAAGTGTTGGGTATCATCAGATAGAAAATTTTACTAGCTTTCAAAATATCGACAAATGTACAGGGTGTTTCATTTAAATTAAGAAAGTTGTTTCCATTTCCGGTTTAACCGGAAGTCAAAGTATAAAGCGTTTGGTATTGTTAAACAGCTAATTGCACGAGATTTAAAAATATTTAGAAATATACAGGGTATTCCAAAAAAATTTGATATTTTTGTAATTTCTGGTTTAACCGGAAGCATTTTGTTAACCGAAAATAGTGTAAAATAATAGATATTCATGAGATTGACAACTTTCCAATTTCAAAATTTTTTATTTTTATTACACAAGAAATGACTTAATTTTTAAAATTTCGACATTCAAAAAATCATAACTCCGGTCCTGATAGGTAGAAGTTAATAAAATAAGCGGCGTTCGATAGAGAACGACGATGTCTATAACATATCTAAAAATAACAAAAATGGCGCCAATAGATTTTGAAAAAATCCATTTCAAAATTTTGACCTATTTTGGACCCTTGATGGTAGGTAATTTTGAGACAATTTAAAAAATCTACTAGGTTAGGGCGGAAGTCTTATATTTTAACTATAAAAGGCTTTTTTTAAATTTTCATAATAAAAATTACGGGCTAAGTTATAAGAGAAAAACCGTAAAATGGGACGATTGTTGTATTGGCCGCCATTTTGAATTTTATTTTTTTTAATTAGGGTTCAGATGTGCTATCTTATAGCCAAGTAAAAGTAACTTTGGCCCAAATTTGCAATAATGTGCCCAAAATAACCACCTTTTTTAAGCACCAAGTCCAAAAATAAGTAGCAAATTTTTTCAAAGTACGAAAAATTTCAAAAGAGGTAGGACTTTTGAGCTACCTATTTAATGCTCTGCTTTGAGCACCAATCAGATCTCAGCTCGTGACCTAGCTGGGAGTTATTAGATTTCGTTTTTCAATAAACACATTATCATAACTGCGATAATCACAAGTCTTACATAAGAACGTTTTAAAAGTTTTAACTAGTGTAACCGGCTTTATTGTTGAGGAAATATTTCCACCTGAGAAAACATTACATGGCACATTTGGTGATTGTTTGCGACGCACTAATTAAATGATAGACTGAAAATCGGTTTCATGTTAGAAATACAGGGCAAGTGGCCAAAAAATGTAGGTGAGCAACGTACAATCAGCTTGACAATTATTGGCCACCCTGGCGTATAGCCATAGAGGTTATTAGCCAACAACGACAAAAGGGGAGGTTGTTGATTTACTACTTGTTGGCAAAATAAAGTTACCCCTCAATTTAAGTATGGAGTTTTGTGATGGTTACATCCACAATTCGTGCTAAACGTATAGCCAGCGTGGCCATTAATTGTGAGGCTAACTGTACACAACCGAATATCAGCCTTTAAGTTATTTTAAATGATTAACAAAGCATCGGATGTGGCCATACTGGGCACTTTTTCGTGCGTGTTCCCATTTGCGGTTAAGCCGGAAACCATTAAACTTTGCGATAATGACATTTCTTACATAAGAGCTTTTTATAAGTTTCGAGGATGTAAACATGTAAAACAGTCTAGTGGAACTGCGCCTTTATTGTAATCACTTCTAAAAATCAGTTTCTTAAAATAATGACCCATGATTATCAATTTAATGTATCTGTACTGTTGTTTTATAGTCGAAAGTTGTGTATTTATTATTTAACTCTGCAATGTTTGTTTACAAAACTTTTCTTTTCATTTCGCACGCTTTAAACTTTTGTAAAACTAAAACAAAATTAGTCGCATTGTACTACTTGTTTTAAAAAGTGTAAAAAGAGAGAAAAATGATATAAAAAAATGTTATCCACATTTTATAACTTAAACGTTTCGTAACTTTTACTCTTTTAGTTGAGTTTTGTTCAAACTCTTTCTCGCAATTCCTCTTCTCCATTCGTATAATTTTATTTGGAACAAGTTTATATGTGACTTAGAAACTCTCTTGCTCCTAATGTTATCGATATCACTTAAGAATCGACAGTATTGTATTGTTTTCTTCTAAACTCTCAAATTGTTTTCGTAACAACTTGATGAAAAAGTGTCGATAATTTTCTACTTTCGTCTTCGATTAAGTTCGATTTTTGTGTTATTTTTTTTCTATAAAAGTGACCTCTAATAATAATTAATCTTACTTTGAATCAATGGTGTATGGGTCCTGGCGAACGCGAGGATTAATAAAGAACGTTCAGTGGGAGACAGCTTTGATAAATTAAAAGAGGGATTCGCTCAAACGAAAAGTCGAGATTTTTGGCCCTTGTTGTTTTAACGAATTTTTAAAAATTTATATTTTCACTTCTTTTGTAATTTTAAAGAAAAACTCTCTTCTATTTACAATTAATTAACTTTATATTTATCTTATACATTATACAACAACTATACTAACATTTATCTTGCCTACACACTGTTTTATTTGTCATTGATGTAATTAGAAACTCGAATAATTATTTGTATTAACGCGTTCCTTTTGTATTGTAATTTATTATTGATGTTTACGAAAAGTTAAATTAACAATTTTTAGGGGTTTTCATAACAAAATAATTTAAATGTACCCGAAATCCCATTGCACATTTCCAATTATAAATTTTAATTAGTTTTAATTACTTATATACGGTTTAATTAAGTTAACTCGAATGTAATTTTAAATTATGTTGCAAATTTTCACATTTTCAATGAGTAAAAAACTTTTTTTTGGTTAAAGGTTTGAATAATTTTCAAGTTTCGCATGCGGCAAGAGATTTTATAATGGGACGAAGCGATTACAGGCTCTTGTAGTAGCTTATCTCGGTTTCTAAGCTAGGAGAGGGGGGTAACTTGACGATATTGCTTGTAGCAAACCAAAGCAAGAGTAATTTATAATAACCGCTAGAGAGCACCAGTTATTACCAGTGGATTAAAGGTTAAGACCTTGCCTTTCGGTTTGTGCACTGTACGGGCGGTCTGAACGCTGTTCAGATGCTCCGGTTTCCGGTCTAAACTAGAAGGCAAACCCGTGTGTAGCGCAGCGTTTGGGAAGAAGAAGGAAGTACCTGTTGTCATCAACAAGCTCTAGGACGTTTTCCTAGCAGTAAGAGCAATAGAAGACCACCAATAGCACAGTTTTGCTTGATTTAACATTAAGTTTAAAGTAGTAGGTACAGCTAGGAAATACCAAACTACTACGCCATTCAAAAATTAATATGGAATTCTTCATGATGCGGCAGAAAATAATTAAGGGATTAAGGATAATTCACTTGGCAGAACGAACCACCTGAGTCTATATGTATACACAGCCAGTTCTCTGTATCTCAGCTCTTCCACTATAAGGGGTTAGCTCTTGCTCTTGGGAGTTGACTGACTCGATAATTAAAGCTGACTAGAGCTTTAAAACATCAATGATACGTTTACGTGCATGAACAGGCAGAATTTCATTCCTCCTATTACAGGTTTTGTTAAAAAGATCAGTATTAGGAGGTCAGGCTCGAAATTAGTTAAGAACATTATCAGAGCGTTGATCACGATTTTAATTAAGACCCGGTTGCTTAATCGAGATCGAATTTGACATCCCGATGCTGCTTCGAGAGGATCTTGCTCGAGAAGACCTACCAAAGCAACTTCCCGAGGCTGCTAGGTCGGTCTGGCATTGACTGTTAAGTGATAAATCCCAAAATTAGTTAGAAGCTATCATGGCGTTGTTCACGGCGATAATTAAGATCGAGTTTGACACCCCGAGGCTGCTTCAAGAAGATCTGACTCGAGATCACCTGCTAAAGCAAATTCCCAAGGTTGTTAGGTCGGTCTGGAATCGACTATTAAGTGTTAAATAGCAGAATCAGTTAGAAGCTATCATGGCATTGTTCACGGCGATAATTATTAAGACCCAGTTTGACAGTTCGAGGCTGCTCGCGACTACCTACTGATGCAACGTTCCGAGGCTGCTAGGTCGGTTTTGAATCGACTGTTAAGTGATAAATCCGAAAATCTGTTAACAGCTATCATGGCGTTGTTCACGATGATAACGAAGACTAAGATCCAGGAAGATCTGGCTCAAGACCACCTACCGAAGCAAATTCCCGATCCTGCTAGGTTGGTCTGGCATCGACTATTAAGTGATAAATTCAAAAATCAGTTAGAAGCAATTATGGCGTTGTTCACAACGATAATGAAGACGGAGATCCAGGAAGAAATCTCTAGGCTCCTTTGAGAGCATCTGGCTCGAGATCACCCACCGGGTCAGTTTTGCAGGGCAACTACGTCAGTCTGGACTCGCCTGTTTTAATCTGTTGTTAGTTGATGATCATTCTATTATTGCAATACTCTTGGCTTCTTCAAGTTGAAGTTCCTAGAGATCTATAAGCTAAATAAGTATTTTTTAATCCCATAGAGTTTCAGTTGAAAGTAGAAGTCGGTGAAGTCAAGAAGGAATTAAATCTGAGACCTCCACTGATTTAATGGGCATTGTGGAATTAAGGTTGTGGCATTAAGTCATGTAATGTCGGGAATTTTATTAAGATGTGCCATTTTCGAACTTCCTGTTATGTGAAACCTAGGAAAAGGATACACCGTTGTACTGTCCTACTGGCAAAAGTTCTGAAACTTTTTTGTCTAGCACTTGGGTTAAGACTTGCCTATTTTCTTAAAAGGGCAATTCATAAGGGCATAATATAATATTTTGTGATTAGTTCAAGCAGTAAATGCGTACAATAACAGTCGTTACTTTACGTTTATGAAGCCTCTCTTTTCATCTAGGTTACTAAAAGCGTCTTCAAATTTCTTTGTTCTTATTTTTTTATTGATTCATATGTCCTTCTTCTAGTCAGTCGACAGCTCATTCCCTATTCAATTCAGGATATTCTCGTAAAATGTTATTTGGTATTTTTAAAAGGCATGTACAGTGCTTTCAGAAATACCTTCAACCCACATGACCAATTTCCTAAGCAACTACCAATAACACGTAATGAAATATGGTGGTTGCCTAACAAATTGGTCACGTGGGTTAAAGGTATTTCTGAAGGTACTGTATTTCCACTATTTTAAATAAAAAAAACTGTGACAAATTATTATTAATTGTTATAGCGAACTTTTCAAACTTTTAGAAAATTTAAAAATAGTATATTGTTTTATTAGGATTAAAAGTGCAACTTTATTTGGCAAGCAATTTTTGCATTTGCAAGGTGAAGCGAAGCGTAGCGTTTCTGCAACTGAAAGAATCGGATTCAAAATAATAAAAGTAAGATGAGAGGAATCAGAAAACACTAATAAAATCGACTTTTCTTGATTGTTACGTAGTAACACACACTTTTTTACTTGTAACAATAACCTCAACTTCAATTGCTGTTTTTGGTATTAAAAGTAAATGCTTTTAATGCGGTTGCAGAAAAACAAGTTTTTTTCTGATGTGTTTAAGAGTGCTTTAAAAGTAAACACTCTGGTGTTTTCAGCGAGTCGAGAAGTCATATTAAAGTGCCCTATTTTAATGGAGTATAGTACAAACTACAAAGTATAGTAGAAATTAACGTCATTTAATCTTTTTTTACATCTGTTGTACAACAATGTATTGCAATTCTCCTACAGTAGGTATAACAATTATGTTATGACGCTATCGCTAGCGGCCAATATGTCCTCATTAAACAACACGAGTTGATTTTTTACGTGACCTGATCGCCCTATTCCAATTTAAAACCCCGCCTACCTCGTGGATGAGAGCCCTAATGGTTAAAAATTCAAACATACGTACGTCGTCTCTATTATGGCGTTTACAAAGAACGACTTAAACAAGAAGAAATGCGTTTTCATCTATTTTTAATAAAGTTTTTGTTGAAAATCCATAAAAGTTGTGTAGTCAGTTTAAACGACAGTAAATCGTTATTTATTTTTATATGGATGTTTTATTTTGTAAATAAAAATCGCAAATTTCGTAAGGTTGGAAAGAATTCAATACCTTCAATATTGTACTAATCAGATTTAGTTAATACTTGGAGAGGCTCAGGATGGCTTTTTCTGGAATGAAGCCAGCAATCTACTGCTGCAAATCTCTAAATTACACATTCTATTGCTGCAGTATTCAGGATCAATGTTGGAAACTCTGTTTTTAAAATATATATATTATTCATATAATAGATTTTCATTTGAATTGAAATTGTAAATACGTATAAAAGGGAAGAAAATACAAATTTGATATTTTCCAAAAAAAAAATATAAATTGAAAATGTAAATAGAATTTAAAAAAATTTACTTACAGGTTGATGAAGCATTGGATTTAAAAAAAAGACAAAAAAAAATCTGCTCTGAACAATGTTATTCAATTTTCATACGAATTCATTTAAATCGAATTTAATATCTCCTTCTAGCACTTTTTAAAGGTGCATTTTTACTCACGCCGTAAGACAAAGCAGAACAAATGAGGAATGCATCCACATATTATGTATAATGCCGATTGGCATGGTCACAATCGAGCATTGTGTAGATGCAGCTTAATACAAATCTTCATAATAGATCGCTACAAGTCAGTTTGGAATAGGCCGGCGACATCCTGTGTCTCTATTTGTTTAGAGATGAGGGAGGCTGCACAGTACACCTAGGTAGTCCAAACAAACCCGTAGCTCTCCTTGATAGGAAGAAATGTCGATACTCTTTGTGGAAATGAGCCTTTCGGCTCATTTCGAAATTTTCTGAAAATACTTTACATCAAGATCGACTATTGGCGTGACTTGAGATACTATATGGCGATCGACAAAGTCACATTTGACATGTCTTAAGGCATGTCGACATAGGCCGGCGACATCCTGTGTCTCTATTTGTTCAGAGATGAGGGAGGCTGCACAGTACACCTAGGTAGTCCAAACAAACCCGTAGCTCTCCTTGATAGGAAAAAATGTCGATACTCTTTGTGGAAATGAGCCTTTCGACTCATTTCGAAATTTTCTGAAAATATTTTACATCAAGATCAACTATAGGTGTGACTTGAGATACTATATGGCGATGGACAAAGCCACATTCGACATGCCTTAAGGCATGTCGACATAGGTCGGCCAAATCCCGTGTCTCGATTTGTTCAGAGATGTGGGAGGCTGTACAGTACACCTAGGTAGGTAGTTCAAACAAACCCGTAGCTTTCCTGCATAGGAAAATGTGTCGATGCTTTTAGTGGATAGCCCTTTGAGCTCATTTCGAAATTATCTAAAAATATTTTACATCAAGATTAACTATAGGCGTTGCTTAAGACTAATGCACTCATCCCTACCCCTTGTACCGTCAAGTGACGTTCGTCTATTTCGATAACACCGATCGGGGCCGGCGTAGTGTGGACGCATCTTAATCCAAATCCACGTAAAAAAAATTTTTTACCTAAAATAGTTACACGGTGAAATAATTTAATTTAGCGTGCTTGTAAATTCCAACCTTAACCTCTAATCAACTCGTCGGTTTGTTATAAATAATATTCGTCTTCATTATACATTGCATTTAAGTATGAGTTATTACTTTTTGCTCTTACCACACACGTTTATCCAAAAATTTTAACTAATGTTAGGGTCGTGTTGTAGAAGCTAAAATGTAAAATTCTTGTGCAAGAATATGAATCATTACATAAATTTTAAATAGGGGAAAAGCCTTAGTACCGTGTCGGATATTTACGAGGTACGCTTGGTAAATAAATAAGATTTGCTTCAAGAGGTAAAATGTACTTCAAATTGTAGCTAGCTCGTACACACACAAGCAAAATATTTGTCTTGTTTAGTGGTTAAATTTTTAAACTCCTTGTAAATCTTTGCATAACTTCTTAAATTTTACCTCAAGTTAAATATACGGGATGAAATACCACAAATACACAAAGGGTAATTTTACAAACTGCTCCGAGACTAAATCCAACTTCAAAATACATAATATACCCTCAACTTTTCAATAATTTCATAAATTCGTTCGGAAGTTCGCTTTCCAATTTCCACTTATTTATCGGACGAAAATAATATTTTGTTTGTTCCTCTCTATTTGAATAGGTTAAAATTGGAAAAGGGGTGAGGTTTTATTCTCTTAAAAGAGGTTGTATAGCCCTTGGGCCTTACAGGCCCTGCAAGTTTTAATTAATTCCACAACAAACAATAAAACCCTTTACTTTTCTACGATGTCCCTTCTGTCCAGGTTGTATGAATGTGAACAAGAGGTTTTATAGAACTGCTGTAGGTGAGAGTTAAATAGAATCGGATGATTATTAAATTTAATACAATCAGTACACTTTCATGCCGGTGCTTCTGTTGCACTTTCAGTCTTTATAGGTATCTACATTATGCAGGTTTGCTTCCGCAGGGAGCCTGAACGAACGATCAGACGCTCAGATTTGCCCTGCACAGGCCAAGCAGCAGTTAATGACCGTGCGTGTGTCTTCACTTTTAGTGAGACTTACATGTGCAGTTTTAGCCTTCTTAAGGTTCTACATATTGCACGTTTGCTTCCGCAGGAAGCCTGAACGAACTATCAGCCGCCCAGATTTCCCCTGCACAGGCCAAGCAGCAGTTCATGCCCGTGCGTGTGTCTTCACCTTTAGTGAGACTTACATGTGCAGTTTAAGCCTTCTTAAGGCTCTACATATGCAGGTTTGTTTCCGCAGGAAGCCTGAACGACCTATCAGACGCTCAGATTTGCCTTGCACAGGCCAAGCAGCAGTTAATGCCCGTGCGTGTGTCTTCACCTTTAGTGAGACTTACATGTGCAGTTTAAGCCTTCTTAAGGCTCTACATATGCAGGTTTGTTTCCGCAGGAAGCCTGAACGAACTATCAAATGCTCAGATTTGTCAAGCACAGACCAAGCAGGAGTTAATTCCTGTGCGTGTGTCTTCACTTTTAGTGAGACTTACATGTGAAGTTTAAACCTTCTTAAGGCTCTACATCTATGCAGGTTTGCTTCCGCAGGAAGCCTGAACGAGCTATCAGACGCTCAGATTGCCACTGCACAGGCCAAGCAGCAGTTAATGCCTGTGCGTGTGTCTTCACCTTTAGTGAGACTTACATGTGCAGTTTAAGCCTTCTTAAGGCTCTACATCTATGCAGGTTTGCTTCCGCAGGAAGCCTGAACGAACTATCAAATGCTCAGATTTGTCTTGCATAGGCCAAGCAGGAGTTAATTCCTGTGCGTGTGTCTTCACCTTTAGTGAGACTTACATGTGCAGTTTAAACCTTCTTAAGGCTCTACATCTATGCAGGTTTGCTTCCGCAGGAAGCCTGAACGAACTATCAAATGCTCAGATTTGTCTTGCACAGACCAAGCATGAGTTAATTCCTGTACGTGTGTCTTCACCTTTAGTGAGACTTACATGTGCAGTTTAAACCTTCTTAAGGCTCTACATCTATGCAGGTTTGCTTCCGCAGGAAGCCTGAACGAACTATCAAATGCTCAGATTTGTCTTGCACAGACCAAGCATGAGTTAATTCCTGTACGTGTGTCTTCACCTTTAGTGAGACTTACATGTGCAGTTTAAACCTTCTTAAGGCTCTACATCTATGCAGGTTTGCTTCCGCAGGAAGCCTGAACGAGCTATCAGACGCTCAGATTTGCCCTGCACAGACCAAGCAGGAGTTAATTCCTGTACGTGTGTCTTCACCTTTAGTGAGACTTACATGTGCAGTTTATACCTTCGTAAGGCTCTACATCTATGCAGGTTTGCTTCCGCAGGAAGCCTGAACGAGCTATCAGACGCTCAGATTGGCCCTGCACAGGCCAAGCAGCAGTTAATGCCTGTGCGTGTGTCTTCACCTTTAGTGAGACTTACATGTGCAGTTTAAACCTTCTTAAGGCTCTACATCTATGCAGGTTTGCTTCCGCAGGAAGCCTGAACGAGCTATCAGACGCTCAGATTTGCCCTGCACAGACCAAGCAGGAGTTAATTCCTGTACGTGTGTCTTCACCTTTAGTGAGACTTACATGTGCAGTTTATACCTTCGTAAGGCTCTACATCTATGCAGGTTTGCTTCCGCAGGAAGCCTGAACGAGCTATCAGACGCTCAGATTGGCCCTGCACAGGCCAAGCAGCAGTTAATGCCTGTGCGTGTGTCTTCACCTTTAGTGAGACTTACATGTGCAGTTTAAACCTTCTTAAGGCTCTACATCTATGCAGGTTTGCTTCCGCAGGAAGCCTGAACGAGCTATCAGACGCTCAGATTTGCCCTGCACAGGCCAAGCAGGACTAAAAGCCTGTGCGTGTATCTTTACCTTTAGTCTGACTCATCTGTGCAGTTTTAGCCTTCATAGGGCTCTACCTATGCAGGTTTGCCTGCGTAGGGCGCCTGAACAATCAGACACTTCGGTTGCCCTGCCCATGCCTAGCAGGAGTAAATGTGCATGTGTGTCCACCTTTAGAGACTGGCCATTAATTTTGCTGTAGGGGTTCTGCGACCCTTTGGTACTCATGACCTACATCTCTACTCTTTTACTAAAGGGCCTTAGCAAACTAAATTTATATAGAGTCGCAGTTCTAAAAAAACATGCGACCAACATGTAAATAGTTCCGCTTTCGCACATCTTTCTTCGACGTCACAGGCTCTGAGATTTTCAACTACTTCTACTTCTACATGTGCTAATTTGAGGGGTTACGTATCAAAAGGTTAGCACCTAGCTCAATAGTTTTATTAGAAATTTGTTAGTTTACCACAACATCACGCTTTCGTAAGACTACCCACGTGTAATAAAGTGAGGTGTAACTTAATGAGCGTTGTCGTTGAAAATTTTTGAATTTCTCCTTACTTTGAAACCCAAAGCCTCCTTGAAATACCTCAAATAGAGACTCTCGCTTTGTTATAAAGGTATAAGAAAATTACAAACATTTTTGTCTTAAAATTGTTGCTTTGATAGTTTGAAAGAATTATAATCTTGATAATTTTACCTTCCTCGTTCTATTACTAAATTTAGCTATACTTTACAAACTTCACGTTATGTTCACTTTTACAAGAGACGAGATTCCGTTAATTAAAATAGTTGTTAAAGTTTATATGAACTTACGAACAATTTTAAGAGCAGTCGATAATCTGACTTTTTTTCAAAAAAGTAATTAGCGTTAAAATTGGTAATTATCTGCATAATTTATACACGGTGTCCACATAAACAGTTATTTTGACTTCGAATTTAACCTGGAAAGGATACAGCTTTCTTAGGTATTAGTCTAGTCAAAGAAGTTATAATGAGTTATGTTATGGTCATTTGAAAATGAATAACTTTGGGTCGCTTGAATGGACACTCTACAATTTAATCGATACTTTACTTTTTAATTTCATAGCATACACTCAAACAACGGCTTTAGTACGATTTTATAAAGCAATACGTGTCACGGGCATTTTTTAGAGTTAAAAATTAATAACTTGGCAACACCGCGGAAAAATAAAAAAAAATACGGTGATGTTAGGCGACTTAATGTCAAGTCAAAATATATAAAAATATACAGGGTTATTCCATTTAAAAAAATTAAAAATATTCTCGCCGAGCAGTAATACAACACCCTGTAGAGATGAAAATAATTTTAGGTTATGCTCCTTAAGAAGTTAAGTAACTTTTGTATTTAAATGTATGCGTTATTTTAAACGACTAGGGAGCTATCGGAGACGATCGCTTCAATGAATCCCCTGTATAGTTCACGCATACATATAAGGTTTTTCGGTTTTTATAAGTCAACGGTTGCTCATCAGCTTATGCCAATACACAAACGGCGCGGGTCAAGTTTTAGCATTATTTTTCTAAGACCTGTAGAACATTTTCTCTAAAACAATTTACTGATGTCTTTAACTTTTCATAGTGTATCAATATATACGTGTATTTCAAAATCACCCTGTATAAGTATTTGAAATGAAATTTATTATACAATTAATCATTGAACTTTTAATAATTGAATTAAATCCTGCTAAAATTTAAGCTGTTACATGTACAATTACTAATTAATTATAAAACATTTAATTATTTAATCATAAATTAGTGTTAAATTTTTAAATTACCTTTCTGATCCAGTGATCTACCCTTTTGAACACTGTATCGTGAGTGTCATGCCAGGTCTCAAGGCCCAAGTGATGGGCCTTATATCCTTCCGAAATTTATTAAAAATTTAGCACTAATTTATAATTAAATAACTAAATGTTTTATAATTGATGTTTATAATTAAAATATTTAAAAGGCTACGTTTACAATCGTCATAGTCTCATAGTACAACGGATACTTGCCTATGATTTACTATGGCTATTGTGTATTGGCATAAGCTTATGAGCAACTGTTGAATTATAAAAGCCGAAAAACTTTATATGTATGCGTAAACTATACATTAACGATTTGTGCGGACGGGCGGGTATCTCGAAAACTATCAGGAATAAAGAAAAAATGAATAGAAACAATCTTGTAGTAGTGCGGAACCTAGGCAAAATGATGCTGCTCTTTTGGTTAATGGCATGAAACTCGGTACATAGTTTACTGGAACCATATCAAGTAATTCTGTCCGATGAGACCAAAAAAAATTCGATGGGGGCGACTGTACACCCCCTTTAATGCGGATTGTGCACGGCGAATACCTCAGATACTTTGAAGTTATGGCTAATGAAATGAAACTCGAAACATAGTTTACTGGGACTATATTGGCAAATTTTGTTCGATGAGACCAACGATATATTCGAGAGGGGCGCTACACACCCCATTTTTTTCAAAATGTGATCCTCGACATACATTTTCGTGAAAAGTATGGTTGCCGTATATTTTGAGGGTCGTAAATCATTCTGTCACAATAACGGATCCATCTGAACATCCCCATGGGCACAAAACCGTCATATTTTCCTCTGGATCTGTAAGAGCACTCTTTCAAAAAATTTAAAAGAGGTCGAGTTAAATTATATTTTACTTTTCGTTAACAGAATAAAACTAGATACATACTTTATTGGAACTATAATGAAGTAATTTTGTCCTATAAAAACAAAATAAATTCTAGGGGGTCGCTGCACAACCTCTTTAATGCGGACGATGCTTAGCCGAAAACCTCAGGTACATTGCACTTTTGGTTAATGAAATGAAACTCGGCATATAGTTTACTGGGGCTTTATTGTAGTCTTGTCCGATGAGACCAAAGAAATATTTGAGGGGGAGGGGGGGTGCTAGTGATGGACGAGAAACGAGACGAGAAATAAACATTGTACTATAGGCCCCAGTAAACTATGTGCCGAGTTTCATTTCATTAACCAAAAGTGCAGCGTTCCATAGTTTTATGTTTCGTAGGCTCCGTAGTATAGGAAATTTAATAAGCTTTCATTTTGCTTAGAATAATTTTTCCCTAAGACCCACTGTTTTTGAAATATGAGCTAAAAACTCCGAAAACGGGACCGGGGACTTTTAGTATTTTTAGCTTTTTACCTCAACATTCCACCTTCTTCCATGTCCTCGACACCTCTTTTTTGGGCGTTCGTTTTACTAGACTATATTTATGGATTTTGTAATATTTTGAAGATTCCTAAAATTGGAATTTTTTAAACATTTTAGAGAATAATATAAAAATTTGATAAATAAAATTTCAATTTAAAATGATAATAATTGTACGTTATCGTGAATACCGTGCAATCGCAGCATTTTGTTTTGTTTTTGCACGTGTGATTTAATATCAAATACGTACATTAAAATAATCTTTTTCATTCAATAATTTTAATATTCATTAGTTATTTGTCTCCACGAAAGGATGGTTGTGTTTGTGTTAATTTGTGTTAATTCGTGCCATTTGAATTTTTGGAAAAGTAAAGGTTAGTTTTTAAAATTCGTAAAACCAGGGCTTTTTTTAATTATTTTTCATTTTCTATTTTTGCTTTATGAAAAATTGGGTAATAATGTAATATTCATGTAATGTCTCACACAAATATATAAATGTTTAATTTTACAAAATGGTGGACCTGGAACACATCACTTTAATTTTCGATATCGTTAAAATATTTAAACGAAAGCTAGTGCAGGGACGAAGATGTTCATTACAAAATGATAAGATGATGATTCAATTTCATCTACAGGGTTATGTACAGAGTGGTTCAAATTGCTTGATCAGTATTGGGATATCTCCGTTGTAAATTCATATTTTCGTCGTTATATTTTGATCAATATCTCTCTTATTTCTCAATATTTTTTAAAATTGTTCAAACATATTTTGGAAACTTTTTAATGCAAATTCCAGTGGCGTAGCCAAAAAAAAATAGTATTTGCAGAATTTCGAGTTACTAGACAAACTTCTTTTTTTTCCTAGCCTCATCAGTAAGGAGGAAGGTTTAAATGTTTAAATATATTTTTTCGTGCAATTGAAACTGAAATTAGTACTGGAAAGCATAAATTTTGTTAACTATTATGAAAACTAATTTTCTCTTTTGTTTTGTTTCAGGTAAGTTCACATCCATTAACTCTAACATCTGATGAGGAGCGTAAAATTGTCTGCAAGCAGTAAGTGACAATTATATTTAAAGGGGTGGAAGTTGTAAAATGGTTTAAAACATTTCTTGAAATCTCTTAACACATTTTGAGTTTTTTAGTATCGCGCCCCTAAATTTTTTTCTCGAAATAAAAAAAACTTTGTAGTTTGCGGCACTTTTTTGTATCTAACGTCTGATATAATAGAAACATTAACATTCTGTGGTACAGCACTGGACTTCATTGTAAAATCCAGGATATAATCCTGGATCTGACATGTTAACTTTGAGTTTCTTAGACCTCCAGGGTGCACTCGTCGCGTAGCTTGATTACAAATTACAAGTGCAGTGTTGGCCACGTTAGCTTAATTATAACGCCAGAGGCTCACATTTAGCAACTGTATTAATTAAACCCCTAAGGAAGGGGTTTCAGATGCTTTTGTAATTTAAATAATACCCTCCTTGTATATTTTCATATTTTTGAAATCGCGCAAAGATTACGGTTGGCTCTCCAACCATTAACTTACTGATTGGTAAGAGTACAAAAAGTGTTCTTATGGCCTTATAATCAGAATATTTTGTTACAATTGGATTACAAAGCAAACCTTGATCTTCTCAAAAATTATTTGCTCTGACAAATTACAAATTATCTTTATTCACATGTTTTACATCCCCTTATTTAGGTCATCGCTTTTGAATTCTTTTACGACTGTTTCTCAATTTGCGATTTTTGTGTGTTAATTTAAAAACTGTCTGAAAATATATACACGAAGCTTTGAATTTGCAATTCGACGTACAAATTTACCACTTGAAACGAATAGAGCTTACATTTACCAACGTTTTACGTAATTGACTTAATTGGCCCCAGTCGGACCTAAATCACAAAATAAGTTTACTAACCCAATAAAATTGTTATAAATAAATATTTTAATAGTTTACCAACTTGTACATAAATCCCCATTGTATGTTATTTTGAAATTTTGCGGATTAATAGAATTACCAACTTTAATAAGGGGATTGTTTTTCATTACACCTCGTGTTTGGAAGTGTTATTTTTAAAATTAAAAATTTTATGTAACGATTGATCGGAGGATTTTCATCCCTTTTTGTAGATATTTTAAGGATTAACAAAATTAAATTAATTTTTACCTTTTAAAACATTTTTAATCCTCATATTTTAGCCCAAAATTATCTCAAGGGTGGTTTATATTGTACAGGGTGATTTTTAAATTGGCGTATAAACTCGAGATGAAAAGGAATATTGTCACGTTTGGTTTTGTGACTTTGTACCGAGGGGGTTTGGATCATTCAAAGTTCACCGTAATTTATAATAATAAAGTTTATTAACAACTAATACTTAAAACTAAAAAACATAATTGCATATCAACTACTCTCCTCTAAGGTTACTTAACTACTCTCTCCTTTCAACTCTTATCCACGACTAACTCATTATAGTTGACTTGAGTTCAACTTCCCTTATATGCTGACTTGCATTCCGATAACAATGTAAGTTATTTCTTGTTTGTTTAATTTAACTTTTATAAATTCATTTTAATTCAATTTAATATTTTCTAATTTATTTCCATTCGTGGCATAACTCCCCTTCTTAAAAAGCGGCTGACCCAAGTCGCTCTTCAAGAATACGGCCAATAAAAAAAAAAAATTTTGCGTTCAGCATACGTAGGATTCAATATTTTAAAACTAACTAATTAAAAATTTAAATTTCACCCAATAAAACATAAAAATTTCAAACAATAAATTCTTATAAATCTAAATACAAAAAAATTCAATTGGTTTTACAACATTGTTTCTTAAAATACATGAATTCAACCTAAAAAATTAAAAACACAAGAATGAGTCAAGATTTTCAAAATAAGTTCAATACACGTAAGTTTTTCACAGGGGTTCACAATTTCTTTTAATTTGTTTATTTTAAAACACATTTTTACTTAGTCTTTTAATGTTCGAGATCACTTTTCTTTTAACATGTTTATCACTGTATTAAGTTTACACTAATTTATTCTTCACTTGGCTCGCGTTGATCTGCTAAGGTTCTTCACTTCGGGAATGGATTGTTTTATACTTGTAATATTTTTTATTTACTCGCAGACTAGGACAACATTTTTCACCTTATGCTTGAATTTTCTTTACTCTGTTATCAAGCATCTTCATTAACTTTATTTTGAGCTTCTTCTATAACTGTGTCTTCTTGTAATTTTGTTTACTTTTAACTTGTTGTCGACCATTCAACCATTTTTCCATATGTTGTCCTACATTTTTATTATTTAACTTTTTTGTGGACATTATTCAAAGTTTCCTTGGAAGGCTCTTTTCCATCCATAACTATTTTCATCCAATCCTTTACTGAGTGAGCATAATTTATTCGTGCTTAGTGTTTGGTTTGCTTTAGGTGATCTCTCCAATTTTCCTTAGATTTTTGTGACCCTGTTTTCATCGGTTTTAATCTTGTCTCAGACTCGTTTGGCGTTGTAGCGGTTGCGTTGGTGTTACATGAAATCAGAAACTACATTAATAATTTGCTTTTACAAAACTTATATTCTAAACTTATGTTTAATATTATTGATTTAAGATCTACAAAATTGTTTTTTCATTTTCTATTTTCTTTAGTGTTCGATGATCATTTTTTGACAAAAACTTTCATTTACTCGTACATTACAAAATTTAGTTTAAACTTATACATTTTGACGTTATTTCCCCTATTTTCTCTCTGGTTTGTTTATTCTCAAGTTTTTCTAAAATACCTATTATCTTTTACACTATTTTCTTTCAAATCTTTCTGTACTTTTTCTTTTAATACAATTTTTATTATTGAACCTCATTGAACCTTTACATTTATTTTACATTAACTTTTTACTTTTAGATTACAATTTTCTTTACTTTTATAATTATTTCTTTTCGTATTACTTCATTATTTGTCTCATTTATAACAAATTTATCTCTTTAATTCTTTTAATTATCATATTCGTATTATTTTACTCTCAACTTATTCAATTATTCTTTATTTCAATCTCACTGTTTATAATGTTTTGAGTTCTTAATGCAAACGCGGTAAGATTTTAAATTTGTCGACATGTACGGCGAATTTTGCATTAAGACTCGTCCCATTTTTTGAGACAGGGCCGGGCCCTTATCTTTTTATTTTCTCTTTAATATTTAATCTTCTTTCTCTTTTTATTAATACGATTCTACCTTTTTGGTACTCACCTCAATTATTTGTAATCCTTTTCAACGAAGTTTTCTATTAATTCTTTATTTACTGCAACTACTTGTAATCCTTTTGAACGTAGTATTGATCCTTTGACCATTTTTCATCTTTATCGGTTCATCCATTTCTTCAACATTGATTTCTTCATCATTTTCTATATTCGTAGGTTCATCTATTTCTTCAATTCTAATTTATTGATCATTTTCCATATTCCTCCAATTTTTCCACTTCTAGGTATTTTGATTTGAACTTCCATTTTATGTTTCACTTCCTTATTTTTCCTTGTCCTCCAGCGGTTGTGGTCTATTCATCTGAATGTCTAGTACTTTAGGTTGATTTCCATGCTAATTCCACGTTTGGATTTGACTATAATGATTTCTATTAAGAATCTGAAACATTCTTTTAAACACACAAATATTTGATCATTTTTTCATGACCATTATTATTCTCATCATCGAACACAATTTACTTTAATCTTTATTTTTAATACCTTAAAAAAAAACCCTATGCCTATTTTGTTTATTTGTTTTTTAAGCAACACAAAATTTTATCATTTCAATTTAAGCTTCCTATTTACATCTCTTTCATTTTTATTTTTCATATTAACTTGACTTGCTGGTTTCAATACAAAATTCTAATAGACCCCAAGATATAATTTTTTTATTGACCAAGACCTAGCACAATAATTTCTTTCAAAAGTAACACTTTTACAGACAAGAACAACAATTACTTCTATTTATTATTTCAAGCAACACAATTTTTTTCCTTATTTTCATTTTGTACCTATTATTTTCATTTTGTACCTATTATTTTCATTTTGTACCTATTATTTTCATCTCAATTTTACTCATTTAACTTCGTTTATCATATTCATCTCACATGTTTCTCATGTAAGGCATTTTTTATCATCTTTGGCACAATAATAATTCATCTCATATGTTTCTCATATAAGGCATTCTTTTATCATTTTTGGTACAATCATAATTCCTCTCATATGTTTCTCATATAAGGCATTCTTTTATCATTTTTGGTACAATCATAATTTATTTCATATAAGACCTTTTTTATCATCTTTGGTACAATCATTATTTATTTTTAATATACTTCATACGCGTTATCTATTTACTTTTTTCTTGTACACGTATTTTTCTTCTCCTTTTGCGCGTCGCTTGAATTCGATTCCATATTTTTTATTTTTTCTCTTGTCTTTTTGTGGTTCTTTTGTCTTCTCTTATCTTTTAATGTCACTTTGGCTTTCCTTTGTAACCTTTGCCTCTCTTTTTACTTTGCTCTCTTTTCTTCTAGTTAATTTCCACTCTTGTCGTAAGGTCGTTGTTTGCCTATTTTTTAAATTGTTTTTCGTTTCCTTTCTCTTTATTTGAATGTTAAAATTTTCCCAACAAACTATTTTCTAGATAAACATAAAATTTATCATTTTACTCCTTGGTTGCTACTAAAAAAATTATATTTTTACTGTCTCTAGTTGCTTTTAACTTTTCCCTTTATTTTTCAAATTTTCATTTTCGTATTCCCTATTCAAATCAGTTAAACTATTACTCTAATTTTTTTTTCTTATCTATCCTATGACTATTTTCAAATAACTTTTATTTTGCATTAACTACGTAATAAGCCTACATTATGAAGTTAACTAAATCATCCTATCACTAAACCTTAAATTTATAATTATTTAAAATGATCTATGCTCTTAATCTGAAACGTCTGATTCTTCGATGGGCAAGACCCATCATGCACTGTCCCTGTCCAGAGCGAACTCCAGACCACCGTTGCTGACAGCAACTTGTCTTCCTTGATTTTTGACTTGGACTCCACTGTGTCACTGCTCCAAAATACTCAATCATGATTTTGATAGCCATTTTATTATAAAAATTTAATACTTACTATTTCTAACTCTTATCCAATATTGCAAAAACTACAAAAATATTCCCCAAAAAGAAAACTACATACACCTAAATTCTAATTGCTCACGTATTACGTGACAACAATAAACCTAACATCAGCATTTCTAAAATTTTGTAAAAAAAAATTTTCACAGAAAATTCTATCATATATTCTCCAAAAAATTCGAAAATTTATCCCGAACTTCCCTAAAATTCTTATAAAACTTTTTAATCCTAATTTGTTTGCCATTTATGTTTAACATTTTTTTTAATCCATTTCAGGACATTGCTTTTTGCCTATGTTGCTTTATCATCATTTTACTTTCCTGTATTGCGACATGTAATATAACCCTTTTATGCGTACGTGTAAATCTACATGTAATTCTTGAACATTAACCTTATTGCATCACCTTTATGTTTCTTTGTTAATTAATAAAAAGCACTTATCAGCAAAAAATAAAAAATTTTCCATGGACGCCTTCCGTTTCTACGCTTGGTCCTTGGTTCCTATTCCTAATACAAACACTTAAACTATATAAAATTACCAAAATTTGTCTTTTCTTTCATCCTGGGTCAGCTTTCAGTTTTCCTAATACCTAAATTTTTTCATTAGCTTATACTTACATATTTAAAACTCCCAAAAACATCTCTGCTACGATCAGCTTCCTGATTACTTTGATTGACTGCATCTTTTTCGTCTTTACTCAGCTAATCCTTTGTAATAATAATTCACTTAAACTCGATGCTTTTTCAATCACTATTAACTTAAAATTTAATTGTCGCACTTTCACCAATTTTCACTAATTAAAATTGAGCATTACGGTCTTTTTGACGTGGCGCCTCCACCATTATGTCACGTTTGGTTTTGTGACTTTGTACCGAGGGGGTTTGGATCATTCAAAGTTCACCGTAATTTATAATAATAAAGTTTATTAACAACTAATACTTAAAACTAAAAAACATAATTGCATATCAACTACTCTCCTCTAAGGTTACTTAACTACTATCTCCTTTCAACTCTTATCCACGACTAACTCATTATAGTTGACTTGAGTTCAACTTCCCTTATATGCTGACTTGCATTCCGATAACAATGTAAGTTATTTCTTGTTTGTTTAATTTAACTTTTATAAATTCATTTTAATTCAATTTAATATTTTCTAATTTATTTCCATTCGTGGCAATATGTTCATTAGAGGGAATGGGCATTGTGTTAGCATATGGATGAGACAGTTAGGGCTAATCTCAAAATTGAATTTTGAACGATTCGTGTGAGAAATTTCTCACAATAGTTCAAATGAGGGCCCATGACCTCGACCCTCACTTTGAATTTAAAAATATTTTTTTGTTGAAAATTGAATTGTGCTCAATTTATGCTGAAAAAAACTTTTATGTTTCTAACTTCTAAATTAGGTCTGCACAAATTTTTTAATTTTCAGCACAAAACGGTACAAAGTGAACCAAATGTAATGCCATAAAAAATTAAAATCGGAAATTGGTGGGTCTGGAGCCCAACTAATTACGCTTCTTACTTCTAAGCCTGCACAAAATTTTTTATTTTTAGCACAAAACGTGCCATCAAAAATTCGAAAATTGGAAGTAGTGGTGTGCCAGTTAATTAGGCTTCTAACTTTTATAGTAGATCTGCACAATTTTTTTTATATTCAGTACAAAACGGCACAAAAGAGCAAAATTTAATGCTATAAAAATATTCGAAAATCGGTAGTAAGTAGTAGGTTCACAACTAATTACGCTTCTAACTTTTAAATTCGGTCTGCTAAATTTTTTTAATTTTCAGCACCAAACGGCACAAAGAAAACAAATTTAATATCATAAAAAAATTTGAAAAGCAGTAGTAGTGGGGTCCCAACTAATTACGCTTATAACTTCTAAATTAGGTCTGCACAATTTTTTAAATTTTTAGCAGAAAACAAGCCAAATTTAATGTCATAAAAAAATTGAAAATCTGAAGGGGTTGGGAGCCAGTTAATTACACTTGTAACTTCTAAATTATGTGTGCACAAAATTTTGTATTTTCAGCACAAAACCAGCCAAAAAAAATCCAAAATTAGAAGGTTTTGTGTGCCAGTTAATTACACTTGTAACTTCTAAATTAGGTGTGCACAAAAAAAATCCAAAATTAGAAGTATAGTGGTGTGTTAATTAATTAGGCTTCTAACTTTTAAATTCTGTCTGCTCAATTTTTTTAATTTTCAGCACCAAACGGCACAAAGAAAACAAATTTAAAGTCATAAAAAAATTGAAAATCTGAAGGAGTAGTGTGCCAGTTAATTACACTTGTAACTTCTAAATTAGGTCTGCACAATTTTTTTAATTTTTAGCAGAAAACGAGCCAAATATAATGTCATAAAAAATTGAAAATCTGAAAGAGTTGTGTGCCAGTTAATTACACTTGTAATAATTTGTTTAAAGCACAAAACAATCGCAATTCAATTCAACAAAAAAAATTGAAAATCCAAAGTAGGGGGGGGGGAACATGGACACTTGAAATACTAAGAATAAAAATATCTCGGATTTAAAAGTTGTGTGCTCTCACTTTAGACGTTGTTTTCTTGACGTCATCTTGTTTGAATCGTAGTGAACTTCTTTGACATTTATAAAATTGTATTTATATAAAAAATATTCACAAAACAACCCCAGAAACAAGAGTTTGAAAATTTGTCGGAAACTAAAATATAATAAATAAAATTCAAAGGGATGATATAAGTTTTGAGTATATGGAGACGAAATTTAACGTCTATAGAGAGTTGTATTGTTTAAAATAATACCCTTCACAATCTACCCTTTTGCAAATTAGCGAAACAGCGCGAAACCTTCACTATCAAAATTTTTGATCGAATGCGTCGATAAATGTTGTAACATAGGTAGTGTTTGTTCGTGCTGGTGGTAGTTCATTGAAAGTGCTAAAATGTATCTACCTATAGAAAGAGGATTTTGTAAATTTTACAATAACTTCAACGTGAGCCATTATTAAATATAAATATAGTCAACAGGGGAAATTAAGCATTAAAATAATTTATGAAAGCTGTAATTTAAAAAAAAACTAAAATTTAGGGGTTTTTGTTGTGAAAGCTTATTGCGTTCAGCCGAGCGTTAGTGGATGTAATCTTTAAGTATAATTTTCATCTATTTAGTAACTTTTGACCCAGATTTATGCTAAGCGTTTTAATGTAGAAAATATTTTTTTTTGAAAAGTTCAGCGCGCGTACAGGAAATTTCCTCAGATACTTAGGGGTTGGTTTGAGCGTGTTGGTTAATGACACTTCCTGTAGTTTAGAATTTATACCTACCGTAGCTTTTTACGCTCTTCTAACGATGAAGTTAAAAAAAATACGTGTTAAGAAAACATTTTTTTCAATAAAAACTCGCAAATTTCGTTTTAAAATTATAAACTTGTCGTAAAGCCGATTATGTTCTAAGATGAGCTTACGTACACCCCAATAACAAAGTAAAATTGAATTTTAGCTTCAACAAACACATGGACTTAAGTAATTGAGTTTACTACCGAGGAAATTATCACAAGAACAAATTGGTTGGGTTACTTGTTAATTATTACCATTACTACTATTATTAAGGGAAATTAAAATAAATAAAACAAATTGTATACTTAACAAACAAAACAAAACCGGCGTTATAATCAAAATACTAATTTATAATCGACCAATTAGCTTTATTTTTTAACACCAAAAGTTGTATCCTCTCCTGTGTAAACTTTTACGAATTAACAAGGGAAAGTATTAACGTTTTAATTGTTTGTGTTTATATGGGCGACCATCGTAACAACGCATTGGCCACTAATTAAAGAGCTCAATTAATTATTAATTATTACATATCCGATTGGAAGTACTCTTAATTAGATACAATGCATCATGGAATTTCATTTGATGTGGTAATAGGTCATTTTTGTAGTGTTTGGCAACACTGTTAGTTACTAAATTTTCTAAACGTGTGCTCGACATTATTATGAATGTAATTTCAAGGGATGACTGCACCCTAAGGTCGAAAAAACGCACAGTTTCCATGGCGGGTCAGGGATTCGAACCCGAGATTTTTCGCCCTATACTTCGTAGCACAAAATTGTCACTAATTCAAGATCTCGATTAATTAATTATTAATCACTACATATCCGATTGGAAGTACCCTTAATTAGATACAATGCATCATGGAATTTCATTTCATGTAGTAATAGGCCATTTTTATAACATTTGCAACCCTGTAAGGGAGGTTAGTTAGTAAAAGTCGCTAAACGCGTGCTCGGCATAATAACGAAAGTAATTTCAAGGGATGAGTGCACCCTGAAGAAGAAAAAACGCACAGTTTCTATGGCGGACCAGGGATTCGAACCTGGGACTTTTCACCGTGTAGTTCGGCACTACTGACCACTATCAACACAAAATTATCACTAGTTAAGCATCTCACTTAATTAATTTTACTACATATGTGATTGAAAGTACCCTTAATTAGAAAGAAAGCATCATGGAATATCATTTGATGTAGTAATAGGCCATTTTTATAACATTTGACAACCCTGTAAGGAAGATTAGTTAGTAAAAGTCGCTAAACCGCTTGCTCGGCATAATAACGAAAGTAATTTCAAGGGATGAGTGAGCCCTGAAGTCGAATGAACACACAGCTTCTTTGGCGAGCTAGGGATTCGAACCCGGGACTTTTCGCCATGTAGTTTGGCACTACTGGCTACTATTGACATAAAATTTAATTTAATTCTTCCTCTATAATTTGCGCTAATTGTGCTTAAAGTAACCAGGAACGTTGGTAAAATATTCAATCTTCAGGTTATCTCAATTAGAGAAATATGGGCGTGGCTACAACTTACGTCACGTTTGGGAGCACTTAAACATTCACATTCAAAAACATTTCTAATCTTTTGCAGGCGAAAAGAAATTTACCTTTCCTTAACACTTATCCTTATCTTGTATTTTTAATATTATCTCAAATTGTATACTTTAGGCTGATAGATGCTAATTTGCACTCCTACATCATAAGCCACGCCCAAATGTAATTTTAATTATCCGTGATGTGTGTGTGTTATAGATTATTCTACTCAGGTTAACTCCAATTGTCTAATATGAACGTGGTCATGTTATGCCCCTTTTCAAAGCTACCCAACTATAAATTATAACATTTGAAAATTGTGACATAGTGTATCAGACTCCTCCCACATTTTGAAAAATGAGGGAACTTGTTGATGCAGACGATTTTTTAGCTATCATTTTCTACGAGTCATGTTCTATGATCCAGCAGAAATCCACCAATCTAACATAAGCGCATATTTGGAGAGCTAACCTAACCTAAAAATACTGTTGTAGAGACACAGATTTTATATTTTTTTATCAGAGTGGCCATCTTTCAGCTCCAAGTCTCGCTTCTCCCGCTATCAAATAAAATAATACTTTATTTATTTTTTCGGACGACGCTAAGTGCAGTGCTAGAGGCAATGCGAGGTGCGGTGCGCCGACGTGGCGACGCACTAAGTTCTACATGTGCTTTGAATAAAAAATACGCTCTTACTGTCAGGAAGACCATATTTAAATTATCCTTAAGCTTCGAACTAGTCTTATGTTAACCCTGCGTTGTATTGTAGATTTTTAAGGCTGATGCAGACGATATCGCGTATATCAAAAGTTTTACAAGCAACCAATAACATAAAGTTATAAAGAGATCACCACTATGTCTTCTCGTCGTCTATTAGCGTATGCTCGCTCATTACATTACTAAACATAAAATGTTCAAGTCGGCGATTCTACGATGCGCTCCTACAAACGCATCGTATGCATTGGCCCTTAAACTTTTCAAAATTACGTGTTATCCTTTTCTTTTCGTCGCGTCGTTTTAAAATAAAAAGTTTTACAACTCGCCTCCTATTTCTTCCTTCTACTGCTAACTGTTGGTAGGTATCGTATTATATGAGGATATTTGAGTACGTTTACGAATTTCATTTAATTTAAAGAAATTTTAACTAGTATAAAAAGGGTCTATAAAGTTTTTACTATAGTAAAAAGGAATTGCTTATATTCATCCCAAGTCTATGGTATTGCGATATCAATTTACTTGTAATATTGAAGCCTTATTGAATTGGCAGGTGATCAAAATAGCTCATGCTGCTGAATATTTGATGAGTTAGCAAAGCATAGTAATTTGTTGCTTTGCTTTGTACATTAATAATAAGTACGTAGGTATGTACGTTTGTACGTATAGTCAATTACTCCTTAATTTCGAAACTTTATCGTGTATTAATATTTCGGAATTAATTATTCCAGTGGCCAATTACTAGAGCTTATATTGCTAATCTATGTAGAATTCATACGCAGTGGCGTGCAAACCAAAATGTTTTGATATAAACCTCTAGACACCTTTGGATGCCCATCTTCAGAGGGTTGGGCTTTATGAACAAGTTCTGTTAGATCGTTGGCTAAGAAAGGAGCAATTTCTGTCATAGCGTGGGTTTTTACCACTTTGAGTTGTTAGAAAAGAGTAAAGAAGATTTATTGGTGTTGCCATGGTAGCAACGTGTGCTTATTTTTCATCACTTTCTATCGAAAAAATTCTTTTTTAATAAACGCCAGTCTTAAATAGATTTTGTATCGTGCACTTATGTTGTCTTTTTGCACTTTAATGGAAAACTGAAAAAATGAAATAAAAATTTAAAAAGCCGTATGTTAGTCGGGCTAACTGTCCGTCGATCGTCAACGCACCCCCGTTGTTCATAGCGTGAAACGTAGAATCAGCGGTAATGAAGCTTCAGCATCGCTGTGCTTGTCTGATATTTGGATCACGTATCTGTCCGTGCTTCGGTTGGCACATTAGGCCATCTGTGTATAAGTTGACCCGTATAGTTACGACGATTAATCCATAAATAAAAATAAACAAATGCGACTTTAAAGTTGCTCCAGAAAATTATTTCATAACAAAAGAACTATATCGCTTTTAAGAGCATGGAATTTTTATTATTTACGCTGTCTTTCTGTGTGAGCTAGTAAATTTATAATGCTCTCAAGTTGCAGTAGTTTCTCAACCCTATTATTTCAACCCCACTTTAGTTAATAACTAATTAAGGTGTATGTTGTAACTTTAAATAGGTGTCGGATTCAATTTCGAAATGTCAGTTTGTCAAAAGTGTAGTTGGAAACTAATATAATTTAGGTTTTTGGTGTATAATAAAAATGATTAACGCCATAAAAAGGGTCTTTTAACAATTCTTCTTTATGTTCAAATAACGCCCTGTATAAATTTTAATGAAATATATAAAAAAAATATTGTAGCACTTGAAAACATTTTAGTATTCTTCTAGAACAATTTATTGCCAATGTGTTACGTATTATCCTTTCGTCCTTGATCGTACGTTTTCGTTCAACATCCCTATAACGGCGCCTGGACCACTCCTGCAGTACCTCGACGTCATCTGTACGTTATCCTGATTCCGGGCGTATTGTCGACTTCGAACTAAATTTAACGAAGTTTTAACCAATTTTCAGCGAAACCGCGCGTGTTTCTCTCCTCGAAAAAAAATTTCTTTAAATTTTATTAGTGATCAAAGTGCTTAAAAATGTCATTACTTATTACAGGGTGTTTGGCGAATTAAAATAAAATAATTAGTGTTAAAAATAAATAGTTATACACGTGCTTGAAGTTGTTGTAAAATCTAAAATTAAAGTTAAAATTGAGTTGCGAAAAGAAAATTGCGAGTTTATCGCACTGTTTTTCTTTTTGTATCAACAAACTGTAAGGTCAGGATATCTGGCGCCACCGTAGTTATGATGGAAAATCCTAGCTAACATAATATATCATCGTGATGGAAACTTTCATTATATTAGGTGTTTGTTTTCTTTGCTACGAACTTTGCGAAATGTTTTTACAGTGTAGTAATAAAGTAAAGACTATTGAAAACGCGTCCACTTCCACAAGGGCGGAACTCCGTCAGGTGATTTACACTATCTCAGAACCACAGAAGTCAGAAGAAGTTGAGATTAGTGAATGTCTCGTGTAAGAGGCGTAAATCACCAACACGGTTTTGTGACCGATGTAATCCTTGCGTTACTACTGTTGTAGAAAAGTGTCAAGTTCGGTTCTAAAAGAGATTAACAACCGCACACACGTACTTGTAGGTTTTAGACGTTGATTAACTTTCTATTTATTAACGTTTGTGAAACTTTTTTTTAAAAGTCATCCCCTAAAAAGGTTAACTTTATTTTGACAGTTTTCATAAACGCCTCGAAAGTAAAGAGAAAAACATTCAGAATATGTAAATAAATGCGTATGGCACGCACAGCTTTTTTGTAAAAGCTATGAGGTAAACGCTTTAAGGGACCATTTCATAAATAATGATACAAATTTAAATAGCACAATTTTCCAAAAAGGCCCTTAATGAGTGTCACAGAATAGTTTTCCCAAAACAATAACTCGTGAAATCGTTTCCCTATAAAGTGGCATGGACTATACCACAAATTTTTTTTTATATTTTGATTATAGCAAATTGAAAGCTTTTTATTGAATAGTTGGCGAGGATTCGTAAATAACGCATGTAATATAATTGTACACCACTGGCTTTGTTTCTTAGTAAAAGCTATGATGTACGCACGTTAAAGGTTCCATTTCATTAACAATGATACAAATCGAAGTAATTTCGCAAAAGTTCCATAATGAGTGACATTTAATTTTCCAAAAACAATAACTCGTGAAGTCATTTTCACATACGGACTAAACCACGGTTATTTTTAATATTTTAATTAACACTAACTTTGTTTCAAAATAATTTGTTTTGTACTAAAAGCTAGGAGGGCGCACTTTAAGGGACAATTTCGTAAATAATGAGACAAATAGAAATGATTCCGCAAACGTTTCTTCATAAGTGCCACAGTTTTTCCAAAAATCATAACTCGTGAAGTCATTTCTTATAACGTGGCACGGACTATACCACGATTTTATTTAAATATTTTGAAATTAGCAGATTGATGACTTTTTATTCGATAGTTGGTTAGTGAATGAGATATCGTTAATAATGGCGTTTGCTACGTACCACTAAATTTGTTTCGTACCAAAAGTTGTAGGGGGGGGGGCACTTTAAGAGACCATTTCGTAAATAATGAGTCAAATAGAAATGATTACGCAAACGTTTCTTCATAGTGCCACATATATTTTTTCTAAAAACCATAACTCGTAAAGTCATTTTCATATAACGTGGCACGGACTATACCACGATTTTTTTTAAATATTATGAAAATAGCAGATTGAAAACTTTTTATTCAATAGTTGGTTAATGAATGAGAAATCGTAAATAATGGCGTTTGCTTCGTACCACTAACTTTGTTTCGAAATGATTTGTTTCGTACTAAAAGCTGGGGGGGGACACTTTAAGAGACAATTTTGTAAATGAGACAAATAGAAATGATTTTGTTAACGTTCGCTCATAAGTGCCACATATAGTTTTTCCAAAAGCAATAACTCGTGAAGACATTGTCATTTAACGTGGCACGGACTATACCAAGATTTTTTTGTAATAATTTTGAAAATAGCAGATTGAAAGCTTTTTCTTCAATAGTTGGTTAGTGAATGAGAAACCGTAAACGTAAATAATGGCGTTTGTTACGTACCACTAACTTTGTTTCGAAATGATTTGTTTCGTACTAAAAGCTAGGGGAGGGGGCATTTTAAGAGACAATTTTGTAAATGAGACAAATAGAAATGATTTTGTTAACGTTCGCTCATAAGTGCCACATATAGTTTTTCCAAAAACAAACTGAAGTCTCGTGAAGTCTTTTGCATATAAAGAGGCACGGACTATACCTTGAAAAAAAATTTTTTTTTAATTTTGAAGATCGAATTTAAATGCTTTTTATTTCCTTGGTTGGTGGGAATTTGTAAATAAACCTGTATAGTACCTAACACTAGCTTTGTCTTGTAGTAAAAGCTATGGAGTATGCACTTTAAGGGACAATAAACTCATGAAGTCGTTTCATATAAAGTGGTACGCACTATACCTCGAATTTTATATTTCAAAAAACTGCATTTTTAAAGCTTTTTATTGACTAGTAAAGTTTGTTATTAAAAAATGTAATTATGAGAATAATTGGATAAGTTTTAATTGCCGTGCGCGCTTTTGACGATTGTTTCTTTGGTAACGCGATCTTAAACCTTAGTAGTATTAAATATTAGTAGTTTATCTTCTGCATGGTAACTCTTCTTAATAAAATTTGTGATAATGAGAAGCTCGAAATTATCACGTAGGTATTTGAAAATTTTAAAAATTTTGCCATCTGCCCAAGTTGGGCATGGATTAAGTATATGGAGGCTTGTGATGGATTTTTTTATCGTTTTCTCAATGAGTGAATGATGGAATTTGTGGAGCTTTAACAGCTAGGTTATTTACGTCTTTTCCCAATGTAGTAAATCGAAATGTGAAAAAATGTGTGAGGTTAATCATAAAAAACATTTTCTTTAGATCTCATTTTTTCTTAATAGCTGTGTCGCTTTTATTAGACGTGTCACCAGTGCGCAGTATTCAGTACAGGGTGTCCCAAACCGTTTGTGCGCGGCATATTATGACTATAAATACCTCATAGAAGTCAGTAGCTGCAATAGCTGACTCTCCCTAATGTACAGAGCGTCCCGTTAAAAAAGACCAGTTTGATAAATATATCTTGTAAATGGATCACCCTGTACCTACATGTAACAATATTTTTGAGAGATCCGTCTAGAAGAACTATAACCATACATTCCATTTTTTCTAAACTTAAACTTCCAATTAGAGCCATAATCTTTTGTACACAATTGGATGGGACACCCTGTATGTAAACCGCCCGTTTGCCTTTTTATTAACCAAATTAAACAATTCCAATTTGGAAATCCTTTCGATAATTCAAAACCAATAAATTATCCTTCACAAAGTCTCGCTTGCCAAATTCTAAAACGAGGCTACCTTTCTCAAATTTTAGACCACTTGTCGTTTTCCTTTGAAATTAAAAAAAAAGGATGTCACAAAGAGTTAAATTATGAATTAGTATAGGGCAAAATGTTTGAATATAAACTTGATTAAAACGTGGACAAGAAAATTGTGTTTTGGATTTAAGACGTGACTGGCAATAATTTTTATTTGGTCGCCCTTATAAATATATTTAGGCTTTTTTTACGTTACGTGATTAAAATTTTGATGGGAAAAAATTATTTTTTTTCCTTTAAATTCAATTCGATTGCAATTGCAATTTATAAATTTAACGCTTCGCTTAACAGAATAAATCCGTACGTGTGCTAAACATTCAAATTTAAGGTTTTACGTGAATTTCAGAGTCGGACAAAAACAAGGAGTAATGAAGTTTTGTATTTGGGGTTGCTTTATTGAGAGGTTATTGACTTTTTTTTTATATATAAATCTTCAAATATGTTCAAGTTTTTTGTTTACCATTCAAAATGAAATCTTGTTAAATGCGAAGAGAAGCTCCCTATAAATTAATTTATCTGTAGCTTTGTAAGACAATGGATTTTAGCGTGGGGTAGTTATACAAGGGTGGTACGGGAAAATTAGGTTATTGAGAAAATTTCGACGTTATTTGATTTAATTACATTCCTACACTTAACGGACAAGACAATGGGATTTAATTAACGAATTATTCGTAAAAACGAAAATGTCGATTCTAATCATTCAGCTTGCTCTTCCATCTTCTATCTCTCTCTCACTCTATTTATGCCTGACTACCTGTTAGTCGCTTTATCAGTCTCTTTGTTTCTGTCTGCGTGATTCTTTTGTTGTTCAAAAAGATCGCCTCTTTCTCTCTCGATTTGTTCTATGAACTATTCATCATTCAAGTACTCGGTATGTTCATCTGTCTGTCTATCGATCTGCTTACCTGTATGCCATTCTATTAGTCGGATTATTTGTATTATTTGACAATATTTTCTTCTTTATAAAGGCTCGTTCTGACGATGACACTGATATCAATCTGACACTGCCAAAAACAGTAAAATGTTTGACATTTTGTGTTATAACTGGAACTTTGTCAACCAAATTACTGTATTGCTAGGAGTATTATCGTAAAAACCTCCCTTTATATTAGCTTTGTCAAAAAGATGTCCCACTACTACGATATTTATTGTCATAACAGTAGTGTGTCATCGTTAGAACAGGCGTTTATATTTTATTTGTCAATAAAATCGTTCTGACTATGCCGCTACTGTGGAATTTAATGTTATGACACTTGTGTTATGACTTTAGTAACATAGTCAGAACGGACCTTTATATTATATTTGTCAAAAAATGTTTTATGACACTTCTGCGGCATTTAGTGTCATGACAGCAGTGTGATAACATCAGTACCATTGTCAGAACGGACGTGTATATTCTGTTTGTCAAAAACTGTTCTATTACACTACTGCGGCATTTAATGTTATGACAGCAGTGTCATGACATCAGTATCATCGCCAGAACGGGTCTTTATATTATCTTTGTCAAGAAATGTTGAAACTATTACGGCATGTAATGTCATGACAGCAGTATCTTGACTTGACTGTACGTTGGAACAAGCCTTTATATTATGTTTGTCAAAAATTGTTCTGACTCTCAGTATCATTGTCAGAACTGGCGTTTAATTATCTTTGTCAAGAAGCTTCTATTACACTATTGCGGCATTTAATGTCGAGTCTGCAGTATCATGACGTCAGTATCATTCTCAGAACGGGCGGTTATATTATATTTGTTAGAAAATGTTGCAGTATTTAATGTCAGAACAGCAGTGTCATGACATTAGTGTGTTATTGTCGGAACAAACCTTTAGGTTATGTTTGTACAAAATATTTTGACTATGACATTAAATGAGATGACATGAATGTCATCGTTAGAACAAGCCTTTACATTGTCCAAAAATGTGCTGACTATGGCATTACTGCGATATTTAATATCATGACAGCAGTATCATCGTCAGAACGGGCCTTTATATTATATTTGTTAAAAAATGTTGTGACTATGAAACTATTGCGACATGTAATGTCATGACTTGAATTTAATCGTCGAAATATTCCTTTATTTTATTTTTGTCAAACAATGTTTTATCAGTATCATGGTTAGAACAAGCGTTTAATTATGTTTGTTAGGTAGTTTTCTATGACACTAGAACGGTCAGAACGGACCTTTGTATTATCTTTGTCAAAAATATGTAACTATGCTACTATTGCGACATATAATGTCATGACAGCATTGTCTTGACTTGAGTGTAAACAAGCCTTTATATTATGTTTGTCAAAAACTGTTCTGACTAGAAGTATTATTGTCAGAACGAGCGTTTAATTATGTTTGTCAAAAATTTTCTCTTTATCTGCGGTATTTAATGTCATGACAGCAGTGTCATGACGTCAATATCATTATCAGAATGGGCGTTTATATTATGTTTGTCGAGAAGTTCTCTATGACACTACTGCGGCATTTAATGTTATCAAAGCAGTGTCATGATACTGATGTCATGACATCAGTATCATTGTCAGAACGGGCCTTTATATTATGTTTGTCAAAAAAAAATTTGACTGACACTACTGCGATATTTAATTTTATGAGAATAGTGTCATGACTTGAGTGTTATCGTTAGAACACTACTACGACGTTTAATGTCATGGCATCGGTGTTATGATATCATTATCATTGCCAGAACTGGCCTTTATATTAGCAGTGTTGTTTCTTCTATCGATCTGATGACATCTAGACATGGCCGTCTGTTCGTCTGTGTAATTTTTTGTCTTTGCCTCAGTGGCTCATCATTTGTCGTCATTTACGTCAGTCAGTGTTATAGTCTTACTAGCGTTATCTAATGGCCAGTCGCGGAACTGTCTGTTTAAACAAGTCATCAGCATGACTCGTATGGATCTCTTTCTTAATTTTTTCCCGATTGTCATTTTTTATTTGCACATGCGTACGAGACATTTTTTTCAAAACTCTTAAATTACTAAAATAAATTATGACTTTATCATCATAAATCAAATTTGTTTAATAATCTGCAGGGGTATCGTTGATCCTCTAATCATCAGCAACTAAGCTATTTAATAATTATCGATTGCTGAATTAATTGAAGTGAATTACATTAGAAATTCTAGTCGTGCAGTGATTTAAGAAGTCCAGTGAGGCGTCCCTAATTTTATTAGTCTTAAAATTTGACCAGTGAGTTTTCCTTCTTATTGCCTCGGAAAATAAAGCTTAAAACTCATCGTTTTAAAGTTTCTTATTCAAAATTCAAGATCATTAATAATCACTTAGAATTTTCCAACCTTTGATCTCTGTCGTATACTAGTCCCTATAAAGGGGTGTTTTTTTTGCTCTTGTACTTTGTCTAGTTTTCAAAGGCTTTTTCTTTATGAAGTAATTTTAATGTAACACGTGGATCACAAGTTTGAAGCTGTAACTTTAAAAGGATTTCGTATACAACACGTCTTTTGATGTTATCAATGTAAATATAATTAGGTTGGTAGTAGTTCTGAAGCTTGCAACAACTACATTATGCACTCACAACTAACCTTTGTTGTATCAAGACACAATTATTAACTTATATAAGTATCTGTGCAGTGCATTAAGATATTGGTTAAATTAGTTCGTTTTAATTGTTGCATTTAAATTGTCATTTTGTGTAAAGTTGCGAGTTTATAATTGATTTATGTTGTTTTCGTGTCTTTCTGTTTACAAACAGTATGGATTTTACACTGTTATTAAAGATATGGTACGTTTTGAAACAGTTGGGTGGTAATTTTTGCACTTAAAATTTTGTTCTCTTGTCGCTGTTTTTTAAAAACTGTAAAAACTGATGTATTCTTCTTGGATTTTGGCGTATGGTAAGCTAGTGTATCAGAGGTAAAGCTCTTGACGTGGAGTTACATGAAGGCTGTGATTTTGAGTTCTGGTTTGACACAGAAAGAGCGAGATTTCTCCCACACTTTTTAAAACCCATTGGGTGTCTTCCCAACATCGAAATGTCCATTTCCTGTTATTCCTAAAGGATTTTGGCAGGTGGAATGTGAGTAATTCTGTCCATGTTAACGCAGGACTTCCCAAGCATCTACCACGTTAGGGAACTAATGACTTGACATGGGCAGAATTATAGTTACACTACAACTGTCAAAATCGTCCGATTCCTCGTACGTGTAGGATGGCCTGTTCGGGGATGATCTCGGGAAATGTACAGATAGTATTTGGCCTTTTACCTGAGGGTACAGTTCTATTGCTCTTTTCGATATTTTCTTCAATGTCTGTACGCATTACGCAATCAAGCAAAAGACCAGAGGTAAAGTTCACCCAAAATTATAAGAATCGCTGGCCGTTAAGTCCTATTGGGTGCCTTCCTTGTTAGGACATTTTCATTCCTGTCACTCATCAGACCATGCTACACGTACAACGAGTAATTAAAGGTTTTAGGTAGGTGGAGTGTGACTAATTCTGCCCATGTCAAGGCAGGATTTCCCAAGCATCTACCATGTTAGGGAACTCCTGACCTGACATGGAAGAATTAGTCGCACTATTCTGGTTTGACACAGAAAGGGCAAGATTTACCTTCATACATATAAGACCCATTTGATGCCTATCTTGTTAAGACATTTTCATTCCTATAACTCATCAGGCCATCCCACACGTACGAAGAATTAAAGGCGTTTGGCAAGTGGAGTGTGACTAATTCTGCCCATGTCAAGGCAGGATTTCCCAAGCATCTACCATGTTAGGGAACTCCAGCCCTACATGGGCAGATTTAGTTACACTGTTCTGCTTTGACACAAAAAAAGCGAGATTTACCCCCATGCATTTAAGACCCATTGGGTGTCTATCTAGGAAGAGGCCATAGGTGAACCTATGGTCATCCAAAATTATAAGAATCGCTCTGCAGTTAATATCGCCTTAGGTATCAACGTGAGTGAAAAGATAGGCAGCTAAGTAACTGGAAAAATAATGAATAAAAATAATTACGGTGTAGGTAAGTCTTGAAAAATTTCCCATAAGTTTATGTACGTGAGGCTAAATAATTCAGCTTTGCAATTATCTCACCCCTTTAGTTTGTGTGAAATATCGTGTTTTTTAAAAGAATACGTGAAAGCGTATCACTGAGGTGATTATGAGTGCCTCTTACTTCCCCAGGTTAGATCTAGAGATCTTGACATGCACATGCTTTGTTTTAAATCCACAGAGAAACGTAGTGATAGGATAGGGAAACACGTAAATGTATAGAGCGGCAATCTATCCTCATTTACGCCGTTTATTCAACTATTTTAAATGTATTTTATCGGTGGGGCTTGTTGCTTGCGTTTAGGAGACAATTAGCTGGATGAGAGGTCAGGTCGATTAACATTGGCTCCCACGAGAGCTTTTCCACTACCTTATCAGTTGCATAATTTACCAAATGGGAATTATATACGCTAACTCAACACCTGTCCTGCATGACTTCTATCACAGAGCACTAGTGGATGATATAATGACGTATGAGGAGTCCAAAATGTCTAAAAATTCACTACGGTTCTGTAAATCGATATTTCGTAGGTAACTGAGTGTAGTCGGGGATCGAAATATACCCACGAGGGCAACTATTTAAAGACAATACGCTCTCAAATTTTCTTCGACGCGTTGCTGTTAATTTTTCTTTCGCCATTTAACGTATAAGGGAACACCGAGATCAAAATTATTTATTCTGGCTATAAACAACTTTTTTAAATAAATCTTTTTGCGTACTTTTAAATGGTAATTTGTAACGTTAGCAGCTATTAAGTGAGGAACCTCCCCCACTACGTTTCGTACCTCTGCGGGTTGCATAAGTAATTTTTTCAACAGTTAAGAGGCGAAGCATCGAGTATAATATCTTGAGTGATGTTAAAATCCCATTTAAAACCCATAAATTTAAATTTTCCACGTAACTTTAATCTTGTTCCATTAATGGTTCTCTTTTTATATAGATTTAAATTAACGTGACGTTAAAAAAATTTTTTTTAATTTGACGTTATTGATTACAACTTGTGATATGTGTTTAGATAATTGATAATGGATTCATCAATCATCCTTTTACACAAATTATTGTGGTTATAAAATTTTTAATCCTTGTTAAGGCTCAACCTTTTTGTGATTTTGATTCGTCGACGACATCGAGTATCGCGGATAATTGATTGATTTATAGAACAAAAGAATCAATTTGTGCGTGCGTGCGTCGTCGGTTAAAAAATTTTTTGTTGGGCGATTTGAGGAAAATCAAAATCGTCTTTAGTTGTTGAACTGTAAAGGTATGGGATAAACAAGAAATGGGTCGACCAACAAAACCACATCTGTAAATGACGCACATAAATAGAAAATTTATATAAAGTAAGAGTCGAAGAAAAACATAAGTCAATTCATGAGCTTTTTCTTATTGACGTCATCGTTATGCGATAAGTTGGAATAGTTGAAAACGAGCCAAAAAGTTTCCTAATTGATTTTAGGGAAGAATTTTTGCATTTTATCTTCTTTTCTCTTTTTCTCTTATTCTTGCGAGTTAACTTTGTTTAACCGATATGTGCGCGTATGTGGGTTACATGTAATCTAATTTTTGATGAAGCCTCAATAGATTTACTTTGGATACGTGTGGGGAATGATGAAAAAATCTGAGTCGACACATGCGGGTAATCGAAAACGAGAGTTACGCATTTTGAATAGTATAACGTCGAGAGGTTTTGCCTGCATGTGAGTGAGTATAAAAGGCTTCAAACCCTTATATTTACGTAGGTAAATCGGACAGGCTGTCATCGCGCCATTCTCGTATGATTACTCACACTGCTTTTGGCCCACGGGAAATCTACCGTGTAAAGGGCCGCATGCATGCTAATGGACGAGGCGCAAATAGAGTGTGTTTAAAAATGTCGAAATCGTGACCAAATGAAACGACATACTTTTTTTAAAGGGTAAATTGAGTTTTTTTGCATAAAAATGAACTTAACTAGAGGGAAAAAAAGGAAATTTCTTTTTTTAGAGCTTTTATTAAAGTAGGTACCACCCCCTTTCGTCGTGACAGATTGGACAAAAGTGTTTTCATCTTTGTGAGGATTTACAAGGCTTTAGTATAAAATACAAAAGTTTTTCGGCACTCGTCCGCAATACATCATAGAAAACGACTTTTCCAACTGTAAAATCTTTTAAAATGTATTTCTCTTGTCAAAAATTGCACTAATAATTTTTGGAAAAAATTCTTTTTGAAACACAACATTTTCCAACTTTTTCCCCTTTCACTTTTATTAACTCTAAATGGATACTTAAGCATTGACACTTTTTAGATTATCATTATTGATGATATACTAACAACACTTTAAAACATGAATTATTCAACACTATTTCAACCTCTCTGCATTTATAAATTTTGAATTCATTAACACATTTTAATAACTCAATTTTCTAGTTGACAATTTTATTCTTTTCTCTTCATCTCTCCCTCTTTTTTTTCCATTATTTTCTTTTAATGGAGTGAGTAGTTAACGAATGCACTTAAAAAGTTAAATTAAGTTAAAACTGTTCTCTATATCGTCGAGGTTTTCATTATGAAAAATTGAAATCGATACACGTAATGCAAAAATAATTCACTCTTTTAGTTAATTCTCCACTATTTCCATCTGAATTTTTTTTATCATTATTTCATTTTAATGGATGCTTAGCTACATGTTTTTAATAGATGTACAGGGTGGATTAGTTTCGATAGTTTTAAATGGAAAGTACCCTTAATATTGATGTGAACATAACAGGACAAAAATATGCTCATAATTTTTTTAAATTTTGTATTTGTGGAGGAGGGTGCCCTCATTTGAGGGCGATTTTTAGTTCAAATTTGAGTAATAGTCATGTGAAGCTAATGTAATAAACTTCTTATCCCCAGGGGTAACGATTGTCCAGAACCCTTGATGTGAACATAACAGGACAAAAATATGCTCATGATTTTTTTAAATTTTGAATTTGTGGAGGGCACCCTAATTTAAGGGCGATAAATGGTTTAAGTTTAAGTAATAGTCATGTAAAGCTAATGTAATAAACTTCTTATCCCAAGGGTAACAATTGTCGAGAACCCCTGATGTGAACATAACAGGACAAAAATATGCTCATAATTTTTTTAAATTTTGAATTTGTGGAGGAGGGCACCCTCATTTAAGGGCGATAGACAGTTTAAGTTTGAGTAATGGTCATGTACAGCTAATGTAATAAACTTCTTATCCCCAGGGTAACGATTGTAGAGAATCCCTGATGTGAACATAACAGGACAAAAATATGCTCATAATTTTTTTAAATTTTGAATTTGTGGAGGAGGGCACCCTCATTTAAGGGCGATAGACAGTTTAAGTTTGAGTAATGGTCATGTACAGCTAATGTAATAAACTTCTTATCCCAAGGGTAACAATTGTCGAGAACCCCTGATGTGAACATAACAGGACAAAAATATGCTCATAATTTTTTTAAATTTTGAATTTGTGGAGGAGGGCACCCTAATTTAAGGGCGATAAATGGTTTAAGTTTAAGTAATAGTCATGTAAAGCTAATGTAATAAACTTCTTATCCCAAGGGTAACAATTGTCGAGAACCCCTGATGTGAACATAACAGGACAAAAATATGCTCATAATTTTTTTAAATTTTGAATTTGTGGAGGAGGGCACCCTCATTTAAGGGCGATAGACAGTTTAAGTTTGAGTAATGGTCATGTACAGCTAATGTAATAAACTTCTTATCCCCAGGGTAACGATTGTAGAGAACCCCTGATGTGAACATAACAGGACAAAAATATGCTCATAATTTTTTTAAATTTTGTATTTGTGGAGGAGGGCACCCTCATTTAAGGGCGATAAATGGTTTAAGTTTAAGTAATAGTCATGTAAAGCTAATGTAATAAACTTCTTAACCCAAGGGTAACAATTGTCGAGAACCCCTGATGTGAACATAACAGGACAAAAATATGCTCATAATTTTTTTAAATTTTGAATTTGTGGAGGAGGGCACCCTCATTTAAGGGCGATAGACAGTTTAAGTTTGAGTAATGGTCATGTACAGCTAATGTAATAAACTTCTTATCCCCAGGGTAACGATTGTAGAGAACCCCTGATGTGAACATAACAGGACAAAAATATGCTCATAATTTTTTTAAATTTTGTATTTGTGGAGGAGGGCACCCTCATTTAAGGGCGATAAATGGTTTAAGTTTAAGTAATAGTCATGTAAAGCTAATGTAATAAACTTCTTATCCCAAGGGTAACGATTGTAGAGAACCCCTGATGTGAACATAACAGGACAAAAATATGCTCATAATTTTTTTAAATTTTGAATTTGTGGAGGAGGGCACCCTCATTTAAGGGCGATAGACAGTTTAAGTTTGAGTAATGGTCATGTACAGCTAATGTAATAAACTTCTTATCCCAAGGGTAACAATTGTCGAGAACCCCTGATGTGAACATAACAGGACAAAAATATGCTCATAATTTTTTTAAATTTTGAATTTGTGGAGGAGGGCACCCTAATTTAAGGGCGATAAATGGTTTAAGTTTAAGTAATAGTCATGTAAAGCTAATGTAATAAACTTCTTATCCCAAGGGTAACAATTGTCGAGAACCCCTGATGTGAACATAACAGGACAAAAATATGCTCATAATTTTTTTAAATTTTGAATTTGTGGAGGAGGGCACCCTCATTTAAGGGCGATAGACAGTTTAAGTTTGAGTAATGGTCATGTACAGCTAATGTAATAAACTTCTTATCCCCAGGGTAACGATTGTAGAGAACCCCTGATGTGAACATAACAGGACAAAAATATGCTCATAATTTTTTTAAATTTTGTATTTGTGGAGGAGGGCACCCTCATTTAAGGGCGATAAATGGTTTAAGTTTAAGTAATAGTCATGTAAAGCTAATGTAATAAACTTCTTAACCCAAGGGTAACAATTGTCGAGAACCCCTGATGTGAACATAACAGGACAAAAATATGCTCATAATTTTTTTAAATTTTGAATTTGTGGAGGAGGGCACCCTCATTTAAGGGCGATAGACAGTTTAAGTTTGAGTAATGGTCATGTACAGCTAATGTAATAAACTTCTTATCCCCAGGGTAACGATTGTAGAGAACCCCTGATGTGAACATAACAGGACAAAAATATGCTCATAATTTTTTTAAATTTTGTATTTGTGGAGGAGGGCACCCTCATTTAAGGGCGATAAATGGTTTAAGTTTAAGTAATAGTCATGTAAAGCTAATGTAATAAACTTCTTATCCCAAGGGTAACAATTGTCGAGAACCCCTGATGTGAACATAACAGGACAAAAATATGCTCATAATTTTTTTAAATTTTGAATTTGTGGAGGAGGGCACCCTCATTTAAGGGCGATAGACAGTTTAAGTTTGAGTAATGGTCATGTACAGCTAATGTAATAAACTTCTTATCCCCAGGGTAACGATTGTAGAGAACCCCTGAAGTGAACATAACAGGACAAAAATATGCTCATAATTTTTTTAAATTTTGTATTTGTGGAGGAGGGCACCCTCATTTAAGGGCGATAGACAGTTTAAGTTTGAGTAATGGTCATGTAAAGCTAATGTAATAAACTTCTTATCCCAAGGGTAACAATTGTCGAGAACCCCTGATGTGAACATAACAGGACAAAAATATGCTCATAATTTTTTTAAATTTTGAATTTGTGGAGGAGGGCACCCTCATTTAAGGGCGATAGACAGTTTAAGTTTGAGTAATGGTCATGTACAGCTAATGTAATAAGCTTCTTATCCCCAGGGTAACGATTGTAGAGAACCCCTGATGTGAACATAACAGGACAAAAATATGCTCATAATTTTTTTAAATTTTGTATTTGTGGAGGAGGGCACCCTCATTTAAGGGCGATAGACAGTTCAAGTTTGAGTAATGGTCATGTAAAGCTAATGTATTAAACTTCTTATCCCCACAGGGTAACGATTGTATAGAGAACCCCTGATGTGAAATGTGAACATAACAGGACAAAAATATGCTCATAATTTTTTTAAATTTTGTATTTGTGGAGGAGGGTGCCCTAATTTAAGAGCGAGTTACAGTTCAAATTTGAGTAATAGTCATGTGAAGCTAATGTAATAAACTTCTTATCCCCAGGTGTAACGATTGTAGAGAACTATCAAATAAATTATATTTCTCACCATAAAAAGCTAAGGTTTGGATAAATCTCCACAAATCTCTTTTCGAAATTTTCAACATCGTTACGAAACTTAACCGACTTCGTTTGTCGGGTAAGCAATCATCATAAACAGTCCCGCCTGGAGCTCGGATAGACTGAAGGAAAAAAAAAGAAACACACACTCAAAGAGTCCATAATATGAAGGAGTCTTGTAAGACATTTCGCATCACCGATTTCCATATGATACTGAAAGCCTTTTTGCTTACCAATTCGACTGTAATAAGCTTCAAGAATAGCTTTATATAGACTCATCTTAATCGCGTATTATATGTTATATTAGAAAGAAAAATTTAAATTTCCTCAAAGCAACAACAAACATCAACTGTTTAAAGACTTAATCCAGCAAAAGGGTGGGTTAAATTAAATGAGAGCTTAAAAGCACCATTCAACTCTTGGAGTTACCAAAACTTAAGCAATTCTTGGGTATAAAAGCTACATTTTCCTACAGCTCTTTAAACATAATATAATAATTTCATAAAATTATTTTTTTTATTAAATGAAAGCTTCCACGTAACAAACAAAAGAAAATGTTTTCATCAATTTTTTAACCCCCACGTATGGATTGGATATTGCGGTTATAATACCTATTTCCATAAAATTCAATTATAACAATTTTTAAATTGGAATTTAACTTTCAAATTGCTATTTCTCGTAACAAAAATAATTTTTTTTCTCATTCCAAATTGAAATTCGAAACCGATTTTTTTATATCATTACTATTATTATTAAAATGCCTATAGGGCAAAATTGGGTTGGCGTAAAAGATCAATTTTATCACATCAGGAAGAAAAAGTTGGAACCATTGAAGAAAGATGGAATTGCAATTTAACGCCAAGAGGGAAAAGATGTACGCGATACTCTCGATATCATTGATATCTGCGGTTTTTTCCCTTTAAAAAAACGGAAAAGTCTCGTTTGAAAGCTCGATAATACGGTTAAACCAAGCAAACATTTTCAAAAAAAATTAATTTTTTTAACCAAAGTTGAAAAATCACGCCCTAATACAATTATTCCAAGATAAAAGAAAAATTTGTCGTGCAATTAAAAATATTGTTGGTGTATTTTGTACATGAAAATTTAAAATAAAAATTAATTAAAGGTACAAGAGGGTAGAAAATGTAATAAAAAGAGCGAAAGGGTGAAAATTACTCAATAAATGTCTTTTATAATCGAATCAATATGTTTGTACAGTCCCACAAATATAAATTGATGGTTATTTTTGCGTTTTCCAATCGTATTTACACGAAAAACTGATCGTAAAAGTAAATTTCTCTTTGAGTGAGAATAAAAAGGGGAAAACGCAAAAAGAAAATATTTTGCTAACAAATTATTTTTAACCAATTGAATTAGTGACTAGAGGAAGTTCTTAAAATTTCGTTAAGACGTAACAAAAAAATTAGGATATCGTTTGCAATAAAGGACACGAATATTGGTTCACACAATATTAGTTTTTCACGTTTTGCACCTTGGGGAGTTTTTTGTTTGTTTTTCAGATTCAATTAATTTTGTTCGTGTTATATTGTTAATCGTAGTCACGACACTGCATAAATACGAGCTTATAAGGTATTTTCCTTCATAATATAGGTACTGCATTTTCATTAATTAATAATTTGTCAGTAATTCCTCATGGATACGCTTGATCAAAAAGTAACTTATAATAGTGGAGTAGAAATATTTAAAAAAAATCGATTTTCGGCAAATTAATCCCATTAGCAGTTTTATGCCTGAATTTAATTGAGGACTATGTCATAAACTACCCCTGAAGTTTAGAGGTTCTGACTAGTGACGGAACATTTAAAAATGTGCACTTCTTCTATCGGTGTTTGAAAAGAAAAGAAATTTTTCTTGTTTTAAAAAATTATTTTTATACTTCTGATTATGGCTCATTTTCATAGAGTATCAGCCTTATAAATCAACCCTTATTGTTGAAAAAAAAATTGTCAAACGTAACAAATTAATTTCTTTCTTTACTAGAAACGTTTCATTTCTGGGGGTTGATCAAAATTCTTCTGGGGGTTAATAAACATGCTTTTTGGATACTTATCATCATGGTCAATTTTGACAGAGTATCGGCTCTATAAATCAACCCTTATTGTTGAAATAAAAATTTTTCAAACGCTAACAAAATAATTTATTTCTTAACTAGAAAAGTTTCATTCCTGGGCGTTGAATAAAATTCTTCTGAGGGTTAATAAACATGCTTTTTGGATACTTCTGATCATGATCAATTTTGACAGACTATCGGCACTATAAATCAACCCTTATTGTTGAAATAAAAAATTGTCAAACGTAACAAGATAATTTATTTCTTAACTAGAAAAGTTTCATTCCTGGGCGTTGAATAAAATTCTTCTGAGGGTTAATAAACATGCTTTTTGGATACTTCTGATCATGATCAATTTTGACAGAGTATCGGCACTATAAATCAACCCTTATTGTTGAAATAAAAAATTGTCAAACGTTACAAAATAATTTCTTTCTTAACTAGAAAAGTTTCATTCCTGGGGGTTGATTAAAATTCTTCTGGGGGTTAATAAACATGCTTTTTGGATACTTCTGATCATGGTCAATTTTGACAGAGTATCGGCACTATAAATCAACCCTTATTTTTGAATTAAAAAATTGTCAAACGTAACAAATTAATTTCTTTCTTAACTAGAAAAGTTTCATTTCTGGGGGTTGATCAAAATTCTTCTGGGGGTTAATAAACATGCTTTTTGGATACTTCTGATCATGGTCAATTTTGACAGAGTATCGGCACTATAAATCAACCCTTATTGTTGAAATAAAAAATTGTCAAACGTAACAAAATAATTTATTTCTTAACTAGAAAAGTTTCATTCCTGGGGGTTGATCAAAATTCTTCTGGGGGTTAATAAACATGCTTTTTGGATACTTATCATCATGGTCAATTTTGACAGAGTATCGGCTCTATAAATCAACCCTTATTGTTGAAATAAAAATTTTTCAAACGCTAACAAAATAATTTCTTTCTTTACTAGAAACGTTTCATTCCTGGGGGTTGATTAAAATTCTTCTGGGGGTTAATAAACATGCTTTTTGGATACTTCTGATCATGGTCAATTTTGACAGAGTATCGGCACTATAAATCAACCCTTATTTTTGAATTAAAAAATTGTCAAACGTAACAAATTAATTTCTTTCTTAACTAGAAAAGTTTCATTTCTGGGGGTTGATCAAAATTCTTCTGGGGGTTAATAAACATGCTTTTTGGATACTTATCATCATGGTCAATTTTGACAGAGTATCGGCTCTATAAATCAACCCTTATTGTTGAAATAAAAATTTTTCAAACGCTAACAAAATAATTTCTTTCTTTACTAGAAACGTTTCATTCCTGGGGGTTGATTCAAATTCTTCTGGGGGTTAATAAACATGCTTTTTGGATACTTCTGATCATGGTCAATTTTGACAGAGTATCGGCACTATAAATCAACCCTTATTTTTGAATTAAAAAATTGTCAAACGTAACAAATTAATTTCTTTCTTAACCAGAAAAGTTTCATTTCTGGGGGTTGATCAAAATTCTTCTGGGGGTTAATAAACATGCTTTTTGGATACTTATCATCATGGTCAATTTTGACAGAGTATCGGCTCTATAAATCAACCCTTATTGTTGAAATAAAAATTTTTCAAACGCTAACAAAATAATTTCTTTCTTTACTAGAAACGTTTCAATTGTGGGGTGGCAATTGAAATTCTTCTGGGAGCTCATAAATATGCTTTTTGGACACTTTTGATCATGACCAATTTTTATAGAGTATCGGCACTATAAATCAACCCTTATTGTTGAAATAAAAAATTGTGGCACTGCTACTTGAAGCTACCGTATACAATAATTACCGAATTTTGGAAATGAAAGCATTTATCGTGAAAGCTCTTGATATAGAGATAAATAATGTGCTGTAATTACACAAATAATAGAGCAAGAAATTTACAAAATTAAAACATCGATTGACAGCGCGACGAACTGTAGAAACCACGAGAGTAATGAATTTAACGTGACCCGAAAGGCACATAATCATCCCTCAGCTGTCTCGAATCTACGTTAAGTCCATAGCCGCCATTATATATATTTTTTAAATGACTCGACTACGTCCTAAGCGTTCTTTTCAAACTATTAAAGGCTCAATTTAGAACTTATAAAAATCTAATCCGCGACAAGACGTGCCTCAAATCACCAACTATTTTTCCGAAAACTTATTTTTCTTTTTTTTCTGCTTTCTCTCAAATATTGGAAGTTTATATTGTACGACAGGGTTGGAAACGATTTTTGAGCGACTCTTATTTGATTTCGTTCAATTGTTATTTTTGTAGGTTGAAGAAAAAAAATGTTGTTCGAATGAGTTCGCCCATATATCTTGGGAAAATTGAAAAAAAAAGCTCGTGCGCCCATTTACATAATTTTTTTATAAGTAAAAACAGATCCTGCTTTCATAAGAGCTTTCATTTTGCTTTGTAATGGAGTTTGTGTAACTCAATTTTGTCTGTGTGTGTATAGATAAATGTGAATGTCGTGTATGTGCGCGTGTTTATAACACGTCGACAAAATATGAAAAAAAAGTTATTTCTCTTTGCTGTTTCGAGCTTTAATTATTTATATTTATAGTACAGTTATTATAGGTTTTAAAAAAGATTTTGTTACGGAAAGAAACTTTTTGGTGTATAGTCACGTATAGGTGTGCTGTTAGACATACTAAAAGTCCCCAGATGGACCTAAGATGGCTGATCTAAGATGGCTGACGCTTTTAGTATGTTGAACACCTTTCAAGCGACTTTTCACCAAATTTCTATGCCTAAGTCTGTATTGTTACGTAAAAATGAAAAACTGTCAAATTAAAGTTTCCAACTAATTCTATTTAGGCCTATAATGACCATTAAATAATAAAAGTGAGTGCGTTTAAAATAAAATATGGACTCTATAGAACGTTTGATGGGTGCAGCAAAGCCATTACCTGCACTGGCTGCTGGTGGTTCTTTACCCCAAAGAGCCCTAGTTCATGCGAGTTTAGCCACAACTGCTGCTGTTAGTCGTCGTGGACGACATTTAACCGGCACGTTTTGCCTAACAGGAGATACTATGGAAGGAATAATTCAATGTTTAGTGTTTCTGAAAGCGTTTTCGGTAAGTGATTAATTAAATTTTTAACGCTCTTTTAAGGTGGGTTTAAGTAAGGCTTATGCATGCCATTATTTGTGGAGGGTCGATTTAGAATTCGTCTGTGAAGTCTTGCGATCGGGGAAGAATAATGACCTCCTTGCGAATTTTTATCAATCGAGTCACGTTGTTTTTTGAGACATGAGATCTTGAAATATACGACTTGTGTTACTTTGGGTGCATTTACTATTGATTTCTTTTTTCCACACGTTTAATATTCTTTATGTGGGTCACGGTGGTGATCCTGATCTCTAGAGATGTCGATTTTTCTCCTTTACTTTTTCTTCTTTATTCTATTAGAAAATCTTTTTTAAAAATTTATTATGTCTATAAAATCTTAAATCATGAGGGAACGGAAGAAATTTTTTTATTAAATGTGTTGGGATAAATATGAGAAAAAAATTTCTGTAATCAAACGCAGGAAGATGTCAGATGTGTGTTTGTGACGTTACACAAAAAGGATATTTTACATACTCTTTTTTTGGTTTTATTTTATAGTAAAAAAGACAGAAGAATAATGGCAAACATTTTCTACTATGAAAAGATGCCCCCTACTTTTACTGTCAAGTTATCTGAATGGGTTTTTTTTCTATTTGTTGAGTGACTTTATACGTAAGGGTTGCATTAGTTTAATTTAAAAATGCTTATACAGTGTGTCCCCATACACTTCAATTTAGGTGATTTTTCTTGATTTTTGTTTTCTTAGTCGTCACATGTTGGTTACACTGCAACGATCGAGGTCATAGACCAGGAGTTTTTGAACTACGTCTACTTTTCCTTCTAGAACGGGCCGAAGTTGTTTAGATTTCTGTATTTCTGATCACACGATCCAGGTGATTTTTCTTGATTTTTGGGTTCTTAATCGTTACATGTTGGTTACATTTTTCTTATACTGCGACTGTCGAAGTCGTAGACCAGCAGTTTTTGAACTACGTCTACTTTTCCTTCTAGAACGGGCTGAAGTTGTTTAGATTTCTGTATTTCTGATCACACGATCCAGGTGATTTTTTTTGATTTTTGGGTTCTTAATCGTTACATGTTGGTTACATTTTTCTTATACTGCGACTGTCGAAGTCGTAGACCAGGAGTTTTTGAACTACGTCTACTTTTCCTTCTAGAACGGGCTGAAGTTGTTTAGATTTCTGTATTTCTGATCACACGATCCAGGTGATTTTTCTTGATTTTTGGGTTCTTAATCGTTACATGTTGGTTACATTTTTCTTATACTGCGACTGTCGAAGTCGTAGACCAGGAGTTTTTGAACTACGTCTACTTTTCCTTCTAGAACGGGCTGAAGTTGTTTAGATTTCTGTATTTCTGATCACACGATCCAGGTGATTTTTCTTGATTTTTGTGTTCTTAATCGTTACATGTTGGTTACATTTTTCTTATACTGCGACTGTCGAAGTCGTAGACCAGGAATTTTTGAACTACGTCTACTTTTCCTTCTAGAACGGGCTGAAGTTGTTTAGATTTCTGTATTTCTGATCACACGATCCAGGTGATTTTTCTTGATTTTTGGGTTCTTAATCGTTACATGTTGGTTACATTTTTCTTATACTGCGACTGTCGAAGTCGTAGACCAGGAGTTTTTGAACTACGTCTACTTTTCCTTCTAGAACGGGCTGAAGTTGTTTAGATTTCTGTATTTCTGATCACACGATCCAGGTGATTTTTCTTGATTTTTGGGTTCTTAATCGTTACATGTTGGTTACATTTTTCTTATACTGCGACTGTCGAAGTCGTAGACCAGGAGTTTTTGAACTACGTCTACTTTTCCTTCTAGAACGGGCTGAAGTTGTTTAGATTTCTGTATTTCTGATCACACGATCCAGGTGATTTTTCTTGATTTTTGGGTTCTTAATCGTTACATGTTGGTTACATTTTTCTTATACTGCGACTGTCGAAGTCGTAGACCAGGAGTTTTTGAACTACGTCTACTTTTCCTTCTAGAACGGGCTGAAGTTGTTTAGATTTCTGTATTTCTGATCACACGATCCAGGTGATTTTTCTTGATTTTTGGGTTCTTAATCGTTACATGTTGGTTACATTTTTCTTATACTGCGACTGTCGAAGTCGTAGACCAGGAGTTTTTGAACTACGTCTACTTTTCCTTCTAGAACGGGCTGAAGTTGTTTAGATTTCTGTATTTCTGATCACACGATCCAGGTGATTTTTCTTGATTTTTGTGTTCTGAATCGTTACATGTTGGTTACATTTTACTTATACTGCGACTGTCGAAGTCGTAGACCAGGAATTTTTGAACTACGTCTACTTTTCCTTCTAGAACGGGCTGAAGTTGTTTAGATTTCTGTATTTCTGATCACACGATCCAGGTGATTTTTCTTGATTTTTGGGTTCTTAATCGTTACATGTTGGTTACATTTTTCTTATACTGCGACTGTCGAAGTCGTAGACCAGGAGTTTTTGAACTACGTCTACTTTTCCTTCTAGAACGGGCTGAAGTTGTTTAGATTTCTGTATTTCTGATCACACGATCCAGGTGATTTTTCTTGATTTTTGGGTTCTTAATCGTTACATGTTGGTTACATTTTTCTTATACTGCGACTGTCGAAGTCGTAGACCAGGAGTTTTTGAACTACGTCTACTTTTCCTTCTAGAACGGGCTGAAGTTGTTTAGATTTCTGTATTTCTGATCACACGATCCAGGTGATTTTTCTTGATTTTTGGGTTCTTAATCGTTACATGTTGGTTACATTTTTCTTATACTGCGACTGTCGAAGTCGTAGACCAGGAGTTTTTGAACTACGTCTACTTTTCCTTCTAGAACGGGCTGAAGTTGTTTAGATTTCTGTATTTCTGATCACACGATCCAGGTGATTTTTCTTGATTTTTGTGTTCTTAATCGTTACATGTTGGTTACATTTTTTTTATACTGCGACTGTCGAAGTCGTAGACCAGGAGTTTTTGAACTACGTATACTTTTCCTTCTAGAACGGGCTGAAGTTGTTTAGATTTCTGTATTTCTGATCACACGATCCAGGTGATTTTTCTTGATTTTTGTGTTCTTAATCGTTACGTGTTGGTTACATTTTTCTTATACTGCGACTGTCGAAGTCATAGACCAGGATATTTTGAACTACGTATACTTTTCCTTCTAGAACGAGCTGGAGTTGTTTAGATTTCTGTATTTCTGATCACAGGTGCTATTTTTTTTGTTTTTTTAGTCGTCACATGTATTTTATAATCACATAGATTCCCCACCCACGTTGATAATGAGTCTGTAAATTACCACAACTTCTGACCAATATTAGCACGAACGTTTATCATTTCAAATCACTTAAGTAGATTTCTTTTGACAACAATTTCCCTTTTTGCAACCTGCCTTTACGCCCTTGTTATATTTAATTACGTCAATATAACTTAAATGTAATGCTCCCTCCGAAGTGTTTTATGTTGAAACTTGGGAAGTTCAAAGGACATCTATCACAATCGACCTCTTATCTGCATTATTGATGAAAAGGTTACTATATTAACTAAAATTTATTTACACCCTCCAAAACTTTGACATAATTGATGTTTTATTAATTAATTCAACTAGTAGATTTAATTGTTAATTTTCCTTAAAGATCTCGTGTGCCTTTGAGCATCTCAATTATATTGAACAAGGTTAGGAGTTTCTGATTAGGGTCTTTGTCTTTGTACATGAGGGTTAATTATAATGCCACACTGAGAAAGAATTTTTTTAAATTGTTTACAACAGTGTAATACTTTAAACTCTATAGACAAGAATTTTGAGTTAATAAACGTAAATTTGTTAACTCGTGAATTTATCGATAAAGCTGTCGATAGGTCTACGTTTTATGCGAAACATCTCTCGTTTACTCGCTTCTTCTTTCAAATATACATGTTGTATAGGCTCGAATTTCATATTTTGGAGTATTTTAACGTTAATTCGTCATGAAATATAAGATTTGCCATAATCGTTTCAGAAGCTACTTAGTATTCAACACAATGAGGGTTGTAATGCAAGGGTAACTCGATTCTGTCTTGCGAAAGTCGGATTTGTCATAAGCACGGATAATTTATCTCCACTAATAAAAGAACTTGTCAGAATTTTAGTTAAACGTTTAAAAATGAACCAAAGCAAAATTAACGTTCACTCGAATGTGCTTATAGGCTTTTGATGTACTATAGGCTTTTACAAAGGCCACCCACTGTCACTTTAGTTAATATTGATGAGGAGTTGATAGTTTTCACTTTCACTATAACCGCAGGGAAATTAGTAGTTAGAGGTAAGCTGTTCTGAAACTTAGAAAATTATTTCCATTTCTTGATGGGATAAACCCGTAGGGCTTAGGGGATGTTTTGTAACTTATGGAACGGTTATGAACGGCGATGATTTAAAAATTTATTAAATGCAGTAATTTTGCATAAAAATCCATATATTTAATAGGCAAAGGCTTTCTTTACTTCTTTACTAGTAATTATGACAGCTTCTACTGGACCAATGTTGATGATTATTTTTTTAAATGGAAGCTCCCGATCCACAGATATGTCAGCACTAATTTTTTTTTCTTCAAATAACAAAACCTTCAGAATGTGGTACTTGTGCACTAAACTTCCAACCCAGGTGTTGTACACAGCAGCTGTAATAACTTTTATCGATTCCTCCATATTGTGAATTATTCCTGAAGCCATCCTCTTTCAGTATTCTGAACCATACGGGTTTTAATCCGTTGAGAACGGTGACCACGACCATCCACGTCCACTAAACCGTTCAGGGCTGGAATCCTGTGATTATTAGCGTATTGCTACACTACGCTTAACTACTTACTCCTTACCCATATCCATCTCCTACAAACTTTTGGTAATTGAATAGAAAAGGGTAAATGGTAGGTAGCTTAGCGTAGCCTTGCAATACGCTAATAGTTACTGGATCCCAGCCTAGGATTTATTCAAGAGTACTTTGTTATTGAAAGGTTCATTCGGTTAATCCGTGATGACATTTTCCATAGGTAGCCCATTTCCTTGCAAAATTGTTCCTTCCTCGGACTCTTCTATTTTTCTTCAATTACCTGCGCGATTTAGTCATTAATGTCCGCTTGCATAAAAGAGAATTCTATTTTAATCATAGAATTAGATTTATAATGAGATGTGGCAACGTTACACAATAAATAAAAATGTCGAAGTTTGACAAAATAGATTCGATATTTATTTACAAAGGTCAAACAGTGATATTAGATTGTGCAACGTTGCCATATCAAGGAATTCTAAATCTAATTCTAGATTAAAACATACTTCTCTTTTATGCAACCGGGCATAAGAATTTGCAAGTACTGTCCTATTCATATAGCATGTGTAGAGTATTCCTGAATGCGTGGTTCTTCAGAACTATGAATGTGTCATTCTTCAGAATTTCCCAGATGCGAGTATGATAAACAAACGGCTCAACTCCTGAGCTGACACTGAGCGTCAATCCGCTTAACGGACACAGAGTAAAAAGTATCGGAATATTTGTGTTGTGGCGTTGGTTAGGATGCTCATTGATCGAGTCAGTCCTTGATCAAACCAGAGGCTCTCCTTCCGAGATTGAACTCGTTCAGTAGGTATCTTCTAGTTTCTGCTAGATGAAGAATAAACGACAAACAGAGTCAAATGCTTGTGGAATTAAAACAGGACACACTAATCGTAGGCTTTTTTTCTTCCTAGGGGCCCTGTTACAGGCCCTAAAACTTAGGCCAAAACGACCCTTTGTGTTATCCAGAGGAGTTATGGATCCAGCCTTAGTCCTGTTTCCTCAAAGAAGGTTACTAGCCTGCAGGGGTGGATTCTTTCTATGTCTGCTGGTTCTGGGTAGGCGGCATTCCTGGGGGACCTGTCACAGCCCCCAAAACTTACGCTAAAGCGGTCCTGTGTGTTATCCAGAGTGGTTGTGGATCCAGCCTTAGTACTGTTTCCCCAAAGAAAGTTACTAACCTGCAGGGGTGGATTCTTTGTATGTCTGCTGGTTCTGGTAAGCGGCATTCCTGTTACAGGCTCCAAAACTTAGACCAAAGCGACTCTTTGTGTTATCTAGAGCGGTCATGGATCCATCCTTAGTGCCGTTTCCTCAAAGAAGGTTACTAGCTCGCAGGGGTGGATTCTTTCTATGTCTGCTGGTTCTGGGTAGGCGGCATTCCTGGGGGACCTGTCACAGCCCCCAAAACTTACGCTAAAGCGGTCCTGTGTGTTATCCAGAGTGGTTGTGGATCCAGCCTTAGTACCGTTTCCCCAAAGAAAGTTACTAACCTGCAGGGGTGGATTCTTTGTATGTCTGCTGGTTCTGGGTAGGCTGCATCCAGTGTTTTGAGTCTCAGTGCTGCAAAAGCAAGGCACTGACGTAAAATATGTTGCGCCGATTAATCTTCCTCCACACAGCCTCTACTTCTAGGGTCATCACAGATTCAAATAGTGTGTAGGTTTTTATTTAGCGACAGTTACCTTTTAGTAGACTTTTCACCCTCCTCAGTTGAAGCCTGCTTAGGTTTAGCAGTGCGTTTGCCTTCTCAGAGCAAGGCTCGTTAATAAAAAGCTTCGCATTCCTGAGATTTTGGTTTTCCATTGCCTTGTGTGTTCTCTGGGATATCAATTTGGCAAGGTCTCGTTTCATGAAGCCATAGGGGATTTCAAGAGCGGGTTCCCGTCCGTCAGAAAAGGATCCGAGTGCCCCTAACTGCTAGCCCATCCGCTATCTCGGTTTCCTCTATACCTTGGCTTAGAATCTTAGACTTTTCTTCGATATTGATAAACTCTTAGGGTCGATTTTACAATCATGGCTTAAGTTGGCCCCAGCTAAACCGGGTATGAACCCGCATGAGCGCATGCGCTATAATCTATCGTAACGTAAACGAGTTACGGCGTATGCGTACATGCGGGTTCATACCCGGTTTAGCTGGGGCCAGCTTAAGCCATGATTGTGAAATCGACCCTTAGACTCTCTTGTTACTCCGCCTATCCATCTGTCTGCTTTTGCTACGACTAACAAAGTCAGTTTATTTCTTTTTGATCTTTAAGCACTGTTCTGTACTTGAGTACTCCTGACTTCTCTACTTATTTTTAAAATTCCGTTCGGTACCGCTGTAGAACTGTTTGAATTTTTTCGCACCCCAACAAAGAACGGAAACGTAAAGAACGTATACTGACACAGATTTCAGGAAGAAGGGTCAAAGGTTGTAAAGCTGACACGACGTGTGACAACACTGCCCTTTTTTATGGCTTTTTCGCGCTAGTCAAAACTTTAATCTTTCAGCTTATAAATCTTCAGTTAAATAATGTCACAGAGAGAGGGTAGTTTTCAACATAACTTTATTACTCGTGTGAAATAGATAAAAATTACTGAAAAAGCAAACAGTTAGAAAAGAGTCGCGCGTTCGTTAACCGTCGAAAAATATTCATAGTTACTTTTTTAAGCGGGGGTTGAAAAAGTTTTAAAATTAACAAAAAAAAAAATTCTTATCTCGTCGTTTTAAACTTTTCCACTTTTTCAATTTTTCTTCCTTTTCTCTTTTGTGTGTACTAGTCCATATAAATTCAAATCGAGGTTGAAGTAATTGTAAAATCTTGCAAATTTATAACTTTTTTTTCCAACCAACAAATTTCCAATTCTTGAACGATTGCGTAATATAGTTACGATGTCGTTTACCGATTTAAAACTTTTTACTTTGTCAGCGAAATTTTGAAGCACACACAAACAAAGCTTTTGTAGCTTCGCAATTCAATTTATATAAACGAAAAAGTATGTAGTGTTTTGATTTAAATTTTTTCCTTTTGTATTTTTCTTTTGTTTTGTCTTTTATTCAAATGAGATGGAGGTGAATCGATTTATTTATTACGAGTTAATAGCAAAGTGCGAAAACAATTACTTTAATTGTTGGAGCGGGTTGTTTAAAATAATTACAACTATCTGTGGCCTTCTCGTACTAGATGAATTCTCACGATGACCATTTTCCACCCTCATCAAATGCTTCACGTGGCCGTAACCGACCTAACCTCATCAGTTTCCAATCACCCTTAAATATCTCCATCAATTCGAAAAGCATAGATATTGAGAATTTTACCCTAAACTAAAACGAGCCGATATAAATTACAACCCTTCAAGTTTAAGGGAAAACTTTTTTCAAGTCTCAAACAACTCTTGTGTTAATTGGGAATTTTTTTAATCGTTAATTACCTGTTGTGTCGAAATTTTTCTCACAAGTGTTACGTTGTTATCCGAAGGATCTCTCTAGATTAAAAAAAAAATTTTTATTCAAAATGGCGGCCAATAGGCCAATGAATAAATTCAAAGTATTTTGAAATATACAGAGTGAGTGTTTTCTGTGTAATCTGTGATTACTGTGCTCTTAAACTATTATGGCCCGTCCACACACACAGACTTGCCTTCCGGTTTGACCTGTGCACGCGGTCGGAGCTTTTGAACATCGCTCAGGCGGCTGCACTTGCCAAACCGGAGCGTCTAAACAGCGTTCAGGATGCCTGCACCAGGCCAAACCGGAAGGCAAGGCCTGTGCGTGTGGACGGGCCTTTAGAGATATCAAAACCAATTTTTTTAAATGTCGACCCAAACTTCTGTAGTTTTAAATGAAATTTTTTCATATTCGTATTACACTATAAATTGGCGCCCGAGCAGGGACACTTAGAATCAAAATTTTATAAGGTTTTATGTACATATCACTAATCTTTCTAGATATATTGCTACTTTAGTGCCGAAATAGAGTCAACTTTCCAGCCATAATGCCAGGGCTGTAATCAGGATTTTTTCAAATTTGTTTAGCGATTTCTGTACACGAAATGTAATTTTTGTCAAAACGAAACGCCCTGTATATTTTTCACATTTTGATTCTTCATGAAATGTAGAAGTGCCATAGCCATAAAAACGAATCGTTCTTGAGATGTTTATTAATAATGGCCCATCCATCTACGCTCACCCTGTGCCTATTTATTAATACGTCTCTGGCGTAAATTGACAATTAGATAAACGAAACTTGCGAAGAGTTTAATTAAATGTTTGAAAACTTAGTATTACTCGAATTTAGTGCATTAGATTGATTTTCCCATTTCCTGCAACTGTTGCAATTTTCAAGGCTGTCATTGATTAATGGAACGTTTAGGTCTATTTAACAGACGAATCAGATTCATTGCGTAATTAATTTTCTTCTCTGTATCGAGAAAAAACAAATCCTAGATGGATGTGGTAAATGTGGTACTTTTGGATTAAATAAATGAAATTGGTGTTTGCAACCTCTCCTTCCTTTCTCTAGATTTGCCTAAATGGTTGTTTTCGCTCTAGCGTCTGGTAGACTAAACGGTATACAAAAACAGTCTGTAAATTTGGTTAAAAGGACGCCAGTTGGCATAGTAATGTCTTAAACTGCATTAATCGATTTTACTAAAGCACCCGCTTCAGCGTTCGTGTGGACTCGCGCTAAAGGCTCTTTCTTAACGTGTCTACAAGCTTAATGTTTGACAAGCGACTTTTTGACTTTTCTAGTTTCAAAATTTAAATTTCACACAACCAGTCATAGAAAAGGTTTAGTGTTCTACTTGTTTCTAATGACACCTTGGAATAAGTTATCACACGAGCCGCAAGAGAGTATCGAAATTCATCCTGATGAGTAATAGCCATCATCACACGCTATTATGAAGGACTGAACTTTTTTAACCAAATGACAGATGCAGTTTTAAGTTTAGGTTAGAGAGTAACTAACTAATTTTTTGAATTTTTTATAAGTGACCACTAGTACCAACCGTGATCTCTTTTCGAAGCTTCCACTGTGATATGTAAAAATCGGTGAACTTTTTGAACCTTCATTAAATATACAACCGGTCGTCTTTTGTACAGTGTATACTTGGTGGTCTTTTTCCTATCCGAAAAACTAAACAAATAGAGACAAAAAACGTATATTAGGTAAGTAAAAGGATCTAAAATAGGCTTTCGTGAAACGAAGAATTCCCCAAAGTATTTCTATTTTGTGTTGAGAAAATTGTACTTTTTTAAGCTTTCACTGTAAATTTGACTTTCTTTGATAAAATCCTTAAGCTCTGCTAACTTTACAAATAATTTAGTTATTTCAGAAATTTCCTACAAAAGAACGTCTTTTCTTTATAATGCATCTTGACCTTAATCCGCGTTAAAATGAAACAATTCAATTTAAGCAACAAGAAAATTGTCGGAAGATTAAAGAGTTTTAATACTCGCAAGTTTGAAAAATAAAGGGAAAAATGTTACGTAATATAAGAACGTAATCTTACTTTTATATATAACCAAAGTTACTTTTATGTAAGAAAAAAATAAGAGCTGAAAACGAGAAACCTATTAAATAATACAAAAAAATCCGATTAAGCTCCTTGCTAAAAGGGACGATATTACAAGAGAGAGTAATACTTTAAGGCACTAAAAAGATAGGAATTATGCAGTAAAAAGTCTATTACAGAAAAGAATCTAATTAGATTACTACCATCTTAACTTAAGAATTTCCTTCGCAGAGATACCTTACTATAGTAGCGAAAATTTACTCAAATTTGCACGAGCAACATAACCTAAATAAATAAATACCAGACATATTTTATTATTAAGGTCAAATGAGCTCTGGAAGAAAAACAAAATTAATGAAAAAATTTTTTATTTTACACAAAGGTAAAAGATACATTTCTTCTGATGTTGCTTTTTCACGTAGTCTTGGTTACCCCACAATAACCGAACAAAGTTGACTTTTTTCAACATATGTTGGTTCAGACCCATTCATTAAATGTACCTTGTAAGTAGATCACCCTGTATATGTAAAAATATTTTTACGAAGTAGGACAAGTACAGATAAGAAAGTTTTGTTAAGGTCTTTTTTTCATATCTTTTACTGAACTCCACGTAATCCTAATGGTTCATCTATCTAGACTCCACCCTGTATTTCACATCTTTGCGATAATCACAAATTCTTATATAAATATCTTTTTCAAGTTTCTTGAAATGAAGCGAAACGCGCCCTTAAATAGCTCATCGGAACTTTATAAAACAATAGAGGCCGCATAAATAACTAAAGGTGGATGTAATCAAGTTTTTGCACTTAAAATAAAACTCTTTTTTTGGTGTATAAAAATTTAATTAAAACGCCAACTCACTTAATTATAAGAGTCGAGTTGGGGGAATTTTTTTTTTGTTGGGGATAAAACCAAAAAGTTTATTAAGTGACCTCGCGCGATGACATGTTATGAATCTCTCTCTTTAAACTAAACGGGGTGGAGGAAAAAAGCGAAGGGAGCGAAATAAATAAACTAAGCCAAAAATGTAAATTAGTAAAAAATTTAAATCGTGTGCGCTAACAGAATAGCACAAAAAATTACATTCGAATTTATAGAGATTTGCACCGTTTAACATAATCATTATTCAAATTAAATTACGGAAGAATTTATTAAAATTTTTTCTCTTTTTTTTAATAGCTTTATTTTTTAACTTTAAGCTTTGATCTTAAAAATGTATGGGTTTTAAGTCACTTTTTGTTTTTGAAATTTAAATCTTTCTTTTTTCTCTCTCTTTTTCCATCCCTTTAATTATTTTGTTTTAATTAACTATCGTTAGTTGGGTATCAAATGATACAAACGATTTCCCTTTTAAATTTGTGTTTGCGAATAATATTGATTAGCTTAATCAAAAGTGCTGGAATTAAATCTCATTACATTTAGTAAACAAAAGCACAAATTATTTTTGGACTGTGTATGGTAATTTATTAGTAAACGTGGCTTTCAAAATCTCAACAAAAGGCCATCGCCAGAGTACCCTGAACTAACTAGAAATAACGCTGTAACTAAGATCCCTATAGCGTCAACTATTTTATCAACAGCAAAATTCTTTCTTAATAGTTTGAGACTTGATCAGGACGTCTTGATTTCTTGATTAGGGCTCATTTAGCAGCTAAAAGATTTTTTAATTTCTTTAATCAGCAACATTTAATGAGCACATAGAAGAACTACATACCTCTCATGCACGTCGACCCTTCTCTAGAACTATTTTGATATATTCTACTTCTAGTCAAAAAATCACGCTCTGTAACACCGACCTTACTATCGGTGTGTTTATACGGTATTCGGGTTTGCTTAGGCAGGAGATGGGAGGGGTTTCAAAAACAACACTAAACACTTGTAAACAATATAGGCAAAGAAATAAAAGGCTACGTATCTTTAACAAAATACAAAAATAAGTCCTACATAGAAATAATCAAAAAAATAGAAAAGAAAATCAAAGTCAAATGGGTAGGTTGAATGCGACCTCACGACCGCTGCTGAAGGGCTTAAAATAATTTTAATATGTCACGGAAATTTTAAACGCGTGACTTCGTTCATTTCTAGGAAACTTCTTAGTGAAAAATTTTGAAAATGCATCGTAGATGCTACGAAACAGATCAGTAAAATTACCTTATTTGCATTAATTACTCTTTATAATTAAGCAACGAAGTTGCTTCGGAGAGGCACGAAGTGCCGACTTTTTTCTTTTTTTATAATCGTCTTTTTATCTGTTATGTTCTTATGAGGTCAAATTTGCAATTAGGTACATGGGGGAGGCGTGAGGTTTTAATGGGTGATTATTGAATTATTATGAAATTAAATGGGTGAAAATTGACACTTTTTAGGTAAAAATTTTATTCTTCGTTGCCCTTCAAATGCAGGCACTCAAAATTTACAGTTATTTAAGGCACACCCCTAGGTATCCCCTCCTAAAATTTCAAACCAATCAAAGCGATTAAAAAATTTTTATAGGTCTCCATTGGCCAAAAAATCGCAATTTGTCAATTGACACAAAAATTTGGATTTGGGTACGCTAGGGTTGCCCGATAAACGCCCCGGTCTTAGTTTTAAAAAATTTAGATAGATATTCGCGCGGCGGCCTTCACAAAATTTTCAAAAATCGTCTTCTGACTTTGAAATATTGCACAGCAAAAAGTAAGTCAAAATTCCAAGGGACGTTGGGACGCTCTGGGACCTTCGACCGTCGTCGGGCCAAAATTCGGACCGATCCTTTCGGCGCATGGTGTGCTACATTTAATTTAAATAATTTATATTAAAATTAATTGGTCACTGTTTAAGGTAAATCTGGCCGAAGGCTGAACTCAAAATAATTCGAATTATCTGTAACTTTTCATTCCTCTAACCGGCGATCTGATATTTGCTGGTTAGTTCCGTACAAGCCACCTTTAAAAAATGTACTCAAGCGTGAAAACGAAGCTAGTTAGCTAGAGACGTATAGAAAAAAGCATCGTTACAGCCCAGAAATACCTAATTTTTATATTCAACTAGATTGTGAACGCACGCAACCTCCTCTCTGCCTATCTGTCTGTTTCTGCCTTTTTCTCACTTTCTATTTATCTCGGTTTCCTTATCTATCTCTATTTCTGTCTCTCGCTTTTTCTATGTCAATTTCATCTGTCTTCTCATTTTATGTGTCTGATTTGTTAGTCTCAGCTGTCATTTAATCTCATCTGTCATCTCATTTGGCAATCTCATCTGTCATCTCATCCTATCTGTCAAATATGGCATGGCAGATTTGATGACAATATATGGGATGACAGACGGGACGTCAGATGAGATGACAAATGGAATGAAAACGGGATATCAGATGACCCCCATGACATATGAAAGGACTTATGGCATGACAGATTGATCCCCCCATGGCGGCAAATTGACATTTGACATGATAAGTATGGTGTCAGATTACCCCCACTCCCCATCTTTTTAAACCAACCTCTATCCTGCTTCCCCTACTTTCCATTTCTCTAAACCAATCTCTATTCTACTTCTCCCATTCTCTTTTTTGTCTGTAGTATATCTCTGTGTCTTTCGGACTTAACTGCGCATTCCCAATGACGCATGATTTTCATTAATGGGATTCCATCACTAATACTCACCATCAGTTCCACGTGAGGTACTGTCAGTGAACGTCACGTTTAAAAGCGACGTCATCCATATAGGTCTAATCCACTGTCGGTTAAAGTACAGCTGGAAGAAGCAAACAATATCCTCAAGGAGGCGTGGCCGAGATCGCCACTATACTATTCATTTATAGGGTTGTATTAGATGTAGGTCTGTATCAGCCAAAAGATCTACATGTCAGGATTCTTAACCGAGATCGTATAAATATTATGCCCATGTTTTCCGGGGCTTTTCTGTGCTTCTAAGCGCTGTAGAGGCAGATGTGTCAATGTGCCTGTAGGAAATATTAGCGAACTTGGCATCCGTTGACATTAACAGCTAGCCCCAGTTTATAATACTGCCCCTTAGGCCTTGACAGCTAAACCCAGCTAAGGCCAAGGGCCAGTATTATAAACGAAGGTTGAAACTCAACCTAAGGTTAGCTGTCATTTTAATTTAACATAATTGGACAAAATAGAGAAATTGACGTTTATTTATAATTTCAACCGAAGGTTGAGTCAACCTTCGGTTAACTAGGCTTTATAATACTGGGTCTTAGTGCCAATATTTTAAACGAAAGTTAAAACTCAACCCAAGGTTAGCTGTCATTTTAGTTTGACATAATTGGACAAAATAGTGAAATTGACGTTTATTTATAATTTCAACCAAAGATTGGGTCAACCTTCGGTTAACTAGGCTTTATAATACTGGGCCTTAGTGCCAGTATTTTAAACGAAAGTTAAAACTCAACCTAAAGGTTAGCTGTCATTTTAGTTTGACATAATTGGACAAAATAGAGAAATTTACGTTTATTTATAATTTCAACCGAAGATTGAGTCAACCTTCGGTTAACTAGGCTTTATAATACTGGGTCTTAGTGCCAATATTTTAAACGAAAGTTAAAACTCAACCTAAAGGTTAGCTGTCATTTTAGTTTGACATAATTGGACAAAATAGAGAAATTTACGTTTATTTATAATTTCAACCGAAGATTGAGTCAACCTTCGGTTAACTAGGCTTTATAATACTGGGTCTTAGTGCCAATATTTTAAACGAAAGTTAAAACTCAACCTATGGTTAGCTGTCATTTTAGTTTGACATAACTGGACAAAATAGTGAAATTGACGTTTATTTATAATTTCAACCGAAGATTGGGTCAACCTTCGGTTAACTAGGCTTTATAATACTGGGCCTTAGTGCCAGTATTTTAAACGAAAGTTAAAACTCAACCTAAAGGTTAGCTGTCATTTTAGTTTGACATAATTGGACAAAATAGAGAAATTTACGTTTATTTATAATTTCAACCGAAAGTTGAGTCAACCTTCGGTTAACTAGGCTTTATAATACTGGCTCAGAGCATTGTACATTGTTTAGCTCTCTGATAAATTGTGGATTCATTCGTTTTCAAATTTTTGAGTTAAAGTATTTTAAGATTGAATGAGATCCCAATTTACCTGAATACTTGCAAAGAAAACGGATATGTACTCGTAGGTTGTCTAAAAAATTCTTTTTCATCGTTAGAAGAGTACATCATTATAGACCTTCGTTCGCACTTAACTTGGGGTTCTTTTTGCCCTATAACAACTGATAATTTAAATTTAGTGTAAGTGAAAAATTTCCACTCAATAACTGACCACCTACACACTGTCATCCATCAACTTGTACACGATATACTCTTTACCCAATACCTGACTGATAAAGATTGATGAAGTTGTAAAAAAATTTGCGCAAATTTGACAATGAATAAATCAGAATACGCAAAAAAATTGCTTCTTGCCCCCCTCTTGATCCATTTTCAAATTATTTCGCAATAACTAAACCTTCAAACAAACAGCAAGAGCGTCGGTTTGGTTGTGTTATTTTAAATTTTACATAAACGCCGTAACCACAAACACTCTTTCAGTTTGTGAGTAACAACATCTGTATAAATTACTCGCATCAATTACAAACGAGGGCACAGGAGAACTAAAACAACCACAAAGCCAACAGTTACCGTTAGTTTAATTAGATAATGGGTTATGTACACACGACTAACTGAGAACTAGAGTTATTTCGGGCAACTCAAACAAAGAAATCAAATAAGATTTTCCGCCAAATTATAATTTTTACGCAAACAAAATTAATTTGTACGGGATAAAAATAGGATAGGACTTGGTTGCAAAAGAAAATTTAGTTTGGGCTTGGCGGCTCGGGGTGGGTTTTTATTGTGTGCGTTAAAAAAGAGCGAATGCCACTTTTAAATTTATCTGCCTCTGAAAATTGAACATTATCATACTAGAACTGTTCTTGCATAATAACTAGGACGCTTAAGCTTTAACTTTTGTCCTGTTTTATTAATTTAAAAATAGAAAATGTCTGAATCGTGCGCAAAATGTTTAGAATTAATTATTTTTAAAGGGAAAGTTTTCGCTTAAATTAGTTTTTCATCCATCCAATTTCAATTTCGTAATCCAAACTAAATTCGCAAAAGGAAAAAAGTTTCTTTTCGTGCGCTACAAAAGAGGGTGGCAAAAAGGAAGAAAATTTAAAAACCAAAAGTACAATAATTTAAAATGTGATGACCCGGATCTCGCTTATATTGCGTTTTTTCTAAAGGTCTTGGAAGGTTTAAACGAAAATTCGTAACAATTTTCTCGAGATTTGGTTTCGGATTTTGAATATCAAGGGTTAGAAAATTTGATGTGTGAGGAATACAAATTATAAGGGTTCTTCCTCTGTGCTAGTTTTATTTCGTAATTTAATAAATTGAATCAAAGCGGCCTTTTGAGTAACGACTGTTGTACTATTAAGTTGCAAAGTTTGAATTCGATTTAGCACAATACAATTGTGAAAGGGATCGTTCTGGCGAATAAACTCTCAAAAGTTAAATGACGGAAAAGTTGAGCGTTTTACATTTATGATTTTATTTTTACGTTAATCGTTCCTTATGTTTGAGTGGGTAACACTCGACAATGTGGATTTCCATTTATTCCACTCAACTTTTGTTTAATACACAAGAGGCTGAAAGGTGTAATTATATACAACAATCGAGAGCAAGAACAAAAAGTGCAAAATTGGAAACAGTTGTGGCACTGCGGGACACCAATGTCTAAGAGGACCAAACAACTTCATAGGTAATTTTCCAATGGCGTCGTAAATTGAAAAAGACACCAGCATTTTAGTATTTAATAGCTCGTTCAATAAGAGAAGAGACCCCCACGTGTAACATAGGAGAGTGGGTTTTGACGATTTCTCAATGGACACGTCAAAAGTTTCATGTTGAATTTAATACCGACATGAGTTAATCAAGAGCTTTATAGTAAGTGCTGGATTTATTAAGAATTTTTTTGCTGGTTTTATGTGAGATTTAGGACTCGAATGCCCAGTTTAGAGTTTCAAGACCTTTTTTCCAGATTTGGAATAATTTGCAAAGTTTTACACTCTAGTTTCTTCCAGAGGGACTCTCTTTTAGGTTTTTATCTCATTTTAAAAGCACTATTATTTTATATGATGGCATTTTGCTGCAATTTTTCTTAATAAAGATGCGAGCTATACAGGGGGAGTGTTCACTGTTTACTGTATGGACGGAGAGAGGATTGCTTCTTTTAGGGCGACATTTATGCCCTTAGAAATAAATCGGGTTCAGATACATTTTTATTCCATACGATCTTTAAAATTAGGGGCTCTAATGCAAAAATTCAAAAAATATGTTAAAGGTAAAGTTGAACTTTGAGACTTGTGGTTTTAAAATTTCAATTGTTTGGGCATTATGCTTCGAAACAAGGCTTGGAAAATAGAAAAAAATTGATAATGTTTAAAGTAATAAAATCAGCACACAATACAAAAATTGTTTAGATGGCTGACTTCAATATAAAATGCGACTTAAGCTGGTATTGTCATGGTAGTAACGCGTGCTTATTTTTCATCACTTTCTATCGAAAAAGTGCATTTCTTTGCTAATAAGTGACAGTCTTAAGCATTCGAGATATCAAAACCAATTTTGGCTTATTAATACGTGTTTTTTTAATGGAACACCCTGTATATTTTTACAGATTTAGATTCCCCATAACAATTAGAACCAAAAAGTTTGAGACTTTTATGTACCTATCACTAACTATTCTGGAGATACTGTCACTTTAATGCTGAAACAATGTCAACTTTTAGAGCCATGATGCCAGGACTGTAATCATGATTTTTTAAATCTGTTTGTGCCACCGACTTTTGCTAATAGTCATCTTATAAAATACTTGATAAATTGCTTCATAAAGTGTAATGGTATGTACAGGGTGATCCCTTTATGCAAAACATAATTTTTCTCTACTTTATCAAATTCCTGTATTATACCAGGAATCCAAATGTGTAAAAATATACAGAGTGTTCCATTTGATAAAGTCGATAAAAATTACATTAATTTAAATTAATTACATAAATTTAGCCCGTATTTTTGTAAGTCGACTATTAAAGGGTGGAATTATATGCAATTTTCTTTTTTGAAAATGTGTCATAATTAGAGAGCGGAATTATAAATATGCAAGAAATTTTTTGAAAATATATCATATAATATGCAAAGATATTGAAAAATATGCCTACATTTTTTAAAAATATGCTTACATTTAAAAAAATATGTCTACATTTTTTAAAAATATGCCTACATTTTTTAAAAATATGCTTACATTTTAAAAAATATGCCTACCTTTTTTAAAAATATGCCTACATTTTTTAAAAATATTCACAAAATTTTAAAATATGCACTAATTTTCCATAAATATGGTATTTATGTCAAAAATTTTGATAATTTTTTTTGTAAAAGTTTTGTTTTTGATATATTTTGATATTAAAATGTTGTTTTGAAAATTTTTACCAAAAAAAAAAAGTTTGGATAATTTTTTTTTAAATTTTTTTTCTGAAATTTTTTTTTTGAAATCTGTGGATACGAGTATTTTTACGATAAAATAAATGAAAATCGTAATTTTCACTACGTATTTTAAGGATTTTTTAAAATCTGCACTAATTTGCCATATATATGGATTATAGTAATGATAGAGCTAGAATTTATGCGTTTTGCATATTTGTCAATTTTTATAGGAAAGCGATGAAACTTCGGATAAAAACAAATTATACTATTTCAAGACGATTAATACTAACTTACTTTTGCATATTTTGCATATTTAGCAAATATTTTGGTGCAAAACATGAAATAAAAGAAAATTTTTAAAGTTCTAAGTTAAAATTTTGGTTTTACTTTTTTTTCTAAAAAAAATTTAATAAAATATTTTCAAAAAAAATTTTCAAAAAAAAATTTATCAAGAAAACATTTTCAAAAAAAATTGGAAAAAATATTTGAGGTAAATAGCTCCATAGTTTATGGAAAATTAGTGCATATTTTAAATAAATCTGTGCATATTATTAAAAAATTTATGGGTATTTTTAAAAAAATCTGTGCATATTATAATGACATATTTTAAAAAAATTTTGTGCATATAATTCCGCTCTATAGTAATGAAAGTTTGTTTTGTCAATTTTTTCTGTAAATTTTTTTTTTTAATTTTTTTGCAATTTTCATCGAAATTTATCAGAAAAAGAATCGTAATTGGAACTTAGAATTTAAAAAATTTACTTTTAATTTATATTTTATGCGGTTTTACCCAAAAATATTTGCTAAGTATGCAAAAGTTGTAAAAATATGCAAAAAATTGAGAAATATGTAAAATAAACAAAACTAAGTTAGTCTTAATCGTCTTGCAATAGCATAATTCGGTTTAATAGTCGTGGAATATTATTAATAGTCGATGGAACAAACAGATTTGAAAAATGTTTAGTACAGCCTTGGCTCAAATGTTTACTTGCTTCGACATTAAAGTGACAATATCTCCAGAACGGTTAATGATAGGCATGCAAAGCTTTTTATACTTTTGATTCTAAATATTAAGAGGAATATGCAAAAATATATAGGGTGTTCTATTTAAAAAAACATAAGTTTCGGTTGGCATTCGTTTATGAATCACCCTGTATGTACCTAAACATTTTTAAAATATTGGTCCGATGGTTACGAATTGTTTTACAAAATTGGTTTTGATATCTCGAATAATTATTGAGGAGCAATTCTCCGTCTACATAGTCAACACTCACCGTGTATTTACAAACGTACAGACAGATCGGTTTTATTAAAGAAAATCTTTCTATTTGTTTTAGGTTGTTAAAACAAGATCGTACTGGTAAAGGTGTTTTTTGTAATTTTTTTTATTTGTAAATTCTTTTTTCGTTTTAATTTAGTAGTAGGTTTCTGCTGGAAGTATAAAACTGTAATATCGTTTAACATAGAGGATCAACGCCGTCTCTCTAAAAAGCTTAAAAGAGCTTAGTAATCCTTAGTGTAATGAATGCTTTGTTTGAAATCGCCCTTAACTTGAAGTTTTGCGGTTAGATTTTGATTAACTAAATTAGTACAAAGTTAAGAAGTTAAGTAAGTCACATAAATGTGATGAAATTCCCAAATGTTTAAATCCGCTCGCGTTTCAACCCCTTTTAACTTATGATTATACTAGTAATTTGGCGAACGTATATATCTGTGTGTTGAGGGATTTTGTTTAATTTAAAGGTGTGTGCTGGGAAAAATTTTTTTTTCAAAAATCAACACATCAAATTAAAAATGCGTATTTAAATTATGCTGTTTTTTTTGTAAGAGACGTTAATTAAAATGAAAAGTTATGTAAATCTGATGATGTGTTGTTGTTGTTGGGAAAATAGAAAATTTTAATAACAAAATTCAATAGAGAGAAAATGTTGAAAATTGTGTATACATTTTGCTTTATTTTATTTTAATGTAAAGAAATTTGCTCATGAACTTTGAACAAACATAATTTTGATTAAAACACTCTTTCCGTTTGTTCAAAATACTAATTTTAGTTCATCCTCTTCATTTTTGTGTTTTTATTATTACGTTTTGTATTCCCAAGGTAAATTTATATAATTTTCACTTAAAGTTTGGATTTACGTGTTGGGTTGGTTTCTTTCTAATGCATAAAATAAAAATAATTTAAGATTACTTTGGGAGATACAAAATGTATATCCAAATGTACAAGAGGATTCCTTCTTATAAAACCATTATTCTTAAGGGTTAAGATAACTGCGCAATCATAAATAAATAAAAAGTAAAGAGATGATATCACGTTACTATTCATCTTGCTCTATTCTACGTCAACAATTCCTTTTGAAGATAGCTGCTGTAAAGCTATTTAGATTTTCCTTTACCACCACGTCTCTAAAATATTATAAAAACCGCAACTAAACCATTCATCCCTCTACGTAACGTGATGCCCATCAAAAATTACTCACCTAGGTGAAAATACTTGTGAAAAATCCCATCGAAACTTGGAATACGCTTTAATATAGGTATATGCAAACAAAATAAATAAATAAAACGAAATTTAAAAATTCAGCTCGAGGGTTGGAACAAACAAAAAAATATCCTTGTAGAGGGATGGAACAAATAATAAGATTCTCTTTTTTGCTTATCTCTATTTAACAAGTGGGAGAAGCTTTGCTTTTGTGAAGACGTTCTTATTTTCATTGTTTGATAATAGAAAATGTGATTTCCGGCACATGAGAATTACGTCTGTGCATATGTATATTTATATGTATATGACGCTTGTTTATTTCAATAATAAATTATCGATTCACTTTGTCTGTAAAACCAACAACTCGTTCCTATTAATACAACACCTTATTAATACAAAATTAATACAACAAAGTACTTTTAAGTAGCTCTAGTGTTCTCAATACCCAATCTGAGATGAGCTTAGAGTTATATCTGTTGTGTATGTCGTTCTATGCCCAAAATAGTCTCAAACTTTCATTTAAATTATAAAAAAATTACAGACTTTTGAAATGTTGACTTTTAAAAACTCATAACTCCGGTCCTGCAAAAATTAAACAAGTAAAACAAGCGTCATTCAATTAAAAACTAAGACGTCTATAACATGTCAAAAAATTTAAAACGTTGTCACAGCCGATTTTGAGAAAATCCTTTTCGAAACTTTAGCCAACGTTCACCTCTTAAACCTAGGCAATTTTGAAACAATTAAAAAAATTTGTTAGTTTAGGACTAGAGGCTTATTATTTGTCTTTGTAATGACGGTTTTAGATTTTAAAAATAATAATTAGCGGCAAAGTTATTAGTAAAAAAACAAAAAATTTGGCAATCGGTATGTTGGCCGCCATTTTGAATAAAAAAAAATTGAAAAAAATATCCATTTAATAATTATTGTCAAGATTTAACAACTTATAGTTAAAAATAAAGTAGGAAGGTTTTCGAAATTTTGGCGTTCAAAAAATCATAACCCCCGGTTCTGGAAAAAGTTTAGCAAATAAAACAGGTCTCATTCGGTTAAAAACTAAGATATCTAAAACATGTTCAAAAATTAAAAATATTGCACAAACAATTCGGAGAAAATCCCTAATAATAAGTAGACAATTTTCAAATAATTTCAAAAATTGGTTAACTTAGAACTCGAGCCTTTTTAATTGTCTCTGTAATGCCGGTTTTAGATACTGGCCGCCATTTTGAAGAAAGAAAATTGAAAAAGTATCCATTTAATTATGCTCAAGGTGTAGTAACTTTATAGGTAGTCAAAAATAATGTAGGGTTTGAAATTTTGGCCTTAAAAAAATCATAACTCCGGTCCTGAAAAAAATTAACAAATGAAGCAAGCGTCGTTCGATTATGAACTATGATGTCTATAACATGTTCAAAAATTAAAAAAATTACCACAGCCAATTTTGATGTAATCCATTTTAGAATATTAACTAACGTTGACCCATTATAAGTAGGCAATTTTGAAAAAATTTCAAAAATTGGTTAGCTTAGAACTAGAGCCTTATTATTTGTCTCTGTAATGCCGGTTTTAGATTTTAAAAATAATAATTAGCGGCAAAGTTATGGGTAAAAAACCAAAAAATTTGGCAATCGGTATATATTGGCCGCCATTTTGATTAAAAAAAATTAAAAAACATCCATTTAATTAAAGTCGAGATTTAGCAGCTCATAATAGTGAAAAATAATGTAGGAAGTATTTTGAAATTTTGTAAATTTTTAAAATTTGAAAAAAATCATAACTCCGGTTCTGGAAAAATTTAACAAATGAAACAAGTGTCGTTCGATTATGAACTATGAAGTCTATAACATGTTCAAAAATTATAAAAATTATCACAGCCAATTTTGATGTAATCCATTTTAGAATATTAACTAACGATGACCCATTATAAGTAGGCAATTTTGAAAAAATTTCAAAAATTGGTTAGCTTAGAACTAGAGCCTTATTATTTGTCTCTGTAGTGCCGATTTTAGATTTTGAAAATAATAATTAGCGGCAAAGTTATGGGTAAAAAACCAAAAAATTTGGCAATCGGTATATTGGCCGCCATTTTGATTAAAAAAAATAAAAAAATATCCATTTAATTAGAGTCGAGATTTAGCAGCTCATAATAGTGAAAAATAATGTAGGAAGTATTTTGAAATTTTGGAAATTTTTAAAATTTGAAAAAAATCATAACTCCGGTTCTGGAAAAATTTAACAAATGAAACAAGTGTCGTTCGATTATGAACTATGAAGTCTATAACATGTTAAAGAATTATAAAAATTACCACAGCCAGTTTTGATAAAATCAATTTAAAAATTTTAACCAAATTTGACCCCTTAGAGGTATATGTTTTTTTTTTAATTCAAAAATTGATTAGATTCGCACTAGAGCCTTATTATTTGTCTCTGTAATGTCGGTTTTAGATTTTAAAAATAATAATTAGCAGCTAAGAAATAATAAAAAAAACAAAAATTGTACAATTTTAAAAATATTGGTGGCCATTTTGAATTGAAAAATTAAAAAAAATATCCATTTGATTACGGCCAAATGTGTACTAACTTTAGCCAAATTTAAATATTACTGTTCGAAATTCGTTCAAAATATTTTCATAGAATTTCATTTAAAATATTATTTTTGTCGATAAAATTTCATCAAAATCTATTCAGATTCAAAATCTATTTAGACTTGAAATAATTTTTTTTCAATTAAAAATAGCTACTTATCAAATTGCAAATTCTTTTCTAAAATTGTTTAATTAACAAAAATTTGACAATAATCAAATTAATTTGCAATAATTAAATTAAAAAAACATCATATTCGTGTAATCGAATATAAATTTTAAATTTGAATAATAAATAAAACCGCTAAACAAATCAAGGTTAATTAACCAATAGTAACCCACCTGATGAGATCGACTCTGATTGGTCCATGTTAGATTGTTTCAATAACATGGCCGACACTTACCAAATTTTAGTAATCGCGGCGCGGCGTGTTGTTGTTATTGTGGGTAATAAATTTTAATAATTAAATAAATTGTTAAATAAATAAATACACACTGTTAAAGTGAACTGTATTGTATTAGTGAAATATGGAAATACAAGTGGATGATGGGAAAATATTTCTAGGGGATTTTATAAGGTATTTATTAATTTGTTTGTGATAAATTGGCTTTTATTAAAAAGTGAAGCAATTCGAGTCAACTAAATCCATCGGGTGGTGTATATTTAAATTGTTTTTTGTGCAAACCACCGAATTACGGGTGCCAATATATTTGAAAAAATACATTATTTAATGCATTCTAACCCGGCAATTTGCAAATTTTATTTTTACGTTAGAGAAAGCGAGAGAAAGAATGATTTGTGACGTATTTTACAGGTGTTCGCCGATTAAAAATTTACAAGACAACGCTCGTTTTAAAAATTTATCGTAGGTACATCATATGAGTTTACAAGTTTTTAAAAACGTTTTCAAAAATTCGCCCTTTGAAATTATTAAAGTAAGGGATTAAGGATTAAGGGGTTGACTGTAAAAAATTAAAATTTAATTCACTTTAGCAAGTCCTGGTTTTTTTCTAAAGTTAATTCTTTTAACAAAATACGAGTTTTAATTCCAAAGTGCCTTAAGGGTGATTAAAAATATTTTTTCCATAAAGAAAATTATAGTGCGCCGTGCGGTGAAAATTTCAAGCCTCATCTAGTGGTTGGTACGGCGGCAATTTTAAATAATCGAAATTTGGAAAAACTTGTAATTACGAATTTTAAAAAAGTTTTTCTTGATTGGGCTAGTTTGGGAAAAACTTCGAGGCTTCTTTTATACAGTAGAGGTCGTTGTTGTTAATAGCTTTTGTTCAAGTTGTAGATCCGTTAAGCATCCTAACCACAAATTTGTTATATTTAATTAATTTTGACACTGATGTACAACTGCTTTGGACTTAGTGAACCACTTCTGGGTTAAGCATTACGTCGTAATCTGATTGATGCATACCAACCTAAATTGGTAGCTCTTAATTTGGTTTAAATATTAAACAAATGCTTTATTTACGATGTTGTTTTAAGTGATAGGGTTCATAAAATGTGCAAATGTAATCAAAAGATTGTATCTGTTTCGATACAGACGCAAATCCACCCATTCGTTGTGTCTTCCTACATACCTCAGACCAATAAACAAGATGGACATCGTTATTTACATGTTTATTTGTCCCCTACACTTTTTGTTATTGTGACGATATTAACATTGTGAAGATAAGCTTCGAAACGAAGTAATACGAACTAGCACGTTCGTCCTATTACAACTGCATCTGAAGATCTGATATTGCGTGTCTATAGTCATTGTTTATTTACGTTTTGTAAATAATATTTCAAAATATGTGTAGTGACTGTCTGTCTGCATACTTACACCTCTCTTGCTCATTTCTATACCTGACTGTTCGACCACCTCTACTGTAAATCCGCCAATTGGTCTGTCTACCTGCTTGCGTATGGATATCTATGCGTCCATGTGTAGTGACTGTCTGTCTGCATACCTGCGTGTCTCCTGTTCATCTCTTTATCTGTTTAAAAAACATAAATTAACCAGAATTGGCCAGCACAGTTTATAAGTATTTGCAAATTACTAATCTAATTTTTTATGCTGGTGTCTACCTGTCTGAGGCTGAGCCAGCGGAGACCATCATCAATATCTTACTAGATGTAATGCGGCTTTATGATGCCGGTGGCGGAATCGGTCGCCCCACAACGATAGCTTCTGATGAGCACCGTCAGATTGACCTGATTACAGAAAGCGTGTTAGGATCAACCTAGTTGACCGCGTGTCAAGGGTCTTGATGACAGACAATATTATCGTTCCGCCCGAGCCGGGCCCGGATCCTGGAGTGACAAGACGTTCCATACGTCCCGGGACTCCGGCCGGTAGGGACTTAACCCTTCAGCCACTGCGTGACCAGCACAAATAGGGGTGGCAGGCGGCAACTGGTGCCCCGCCTAGGGCTCCACCTCCCGCGCAGCACCGAAATATTTTGCTAACTTCCGAAACCATTCCTGGATCGGTAACGGTCGGGCACCTGCCCCTAGGTTAGGTCCGATTAGGTTCGAGATGTCTGGCTGCATGTCCGTCGTTCTGATTGTATGCCTCTTTGGCTGTCTGCTTCTCCGGCTGTCTGCTTCTCGGCCTCTCTGGCTGTCTGCCTATCGGCTTCTGATTGGCCACTTGTCGACCTCTGACTGGCCACTTGTCGGCCTCTGACTGGCCACTTGTCAGTCTCAGACTGACCACTTGTCAGCCTTTCTAGCTGTCGGCTTCTCTGGCTGGCTGCCTGCCTACCTATCGGCTTGTCTGGCTATCGACCTCTATGGCTGGCTTCCTGTCGGCCCCTCTGGCTGTCTGCCTATCGGCTTCTGATTGGCCACTTGTCGGCCTCTGACTGGCCACTTGTCGGCCTCTGACTGGCCACTTGTCGGCCTCTGACTGGCCACGTGTCAGCCTTTCTAGCTGGCGACCTCTCTGGCTGGCTGCCTGCCTACCTATCGGCTTGTCTGGCTATCGACCTCTATGGCTGGCTTCCTATCGGCCCCTCTGGCTGTCTGCCTATCGGCTTCTGGTTGGCCACTTGTCGGCCTCTGACTGGCCACTTGTCTGCCTCTGACTGGCCACTTGTCGGCCTCTGACTGGCCACTTGTCAGTCTGAGACTGGCCACGTGTCAGCCTTTCTAGCTGGCGACCTCTCTGGCTGGCTGCCTGCCTACCTATCGGCTTGTCTGGCTATCGACCTCTATGGCTGGCTGCTTGTCGGCCTTTTTACCTGTCTGTATATCGGCTTGTCGGCATATTGGCTTTGTAATTTACAGTTGGCACCTGATTGCCTGCCTCTTAAGGTATCTAAAAAAATAATTTGAGGCTTGTCTAATACATTATTTAACTGCGATTGAGAGCGATTTTAAATTTCCATTTCCGAATTTAGAGGAAAATTATTAAAAAGAAACAAAATATTTCCTGCAATTAGAACATTTTTAATTGACCACTTAAAAATCAATCCGCTAGTTCAGGCTCATACCTGAACTATTGAAACGATTTAATCAATAATTGAAAAATAATTGAAGATAAAGCAAATTTTTTTGATGTCTGAAACATTTGTGGGGGAAGGGAGGTAGGGTTTAAAATAGCTCCAAACGTACGTTTTAGTCATATTCTTGTGAAAAATTTAAAAAACTAATTTTTTTCTTTTTGTTTCAGGTAAGTTCACATCCGTGTACTTATACTCCAACATCTGAGGAGCGTAAAATTGCCTGCAAGCAGTAAGTGACAATTACATTTAAAGGGGTGGAAGTTGTAAAATGGTTTTAAACTCTACTTGGAGTCTCTTAGCACATTCCACTGTCGTATCCATAGAAGCACCCTTCAATTTTTTTCTTGTTATTAAAAAAGATTTGCAGGTTCAGTGTACGATGCTGAACCACGGGGTGATGTCCAGGTTCGTATCCTGGACTTGACAAGTCAAGTAGGAGTATTTTCTACTTCGAGGTGTAGACATCCTCGAAATTTAGTACACGGGTGCTTAATAATAGGCGATTACAAGCGTAGTGCTAGCCACATTACCTTCATTATTCTACCGGGTTCACTGTTAACGACTGTGCTTAAAAAGGCTTTTCTATTACAGAGGCAGTGGCGTAACTAAGAGTTCCGCAAAATTCAGAGTGGGGCCCCTACCCATTCCCGTTAATAATCATTTTATTTAACCACAAATCGATTTTATAACGAAATTTTATATTAAACAATGTTTCTGGGGCTCTTTCTATCCTGGGACCTTTCCTCAAGCGGACCCTGCGGGCCCGTTATTTACGCCACTGATTACAGGGTGTTACGAATATCTTATTGTTAACTTGAGGTGGTGATAGTGCATTCAAAATTATGAAAAAAAGGTCCGTTTTGAACATGTGTTCAAAAATGCGTCCTCAGGGAGTTAGGGTTCTTTATAGGTGGCGCCCTAGAACAGAGATCTTATAATTTAATATTTCAGGAACGCTTTGAGCTACAACGACTAGATTTGGTAATCGACTTAAGTATCCTTAACGGGTATTATTTCATGGCATTGGCTAAACTAAAGTTCTACCAGGGGCGTACGCTGGGCTTTTCTTTTCAATTCATTTTTTTGTTCTTCTGTTAATTTTTATTTATTATACCAGTAGGTGGTTTCTTTATCAAAATTACACTAAAAATATTCCTTTTATTAAACTGCGGGTAGAATTAACAGTTTTTTTAGAAAACCAAAAAAAACACCTCCTTTTATCAACCAAGAGTACCATCTTCAAAGGGTCGCATCTTTTCATATTTGTGCAAGAACTATATCACGTGAATCTTCTACAAGGTCCATCAATCTCCCATTTTGAATTGTAACCTCATCTTGCTAAAAAATCGAAAATACGCTCTATTGGTCCAAGAAGAATAAATATTAAAGATTTATATGAAACTTCATAAAAAATGCTTAATAAAAGTCGTTTGTGAGTTGCAGCAGCACTCTACCTGAATTACATGCCGTTAAGGGGGTAGAAGTGAGGTAGTTTTCACGTAAATTTCAAGTATTTTTAAGAAAATAAAAATTTTACGATTTAAAGTTGTTGGAAATCGATATTTTTTTCGACCTTACCAACTCGATGTTTTACTCACATTTTATTTTAAAAGTACGTTCGGTACATTTGTCTTATTCGTTCGAGATTTAAATGAAGAGAAGCGATTTTAAAAATAAATAAATGACTTCCACGAGTCTCTAAGAATAAATAAGTATAAAAGATGTATGCGGAAAAAGGTTAACATTTTGCATCGTCACCATTTATATAATATTTTGGTTATACACAACCTTTCGCGCCACCACAGATAATCAATTAAGGGTTATATAAGAGCGTCACGAGGATAATGCATGATCTTTCCCTTAAGGTGTTTCTCATGTTAAGAACTGTTAACATGTAAAGTGATTTATCGTGTCTGTTTTTTATAGTTTCGTATTTGAAGTGCGTTTGAGTTGTACTAAAACTCGAATCGAGCACTAACAAATAACCAACCGAGTTGACCTATCGGTCTTCAAACTACTCTAATAAGTAATAACAAACACGTAAAAGAGATAGGTACTTTACTGGTTTAAGAAATTCCTTTTTCTTTAGTTAAATCAAATAATTTTAGATCTTTCGTCTAGTAAGCGAGTAAGCCGTATTTTCTGTTGCAATAAGCTTTAGATGTAAGCTTCGGTTGGAGTCCGTCCCACTGTATGTTTCATCCACCTATTAGTCGTTCTTCGGGTCACGTGACCAGCTCAATTTTTACTTTGTAATGATGCGTTTTTCTACACGTGTCAGAGTGTTACGAATCCTTAAGATTCGTAACAGCCTCTAATACGGGAAAAATAAACATCGTTTACGCGCCCGAGTGTTTTTTTATTAAGAATGGCTCGTACGTAATCCACTAGCAACTATCAGATCCTCCGTCTTTGTATCATCTGCGATGCAGTTGTATAAATTTTTATCCGGCGTTTACACTTTAATTAGTGTAAATGTACCCGAGGTTACCCGCTTAAATTTTATTGTACCCGATAAATTAAAGTTATTTATTTAATTTTAATTTATTTTTGATCTTTCAGGCACACCCCTATATATTTTTTATCATTTTGTTTTTTAAAATTATTTATAATTTACGTAATCCCTCTAGACTACCATTCGATGCCTCGTTTAAGCTTGCATCTATTGCCACCTGCATAATCGAATAAAAAGTATTTATGTAAGAGTTTGGTGTTAATCGTACGATAATGAGTACAAAGCGTACGTAGTAAGATGTACGTTCCCAACTCGTAGTTAAACCGAAAGTTGAGTTCTGATTGGTGCTAAGAAATTGGTGGTGGAGAATTAATAAATATTCGGCGTGCAATAATTTCAAGACAGTCCGTGACCACCCGTGTGCATCTTTTGTACAGAGTGCATTATTGTGCCCAGTGAGATCCTCTTGTGCTGCAAGTCGATGGTCTGGCGTCTCTGCACGAGCGGCTGGAATGAGCTGTAGTTTTAGGGTTTAAGCGTTGATTGAAGGAGTTTTATGAAGATACGCATCGCTTAGTTAAAATGTGTGCCTGTTTTCCTACCAGTTTCTTCTCCCCGCTGCCTACAAACTAGCAGTTTGGGTCTAGATGCGCCAATGGCAGAGCACCATCGCCACAAGGTCGACCCATTGTACGGCACATTTTGTTCCATAAGCTTGCGTATCTTGTAAAACTCCTTCAATCAACGGTTTAAGCTAATTGCGTCTACCCCAGTACATCCTTCCTGTTGGCCAGGCCTTTGGGCTAACCACAGATCACTGTCTACGCTCTTTGGCTGCTTGGCCGACCGTGTAGGACTCGATTACAGTCTTTGGCTCTTTGACCTGACTGTCGATCACATTGCAAGTGGAGTGGCTTATTGGCCAATCACTTCTCTACGGTCTTTGGACTTTTTAGCCGACCGTGTGGGGCTTGATTACAGTCTTGGTCTTGTTGGCCGACTGTTGATCTGGAAGAAAGCTGGTCAAGCTTTCGGGCTAACCACGCATCCCTTTTGCGTTCGAGGATCGAGTTCTTTAGGAGTCGTCCATTCGTTGCGGTGTTCCAAGAACGACCCTCATCCGGAAGGAGGTTTTATATATTTTTGTTTTATAAACAGAACCTTTTATTGTGATTTTGAATCCACAAAGTGGCCAAACGATATGGAGGCAACTTAAACACCCCCTAAAGCACTATTTCGAGATTATTGAGGTTTAAAATGTCTTACTGAGCACTCGGTGTTTGACGAGCTCCCAAACGTCACGTAGATGTATTTCCACGTAGAAAAGTTATAAATCTGATTTTATGTCATAATAGAGCGAGGGTGGTTTTTGCAGCTTTTTAACTCTTTTTGAGCAAAGCGAACTAGTTGGATTTTTTTAATTAGCAATTTTTTGATCGTATACGAGGGTGGGTGATACTTTCGAGTGCACTCACTGTCATTCTTCATGCTTGAAGTAAATATAACATTTCGAGGAGCTTGAACGTGAAGCAAATGGACAAGTTGGGTTTGGTGACGTGTGGTTGAAAAGCGTTTCATGTGTATCAAATTTCTAAATTCGCCCAAAACAGTCAAAATTGTTTAACGTTAAAAAAAATCTTGTTCTCCCTTATTAGGGGTGGGTTTTGTAAATATCCAAATCCTCCAGTTTTATTAATGAAATTTCCGAATTGCGTGGCTTTCAAATTTTAAGTAAAAAACTATTTTTAACAGTTAATTTTCTATTTTAGAAGAAAAATAAAACATTTTTTTTAAAGTACACCACTCCAAAGCACTCTCTTCACCTTCCTAATTACCAAGTATAGCAACAAAACACATCCGTCACTCTTTCATTCTAAGTACGCCAATCATTCAAAACTAATTATCTTTCAACTTGAGAAATTTGCTTTTTTTTTAAACTGTTAAAAATTGTCTAAAACGTCAAATAATTAAACAAGGGTAAAAAATAATTTATTCGCGATTTTTATTTAAATTAAAAAATAATTTTTTCTAATTATCCCTTCTATGTTTAACAAAAAAAAGCTTTCTTCTCATTTGAATATTATTATTTAAAATTCATCGCCATCTTTTTAATTTGAGATGCCAAAAATAAAATAAAAGAAGAGAGAAGGTACAAATCTATATTTTATTTATTAAAATCGTAATAAAATAAAGTGTCAGTTTTATATTGTATAAGATAAAACCTAATAATAAGAAAACGTCTTGGACCTGTAAAAGCTTAACTTCCTCTTTGCTCTCTCCTTCACAAAAGATTCAGGAAGTAAATAAATAAGAAGGGCTCCTCTTTAGATGGAACATTAGAGAACAAATGTTCTCGCAGATAAGAGATAATGTCGAACGCTAGTCGGTGCTCTTGAATGACAAGTTAAGAGTAACAATAGGACACGAATTCTTATATATTGAAACATCCATTTTTCATCTTTACATCATTTATTCCTGTCAATTAAATTTTCATTAAGCCAACATACGAAATAAACATTTCGACTCGCTTTCTAAATTGTAAAATATCCTTGGAGGGTCAACATGATTGTTTTCATTTGCATAACATAAACGTTTGCGAGGTGCAGATATGGAAAAGTAATTAAAATGGGTTTTTTCTTCTGTTCGATTTTAAACGCGCATTCACCAGTGTATATTCTCGGAAATAATTTTTACGAGGTCAAAAGAGCTATCAAACGATACTAAACTCGACTTTTTATTACATCGACGCTAGGCGTCGCGACGTTCAACTTTTAATTATTTTATGGGTGCCTATCGTTTTTAGCAAAAAATTACTCAGTTGGCTTGTCTAAATTCATATACCAAACGAGAACTTTCTATTAATTTACGCTATGTTATGTTACGTTATGTTAATGTTACGTTATGTTATTTTTTACGATGAAAAATAACGACTAAAACTTGGTTTTTTTAAGTTTTAGAAACTCAAGTTCATTAGTTAGTTCATTAGATAGTTCATTCGAGCTATCAGTCGATACTAAAATGGACTTTTTATCACATTGACGCTAGGCGTCGCGACGTTCAATTACTAGTTTCTTATAGGCACCTATTGTTTTTTGCAGAAAATTACTCAGTTGGCTTGTCTGAATTTGCATACCAAACGAGAACATTCTATATTCTATCTTGTGCTTTTATTAATTTATGTTATGTTACGTTATGTTAGTATGTTACTTTATGTTATTTTTTACGATGAAAAATAACGACTAAATCTGAGTTTTTAAAATTTTAGAAATGGAAGTTCGTTAGAAGATGAAATTGAATTAAATTGTTATTATGTAATTTAATTTTATTTTCTAACTTTTAGGGCCGGTACTTTGAGTTTTGGTTAACTAACGGTTTAACTAAACAACCGACTCTATTTGTAACCGCACTTAAATTTAGTTAAGGATTAAATTAACTTAACCAGGCTCAAATTAACGTAACCAGGCTTGAAGTACTGGCCCTTAGAGAGATTTGTTTGCAACCAGGTGTTCATTTTCAGTTCTCTCATCAGATATTGAACAGTAATTAAAATGGGTTTACTCTTCTGTTAGATTTCTAACGCGCGTTCACCAGAGTATATTCTCGGAAAAGATTTTTATGAGGTCAAAAGAGCTATTAAACGATATTAAACTCGACTTTCTATCACATCGACGCTAGGCGTCGCGAAGTTCAACTTTTAATTATTCTATGGGCGCCTATTGTTTTCTGGAGAAAATTACTTTGTTTGGTCGTCTAAATTTGGATACCAAACGAGAGCTTTTTATCCTCTACTTTTATTAACTTATGTTATCTTACGTTATGTTAATATGTTACCTTATGTTATTTTTTACGATGACAAATAAGGACTAAATCTTAGTTTTTCAAGGTTTATAAACGCAAGTTCATTTTAGAAAATTAAATTAAATCAAATTGCTATTATGTAATTTTATTTTATTTTCTAAATCTTAAGACCCGGTACTTTGAGTTTTGGTTAACCGATGGTTTAACTAAACAACCGACTCTATTTGTTACCGCATTTAAATTTAGTCAAGTATTAAATTAACCTAACCAAGCTTATATTAACGTAACCATACTTAACCGAGACTAGAAGTACTGGCCCTTAGAGAAACTTGTTTGCAACCAGGTGTTTATTTTCTGTTCTTCCATCAGATATGGAAAAGTAATTAAAATGAGTTTATTCTTCTGTTTGATTTATAACGTGCAATCACTAATGTATATTCTCTGAAAAAAATTTTGCGAAGTCAAAAGAGCTATCAAACAATACTAAACTCGACTTTTTATCACATCGACGCTAAGCGTCGCGACGTTCAACTACTAATTTTTTTGTGGGCGCCTATTGTTTTCTGCAGGAGATGACTCAGTTGACTCGTCTAAATTTGGATACCAAACGAGAACTTTCTAACTTGAACTTTTAATAATTTATGTTATGTTACGTCAAGTAACATTTATGTTATTTTTTACGATGAAAAATAACGACTAAATCTTAGTTTTTAAAGTTTTCCAAATGTATGTTCATTAGAAGATAAAATTGAGTCAAATTGTTATGTAATTTAATTCAATTTTCTAACTCTTAGGGCCGGTACTTTGAATTTTGGTTAACCAACGGTTTACCTAAACAACCGGTCCTATTTGCAACCGCGTTTAAATTTAGCCAGGCTTAACTGAGACTCGAAGTACTGGCCCTTCGTGACACTTGTTTTGCAACCAGGTGTTCATTTTCAGTTCTTCCATCACATAAAACAATTTGAATTAAGCAAAAGAAAATCGTTTTTCCGAATTTTGTTGTTTTTTTATTAAACGACGTCGAATTCTATCGCGTTCTTTTTTAACAAGACGAAAATTTATCTTGCAGATCTCGAAGCATTTGTTTGGCTCGTCTGTAAGCAAACGGAAGTGTGCTATATCTATACACACACACTGTGTGTGTGCATTTAAACTACATTAGTCGTTGAAGGAAAAGTATAAAAAGCGTAATATTCTTAATGGAAATTCATTTTTAAATTTTCCTTTTTTGAAGGTGATACGCTGTGTCAACTGACTGATTTTTTCATTTTTTTGTTGTGACGTTTTTAATAATACGTTTTTTTCGGTGTGGAATTGGCAATAAGAAGAGATTTTTCTCACAAACATGTATCTCTTTCAAAATCATTTTTCTTACATAAATGTCCATTTATAAATGCTTTTAACGTTTTACACAAGTTAAAAGTACTACACTTTAACGCTTATCGATTTACTCAAAAATTAAGTGTAGAGGAAAATTGTGAATTTCTGCATCTGAAGTTTATCCAATGTATGTATTTATTCAAATTTATTTTATATCGAACGATAAACGTGTAAACCTTTCTTACCAATAGAATCCCATTTTTATGTTAAAGCGACAGACTGTTAAAGAAATCGTGAAAAATTGGTCTTTAAAAAAATTTCGGCAGTCGACACATACTTAAAGCTTTTTTTAATCAAATTTTCATTGTTTTCATATAAATTGTCGACTTTGTGGCCAAACGTTGGTCGCAATAAAAATAAAACTCGTCCATTACGCTTTACATCATAAAAAATATAAAAAATTTAGATGTATCCACTTCTGTTCTCAACCTACTTTGATATTCAGGTCTCGGGATCAAGCTGCACTAAATGTAGAGCGAGCTCAAATCCCGTAGGATGGAAGGAAGGTTTTATTATCTTCTAAATATTGGAGACTTTCCTTCTTTATGTATTATACACGTTATACGTGTAACCTTGAATAAGAATTTACCAAACTAGTCCTCTGTTGTTTTGTTGATCCTCATTACTGCTCTCGTCCATTTTATATTTATCTAAAATCAATACGATAAATATTTATCGCTACCGATTAAACCAAATTTATTGATTATTAATGCGGCAGAGTTTATACAGTGTCGAAATAAAGCGTCGAATAATTCGGACCAACTTAACCGCTAACCTCCACGCACTTAACAAAAATGGTAGGAGACATTTTGTTTGTAGCACTTCTACTTAAATTTAACTTGTAGTTATGGCTGAATATTATTGCTAATTTATTATTTATTAAGCTGTGAGTCCTGAGCGTCTTGTAAAATACTAGAAACTATTTATTTCTAGATGATCTATACACCTTCTTTTGCTGCATTGTAGTCTTCATAAGTCTGTGTTGCGTAGTTAACATGGGTACTTGATTTAGATCAGATTTTAGGCATATTAGATATACAGGGTGATTCAAAAATATTGTCGAATGTCCTCTCGATGGGAGGAATAATTTTTTACCAATAACCCCCAAAGACCTCGCCAGAGGATTTTTCATGTTTAAAGGGTTAAAGTCTTGAGGTCAACTATTGTTTACTTTCCTCGCTCGAATGTATCGTAGTAGGCTGCAGAGGGTTGCTGTCAGCCCTATCTGGATTTACCAGAACAAGTTTTAAGACGGCTTGACGTGAGAACCCTTCAATTTAACATATAATATCAAGAATTCCGTTGATAGTTTATTGATGCTATCGCTTATTTGTAACATCATAATTCTTGAAACAGTGGCGTACGTTATGAATTTTTTTGTTAATGAAACTAACTTCTGTTTTACATTAACGGATATTACTTTATCGAGTTAATTTTATAAGTGGTTTCCACCCCGTATATTCGAAGCTTAAATAATAAATTTTGAGCTTTTTCTCTCTAAGCTTCTGTAGCTTAAAATTTACGATAAAATCTCGACTTCCTTATAGAGAGCTCTCTTATTAAAATTATGTACCAACCATTAAATATTGCATTAGTTTTGAATGGAAAAATAAAACAAATAGAATCAAAATATCGTTAAGCTACTTATAAATGTTAGTCAAAAAAATAAAAATGTGACTTTGTTTTGTAAGCTTAATATGTTGAAGATAAGGAGCTTAAATGTAAAATAATGAGATAACAAAAAGAAGTCCCTTTTTACTAATTAGGATTTGTATTAATCTAAATTTTACAAAGGAACATACGAATTTGCATAATAAATTCCAACGAGAGAATATTTTAGAAAAAAAAAGGTAAAAAGTAAATTTTTGTAATGTAAACTTTAAAGTTGATTACAACGTTCCCCCTTAAGACATCCTAATTGTTAATTATTCAAATACAAAATGTAACTTGTAATGAATTTATTAAGGACTATGTTTCTTGGATGGATGTATATGTGGCGGTTTTTAAGTTAAATATTTATATCTTAATTTAAATTTTACTCTAGAGTAGCTAATTTGTAATTTAAAGAGAAGTTAAAATCTTTGATTTGGTTTTGAAAAAAAAAACGATGTAAATTAAATTAGGTGTAAATAAATTGAGGCGTTTGCTTTGAAACGCTACTGTATTTAGGGGAGTTTTTATTATCAGTTTACGCTGAATTATACAGGGTATCCCTAAAATATAATACTCCTAATAATTTCTGGTTTCCATTAAAAAAATCACGAAACTTCAAACTCCCCGAGACTTATTTCTGTAAGATGTTCCGAGGACCCTTTTAAATGTTTAGAACTATTCAAAAATAAACAGGGTATTTCTAAGAAATAATACTTCTAATATTTTTTTAGTTTCCATTCTAAAAATCACGAAACTTCAATATCTTCATAACTTCACGAAACTTTCTGGAGAGTGTTCCGAAGACTCTTTAGACCCTTCGAGATATTTAGAATTATTCAAAAATATACAGGGTGTTCCTAGAAAATGTAATCCTAATATGTTTCTTATGTTTATTCTCAAAACTATGAAACTTCAACATTCATAACTTCACGAGACTTTTTGGAGGATGTTCCGAAGACTCTTTAGACCCTTTGAGATATTCAGAATTATTCAAAAATAAACAGGGTATTTCTAAGAAATAATACTTCTAATATTTTTTTAGTTTCCATTCTAAAAATCACGAAACTTCAATATCTTCATAACTTCACGAAACTTTCTGGAGAGTGTTCCGAAGACTCTTTAGACCCTTCGAGATATTTAGAATTATTCAAAAATATACAGGGTGTTCCTAGAAAATGTAATCCTAATATGTTTCTTATGTTTATTCTCAAAACTATGAAACTTCAACATTCATAACTTCACGAGACTTTTTGGAGGATGTTCCGAAGACTCTTTAGACCCTTTGAGATATTTAGAATTATTCATAAATATACAGGGTGTTTCTAAGAAATAATACTTCTAATATTTTTCTAGTTTCCATTCTAAAAACCACGAAACTTCTATATCTTCATAACTTCACGAAACTTTCTGGAGAGTGTTCCGAAGACTCTTTAGACCCTTCGAGATATTTAGAATTATTCAAAAATATACAGGGTGTTTCTAGAAAATGTAATCCTAATATTTTTCTTATGTTTATTCTCAAAACCATGAAACTTCAACATTCATAACTTCACGAGACTTTTTGGAGGATGTTCCGAAGACTCTTTAGACCCTTTGAGATATTTAGAATTATTCAAAAATATACAGGGTGTTTCTAAGAAATAATACTTCTAATATTTTTCTAGTTTCCATTCTAAAAACCACTAAACTTCAATATCTTCATAACTTCACGAAATTTTCTGGAGAGTGTTCCGAAGACTCTTTAGAACCTTCGAGATATTTAGAATTATTCAAAAATATACAGGGTGTTCCTAGAAAATGTAATCCTAATATTTTTCTTATGTTTATTCTCAAAACCATGAAACTTCAACATTCATAACTTCACGAGACTTTTTGGAGGATGTTCTGAAGACTCTTTAGACCCTTTGAGATATTTAGAATTATTCAAAAATATACAGGAAGTTCCTAAAAATATTATTTACTCCCAATATTTTTCTAGTTTCCATTCTTTCACGGCCCTTTAGGACCAGCCAGTGCTCTGTATTTGCCTTCAGTTTGTATCCAATACAACAATTTCAAATTATTACGAAGCAAATTAATCCAAAAACAAAAAATGGGGTTGAATAGGTTCATGAGGGCACATAATAACTTAATATAATTGTTATTCCAACTATTTTAGTTATTCACCGATCAAATCGTAGTTTAGTCCAATTTAGGTTCAAAGCGTGTTTCACATGAATGTATTAAGTTTTAGAAATTAATCTAAATTTAACAAATATTTGGTGTGTATTTTTGCCTCTAATAAAAGTTTATTTCGAAACGCACGAATATAAACGATTAAATAATTCTTCTTCGCTAACCATCAGTTTTTAAAAGTTAAAGTCATTAACTGAACGTGAGCAAAATTTTTACTCGCAGATTAAAATGAGCGATGAACTACTAACTTATTTAAGATAATTAGATAATTTATAAAAAATTATTTGGCATTTCATACCGGGTGGTGCAATTTAATCAGTTTAGGCAAATTTCTCCACAAAAATAGAGGACAAATAAAGCTCGTGTTCGTTTGACCTTGCCTCAGAAAGTTGCAAGGTTACCACAAAGTCAAATTAATATGAGCATCATCTGAACGCTTTTGTATCCTACAACTTTTACCTGAAACGTTTTTCCGTTCGAGGCGTGGATCACCCGGTGGAAAGCGGAAGTTAAATTAGGGAAGTGAGGGAAGAAAAGCCTTTCCTTCATCTAAAGGCCTCTCTTTAATAATAATAGAAGGAAATTGATTGAGTTATAAATGTTTGATAAGCTACGTATAGATTAATTTTGTAATTAAGATACTCGTGAATTTGTATCCAATTATTCTCGAGCCCAAGTCGTTTTTAGAACCGTGAAGTAATTTTATTTTGCGATATCTTTTTCTTTTCAAAAGATTTTCCAATTTTTTTTCGACAATAAAAAATCAAAGCAATTCCATTACGTCGAACTATTTTTTTTAATAGATAGAAAACATCCCTTATTTTCTATAAGATCTTTTTAACAAAGTTCAAGAATACGACATTTTTAAATGTACTATACTCTTTTCTTTTATTCTTCGTCGTCTCATCTCTCTCTTTTATTTTTCTCGTTTACTTGCCATTTTCTTTGATCTATTGTTTTAATGCACAATTCGAGCGTTGCAATTTTCTTAATGAAATGAAAACTTCTCGAATTAAAATTGAACCGTCGTGTTGGGTGCTCGATTAACTTTAATAATAATAACGTTACTTTAATTTGATGTAATAAAATTTTATTAATTGCTTTAGAAAACGAACTTTATTACATTATTACACTGTTTAACTTACATTTTATAGTGAGAGATTTTAAGAAGTGGCTTTGAAATTTCGTTTTTATTTTACATTTGTTTCACGAAACTTTGTAACAAGCTCATGTTTGAAGTATAATCAGGAGGTGTACGTATGCATGCTGAGAGTGTCAGGGTGTCAAAAATTGTTAAACGGAGGTAAAGTGGTGTGATATAGGGCCCATTATGTTAACTTGGAAATACTCGTATTTAAAATATGAGCAAGTTTTGTGAAAAATGTTATAATTTAGATCTGAATCATTTCTACTATAGGTATTTATATTTTAAACTTAGGCCCGGTACTTTTACTGTCGGGTAAATAACCTATTAAATTGGCCATGGTTAGTCCTCGTTTTGACTCATCATTTAAGAATTAGAAGCATCAAAAATTCACATTTTAAAGTAAAAAATGTGAGGGGAGGACTATAAGCCTATAATTGGCCAGGGGCGTGGCCTATGGCGTCACAAAAAATTAGTGAGCGATGTCTGTTCCGGTTTTATATCTGGTAACATTGTATCCATTGTTCTAACAAATTAATTTGACGTTGTTACGATGAAACGTTAGTAATCGACGAAGTCAGAGATTTTGAAACTTACTATCAGTTTTTGTTGCGTCGTCATAGACCACGCCCTCTTATCAGTCAGATACTGATAACTGATTGATAACTCTCCAAAATTTTAACCCTTTTCAAATTAAAAACTCCAAAAATGCAAATTACCGGCCAAAAATGTAGCTGGAGGAACTTAAGCGCTTAAATAATCACGGGGCGTGGCCTATGACGTCACAAAAAAATTAGTGAGCGATGTCTGTTGCGGTTTTATATCTGGTAACGTTGTATCCATTGTTGTAACAAATTAATTTGACGTTGTTAGGATGAAACGTTAGTAGTCGACGAAGTCAGAGATTTAGAAACTTAGTATCTGTTTTTGTTGCAACGTCATAGACCACGCCCTCTTATGAATCAGATACTGATAACTGTCCAAAAGTTTAACCCTTTTCAAATTAAAAACTCCAGAAATGCAAATTACCGGTCAAAAATGGAGCTGGAGGAACGTAAGCGCTTAAATAGTCATGGGGCGTGGCCTGTGACGTCACAAAAACGTGGCGCGCAATGTATATGTCCCTGTTTTATATCTGATAAATTTGTATTTATTGCTGTATCAAATTAATTTGACGATTGTTTACAAATTAAAATCTCTCGAAATTCAAATTACCGGTCAAAAATGGAGCTGGAGGAACGTAAGCGCTTAAATAGTCATGGGGCGTGGCCTGTGACGTTACAAAAAAAGTGGTGCGCAATGTATATGTCACTGTTTTATATCTGCTAACTTTGTATTCATTGCTGTATCAAATTAATTTGACGATTGTTATAAAACTATAAAACGTTGGTAGATAGAAGTCAGAGGTTTAGGAACTTAGTATCAGTTTTTGTTGTGACGTCATAGACCACGCCTCCCTTATCAATCAGATACTGATAAGTGATAACATTTAAAAAGTTTAAGCCTTTACAAATTAAAAACTTCTAAACTTCAAATTACCGGTCAAAAATGTAGCTGGAGGACCTTAAGCGTTTAAATAGTCATGAGGCGTGGCCTATGACGTCACAAAGAAGTGAAGCGCAATGTATATGTCACTATTTTATATCTGCTAACTTTGTGTCCATTCCTGTATCAAATTAATTCGACGATTATTATCAAACTATAAAACGTTGGTAGATAGAAGTCAGAGGTTTAGGAACTTAGTATCAGTTTTAGTTGTGACGTCATAGACCACGCCTCCCTTATCAATCAGATACTAATAAGTGATAACATTTAAAAAGTTTAAGCTTTTACAAATTAAAAACTTCTAAACTTCAAATTACCGGTCAAAAATGTAGCTGGAGGAACTTAAGCGTTTAAATAGTCATGAGGCGTGGCCTATGACGTCACAAAGAAGTGAAGCGCAATGTATATGTCACTGTTTTATATCTGCTAACTTTTTGTGTCCATTCCTGTATCAAATTAATTCGACGATTATTATGAAACTATGAAACGTTGGTAGATAGAAGTCAGAGATTTAGGAACTTAGTACCAGTTTTTGTTGTGACGTCATAGACCACGCCTCCCTTATCAATCAGATAATGATAAGTGATATATCACTATTTTATATCTGCTAACTTTTTGTGTCCATTCCTGTATCAAATTAATTCGACGATTATTATGAAACTATGAAACGTTGGTAGATAGAAGTCAGAGATTTAGGAACTTAGTATCAGTTTTTGTTGTGTCGTCATAGACCGCGCCCCTTATCAATAAGATAATGGAAACAATCAAAAACTTAAAGCCTTTACAAATTAAAAGCTACAGAAATTCAAATTACTGCTTTAAAATGGAGCTGGAGAAACTTAGGAACTTCTTAGTTATGGGGCGTTGCCTATGACGTCACAAAAAAGGGGAGGGGGTCCTTTATGGCCTTGTTTTATTTGTAGTACTGCTGTATAGATAACATCTTTACATTTAATTTGTATTATTATTATTTTGTCTCTTTGTTTTGTTTTCTCTTACCGTTTTAGGGTCCTTATGACGAGACACTATACAGGGTGTCGAGTATAACATGCACAGAATGGAAATCTCGGAAACCGTAAGAGAGATACAAGGTTAAATGAAGATAATTTCATTTAAAAAAAAAGGTAATAGGCACTTTTAAAAGTAATACTTTAACCCTGGGTTGCAGAAAGCTTTTAACGGCTTGTTACAATTGATGACAGTTTAGAATGTGACTTGAGCCACTACATTTTGACATCTGAAACGTCACATTCAAAACTCTAATCAATTGTAACAAGCCGTTAAAAGCTTTCTGCAACCCAACCTACGTGATTTCGTATCTCTTACGGTTTTTGAGATTCCACGCGCTGTACTTGTTTTTTTGAGCACCCTGTATAAACGATCGGAGCTATGAAAATATTTTATAATTGTTGTCATGCACTAGGAGTTAAATGGGACTCGTGAGTTGGTCTTACCTACCTACATGTTAAGATTTTAAAACATCATGAGAGGGAGGATTGCAATTTTGGAGTAGTTGGTAGAAAACCTTCTGAGATTCCTGAAGGTATTACTTCTTGGTTGGTAATAGAAAAGTCTGAAGATAAAGACTTGCAATTTGTAGCCACTTTAAAGTTAATCTTGAGTCGGAAATGCTTTTTTAAAATCTCGTATTGTACCTAACTGTTCTAGGCAAAAAAATTATAAACGAACGTACAAATTTCAACGTATTCCTCGCAGTGTTGCCAAATTTATATGTTGCTAATTTTTTAACAATTAATTTCTCCTGTCAGTTGAATGATTTTAATTAATATTTCTTTTAGTTGTACAAAATATCTTGTTTGCATCACGAACTCGAAATGTTTTTAGTGCGTTCTTCGCGCTCTTGATACAAAATTAACTACATTTTTTAGTGCAATGCACTAAAACTATATTTTTAATAACAGTAACATACATTGGACGATAGGCAACACATAATACGTTTCATCAATGTTGTCTATATGACGAGCTGGCCTCCAAACCGAGCACAGACGGATTATAACCATATATTATATTAAATTAATTATATTATTTATTATAACATAAGTTTCTATTATTGCTGTATAATCGAGAAAATAATCAAATAGAGATCTCTTTAAACGAGACTTGTGAATTTTGGCACATGATTAGAAAACTCGACACGTTGTGAATTGAGCGTGTTTTTGTCAACAATAATCTAAATATTTCGATTTAGGTAAATTTAATTTAAATTCCGTACGTTATCCTTTGGATTGTTCTTGTTATAAGTTTGGTTTTAGATGTAAACGTGCTGTCTGATTACGTAAGTAGTTATACGTTGTGAGTATGTGGTATACGAAGCATGTCGTTTTAATTAAACGTTCAATTAATTACTCGCAAGGTAATACCGCACTATTTGAAATTATATTATAGATAATGACATGTTTCAAATATTGACTTTGATGAATAAATTTTAATGTAGGAGAGAGAGTAAACTAAAATTTTAGGTACTCTGCGACTGGTTTTAATGTTTATCAGTGCGTTAATTCGTTTCAATAATTTAAATGCGTGCAGGGAATGGGTGTGGATGTGTGTGTACGTACTAGCGAAACTTGGAGGGCTTTAGTTATTAACAAATCCCTTTATACCTTTTATTTGGTCAAGTGAGTTTGTTTAAGGTTTGAATTAGTGCGCACAAATTTGTTTAACAAATTGGCTTATTTTTGATTTGGTTAATTAAATCCTTTTTCTCTTCTCCATACCGTAATACAAACTTATTTAAACTCTTGAAAACGCTTTTCGTTTCTGATCTACTATACTAAAGCGTTATTTTTCAATTTTAAAATACTTTTTCCGTTTAAGTGCGCTCTTCAAGTATATTGATTCAACATTTGCTCGGTCTACCTTTTCCTATGTAGCCTTTCACGCTACCCTTCTTGTAATGAGACTCTTAACCATTTTTTTTCAACATGTTCAATCTATCTCAAGAATGTCTTTTCATACATTTGTTACGAACATTTTCGTATTCATAATGTAACACTATTTTTTTTAGATTTATTTTTCTTTAGTTTTTTTTTAATGTCAATCTTACAGGGAGATTAATATTACAGAAGTGCTCTCAAAAAATTTAATTAATTATCCCTCTCAAATTCTCACGTATTTATGCCAAATTGTCAATATTGTAAAGTGATTTTCGATTTTTTAAGTGCTGCAAAGACGCTGCCAAATGCACTAATATTGTTTCTTTTTTTGAAAGAAAAATATTTGGTGAAAAGTGCAAAAGACAATTGAAAATTTAAAAGATAACACATTTCGCTCTAAAAATTGCTGAAATCAATCGTTTAAGTATGTCTTGGCTTTTCGAGTAACCTCGTGGGAGAAAATTACCGTACTCTGCGAAAATTGCAACATTTCTTAATGTCAAAGATGGCGACATTTATGTATTACAGTCACTGTAATACAGTTTTATCAAATAAAGCTTTTCTGTCTGTTTACTGAAAGATCGTAAAATACAATTCCAAACTCAGGATCTTAGACATTCTCATCTGCTCATATTTTAAGAAAGTTTCAATTAAGGATGGTCTTCGTCTTAAGCTTACTCATTGGGTACTGCCTCTTTACGGGAAGATAATAAAATCTTCTATTTGGGATGGTGGCTGAAACACCTATTTCCTAAAGGCTCGTCCGCACACGCAGGCCTTGTCTTCCGGTTCGGCCTGTGCAGGCAGCCTAAACGCTGTCCAGACGCTCTGGTTTGGTCTGTGCAGGCTGCCAAACCGGAAGGCGATCCTCTGTGTGTGGACGGGCCTTATAACCCTTTTCTTGAGCAAGCCTGTGTGTGGCCCAGGCTTAATCTTCTTTTATTAGCACAGGCCAAACCGAAGCGTCTGGACATCGTTCAGGCGGCCTGCACAGGCCAAACCGAAGCTTCTGCACATTGATTGGCTTGTGCAAGCCAAACCGGAAGGTAATCCTGTGTGTGTGGCACGGCATTTATATTTGTAGCGACTTAGAATCGCCATAAATCGCATTTCTTTCAGTCTCTCGCAGAGGGTGATGTGTCCATCTGGTATTTCGCATTGCCGCTCCAACTATCTTCTGATATATAGACCGAAGGTATGATCTCTATAAGCTTTGCTTGTTATTAAAAAATTCATGATCTTGACGATTTTTTGTTCTCTTACTCCGATAGCGTAGCCCTTGCTCATTGGCTTGATGAGGTTGGTGAACCTTTCAAATGTTCAGTTTTCTTGTTACTAAAGCTTCAAACATTAGAACACGGTCGAGGACACAGCTTAACCGAAACCAGTTGTTGTTTAAAGCTAATTTGTAACCTTCCGAAACTCATAAGAGTCTGGGAAGCACAAAACGTTACGAGGTATAAATGCGGGGACCTTCTGCGAACACCTAGTGTAGAAAACAAGTAGATTGAGGCACATTCGCCAGTCCTGACTATAGCTGGGTCTTTATCCATATTCCATATACTTAAAACGCGAAAGCTTTTGTTAACCGGTAATTATTACCGAAACCGACAGCTTCTACTGGACCGATGTTAACGATTTTTTTCTTAAATCTAAGCTCTCGACCGACAGATATGTCAGTACTAATTTTTTGCTCTTTAAATTAACAATTTCATACCTTTTTTTAAAATAATAAATAGCCCCAGTTATTATTAGCTCTCCACTTCAACGTAGCTCAATCACGTTGAATGACTGACACGCCTATATCGTGCATTGCATTTCACTACAAAAAATCATCGATGTAGGTTGTAGGTGCATTATTATTTTACAATAATTTTTGAAAATATCATTTTTCTAACGCATTCGTATCTTCAAATACTTGATTGAATCTCGACGGAGGTGAACACTCATTAATTGTAATTTGGTGATTATAGCATTACAGCAAACTCGTCTTGATATCAAAACTGATTTCCATTTTTAATGGAAAAAGTGGCACTTTTAAGGAAATACGGGGTATTTAAAGAAACTGTACAGTTCTACCAAGCGAAATTGATAGACGGAAAATATGTCAACTATAAAGGAATTTTGTTTTAAATATTTTTGAGGGAAAAGATTCGTCCAATCATAATCAAGAATTTAGGTTAGGTACAGGCATAGTTAAAAGTCGCATTTTAGTGACAAAGACTTGTAAAATTTGGCAGCTGAAATACTTTTTAGTCGTAATGTACCTCAAAATCTATTGCAGCGCTGACCACGTCCCTTCAGCTAGCTCGGTGGAGCTGTATAATGTTTGACAAATCTTGCTTATCGTGAGCTTTATGCTTTACATCATGAGCGTCCCTTTCTTAGACCAGGCGACCTAAGGACAGTTCCTTAGAAGGTGATTTCGTACCATTTTGACACTTTCAGAGCACTGGAAAGCTCTCCAAGGGCCCGGTAATTGAGTCTCTGTTAAGTAAAGATACTTGGTTGAAATTAAATGTAGGGTTGGTAACCAGGGTTATTTAAACAGATTTTTAACCTAGTCTCAAAGTACCAACCCTAAGATGTTGTATGTCAGTATTTATTGGTAGCTCTGGTTCAGTTTTTCGAAATTAAAAACGTTATGAATTCAAAATGTATAATTCCAAGAATAAAAAAAAATTTTAAATACACTTGAATTTTTTTTCTTTACCGACACGTGACTTTTCGAATACTCGATAAATAAATAAATTTTCTAAATAAATATTTAATAATAATTAATAATAAATGTTAATTTAAAGACTTTATTAAGTAATTAAACTCAATATCCGTCGTTTTTGTTTAATTCATACACATTAAAGTGGTCACGTGTTGACAAATAAAAAAAAATCAAGTATAGGTAAAAGTTTTAGTACCGCGAATTTATACTGAACGTAATAAAAAAAAAGGACAAAATAAAAAGATTTATGAGTATGCTAAGTAATGATTATTTGCACTTATTGGATTTTGTTGCTTCAAACAGTTCGTTTTATTCACAATCACTGAAATGCATTAGCGAGTTAATTTTCTTAGCTCTCTCTTACGTGTTTTCTTGCTTTCAATGGAAAAAGGAAATTTATTTTAAATTTAATATTTCCAATAAACATCGATATTATGATATACCGTCTTGGGTGTTTCCGTTTAGTCTAAACTAGCACTTCTTTTGACTCGATCTGCATCTCTTTTTCTTTGTATAAGCTACAAAAATGTAGAATGGATACTCGAGTGTTTAGCAGGTGTCGAAGGTGCTGAGGAAGTATTGAGAAGGTTGTCACTAACAATTAACAACTGGTAATAAAAAACATAACATTGATCTGTCCACAGGTCAAAAGATCCACGTTAAACTTAATGTTGACCTAAATAAATTAAGAGCTTTATAGTACCTACTGAAAGCTTTTCCGTGCTTATAAGGTTGCATTATAATTCGATTCAATTGCTTCAAGCGAGTATTTTAGAACATTTTTCTCAGGAATTTAATAAAAACTAATGAATAAATTATGCTTATAGTCAAAAATACTTAAGTTGGTAACATTTTAAACGATGTCAAATTACACAATCATTTATGTTCGTTGTATATTTTAAAAGGTTCGTCTTTAGATCGATGTTGTGAATAAAATACCTTGCTTCTTCGTTTTCCATTACAATTTATACTGTTTATTACTTAATCAATAATCGGTTAAGATAAAGCTACATTACATTGTTGTACCTAATGTTAAGATGTTGAGGTAATTTATTTTGTTTCGTTTATAAATATTTTAAGCTTTTCGAATTGTAATAATGGAAAAGATATACTCTTCTCATTGTGTGTATCGTCGAAATAACCATCAAATTGTAGACTTTTGTATTGTGTTTTAGAATAAAGTACATTGAATTTCGAAATAGAAATTTAATCTTCCCTTATAGTTTTGTAACACGAGAGAGATGTGCAATTTGAATTTTATGACCGACTGAATACATTTAACAACAATTTTCTCTCTTCCAAACTAATATCGTATCCATGTCATTTTATGCATCGCGTCAGTTTCCACTTTACTTCTTGTATGTTGTATAAGCGAGCCGAGATGTGTGCTGATAAAATATAGATTTGATGATGAAAATTTTCCGTCTTGTTGTAAATTATACCATCGTATAACTTCGTCCACTTTTTATGCATTACTTGGGGAAACTGTCTGTGATATATTCATGATATGAAATTCCAATTTAGTTTGGCGTTTCTTTTTTCAAAGTTTGGCGAATTGATATATAAAACGTATTATGTAAAAGAAGAAGGCCCCAGGCACGTTAGCAGTGATTTTTAGGGATACATTTATGGTACTTCTGTACTTCTTTTCGGACGAATTTATATTCTAACAAAAAAATTTTGCTATTGAAATAAAATCGACTAAAAGTTTAGTCAAAGTATAGAAGGGATTTTGAATTTTTTTACATATTTTTTCATACGGGCCCAAGGGAATCGTTTATTTTTGATTTATTTTATATACAAAGTGTTCCCCGACGGATTAAAAACTACATAGTTGGCATCTCGACAAATTTTTCTATAAATCGCAAACAAATTTACTGTTTAAAAGCAAAAAAATGTCATGGCATATTTGGATCGCGTTTTGCAACAATGAGCTAACCCACACTTTGTTTTATTTACATTTTTGTTTTGAAATTATTTTCAAAATAATATTTCTCTTAACAACCCTACTAAAATTGTTATTTTGATAAAAAGAAATGTTGAAAAGCAACGAATGTCCTAAAACTTGTATGAGATGTCAAATTTACCTCATCCCCAAGTGTAAAATTGGAGTTTTCTCGAGATTTTCTTACAGAATACCATGTATATTTCTACATATTTGAATTCCTCGCGTAATTTTAAACAAGAAAAATTCAAAGCTCTATAGGGGTAGAACTAACAGTTCGGAAGATATTGTCGCTTTAGTTTTTTAGGTAGAACAGATTAGAACATTGTTGAAGTGTAAAATTGTAGTTTTCTCGAGATTTTCTTACATAACACTCTGTATATTTTTATATATTTGAATTCTTCTTATAATTTTAAACAAAAAAGCTTTGCAGCTCTATAGGGGTAGAACCGAGGGGTAATTCGCTTGGCATTTAAATGCCAATAATGCCAAACAATGCCAAACAATGCCAAACAATGCCACACAATGCCAAACAATGCCACACAAGGCCACACAATGCCAAACAATGCCAAACAATGCCTAACAATGCCACACAATGCCAAAACAATGCCAAAAAATGCCATGCAATGCCAAACAGTTCTACACAATGCCTTATATTTGCAAGCAAAATGTTACGCCCAAACGGTATAATTTTTTCTTTTTACCCTATAATTTTGGGGTTCTAATTTATTAAATAATTATTTTAATGATAAAAAAAATTTTTTTTACTGTTATTTCTCGACGTTTGGAGTACTTACTAAACCGATTTTGATGAAATTTGCATTTAAATACTTTAAGAAAATTTCAACCCTAAAATATATTTTTTTTAAATCGATAGGTACAGGGTGTCCAAAAATAAGAGGATTATTCTGGGCGCATTGTTGCAAAGGGTCAAAGTTATTTTTTCTTGGCTATAAGAAATATAGGCACAGCCCCAGCCCCAATAAAAAACAAAATTTTCAATTTTTAAATTCAAAATGGCGGACAATACCTACATCAAATATCCCATTTTGTTGTTCTTCCCTTTTAACCGAGTGCTTGACATTGGGTGGCTTTGAGTGACGCTTTTAACATTGAAAATGTTTATGTATCGTATAGGGGTTGTTTAGGGTGACTCTTTTAACTTGGTAACAGACTACCCGTGTGACATATCGTTAGATCGGGCTTGGGGAGAGAACATGAGCATGCATATTATGTTTCATTTCATATCATCCCTGTTCTTGTAAATTGCACAAAACATCGCATATTGGCGTTACATGTCGTTTTCGGCTATATTTCGACGCGACATGATGAAATAAGCTATTTTACTTACTTCTCCATGTTAAGTCGTGTTAGGGGTTGTTGGGGTGAATTTCTTGATGTCGCGACAGGCTAACCGTGTGACATATCGTTAGATCGGGCATGGACAAAGGAAACGAATACGCATATTCTTTTTCATTTTTATATCACCCCTGTTCTTGTAAATTGCGCAAAACAACCCAGATTGACGTTACATATCGTTTTTGGCTATTTTCGACGCGACATGATGAAATAAGCTATTTTACTTACTTCTCCATGTTAAGTCGTGTTAGGGGTTGTTGGGGTGAATTTCTTGATGTCGCGACAGGCTAACCGTGTGACATATCGTTAGATCGGGCATGGGCAAAGGAAACGAATACGCATATTCTTTTTCATTTTTATATCACCCCTGTTCTTGTAAATTGCGCAAAACAACCCAGATTGACGTTACATATCGTTTTCGGTTATATTTCGACAATAGATGATGAAACAAACTATTTAAGTTGCCTATCGATGTTAAGTTCTATTAGGGGTGTTGATGGTGGTCTTTTTAACGTAGCAACAGACTACCCGTGTGCATTTCGTTAGATCGGGCATGCAGAGAGGAAACTAACACGCATATTTTGTTTCATTTTATATCATCCCTGATCTTGTAAATTGTGCAAAACAACGCAAAATTAGTTGCAAGTAAGTACATATTTAATATATTTTAAATATATATTTTGAATATTTTGTATTCGTACGCTCGGGGTATTATTTTAACGTTTGAACTTAAAATACTCCTGCAGTAAATTCTACATGCCTTGAAGTATACACCATGCGTTAAAAATCGCAAAATCGTAAAAATTGGACATACGCTACTTCTTCTCTCAAGCGACGATGTATGAAATTTGGTTTTAGCCACTTTAAAAAAATTTCCACGGAAACATAAACTTTAAAAAGAAATCGATAGATAGAGGGGGTTCAAAAATAAGAGTATTATTTTGGGCGCATTATTGCAAAAAGCCAAAGTTATTTTCACTTGGTTATCACTTGGCTAAAAGATAGTAGGTACATCATAGCCCCAATTGAAAGCAAAATTTTTAATTGCAAAATAGCGGCTAATACAACAATTGTCCCATTTTGTTGTTCTTTCCTTCTCATAACCACGATTTTATGATTATAATAAAAATTTCAAAACGGCATAGTATAGCCAAAATATAGGGTTTCCGTCATAACCTATTAGATTTTTAAAATTGTTTTAAAATTGTATACCTACATTTTAGCGGGCAATGTAGCTCAAAATTTTGAAATCGATATTCTCAAAACTTGTTTCGGCTGTTTTTTTTTTATTTTTAGACAGTTATTATGATATAGACATTGCCATTCTTTATCGTATCCCGGCGTTTTATTCTTTAGAAATTTCTAGAACCGGAGTTATGATGTTTTGAATATCAAAATTTCAAAAAGCTGTAATTTATTTTCTAATAAAAATTGAAACTTGAAAAGTGCTAAATGCAATAATCTAATTGTAACGGTGTTGAATTTGAATCTGGATACTAGACCAAATACTGGTATACAGTAATACAGTATCCTGGAATTTTTGTTATCATTTAAACCAGCTACTTGTCAATTTTTAACTTATTTTTTTTAGTTTCCCCTAGCTCATTTCATCAAAGGAATGTAAAATGATAATTATTTGGGTTGCTGACAAAGCACTATCAACATTTTCAACACCCTGTATAGCACTTTAGTAGTCGCATTTCGAACAATCCCTTCTTAACGGGTAGTACCTACGTCGTTAAAGGCATGTAGAATGCTAAACTGTGTCTCTTACAAATGACTATTACAATTTTCAACACCCTGTATAATTGTTTAGCATTTGAATTTATGCAATGTCCCTCTTCATGTGTGTTAATTTCAGCAAAGAAATGTAGAATGCTAATCATTTGTGTTGATTACAAAGCAGTATTAACATTTTGAACACCCTGTATAGCACTTTAGTAGTCGCATTTCGAAAAATCCCTTCTTAGCCGGTGCCTACGACGTTAAAGGAATGTAGAATGCTAAAGTGTGTTTCTTAAAATTACTATTACAATTTTCAACACCCTATATAATTGTATAGCATTTGAATTTATGCAATGTCCCTATAAATGTGTGTTCATTTCATCAATTAAATGTAGAGTGCTAATCATTTGTGTTGATTACAAAGCACTATTAACATTTTGAACATCCTGTATATAGCACTTTAGTGATTGCATTTCAAACAATCCCTTCTTAGCGGGTACCAACGTCGTTAAAGGAATGTAGAATGCTAAGCTGTATCTTTTACAAATGACTATTAAAATTATGAACACCCTGTATCTTTCTATAGCTTTTCCATGTACTTATACAATCTGTTTGTTTATTTCATCAAAGGAATGTAGAATGCTAATCATTTGTGTTGCTTACAAAGCTCTACAACACTATTAACATGCGAACACCCTGTATATCACTTTAGAAGTCGATTTTCGAACCATCCCTTCTTAGCGGGTGCCTACGTCGTTAAAAGAATGTAGAATGCTAAGCTGCGTGTTCTACAAATAACTCTTACAATTTTCAACACCCTGTATATTTCTCTAGTATTTCCATTTATAGAATGTTCCTCTTAATACTTGTTTATTTCATGAAATGAATGTAGAAGGCTAATCGTATGTGTAGCTTACATAGCACTATTAACATTGTGAACACCCTGTACCACACTTCAGTAGTCGCATTTCGAACACTCCCTTCTTAGCGGATGGCGCCTAACGTAGTTAAATGAATGTAGAATGCTACGCTGTGTCTGTTACAAATGAGTATTACAATTTTCAACACCCTGTATCTTTTTTTGGTAGTTGCATTTAAACAGGTGTTCTTATTGGTGTGTGTGTGTGTATGGCGTTACAATAAGTATATAACCGATTTTTCTTAACCAATAAATTAAGATTGAACATTAAACACCCTGTAGAATGTATATCCCTTAGGATTTGCACTTCGAAATATCTTTTGATGGTGGGCGTCTACTCTCTATGTCGGTAAAAGAAGCATATTTTTTATCAATTGATCTCAAAGAACACTATTAAATCTTTAAACACCCTGTATAGCACTTTAGGAGTGGCATTGTAGAAAATGTTCTTCAAAGGATTATATTTCCAAAATTTTCTGTTTCTAAAACCCGCGGTTTTCCATTGTTAACGAATAATATAAAAAACTTTAAACACCTTGTATATTCTTTCAGGAGTTGAATTTTAAAAAATCCTTTAAGGGGTGTTCGCTTATTTCGTCAGAGGAATACACTTCCAAAATTTCGTGTTTCTAGGACCAACGGTTTGGGATTAATAAAAAATACCTTAAAACTTTTCAACACCTTGTATATCTCTTCAGGGGTGCAATTTCAAAAAATCCTTTTATGAACTTGTAACGATAACAAACTGTACTATCCGATTCCACAAGAAAAAATGATTTATCGTTTAAAAAACTCTCGGTGACGTCATTGCTCGAAGGGGGTAAGGGGTAGAAAAATGAAAATCATCGGAAAATGTTTGGTTTCGAATAAATCGATTTGACGTATCAAAGACATAGTAAAAATAACTTTGGCCCTTTGCAATAATGCGCTCAAAATAATCGTCTTATTTTGTTACACCCTGTACCTATCAATTTTATAAAAAAAATTAGGGTTGAAATTTTCTAAAGTGTCAAAAATCAAATTTCAACGGAACTGAATAGTGTTCAGTATTTAAAACGTCGCAAAATTGCATTTATAAAAATTAATATTTTTCGATTATAAAATTAATTACTTACATGTAATTACATGTAATTTACTTAATTAAGTAAATTAAAAATTAAAAACTAGGTAAAAGTAAAAAAATATACTGCAATGCCAAACAATGCCTCGCAATGCCAAACAATGCCATACAATGCCAAACAATGCCACGCAATGCCAAACAATGCCACACAATGCCAAACAATGCCACACAATGCCAAACAATGCCACGCAATGCCAAAACAATGCCATACAATGCCACCTGCGAATTACCCCTCGGGTAGAACTAATAGTTCGGAAGATATTGTCGCTTTAGTGTCTTAGGCAGAACATCTTCATTGTTCAAGTGTAAAGTTGGAGTTTTCTCGAGATTTTCATACATAGCCCTCTATACATTTTTATATATTTGAATTCTTCACATAATTTTAAACAAAAAAGCTTTGCAGCTCTATAGGGGTAGAACTAATAGTTCGGAAGATATTGTCGCTTTAGTGTCTTAGGCAGAACATCTTCATTGTTGAAGTGTAAAATTGTAGTTTTCTCGAGATTTTCTTACATAACACTCTGTATATTTTTATATATTTGAATTCTTCTTATAATTTTAAACAAAAAAGCTTTGCAGCTCTATAGGAGTAGAACTAATAGTGTGGAAGATATTGTCGCTTTAGTGTCTTAGGCAGAACATCTTCATTGTTCAAGTGTAAAGTTGGAGTTTTCTCGAGATTTTCATACATAGCCCTCTATACATTTTTATATATTTGAATTCTTCACATAATTTTAAACAAAAAAGCTTTGCAGCTCTATAGGGGTAGAACTAATAGTTCGGAAGATATTGTCGCTTTAGTGTCTTAGGCAGGAGATCTTCATTGTTCAAGTATAAAATTGGAGTTTTCTCGAGATTTACATAACACCCTGTATATTTCTACATACTAAAACTGCACTTAAAATTTGAAAATGACCTGCATTGTTGCCAGATTTCTCGTTTTACTCAACCGATTTTGTTTAATGGGACATCCTGTGTATTATGCAAATTTTGAATTCTATAGTGCATACATTTTAGGTGCAATTCACACTTTCTATACCTATAGCTGTTGCCACTTTCCATTATTTAACATACTACACTACCAGGTATCAAGTTTGATACAAAACCAGATATCCATGGAAGTTAGTTAATTTTTCAATGAATACGTTAGTGCTTTTCAGTATTTTTGCTAAAAGTGTCAAATTTCCATAGATATCCTGTTTTTGTGTGAAACTTAAACAAAACATAACATAAATGATATACGGTGTACAATTTAAAAAAAAAATGTGTTACTGTCTATTTCATAAAAAAAATTTAAAATCTAGAAGGCATTACTAAGTTTCAAATATTGTCAAGTTTCGTTTACATTTTGTAAACCGTTTAGGAGATAATAATCCGTTTTTTCGAGAATTTCCACGCTGTATTTCTTTTCTCGCTCTCCCTTTATTCGTGCTCAAGTAAATCAACATTGCATTGCGTTCGAGTAGTTTCTCTTTAAATTTTTTTAATTTAAAATACAAATTTGCTTCCTTAATTAAGCTACACGCTACAAATATGCCAAGAAATGTTAAATATTAACCATTTACTTTTTTTTCTAAAAAGAAAAATAATACAGCTAATAAAAGAAAATGACTTGCTTCTCTACATTTTTACATTTTAAAAGACTAGGATAATTATTGTCTTTTTATTTTCCCATTTCCACAAAGGAAAATAAAATAATGTCGTGATTTAACTGATAAATTTTGAATTTTCTTTTTGTGGGGTTCTCTTTAACGATTTAAGGGACTTTAGGGTGTCTGCACGTCTGTGCGTTCTTATTTTTCACATTTTTATTTCATCAATTTAATCTATTTAAGTGATTTGTATGTTTTTGTGCGATTTGAAAGATATTTAAAGAAAGGACTAGATAGATGTATATTTTTAAAAACGTTATTGTAATATTGAAAGCAATAGCAATTTTTCGCATGAAAGAATTTGTTCATTTTTGCGTAAATAATACGTCTTATACTTGATGATATTTGTAAGAGATTTATGAAGTTCATCCTCTTTGCTGTTTCTCTCTTTCTATTCATATTTCTGCCGTTATTATAGTAATAAACAAAAAACTAAGGGAATTATTGTTATTAATATCTCAAATATTAAAATGTTATAAGCATAATAAAAAACAAAAAAAACGCCCTTCGCCGTTAGTATCGTTTCTGACGTCTTTAATCGTCCGTGCACGAGCCAATTTTTCATGTCATGCTATTTCGTCAAATCTTATAGTCGAATTTCCACCTGATGAGTTTTCGACCTACTAATTCCTCGAGTAGCTAGAGTAGTATTCAAATGAGAAGAACCCACCTGTGGTTACGGAAAATCGCAGGACAATCATTCAGAAGCGTAGTGAAATATATTTACTTAAGGGGTCACAAAGACTCTCAAGCACGCTCATGAGTGTAGCGACCTTACCTCTAATTGCAATTTGGACCCGCCCGACCAATTTAAGTCTTTCACGCGTGACGTGGTAGGTTCTTCTCAATTGAATGTTACTCTTCCTCCTTCCTTTTTACGAAGTAGTACTTTCGTTCAATAATAATAACGATTAATAATAACAAGAAAAGGAAAGAAACCTAACAAATAAGAAATAAAAGCGACGAAACATGAAATCATGAAAATTTGTAATTACCTCAGACCCGTGTCGTATTTCTCATTTCTTACTAAGGGATGTCAGTTTTATTATCCATTTTCTTCTAAAATAAGCTACCCAAAATATAATATTGTATACAACGTTTTGAAAAGAGAATCAAATATCTCGTAATATTTGTTTTATTTCCATCGTGTACAATATGGATAAGAATTTTTGTGGGTGGATTTACAAAATTAACGTCAAACAAAATGGAGAAATTGTATAGTTTTTTATATTTTATTTATTTATAAATTACCTAGGCTCTGTTCAGCGACCAGAATTAAGTAGGCCACTCCCACAAAAAGCGCACGATATTGAAATAGAATTTTTCTATTGGTCGAATTCTGAAAATACTGTTAATTTTTACTATCGGTCGAATTCTGAAAATACTGTTAATTTTTACTATCACACAAGAATTGACATGCATCAACCTTATTTGATTAGCTGCATCTGTTCGCTGAACAAAGAATTACAGTAGCTTAGTAAAATATAGGTTACGAAAAAGAAAAAACATCTAACAGCGGTTTTACTGCTGAAATGTGCCACAGTCTGTGTACGTGTAGTTCAATTATTGGTTAGCTTGGACTAATGGCTTAACGTGCCCTCTAAAATACTGGCATTAGTTGATGACTTAAATGTTTTATCTAGTGAGCTTGGTAAACTGGTGCTTGGGATTGCTAAGCTTCTTTACACCGGCTTGTTGGATTAAAATTTTTACGATTTTAAGCCCAGTTACTATTCAGGGAAGGGCGATCTCTCCGAAGCCCCAACCGACAGGGGTTTCCACGAAATCCCACGGGAAAGAAAATTATAATTTTTTATTGGACATGCCTTCTGTGGTTTTATGCGTACAATGATATTTTTCCTGCGTGAAATACGTAAAAACAAATTGACGGATGTCGAGTATAAATTACATACAAAAATTCTGCTGACATTTGAAAGATTTATCAGAAAAGTCCCTATAGGGCGTTTAAAAGTTCTTGCGTTATATCTCGACGCATTAATTGGCTTTCCTTTTGGCGTACTGCGACGATTTTCTCCCAAAGTGTTGCCGACTGTAGCTGTCTCAGCCGGTGCCTTTGATGCAATTGTTTTTCAATTTGTTTTTCAGGCGCACTATTATGTAATTTACATGGATTTTTAGTATGCCACCCCCTCACATACGTAAATATTCGAATTAAAAAGTCTATTTCTTGTCATCGTGCTTCGCACGACTCTCGTACTACTAGACAAAAATATTCTATTCTCCTTACTCTATTTTCATTGGAAATAATAATTGCTAAAATAAAGTCGATTCTACAAATTCATTTCAAGTGCATCGAAATAGGTAGTACCTACTAGGTAGTTACAAACTCGAATTAATTGCAATATCCTCTATTGCGCTCGATTCAATTTGAAATTGAGGAAAAATTAAATAAAAATGTCGAAAAAAGAAAAAAACATTTTTTTTCCTGTGTTTAAAAAGCGGTTATGGAATATTTTTTTAACACATTAAAAAGTATTTATTTTTTAATAAAAACCTTTTTTAAGTATGTAGGCGCTCGGTTATAAAAATTGATGAATTGAAAAAGATTCTTTTTTTTTTATTTTTTTGATATAAAAGTTGTGCTTTTTTACACGTTTTGTGTAAAATTATATTACTCGTAACCGTTTCGAATTTTTTGGCTTAAATCCAAAACGTAGGTATTTATTACATTGATCTAGTCAAGTCACGAATGGGCTACAATATTAAACATTACATTGCGGGAAATCTTACGATTGAACTTATTTTACTTGGTATACCGGGTGACCACATCACGTTTAGTTACATCTTGCCATTTTTGTTAACTTTTGAGGCGAAAGGTTTGAAATTGTGTATTTTTGGTACTTATTTATAAAACGCTCTGTATAAGCTTATCTTTTAATATTCTCGTCTATTATCGAAATTTAATGCATCTCGGCATGATCTAACATCACATTGAATTGAAAGATGTGGTGACGTAGATAGCCACGCCCATGTTTCTACAAACTAAAAAATTGTGTAGAGTAACTGTAGGTAACCTTGACATAGGTAACGCATTAGGATGCCATGGCAACGACGCCAACAGCAATGTCATGGTGTCTCGTTGGCATCCTAGTACAAAATCGCTTCAAGAAGCTGCCTATCAGCAACGCTCCTAGTAGTACGTACAGTCTTAGGTCGCTCTAATAGGCAAGCTTTGATCGACTTTTCATTATCAGTTCCCCCAAATCTTCAAGATGGACACCAAGTGCGATTGTCACTACCTAGGTAAATCATACATTGAGATTGGCGGCGCCGCTGCCTGCGTAGTAGGTACAGTCTTAGGTCGCTAGAATAGAAAAAATTAGATCAATTTTCAATTATCAGTCCCTCCAAATTTCTCAGATAAACGCCAAGTTTATCATAATGTCACTACATAAATCATACATTAAGATTGGCAGCTCCGCTGCCTCCGTTGCGTTAGCAACGCTTCTTGTAATGGATAAAGTCTTAGGTCGCTCGAATAGGCAGGCTTTGATCGACTTTGGTTATCAGTGCCTCAAAATCTCCCAGATGGACGCCAAGTGCGATATGTCACTACATAAATCACACATTGAGATTGGCAGCTCGGCTGCCTGCGTTGCGTCAGCAAAGCTTCTTGTAGTAGGTATAGTTTTAGGTCGCTTGAATAGGCAGACTTTGATCGATTTTAGTTTATCAGTTCCTCCAAATCCCCCAGATGGACGCCAAGTGCGATATGTCACTACATAAACTGTACATTACGATTGGCAGCTCCGCTGCCTCCGTTGCGTTAGCAACGCTTCTTGTAATGGATAAAGTCTTAGGTCGCTCGAATAGGCAGGCTTGGATCGATTTTCGTTTATCAGTTCCTCCAAATCTCCCAGATGGACGCCAAGTGCGATATGTCACTACATAAAAAATTGAGATTGGCAGCTCCGCTGCCTGCGTTGCGTTAGCAACCCTTCTTATAGTAGAGGTACAGTCTTAGGTTGCTAGAATAGGAAAACATAGATCAATTTTCAATTACTGGTCGTTCGAAATACCCCAGATGGACGCTAAGTGCAATATATCACTACATAAATCATACATTGAGATTATCAACACTTTTTGTAGTAGGTATGGTTTTAGGTCCCTCCAATGGCCTATTGGAGGGACCTAAAACCATAAAGCCGGCCTGGCTTTGATCGATTTTCGGTTATCAGTTCCTCCAAATCTCCCAGATGGGCGCCAGTGCGATGTGTCACTACATAAATCATACATTGTGATTGGCAGCTCTGCTGCCTGCGTTGCGTCAGCAACGCTTTTGTAGTAGGTACAGTCTTAGGTCGCTAGAATAGGAAAACTTAGATCATTTTTCAATTATCAGACCCTCCAAACCCCCCAGACGGACGCCAAGTGCGATATGTCACTACATAAATCATACATTTAGATTGGCAGCCCCGCTGCCTGCGTTGCGTAAGCAACGCTTCTAGTAGAAGGTCGCTAGAATAGACAAGCTGTGATGGATTTTCGATTATCAGTCCCTTTAAATCCGCCATGTGTACACGAAGTATGATATGTCACTACAGAAATCATAAGCTGATATTGACTGCACTGCTGGTAACGCTGCTGTGGATTGTCGTTGGAGTCATAGTGCAATATTGCCCTAATACTCTGCTTGCGTTGCGCTAGCAACGCTTCTTGAAGTAGGTCTCAGGTTGTTCGAACAGGCAAGTTTGAATTGATTTTCGATTGTCAGTTGTTAGGTGTTCTTGTCTTGTTCGTGTCTTGTTCTTGTTGTTCTTGTTCGTGATATTGTCCTAAGACGCTGATTGCGTTGCTATAGCAACGCTTCTTGTAGTAGGTACAGTATCAGATCGCTCTGATACTGTGGCGGGGCCTCAGTTGCTTATTAGTAGGTACAGTCTCAGTACTGTTGCTCCTCGTTGCCATTTTAGTACGATATCGCTCTAGGACGCTTCTTGTGTACGTGTAGTTCCATTCTCGGGCCATTTTAATACACGAGAATTCAATGAAGTATTGTTACTGTAACTGTTGATTAGCTAACTAAATATAAGTAGTTGTTATAATTCCAAACGATTAGTGACGTCACAAATGAGTCTAGTGCAATACTGTGGAATACACATCCTGTAGTAAGCTTGGAGAATCGATATATCAAGTAAATAGGGCACTTTAGCCAGCCGGTATATTGATAGATGTAGATATCACTCGAACGAATAGTATAGAAAATTTTAATTAAATCTTGGCGAATACTGCGTGTTTTGTAATTTATATGCAAATTTTTTGAAATGTAAAATTAAATTTTTCTTACTACGAACGAAGGTGTAGATTTAGTCGTAGCTGCTGTATATTTGTTTTATTCAAATTTTAATAAACGCGTATACCTCCGAAGGTAAAACTAAAATAGAATAAAGAAAAGCTTAAGAATATGTCACACTTTGGGTGACATCAGTTTGAAATGAATAATCTCGTGTAAGGACCAAACAAACATTAATTTAAATTAATTAAAGTTGTTTTTAGAGGATAAAGCTTTACTCACGTCCCTTAAATCTTTCCCTAAAGCAATTTTACACGTGACTCCTCTATTTTAGTTTCGTTACAAGCAGAGTAACTCGTAAATACGTTAAAGTAGCGAAATCTGGGCTAAAACTGGACAGTTTAGATATCATTCATAGTTGATTCTCTTGCGGTGACATTTAATTATTATCTATGTATTCTATTTGAATTATTAGGGCACGCCCGACGAGTTTTAGTTCACAATGATACGCCACTTACTTGCTCCGTTTTACCATTGTTCCATCAATTCAAAAAGGTTCAAGCTTCACATTTCATTGCTTCATACTATATAATAAGTGAGAGAGTGGAGAATGTATTACATTAACATCAAACTTCAACGACCCTTAAGTTGGCTTTTAGAGTTATATGTCTCATTTGTCACAAGTGTTACTTTATCCACTTCTTATACTATACTCTACTACTTTGTTTTTTTATACTATTTTAATCAAATTAAATTCATTTTATTTAAACTACAGTAAGTCGTTTGCTACATTTATCAAATGTTCCAACATCAATTTCTATTCAGACGTATCGCTCGTGACCTTCGTAGCGTTTGTTATAAATTGGCGCCCGAGCACGCACTTTAGACTTTTTAAATTTGTACCTTAAATCTTTTGTGCAAAAAGAGCACTGTATGAGTCAGTATAACCATTTAATTAATAAGTTCTTTAGTTTATGCATTACGGTCGCTACAGATCGATAGACATACATACATTAATGCCCGTTTGCACCGACGGTTCCTAAGCAATTGCCTACGTAAGAACTGCCTAACGCTAAAATAATTCCTAACCCGATGCATAAAAATTAATAACCATTTCGATATAGATATACAGATACCTTTGTTTATCTTATTTAGGAACCCTGGTGCGCGTGGTGAAACGTGGTGAAGCGCAATTTCGACTTAAAAAATGCTAATGTCAAATTAAGCAATGCCTAACTTTTTCGAATCGTCGGTGAAAACGGGCATAAGCCTTGTTTAAAAAAAACCTTTCAACGTTTGGTCTTTAAAACGAAGTTTTGCGAGATTAAAAATAGTGTAGTTCAAGTTGGTTAGGAAGGAAAAATTTTAAGTAAAAGAGATCTTGACGTAAAAGGGAACGAATGTAAGCATTTTCTTAAGAAAATAAATCCTTTCAGTCAACTCGAATGTATGCGCTAATTAATTCACCGATTCCAATCAAATATAAATTAATTTCAATTATTATTACGAGGATTATGTCTTAATGATTCAAATTATTGTATCGCAAAGTTGAATAGTATAGTGAATAGTTTTCGATCATTCAATTCTCGACGTTTGCTGTCATATTTATCAAACAATGTTGTATAGTAAATAATCTTCCAAAGTCCTATATATTTCAATGAACGTCTTATGTAAGTTTATACTCAATCTCACACAGCTATAAAGGATTACTAGGAATTTGCTTTACTAAGATTCTATTCTGCAGTAGGCAGATAAAGCTTGTCCCAAATGGCATTATCGTATAGGATGGGATCCTAATTGCTACTCCTAAGATATCCGGGATATGTTCTTTCTACCAACTCTCTGAGGTTTCAAAAGGGTCGAGATTAACAAAAAATTTAAATTTAATTTTTTACGCTTTAATAACGCAACTTTTTGACAAAAGAACCAAACAAGAATTTAATCTTTTATAAAAACGTTAAATTATTAAGTAGGCTCTTCTTTTGCGTGCGTGCGACCAAAAAAGAGATTTTTAAGTAGACAACAGAAAGTCTTTTAAACAAACAAGAAAACTCTTACGCGTATACAAATGGCTGAAATTTTAGACAAATTGAGTGCTGTGTGACGTATGATAAGAAAAGCAAGCCTATACGAAATAGAATGTGAGGCGTATATCCTAAGTAAATTTGTGCAAACTTATTATGTAGTGCTCCTTCATTGTCGTGTCATTTGTTTGACAAATAAAGTAATCATAAATTTTGGAAGTTGTGAAACATTTTAATTGCCTTAGTACTTGAATGGGATGTAAACAAAGGGATGCCGAATGGATTAAATAAAAAATTTTAATTTACTTTTCAATCCTACGAAAACAATCCCTTTTTAACCTAAAGGGAGTTAATAAGTAATTGTTGAAATTTAAATTAAAAGTTTACGTTTACTAATTAGTAAAGTTGGCTGTTTTTGGTCAGATTTATAATTTTTCTATAAATTGTTCAGAACTTCTTCTCTAACTCGCTTATTAGTGGAACTAGAAAAATAATTTCTAGAGAGAATATGTAGCTTTTTTAATTGTCTACAACTTTTATTCGAAGAATTTTTTACTCACACTTACAATTTGTTCATAAATTACTCCGAACGCAACGGTAATTCAGAAGAGCGACGATCAGATCAACGACCGTGGAAAGCGCTCTCTAACTCGCTTATTAGTGGCACTAGAAATATAACTTCTAGATAGAATTGTAGCTCTTTTAATTGTCTACAACTTTTATTTGAAGAATTTTTTACTCACACTTACAATTTGTTCATAAATTACTCCGAACGCAACGGTAATTCAGAAGAGCGACGATCAGACCAACGACCGTGGAAAGCGCTTTCTAACTCGCTTATTAGTGGCACTAGAAAAATAACTTTTTGAGAGAATATGTAGCTCTTTTAATTGTCTATAACTTTTATTAGAAGAATTTTTTACTCACACTTACAATTTGTTCATAAATTACTCCGAACGCAACGGTAATTCAGAAGAGCGACGATCAGATCAACGACCGTGGAAAGCGCTCTCTAACTCGCTTATTAGTGGCACTAGAAATATAACTTCTAGAGAGAATATGTAGCTCTTTTAATTGTCTACAACTTTTATTTGAAGAATTTTTTACTCACACTTACAATTTGTTCATAAATTACTCCGAACGCAACGGTAATTAAGAAGAGCGACGATCAGACCAACGACCGTGGAAAGCGCTCTCTAACTCGCTTATTAGTGGCACTAGAAATATAACTTTTAGAGAGAATATGTAGCTCTTTTAATTGTCTACAACTTTTATTCAAAGAGTTTTTTACTCACACTTACAATTTGTTCATAACTTACTCCGAACACAACGGTAATTGCAAAGAGTGACAATCGGAGACGCGACCGTGGAAAGCACTCTCTAACTCGCTTATTAGTGGCACTAGAAATATAACTTTTAGAGAGAATATGTAGCTATTTTAATTGTCTACAACTTTTATTCGATGAATTTTTTACTCACACTTACAAATTGGTCATAAATTACTCCGAACGCAACAGTAATTGCAAAGAGTGACAATCGGAGACGCGACCATGGGAAGCGCTCTCTAACTCACTTATTAGTGGCACTAGAAAAATAACTTCTAGAGAGTATGTAGCTTTTTTAATTGTCTACAACTTTTATTCAAAGAATTTTTTACTCAAATATCCAATTTTTCCATAAATTACTCCTTAAATTATCCGAACGCAACTGTAATTGCGAAAAGCGACGATAGGAGACGCGTCCATTGGCGCCGTCTAACTTGCAAAGGAATGTGAAACAAATGAATTAAAAAATTTAAATTTACTTTCGAAACTTACGAAAACAACCCCTTTTAACAAAGAAGTTAATAAATAATTATTTAAAATAAAATAACAAGTTTGCGTTAACTGATTAGAAAAGTTGGTACTTTATTGTTTTGTGAAATTTCTTCCGAGAGTTTATGAAAATTTTCTTTAGGGATATTAATTTCAAATGTTATGCACAAATAAAGCCGAGTTAATTTCTCGATATTGTTAAGGTGGTTGTACTTGATTTATTTAGTTAATAATTTTAATCAATATAAATTTTGATTTATATCACTTGGACCAGTTAACTCAACTACAACAGAATATTATACTCAAGTTGTTAAATTTCATTAACAAGGTGAAATTGTTTTCAAATAGCGCTTAAATTTATGTCATTGTTTAATTAATGGAATTTGGTTTAGTGACGCTTTTAATTATTATTGTAAAATTTTGAGTAATTCCAATTTAGTTATCCCAAAGAAACTTTTGGTACAAAAACTTAAGATATGCGTTTTTTTTCATAAATAACATTTTATTGAATATAAATCTTCTTTTTATTTCCATGTTTTCATAAAAGGTTTTCTCAAATTTATTGAACCATCTTTGTATTTAAAAAAGTACAATTAAGATCTCTTTTTCCTTAAAATTAAGTTTTAAAGCTGATAATTTCGAGGGTCGATTTCAATTTCCCCATTTTACTTTTACTTTTAAACGCTATTTTACAAAATATCTTACAGATTTTTTAATTAGCTACAACTTTTACTGGATGTGTTCTTGACATACGATATCTCAGGAAATTCCAATGGAAATGTACGGTAGTGGAGAAGAGTCAAATTTAGAAATGGACCTAACTTATTAAAAAAATTTATAGCTTTTTTAATTGTCAACCACTTTTACTTGAAGCATTTTTTGTTCAGAGGTATATGATTGTTCTAAACATTTCAATAAAATAAGCACAAAGGCGAAGAGCTACGATTGGAGACGCTATCGTTGAAACTGCCCTCTAACTCTCTTATTCATGGCATTAGAAAAATAACTTATCAAAGGAAGTTGTAGCTATTTGAATTCTCTACAACTTCTATTCATAACATTTTTTTGATTAGACGTACGATTTTTCCATAAATTACGCTAAACCATGCGGTTTTCGCTAAAAGCGACTATTGGTAACGCTACCGTTTAAACTGCTCTCGAACTCGCTTATTGATGACTTTAGAAAAGTAACTTATGGAAGGAAGTTGTAGCTATTCTCTAGAATTCTCTAAAACTTCCATTCATAACATTTTTTTGATTAGACGTACGATTTTTCGGGTATTTGAATTCTCTAAAACTTCTATTCATAACATTTTTTTGATTAAATGTACGATTTTTCCACAAATTACGCTAAACCATGCGGTTTTCGCTAAAAGCGACTATTGGAAACGCTACCATTAAAACTGCTCTCTAACTCCCTTAGTGATGACTTTAGAAAAATAATTTATAGAAGGAAGTTGTAGCTATTTGAATTCTTTAAAACTTCCATTGATAACATTTCTTGATTAGACGCACAATTTTTCCACAAATTACGCTAAACCATACGGTTTTCGCTAAAAGCGACGATTGGAAACTACCGTTTAAACTGCTCTCTAACTCGCTTATTGATGACTTTAGAAAAATAACTTATGGAAGGAAGTTGTAGGTATTTGAATTCTCTAAAACTTCTATTCATAACATTTTTTTGATTAAATGTACGATTTTTCCACAAATTACGCTAAACCATGCGGTTTTCACTAAAAGCGACTATTGGAAACGCTACCGTTTAAACTGCTCTCTAACTCGCTTATTGATGACTTTAGAAAAGTAACTTATGGAAGGAAGTTGTAGCTATTTGAATTCTCTAAAACTTATATTCAAAACATTTTTTTGATTTGACGTACTATTTTTCCATAAATTACGCTAAACCATGCGGTTTTCGCTAAAAGCGACTATTGGAAACGCTACCGTTTAAACTGCTCTCTAACTCGCTTATTGATGACTTTAGAAAAGTAACTTATGGAAGGAAGTTGTAGGTATTTGAATTCTCTAAAACTTCTATTCATAACATTTTTTTGATTAAATGTACGATTTTTCCACAAATTACGCTAAACCATGCGGTTTTCGCTAAAAGCGACTATTGGAAACGCTACCGTTTAAACTGCTCTCTAACTCGCTTATTGATGACTTTAGAAAAGTAACTTATGGAAGGAAGTTGTAGCTATTTGAATTCTCTAAAACTTATATTCAAAACATTTTTTTGATTTGACGTACTATTTTTCCATAAATTACGCTAAACCATGCGGTTTTCGCTAAAAGCGACTATTGGAAACGCTACCGTTTAAACTGCTCTCTAACTCGCTTATTGATGACTTTAGAAAAATAACTTATGGAAGGAAGTTGTAGGTATTTGAATTCTCTAAAACTTCTATTCATAACATTTTTTTGATTAAATGTACGATTTTTCCACAAATTACGCTAAACCATGCGGTTTTCGCTAAAAGCGACTATTGGAAACGCTACCGTTTAAACTGCTGTCTAACTCGCTTATTGATGACTTTAGAAAAATAACTTATGGAAGGATGTTGTAGCTATTTGAATTCTCTAATACTTCCATTCATAACATTTTTTTGATTACCGATTTTTTCATAAATTACACGAAACCATGCGGTTTTTGCTAAAAGCGACGATTGGAGACACCACCATTGAAAGTGCCCTCTACTCGCTTATTTGAAGCTGGAAAAATAATTATTGTAGTTTTTTGAGTTGTCTACATTTTCTATTATTTAATATTTTATTGAATGAATAGATTTTTTTTATAAATCACATACGTGGCATTATCGTAGACAGTTTTATAGACATAAGCTCTAATATCTTTTAAAAATTGTCTACAATTTTTATTAGCGCGGCTGCTTTCCACTTTTTTTACATGAAAATTCTCTTATTGTGTTTTATTGAAAGAAGAAAAAAAATTTATTTGAATAAAATTACGAAATATAGAAATGTCAAAATTATTAAGGATAAGATTGTCCTTAAATATCTTTTTATTGCGTATAAATCTGCTCCTTTTGCTCATTAGGAACTTTTTCTTCCGTTAAGATTTGTCTAATTTATTTGCTTTTTATTTAAAAAAAATCAAACTTAAATGCGTTTTCTCTCATTAAATTGGAAGCTTTTCTTTATGGATTAATTTAAGCTTGAAGTACATTCATTCCTAAACGGCGTTCGGAATTTACTATTAAAGGAAATCTGAATTTATGCTTGATTGATAATCGGTGTCGGTTATTGCCGCCGTTTCCGTTTCTGATAATAGTCCCTTTTCCCGTTGAGCTTTTCCCTCAACTCAACATATTGATTTGGTTCACTTTGCGAAATTAGTTTCAATTACCTTGATATTAAGTGTGTATTGTTAACACATTTTTTCCCGCATTTTTATACGTGCGGATGCGTTGTATTAGAGGGAAAAAGTGCAGATGAAAGCTTCCGAGTTTTATAGGACGTATTAAAAGGGATCTCATCTTTTGTAGTGTTAACGTTGATATTACATTACGGCACACGCTAGCTTTTAATGGATTTTAATACTGTATTAAAAAGTTATACTTAACAAACTCTCTTGTTCAACTCCAAACTAATTAAGTGCTTAAATATTCTGGATACACGAACTATATAATTTCATTACAGTTTTTTATTATTTTTTAAGTTAGAAAAAAAATAAAAAAGGCCCTTAATAATAATCTTGAGGGACACCTTTTAAAAGTTATAAAGTTGTGAGAGCGTTTTACGAGAGTTATTTAAAAAGTTCGCTGGTTAATCCGCATAAAAATGAGGGCAAACTTTTAAAATCGCCCTCGTATTAAAAATATTTTGTTCCGCGAACGCTTTCAGAGCTTTTGAGCTTTTTAGATTTTTGTATGAATATTAACTGAAGAATGTTGTCGAGAAAAATTGAAATTTTTGAGTACAAGAAATAAATTGAGAAGTTTGATTAGGGATTTGAAATGCATTGCATACATAAAAGTTATTGCGCGTTCTCCTTAAATTTGAATTGCATTTTAATATAAAGTGCTAAACTTTCTACATTTAAAGTTTGAAGGAATAAAATTATTTTTGTTTTAAACCTCAATACCTATTTGTAGTTAAACAAGCTTATATTGTAGTTGATACTTAAATCTTAACTTATTTACGTCTTGAAATGTAATTAGAAATGTTTAGGTTACACTAGAGTCACTTTAATTAAAGTTAATGGGGAATTTTCACTTTCGATATTTATCGTTAGTATTTATGTAGACCTCTGATAATTATTTTTGTTTTGTTTAATATACCGGGTGTAGAATATGGTTTTTGGAATAGCATATGGAAAACGCTCGTAAAAATGTAACTCAAAAGTCTGCTTTACCGCACAGTCTGCAAGAGTGGTTTATGAAAAAAAAAGCCTGAGTAAAAAATTAATTCAATAAAACTTGTAGACAATTAAAAAAGCTACATATTGTTTTTGTAACTCATTTCTCTAATGTCATTCATAAGCGAGATACTGGGCTCTTTCGATAGTCGCATTTCCAATCGTCGCTATCTTCGCATTTAGCTCACGGTTGAGTGTAATTTATGGTAAACTTTCAAATCTGAGTAAAAAATTTTCTTAATAGAAGTTGTAGATAATTAACAACGCTCCATATTCTTTTTTAAATTATTTCTCTAATATTATTAGTAAGCGCGTTAGAGGACACTTTCCATGGTCTCGTCTCTAATGATCGTTCTAAAACTCAAACGTCTGAGTAAAAAATTCTCTCCATAAAAGTTGTAGACAATTAGAAAATCTACATATGCTTTGTACAAGTTATTTCTCTAATATCATTCATAAGCGAGATACTGGGCGGTTTCGATGGTCGCTTCTCCAATCGTCGCTCTCTTTAAAATTAGCCCAGTGTTGAGTGTGATTTATGGAAAACTCGCAAGTCTGAGTAAAAGATTCTCTTAATAGAAGTTGTAGATAATTAACAACGCTACATATTCTTTTTTAAATTATTTCTCTAATATTATTAGTAGGCGCGTTAGTGGACGCTCTCCATGGTCTCGTCTCTAAAGATCGTTCTAAAACTCATACATCTGAGTAAAAAATTCTCTCCATAAAAGTTGTAGACAATTAGAAAATCTACATATGCCTTGTACAAGTTATTCCTCTAACATCATTCATAAGCGAGATACTGGGCGGTTTCGATGGTCGCATCTTTTATTGTCGCTCTCTTCACAATTAACCCACTGTTGAGTGTGATTTATGGAAAACTCGCAAGTCTGAGTAAAAGATTCTCTTAACAGAAGTTGTAGATAATTAACAACGCTACATATTCTTTTTTAAATTATTTCTCTAATATTATTAGTAAGCGCGTTAGTGGACGTTTTCCATGGTCTCGTCTCTAATGATCGTTCTAAAACTCATACGTCTGAGTAAAAACTTCTCTCCATAAAAGTTGTAGACAATTAGAAAATCTACATATGCTTTGTACAAGTTATTTCTCTAACATCCTTCATAAGCGAGATACTGGGCGGTTTCGATGGTTGCATCTCTAATCGTCGCTCTCTTCACAATTACACTGTTGAGTGTAATATATGGAAAACTCGCAAGCCTGAGTAAAAGATTCTGTTAATAGAAGTTGTAGATAATTAACAACGCTACGTATTCCTTTTATAAATTATTTTTCTAATGTTATTAGTAAATGAATTAGAGGGCGTTCTTGGTGGTCTCGTCTCTTCGCAATTCTCGCGCAGTTCCGAGTAGTTTATGGAAAACTCACTGAGTTAAAAATTCTTTTAATTAACGTTGTAGATAATTAAAAATCTTTGAAAATTCAAAATACTTCCATAAACCGTGTGGGTGTTAGTTTATCTGTGTATCTATCAATGGTTTTGGATTCTAACGATACGTCGCTGTTGCAGAATCTTTTTAATTAAAAAAAAATTAATTTAAAATTGAAACAAGGTTCTAAAGAATATTTTTTAAGTGAATCTTCTTTAAATGTTAAGTTTTGACTAAAAACTGCTATTATAATTGACTGACATTTACTAATGGCCTCATTAGTTAAAGAAATACTTACTGGAGAAAATGAATAGCGCAACAAGCTCAAGATGAAAATTTTATAATAAATTTGTGTGCTTAAGAAAAGCTTTTACTTTACATTGTTTGCACTAAACATCATAACAAAGTCACATTTGCATAAAATACCTTTCAGAATGTTTATCGACATATTTTCTTACGTTTTTAGTTTTCTTTTATTTTTTATTTTAAAAAACTTTTACTAAGTTAATGTTTAGTTTAAAACTAATAGGTGTTCTTCCTACTTTTAATACCTAAAAGTCCTTGATGTAATATTTAGCAACTGTTACCACAACAAATTTACTCTCAGAGTATTTTCCTTTTTTACATAAAGTTACTACACGAGTCATTAGTTATTTCGCTGCTTTTTTCTTCTCTTTTTGTCTCCACTAAGCTTTTCCCTTATTCTAACTACTTTATTTTAGGAACGAAAAGTTCTTTTCTTACTTGTTTGTTTTACTAGAGTACTATTGCGACTTTTTTAATCTTGCAAATTAACACCGTCTAAGCCGGGTTTTACAAAGCAATTTTTTACTATTCAAATATGGCGCTCAACCGTCTTTAGATTTATAGTAGCAATTTTTGAATTGAAACGAAGTACGTCTGTACAGGGCGTTTTTTAGTATTTACGTATGAATTTAAATTCCTTGAGTAACAAAATTTTGTATATTGAGCTTCAGTATATTGAAAACGTTCTTAAATGCCCATGCTCGGGCGCCATTTGTCGAAGAATCTGCAAAAAGCGATAAACTGAATTATCCTGTAAGTTTTCACCTAAAAAATATGGGTTTTGTGACTTCTGATTACCGAGCGTTCCCCTCGTAAAGTTTAATTTTATAATTAGTGTAATTAAAAATATCAAACTCAAAATACTCGAATAATTGAATGAGTTACTTGTGTCTTTTATATATTTCAACATCGCGAGAGTTATTGCCTATTAGAGGTGAACTTAATTAAAATTTACATGAAATGAAAATTAGTTCAAAGGCAAAAGTTTGTAAGGAAATCTTTTTGAGAAAACACACAAATTGTAGTTTAAAACAAATTAATTTTGTGTTTTATTTGAGGTCGGCGCTATAAATTTATCTTAATAGCGACGTTACCTTTAGAAAAGGAATTTCCCGATGTGTATCTTAAATTTAAACGAAATTTTTTCACCTCCCGTGTCCTTTGTTGTAACAAACCCATAACAAGGAAAAATCAAAATTTTTATTTTTTGCATTTTTAGATACTTTATTCTCTCTTCGGAGAACGTCTCAAAAAGAGAATATTCCTAACTGAAATAATACTTTTATGTTCGAAAAGTTTCAAAGAGTGAGTGACTGGCAATTTTCTTTTGTTAACTTTTCTTGTTTCGTAAATTTTTTCACAATGCTTCCTCAACGTCAGAACTCTTTTTATAAATAAAATAAAACAAAAAAAAACGAAATATACATTCAAAGCTAGCAATAAAGAGGCAAATTAAATTATTTATAAATAAAGTACAATAGCGAGTTCTTTCTTTCTCTTCCCCCTGAAGCTTTTCATTACTAATTGTACCTAGAGGGAAATTTTATTTTGAAAAAGAAAAGATTTTTTTTTTTAAATTGGAACAATCTGTCAACTCATTGTTGACTAAAATTATGCAAATTAGTAATAAAATTTTGTTCGCCAAGTTACACACCTACCCATTATTTAATACACAAATGGAATTCTTAATGAAGCCCTAGAAAATCTGTGTAGTTTGTAATAAATTAGCGGTGCAAGACACAAATGGTTTTTGGTAGATGTCGGCGTAATTTCCTTTTCTTCTCGACGTATTATGTATACCTCTGTGGAAACTAACTAATTTTGGAAAATTCTTAATTTTCTTAAAGCAAAAAGTTTGAGCTTTTTTAATTTAGTTTTACATTTTTTCAAGATTTTGTTTTTAGAGCCTAAGGCGTTCATTTTCTTGCTCTCTGCATTCGTTAACTGAAATTTTTTTTTCGTGATTTAATTTTAAACTTAAAATTAATTTTAAAATTTGTTGTTTCCCGATTGCCCAAGGGTGTATTGGCCCGGGTAGGCCACTCGCGTTCTTTTATCCACGAACATTCCTCTTTCTTTTCTGACAGATTGGTAAGCCACTAGATTCCATCTCTGTGTTAACGATGTCCTTACAGAAGACAGCCAGAAAAGTTTGATTGAAGGTGGAGCGCGAAGCGCGCCTGTCATAGTGGCAGAAATCGACATCTCTTATTGCGTTTTTTCTACTCCGTGCTTCGAAGGACACGTTAAATTGTTGGTTATACTTGCTAAACATTTGGTAGAGGTGATTAGTGAGGCTGGGACGAGCACGAAGCGATCTTAACTGTGATAGTGGTGATTAGCATTTTTTCTGCATTTTTTTCGCATACCATGCGTTGTTGGGCACGTTAAACTATTTGTCTCGATTGCCATATAATGTACTGCAACACAGATCCCAGATGGCGAGCGGTAGGGAGAAGTTTGCGCAGATTTGACCACGCCCCTTTAATAATTTAAATACGTTTACTACTGCGTTGATGGGGATAAGTACCAATTTAGGAATCTACATATTCCCATCGCTCGCCAACATAAATCTGTCTTGCAGTAAATAAATAATATTCGATAGCCAGTAAGATTTTATGGAAGGCTGAGGAGCGCGAAGCGATCTTAACTGTAATAGTTGTGCTAAGCATTTTATCTGCGATTTTTCCGCATGCCATGCGTTTTAAGGCACTATAAACTGCCTGTCTCGGTTGCCATATAATGTACTGCAACACAGGTCCCAGATGGCGAGCGGTAGGGAGAAGTTTGCGCAGATTTGACCACGCCCCTTTAATAATTTAAATACGTTTACTACTGCGTTGATGGGGATAAGTACCAATTTAGGAATCTACACATTCCCATCGCTCGCCAACATAAATCTGTCTTGCAGTAAATAAATAATATTCGATAGGCAGTAAGATTTTATGGAAGGCTGAGGAGCGCGAAGCGATCTTAACTGTAATAGTGGTGCTAAGCATTTTTTCTGCATGCCATGCGTTGGGAGGGCACGTTAAACTACCTGTCTCGATTGCCAGATAATGTAAATAAATTACAATCCACAGCGAGTAAGATTTTATGTGAGGCTGGGTGGGGGCGCAAAGCGATCTTAACTGTAATAGTGGTGCTAAGCACTTTATCTGCGAATTTTCGGCACACCATGCGTTTTAAGGCACGTTACACTGCCTGTCTCGGTTGCCACATAATGTACTGCAACACAGATCCCAGATGACGAGCGATAGGCATAATTTTGCGCAGATTTGGCCACGCCCCTGTAATAATTTAAATACGTTTACTACTGCGTTGGTGGGGATAAATACCAATTTAGGTATCTACTAATTCCCATCGCTCGCCAACATAAATCTGTCTTGCAGTAAATAAATAACATTCGATAGCCAGTAAGATTTTATATGGAAAGCTGGGCGGAGCGCGAAACGATCTTAGCTATGGTAGTAGTGATTAGCATTTTTACTGCGATTTTTCCGCATGCCATGCGTTAGGAGGGCACGTTAAATTGTCTGTCTCGGTTGCCAACGAATACAAATAAATTACAATCCTTAGTCAGTAAGATTTCACGAGAGGCTGGGTGGATCGCGAAGCGATCTTAACTAGTTGTCTTCACTAGTGGTGATAAGCATTTTTTCTGCGATTTTCCGCATACCATGCGTTTTAGGGCACGTTAAACTGCCTGTCTCGATTGCCACATAATGTACTGCAACACGGATCCCACAAGGTGAGCGGTAAGGATAAGTTCGCGCAAATTTGGTCATGCCCCTTTAATAATTTAAATACGTTTACTACTGCGTTGGTGGGGATAAATACCAATTTAGGTATCTGCAAATTCCCACCTCTCGCCAACATACATCTGTCTTGTAGTAAATAAATAGCATTCGATAGCCAATAAGATTTTATGGGAGGCTGGGCGGAGCGCGAAGCGATCCTATCTATGATAGCAGTTACGAATCGTTTTTCTCAAATCATCCTCTGGAGGGCTCCGTAAATTGTTGGTCTCTGTTTCCAAAGAATGTAAATGCTCGTTGAACACGACCCTAGTAGCAAAGCCATATCAGTAAGCAAGGTTGGCATTGTTTTTGTGTACATAGCAATTCTCTTCTCATTGGTTCATGATGACTTATTAATTTTGCTCATTCTCTTTGCGTACTGTGCTGGCCTCGTTTGAATCGAGCGCAAAATAAATAGGAAGAGAAGTACTCGAACTTCACTCCAGAACAATCTCATGAGCTGGTATTCTTTGTTGTTTAAGAAACGTTAAGCTTTGACAACTGACCACAACTTGACCAGCGGCCACAACTTGACAACTGTGCTGTGACTGGTGATCATATTCAACTTTTGACGAGGGCGGAGCCCGAGTTGTGGGGAGTTGTTATAATTGCAATTTATTTTTCTTTAAAGTCTTTACAACCCCAATTATTTTATTTTATAACTCCTTATTCATACACACTTATTCAAAGGGGGTGCTTATCGGGAATTATCCACGATCTGACCGCATATATGTAGGCGGTTGTCAAGGCTCAACGCTTTTCTTAACAAGAACCATGGAATAGTTGGTTAGGACGCTTTCATAGGAAGCACAAGAATGGCATTTTTCTGCTTCCTTCGGTTGCTCCGGTTGCTTAAAACTTAGAGGTCAATAAGAGCTATATTATGTCGCTAATTGTACATTGTTGTTGCGTTTGCTATGGCAGCGCTCAGGAGCTTGTTGCAGATCGTAATGAGAGTTTGAAACACGAAGTAACGCTTCTCTCACCCCTGATGTAAAAGGGCACATTTGGCTCTATAATTTCTCCGGTGTCCGTTATTGTGTGACAATCGGACCTGAACTCCTCTTTTAACGTTGTCGCAAGACGAGACGAGCACACTACGGCTATTCAGCATATTTTGAGTAGTAGTAGAGTAATCAAGCCTGATTTCTATGCCCCTTGAGTTGCCCCGTGAAGTATGGACGATGGCACCACTAATCGTATTTCACCCTTGATTAGTTAATTATGGGTGTGACTATGTTATGTTTGAGATGAATCTAAAGTACATGTCCCAAACGTCGCGTAGTGCCATACACTACACCCCAAATTTTTTAAACAGAGATGGAGTGTAGAGTCAAGTTTCTACGAGCACAATTATCGATGCATAATTAGAGCTTAATAAAATTAATTTCAATTCGAATCCCTGTGATAACTGATAGCACATAATCTTTTTAGTAATCACAGGTGTGGTGTGGCTTCTAAAACTAACATGATGTGTAAACGCGGTAATTTGGGTTGCATATGTAGCAATTTGTACAATTACTAACACTGATTTGTAATCCATTACTAATTACGTTCTATTGTTTTAGCTTGTGGGAGGCGAATTCGACATGGAGCTTAATTTTGTTATACAAGATGCCCAAAATATACGACACATGTTGGAGCTGCTCGACCATTGTCCACCAAATTTACAGGTCAGTAATTTTAACACGTTTTACTTCTTCTTTTAATAGTTTTTTTTTAAAAGAAGTTTAATTTCATTTACACTTGTAACGTTGTAAAACCGCATACAAGTTGATTACAAATTAATTTATCTATTGTTACCTTTAAATCTGTTTTGAATACTTAATGTTTAGCGGCTTTAGAATCTGAATATCATTAATTTGTCAAGTTGTTCTCCAGGTATATTTAGAGCTCTGTCTGCTTTATACAACCATCTCGTTTGTATTGAATAAGAAGCACTTTTACTAACATCCAAACTTGTATTATTATTTACCTCAACTAAAATTGTTATATTTTATACTATACGGAATAAATGAAAATTTAATAATTCATCAACTCGTCGTCGTCGCTAGTTGAAATTTAAAATTTAAAAATTTAACTCGAGTTTTATAACTCGACTGTTAAATGATGTCGATTTATAGCTTTTAGCAACTCTTATAAACATTTAAGTTGTCCTACTTTAGAGTTGTTACTTTTTCTTAACTTTTTTTATTATGCAGGGTGCTGGGTGTTTACTGTGTAGAAGAAGGCTTACTCTTTTTTAACTATTAGAGTGACTCACAAAAAATCTGACCCAAACTTTCGTTTTTAAACACTTTCCTTTTTCTTACAAATTGGCGCCCGAGCAGGGCTCACTTTTGCCGAAATTGAACTCTGACTTCGGAGCTATGTTGTCAGAACTGTAATTGTCATTAGGTGGCTATTACACTCACCCTGTATGTAGCTCTTTGTTTTTAAAAATAGTTACGGTGTTCAATACAACAGTTGTAGACTAGTTCATACATTAACGATTTTTGCGGGCGGATATCTTTAGAACTATAAGAAGTAGACAAAATTTAATATAAGTTATCTTGTAGGAAATTTGATAAGCTTTCATTTTGCTAAGACTAATTTTTTCCCTAGGACCCATGTTTTTCTAGATATACGCAAAAATCTCTCTCTCTCTCTCGTAGCCATGTTTGTAGCTAAGACCAGGGACTTTCAATATTTTTACCTCCTAGCTACTTCAAGCACATTCCTAAAGAAAAAAATTCCACCTATTCCATGTCCTCTAAAGCAACCCCTTCGTTCACTGGACTGTTGAGGGAATAATGATTTTTGAATGAAATGCAAAATTTATTATTATTTAAAACACTAAACAATACCTATGTCAAATTTAGTCTTACATTTTGAGCTTAATAGAAACAAAAGGTAAGCCACTGTAAATAATTTGACAAGTCCAAAAATTGTCAGCAAAACTTTGAGCATAATCTAAACCGCAATTAAGAGGGTTGATTTATGTTTTTGTCGCTACATGTTTAATACTGTTTTACGATTTTACACACAACTCCCCATTTCGACTGTATGATTTTGAAAACGCGTAATTTGTCCTTTTACTTCGATTAATAGTTATTTAAAAAAATACCATTTTCTGATTAATGGCCTACGGAGCGGAGCGACCCTCTTAAACAGTATTGATGGCTCATCGATAAAAATTCCAACTACTTTAGACTCTCGAAATTCATTATTTTGGGTTTAAATAAAAAAACAAAAAATTTAGACTTTCGTTTAACATTTAATTAAGTTACCTCTCGCTGTGCGATTGTGATTAAATTTAAAATAAAACTCCCCATTTGAAATGTATTTTAATTTATCTGTGGATTAACAAAATAAATTAACAATTTTCGTGAAATTAGACAATTTTCTTATTACATTTAAATTAAAAATTGGATTTTTTGGGGGAGTTAAATAAAATTAAAGTCGTTGATATACCTCGAATCACTTCGTGCTCAAAATTACCAATTAAAGTGACTATCTGTAGTGTGTATATCGCCCCTTTACTTTTCGCTTGAGCTGGTAGTTCCTTAGGGATTCGATATCTAGCTAGGATGGTTTAGCGGTTTCAACTTCACGGAACTTGTTGGAATTTGGCTCTCTCTCCTCCTATAAATGCAATGCTCATTTCTTTATACCTCTACAAACTTTCCTCTAACTTTACGCTACTCTAAATTCCACTTAAAGATTAAACTAGTGTTAAGTTTGTTTAAGTTTTGAAACATTAACGTATTGAAAACTTTTATAAATTTTTACAAAACTCGTTATATTATTTAAACTTTATGTTATGATGTTGTTAACAAGATAATTTCGTTTACGTTAATTAATTTACAAAAAGACTGGATCATGGAGAACAAGCTGTACATACAGAGTGATTCAACGTCGCATTTCCCCACTAATGTGCACTATACTATACACGGTGATTCATTGAAGTGGCTTTCTTCGATAACTCCCTAGCCGTTTGAAATACGGCATACATTTACATACAAATGTTATTCAACTCTTTAAGGAGCATAATCTTAAATATTTTTCTTCTCTACAGGGTGTTGTATTACTGCTCGGCGAGAATATTTTTAATTTTTTTAAATGCAACACCCTGTATATTTTTGCTAATTTAATATCTACATTTTACCAGGAATCCAAATATGTAAAAATATACAGGGTGTTCCATTTGAAAATAACGAGTTATGGTCATTTGAAAATTAGTAACTTTGGGTCGCTTTAATGGACGCCCTGTACAATTTCTTCAAATTTTTTAAATTTCGTAGCATAGAAGATAGTCATAACTACGTAGGAAAAAAATTTCGTTACTATTCCTTGAACAGCGCCTTTAGTACGATTTTATAAAGCAAGGGGTGTTACGGGCATTTTTTAGAAAAAAAAATAATAACTGGCAACACTGCAGAAAAATTAAAAAATTTTAATATTGGCATGTAGGCGATTTAATGCCAAGTCAAAATAAAAACCATATAGGGTGTTCCATTTAAAAAAATTAAAAATATTCTCGCCGACTAATGGGGAGGTATCGAAAGGGAGATATTGAAGACGGCCACTTCAATGGGTCACCCTGTATAGTAGAGGCACATTAGTATGGAAATGCCTCGTTGGATCCCTCTGTATGTATAGCTTATTCTCCATTATCCAGTATCCATTATCCAAATATGAAAGTCCCCAATATATTTTTGTCTGAAAACTATACCTCTTAAAAGAATTTTTACATATACAGGGTGAGTCTAGATAGATCGGTCATTGGAAATTTATAAACTTGTGTACAAAATTTCAAAAAAGGCCTTAACAAGACTTTATTATCTTGAAAGGGCCTAAATTATAAAAATATTTTTACATATACAAGGTGATCCATTTACAAGGTCCATTTAAAATGCGCATTTTTTAAATGAGGCATTATTGCATATTTTAATTCTCTTTTGCATGGCAATTATAACGATATATTTTTTTAACGCAAACCGCACTCAAAAATGTCTATTCGTTTAGCCCATAATTATATGCGAGTTGACTTGTTTTTACCATATTTTGGGCGTTATTTTAGTTCAGGCCCATCGCAGATCCATTAAAATCCATATATCTTTTTAATCGTCATCTTAAGGAGAATCCAAATATGCAATAATATACAGGATGTCCCAGTTAAAAAATGTTACTTTTTACCTGTATCTTGTAAATGATTCACCCTGTATATGTAAAAATACTTTAAAAAGGTGCAGCTTTAAGACAATTACTATCGGGAATTTAATTTTTTTTATCCGTTGCATAGCAGAGCCGCAAACTTCCATGCACATACTTTTTGGGACACGCTGTATAGTAGATAATATATTAGTTACTCAACTACTACTACTACTATTTTACATCAATCATCAAATTTAAGTTCAATATTGAAACTATTATAAAAGGCAATGATTGCATTTTAATTCCATTTTAACAACTATACTACTTACGCTCTATTAGTTTTAATTTAATCCTCTTGCAAATGGTGCTTGTGAGTGAGTGTCTAAACAGTACGAATCGTGCGCATTTAATGGTACATCTTCGCCCATGATCATGCTAGTCTCTTTGGTGATGGTTTTCGAACATTTGTAAAATAAGAAACAAAATCTAAATGAGACACCAAGAAATTCTCTCGAATTTATACTTTCGGCAAAAAATTCGATACTTTTGAGATGGCTGCAAGCGACTAGAATTATAAAAAAAAAACAATTAAATTGATGACTGTTCACTTACAGGTCTCACGTTATAAGAAAATAATTTTGGCGGATCTGAAACGTATAATCGGACATATTCGCAGTTAAATACCCCCTCAACGGTTTTGAACGAGTGTGCAGGTTTACGACTATTTTCTATTTTCTTATAACGCGAGACCTGTATATAAATAGATGGTAGATGGTAGATGGCGGTAGATGAAATATTCTACAGAACTCGACCAAACCTAACCTAATTTAAAGGTTCACAAAACCCGATAAATCTACAAATTATTTTTTGTTTTAAAAAATGTGGGCGTGGTTTTTGCTATGACGCTATATACCGCAGATTACTATCGCTTGAAAACGTGACTTCTTGAGCTTTTTCTAAGACTTCTGTAGATATATCTAATGTTTTCCTTAACCGAACATTATATGGCCCGTAATGCATTATATTAAAGGTTGCCTTGTTGTAAAAATGTGGGCGTGGTCTTGATTACAAACGTAAGTAGCCACGCCCATTATTTCTATGAGCAAGGTGAGTTGCAGATGAAATGTTCTACAGAACTCGACCTAACCTAACCTAATTTAAAGGTTCACAAAACCCGATAAATCTACAAATTATTTTTTGTTTTAAAAAATGTGGGCGTGGTTTTTGCTAAGACATTACATTCCGCAGATTACTATCGCTTGAAAAAGTGACTTCTTTAGCTTGTTCTAAAACTTCTATAGATATATCTAACGTTTTCCTTAATCGAACATTCAGGTCCCTAATGTATTATATTACAGGTTGTCTTGTTTAAAAATGAGGGCGTGGTCTTGATCACAAACGTGACGTAGTAGCCACGCCCATTATTTCTATGGGCAAGAAGAGTTGTAGATGAGATGTTCTACAGAACTCGACCTAACCTACACATTTAAAGGTCTACAAGACCCGATGTCTACATATTACTTTTTGTTTTAGAAATGTGGGCGTGGTATTTGATATGACGTCACGTTCCGCAGATTACTATCGATTCAAAACGTGGCTTCTTTCCCATTTTCTAAGACTTCTGTAGATATATCTAATGTTTTTCTTAATCGAACATTTAGGCTTGTAATGCGTGATATTACAGGTTGTCTTGTTAAAAAATGTGGGCGTGGTCTTGATCACAAACGTGACGTAGGTAGCCACGCTCATTATTTCTATGAGTAAGGTGAGTTGTGGATAAAATGTTCTACAGAACTTGATCTCACCTAACCTAACCTAATTTAAAGGCCCACAAAACTCGATATCTTCAAATTACTTTTTGTTTTAAAAATGTGGGCGTGGTATTTGCTATGACGTCACGTTTCGCAGATTACTACCGCTTTAAAACGTGACTTCTTGAGCTTTTTCTAAGACTTCTGTAGATATATCTAATGTTTTCCTTAGCCAAACATTCAGGCCCGTACTGCATTATATTACAGGTTGTTATAAAAATTAAAATAGCCTATTATAAAAATAGGGTGGTGGTCTTGATCGCAAACGTGACGTAGATAGACACGCCTGTATTTCTACACGCAAGATAACCTGTAGATTGTTTATGTAACTATATTTTAACCTAACTTGGTAAGCGACCTAAGTCATAATACCCGCTCCCTTCTATACAAGCTCCTTGGTTTTAAGGACCTTTATAGCCCACATCATGTTGTATTTATGTTTACAACAACTGTGAGATGAAATTCATTTGAAATTCGAAATTCTAGGAGTTGATTTTGTTACTAAAGTATTAGTGTGAGGTGGCCCTTAAATTGCATAAATTAGAAATATTTGGTTTTAATGTTCTACTTTGTTAACCATAAAGCGAATAATTGAATTTTGACTTCATAATTAAATTGAACTAGTTACTGGCAACGTTTAGTTTAATTTAAACGACTTGGTATCTCTTTCGGTTCCCAAGACACTATACTCTTTTTTGATCGACTATTCTCTATAGGAAAATATTTATGCAGTAAATTAAATATTAATGCAATACGAGGCAGAAATAATATTTTATGCTGCATTTTTATTGGATCCTGTGTAGCCAGTAATTTAATTTTGTAAAATTATCCGTTTGTGTCGAGGTTGGTATTATTTTACACTTCTATATACAGAGGTTAGTTCGGTGATAAATGTATGGGCGTGGCATCTACCACTACGTCACGTTTGGAAGACAGTCTTGCATAATCGTTGTGCACTTTCAAACGTTGCTTATTTATAGCCTACACCTACATGCCTGATCCAAAAGGACCTTATATACATATACATACTGCAACAGAGATCCCTTATGGCGAACGGTAGTGATAAGTTCGCGCAGATTTAGCCACGCCCAAGTAATAATTTAAATACGTTGACTACTGCTTTGGAGGGGAAAATACTAATTTAGGTATCTGCGCATTCCCACCGCTCGCCAACACAAATCTGTCTTGCAGTAAGATAAAATTGCCTGATTGTCACAGCTTACTGTCTGTCCACTTGCTTCTCCGTTTCTCTCGCTCTGTCTGTTTCCTGACCCTGTCCGTTTTTTGTCTTACCTGTACTGTCTGTCTGTGTTCTTTTCTCTTTCCGCCTACGTGTCGTTTTCGGCCAGTCTGGCTGTATTTTCCTGCCTGTCTGTTTCGATTGTTTTATCTGTCTGTATGTCTGTCTTCTTTTGTTTCTCTGTCTGTGTCCCGTTTTTTGCGAGTCCAGTTTTATTTACTTGTGTATTTAAAACGTAGGTACTAAATAGTAGATTTTGAGGTTTCTCGATGAGTCCGTAGGGGATGACTGTGTAGTTTTAACTATTATAAATGTTTTTCCACAACACTTATTTAAACAAATTGTCGTTTGTTTGTATTTACAAAGTTTTTAATTGAATTAATAACGATCGAATGGACTTACTTGTGTGTGTAGCTTCTCTGATTAAAGTGCGATTAAAATTAATGTTGAAACTCAAACATCCCGGTTGAAATAAACCACAGTTGGGATAAAAATCTACACTTCCATAATTTATGGGATAACCAAATTGTGCACCATTAGTATGTATGGCGTCAACGAATAAAGCATCGCTCGCATCCAAACGACTATCTTTTGGAAAACCAAAAAATCCTGGTCCGGCAGCATCTAATCCAGTTATTCGATACAATTTTTGACCTCCGCTACGTCTTTGTACGTGTTTACCAATATATCCGGCGAGATGAGCGCCCAACGAATGTCCAATTAAATGAAAAAAACTCAAATCAATTTTTCCTACGTGATTAATTTTATAAAAAAAATTTCCTACAGTTTTAGCTATGAATTTGAGACTACATATGGATTGTGCGTAATTTATATTCGCGTACTTTTCCCAATCTACAATAATTATATTATAATTTCCTCTCTTTATGTAAGCATCTTTTAACATATTGGAATATAAATCGGTTCCCGAACTAAGCCAACCGTGTATGTAAACTTTTATCGGAGCCCTTATGATATTTTCTTTAAAATTGGTTGCATTCAATAAAATCGGTTCGATTGGATTTTCTCTATTATAATACAAATAAATAATTTCGTTTGGTTTAACTTCGACGCAAGTTGGAACCACCACATCAATTACGCCCAACATGAGATTTGTTACATCTTGTACCAATTCGGATGGAAAATTTAAAAATTGACCTACAAAAAAAAGAGTTTTTTTTTCGGTTAAATTCTTTGTTCGAGTGCGTTTTGAAAAAAAATGAGTTTTTAAGGTAAAAATAATTTTATTGTTTTATTAAATTCAATTGTTTTTTAATTTCTTAATTTATAAGCGTTTTAACAAATGTGCGATTTCGACACGGATAATGTTTTTTGCTTTTGGTGCCGCGTGAGTCTCGAATCGTATCGATGTATTTTCTTTTGAATTTGATTAATATTAGACGATATCTTTGATGGAAATATAAAAATTTGGGAAATCTGAAATTATTACGTATAGTAATTTGGATTAAGTGGGTGCCAATGGAATTGGGATCCGTCCTACACTTGTTCATAAATAGTCTAGTCAACGAACACGCATAAAAAGGGTAGAGGTGTAGTGTAGAGGACATGGAAGAGGGTGGAAGTTTTTATTTTCGGAATGTGTTTGCAGTAGTTAGGTGGTAAAAATACTAAAAAATCCATGGTCATAGCTATATGCAGCTAAGGGTGGCAGGAGGTGTAGAAAAGGTCCCGTTTTTGGGGTTTTCGCTTATATCTTGACAACCGTGGGTCTTAGGGAAAAAATTACTCTTAGCGAAATGAAAGCTTATCAAATTTCCTACAAGATTGTTTATATTCATTTTTTGTCTGTTTTTTATAGTTTTCGAGATATCCGCCTGCAAAAATCGTTAATGTATGAGAAAAATTTTTTGCCTCACGTTTTTCGCAAAATTTTTGCCTCTAGTACTTTTTGCGGGCCCATATCTCGAAAATAATAAGGAATAGTGAAAAAATGTATAGAAAGAATCTTGTAGGAAATTTGACAGGCTTTCATTTTGCTAAGAATAATTTTTCTCCCAGGACCCACCGTCTTCGAGATACGTCAATAGGCGCTTTCTTTCGCTAAAAAGAACTTTGAATCATGATTCAAAAATAACCACGCCCATTGGCCCATGATTAGTGAATCCGTCATCCAAACGCGTTTGGATCACAATTTTCGCGACGAAAGAAAGCGACTTATATCACTGACTCCTTCCATTGAGTTTTTTGTCTGAAGTAATGGTCCAGCAACGTGGACTTTTTTCTGTTTATAATAATTATATTAGTAAAAAGTTGCTGCTGGATCTGACTTCTTTTTGGCAGTACTAGGGCAAAAATACGAGATTTTTAAGGTCAATACTACCATTTTCTACTTTCTTTATTTTTTATTGAGTCCAGTGTGGAATGATCGCTCTTTCACGTCGATCCCTCAGGGTCTAATGCAACCCTGTAAACCCTACAAGTTTCTAGGAGCTTCCAGCTAGGAGCTTTTTCTAGTGTTACCAACATAAGCTGCCTTTCCTACTTGTGATATATCGTTGGAAAACCCTTGAAAAGTGTTTTTCATTGGTTCCAAAGATAAGCTGCCTTTCTATCGTTGTAAAGCCCTTGAAAACTTTTTCTAGTGATACCAACATAAGCTGCCTTTCTTACTTGTGATAAATTGTTGGAAAGCCCTTAAAAAGTCCTTATCAGTGATACCCACATAAGCTACCTTTCTTACTTGTGATATATCGTTGGAAAGCCTTTAAAAAGTTCTTTGAAGTGGTACCAACATAAGCTGCATTTCTTACTTGTGATATATCGTTGGAAAGCCTTTAAAAAGTTCTTTGAAGTGGTACCAACATAAGCTGCATTTCTTACTTGTGATATATCGTTGGAAAGCCCTTAAAAAGTCCTTATCAGTGATACCCACATAAGCTACCTTTCTTACTTGTGATATATCGTTGGAAAGCCTTTAAAAAGTTCTTTGAAGTGGTACCAACATAAGCTGCATTTCTTACTTGTGGTATATCGTTGGAAAGCCTTTAAAAAGTGGTACCAACATAAGCTGCCTTTCTTACTTGTGATATATCGTTGGAAAGCCCTTAAAAAGTCCTTTTCCAGTAGTAACAACATAAGCTGCCTTTCTTACTTGTTATATATCGTTGGAAAGCCCTTAAAAAGTCCTTTTCCAGTAGTAACAACATAAGCTGTCTTTATTACTTGTGATATATCGTTGGAAATTCCTTGAAAAGTATTTTCCATTGGTACCACACATAATCCGCCTTTCTATCGTTAGAAATCCCTTAAAAAGTTCTTTCCAGTGGTACCAACATAAGCTGCCTTTCTTACTTGTGGTATATCGTTGGAAAGCCTTTAAAAAGTCCTGTCTAGTGGTACCAACATAAGCTGCCTTTCTTACTTGTGATATATCGTTGGAAAGCCCTTAAAAAGTCCTTTTCCAGTAGTAACAACATAAGCTGCCTTCCTTACTTGCAATATATCGTTGGAAAGCCCTTAAAAAGTCCTATTCCAATGATACCAACATAAATGGTGTCTTTTTTTTCAATAATATTCAATTAATTTGTAAATAAAGAACTGAAAAAACGAAATTCATTTATTTTAATAAATTGTAGTTTTGTAGAGTAAATATTTGTTTTTGTAGAGTAAATATTTGCTTAATTAACATTTAGCACTTTAGTTGATACCACTGGAAAGCACTCTTTCAGGGCTTTCTTACGATATGTCACAAGTAAGGGGTTGTTAGTTAACATTTTTTAATTGGGAAGCTGGAGCTTAGGGGTTAGATGCCCAAACGGTTTTCAACGATATTTGTTAAATCTTTTTTAGTTTTGGAGATACAGGCCATGGCTCCTTTTTAAATTAACGCCTTTATATATCAGTTTGGTCGTCCGCGTGCGTCTTCATATACGATGATCTCTTGTCGTATAGCTATTTAGATTTACGTTGTACAGGGTGTCAATTTGAAAACTTCCCACGTCTAACATCTCCGCCTTAGTATAAAATGTTGAAATTCCGCGAGACCCGTCAATTTTAATATTGAAGGGGGCGCACCTCCACTTCAACTCCTCAGCAGTGACCCGCATAATCAACCCCAAAAATGTTAGTAGGAAAAGAGGGTCGAGCGGCATATCATTTGAAAGCCCTTCAAATTCTCTATCCAACGATGTGTGAATTTTTAAATTTGGACCAATAATTTTGAAGTAATGTATAGGATGTTTATTATTCCATCCGCTTGTCTGATTTGTTTTCTATTTAGTTTTTGGGTTTTAGGGCAGGACCACACGAGCTAGGGCTTTTTTTAAATTTAATTTTCTGACGTTCAAAAGTCCAAAAATGACCATTTTATGAGCATTTTACTTATTATTTGATGTTGTAATCAATAAACAGGGTGTAAAGGTGACCATCTGGTTCTGTTGTCATCCGGTATATCAGTTTTTTTTTAATTTCAAGAAGAATTATAATTAAATTTCAATTAAACTTGTAATAAAACGGTTCATTCAAGGATTTCTTTCAGTTTAATTAAAAATGGGTAATAATTTCAAATTTTCAATAATGGGGCGCAGCTTTGTGATCAAAGGGTCGTGTGATTAGAGTGGCTGTTTATAATAAGAAAGTAGCTTTTTTGAATTTATAAGGAAATCTCGAGTTTGGGGGTGGATCGAGGTATATCGACAAGTGATAGCAATTTTTTTGTGTTTAAAACACAATAAGTGAAACCTTTTTTGTGATTTTTATGTTGCAAAAATAACAAACTTTGCATTTAGATCAGTGGTTGCCTTTCAAAAATGTTTAAATATGTACAGAGGGTGTTGTTTTTAGATCAAAAGCACTGCTTATACTTTGTTGTTAAATCGAAACTGCTGAAAACTTCTTTTTCTATTAAAAATATAACTTTTTTTGCCTTTTATTGTATTTTCGGAAATTATCTTTAAATGTCAAAATATTTAAGTTAAGGGAAGAGACACCCTATATTCTTTTATACACTCTTTTTATTTATGGTTCACTAAAAATGCGATCAATTTCAATTTTGATATACGAAAAAAATTAATAATTCGAGACTCTCTCGGCGAAAAAAAGTAAAACTTAATTAACATTTTTAATTTCTAATTAATTTAAATTTGCGCAATTTAATTTTAAAAATTAATTGTTTTTTATACTTTTTAAATTTAACAATTAGAGTAATTAAGGGGGAGGAAAAAAGGCATTTTATATGACCTCTCTCTAATTTATGTCAAAATATTAGCTGGTATTTAAAAAATTTAGCATAATAATTATACTCTAAGTACTAACAACTTTCACTCATAAAATTATTAATTACGTTATAAAAATTAAGCAAAAAAGGTGCAACTCACCGTGCGTCGATTGTATTAATATAACAAACAATAACGTCCCAATAATCATAATCTCGATCGATTTATTTTAATTTTCTTCACTTGCAAATTTTTCCCGATTTTTCAAACTGTGTAAAACAAGAAACGTTTCAACAACAATTCATACATGACGACCAGTTGTTATTAACTACCCAACTTGTTGAATTAAAATGAATGTACATAGTGATATTGCAAGAGTTTACCGGATAATAATTATTGTACATTATTTTATACATATGGTGAAAGGGCATTTAATTATATGGCCACGAAGGTCTTCTTCGTCTTTAAACTTTGCTACGATCACGTTCACGGTCAAATTTAAAAGATATTACGCGGGTTAGTTACCTTATTATCGATTGGCTATTTATTGGATAATCGATTGACTGGGGTCATTTTTTCGGCTATTGACCAAAAAATTTGTTTTTTATTCAAATTTGTTACAATTTAATGGCACCTATGATTCATTTCAAGGATTAGGTGCGAGGTGTGACTTCCTTGCATGAATGAATCCTCGGTATTTTCATATAATGCCCTTGCAGTTTTTGCATTTACCTTATTTTAGAATTATTAATAGTCGGTTTTTCTAAACATAAAGATTTTTTTTGTTCTTGTAAATGGACAAGGCAAAATTTCCAAAGTTTCGTAAATAAGGAAAAAACTTATTCGTATTGTAGTCGATAGCGGTTTAGGAAATTGACACAAAACGAGGCTCACAAAAGTTGCTTGTCTTGAGAGAAACAAGTTTGTACCTAAATCCGGAATTTTATTTATAATGTAGATTTTTACAAGTTCAAGAACCATGGTTTGGAGCTTTGGACACCCATGCTTCTTTTGAGGTGCCATCTGAATCTGCAACGGTCTCCAATTGTAAGTGTGGGACAGAAGAGGATTAAGATGGTTGGGTGGGTTAAATAATTGGAGGTGCTCTAATCTTCACAAAACTGCAATTTAATGATGGCGTCTTAAAGATCGCCAATGAACTGGCTTGAGTAGCTTGTAGCTCAGAGGGATGCTTCTTTTGAAATGACATCTGGATCTGCAACGGCGTCCCATTGTAAGGGTGGAACTGGAGAGGATTAAGATGGCTTAAATAATTGGAGGTGCTCTAAGCTTCACAAAACAGAAATTTACTGATCGCATCTTAAAGATCGTCAATGAACTGGCTACAGTAGCTTGTAGCTGAGAGGGACGCTTCTTTTTAAATGACATCTGGATTTGCAACGGCGTCCCATTGTAAGGGTGGAACTGGAGAAGATCAAATGGTTCGATGGGTTAAATAATTGGAGGTGCCCTAAGCGTCACAAAACTGCAATTTAATGATCGCGTCTTAAAGATCGTCAATGAACTGGCTAGAGTAGCTTGTAGCTCAAAGGGATATTTCTTTTGAAATGACATGGTGAGTCTGCAACGGCTTCCTATTGTAAGGGTGGGACTGGAGAGGATCAAGATGGTTGGGTGGGTTTTAAATAATTGGAGGTGCTCTAAGCTTCACAAAACTTCAATTTAGTGATCGCGTCACTGTAAAGACCGTCAGACGGGCGGTAATCATATTCTATGATTACCGGAATTTTATTTATAATGTAGATTTTTACAAGTTCAAGAACCATGGTTTGGACACCCATGCTTCTTTTGAGGTGCCATCTGAATCTGCAACGGTCTCCAATTGTAAGTGTGGGACAGAAGAGGATTAAGATGGTTGGGTGGATTAAATAATTGGAGGTGCTCTAATCTTCATAAAACTGAAATTTAATGATGGCGTCTTAAAGATCGCCAATCAACTGGCTTGAGTAGCTTGTAGCTCAGAGGGATGCTTCTTTTGAAACGACATCTGGATCTGCAACGGCGTCCCATTGTAAGGGTGGAACTGGAGAAGATCAAATGGTTCGATGGGTTAAATAATTGGAGGTGCCCTAAGCGTCACAAAACTGCAATTTAATGATCGCGTCTTAAAGATCGTCAATGAACTGGCTAGAGTGGCTTGTAGCTCAAAGGGATATTTCTTTTAAAATGACATGGTGAATCTGCAACGGCTTCCTATTGTAAGGGTGGGACTGGAGAGGATCAAGAAAGTTGGGTGGGTTTTAAATAATTGGAGGTGCTCTAAGCTTCACAAAACTTCAATTTAGTGATCGCGTCACTGTAAAGACCGTCAGACGGACCGTAATCATATTCTATGCTGCGAGCGTAGTTGCAACAGAATTGACGCCCACGGGTGGAGAAGGCTTGTCTCTAAGAATAGTTAGAGCATACAGAACTGTTTCCAATGACCCGTCCCTTGTTTTAGTGGATTACATCCCCCATGAGACACGCCGCTACGCAGCGAGTACATGTTTATTACGTCATTCAAGGAAGGGATTATAAATGGTATAACTTGTTGGCAGTTGATGACGGAACTTACAATTCCTTGACAAGGAATGACATTAAGATTAGGATTGTTAGGGTGGAGGATATACCTAAGGCACTTAGGCTTCTTATTCGGGTCCATTGTACTGCCTCTTTTCAGCAACTCTTTCCGTCCCTTCTGTCTTCTGTTCATCCCGACATTTGGACGAATTTAAGGTTACTGGAGGTGCTAAGAGTTGCTGATGCTGGCCATCTTAGACTAGTATTCCCCTAACATGGGTCCTCGAATTAGCGTTAGCGTAGGGCAATGACGAAGCACGTGTTCCATTGTTTCGTCCGCTTCGTGACATCCTCTACATTTAGAACTGTCTACACCTTTTGTGTATTTATAGATACTTGTTCAGTCGACAGTGTCCAGTAAGAGTGCCAGCTATGGCACGTAGGTTCTCAAGGGATAGCCGTAGATAATAATTAGCGTTCTTTTTAGATAGCGCTTTTATAGCTGATTTGACAAACCTACAGCTAGTAGAGTTAGCCCAGCTATTTCTGTGGACTAACAATCGGTTACTTTTTATAAAAGGAAAGACATCAAATTTAAGGTTCTGGATGTCTTACTACGCAAGTGGAATACCGAATGGGGCATTTCGAGCAATCGGAGAGTAACGAAGAGATACTACGTGAAGAGAAGATTGAGTTAAAGATGGCTCAAAAATAATTGGATAGTTCAATTTTAACCGGCCACTTAAGCTCGCCTTGAACGTTTGAGACTGAACCAAGATGTGTATTTGGGTCTGAAGACACTATGAAGCATATCTCCCAGAATCTGTTCGAACCCACAGGCGCTGAGCCTTGATAGAGATCGGTAATGATAAATAGGCACACGTGGAGGGGCTCTTCTCTGGAACTTTCTTTGCAAATTTGAAGAGTTTTTGTGCTGGGTTCTCCTGACCAATGAAGAGCCTTCTCAATGGAGCTTTAGATTATTTGAACTTCACCTACATCTTAGTAAAAAAATCAGAAATCGTGACAGTCTCTTCGTGGGGACTATATGGGACTTTAAGGGGCTTCACGTCTTACTATGCAAGTGGCAAACCGAATGGAGCATCTCGGGCTTCGGGAAATCGGAAGGTAACAAACAGATACAACGTGAAGAGAATATTGAGTAAAAGATGGATCAAAAATAATCGGATAATTCAATTTGTAACCGCGGTCACTTAAGCTCGCCTTGAACGTTTTGTACTGAACCAAGCTGTGTATGTAGGTCTGAAGACACTATGAAACATATCTGTCGGAGTGTGTTCGAACACACAGGCGCTGAGCCTTGTTACAGATCGGTAATGATAAATGGGCACACTGGGAGGAGCTCTTCTATGTGGCTTTAGATTCTTTGAACTTGACCTAAACCTTATAAAAATATCAGAAATTTTGACAGTCTCTTCGTGGGGACTATATTGGACTTCGGTCTCGAATTATTTTTGCTTTGTGCTCTTCTGTTGGCTTTCGTCAAATTATCATTTAGGAGCGTTTGGGCATTGTCAATCAAGTTGGCTCCGTCTCGAAAATACTTTTTGTCTCAACACAAAAGCGTTGAGCAGCTCTTTCTGCAGAAAATAGCTAATGATGAATGACCACCCTGTGACGAGCTTTCCTGTGGAACTCCTTTGGCAAATTTTACGAGTTTTTGTGTTGGATTCTCCTGGCCAATGAAGGGTCCTCTCTATATGGCTTTTAGATTCTTTGAACATTACCTACACCTTAGAAAAAAAAATCTTGACAGGTTCTTCCGGGGACTATATGGGACTTTATTCTCGAATTATTTTTGTCTTGTGCTCTTTCATTGGCTTTCGTGGAATACACACCCAGAAAAGTTTGGGTAATTCCAGTCTGACTTGTCTGTTTTTTCACTTTGGAATACACTCAGAAAAATAGTTTTAATGGCAAGAAATGGTTTGAAGGGTATTTTAAAGTATAGATCCGGAGCAGTCACTAAAGCAATAAAAACAAAAGCTCTCACTGTATGAAGAAACTATTTTGAAAAATGAATTATTAATATTAGCGCAAGCAGAGTGTTCGTACTCTGAAGGATTTACAGTGACATTTTTCATAAATTTACGAAAAGCTCGCGTCAAAGCCTGTTTAATTGAACTAACCAACAGTCGTTTTGTACAAAACTCTCACGTTAATTAATAAACATTTTGATAAATTTTTCCCAAAAAACAAATTTAATTTCGTTAAAAGTGTAAAGTTTTGTCTAGCTGAAATATATTACTTATTCTGTAAAATTAATAAAATTTCTCTTCTAGTCAAACGTGACGCTTAATAACAGCCAGGAGTTAAATTAAGTTGAAAACAAATGTAGATAAACAGTTCACTAGAAACCCTTGTCCAGTGAGATTAAATTGCACGAGAAATATCTAAATGTAGGTAGAGAAAATGTAGGGAAAATTCATACCTCAGTTGTTGTCAACTAAAATATTATTTACTGTCGGTTTATAACAACCTACACAAATTATTACGTGTATAGGTAGAGTTACACAAAAAAATGTTACAAGTAAAATGCGATTTTCATGTTATCAAGGAAAACAGGAAACTTAAAAAGTAATGTACTTATGTATTAACATCAAATTGTCTTTATTTATGATTCAAAATTCACCTTGAAAAAAATGTATAAAATGTGTCAATATCAAGAATTAATTACACCCGATGAATAATAAAAATTATTTCAAGTGCATTAGAAATAACTTTACAGCGTGTCTACCGACTCATTATCGACATGTGCGTGTAGAACTCATTCAATCACTTCAGATGTAAAAAAAATGGTATCGTGGGTTATGACATGGTTGAAAAAACCATGTTTTACTTTTTTCAAAAATTTATAATTTGTTAGATTTGATACGAAAGCTAATGCCAAAAAAATGACAATTGTTTATTAAAAATCTAGAAGGCTTTGAAAAGCATAACAAAAGAAATTGTAAACTTTGTTGAAACAATTCGCCATTATTATTCCAAACACAAATATGACCTACGAACAATAGATTTAACAGCTTTGTGCAGAACACCTCTCGGTACAGCTAGAAATGCTCGAATTACGCTTTCATGAAGTCTCTGTATGTTAACGTAGTTGCAAAGGAGCAGGATGAATCAGCACGTAATTTATGAAATTTTTCGCAAGTCGTCGTAAAAAAGTGCTCTAAGAAACATTTAAGGAAATTTACCTAAATACACTATCTCACATAATGACCGGAATTCTCAATTCCCCATGTTGCAAATCAATGTTGACGCACTGTATAGATAGTATTACATAATAAATTTGATAAAATAGCGTTCTCTTTAACGAATTTCTGCAAGGATTTAAAATTGTATGATTTGATACAACCAATACACATACTAAAATTTTATCGGGCCTGAAAGGCCCGATTTTTGTAAAGCGGTATCTTAAAGAGGGTATGTATAGTTTGTATTGCAAATTGGAACATTTTTCAAGCGTTCAAGTGCCACCCTATACAGGATGTCTTTCCGTTGAGCCCAGCTCTATAGCTGTTTTAATATTAAAAATACATAATACACAAATAAAAATAAATAATGACGGGAATCTATTCCCGATGTTGAGAATCGGTGGGGACACACTTTATAAATGGTATTACATAAAAAACTTGATAAAGCAGTGTTCTCTTTAACGAATTTTTGCAAGAGCTTACAAATGTATGATTAGATACAACCAATACACATTAAAATCTGATCGGGCCTGAAAGGCCCGGATTTTGTAAATTGGTATCTTTAAGAAGTTATGTATAGTTTGTATTGCAAATTGGTACGTTTTTCAAGCGTTTAAGTGCCACCCTATACAGGATGTCTTTCCGTTGAGCCCAGCTCTATAGCTGTTTTAATATTAAAAATACATAATACACAAATAAAAATAAATAATGACGGGAATCCATTCCCCATGTTGAGAATCGGTGGGGACACACTGTATAAATGGTATTACATAAAAAAACTTGATAAAGCAGTGTTCTCTTTAACGAATTTTTGCAAGAGCTTACAAATGTATGATTAGATACAACCAATACACATTAAAATCTGATCGGGCCTAAAAGGCCCGATTTTTGTAAATTGGTATCTTTAAGAAGTTATGTATAGTTTGTATTGCAAATTGGCACATTTTTCAAGCGTTCAAGTGCCACCCTATACAGGATGTCTTTCCGTTGAGCCCAGCTCTATAGCTGTTTTAATATTAAAAATACATAATACACAAATAAAAATAAATAATGACGGGAATCCATTCCCCATGTTGAGAATCGGTGGGGACACACTGTATAAATGGTATTACATAAAAAAACTTGATAAAGCAGTGTTCTCTTTAACGAATTTTTGCAAGAGCTTACAAATGTATGATTAGATACAACCAATACACCTTAAAATCTGATCGGGCCTAAAAGGCCCGATTTTTGTAAATTGGTATCTTTAAGAAGTTATGTATAGTTTGTATTGCAAATTGGCACATTTTTCAAGCGTTTAAGTGCCACCCTTACAGGATGTCTTACCGTTGAGCCCAGCTCTATAGCTGTTTTATTATTAAAAATACATAATACACAAATAAAAATAAATAATGACGGGAATCCTCCATTCCCCATGTTATAATTGGTGTGGACACATTGTATACATATGGTATTACTTAAAAAACTTGATAAAACAGTTTTCTCTTTAACGAATTTTTGCTAGAGCTTACAAATGTATGATTAGATACAACCAATACACATTAAAATCTGATCGGGCCTAAAAGGCCCAATTTTTGTAAATTGTTATCTTAAAGAGGTATAGTTTGTATTGCAAATTGCCACATTTTTCAAGCGTTTAAGTGCCACCCTTACAGGATGTCTTACCGTTGAGCCCAGCTCTATAGCTGTTTTATTATTAAAAATACATAATTCACAAATAAAAATAAATCATGACAGGAATCCTCCATTCCCCATGTTGAAATCGGTGTAGACACACTAACATGGTATTACATAAAAAAACTTTATAAAACAGTGTTCTCTTTAACGAATTTTTGCAAGGGCTTACAATTATTGTATGATTGGATACAACAAATACACATTAAAGTCTTATCGGGCCTAAAAGACCCGATTTTTGTAAATTGGTATCTTAAAGAGGTTATGTATAGTTTGTATTCCAAATTGGCACATTTTTTAAGCGTTCAAGTTTATTCGGACGGTGCCACCCTAGGATGTCTTACCTTTCAGCCCAGCTCTATAGCTCTTTTATTATTAAAAATACTCTGTACAAATTTTATACCGGATGATAACCACCAAACCTGGCAATAGGGCGACTTAACATTATGCATATTTCCATAAATATATGAATTGCTATGAAATATATTTCTTTAAGTCACATATAATCCATTCACAATTTATTTGCGCTATGGTTGGCCATGAATTTTTATTTTTTGGTTTGCCAAAATAAAAAGTCCCTATTAAGTTGACTGACAGCTGTTGACAGTACTAAAAAAATGACAGACCATTGACAGACCAACTATTAACACAATTGAATAAAAGCCGCTACTCTACAATACTTAACCTAAATGATTTCTTTCTAATATATACCGGGTGGAATCTGTCACCCTAACATGGCCAACCATAGCGCAAATAAATATAGTGAACGGATAATACTGACAATTTAAAATTTTCAAACTATTTCCTATGATAAATGAGATCGCTATTGCCGGGTTTGGTAACCATGGCACCTTACCATGGCCATGCTATATTTTTGGAAATATGCATAATGTTAAATTGCCCTATGGCCAAGTTTGCTGGTTATCACCCGGCATATTACTTTCCGATACCTTAAGGTATTAAAGGAAAGTATTGTAATGGGGTAAAAAAAATATTTTGAGATAACACCGGATATATCTGTTTTGAGGTCCCCCGAAACGATCTAGACCATTTTTAGAAAAAAGTCTGTGTGTGTGTATGTGTGTATGTGTGTGTGTGTGGATGTAGTTCCCCACGAAATCTCTGAAACGACCGAACCGATTGACTTGAAATTTGACGTAAGGTCTTATCAGATAACAACGGAGTGCAGAAAGGAGTTTGTTCAAAATCGGTCCGCTAGGGGGTGTGCAATTAAGGAAATTTTGTTTTTTTTAAATGGCACTATATAATTTTTTTTAAATCATCCGATAGAGAATTTTTTTCTCTATTCAATGATATAAAAATTTTTAACATTATTTTTTTTTAAAAGGAGTTTTTACGCAATCAAATATCTAATAATATTTGGCAGCTGACGTTTCTGACAGTTGTCAAAAAATTTGAGAGTTGTCAAAAAATTTGACATTTGTCAAAAAATTTTGACGTTTATTTATTTTTATTCAGTGATTATAAAAATGTTCAGTATTCTTTTGTTTTCTAACTGTTTTGGTCTTAGAATAATCAACTCAATCGGAAAGTCTTGTGGTGACACAACAGATATTTTTTAAATGGGACGTTATTTAGGCATGTAATCATCATAAACGAAAAAGAAATTTGAAATAAGCGCCTTGATTTATGATAATAATTAACTTCTTTATTTTAAATGCAACACGCTGTATATTTTAACATATTCGACTTCTCCATAACATTTAGAATCAAACATGCATGAGGTTTTACCAGGACTGTAATCAAGATTTTTCAAATCTTTTTGTTCCACAAAATTTTTTTTTAAGCCAAGTGTTATACAGAGTGGTTACTTTACGAGAAATGTCATTTTTATCCAAATTTTCAAATGGGACACCCTATATATTTTTAAAGATTTTGATTCCTAGTAAAATGTAAATACAAAATTTACAAAAATATACATTTACAAATTTAGTATCTACATTTTACCAAGAATCCAAATATATAGGTTTGGTCAGACATCCTGTATAAACTCAATTTTTCCAACTTTGTATTACAAAATTATTACAAAAATAGTAAAAGAAACCCTAGTTTATTGTTTAATCCAAGTTTAAATTTCGTAAAGATGGAGGTCGACTTTTATTGAGGGCAAACTAAAACTAATGGAGTAGAAACAATGAAGTGAAAATCAGCCACCAGTTGTTGGTGCTTCAAATATTGACGTTTAGATTACATCAAACTAAAGCACAATTTAATACAAGTATCCACTCGAAATAAATTAAAATCGATTTTTATTTTGTTAAAATTGGTTATAATTGAGATGGAAAATTTTTTCGATGCCATTAATATAAAATATTTGTACAAAATATTACTTAACGCAAGAAGTAGGAAACAATAAATTGCTTTCCGATCTAATAAATTTAGTAATCAATTATTTTGAGATTTGAATTAATAAATTTTTATTTTAATTATAAACGAATTACATTGTTATTGTTGTAAGTTTCCTTTGCTTTCCCTTTTTCATAAAAATTAAGAAAAAAAAGATTTTTATCTCTCGCTCATCGCTCGTTTAAAGTTACTTAAAAATAAGTGGAAGAATAGAAGAGAAGGTTACTTTTTGGTTGATTTACATCTTTATGAATTTCAATTTTTTTTCTCAAAACCACCAATTTATTGTTCTTTGCTTTAATCGACATCAAAGTGTGCATCACCACATAAAAAAGCTCGAGATGAAGGGTTTTTAATTCTTGATATTTTGAAAAAAAAATTTAACTAAATTCTGGACGGTTCAGAGAGACCCAATTTGAATCCAAAAATACAAAAAATTTTTTTTTAAGTATCCATAAATTTTGATAAAATTTGGTTTGGGCCACTTTAGCACAATTTTATGGGTACTCTCCGTGGTCTCAGATTTTTGGGCACTGTGGGCAACAGTCTAGAAAATAATATTGAGACAGCTTTTCAAATTTTAAAACTAATAATTTTTTTCTTTTGTTTTAGGTAAGTGAAGCTTATTGGACGTTGTTGGTTCCTCCATTAACAGCCCATTTGTAAGTGTTAATTTAAAATGTGACTAAAAAGTAAAAAAAAAATGTTATTAAGGCATATCAAGTTAATATATTTTAGCATTAAACCAATTGGTATTTTTTCAAATTTTTAAATTGAAAATGGCGACCACTATATAACCATTGTCTCATTTTTGGGCCATTCTATTATAACTTGGTCGCTAATTATTATTTTAAAAATATGAAAACGTCATTATGTACGTAAAGTATGAGGCTTTAGTTCTAATATTATTAATTTTTGCAATTGTTTCGAAATTGCCTACCCTTAAGGGGTTAATGGTTAAAATTTTAAAATATGGATATCTCCAAATAGGCTCACGCTTTTATTTTCATTTTTGGATATGTTCTAAACATTTTAGTTCCTAATTAAACCACGCTTGTTTCGTTTTTTAAATTTTGCCAGGACCGGAGTTATGATTTTTTGAAAGATAAACATTCAAAATTCTACCATTTCTTGTATAATTAAAGTAAACATTTGAAAGTTGGCAAATGTATTAATCCGATGAATAGCTATTATTTGATACTACTTCGATTAACAAAACGCTTCCGGTTAAACTGGAAATTACAAAAATATCAATATTTTTCTAGATACATCCTGTATATTTTTAAATTTTTGAAAAGCTCGTTCTATCATACGACATCGCTATCAGATGATATCAAACACTTCATTACTTGACTTCCGGTTTAACCGGAAGTGGGATCAACTTTCTTATTTTAAACTAAACACCCTATATATTTTTACATATTTAATTCAAGGAGAGATTCTGAACACAATTATTTTTGATTGTCTATTTTGAAATATCTTTCAGTTAAAGCGATTTTTTGTAGACACTCTGTATATTTTTAAATCTCGTCAAGTTAGCTTAAATATATACAAAGAAAGTCTTGTTATGGCTACATCAGAGTTTTTATGCTCCATCAAAAGTACAAATTGACTGTTAGAATTCCTCATTCTTAGTTTTTCATTTCGACACCTCTGTTCGCAGTCTACTTATTTAATTTAACGTCTAGGCTAATCAGCAGATATTTTTTCTCTAATAATTATAGGTTAGTCATAGCTGCGTGACGAAAATGACTTGGATGGTTACCCATCCCTTAAACGTGGTTAACTGGCGCTGCACTTGAATTATCGGTAGTCTAGCGTCAGGTCTGTGTGCAATGCAGCCTTTAAAATTAGTCTTTTTCCTCATTTCTAGGCGGTTACGTAGCGCACAGCGTTTTCCAATAGACCAGTGCAGTATCAGTTCATTGGGCTAGAACTTGGATGGGCCCTTATTTGTGTAGGAATTTTTTTTAATTTTAAAAGTTTCACCTTTTAAAATTTTTCTTAATAGAAAGTTAAGAATTTTTGTAAAATTTTAACCTGATCGGATAAGCCTAAGACGTGCCTCAACGGCGTTTACTGGAGATTTATTTATTTAAATATTCAAAAATAGAGGGTGTTAATGAAATGTTTGAGCAAACTTCAGGGATATGGTTTTTACACTTAAAATTAGGGTACCCGTTTTTTTGTTTTCCTCAATTTCGATTTTTAAGGAACGTGGGAGCCTCGGAAAGGGGACCCCAAAACACTATTTTGTGTATATTTTAGAAACTCCCTGTTCGATTTTAATAAGATTTGGTACGCAACGTTGTGATACTTATTTTAACAATTTTTAGTTACAAAAATCTACTTATCTAGCACAGATTCCAGGATGGAGCGGGCGCACTACGTCCACACCATCCTGTCCCGTTTACTCGTCAGTTACTTTTAAACTACAACAGCTATCGGGATGCAACTTGGGCAAACTATTGTAAATAGATCATTCTGAGATGTCACAAAGGCACATCCCAATATTTGTATCTGATTTTTAAATACATTTAAATACATACACAAGCAAAATACATTCGCATTGGCCCAAAGAGCCACGGCGCGCCTATGAGGGGTTAAAGTAATTATTTATATACCCTTGCGTTTAATACATGATCTTATCTCTAGTAAGTTCTAATCTGTTAAATTTGAGCTTTTGTGGCAAAATTTTTAGCTACGTCGTGATTTAATAAACGTAAAAAATGATCATTTGTAACTTTAATGGAACATTAACTACAGCCTGGTCCTTATGTTGATATAATTTGCGAGTTTAGTGGCGGACATTTTACATTGTAGTGGTTATAATGATAACTTGATTGTGTTCGAATTAGCAATTTAAATGGGGATCTTGTTAAAGTGCAGATGTTTCATTTCGAAGACAATATGAAATCTTTTATAAAGCATCCACGCGGACTTTAATTAATAATATGGAAAATAAAGCTCGGAAATGATGGTATTTTTGCATTTATAAATATGCAACAGATAATTAAATTTAATCAATAATTTATAAAATTTTCTCCTCGAGGGGTGGTTTTAATGGAGCAAATTTTACTTAAATGATAATAAGAAGTTACAAGATTTAAATCTTACAACATAAAACTGTCTAAAATGCAAAATTACTTTAACGTTTTCGTAATATATTCATGTAATTAGAATGTTAAAATAAATTTTTGTATGAATTAATTATGAGGGATTTTAAGCTAAAGTGCGTTGCATTTATTAAATTCATCATCATCAGTATATGGTGTTTTACTAATAGTTTTATCTCATTGTTGTTAGAGCTCATCTAAAATAAACAAGGATTTGAAGCCAGACACTACACACCTTTTTGTAACAGAGTCCTTTAAAATAATAAAAACTGAAACGCTACTATACTCTGTCCACCGAACAAATGCAGCTAAGCCACTCCCCACAAATTCCTGTCAAATTAGGTTGATGCATGTCAATTCTTGTGTGAATGTTTTTCAACCGTATTTTCACAATTTGACCAATAGAAAAATTTTATTCGAATATCGCGCGCTTTTTGGGGAGTGGCTTAGCTGCATCTGTTCGGTGGACTGAGTATTGTATTTTATTGTACTCAGGGGTCGATTGAGTGTTACATAACTGCGACAAGTGTTGCTCTTTTGTTCATAAGCCTACCCGTATTTATGTTCTCACAGGGATTCAATTTTGCAAGCGAAGCATAGAATGTCTCTGAGAAGTTTACTTTTCACTTCTTCAGGCGTCAAATGAGCCTGCCGTAAGTGTTTCAGCCTAAGCCGAGCTAATGTATGACAATTGCAGAGAATGTGTTCGGCGGATGCGATCTCCGATTCACAAAGTCTGCATATGTCGTCACTATCTTCCAGTCCCAGTTTCTTTAGGTGATAGGGGATACAGACCCGTGATGAGTCTGATTTCGTTCTTTGATAATAGAAGAAGCTTTTTAGCATTCGTGGTCGAGTAGTCAATGAATTTCTTCGACTGTCTTTGTCCTGATGCGTTGTTCCAGTGAAAATTTTTGTTCTCAGTTTCCCATTTTTGGATCTCCGCCCTTCTATGTGTTCTAGATAGGCCACAGAATGGTTCGAGTCCAATCGAGAGGGCTTTTGAGCCTGTTCTAGCTAATTCATTAGCTATTTCGTTTCCTTCAATTCCCTCGTGACCTGGCATCTAATGAAGGGGGACTTTGTTGTTCCTTGTCAAAGTTTTGAGGGATTGTCTGCATTCCAAGTGGATAAGGACTCAAAGCTATTGGCTTCGAGTGCCTTTATCACAGCTTGTCTGTCAGACATTGTGTAGATTTTTTTGCTCTTTAAATTCCTTCGTAGGCATTCTCTATTGCAAGAGTTTCAGCTTACATAATTGTGGGGTAGGTTCCTACGGCTATTGATGCCATACATTTTGGGCCATACATGCCTATACCGGTTCCCCGTTCAATTTTAGATCCATCTGAATACCAAATGGAGGAGTTTTGTTCCAGTTGTATTGATTGACTTCTAGCCGTGTTGCGGTACTGAATGACCATCTCGAATGTCTGGAAGTCAAACACTCTTGAAATGACATCCAAGGCTCTTTCAAGTAATTCTGGCTATAGAAAGTCCAGGATCTTTAGGTGACCTGTTCTGTCACCCAGTTTGAATTTCTTGTGCAATTTTTATCGCGGTTTGAAGACCCTCATCTTCACTAAAAGTCTAAAAGTGCCTCCATAGCTGTAGTCTGAGTTGTGCTCATAGCCCTTGTTGTACCCAAACACGTTTAGGCGTTGCAATTTCTGCAACTTGCTTTGTGTTGTGATTTCATTCGTTTTTTGGCCACCACACAAACAGAGCGTGTGACAATGGGTCTTATTACAGAGTTAATATATTCGTGTCCATAAGTTGGTAGGTAATAACACCAGATTTAGTTTTATGCGAGTTCTAAAAAACTTGTATGTTTTTTTACTGAAAGTTAGGCAACACACCATACATTTACACTTGAGCGATAATTAAAAAGGAATTACATTTTATTTGAAATTTCTAAAAATAGAACAAATTGGAAGAAACAAAAAAGAAATTTCTTTGAAAAAAAATTAAATGTAATTTAATGCTTTTAGTTTCAATATTTGAGATATAGGCTTGGGCTAATAAAAAATCAATTTGCATTTATACGAAAATCCTTTGAGCGATCAAAAAGCTTATTGGAGCAAATTCAAAAAGTAATGAATCATAAAATATAAATTTGATTGTGTACGAGAGATTAAAAAGATATTTTTGCTCTTTATTTGACGAGCAAAATTACAACGGAGCGCGATCACACGTAATTTGCAAAAAGTTTAAATTTTATTTTGCCCGTTTGAAATTTGTTTTAGTGCCAATGGGAAAAGTTTTTCATCGTTAAATTGTAACTTTTAAACAATACTTTACCTCCTTATAGAAAATAGGGGCAAACAAAAGTTGAACGCTTAATCCTCCTTGTACGTTTGATATTGACGTAATTTAATTTTCAATTAAGAACGGAAAAGTCGTTGCAATTTAAAACTTTTTCGCTTTTTTTCTTCTCTTGTTTGTAAACATACAATTAAAGTTAGTGCTAACACGTAATTAATAGGAGAAAAGAAGACATTGTTGTAGCAACCCCTTTTTTTGCTTTAAGAAGGGTGCTGTGTATTTTTTTTAAATAATCTGATATTGTTGGGTGTATATCTTCAAAGGTCTTTTCTAAAACAGCTGCGAACTTTTTATGAGAAATAATTAAAAGAATCGTAATTTGCATTTCTGAAACGATCGGATCAAGTACAGGTTCAGCTCGTTAAATCCATACTTTTGCTCTCGGTGTAATATCGCTGAGAAAAGTCGTGTAACTTTCTTAAAGCTGAGAGGACTGTTTTAACTTTTCCGTCTAGCAAAAACTTCTTAATCGAGAAAAAAAATTAAATTTCAATTCTCGACGTTTTGAGTAAATTCAAAATGGCGGCCCATACGACGATTGTTCATATTGTGGTTTTTCCCTTATAATTTGACAGGGTGTATTGTTATTATAAAAATTTCTAAACGGCATTTTATAGCCAAAATATAGGGCTTTCGTTCTAACCTAACCGATTTTTAAAAATGTTTCAAAATTGCTTGCCTTTAAGGGATGGGTCAAATAATTAAAATAGATTTTCTCAAAATTTCCTGTGGCCAATTTTTTCATTTTTTGATATCTTATAGACATAGCCGTTATCTATCGAACGCTGCTTATTTTATTACCTTCTGTGGAGCAGGACCGGAGTTATCTCTTTTTGAATGTTAAATTTTCAAAAATCTGTCATTTCTTTTGTAATAAAAATAAAAACTTGAAAATTGGTAAATGTATCAATCTGAGGAATGTCTATTATTTAACACTATTTTCGGTTACACAACGCTTCCGATTAAACCGGAAATGGAAGCAACTTTCTTAACTTAATTGAAACACCCTGTATATTTTTTCATATTTTGAAAGCTAGTAAAATTAGCTCTCTTATGATACCCTACACTTTATACTTTACTTCATTTTTAACCGGAAATGGGCATACGCACGAAAAAGTTTCGGATGGTATGGCCACATCCGATCTTTTTGGAAGTATGACATGATGGTTTTCAACGTTTACATAATTGTCCCTGGAGAACAGGCGACTTCTACTAGTCTTACAAGATTGAGCAGTGACAGAACTTCCAAATATAGAGCTTTCGTTCTAACCTAACCAATTTTTAAAAATGTTTCAAAACTGCCTACCTTTTAGAGGTAGGTCAAAATTTTAAAATGGATTTTCTTCAAATTTCCTTTGACCGATTGCTTCATTTTTGGGTATCGTATAGACTTTGGCGTTATCTATTGAACACCGCTTATTTTATTAAGTTCTATGGAGCAGGACCGGAGTTATCAATTTTTAAATCTCAAATTTTAAATAATCTGTCGTTTCTTTTGTAATAAAAATTAATACTTGAAAACTGGTAATTGTATCAATCCCAAGAGCACATATCGATTATTTGACACTATTTTCGGTTAACAAAACGCTTCCGGTTAAACCGGAAATTACATTACAAAAATATCCGATGTTGTATTATAAATATCCGATGTTTACATAATTCTCTCTGGAGAACAGGCGACTTGTACTATAGTCTTACGATATTGAGCAGTCACACAACATCTTGGCGCCTTTAGGCTCACTTTAATTAATGTTTATTCTTGGCGGAGAAGAACGGCTAACTCAAAATTTATAGTGGATACATGTAAAATGGTGTCAATTAATCCATTTTTGAACAAGTCTAGAGGTGTCTGAAGGCTCAGCTTTCTTTGAGCTGGGTATTGAGGCTTGTAAATTTGCTCTTCCACGAATACATGAAAGAGGAATTTTCTATCAGGCTTTAGTTTCTACAGTCCCACCAACTTTATTAGCGAGCTGAGGGGGCGTGGCCAGCGCTGTCATAGATTTTGAAGTACACTACTAAAAGTATTTTAGTCGCTAAATTTGGCACGTAACTGTCACTAAAATTGAATATAGGTTACTATAAAGTACTTTTACTTCATTTACAAGAGGTTTTACAACGTTATCAAACTGCATTCGAGCACCCTTCGTGATGAGTCGAAGGATCTCAAGAATTAACCCTCTGGTGACTTCCACTAATGTTATGAGATTCAGTAGTCTCACATTAGATTTCCTGGGCGTCTCTTAACACATGAGACGATTTTTTGTTCCTATTGATGGAGAACAGTTCAGTAAACAAATTTAAAGTGTCCTTTACGTATCTGCTTTTTGTTTAAACCAAATTGAATTATTCCTCAACTAACTTTTAGAAAAAGACGTAACAGTCGAAGTTGTGGAGGATAATATATTATTGTTAAACGGTCAGATTAGTGGGTTAGACATTTCTAAGCTCAGTTCCAAGTTTACTCTATAAATGTGTTTTATTGAACTTCCATTTATTGATTATAAACGAATGGATGTAATTGGATAAAAGTTGGTCCTAAAAATAACTCTTTTTTTCCCTAAATTGTAAAATGTCAATTTCAGATAATCTCCAATTTTTTTATCCCTCTCTTTCTCTTTTCTCTCTGTCGTCCCTTAATTGCGATTCTCGAAAATTACACGCTCGTTAAAAAGAGCAATTTTAGTTGGAAATTGAAGATGTATTATATTAAAGCGATTAAGGGAAAGGGAATTTTTTTTATTGAGATTGTTATAATTAAAACTGCTGATTAACATTATAGAAATGAATTAAAATTAATTCCGCAACATTAATTCTTCTCGGAGTATTATTATATTCAGCATAGTTTAAGTTGACACGAGTTAAATTAGATGAGATGAATCTTTGATTAAAGATAAAGAGATTTTCTACTTAGAGTGACGTTTGTTGTAGTGCGCAAAACTAAATATTAACCAAACGACTTTTAATTTATGTGTTTTAATTTAAATTTAGATTTTCTTTTTTGAAGGAAAATTTTTTTTATGATTGTGCGAAATGTGGAAATTTTAAAAGTGATCCCCTTTTTCGTCATAGAGAGAGCGAGCAATCTGTTGTTCCGGGTGTAAAAGTTCTTTTTGAGCTTTTCGTCCAGAATTACGACAAGCCATTGACAGGAAAGAAGTTGATCCATGAATCAAACCAGCACAATGAGATGTTTGGGAAATTTTCAACTCTTGTCTCGATTTTTAAACATTTTTCTTTCATTTTCAGTTTTGAAAAGTGTTATTTTTGTTTTATTTCATTCAAATTGTTGTATAACTTTTTGTTATATTTTCGATTGTCGCTGAAATTAATTATTGTAGGTTTATTGTGTTTTGAGTATTGAATATGTGAATACATCTAACTAGAAGTGCACATGTTATGAAGCTCGTAATGAATTTTCCATTTTTGTTCAACTATTCATTATCGTTGCTTGACATTTAATTACCGGTGGCGTCATTCATAAACGCTAAATAGATATAATTCCTCGTTGGATTCGGATTGAATGAATGTACACTTCAATTAGAAAAAAAAATTTGCTCAATTATATTTCGAGCGCAAAACAAGTCTCATGTAAACTTATTCACTTGTGGTGGAAATAGATTTCTTTTAACTAAAAACTGGACTCGAAATAATGAGGTTCACCTTATGGTTGGAAACTTGGTGTTAAATTATGACGAGGGTCAGTTATGTTGATGGGTGGAAATAGGAAAACTTTACAAGAAATGCTCGGTCGAGAGGTTTGTGTACATCCAATTGTTGCGTTCTCAACAACAGTTTTTCAATGTAAAATCACGACAGGGAAAAAGGGAAAAAAGTTGTGTTTTCTTGTGCACAAATATTGAATTTTCTATTGTGTAATTTTTATTAAAAGTAGTTTCGGCTTGAACAAAAATATCACCGTCAAAATCATGAAAAATATTAAATTTGTACGCTTTTTAAAGGTGCTCATACACGAGACACTTCATAATAAAGAGAAATCGCATGAAGAGTCTTGATGTTTTTTCTAAAGTCTCTCAAAAATGCAAAAAATGCTCTCAAACATTTAAAGTTATTCGTTGACTAAACTTTTTCTCATCTTGTTCACTTCTTTTCACGTTTACGTCCATAAGTTCCCATTAAATTCCCATAAAATTAATCAATTTGGCAACATGTTGATAATATCGTTCGCTTGTGAAGACTTGCCGGCTTTACATGCCCTGTGAAAAATTACAATTTAAAAAATTTAATTACAAACGTTAAGTGATTACTTGTGATAATAAGCCTCATAACGTGTCCACGAGACGCCATAAGGTGGTTTTGCGTTAGTTGGAATCCAATAGACTTTTTTTTCTACGTTGCTGGGACAATGCTCTCCCATCAAAATGTATTTGGGATTTAGTTGGTCGCCCTTACAATTTAACTTGGGACACTCGGTGCAACTTTGAGCCACAAGATCGTTCGAGTTGACACTTTCTATCATATAGTCGATGCTTCTTAAATGGTTGCAATTGTCTGAAATACACACCCTGTATATTTTTGAATATTTAAAAAGCTCTTAAAGTTAGCTGTCAGGTGATACCAAGCTCTTTGTACTTTTACTTTCAGTTTAACTGAAATGGGATGATCTTTCTTATTATAGGCGAAACACCTTTTTTTTTTTTTTTTTTTCAAAATATTGAAAAATATTTTTAAATATTTTGAGAGCTCTTAAAATTAGCTACCAGATCATACCCAGCACTTTATATTTTGACCCAGATTAGCTGGAAATGAGACCAATTTTTTTATTTTAAATTAAACAATGTGTATATTTTTCAATATTTTGAAAGCTCCTCAAATTAGCTGCCAGATAATACCAAACACTTTGTATTTTGAAATCCATTTTAACAGGAAATGGAGCAACTTTCTTATTTTTAAATATAGACCATGTATATTTTTGACTATTTCGAAAGCTTCTAAAATTAGCTACGATGATTATATTTTATAGTTTAAATGAAACACGCTGTATACTGAACACACTGTATATTTTGAAAGCTTCTAAAATTAGCAGCCAGATAATACAAAAAATTTTATATTTTGACCTCCATTTTAGCTGGAAATGGGAGCAACTTTCCCATTTTTAATGAAACGCTGTGTATATTTTTGACTATATTGAAAGCTCCTAAAATTAGCTATATGATGATAATAAACACTTTAATTTTAACTTCCAGTTTAGTCGGAAATAGAAGCAACTTTCTTAATTTAAATGAAACACTCTGTATATTTAAGAATATTTTGAGAGCTTCTAAAATTAGCTGCCAGATTATACCAAGAACTTTATATTTTGACTTCGATTTTAGCTGAAAATGGGAGCAACTTTCCCATTTTTAATGAAACGCTGTGTATATTTTTGACTATATTGAAAGCTCCTAAAATTAGCTATATGATGATAATAAACACTTAAATTGTAACTTCCAGTTTAGTCGGAAATAGAACCAACTTTCTTAGTTTAAATGAAACACTCTGTATATTTAAGAATATTTTGAGAGCTCCTAAAATTAGCTGCCAGATTATACCAAGAAGTTTATATTTTGACTTCCATTTTAGCTGGAAATGAGCAACTTTCCCATTTTTAATTTAACGCTGTGTATATTTTTGACTATATTGAAAGTTCCTAAAATTAGCTATGTGATGATAATAAATACTTTATATTTTAACTTCCAGTTTAGCCGGAAATAGAACCAACGCTCGTAGTTTAAATGAAACACCCTGTATATTTTTGAGTATTTCAAAAGTTTGCAAATGTAGCTTCAATACATACGAAAAAGTCCCGTCATTGCCACATCAGTGTCTTTACGAAAAATTCTTAAAGAACTTACTATCGGTACATCCAATTTGTACGATACCACAGTTGACGTAAAAATCAACATGGCCGCACGCTTTCAAATAACCCAGTCCTCCTCCATTCGTGTGAATGACGTCAACGAAAACTGCGTCCGACTTATCCAAACGCTCGTCTTCTGACAAATCATTAAAAATGATGCCGGTTGGATCCAGTCCCGTTATTCGTCCAATTTTTTTATTACAAGTCATAATGGTGAGTTTTCCAATATAACCGCCCAAATGAGCACCTAGCGAATGGCCTACTATGTGTATGCTTTCGGGTATAGGGACTGTAAGCTCGCAGAAAAGATGTGCCGCGCTTTGACTTATTATTGGCATTTCTTTCAAAATTTGCTTACAAGGTAGTTCCGCTTTGCCCGACCAATCCATCAAGATGACGTTGCAATCGTACCTTTGCAAATAAGCGTCTTTGAGTTTTTGAAAAATGCCTAGATGTGGAGAAGCTTGAGCTCCGTGTATGATTATTATTGTTTTTTTTCTTTCTTGAAGTTTATTCCAGTGGTTCGAGTAGAGCACTATAGGATGAGATGGATTTTTTCTTGTGTAAAGCATATATTGTGTTGTTTCAAGGTGCTGTTGTTTCTTGGAAATTACTGGACGAAGTGTTTAGTAAATTAAATTTAATTATAAGGTACTTACCTAAAGGTAAAATGAGCAGACTAATTAAATTTATAATCGATTTCATGTTATATCAGCTGTAATATAACAAGTAGTACGCTGATAGAGTCGATAATTTTTTTAAGAATGTCATAGATTAGAATTATTCCAAAGATGGTCCCAAGGCATCTTGCATTGGAATTATGAGGAAATGGTACTTATTCCTAAAAAAATATGAACTAAAAGTGTACTACGAATTATATTCTTAGCATTGATTATACATTTTAACCAATATTATTAATAATGACGTTGACATAATGTGATTTTTTTACTACTTGATTTTTATTTTTTCGTATGCTTTGCAACTTTAAAACAGTATATTACAAAACAAGTGTCATTAGGCACCTTTTTAACGTATGTGTTCAAAGTTTAGAAAACAAGCGCGTAGCTTGTTTTCTTTGTTTTTGTTTGTTTTCTTTGAATTGATACTCAAATATAATTCATCTGTCAACATGCAGTGCTGCACAGTGCACATTGAAAAAAATTCCTTAGAAACGGTGGTCTCATAGACGATAAGCGAACTATTATGACGTCACAATAGTGTTCTTATGGGCACCGAAATAGAAAAAGGTAGTAAAAATGAACTGAGCTATAAGATATTCTATCAAAGCCCCAATTAAAAAAATATTTTCAAAATTTTAAATTTAAAATGGCAACCAGTATAACGATTGTTTCATTTTGTGGTTTTTCCTCTATAACTTGGCGGGTAATTGGTGTTTTACAAATTTTAAAACGGAATTCTAAAGCCGAAATATAGGGCTTTCGTCTTAACTTAATCGATTTTTAAAACCATTTTAAAATTGCGTGCCCTTAAAGGGCCAAAAGAGGTCAAAATTTTGAAATGGATTATCTCAAAATTTGTTATGGCCGTTTGGTTCATTTTTGTATATGTTATAGACATCGCCGTTCTCTATCGAACGACGCTTATTTTATTAACTTCTATGGAGCAGGACCGGAGTTATGATTTTTTAAGTATCCAAAATGTCATTTCTTTTGTAATAAAAATGAAAACTTGAAAATTGGTATTTGTATCAATCCCATTAATGTCTATTATTTCACACTATTTTTGGTTTTATGATTGTCAAATATAATTCATCTGTCAACATGCAGTTGCGGCACATTGAAAAAAATTCCCTAGAAACAGTGGTCTCATAGACGATAAGCGAACTATTATGACGTTACAATAGTGTCCTTATGGGCTTCTTAACGTACCGAAATCGAAAAAAGTAATAAAAATGAACTGAGCTATAAAATGTTCTATCAAAGCCCCAATTGTAATAATAATTTTGAAATTTTAAATTCAAAATGGCGGCCAGTATAACGATTGTTTCATTTTGTGGTTTTTCCCCTATAATTTGGCGGGTAATTAGTGCTTTACAAATTTTAAAACGGCATTCTAAGGCCAAAATATAGGGCCTTCGTCGTAACTTAATCGATTTTTAAAATTATTTTAAAATTGCATGCCCTTAAAGGGCCAAAATAGGTCAAAATTTTGAAATGGATTATCTCAAAATTTGTTGGGGGCGTTGAGTTCAAACACTTACTATTTAAACACTTCATATTTTGACTTTAACCCGAAATGGAAAACAATTTCTTAACTTAAATAAAACACTAAGCTATCTAAGCCCCAATTGAAAACAAATTTTAAATTCAAAATGGCGGCCAATAGGATTGTCCCATTTTGTAGTTATTCCTCTATAACTTGACCGGTAATTAGTGTTATAAAAATTTTAAAACGACATTCTAAAGCCAAAATATAGGGCTTTCGACCCACCTTAATCGATTTTTAAAACTACTTTAAAATTGCATGCCCTTAAAGGACCAAAATAGGTCAAAATTTGGAAATGGATTATCTCAAAATTTGTTAAAGCCGTTTTGTTCATTTTTGGGTATGTTTTAGAAACCGCTGTTCTCTATCGAACGCCGCTTATTTTATTAACTTTTATGAAGCAGGGCCGGAGTTATGATTTTTTAAATGTCGCAATTTCAAAAATCTGTCATTTCTTTTGTAATAAAAATAGAAACTTGAAAATTGATAAATGTATCAATCCCATCAATGTCTATTATTTCGTACTATTTTGGGTTAACAAAACGCTTCCGTTGAAACCGGAAATGGAGTCAACTTCCTTAATTTAATTAAAACACCCTGTATATTTTTCAATAATTTCAAAAATCGTAAACTTTGCTATCCAATGATAGCTAGCATTTTATACTTAACGTCCTGTTTAATCGGAAATGGGATCAACTTTTAATGCTCTCTTCTCTTCATAAAAGCGCAATCCTCAAGACACCCTTAGAATTCCAATAACCCTGTATATTTACTAAATCCTTCGATGAAGTTTCTGAGCCATTTGTTTAATTTTACAAGTTTCATGTAAACGATAAATGGTGTTTCTCGTTGTGTGTAAAATGCAATAAATCAATATTTTAAACCTACCCACGAGATACAAACTTTTGACATTTGTTCCACCTGGATTTCGATGTACTTGATTCAGCATTATAATTATTATTAAATCTGAAAAGTTTTAGCAAACAGTTTGGAAATTTCCTAACTATACTTACTCTTATACACAACCCTTGCGAGAGAGAGTTACTAAATTACTTTATGAACACACAATGATTTTACGTTGCTTGTGACAATTGGATAATTTTCCATGATTTATTATCGTCAAAAAGTTTCATTCTTTAATTACTAAACTTCATCCATCTTTTATGCGAAACAAAAACGTTCCTAGCAAACACTAAAAAGTTTCAATTACTTTTCCATTTGCCAATTCTAAATTAAATAGTAAATAAATAGGGGATGAAAAAAAAGTATTACGATGGATATAAAAAAAAAACGTTTGGATTGGCAATTTTTAGTTCTTTCGAATCGATTAATTTGGAACAATTGATGTGTTCTCGTCTGCTGATCTGTCTCTGTCGGTTTAGAAGTTTGTCTGGCTGTTCGTTCACCCTTGCTTGTTTGCTTGTCTGTCTGTGTATTTTCCTATCTTTTTGACTGCCCTTATCTGTTTGTTTCTGCCTGTCTCGTTTCGTCTGTTCCTAACCGACCTCTGCCTGTCTATTTTTGTACATGTCTGCTTTTCGACTCTTTTAGTTTTTCTAACTGTATGTGTATCCCTCTGAGCTTGTCTCTAGGCATGTTTATATTTTTGCCTGTGTCTTAATTCGCCCTTCAGTCAATTCGTTTCATCGAAATCCATCGCGAAGGCTAGTAGGCGTTTAAGGGTTTGTTTGTGCTCTATTCGCCCACTTAAAATTTATTTACTTGAAAATCAAACAATTTTCTCTTGGAAAATTGTACATAACAATACGACGCGCTCGTATGATTTAAGAAAAAAATTTTTTCGTGTGTTAGATAATCTCCTTTGTTCACATTTTCGTGCGATTTTCACTTAGACTACATTATTCTCACATCTTTCTATTCATGTAAAAAAAACACATTCTCTCTCTATATTCTCTCTTTTTTATTTCAAAAATCCATTCGCAAATTTCAGATTGTGTCTGTTTAATCAGCTTTAACAAATGTTTGTTATGTGACCAGTTGGGAAAATTATTATTTGCGTGATGCGTGTTCCTCTTTTTTTTTATTTTATTACATTTTTTCGATTAAATCGTGTTGAAAGTGGTGTAAAAAATTTAATTAATAATGTAAAATATAACACCTGAGACGAGCTTAATTTTAAAATTAATCTGTAAAAATTAGAACTCCCAACTTTTTCCCCCGACTTATCATTAATCTTTTTTTTTCCTGATATAATTCGTCTTTATAATTTAATAAAAATGTTTTTTTTTTCTTTAAAAAAAATTGATGTTGAGCGTTAAGGAATAATGGAATATTTTAAATTTTAATGCTTGCAAAAGGATTTACTTATTAACTTGAGATTTAGATGATTTAACAGGGATTAATAAATCATTATAGAGTTGGTATGGTACGTTAATCTGATTTTCAAGGTTTTCTTTTTATTAGAATCTAATAAATTAACAGAGAATGAAGTTTTTCATTGAAAATTTAAATTTTCGGCCTTCCTATCGGTATTAGAACGTTATTATTATCTTATAAATTCAAATTTCCCGCTAAAAGGGTGGTGGGAGGAGCCTAAGTTTGTGGTTGGTCAGAGACGTAACCTGTGACATTTCAAATGATTATTGGGGTAAGGAGTCCTTGATTATTATGTTCTAACGTTTTTTTTTAAATATCATTTCTATTTATTTTTAAATCTTTATTTCTGTAATTCATTAAGAATTAGCATCCGCTTGAATTCAAAAATTTCCCATCTTATATTTAATTTTGGGTACCTTTATACCGCTATCGGTACATTTTCAGTGATGCTATAGCGTGTGTCCCTGACCAAAAGTATACATAGGGATTAATAGTACTAGTAGCCTCAAAATTCAAATTTCCCGCTAAAAGGATGGTGTGAAGAGCTTAAATTTCTGGATGATAAAAGACGTAGTCTGTGACGTCTCAAAAAGTGGTTGGTGGGGAGGATTATAAGTCGCTGTACTTACGTTCGAGCACTGTAATTCGGAAAAAAATATTCAAATTGTGAGGGATTCCCCTGTAACCTGATCTAACGCATTAATTGAATACCATGGTAAAAATTAAACGCTTTTATATTTAAAATAAAATTCAAACATAAAAATTTGCTATTACATCATACCCTGAAACTTTGGTGTTTGTAACCTGTTTTGGGTATGCATCCCATCCCAATGCATAAGGAGGCGTGTCGTTGGTAGCAATATAATAGTTTTTTGACTCTGGAACTTTTTTACAATCTTCGCCCATAATAGCGTACGTTTCCGAAATAATATCAGGGTTACAATATCTAGGGCATAAACTACAACTGACGGCGACGAAATTTGGCGAATTGATACTTTCCGTCATATAAACCAAACTTCGCATGTGAGCACACAATGCTAGAATATAATTCGTTTAAAATAAAGCACAATTATGAGTTGTTCATACAAACCATCCACAACCAACGTCGAGTTGTCAACTTTTTGATTACTCAAACAATTTGGTTGTTCTCTGTAACAATTAGGATTAAAGTCTACAGAACCGCAACGCTCGTTGTAGCCCATAAAACCCGGATTTGTATGCATAACGTCGACAAATAAGCCATCGCTTGCGTCCAACCGTTCTTTTTCTGGAATACGGAAAAATAGCGGATAAGTCGGATCCAATCCCGTAACTCTGCCGATTTGTTGTTGACACTTGCTCTTCACATTAAAACCCGCAACTCCTGCCAAATGGGCACCTAAAGAGTGTCCAATTACGTGCATTTCGCTCAATGGCCAATCGAGTCTAAAACTCATCAAACACAAAAAATTGGAAACCTTTTGTGCCGGAACTGGCACCTCGCAAGCTGCGGTCGAATAATTTTGCCAAGACGTCTCGTTCCAATCCACCAAGAGCAAATTGGCGTCGTAACGTTTTAAATAAGCGTCTTTCATTTCTTGAATATTTCTCGAATAAGGTTCACCTAACCATCCGTGTATTATAACAACCATTTTTTTGTTACGATCTATAACTTCTGGTCTGTTTGCTTTAATTTCAGTTCCCACATTTGGGTTATCTCGTGTAAATAGTAAAAATTTAACTTCGGCACCTTTTAATCCCTTACAGTCGCGTTTTAAAGCGGTCGGATATTTGATGATTAATTTTAATTCTTCCCCAATGTCTGGGGGAAGATCTTCGATTTTTAGATCGTCATAGCTGTTTGCTTAAAATTGTTTTAATAAAAACTTAATTAATAGACGTTAAGTTTACTTACCAGCAATTATGATGCTTAGCAAAAAAATAACAACAGTTTGCTTCGTCATTTTATCAAATAATGGATTATTTGGGAAAAATTTACTTGTTGCACACTTTGATAAGGTGTCTATGAGTGGATTGTTGACGTAAATATCTATGTACTTGTAAATAAGTAGTTTATTTAATTGAAATCGTTTATAGATCGACTCGCGAATATACAATGTATTGTTGTTATGAGGTTATTTAAAAAAACTTTTGGGCCCTGTATATCACAACGTGCAATTTTTGGAATTCGTGACTGTGGTTGGACCAGACCGCCTCTTTAATGTATGTTCGTGGAAATAAATATCTGTTATGCGATTTTACCACACTACGTGCTTCGAAGGGCACGTTAAGCCGTCATTCCAACTTGCTTTATACCTACTGTCTTAGCAATCGTTAAAAATTCTTGTTGGATTAGACTACTAACCTTCTCAAATAATCCCAAACAGCACTCGTAGTGCTCTCTCTGTGGATCCACCCATTGGTAGTTGAGTGAAAAACAGGCGCCACGCCATAGGCCTATTTATAAGAGAAAGAAAAGCCGCTTTCTGGTAGCTGGATTTTCGACAAGAGAAGAGTCTACTTATAAGACGTATTTCTTCTTAAATAACCTTTGAGTAAAAGATACATTGGCACTATCAGGAAGGATAATTGCAGTCAATAATATGGACTGCGATTTAGGAGGGTTAAATGACTATTTCCCACTTTCTCCGACAAGCAGCGATTGCTAACACTTCTTCCTGGCATTTTATTTTCTAAGGCTTTAACTATGTTGTCTCTAACCTATTCAGTCTCGTGATAAATGTGCTATAACCTTTGAATACAAGATACCGTGTCACTATCAGGAAGGAGCGTTGCAGTTAGTAATATGAACTGCAGCCTTTGAATAAAAGATACATTAGCACTATCAGGAAGAATTATTGCTCTCGATGATTTGGACTGCGATCTGGAACGTTTAAATGGGTATTTCTGTCCCACTTTCTCCGATAGGCAACAGTTGCTAACACATCTTCCTGGGATTTTATTTTCTAAGACTAACTATGTTTTCTCTAACCTATTCAGTCTCATGATAAATGTGCTATAACCTTTGAATAAAAGATACTGTATAATTTCAGGAAGGAGCATTGCAGTTAATAATATGAACTGCGATTGGGGGGGGGGGGGGGGGTAAATGGCTATTTCTGTCCCTCTTTCTCCGATAGGCAGCGGTTGCTAACACACCTTCTTGGGATTTTATTTTCTAAGGCTCTAAACTATGTTGTCTCTAACCTATTCAGTCTCATGATAAATGTGCTATAACCTTTGAATTAAAGATACTGTATAATTTCAGGAAGGAGCATTGCAGTTAATAATATGAACTGCGATTGGTGGGGGGTAAATGGCTATTTCTGTCCCTCTTTCTCCGATAGGCAGCGGTTGCTAACACACCTTCTTGGGATTTTATTTTCTAAGGCTCTAAACTATGTTGTCTCTAACCTATTCAGTCTCATGATAAATGTGCTATAACCTTTGAATTAAAGATACTGTATAATTTCAGGAAGGAGCATTGCAGTTAATAATATGAACTGCGATTGGTGGGGGGTAAATGGCTATTTCTGTCCCTCTTTCTCCGATAGGCAGCGGTTGCTAACACACCTTCTTGGGATTTTATTTTCTAAGGCTCTAAACTATGTTGTCTCTAACCTATTCAGTCTCATGATAAATGTGCTATAACCTTTGAATTAAAGATACTGTATAATTTCAGGAAGGAGCATTGCAGTTAATAATATGAACTGCGATTGGTGGGGGGTAAATGGCTATTTCTGTCCCTCTTTCTCCGATAGGCAGCGGTTGCTAACACACCTTCTTGGGATTTTATTTTCTAAGGCTCTAAACTATGTTGTCTCTAACCTATTCAGTCTCATGATAAATGTGCTAAAAATGATACTGTGTCACTATCAGGAAGGAGCATTGCAGCTAATGATATGGACTGTGATTTAGAGAGGGGATAAATGACTACTTCTATCACACTTTCTCCGATAGGTAACAATTGCTAACACTTCTTCCTGGCATTTTATTTTCTAAGGCTATGAGACTATGTTGTCTCTAACTTATTCAGTTTCGTGATAAATGTGCTATAACCTTTGAATAATAGATACTGTATCACTATCAGGAAGGATAATTGCAGTTAATAATATGGACTGCCATTTGGAGGGAGGGAGGTTAAATGGCTATTTCTGTCACGTTTTCTCCGATAGGCCACGGATTGCTAACACATATTGCTGGGATTTTTTCTTCTAAGGCTCGAACTATGTTGTCTCTACCCTATTCAGTCTCATGATAAATGAGCTCCTATAGAAGATAAGCTGGGTGAAGGTGAACTCTAAGATTCTAAAAGGTGTCTATCTCAAGGTTTAGCCATGCCATCGTTTCTCTATTATATTTATATATTTCGACTTCTTCCTAACTACAATCTCGCGTGGGATAATTGTCCTCCATGCCCTGGCTTCTGTTATCCTCTATAAGTAATTCATTTTATATTGCTGTGATTCACGGGTCCCTGTTCACTCATTCCAGAGTCAAAGTCAGAAATTTATCAGATAGGAGTGGAGATTCGAAAATACTTATTCTTATCAATGACGTTAGATGGGAGCGTTGGAAGCTCCTCTGAAGAGAAGTAGTAATACTGAGTAGTTTAACTTTAGTTTAATTAATAGTTTGCTCTGGCAACCCTTCTCCTTGAGGTCTCTCACTGTTCGAGTAGGAAAAGTGATTACACTAATGCCCGGTTGCATGAAAGAGAATCATATTTTCATCATAGAAATAATTTATAATCCTTAACTATGGCAACGTTTCACAATAAATAAATAAAAATGCCCAAGTTTGACTTTTGTTTTCACAATTCAATACAAAAAGAACTCCTCAACTTCAAAAAGAACTCCTCCCAAAAAGAACCTCAAATTTTAAAATTTATTTACAAACGTCAAAATTTGACATTGCATTGTGTAACGTGTCCATACCAAAGGATCTGATAAATTTAATTCTCGGATTAAAATCTAATTCTCTTTTATGCAACCGAGCCTTCCTACGTTATATGCACAGATGCACACTTAAGGGGGTTGTTCTCTCATTGAATGAGCTATACCAGCTATACCTACTTCAGATAAAACACGCACGATTTTAATTTTCAATTAAACTTGTTGATGATTGTCTATAGAATTAAATTGAAAATAATTTTCCATAACATAAACAACGTTTTGTTTTTACTTTGTCGTTCAAATAAAGCTTTTCATATTTTGTTGCATTTAAAGTTTTCATATTTATATTTCAATACAACCAATTTAAATAAATTGTCGATGCTATTTATTTATTTTTAATTAATAATTAATAAAACAATATTTTTATGGCAAACTATCAAAAAATTTGTTAATTGAATTAAATTTTTGTGTAAAGGGTGCTTTGTAAGGATCCAATCCTAAACCGAATGGAGGCGACGAATTTGTTGGTAAATAAAAGTTTTTAGCCGGTTTTGGTATAGCTCTACAATCTTCTCCCATAACTTGATAAACTTCGTTGATTATATCGGGTTGGCATCTTCGAGGACATAAACCACAACTTACTCCTATCAACTGTTGAGAATTGACGCTTTCGGTCATTAAATCCACACTACGTAAATGATTGCACATTGCTAAAATTGAAATTAAACTGAGCTCCCATAACGACTCACTATTAAATTATACTTTACCGTCTGTTACAAGAGTAGTTTCGTCTACGTCTCTATTACTCATACATCCGGGTTGTTGTCCAGCACAATTAGGACTAAAGTCGGTTTGTCCTAAAGGTTCGTAATAACCGAAATAACCTGAATCTGTGTGAATTACGTCGACGAATAAAGCGTCTTTTGCGTCTAAACGTTCATTTTCTGGAGCTCTAAAAAACATCGGCGCGGTCGGATCTAAGCCGGATATGCGACCGAGCGTTTGTTGGCACTTGTTCTTTACATTATAACCAGCAATGCCAGCCATGTGAGCTCCTAACGAGTGTCCGACTACATGTACTTCAGCCAAAGGCACCTCGAGGCGAAAACTCATCACACATAAAAAGGTGGAGACCTTTTGCGCTCCAGCTGCCAATTCACAAGACGCCACAGTATACGGTTGATACGCAGTTACTTGCCAATCGACCATAATGACATTGCAATCGTACCTTTTCAAATACGCGTCTCTTAAGGCGATTATATTTTCAGACTGGTAATTTCCGAGCCATCCGTGGATGATGAAAACCATCTTTTTGCTACCGTCGATTATTTCGGGTTTATTTGACGGGACTTCTACGCCGTTCGGTTCACTGCGAGTCGATAAGAAAAAACGTACGTCGACCGCTTTAATTGGACCACACTCGCCTTTCAAACCGAACGGATCTTTTAAAATTGTCATAAGTTCTTCTCTCACTAGTGGCGGTAGTTTACCTATTGTGATTCCATCGTAAGCTTGTGCTAAAATTTAGAGTTATTATTATTGGGAGCTTCTCACTTTTTCAAGATTTCATTGTTCAGATCGTAATTTCCGATAACATCCGAGTGAAGAACAAAACCCCGCTCGCGAAAGTGCCTGTCGCCCCCAAGGCCCGGACCGCCGCGGCGAGCTCTAGGTCATATAACTCTACTCTGTTCAGAGAACAGAAACAGCTAAGCCACTCCCCACAAATTTCTGTCAAAGAAAGTTGACGCACGTCAACTCTTGTGTGATTGTTTTAAGCCGTATTTTCAAAATTCGACCAATAGAAAAATTCGATTCGAATATCGCGCGCTTTTTTGGGAGTGGCTTAGCTCCATCTGTTCCCAGTAGTGCGATTCACTAACTATTTTCGATAGCGACCGAAATCGTTAACGAGCGATTTTTTTCGCTTGTCTCACCGATGCTTTTCGGAACGAAAAATATCGCTCACCCAAGAAACACACCGCGAAATGTTGGTAATTTACCAACGAAATCTAGTAATTTTATGATTTATCACCATAAATGATGGGATGGTACTTATGCTATTTTAAATATTTGAATTTTATTGACACATTTATTGGTTATATTATTTTATTTATAAATATAAAATGCAATATTTAATATTATGAATTTAAATTTTAAATCCACATAAATAAATATAAAAAAAGTTAATTTTTACTTAATTTAGCAAATCCCCTAATTTGTCCAAAATCGATTTAAAGAATTTTGTAATTTGGTTTTTATTAAAAAATATCTAAGAAACTATATATTTTAGCAATTGGACACTTTAGATAACTTAACAAAGTTCTGCTTCCTTTTATAAGTTTTAAAAATGCAAGAACGGAAAAAAATTTTACTCAAAAAGTCCGTGTTTGTAATTTTAAACTTTCAAAATATTCTACAAAAATTTTAAAATGTTGTGGAATAATACTACTTATCTATTAAACTATAAAACGTTCCAAGTCAACATTTTTCGTAAATGTAAACTCTACGTATAGATCGTTGCATACCACACTCAACACACGCCTTCGATTTTTGTCGCTTGCTTAACGATTTGTGCTATTCACTATCTTGAGCTTAACGATAAGTATCGATGCAAAACTCGGAACGAAAAATATCGCTCACCCAAGAAACACACCACGAAATGTTGGTAATTTACAAATGAAATCTAGTAATTTTATGATTTATCACCATAAATGATGGGATGGTACTTCTGCTATTTTAAATTTTATTGTTTGTGTTATGTCACTTCTCCTATGTTATTTTATTTATAAAAATACAATTTTGTATTGTAAAGTGTCATAAACAAATTAATCCTTAGTATATTTTTTGTTTAATACAGCAAAATTCAAAAATTTTACCGGAAACTAATTAAAAATTTTAATAGTTGGTTTATTTAAAAAAAACCAAGGAACAAAGGACTTTAAGCTAGGACAGTTTAAGGCACGTTTAAGGTACGCTTTTATGGGACATAAAACTTCTGTATTCGTTTATTAATTTCTTGAAGTACAAAAATAGATAGAATTTCTACTCAAAAAGTCCGTTCCTACAATTTTTAACTTCCCAATTTCTCATAAGGATATCAATAATAAAAGAAAAGGCGAAGAGAAATAGTCAAACACACAGTGTTTGAACAATTCCCCTTCCTTGAAATTTAAAAATGTTTTTAAAAGTTTCTATTTAATAGAATTTTAAAATTCACCTCACTTTCCGCTATTTTAAAATTTTTGGGTTCAAAGCAATAATTAAAAAATAAAGTACCTACATAGCAGTAAGCAATATTTATTAAGAAGAGTAATTAGATTAATTATAGAATATAAAAATACAAGAATTAATTCAAACTTAACATAACCTAAAAAAATCTTAATTTTTAAATGTTTTAAAGTTTCTGAAATTCAATAGATCTTTTAATAATTTTTATTATTATCATTAAAACCAACTAATTTTTACTATTTTCTTGATTTGAACAATAAAGGCCTTAAAAATAATGTTTCAATTTGTCAAAAATTATCGATAAGTCTTTAACACACGAATTCTAACTCTCGCTAAGAACTTAACGAATTGTCGGTACGTAACGACAGATTTATCGACAAAATTCGCAAAGTTTGAGTTAGTGAATAGCAACTATCGATACCTAACGAATTTTATGGTTCCGACGTCGCTCGCTATCGAAAATAGTTAGTAAATGGCGCTATTTGCAATAACTCTCCTTGGACTTAACGAATATTCGGTGGGGGTACCGACAGATTTATCGACAAAAATCGCAAAGTTTGAGTTAGTGAATAGCAACTATCGATACCTAACGAATTTTATGGTTCCGACGTCGCTCGCTATCGAAAATAGTTAGTAAATGGCGCTATTTGCAATAACTCTCCTTGGACTTAACGAATATTCGGTGGGGGTACCGACAGATTTATCGACAAAAATCGCAAAGTTTGAGTTAGTGAATAGCAACTATCGGTACGTAACGAATTTTATGGTGACCGACGTCGCTCACTACCGAAAATAGTTAGTGAATCGCGCTACAGGACAGAGATTAGTAAGTATTTGCGATATTTTACGGTATTTGAACGACCTTTGAAATACCGAAAGCCGTGCTGCATGTTACGATTGTTGCCAGAAGTTATAGCCTTTTAGCGAGGTTGCAGTATGAGGTTAAGGGATGTTACGATCTGATATCAAAGTTGATGACGTCGAAGGTCATTTGGGAACAAGGAAAGGATCTCTGTGATCTAGTACTATTATTTATCGCAATAATTAAGAAACTTTATATTTATGCAAACATAGTCTCTCGTCCATCTCTCAGAACCGCTTCTGCTTTTTACTGGAGATTCTTTTTATCTAAAGGTGTTGAATAAAGTCGTAAATAATAGACAGTAAATAAACATCGATCCATCTATTCACGAGCAGGCAAGATCTACTGAAATTACACATAAATTTTCATATCTGAAAGATATTGAGTCGTTAATTTAAGAGGCTCCCTCGTAAGAGTGGGCGCAGGTGTGGGTCTAAAGGAATCGTTAAGTTAGGTTAACTTACTTGCAATTAGAACACAGCTTAATAAAATAAATGTTGGACCTTTAACCATCTTGTTTTTGTAAAACATAAAGATTGGTTTGGAGTGGAGTGCGCTTGGCTGTTAAATACGTCGTGGTTAATCTTACGAGATTAGATAGATCGGTATAGGTTAATTGAAAATAATTTGGTTATTTCGAAACTATTTTATAAATCGTTTGTGCGAATTACTTAGCACTTGGTGATACGGGTAAGAGGTTTTGATTGAACTGATAAAATCCAATTTTCAATCAATTGAACTGTAAAATTCAAAGTTGACAATGTTACAATTTATTATTGGAAAAGGCTGGGAACTTTCTATTACATACGTCGTATTTCGTAAACTTTATTTTTATTATTTTTTAACGAAAAACTAGTTGATACATGACACAACTTTTATACAGTGTGTATGAAAAGCAATGGGACACCGATAGATCATAGATTTTTTTACGTTAAATAATAGACCTATTAAAGCTGCTATCCCGTAGTAGAAAAGGTCACACGTTTTTCTAGGGTATGTTATGTTACTTTATGTTATTTTTTACGATGAAAAATAACGGCCAACAAAACTTACCTTCTTATTTATTAAATTAACGTAATTTAATTTTCTAACGAACTTGCGTTTGTAAAATTTTAGTCGTTATTTTTCATCGTAAAACATAACATAAAATAACATATATTAACATAACGTAACGTAACAACATAACGTAACATATCATAACTTAGAAAAGTACAAGATAGAAGGTTTTTGTTTGGTATACGAATTTAAACAAGCCAGCAGAGTAATTTTCTTCAAAAAAACAATAGGCCTCTTTTAGAAAATAAAAAGTTGAACGTCGCGACGCCTAGCGTCGATGTGATAAAAGATCAAGTTTAGTGTCGTTTGACAGCTCTTTTGACCTCCTAAACAATTTTTTGTATAATTTTTTTTCTCAAGTAAACCATTTTCAAACTACAGTCATAAAATTATATTACCACTTTTCAGCTTTTTTTAGTTATTTCGGTAACCATTTAGAATTTTCAAGTTTTCTTAACAAATTCTTAAAGTTCATTAAAATATGCAACTTTTTGGCTAATTTAACGAATCTCGTAACTCTTACCGTCTCCGAGATCCCATTGTCACTTAAAAAATAGCCATGTAGTTGTGAATCATGCACTCAAAAATAGGAGTTGGAGGGGAGAAAATTGATAGTGAAAAGCGTATGGGAAGAATTGAATATAATCAAAATAATTTATGGTTACGATTGCGTACCAATAAACAACAGCAATTTAATTTTGATTTACATATTAAACTGCGTACTTAATAAATTGATAAAGGTAACTAACTTATCATGGTTTTAAATATAAATTATTAATATGTAAGGACATTAACCTGTTAGTGAATTTTTAAACGTGCCATACATTTTTAAAAGTAACATAAATTATTTTGAATTTTTCCACTAATACGGATCCGGACTAATCGGTTTCTCTGTCGCTGTTTGCTCGGATATCTCGAAAACTATAGGGAATAGGGAAGAAACGAATAGGGACAATCTTGTAGGAAATTTAACCGTTTTTGAGATATAAGCAAAAACACAAAAACGGGACTTTTCGACCCCAAGGGGCGTGGCCAAATCCGCGAACTTACCCTACCGCTCGTCATCAAACATCTGTGTTGCAGTACTTTTAAAAAAAAAATTTTCTTAAACGAAAATATTGATTTATAATTAATTAGTGCTTATAATCACTTTTAATAAATTGTTGATTAATGACTTTCAGTAATTGTTTAGAAATGAACGAACCAATTAAGGATTTTTGGATTATAAAAATTGCTATTGAACCGTCAAGTATAAAATCAGCAGTCAGGTTGCTCACCAGCTTACAAGAGTAGCTTTGAGAAAAGTACAGAGCTCTTTAGATATTCTAAATTATACAGGATGTTATGCACTTTTAGTACGATTTTTATTAGAAGGAAGTGTGGAAACAAGTTTTGTCATCTTGTCGGTTTTACTTCGGAATTCCTCGTCTTTCACCGATAAATTAAAACTCAAATTCAAAAACTACATTTTAATTAAGAGGCCACTCACAAAAAAATAATATAATTAACGCAATGGTCCATCAGGACCAAGACCATATGGTGATGTAGCTCTAGTTAGAAAGTTGTAGCTTGGATGTTCTCCAGGTGATCTACAGTATTGTCCCATGTAAGTTCGGTCTATCCCATCCATGTCATCTTCGATACATAAGAAAGGACCAAATATTGCTGTTGCTAAAAAGCTATTCTGCGTTACGCTTTCAGCAAAAACATTACAGCTTCTTTGGTGGTTGCAAACAACTGCAATAGAACTTTTTTGTAAAATTTCATCTCAATCACTTGCTTTTTGATGACTTTCCGCAAAGTTTATACTCACTATAGTTTATTGGTAGATTAATGATATTATCTAAAGTAATATTTTGAGCAACAGTTTGCCAACAGCCCGGCTGAAAAGTTCCGCAGTTTGCATAAAAGTCAATATGTCCAACATTTCCCTTGTAACCAAATATGCCTTGATTGGTGTGAATGCTCTGCACGAAAATGGCGTCGCTCCAATCCAAACGTTGTTCCGTATTAATATCCTGATATAAAGGTCCAGCAGGATCTAATGCGGTTATCCTTCCTAGAATACCACATTGCCGCTTAATCAAATGTCCGGATATACCAGCTAGTTGGGCTCCCATAGAGTGTCCAATAACATGTATTCGAGACAAGGCACGATATCTGTTTAATGTGCACAGAAACCTGGCAAAATTTTTGACGACTCTGAACAAGTTGCAATACGCCGATAAATAGTCGCCAGCAACGTAATATCCATAATCGACCACTATCACGTTGGCTGCGTACCGCTTCAATAAGGCCTTTCTCATAGTAGTTATATAATTTGAGTTTCTATTTCCAAGCCATCCGTGCAATAATATCATCGTGCGACGATTCCACTCGGTGGTATTAAATGTTAACGGTTCTCCGTTCCTTATTGTTCGTGTGGACAGCCAATATTGAACTTGGTTTGCTTTCCTATCGGTCGTACAGTTTCCAAGAAAATTAACAGTTCCGTTTATCAAAATGCTTAAAATGTTTGACTTTATGTTGTCTGATAGGTCGTTGACGTAGGTCGTCGATATTTGTGAATCGGGCAGATAGATTTGGTTTTGACCTAAAACAAAATTAATTAAAACTGAGAGTTTGAGCGGAAGGTATGTGTTCAAAAATGCAACAGTGGCTTGGAAAGGGGTGGTTAAAATTTGAAATTTTTAATCAACGTGTAGTTGATAAATTAGAGGCGTACTAAGCAAAAATCATGGTGAAGCTCCTTTTGATCTTGCTACCGAATATATCTTTTACTATTGTAGTGATTTAGTTCCTAACCCCATGGTTTGGTTGGTGACATTTTTTTTTGTGACGGTTGAGGTCGCAGGTGGCTTCATTGGAGTGTAAGAGAAGAGCAAAGGGTTTTACTTGCAAAAAAATTATTAACTTACTTGATATGTGATACACAAGAATGGCAACGAGAATGAAAATCAAAACCTGCTTCATCGTTCTCTTTATTGTTCGTTAATCCTTTGATGGTGTTCTAAGTGTTACTAAATTGATAAGAAAAGGGTACGCGAATATATAGTCACTTAATATGCTAATTAATTAGGCTTATCCAAAAAACAAAAATAAATAATATTGCTTTTTTGATAAATTGGTAAAGGTATACTATTATCATTATTTTAAATGTAAATATCTAGCTAACTAATGACCCCGGCTTCGCCCGGGCAAATACTAACTATTCATATAAATTTTTTATTGTTTGTTCTTAGAATTTTCTATACTACAACTTTAATTTTTGGTTAATACCCCCTCATATTGACATATTTGATAACGATAACATATAAAAAGACGATAATGACATTATTATGATAAATTCCTATAGATGTCGAAGGTTGATTAACATTGGACCGGTCATATGTAATTCTTTAGTTTCTTCACATTGCACTTGACAGGCGATATGGCTGGCGATATGATCAAATGACATGTCATCTCAAATAACCCGACATAACCCACTTTAGTACCCCCTTATATTGATGAAATATAAAAAGACATTTAAATTTTGGCCAATTACAAGGATAATACTTTGGAAGTTGGAATACTAGTTGGAAGTTGAAAAAAATAAGTCTGAAGAGATTTGTTCTTCGAAATCTGGAAATTCAAATTTTATTACCTCAATAGACATTAGGGGTACAGTCACGTGCATATCTTTTGACCACCCCTACTATAAGCCTAGCACGAATTGTGGGTTCAATCATCAGTAACACCCCCCTCCTTAAACTGAGTGGTAACTTTATTTGCCAACAACTAGTTAATCAACATACTGTGTTACTGTTTTGATGGTTGCACCTACAATTCGTGCTCACCTATTGCTGGGGTGGCCAAAAAAATGTACGAGACTGTACATATCAATCCTATAAATACAAATGAGTACAAGAGGATTGTGACTAGACAGTCAACGGTCTGGAAACCTCTAAGTAGCTTATTAGTCTGGATAGCTCCCCACCCCATTGCCTTAATATGTGTCAAGATTGATGCAATGATTACTCGTCGGTCGTTTGCAGTCACATCAAAGGGATGATAAGTAATTGTTAAGAAATTATCGAACCAATTAAGAATTTTTGGATTAGAAAAATTGCCATTGAACTATAAAGCATAAAATCATCACTCAGGCTGCTCACCGCATTACAAGAGTAGCTTGTAGAAAAGTACAGAGTTCTTTCTATGTTGTAAATTATACAGGATGTTATGCACTTTAAGTACGATTTTTTATTAGTGTGGGAAACAAGTTTTCTCATCTTGTAGGTTTTATTTCTGAAATCGTCGTCTTTCATCGATAAATTAAAATTAAAATCTAAGTAAATAATAAACTATTTTTAATTAAAAGGCCATCTACAAAAAATTAATATAATTAACGTAATGGTCCATCAGGACCTTGACCGTATGGTGGTGCAGAGTTAGTTGGAAAGTTGTAGGTTAGATGTTCTCCTGGTGATCTACAGTATTGTCCCATGTAAGTTCGGTCTATCCCATCCATGTCATCTTCTATGCATAATAATGAACTGAATATTGCTGTTGCTAAAAAGCTATTCTCAATTACGCTTTCGGCAAAATAATGACAGCTCCTTTGGTGGTTGCAAACAACTGTAATATAACTTTTTTGTAAAATTTCATCTAACAAAGTTTATGTTTATACTCACCATAGCTCAATGGTAGATTCATGATATTTTCTAAAGTAATATTTTGAGCAACAGTTTGCCAACAACCCGGCTGATAAGTTCCGCAGTTTGCATAAAAGTCAATATGTCCAACATTTCCTTTGTAACCATATTGCCCTTGGTTGGTATGAACGCCTTGCACGAAAGTAGCGTCGCTCGAATCCAAACGTTGTTCCGTATTAATATCTTGATATAAAGGTCCTGCAGGATCCAAGGCAGTTATCCTTCTAAGAATACCACATTGCTGCTGAATCAAATGTCCGGATAAACCAGCCAGTTGGGCTCCCATAGAGTGTCCAATAACATGCACTCGAGACAAGGCACGATAGTTGTTTAATCTGCACAGAAATCTGGCAAAATTTTTGGCGACTCTGAACAAGTTGCAATACGCCGATAAATAGTCGCCAGCGACGTAATATCCATAATCGACCACTATCACGTTGGCTCTGTATCGTTTCAGTAAGGCCTTTCTTATAACAGTTATATAAATTGAGTTTCTATTTCCACCCCATCCGTGCAATAATATCATCGTGCGACGGTTCAACTGGGTGGTATTAAATATTAACGGTTGTCCGTTGCGTATTGTTCTTGTGTACAACCAATATTGGACTTGACTTGCTTTCCTATCGGTCGTACAGTTTCCAAGTAAATTAACAGTCCCGTTTATCAAAATGGTCAAAATGTTGGACATTATGTTGTCTGAAAGGTCGTTGACGTAGGTCGTCGGTAATTGTGAATCGGGCAGATAAATTTGGTTTTGATCTGAAACAAAATTAATGCGAGTTTAAGGAGAAGGTATGTGTTCGAAAGTGCAACAGTGGCTTGGAAAGGGATGGTTACAATTTGGAATTTTTAATCAACGTGTAGTTGATAAATTATAGTGGTACTGAGCTAAAATCAAGGTGAACCTCCTTTTGATCTTGCTACTGAATTTTTCATTTACTATTGTAGTGGCTTAGTTCCAAACCAAGCAGACCATGGTCTGCTTTGCCACATTTTTTTTATTACTGCGACGGTAGAGGTCACATACCATGAGGATTAAAAATAAGTTTACTAACGGCTTGCGACTCAATTGGAGTGTAAGAGGGAGAGGCAAAGGTTTTTACTTGCAAAAAATTTACAAAACTTACTTGATAGGTGATGGACAAGAATGGCACCGAAAATTAAAATCAAAGCCTGCTTCATCGTTCTCTTTATTGCCCGTTAATCCTTTGATGGTGTTCTGAATGTTACTAAATTGATAAGAAAAGGGTACGCGAATATATGTAATCACCTGTTATGGTAATTAATTAAGCTTACCCAAAAAACAAACAAATAAATTTCCTTTTCTTCATAAATTGATAAAGATGTGTATGACTACTATCGTTATTTAAAATATAAATAATTAATATTTAAGGACAATAACCTGTTGATGCCTTTTTATATTTTAAATTTTGTCAGTTTTAGTTAACAGTTAGACAGTTAGGGGGGGATTCTGTTTTGTGTGACCAGTGACCATGTATTTGCTCCAGTAAGAAATTTTGCTAAATGTTCAAGAAAATACGTCTGATGGAGAGATTTGTTCTTCAAAATTTGGAAATCCAAGTTTTATTAGCTCAGTTGACATTAGCGGTACGTATCGATCCTATAGGTAAATACAAATTAATACTAGAAGACTGTGTCTGAACAGTCAACGGTCTGAACATCTCTAAGGCCGAGTCCAAACTATCCATCTATGATAGCATCAGTCTGGATGGCTCCGAATCACCCCATTGCCTTAATCTGTGTCAAGATTGACAATGATTATTTGTAAGTTGTTTGCAATCACATCAAAGGGATGATACGAGGTGAGCGATCCGGACGTATACTCGTTCCACCAGCTCAGCTCATTACTTTAGTTCCCAAGTGCGATTAGCAACTCCTTGCATGATCTAATATGAATAATTGGATTCTGCAGAAAAATTAGCAGCTGTGTACCGTATAGTACAGTTCATTTCATTCATTTCCCAAAGCAGTGGTACGTCACCGAACGATTTGGTAACTGTTGCACAACTGTTACTTCCGTTGAATGCGACCATTGTTTATTGTTTTAATGCGCAACAGTAATTCAGTGCCTTCAAGAATACACTCAACTTACGTGACATATTTGCCTAGGCAACCAACATCTAATAGGCCAACACATCTAACAACTACAAACTGGTCACGTGGGTTGAGTGTATTCTCGAAGACACTGTACTATGCGCAGATAAAGAAACCTTTTGGATGTTTCTGTCATTTTCTAAATTTCTAAACCCAAATACGTAGATATATCTCTTTCGTCAAGATTTTATTCATAAATGCGTTTTTAACAATTATTACGATTTTTTTAAATAAATGCACGTGCTGTTTCGGACATTTTATCAGGTCCTGGAATGTTGTTTTTGGGTTAAAATTAGATTTATTGAGTAAATTGATACAGATTATAAGTGAGATAGTGATATCCACTTATTTACACAAAATTGACAAAAAATGTTTCGTATTTCATAATCAAATCAAAATATTGTTTATCAATCAAGTAATGGAAATATATACCGTAATAGATCTTTTGCGTATATCTGGTGGGTATTTAGGTACATGCAGGGTGATTCACCAAATATCTCCGACCTAAAATTGTGTTTTTAAAGGAACAACTTGTAGATTTTTCCATATTTAGACTCTACACAAATTGGCGCCCGAGCAGGGACATTTAGAATCAAAACAGTTGTACAAATTTTTAAATACCTATCATTAAGGGCTGTATCAAGATTTTTCAAATTTTTTTCAACCACCGACCATTTATAACAGTACACTTACAGAATGCGTGGTAAACTTCTTGAAAAAGCTTAATGCTAAAGTGGTTACAGGAAATGTAATTTTTCTAGAATTTTTCAAATTGAACACCCTGTTTATTTTTTCACATTTAGAGTTCTCGTGAAATGTAGATACTAAATGATATTTAATTTCATAGCTGTAAGACGAACCGTTCTTGAGATATTAAGGCTCTTATCGCTATCATTGTTACGATCTACTTTTCGCAAAGAAAGGCAAGCAATTTTGAAGCAATTCCAAAAATCGATTATATTAAGACTAAAGCCTCAAACTTCGTCTATTTAATGCCGTTGTTAGATTCTCATAATAATAATTACAAGAAAAGATACAAGAGAAAAACCAAGAAATTGAACAATCGTTATATTGGCCGCCATATTGAATTTAAAAATTACCTTTATTTAAAATTTGATGCAGTGCTCTTTACAGCCCCTCCGTCTTAAAAATAAAATTTTAACGAAACGAATTATTTAATCCTGATTATAGTGGGGGTAAAGTTTTATATTTTTAGAGGTAAATTAGTTTTTCAAAATTTGAAGGTGGCCCTAGAAGCACTAGTACCTACTAAAAAAAATTAAATTGCAAGTGGGGCCATGTCGCACCTCATTTAAAAGGTCTTTCGATACCCTATTCGATCGTTTTTAAAAATTGAAAATCTTATTATCCGTTCTCGAGTTACGAGCAGCAGATTCAACAGATTGGCGTTTACTTTTCCCAATTCAAAATTACACGTAGTCTAATGGACCCCAGCAGATTTTAAATAGATTTTTTATTGCTAGGAGGTTCAAAAAATCTTTGATAATTAAGTCAAAAATAATAATTTTACACGAATTGTCCAGAATGAGCACTTTCTACACCTTCTTAAAAGTATTGTGTTTGTGGTTGCCTATATTTAAGGAGTTTTAATATTTAAATTGTACCGTGGAAGGTATATCAACACGATATCTTTTTTAAACCTTTTTTTAAATTAACACTCTGTATATTACTATTTCTTTTTGAAATTCTTTAAAATGCTTTCATTTAAAGATGCGTAGTGTCACTTGGATCGTGGTTACTAAAATAACAATAACGATAAGCTAACTCAAAAATATTTTTCAGCAGCGCCATCTATTGTCATTTTCCGTAAACCAGTTGGTTTAAATTCTGGAAACGATGGGCCCATTCGGGGAACGTCAGGGGCTGAGATTCTGAGTTATTTACGTTGTGATTGGTCAACATCTCAACCGCTGATCTTTCCCGAATGCGTCTATGGAAATGTTTTTTTCGACGATGCTCAAGGCATTTCAGAGACTTCTAATAATTTAAACTTGAAGTCTTATTAACAAATTTTTTATTTCCTACTTCAACTGTATAAAAATAACAAAAAGAATAATACTGTCTTATTAATAATAACAAATTAATAAATAAATAATAAAAAAAATAGCGATAGTTATCCTAATATTTAAGAGGAGTGTGTCCCAAATGATAAGGCGCACTAGAACGAGTCCTTATAACATATTTGTTGGTTCCTTTTGGATTTGCTCGACATTCTTCTCCCATCATTATCTCGTGTCCACCCATTATGTCGGGTCGACAAAATTTTGGACAGAAACCACAGCTAAACGCCACGAAATTATTGCTGTTGACGCTTTCGGCCATATATTCCAAACTGCGAATTTGGCTGCACATGACTAAAAAAATTAAAATTAGCTCCAAACGTAAAATCAAATATTATTCGACTTACCATCGTTTATTTTGGTATCGTTTTTAATTTTGCGCACTGCAGGACATCCCGGTTGAAGTTGAGCGCAATTTACCCAAAAGTCGGCGCTTGCCATGTTGGTCCTGTAGCCAATTTGGAACGCGTCGGTGTGGATGACGTCGACAAACAAGGCGTCTCCTTTGTCTAATTTTCTTAAATCTGCGGCATTTTGGAAAAGTGGACCGGTTGGATCTAATCCGGTTATTCTACCAATCGGATCGGTGCATTTATTTTTGACGTAATACCCGACGACTCCGGCAATATGGGCTCCTACGCCGTGCCCAATTACGTGGACATCTGCCATCTCAATTTCTTGTTGTTTTAAATTGCACAAAAGTTTTGAGGCGAAAAAAGACATTCTTGATATGGAGCAAAATGCCGTTGTGTAGCGTTGCCAAGAAACTTGAGACCAATCCATTAGAATTACGTTCGCGTCGTATCTCTTTAAGTATGCATCTTTGAGGTTGATTATGTGGGTTGAGTTGATGCTCGAGAGCCAATTGTGGATAATAAGGATTGTTTTTTTGCCTTTTTGTATTGTTGGATTTTCGATGTCTAAAATTGCTGGTTCTTCGGGATTTTCCCGCGTGTAGTGCAAAAAGTTCACTTCCATACCTTTGACTTTTCTACAAACTGCTTTTATATTACGTATAAGGTCGGATTTAAAAAGATTATTAAATTCATCCATAGTTTCGGTTTGAAGAGAACCCACCATCATGTCGTCGTCGTTGCCGACAGCTTTAATTTAATTTCGTTAAAGAAAGTTCTAATATTTTTTAAGTTAAACTTACCATTTTTTATTATTAACGAAACTATGAAGAAACTTAGAAAAACCTTCATGGTTGCTTTTTGAAATTTGAATAAAACCAATCCAAAAGTTCCTTATATTTATGGTATAGGCTTAACCCCCCTACGAAGCCTTAATTAATTGTTGAATGCGTAATCAGTTTTTTTCCGAATTCTAAAAAATTAATCCAATTACAAAATGTTATTTGCGTGCTTGACTTAACATACGTAATACCCCCTACAATTCATTATCAGTGACAAGGGGTCAAGATTCTTTTTATTAATTGTCACCTTAACGTATTATCCGATATCGGATGATTGTTAAATCAATACAAAAATTTGAAAAGGGGCATTTTTTTGGTTTGTTTTAGGTAGAAAAGGTTCCACGACCTGTGACTCCAAACCGCTTCGGTTTTCAAATATACAATTTTTATATTGGAGCAAACGGTGTTATCAGGTTATAAGAAAATGGTAAACAACTGTAACAAAATAAAATTTAATGAGGATAATGATCTAATAGGAAATGTAAGGAAGTAAAAGAGATTGAGTTTCGGTGTAAATATAGCTTTACATCAAGTTCCCGTTCCTGGAAGGCTATGGTACCGCTCTGCATACCAACCACCGTAAATGCGACGTTTCCACCATAAGCCAATGTCTTCCAATTCGACTAATGTCGTGTAATGTGATTTTCAGGGATAATTTCCTCCCAGGTAATCGCAACGATCGCTTAGTTCGGTCATTCCGTAATAGTCTAGGGTCCCCTATCCCACTGGAATTATTTCGACTATCGAAGAGTCTTGCTCTGCAAGAGTTTACAGTAGCATCGGGGAATAATTCTTGTTTCTTCTTCTTCTGTCCGACTGGAATTATTCTGACGTAACGAAAAACCTTGCTGTGTTAATTTACTGTGACATCGGAAGATCTAGATGTCCAGATGATGATATGTCATTATCTATCGTTTAATTCGGTCATACCATACCATACCAGTACTAATAGTATACAAAGATCTCCTGTCCGAATGGAATTTTTCAGACTTATCGAAAAGCCTTGATCTGTTTTAGTTTACTGTGACATCGGAAGATCTAGATGTCCAGATGATCATACGTCATTATGGATCGTTTAATTCGGTCAACCAATAGTATTCAAAGCTCTTCTGTCCGACTGGAATTATTATGACGTAACGAAAAGTCTTGCTGTGCGTTAGTTTACTGTAACAGCGAGGAATCTCGACCAGCCAGGATAATCGTTGCCTAAATGGCAAGAAATACACCCTCTGCTACACTGAGAAAAATAGTAGGTTGTTTTCACTGCGTTCTTGCGGAGTACAAACAACTTTTTGGTCAGTAGATTCAACTTTTTTGTCAGTAGATTCAACAGTTTCGTCATCAACCGACGAAAAACGGTGCTCGGTTAGTTACATATTTTTCTCAGTGTATATGCAGATCAATGTATTGTAACTGAAAAAGGCTAGTGTGCCTTGTAGGCCCAAGACTTGGTTGTGGTCTTCTTCCATTTCCTTCTGTTTGTAGCCATCTCAGTCAGATTCTTTATTTTCTCCGGTTTTTTAAGTTTCTTCCTATCAATCCTCGTTGCGGTACCATTTTTGCCATCTTTTCTCTAGATAGTCTCCCGAACTGCCCTAGCCACTGTGATCTGTTAGTGGAAACCCTTTACTAACTTAAAAGAAACAAATGAATACCCCTTTCGATTTTTTGTACAGACTTAAGAATCATCCTGTGTATCGATTTCTAATTTTAATACATGGAATTTGAATAAATATTATTAAATTAATGTTTTAGAAAAATATAATATTTACGTAAATATTGTCGATGATGATGATGTTTCGGTTGTATCTTTCCACTTTTACACAAATTATTGTTGTCAATAAAATAATTTATTTATGTCGTTCAAGAGCACAAGAAGCACATTTGGGGTCACATTTAATTACAAGCATTTTACTTATTTAATTGTTTTTGGTAAACAAACTTTTTTATAAACAGGAAAAATTATCGACACTCGGCTATTTTCATTTGTTTTTGTTTTTCATGCCTTATGTGTACACAACATACTCGGATTTCTGTTTTTTAAATACAGTCTCTGCCCCATTCACCTATTTTTTTCCGAAACCCACTCATTTTCTCAATTTCCTTAATTTTTCCACTAAGGGATGTTGGTAAATATATTTTCCCCTCTCTTTCTTTTTTATTTATTTTTCCCACGTTTTCTAGTTGTTGTTTACAAAAAAGTACTTTAGGAGTTTGCCCTTTGTACCCATTTTTTTAATTTATGTTTGTTTATATTTTTTTCAGTGACGTTTTTATATTAATCATGCATGATAAAACTAATAGTAATAATAGTTTTATTGTTGCTAACTTAAAAATTAAGTAAATGTTGTAAAAAATAGTTGCTTAAATTGAAAACTATTGTGTCACTATCAAATAGTAGAATCGTTAAATGATGAAAGTATTATTCTTATTGCGACTGAATTTGCAATTTTTTCCATGTATTCTTCAAACTTACCCTGCGCCCTTATTCAATATATTTCGAATGAACTACCCACCTTATCAATACTAATATCATGGCTTCCTTAGTGAAAAAGGAGAAACTTCAAAACAAAAGGCATTTTCATCAGTTTTTGAGACGGACCAGAAAAGTTCAATCAAAAATCTAGCTAAGTTAGAGTGGTTTCAGAAGACTTAGATTTTGAGGTCTCGTCTAGGGCAAATGGATGCAACAATTTCATTGTCCTCCGATTTCCACGTTGAGAATAATGTTAAGCATTGCATCAATACCCAATTTTGAATATTACCTGACGAACGAAAATTCAACTTAAATGATTTGTTTTGGAGAATGAGATGGATACAAAATTGTAAAAATCAGACTCTTTTTATACATGGTCAAGCGTAAGCTAGTTTGTGGTGGCATAGAACAAATGTACTCGCTAACCAGTGTTAAATTTTTGCATACATTTTCGCAAAGTGTCGGGTTATGAAATTGGGAGGTGTGGCATGTCGCAACTAGTTAACAACGGCTGCGATAAAATACTATCCGTATGCAGTGTCAGTTATGACGACTTCTTCAAATCAGTGACGCAAAGGTCCACAATAAGTCAACCAAATGAGCGATAATGGATGATCCAACAACGGAATCTCCGGCTTCTCAAGTAATAAATAGGAACTACAGTGCGGCTGAAGATTGTAAAAATCTGGAAAGGGGGATATTAGCGTAGACTTTAATAAGGATATGACGTGTTCTAATATTTTGTGTGTCAGTGAGTGAGTCAGGCAACGACTACGTTTGATCTTATTTTGAAATACCTCGATAAAACCTTAAGAGCTAAAAGATCTTGGGTTTGGATTCATAATCTCCTATATTCACTTGGGTATTTGATCAGTCATTAAATTTCGTATGTTTAATGGAGATGTGCTGTGTTTGATCATTTTTTCTAAGTGGCTTAAGCAACGACGACGCTCGATCTTAGTATGAAAATTATGAAATACCTCGATAAAGGCTACAGAGTTAAAGCACTCTGGTTTTAATTCCAAACCTCCGTGGATACTTCATCGGTCCTCAATTTTTGTATGTTTAATAGGGATGTGTGGTGTTCTATAATTTTTTCTAAGTGGCTCAAGCTACGACGATGCTCGATCTTATTTTGAAATACCCCCATAAAGGCTACAGAGCTAAAGGCCTTAACTTTAAATTCCAAACCTCTTATATTCACTTGGGTATTTGATCAATCATCAAATTTCGTATGTTTAATGGAGATGTGTTGTGTTTGATCATTTTTTCTAAGTGGCTTAAGCAACGTCGACGCTCGATCTTAGTATGAAAATTATGAAATACCTCGATAAAGGCTACAGAGCTAAAGGACTCGGGTTTTAATTCCACACCTCCTTGGATACTTCATCGGTCCTCAATTTTTGTATGTTTAATAGGGATGTGTGGTGTTCTATAATTTTTTCTAAGTGGCTCAAGCTACGACGATGCTCGATCTTATTATGAAATACCTCGATAAAGGCTACAGAGCTTAAGGTCCTAACTTTAAATTCTAAACCTCTTATATTCACTTGAGTATTTCATCAGTCCTCAATTTTCGTACGTTTAATGAAGGTGTGCGGTATTCCATAATTTCTTCTAAGTGACTCAAGCAACGAAGACGCTCGATCTTGTTTTGAAATACCTCGAAAAAGGCCACAGAGCTAAAGGTCTCGGGCTTGGATTCTAAATCTTCCATATTCACTAGGGTATTTCATCAGTCCTCAATTTTCGTACGTTTAATGAAGGTGTGCGGTATTCCATAATTTCTTCTAAGTGACTCAAGCAACGAAGACGCTCGATCTTGTTTTGAAATACCTCGAAAAAGGCCACAGAGCTAAAGGTCTCGGGCTTGGATTCTAAATCTTCCATATTCACTAGGGTATTTCATCAGTCCTCAATTTTCGTACGTTTAATGAAGGTGTGCGGTGTTCTATAAGTTTTTCTATGTGGTTCAAGAAACAACGATGCTCCATCTTATTATGAAATATTTTGATAAAGGCGACAGAGCTAAAGGTCTCGGGTTCGGATTCCAAACCTCCCTTATCCACTTGGGTATTTCATCAGTCCTCAATTTTCGTACGTTTAATGGAGGGAGGTGTTCTATATTTTTTCTAAGTGGCTCAAGCAACGAAGACGCTCGATCTTAGTATGAACATTATGAAATACCTCGATAAAGGCTACAGAGCTAAAGCACTCGGATTTTAATTCCAAACCTCCTTGGATACTTCATCGGTCCTCAATTTTTGTATGTTTAATAGGGATGTGTGGTGTTCTATAATTTTTTCTAAGTGGCTCAAGCTACGACGATGCTCGATCTTATTATGAAATACCTCGATAAAGGCTACAGAGCTAAAGGTCTTAACTTTAAATTCCAAACCTCTTATATTCACTTGGGTATTTGATCAATCATCAAATTTCGTATGTTTAATGGAGATGTGCTGTGTTTGATCATTTTTTCTGCTTAAGCAACGACGACGCTCGATCTTAGTATGAACATTATGAGTAGGTATTCGGGCGATTGAGACGGGGCATGCGCAGTAGGAATCTGCGCAGTAGGAATCTACTTTACCGACATGGTTGGAAACTTGGCTAAGTGGGGGAAGGGTTCTGTTACCGACATGGTTTGAAACTTGGCTAGTAGTTGTGGCCGCCGCCGCCAGGTGGCGCCACGGGTGTGAAACTTTGCTAAGGCAGTTTTCTGTACCGGCATTTGGTGGGAAACTTTGCTAATTGGACAGCTGCCATTTTGGTGAGTGACTTTGCTAAGTTGACAGCTGCCATTTTTGACAGATGGCGCCACTAGTGCCCAATTGACGTTGATTGTAGTCGGCCAACGTGGATTGTGGTCATTAAAAATGAAATCGACATTTCCTTAATGAACACATAGCATATGCTAATGAGCCATCTCTCTCTCGCACAAAGACATTTCCTTAATGAACTCTTAGCATATGCTAATGAGCCGTCTCTCTCTCGCACAAAGACATTTCCTTAATGAACACATAGCATATGCTAATGAGCCATCTCTCTCTCGCACAAAGACATTTCCTTAATGAACACATAGCATATGCTAATGAGCCATCTCTCTCTCGCACAAAGACATTTCCTTAATGAACTCTTAGCATATGCTAATGAGCCGTCTCTCTCTCGCACAAAGACATTTCCTTAATGAACACATAGCATATGCTAATGAGCCATCTCTCTCTCGCACAAAGACATTTCCTTAATGAACACATAGCATATGCTAATGAGCCATCTCTCTCTCGCACAAAGACATTTCCGTAATGAACTCTTAGCATATGCTAATTAGCCGTCTCTCTCGCACAAATTAGAGGATAGTGAAATGTGCTTGTTAAAAGACCATACAAGGGTTGAAATTTTAACATACATACCTGAAATGCAGGTAAAAAACAACCCGCATTCCGATCTATCCATAGGGGAAATGACCCCCGTCATCGCATGCAAACCCTTAGTTACGTTTATAGGCCGGTGCAAGTTTGTCGCTAAACACGTGGAGCGTGTGTGAAAAATTATTTCGATGTGTAACGTGTGTGTTTGCATAATTAATGAGGATAGGAGATCATAGCAAAAGGTAACTCAAAGAGAAATGTAGTAAAAAAAAATTTATTTTAAAAGACAAAATTACATTGTTATTCGAATCGTACATCTAAACAAAAATTAAGACTAATTACAACTAAATCGCTTACATATTACACTGCATTATAAAGTATACATTTGTATTAAAATCAAATAAGATCGTACAATTTTTGTTTAAAAATAAAAAGAATTCCATGTTAATAAAATAAAGTACCGTTAAAGCACCTTCAAGCAGGTACAAAATTCCGATCGCGTCCCTTTTGCACCTGCATTATTGTATTGTTTACGAGGGTCAAACATAAAGTGTTTACATTTTTAAAAATATACCAGGTGCAATTCGGAAGTTTTAACAATTTTTTTTTAAAAAGTTTTCGTTAAATGCTAAACTCTTACATTATAATAAATTGGCTGCATCTAACCAGCAATTGTGTGAGGCGGGAAAACCTAACCAGCTGACAAAAAGGCGGTTACCTTGCCTCTTTAAAATACGTTCGATGAGGTAGATATTTGGGTGTCTTGTTTTTTGTAATTCTTCGTTGTAAAACGATCCGAGTATAGGTGAGCCTTCCAAATCTTTCAAACAATACGTGACCGGGTTCGTTTGCTGAACTTTATCAATCACAAAGACCTCTGTGGTATATCCAATGTTGTAGCTTTTGGCAAATACATTGCGATATTTAGAGAGTCGAACACAATCACCAACAGAAAATTTTATCCGAGGAGCTGGTAGGTTAATCAAGTTATCGTTATAACATTGCTCTAGAATGGAACGCTCGTTATGCTCTGTGACCTCGACGGGCTTCATCTTGATCTTGGAATGTCGAGTGTGATTATAACGGTTCACAATTTCCGGCAACGCCTCCAACCATCGTTTAGTCCCGTTGAGAGTAAAATATTTAGACAACTTCTCTTTTAGTGTGCGAATGACTCGCTCGGCCATGGACGCCTTTGTGACGTTAAACGTATTATAATGACGAATTCCATATTTCTTCATCAGCTGATTGAACTTTGCGTTGAAAAACTCTGTGCCCTGATCCGTCTGCAATAGTCGGGGGCAATGACCTCCTGCGAATATCGTCTCGAACGCTTTAGCGACCTCTATGGCTGTCTTTGTCTTCAATGGACGAGCCCACACATATTTCGAAAAACAGTCGATAACGATCAGCGCGTACTTGAAATTTTTGTTGAAACGCGCGTACTTGTCGAACTGCGCCAAATCAGCCTGATACAGATCCTTTATTCCACGAACAACGGTAGAACGTCGTTTAAAATTTTTTCGAACAGGTTTATGAAGCTCGTCAACGAGCTCGATCTTCTCCTTACTATGGACTTTCATCGTCGTGTGTTAATGATTAACGCCTTGCAGGGCACTTATATCGTTCTGAATGCCCTTTAATGCGAGCTCAGTGTCGGTTAGAGAAGCGCGAACGAGATTTTGAAAATGGTTAAAGTCACTCTCCATCCGGAAAAGATTGACACCACTACTGTTTCGATTATTTGCGGCCGGTTTATTATGTATCAACAATTGCGTCACGTTTCTCTCGATCGTCTCCATGCGTTTCTTCAATTCGTCATTATGGTGCTGTACTTGTGCCAGACGATCGTTCGTCTCTTCAAGTTTTGCTTGGAAATTCTCGCGAGTGCCGTTATGAAAAATTTGTAATTGATTGATGCGGTGTTCGCCATCTTTAAATTGGGTCGTGTAGTGTAAGTCGAGCTCGTCGATGTAGCGAACAATTTTAGAGTCCTCGAGATCCACATATTTCTTGGTGGCCACGTCGTTATCTAGAGAGGGCTCTTTGACGTTGCAAATTTTTAAATTTTCAACATCGACATCGCCATCTATCGTATATTTCAGTGCTCTACTACTACTATCAAACTGTAATTTTGCCAGCAAGGAACTCCGCACAGAATTGTTTCGAAAGGAACGTCCGAACTTGTCCAGAGGCATCCTTGTTGAAAACTAATGGACGCGAGAGAGAAAGACTCAATATATAACACCGGCCTCCTTTAACTCGCTAATGATTGAAACGATCTCGTTCTCGTGAGATGTGTTTCCTGCGTAACTGGAGGCTATTAACAACCTCAGGCGGTCCACGAGTTCGTTGACATTATCCCAATAAACGTACTCGACAGGCTTGGAATTATAGCGCATCGTCAACAAAGGGTTAACACCTCCTCCGCCCTTTTTTACGCGTTCACGTCTCAAAGATCGAACTGGAGTGTGATGAACGATCGGCGTTTGTCCACCAAGGATCAACGGTTTGATTATTTTTAGATACTTGGTTAGACTTGTGCCTCGTAACGGGTTGGTGGGTTGAAAATTTCGACGATGAACTCTTGTCAATCTCAAAATGTCGCGATACATTTGTAAATCTTCATCCGAGTAATGGCCGGGGTCTCTTTTAAACACCAGTTCGTATAGTCCACGCGTGCCCTTAAAGGTGGTATTCGCTATGCTAAAGTCGGCATCTTCCGTTTGAAATTTAATCGTTTTATTGCCCAATTTATACTGTTGTCCAACTGTATCATACGTAACTCCGTAGGTAGCATCGAATTCCTTTCGTAGTGGTGAGTCACTTATAAACCCACGTATGTATTCACGAGTAAGTGGTGCAAACAAGCTTAAATATTCTTCATGTGATTGATCGCCCGTAGGTGCATTTTCGTGGTCGCTGTCAGACGCTGATGCTCCCTCGTCACCCTCCTTGCCCTTCTCCCCCGTCTCCTCGTCCTCTTCTACCTCGTCATCGTCTGTGTTATCGTCTTCTTCTTCTTCTTCTTCTTCAGATGTTAAGGACGGTGTAGAAGACGAAGATGGTCGCTTCTTAAGGGGCAAAGACGAGGATGGAGCCGATTTAACAAAGGATTGCTGCAAGATGGGGCTCGGGGAGGGCGGTGGTGAAGGTGTCGTTTTAACAAAGGACGGTTGTGGTTGCTGAGTAGGAGATGCCATCTTCATCACCTTTTGACTAATGTTGGTTAGAGGCTCAACGACAGGCTTGAATAATTTATTTAAGGCAACATCGTCTTCAAATTTGCCCAGCTTCAGAGCCAAATATTTTTTTCTAATGCTTTGAGATACTTCGTGCAGGCGCTGTTTAACAAGGTGGTGGTCTACTGCTGCCGACGATGATGAAGCCATCTTTATTACTGACGATTATACACACATAATTAAACTTTTATATATTCATCGAAGCCCTCGCGATAGCGTCCCTGGTTTAAAGCAAAGTCCTTCATAATGACTATACATCCATACGTGTCTCTCCAACACCGTTTACACATTGATTTAAAATCGTCATAGGTCATATCGGGGGATACGTGTTCGTTAAATACGTGTTTTAGGTTCATCTCGTCTTGCTTAAACAACACAATCAAGTTGCAATTATCGCGTATTAATTGCTTCGGTATTTTGGAATACGTCTGGCACAAGTAAATGACGTCAATATCTTTATGCCGGCACATGGAATAGTATTCTCGAATTTTGTTTTGATTGCCACACGCGACATCGTCAAAGATAAAAATGGAATTTCTGCGTGCATCTTCCGGTTCGATCACTGTTTCGTTATTGCCGAATTCGAAATATCCCATGCCGTCCACATCTTGCACAACCGACTTTAGCACCTGATATTTCGGCTGATAGAGGGATTTTGAATATACGTAAACATTTTCAAATCGCGGACCGTTTGGGCTACATAAAAAACTTAATAGGGCGTTAGTTTTCCCACACCCCGATGGCCCGCAAAAGATTGCTCTAAAGGAGTTCGGAAGTAGCTCTCCGTGTCTACTAGGCTTATTGGCCGACGACCACGATTCCGTAAAGATATCAAAATTGATGATGGGCAATGTCTTTGTGGGTTGCATCTCGAAGTTAAACTAAAGCTCGATTAAATTATACGCACTTTATATACTATACTAGTTTTTCAATCTATCCACGAGCGCAACAATGATACAACACAACTGTAAAACCCCGTCCATTATTTTCACGACATTTTTAGATTTACAACTGAGACATTTCACCGATTCGTTACTACTACTACTGGTACCGTTACTGCTGGTGCTGCATCTGCTATGGCAACCGTCTTCGTCTGACTCGTTATTCGAACCGACACGTTTTTCTAATCGTATCATTTGCATGCAAAAACACGTATCTGGTCCGCACGTGGCCGCAGGGTCCGCCCATGGGCAATTAGCATAATGAGCTCCGTGTTCGGAATTCCACACTAGTTTTCTGTCCTTTTCCACACCGCTAAAGGGCGCCTGTTCTTCCTCTTTGTCAGACATAATTCTCAAAGAGTGACAACACGCAATGAAATCAACGAAAGAACTAACCACCATCTACCTCGTCGAATGTATAAATAGACCTTGACTCACGAACTTGTTGAAACCTGTTTCAGACCCTAGAGGTACCTGCTTGTGTTAAAACAAAAGACGAAAGTTCAAAAAAATATTTCTTTATTAAGTGTAGTAGTAGTAGTTCAATACAATCTAAAAGGATATACATAATCTTAGGTGTAAAACAATAATAATAATCTTAATATGGTAATAACTTTGTTAACCACGAGTACAAAAGTCTACAATTTTCCTTGGCACATATAACTTTGTTGTCTGATGGGTTGTTGTTGCCGGTGTCGAACGAATGATTTAAACAATCTCTTGGAATGCTCTTCTCAAACTTTGGCACATTCAATAATCCGCCACCACCAGCTGTAGTCTCCAAATTGATGACGATTGGCATAGTAGCAGCAGCAAAATTATTCTCGGCCATGATGGTCTTTAAAAATTGTTGCTTTAAATGACCCTTCACGTAAACAATGTCAACTCTGTTTTGCACTATATCGCGCTTCACAATGTCTTTAATTACGCCATACGAGATGTGACCATCGTTAAATTTGATCTTGTGATGAAATTTTTCCAGGTAATTAACATCCTTTTGCATGTCACTCGTGAGGTCTTCGTACGCGCACGGCGGTTTGAGCAGGTAATTATTGTTGATATTACAATCGTAGATGCACATTTCTTTGGCTATAAAGTCTTTACAACAAAAGCCCTGAATATCCATCACTACAAACTTCATTGTTGTTGTTGCTGGTGTTGACGACGACGACGACGATGATGATGATGACACACAAAGACGACGACGGTTGACGACTAAACACATTTCTTCATAGAGTTACATTTATAACGACGACGGCGATTGCTGCGGGGCGACCTCTACCTCTACCACAGTCGTTTAGGATAATTTTCGTACGATTTCACTTAACGGCAGCTGTTCGATAATTGCATCGTGTATAATTATACAGTAGGCTTTTGTATTGGCCGGGAAGCCTTTCTTTGCATCGATATCTACTTTGACATCGACCGTACTCGATTTCAGCGCGTCGATTCTTTGCGAACAATCAACCACGAATAGGGCACGTGTTTTGAAGTCTGCATAACTCAACAACGGTCTCTTGAATAACGAGTAATCACTCTTGAAACTTTGATAAAATTGCGTATAATTATAATGACTCTCGCTATAATTTCCCTTTTCAAAATCCATGCTCATGCGTTCTGTGGGATAGTAGGTGCCGTTCAACATTACGCGTATGTCGGCAGCATTGATATTATCGAACTGCGTCGAATCTGCGAGTACATTATTACGTTTATTTTTTTGAAACGCAATAACGACATAACGTGGGCTCTCGAGCGCGGTGCACGTCTTCACAGCCCAAATTTCTCTCGTAGCTCCCGCGGTCAATTGAGGCAGCTCGTGATAATCCCATTTTCTAAACGGAATCACTATCGGCGTGTCGTTGTTGATGGCTTCTAATAACTCCAGCTTTAATATGTCGTTGGGTGTTACGAGGCTCGCCTTCAGCGAAATGTTGTCAATCTCAATTTGTCCAGGATCTGTAGCCGCTGCCTTCATAATAGCATCGTTGTCGTTTCGTGCTCGTACAAGACGAATCGTTTGTTTGCCAGTAAATACGCACGAGTAATCGGTAAAAATTCCAAACAAATGTTTTAAAGGTATGCGTAGGGCAAACAACTTGTCGCTGCCGTAAACTGCAGGCTTGTCGGGATATGTCCATCCGGCAATATCTAAATGCTTGGAGTCGTTGGTGCTGTAGCATAAATAGCCCCTTATTGTGCTTACAATGCCCGGATCGCGTACAGTTTCCACTTCGTGACCATTTAAATGGTAACTAATGGAATCAAACAAAAAGGCTCCAACATTGTTGACCAACGTCGTGGCGGCAGCGGTAGCTCCTCCGGCTATTTTTCCTTCTACAATTAACGCAGCATCGTGCATTAAAATCCAAGAATCCGATTGGTTGATTGAAATTTCTATGACGTCATTGTTGTTGAACGATTTCACGTACGGATGATAGGTACGAGTTTCGAATTTTTGAATCGTGTCGTCAAATTGAGGTTTTCGGAAAAGATCAAACGCTTGACTCAGTGACGCTGCTGCTGCTGCGCTCGTCATCGACGATGACATCGTATCCCAATGATTCAAGAAACAATCGATTATCTCGAGTTAAATATTCGCTAGTAGCTGCAGGAGCACTTGTTGTTGTGTTTATCTCTGACAAGCGTCTACCACAAACTGATTTGCCTAGCCCCTGGCGTGTAATTTTATAGGGGTCTTTCTTCTGCTGCTGCTGCTTCTTTTGATTGTTAAATACGAGTAAGCCCATTTTTTCGTCGTCGTCGTCTAGGATAGCTTTTTCAACTCTAAACGAATAATCACTGTTTCACCACGAAAATTTACGCTCTTGAAATTCTGATCCAATACAGTTAATGTTATATTCGAAATTTCTCTCTTGTTGATTATGGGTAAATATACGTGATTTTGGGGCACCTCGTCAATGGCGTAGCCCGGATCTACAGCTATCGCAAATTCGTATATGGTGTGAGAAGGTTTGTCGTTATAAAACGCACCGGTTGTTATGTTGCAATTAATCTGGATGGTCCTAACCTTGATTATATCGACGGGTAGATTGGATTCGTGTACTTGATTTGCTTTTAGAGCACTCTTCTTCTTTGAAAATCCCAGCAGTCTGCCTATGCTATCCTCGGGCTCAAAGTTTATTTCAAATCTGTCGCTAAAAATCTCGCACTTGAGGGTATTAAGATTCGACTTTAAAGAAAAATACTTTTCGTGCTCTTCTTTTCTTGTATTTTGAGGAATTAAGTGTTGTCGTATATATGTTTCTATGTCCAATATTTCGTAGGAGCCCGTAGGCAGTGTAATTTCGATGTTTCGCCTCTTCGAGTCGCTCGTGTCGACACAATAAAATTTATTTTCGCCTTCTTCGATGTTCGGAATACTGTTGTACGCATGAAAGCCAATTAGAGCCACGCCGTACTCTGCTTCGGGATCGAGTTGAATCGGGTTTGTAAAGTCGATGGATAACTGTTGGCGATTGCAGCTTTTTAACGTAAAAATGTAGGACATAATACTACTTTGCGCGTAGACATACTCGTACTGATTCGATTCATAAACTTTACGTGTTTTTATATAAAAATTCCAGGCACAAGTGACCGCAATTTACTTGATTATAGTTTTGATAGCTTTCACTGTTGTAATATATGTTTACATTTTTTCCCATATAACGAACAAGTTCTAGTGGCGGCTTTAGAGCTCCAAACGAATCAAAATAGATGACCTCTTTGTTTTTCTTGATGTACGAGACCCAGTGACTCCCCTCATTCTCGCTCTTTTCTAAATTCAAGATGGCCGCTTCGTATTTACGCGGTTTCGTGGTTGGTAATGTGTCTATCATATAAATTCCTCTAAAGTGCGGTATTTTTAATACTTTTACGTATTTCTCCAATTCCACGTCCCAGAGTGCCCTCTTGGGCAACTTTATTGGAAGTTTTTTTTTTTTAAGAATAAACCGTCCCCTCGGGCGTTCTTCCGAAGATATATGCCCGAGCCTCTTTTTCCAATTTCTTCCATCGATTGATGATGACGTCTGTTTTCGTCCAATGTCTTTCGAGCATTTGAAGCGTCAATAGCGGTTTTAGCTATAGCACCAGCGCCACCTAGTAACGAGCCCAAGGCACTTATACCCGCAAATATGGGTAGTAACGGTAGCACACCGCCCTGTTTATTCGAAGCACATGGTGTTTTACGTCGACGCATGCCCGCTCCTTGTTTACCATTGGCTTCCAATGCGTCATGATGACGTCTGTTTTCGTCCAATGTCTTTCTAGCATTTGAAGCGTCAATGGCGGTTTTAGCTATAGCACCAGCGCCACCTAGTAACGAGCCCAGGGCACCTAACCCAGCAAAGATGGGAATCAGCGGTAGCACTCCTCCTTGTTTATGTGACGACGACGAGTCATCAAACGGTATAAATCTTGGGGTACGTTTACGACCACCTGCTGCTTTTTTGACTGGTAAACGTGCAGCTCTAAGAGCATACAAGTTGTTGATGTTATCGAGATATTTTGTTTTCTTTAAAGTCTTGCGCACTTGCTTCAGCACATCGCTGTTCACCGCAATCCTGCCGTCAGAGATGCCCATACCGAGATTTCTTTTCGTCTTCATTAGGGTCGTTACAAGCCAAGCAGCTGCTTTTTCTTTTAATTTAGCGTCTTTCGATTTCACTCTTTGCCAGGCTCTCTCTTCCAACACTCGATCCGCTATATGTCTCTCTTGCACCGTAGGATTTTTCGAATAACTAATGTCGTGTTCGCGACACGCTTGATCTAATTGATTAATTCCCTTATCGCCTCTTTTTAATCTGGCCTCTAGCTTGGTTCCTGGACCGCAAAATTCGTAGTCTTTTAAGTGTAATTCAAACGGTAATTTATCGATTACAGAGTTTACCAACCCCTTCCCGCTGCACCCACCTCGATAGGTTATCATTAGTACACTGCCTCGACACCCCCTCGTTCGTCCCTATTTAACTCGTTTTCATCCGGTTTGATCTCCTCTTCCCCCGCTCCCCTCCGCATCTGTCAAAGCATAACCTCACTTTCCAGCACCAGGCGATTCGAGCAACGACACGGGCCCAAGTCCTACGTAGAAGCACGGAGTGCCCCACGCGGAGCCCGAGTTCGAAGCAAGCTGGGCCCCAAATCCAAGATGGCCGACTACAAACAACGTCAATTGGGCACTAGTGGCGCCATCTGTCAAAAGTAGCAGCTGTCAAATTAGCAAAGTCACTCACCAAAATGGTGGATGCCGGTACAGAAAACTGCCTTAGCAAAGTTTCACACCCGTGGCGCCATCTGACGGCGGCGGCCACAACTACTAGCCAAGTTTCAAACCATGTCGGTAACAGAACCCTCCCCCCCACTTAGCCAAGTTTCCAACCATGTCGGTAAAGTAGATTCCTACTGCGCAGATTCCTACTGCGCATGCCCCGTCTCAATCGCCCGAATACCTACTATTATGAAATACCTCGATAAAGGCTACAGAGCTAAAGGACTCTGATTTTAATTCCAAACCTCCTTGGATACTTCATCGGTCCTCAATTTTTGTATGTTTAATAGGGATGTGTGGTGTTCTATAATTTTTTCTAAGTGGCTCAAGCTACGACGATGCTCGATCTTATTATGAAGTACCTCGATAAAGGCTACAGAGCTTAAGGTCTTAACTTTAAATTCTAAACCTCTTATATTCACTTGAGTATTTCATCAGTCCTCAATTTTCGTACGTTTAATGAAGGTGTGCGGTATTCCATAATTTCTTCTAAGTGACTCAAGCAACGAAGACGCTCGATCTTGTTTTGAAATACGTCGAAAAAGGCCACAGAGCTAAAGGTCTCGGGCTTGGATTCTAAATCTTCCATATTCACTAGGGTATTTCATCAGTCCTCAATTTTCGTACGTTTAATGGAAGGAGGTGTGTGGTGTTCTATATTTTTTCTAAGTGGCTCAAGCAACGAAGACGCTCGATCTTATTATGAAATACATCGATAAAGGCGACAGAGCTAAAGGTCTCGGGTTTGGATTCTAAACCTCTCTTATTCACTTCGCTGTTTCGTCAGTCCTCAGTTTTCCTACATTTAATGGAGATGTGCGGTGTTCCATAATTTTTTTCTATATGAGCATTCTTAGAGAGCATTCAGCGCTTGAAATCGAGTACACAAATTCATAACCTGTGGTAATAATAGATGGGTATAGAAGCTAAGTGCTAGCCACATTTCCTTCAATATAAGTCTGGATTTACATTTAGCGTTCTCTCATCGCTTAAAGTATAGTCAATTGTTTTATTATTAATTCTGAAAAGCTACTTTCAGAATTGTTTAAAAATCAATTTGTACGTATTATGTCACGTGTCTAGAAAGATTGGAACCAATGATAACAGTAGAACTAATGGCTTAAACGCTAAACTAAAAGATTTAAATAGCCTTAGGAGCTGTCCAAGATGGCCTCACGAAGTTTTAAGAAGTTTTTGCATAATATTAAACCTAAATCTTGTTTTTCTTAGTACGTCCTTTGGTCTGGTGTTAAAACAATTTTTTGACTACTCATTATTGGACACTTTGCAGAGTATAATGCGAAAAGTGTCTATTTTTCATTTGGTAAACTTTAAAGCTAATGATTTTTTTCTTTTGTTTTAGGTAAGTCAAATTTGTTGGACGTTTCCCCCAAAACAGCCCATTTGTAAGTGTTTTTCCAAATCTGGCTAAAAAGTCGAAAAAGTTCTAACATTTACGAGCATGTTGTTTGTAAGTAGAAAATTATAATTTTAAAACTCAATTCAAGAAGACAAATTATAGCACTTGCAAGACTTAGCTCTTGTATGGAGTAACTTTTTTTGGAGGGTCTCTTTGACCTACAAGTCAGTTTTTCTAATTTTTCAAACCTAAGTGACGTTCTTTTATTCAAAATTTGATTATGGGACATTTACAGCGCAATTTTCAAATCTGTTCGGTTTAAAAGCGTTATTGCTAAAAAATAAGGACTCTATTAAATTTTTGAGGTTATAAAAATTTTTCGAATTTATATTCGAGGACCAGAGCCTATAAATCAATATACACAACTTTGTATAGCAATAGCCAGTAGACTAGAGCTAATGAAGATAAGAGATAATTGCTATTTATAATTGTTTATTTGACATGGGGTTACTCAGGGTTCCCTATGATAAAAGAATAATTAATTGAATGAAATTAATTTCCATATCAAAAAAAACTCAACGTCATCGAGAGTTGCTTATGAGTATTTTTAGAAGTTTCGCGACTAATTTGTTATAAACAGCCAAATTTGGCGACTTCTGTTGTTTTTGTATTAAGAACATTAACGATAACCATAATAACCTCGAGCTCAAGTCAGTTCAACCACAAAATGAGATTTTCTTATCGACATACACAATAATTAAAATTGTAACAAAAAATAGGTCAACGTAATTCGGCAACTTTTTTTTCTTTTTCATTTTTTACGTGCGTGTCTTACATCAACCGAAATTCTTTCGAGTCGAAAGATCAAATGGGAACCACATACGTAAGAGGTGATCTGATACAGTTTCAAAAGTTTCTAGACTAGCTGACGCACTACGTGAGTTCGTGGTTTAAGTTTTGGCGTACGTGAGACAAGTCAGCTACTATTTTGGAGGCGCTGCTTTGAGCTTCTTTATTTTTTCTACGTCAAACCAAGATCTTTTCGAATAGACAGGGTGGTTCATTGAGGCTGAAATTGCGTTATAGCCCAAAATTCAATTTTTCGTCCTTTTAATTCTGCTAGATATCTCCCTTATTTCTCAAGATTTTTTAAAACTTGAAAGACAATCTTAAGACACTTTTTAACGTAAATTCCAGTGACGTAGTCAATTATTTTAAATTGTTTATTCAAGAATTATATATTTTATAAATTTATGAGCATCCATCGTCATAAAGACAACATCCACCACCGTATGGTGATTTTGAGGTCGTTGGTAGCCGAAACGTCCTTTTGCTCGAATTTCGAAGAGAATTTTCTCCCATTACAACATATTCTGGTTTTTCATCGCCTTTACACACAAAAGGGCACTCACTGCAACTTTGTGCCATAAAGCCATCCGAAGATACACTTTCCATCCAATAGTGCAAAGCTCTGACGTGGTTGCAACTAACTGCAAAAAAACTTCATAATTTATCCCTGAAAAATAATCGTTGGACTTACGAGAATTTTTAAGCAACATTCCTTCTGGGGTATTTTCAGGACAACCATTTTGTTGCGTACCACAGTTCACGTAAAAATCGACATCCCCACAATTTCCGTAATATCCAGCCATGAGAGCGTTCGTATGTACGACTTCGACGAAAGTGCCATCGTTTGAGCTCAAACGCTTATCTTTGGGAAATTTTTGAAAAATCGGTCCAGCCGGATCCAATCCAGTTATGCGTCCAATTTCCTCCTTACACAATTCAACAGTAAATTGGCCTGCAAGTCCCGATATGTGAGCGCCTAGCGAATGTCCCACCAAGTGTATTGTTTGGAGCGAAATTGAAAGTTGTTTTTGAATTTGGCACAAAAATGTCGCCAAAAGACTACCCAAGTATAAACTTTTCTCCACTATGGTCAAATAATTTTTTTTTGCAATTTTGGCCCAATCTACCAAAATAAAATTGCAATTGTAACGTTGTAAATATTTATTTTTGAGAAGTAAATTTAAAGGCTCTTGTGAATACGAATTAATTCCGTGAGTGTAAAGAATAATTTTGTTTGCTTTCACGAGTTCGTGTGGGTTAGCTGAATTTAGCACAATTGAATAGTTGATATTTGGACGTTTAAATAAATAAAACTTCATGTCTGCGTCGTTTGAAAATACTAAAAGAATTTTATTCCAGTTATTTTGTTTAATTAAAGCATTTTAAATTGCACTTACCGAAATTTTTAGGGAAAATTAATAAAAAACAGCAAATTGCCTTAATGTCCATTGTTATGTTAGTTTCCGATGAACTAAATGAAAATTGTCTATTTTGCTTAATCGCTAGAAAATTACCATATCTTTGCTAGTATGTGTTATTTTTTATGTGCGGTTTAATCGCGCCTAAAACGGGTCGTTTAAAGAAATTTAGGACGATTTAGATACTATTAAATCGAACGTGTGCAAACAAAGTGCCTTTTAAATACCAAAACTTGATTATAGGGTCATATGTAAATACTGGAGGTCGAGTACTTCAAACTGAAAAGTTTTAATTTCATTTTCCTTACTTTTTTTAGCTTTAACGCGTATATTAACGCGTAGATTTTCAAGTTTATTTCGAACTTTTTCAGGGGGCTTTCTTTGCTTGATAACGCACTTAACGTAAAAATTGAGATTGCTACGATTTCCAAAATAGTCTACTATTAGAGCATTAGTATGCATAACATCAACATCGACAAACTTTGCATCTAAACGTATATTTTTAGTGAAATCTTAATAAATTGGTATTAAAGTTCCTAATCGCGTTCTGCAATCAATTGTTTGATTAAGTCTCCTTTAATTAATTGCCCAGTTATTTCTGATGTACGAGCACCAACTGAGTAATCAATTAATTCATTTCGCTGGTTTTAATGGAACGACTGTTTAAGAATTTTGCTTAAAAGTTTACTAAGTATAGTTCAGTTCACGGATCTTTACTGACACGTGACTATTCGATTACTCAATAAATAAATATTTAACTAATAATAAAGCTCTTAGTTATTTTTCACTAATTTAGAATTAAAAAAATTACATTTACGTTTAGCGGAACTCCGTTAAATTATCAGCCCCCCCCCCGCCACCTGAATCATAAAATGAGACTCCTTTAATAAATTGCCCAGTCATTAGTGACCAACTGAGTAATCAATTAATTCATTTCACTGGTTTTTTAAAGGAACGATCGTTTAAGAATTTTGCTAAAAGTTTACTAGGTATAGTTCAGTTCACGGATCTTTACTGACACTATTCTGTGACTATTCGAATACTCAATAAATAAATAATTAACTAATAGTACGACTTAACTATTTTTCACTAATTTAGAGTAAAAACATTTACAGTTGCGTTTAGCGGAACTCCGTTAAATTATCAGGATCCCCCCCCCGCCACCTGCATCACAAAATGAGACTCCTTTAATTAATTACCCAGATTTTCCTGATCACCAAGTGAATAATCAATTAATTCATTTCACTGGTTTTAAAGGAACGATCGTTTAAGAATTTTGCTAAAAGTTTACTAAGTATAGTTCAGTTCACGGATCTTTACTGATACGTGACTGTTCGAATACTCAATAAATAAATATTTAACTAAAAATACAACTCTTAGCTATTATTCATAGTTAATTAATTATTCATAAATAAATTTATAATTGCTTTTAGCGGACTTAGTTAAATTATCGCCCTCCCCCGCGCTTCTCAAAACTGGGCTTTTTCCTTCTACAAAAAGTTTGTACACAGCTTAATACACCTAATAGTTTTCATCTAGCACACTCTCAGAAGTTTATTAGGTATAGTTCAGTTCACGGATCTTTACTGACACGTGACTATTCGAATACTCAATAAATAAAGATTTAACTAAAAATACAACTCTTAGCTATTTATCTAATTTATCAGAAATAAATTTACAAATGCCTTTAGCGGACTTAGTTAAATTATCGCCCCCCCCCCCGTGTTTTTCAAACTTGGACTTTTTCCTTCTACAAAAAGTTTGTACATAGCTTAGTACACTTAACAGTTTTCATCTAGCACACTCTCAGAATTTTCAGAATGTTCAAATATTGGAGGGGATTAAAATAACGCTAGCCAGCACCCCTCACTTACGGCTAACTTTACACTAGACTAGCGGCCATTGCATTTCCTCTCTCTTTATATATTGTGTTGAAACTAAGCAGTTCGACCAAAAACTCATTAGTTTCACGAGGGTGGCATTATGTTAGCCCCTGATATTTAAATGGTCGTAGAGGAAATTTAGAGGGTGTGCTAGGCGTTTCGTAATTTTTAATTATGGCGAATTTAACGGACCCCTTAATGGGCATTTATTCTCAGACCGGCCCTTATAATAATTAGTAGAAAGAACAGTTTGATTTTGAATTTAACCTCACGCACTAAACTTTCTTGTATAATCTGCTATACGCCCAATAGATAGGCAACACTCATAGCATGTAAGATTTTAAAATTTCACTAGAGCCTCTCCATTAATCAAAAAGTTTTCAAAAAGTTGCACTTAGTTATGGGTGTGGTTTGAGCTCACGTTTTCACTTTTCTTACTGTTAGATTTTCAATTTTCTTAGTTTTAAGAATAAGAGTATAAGAGATGCTCATTTTAAACCAAATTTGGTATCATAACCGTTATTATTATTTATTAGGAAAATGCTCACAATTTTTAAACATTACATTTTAGTGATTGATAGCTTAGTGCGGCATTTTTTATCAGTACGATTTGAATATTACTTTATTTATCTTGGTTGACTATAATGTAGTTATCGTTCATAACCTACTTATACCAATACGTAACGCCTGTCTACAAGACACAAATTTAAAATATGTAACTTCAGCTTACCAGGATCGTAGTCAAAAATAGTCATTACTTGTAAACTATTAGCAAGAATATATCGCCTAGTTTTTAGATAGTAACCTTAGCGTCTAATGCTGTACGCTACGTAACCCCATGTACGGTTTAAACTGAACATGTCGTTTAAGAAAATTCTATCTCAAGAACAAATCGATAATTAAAGGACGTTTGAAACTAAGGCCAAATCGTCAACAAAAAATCGGCTGCGTAGCACGCAGCTAGTGGTGCAACACCGCGACATTTCAGAGTACGGTCCTGCTTCATCAGATTAAAGATTTTTAATAAACGAGCGTCCAAATAATTAGCATGAAGCAGTTGGTCATGCTTCAAAGTGCACGTTAAGCCGTTCTTAATGGCTAACAAAATTCTCGAAGTAAAGAAAATTTGAGGTACAGTCAGCTTCACAATTATTGGCCAACAACTACAAAAGGACAGAAGGGGAGGTTGTTGATTTGCTACTTATTGGCAAAATAAAGTTACCCTTCAATTTAAGTAGGGGGTGTTATGATGGTTACATCCACAATTCGTGCTAAACGTATAGCCAGGCTGGCCATTAATTGTGAGGCTGACTGTACCATCCATGGAAGAAGTAAAGTCGAGCAAATTACATTAGGAATTTATTTTACATTTGGATTTTACAATTTTCATTTCATAGTTATTCGCATCCTGACGGATAAAGTGTACATCCGGCACCAAACGGCGACTTCGTATGCGTTGGTATCCAAAAAACTTTATTAGTCGAATTTTTTGGACAATCTTCGCCCATAACAATGTATTCAGGATTTGCACCACCTTCACATTCCGGAGAAGGACAATCGGGACAACTTTGCGCTATAAAATTATTCGAGTTTATACTCTCCAACATGTATCGAACTGCCCTCTCATGGTGGCAAGTAACTAAAAAAATGATCAAAGTTGGCTCTTTAAATGCCAATACTTTCCATTACTTACACATATTAGCTAAGTTATCAACCAAATCTTGAGTATCGACATCAGGACAACCGTTTTGATAAAAACCACAATTGACGTGAAAATCAACATGGCCTATGTTACCAAAATAAGAAAATATCGGCTGCGCAGTGTGTATAACATCAACAAAGATGGCATCCGATTTATCCAAACGTTTGCTTCGCGCTAAATTTTGAAACTTTAGAGCTGCGGGTTCCAGTCCTGTTATTCGTCCGATTTTTTTCCCACACTTCCTAATAGTTGAATATCCAAGCACGCCAGCTAATTGTGCTCCTAACGAATGTGCAACGACGTGTACCTTCTTTAAAGAGATTTTAAATTTTTTATTAACGTCGCACAGAAAACTTGCCACAAGATTTGCTATAATAGGTACTTTGTTTACAACAATATCGTAAGCATCAAAAGCATCATATTCAACCATCACTACGCTACAGTCATAACGTAACAAATATTCGTTTTTTAATTCAGGAAAATAATACAATTGTGGCTCCGATAACCATCCCGGTATTATAACGATAATTTTGGACGCATTAGCAAGATGGTGTGGATCTTTTGGATTTAATGTTATTGGCACTATTGGATTGGCTCTCGTATAAAGCAAATATTTAACTTCTCTCTCGTACGGTGGTATCACTGGAAAACTTGTGGAAATTTTTGTCGATTTGTAGTTGCTAAATAAACCTTTAAAAAATAAACAATTGAAAAGTGTCGAACTTATCGCTACATTTCTCACCTAAGATTGTTAAAATTGTTAACGTGGACGCCATTGTGTTCGAATAAGTTTTGTTTTATGTATTTGGGGAGTTAGAGTAGTTATTTAAATAATGTAGGTCGTTATTTACATGTTTATCTATTAACATTTTTCTTTAATTTGAGTAATAAATTTTGTTTGACACTTCTATCGTACCATCCAAAAACTTAAGTTCGCGCTAAGATAAAAAAAAAATACGGATAGTAATTTGACTAGGTTTGACGTCATATATAGTTTGTTATATCAAGTGCACTAGAACTACTACCGCGTGAAACGCACCAGTAGTTCAAAGTTTGCCATAATTTGACATAACCTAACTAGTCAAATTACTATCCGTGTTTTAAATTGACGTGAATTTTGTACTAATGGCATAGTTTAGCTAATCAAATCCAGTCTCTCGGAAGGCATGACGCACTTTGCTAATGATTTAAAAGTACAGTCAGTGATAATCGGTTTTGGCGGCAAATTTAAATAATGTATCGAATAGATAGGTTACGTGTACGTTTAGGAAAAATTATCAATGTATTGAATAACGATATGTGTTATAAAATATCGATACATCTATAGTAATCGATGATTATCGATCTCCAGTATTTTTTTTGTTTGACATTTAGCTGTAAGTAGTAAGGCTTATGTCATCGAGAGGGCAAAAAATTGTATTTCTTTGATGACTATGGCAGCGTTGCCATGGTAACTTGTCATCAGTGGAAGTTCTGATTATGTGTTTGTCTGACTGGGTACCTGATTGATTTCCTGCCTGTATGTATGTCTGGTTAGCTTCCTCTGAGGTCAGTGCTTAACTATCGATAATATCCAACTGGCTGGCTTCCTCAACAATTGACGATTACAGATCCTCGTTATGTAACGGATTATCTTACTGTTTATCTACCAAACACTCCAGGACTGGAATCCAGTAACTATTAGCGTAGCGTAGTAATACGCTAAGCTACTTACCCTTTAACCCTTCTTCTACCAATTTCTAAAAGTTTGTTGGAAAGGGATAGAGGGTAAGTAGCGCAGCACATCGCCACGATGATAGTTACAGGATCCCTGTCTTTACTCGTTATCTGATGGATTATTTTACGGTCTGTCTACCTGACACGCCAGGGCTGGGATCCTGTAACTATTAGCATAGCGTAGTGATACGCTAAGCTACTTCCCCTTTACCCTTCTAATAGTTATAAGATCCCTGTCCTTACAGATACTCGTTATCTGATGGATTTTGGATTATCTTACTGTCTGTCTACCTGACACGCCAGGGCTGGGATCCTATAACTATTAGCGTAGCTATACCCTAAGTTACTTACCCTTAACCCTTCTTCTACCAATTTCCAAAAGTTTGTTAGACAGGGCTAGAGAGTAATAGTGCAGCGCATCTACGCTGATAGTTACAAGATCCCAGCCCTTCCAGATACTCGTTATCTGACTGATTATCTTCCTGTCTGTCTACCTGACAAGCTAGGGTTGGGATCCTGTAACTATTAGCGTAGCGATACACTAAGCTACTTACCCTTAACTCTTCTTCTAGCAATTTCTAAAAGTTTGTTAGAGAGGGGTAGAGAGTAAGTAGCGCATCACTACGCTACGTTGATAGCTACAGAATCCCAGCCCTGGCTGCTTTATGTCGGGCCTGGGTAGCTTTCTCAGTGCCTCTGCCTATCCATTTGTCGGTCTATCTGTCTATTCAATTTGACATTCTGATTAGGTGAGTTACATCAGCGTGGAGATGGTTTAGAAATGCTTGTATCTGCATTTAACCCAGTAACGCCCAGCGTCGTCATATGACGACAGAAAAAAAAAGCTGTTTCTTATGACCCCTTGCAAATTTTGGCTATTTTAATTTTTCTGAAAACAATTTTTTTTTATTTTGTGCTTGGGCGTTAATGGGTAAATCCGTTAATCTGTCTACGTATCAAAATAAAAACTTTTTTTCAGTGTATCGACTCTAATGATTTTGTTTTACAATACTGAATTGTATTTCTTTGTAACATTTTCTTTTTATAAAAAATATCGATTTCTAATTAGTGCTATTACCTAATCACTTTTTAATAAATTGCTGATTAATTACTTTTAGTAATTGTTTAGAAATTAACGAACCAAATAAGGATTATTGAATTAAGAAAATTGCCATTGAACCGTAAAATATAAAAAATAATCAGTCAAATAATCGTTCATTTATTACATGACGTTTTCACTTGTTTTTGAAGAAAATGTGTCTTAATATTAGAATTTTAGAAATTGAATTTCCACTTGGAATTTTTCATTAAAATAATTAAACATAGGCGTGCAGTTATAGTGGGCTAGAAGAGGGGTGCACTGCCGTAACATTTAATTTTGGTTCTTTTCACTGTTTATATTCTAATAACAAATTAACAAATTATGGCCTTACTTACCACTTTTCGGAAGGCCATGACAACCAACCGAGATTACATTCGTTTTGTGCAGCTTCTCAGTTTAGTAAACGTTTTATCAATTCGTTCTTGCTACTGCCCTGTCTAGACAAGAGCGAAAAACTCCTTTAAGGTTCCGAATTATACGGAGTGTTTTTAAAGTATCGTTTAATTATTAAAATAAATTGTTTCCCACATGAAACATTACCTTGTACATTTTGTAAACTTTAAAACATTTGGTATAGAGAAAAAGAACTTCCAATTAATTTTTACGTTACGAAAGTACTCAAAAATCTTTAGATCTTGCATTTTTTTGTCACCTCAAGACCTCAAAGGTCTTGAGGATTACAAATTCTTTTTCATGTGACCGTACAATTTGCAATCTTTACTCCCCAACTCTTTACTCAGGGTTTTTGTATGCTTGGTCGAATTGTACAAATATTAGTAGTATTAGGAAAAAGCATGGAAATAAATCAGCTTTACAGTTTTACTTACAAATTAATCATTTTTCTAACTTTCTTCTATAATTTGAAAGTCTAATGGCTCATCTACACACACAGGCTTGTCTTCCGACTTGGCCTGTGCAGGCTAAAACGGAGCGTGCAGACACCATTTAGGCGGTCTGCACAGGCCAAACTCTAGCGTCTGGACAGCATTCAGGTGGCCTGCGCAGGCAAACCGAAAGGCAAGCCTGTGTGTGTGTGGACGGGCCTTATCAGCCGGTACTATAAAACTTAAATATCGACATTAAAATTTTAATGCCCACAGCTATCCTTGACTAAAAATGTAAAGTTTTGTCACAGGACAATAAAAAAATTCCCTATTAAATTTAATGACGACATTAGTTAATGGAGAACTTTATAGTATCGGCTGAAACTGAATAAAAAACTACATGTCCTTATTAAAGTCACTTATTAAAACTTGAATATAATTAATATAACGGCCCATCAGGACCTTTACCATATGGTGATTCAGCGTTAGTTAGAAATTTGTACGATTTCCTTTCTTGGGGAAACCTACAGTATTCGCCCATATAAGTGTGGTCCACATCATTCAGGCCATCTTCAATGCATAGTAAAGGACCAACGATTGATGTTGCTAAGAAGCTATTCTTAATTATGCTTTCGGCAAAAAGGTCACAGCTTCTTTGATGGTTGCAAACAACTGCAATATAAGTTCGTTAATTAATATAAGAAATTATCTAGAACGCTTAAGTTCATACTTACTGTAATTCAATGGTAGATTAATAATATTTTCTAAAGTAATATTTTGAACAACTGTTTGCCAACATCCCGGCTGATACGTTCCACAATTTGCGTAAAAATCAACATCTCCGACGTTTCCGATGTAACCGTATTGACCTTGATTCGTATGAACTGCCTGTACGAAGATGGCGTCGGTATGATCTAAACGTTGTGCTGTAATCACATCTTGATATAGAGGTCCCGCAGGATCTAAAGCAGTTAGCATTCCAATAATGCCACATCTCTGTTGGACCAAATGTCCGGATAAACCTGCCAACTGGCCTCCTAGAGAGTGCCCAACAACATGTAAGCGAGATAAGTTGTAATATTTATTTAACTTGCACAAAAATTTGGCAAAATTTTGTGCAACTCTTGGTACTTTACAATAAGACGATACGTAATCATCAGCGACGTAATATCCATAATCCATCACTATGACATTGGCGTTGTAACGTCTCAAATAGGCCTTTCGCATTACAACCATGTAGGAAGAATCTTTATTTCCTGTCCATCCATGCAATAGTATTATTGTAGGACGCCTAAAATTAGTGCTATTTAACGATATCGGTTGTCCATCCGGTATTTTTCTTGTGTACAACCAATATTGGACTCGATCTGCTCTTTTATCGATCGTACAGTTTGCAATTAAATGAACTGTTCCGTTTATTAAAATCGTCAAAATTTCGGATAATATGTTTTCGGGCAGCTCGTGGGCGTACGTTGGCGATTCTGAAGCGTACAGACTTATTTTGTGTTCACCTTGAACAAAACCAACTAAAAATAGTATGACCAAAAATACCTAGATGTCGAAATTATGTAGGGGGGGGGGTCAAGAGGGTATCAAGATTATGCATATTGTAAATTAGATTGATTTAAGCGATAAGCAAGGGGAACCCCCTATATCGATAAGTGCTAACAATGGCTCTATTATACATTTTGACTGTAAATTAAGGGGGGGTCAATATGTCGGTACTTTTGAAAACTAACACGAAGGTCTTAAGTTATAAAAAAAATTTTAAATTACCTGATAATTGATACACAAGAACGGCGCCGAAAATTAAAATCAACGCCTGTTTCATCCTTCACTTTGTTGCTAGTTAATCCTTTGACAGTGTCTTTGAAAGTTCTGAATCACTAATAAAAAAAGCGTATGCAAACAATTTAATATTATCGACAGGTATGGTAATGAATTAAGCGTACCAAAAAACAAAAGCAATTAAATGTTAATTTACATACTAAACTAGAAAATAATTGATAAAGCTGAGCGACCACGTTTTCGAATAGAAACTATTAATATTCAAGGACAATAACGTGTTGGTGGGTATTCAAACACCCTGTATATATTTTTAAATAATTAACATTGCCTAATTTATTCCTTGTACTATTTTATCACTTCCGGTTAAACCACAAATTTTTATAGTGCTAATAGATGTCTTGTAACAAGTGCATTCACTATAAATAACTTTTAAATATTGTTGTTTATTTAAAGGTGGGGTTTGTGTGTGAGGCACCTACATAAAACTATATTCAACACGTAGTGTGAAATATGGACGTGGTTAAATTACGTCACTTTTTGAAGCTACTACAACAGAAGTGTAATACTTAAGAAAAATCTTCAAATAGTGACGTAGCAGCAATGACCACGCCTCTTTTTTTTTAAATCAAATCAACCTGTGTATATGACGTATACTTCGTGTATTGTTATTTTAGATAAGTTACTAATTAGGTCAAATGATAATTGGTGTGATTAAAGTATATTTTTCACTCAACTGTTGTTGGTTGAAGGTAAAATTAACTCCTCCCCTTTCGTTTATATTCGTCAGCTTTTGAAGCTTTTAATTTAGGTGTTTTTGACATTAATGAGAAATGCGGTGGAAATGCGTAAATTTAATTATCGTTTTACAGGAAAAAAACACATTTTTTATTACTTTTTTGTCGTCCTGATTTGTTTGTTTACGTATGTAAAAAGACAAGTGATAATAATTCATAAATTGATACCTGTCAACGCGTATTTAGCACAAATACAATTTATTATTTTTTTCCATCTAGGTACTCAACTTTTTACATAAATTAATTATTATATTGTTCTTTTTCGTATATTCGTGCACATAAATAAAATGAGCTTTTGAATGAAATCTAGGGTGGCCCCAAAATATGGGGGTCTTTTTGGGCGCATTTCAAAAAATTTAGACATATTATTAAAGTACATTTTGGTTTTAATTAAATGAATATTTTTTCAAATTTTTAAATTTCAAATGGCGGCCAATATAACGATTGTCCTATTTCTTACTTTTTGTAGTGTAACTTGGCCAACAATTATTATTCTGAAAATCTAAAAGCGGCATTTTGTAGACAAACTATGAATTTTTAGTCCTAATATAATTGATTTTGGAAATCGTTTCAAAATTGCCTACCTTTAAGGGGCCAAAATTTATTATAATTTCAAAATGGCATTGCTTAAAATCGGCTGTGCCAATTTTTTACATTTTTGGATATGTTATATAGATCGTACTCTTAATCAAATGACGCAAGTTTCATTTTAAAAAAGTTTCCAGGACCGGAGTTATGAGTTTTTGAAAGTCAAATTGTCAAGATATGCAAGAAGTCGTTTTATGGCCACATCAGAGTTAAATTTAACGCTTTTATTTATCTCTACTTTATTTTATTTATTTATACGTTTAGTTATGAACCGAACCGAGCAATCCCCGAATTTATTTAACGAGCTACTTGGTTATGTATTTAGGATATCCAATAGTTGTTAATAGTTTTGATGTTCTTACATACTTTAGTATGTACTATTATTATTAGAAATGAATTTAATTAATTTGAAATTCAATATTATTTATTAAGCATTTTTTCATAATAGAATCGCCAGAGATGCATTATAGAATTGCAAGTTGAATGGACGCATTATTTTAAGATTTAGGTGTTTTAGGATTACCTAACTAAATAATAACAATGTATCATGCTTTAACAACTAAAGAAATGATTCATTTTTTCCTATTCTCGAGGTTGTGGAATTTATTGCCGTAACGTGCGCGTTTTAAAGCCTGATGGTAAGGGCATTTAACTGTCTCTTCTGTAAGCTTTTATTAGCGATGTACAGTCAGTCTCACAATTATTGGCCACTCTGGCCAACCAGGGTGTTTATTAGCCAACAACGACAAAAGGACAGAAAGGGAGGTTAATTATGAGGCTGACTGTACGTATTATAGTATCCAGATCGACATTATAAGCTCTTGAGAGATTCTATTATCGTTCCACAAGAGTTGGCCGCACCAATCGTGTAAGTTGGGGCGGATATTTTTGAAACACCCTGTTTATGTAGCTTCATTGAGTCTTGAGGCTTGTGTTTATTTTAAATTTATAACAAACTGTCTGTTGCCGACAGCACAGTTTGGTTTGGTTTTATTTCAACAAATCTGTTCGTTAGGGAAAACGTCCGTTAGGCGAAACGCCCTTTAGGATAAATACACGTTCGGCGAAATATCCGTAGAACAAACATTTCATTGGCTGAGCGACTATGGAGCTCATTTTGAACATGTGCATTGTAACTTTTTGTTATTGATTCGACTTTTGAAAATTTTTCAATAATCTTCCCCATCCACAAATTTTCATCTCTTTCCAACGTTTGAAAAAGTTGGTTAAAAATAGACACTCGACATTTTTTGTGCCTTTTATTATCTTTTTATTAAAAGAGCTGCAATTGCTTCGGTTTTAATTAGGATGTCATGTCATATCGTTACACGTTGACATATTTAACAACCGCAAATTGAATTTGGTTTCCTTTTACAAGAGTATAAAGTTATACGAAAATTGAAAAGTAAATAAAATGACGTTAAATAAATGTTGAGCTTATGTTGTTTTTCTCTTTTGTTCTTTTTATAAAACTCGAGCCTTCGAGCCTTTCCATTTTATAGTTTTAGATTTGTGTCTGTTTCAGTTTTGTAGGTGATATGTGTTATTGCTATATCAAACTGTCGTGGTAGCAGATTCTTGGTGTCAATTTTAAAGTTATTGCAAGATTATGACAATTTCTTGTCGTGTGGGGTTAGTTCAATTAAATTCGAATCAAATCTGACGTTTAAAATGAGCAAACTATTTGCTTGTTGACAGTAACACAATTCGCATGAGCGGTTAATATGTCACAATTTAGTAATTGTAGCCTCAAGTGTTGACGGTCGTACAATTTACAAATTGGCCATCGTAGTGAAAATATAATCATTGCCGATGTAACGAAATGCCCAAAGCAATATCATCAGAATTCCAATTTTTATCAAATTGTGTATTACATGTACTATACATGCTTGCAATACAACGCATATGCTGCAATCTAAAACTGACCTAAAAAAAGACCCGTACGTGTTCACATAAAATTTTACTAGAAAACTAAAATTTTATTATGTTCGGAATGTCGACTCTCGACTGCTCCAACTGCTCCATATCTTTAATTAATTTATTATTATTTTTCTATTTACTTAATATAAACCTGTCGTCATAACAACGAAAGTAACAATTGAGAAGGTTTTTCTAGCGACATCTCAGGCTGCTGTTCACCCAGCCTGCCTCTTATAGATCTGGCATCCGACTGTATGTCTGTTTATCCACCTGTTTAGCTACATAGCTGTCTGCCCGACAATGAAAAAATAATGCACTCTATTTTATGACCGCTCTGTAGTAAATTGTATTGTAATGGTACCAAATGAAATTTTAAAATAATTAATTAATAATTTAATTAATTAAATAATTTATTTATATAATTTAAATAATTTAATTACTTAATTAACATTTTAATAAGCTCAAGGCGCTACACAGAATTAACTGCACGTTCAACAAACACTATTTGGGACCTCCGACATTTTAGGACCTCAAAAACGCTGTTTCATTAGAGGCCTTTTCTCCCAAGTGTATAGCCAACGGACAGCTTGAAAGCTAAATATTCTAGCCTGTCGTTATGGTTTCAAGTTACTTAAATTCTTTAATTTATTAAAGGACATATAAAATTAATATTTCAAATTTTACTTTTAAAAATCTACTCTAACAAATTCGCCAAGAAATGTACTGCCTCACATTTGAAATAAAAGCGGGTGGTTGTGGGGGCCACGGAGGAGGCGGTGTTGGTAATACGGGGGGGGGCGGTGTTGTCGTTAGTGGTACACGTGTCTTCCAAATGAAATTAAAGCGGTTGGTTATAGGGTTCCTTGAGACGGCGGTACTGTCATTAACGGTGCGTGTGCTTGCCAATTGAAATTAAAGCGGGTGGTTGAAGGGTGCCCTAAGGCGGCAGTTCTGGTGTACTCGGTAGCGGCGATGCTGCCGTTAGTGGTGCATGTGCCTTTCAACTAAAATTAAAGCGGGTGGTTGTAGGGGTCTCTAAGACGGCGGTTCTGGTGTACTCGGTGGCGGTGATGCTGACTTTAGTGATGCACGTGCCAATTGAAATTCAAGTGGTTAGTTATAGGGGTTCCTGAGGCGGTGATTCTGGTGATATCGGTGACGGCGATGCTTAGTTTAGTGATGCACTTGCTTCCCAATTGAAATTTAAGCAGGTGGTTGTAGGGGTCCTTGGGGCGGCGTTCTGGTGATATCGGTGGCGGTGGTGCTGGCGTTAGTGGTGTGCACGTATTTTTCAAATGAAATAAAAGCGGGTGGTTGTAGGGTGCCCTGAGGGTATTCTGGTGATTCCGGTGGCGGAAGTGCTGTCGTTGGTGGTGGATGTGCCTCTCAATTAAAATAAAGCGGGTGGTTGTAGGGTGCCCTGAAGCGGGGATTTTGGTGAGCTTGGTGGCGGCAATGTTTACATTAGTGGTGCACGTGCCTCCCAATTTAAATTAAAGCAGGGGGTTATAGAGGTCCCTAAGGCGGCGGTGCTACTTAAAATTAAAGCGGGTGGTTGTAGAGGGTTTCCTGAGGTAACAATTCTGATGAAACGGTGGCGGAGGCGCCGTCATTGGTGGTGCACGATAAAAAGCACTTGCTTCCACCTTTTTCCTAATAGACATCATAGCGGCCTTTTTTTGCTTCTACATATTATTATCATACATTCGTATGCCCACAAATTTCACAATATCGATTTATTGTTACATTGTAGACGATTGTAGAGTATGTTGGGCTCATATATACCTAATTAAGATTTGATAGGTTTTCCCAAGGGTTTTGCAAACTAAGGAGCCGCTAAATTAAAAGGCGTGTGGGGTAGCCCACGGGTCCTGCTAGTTATACTCTAAAGAGTGTTCCTGTTTAAGAATAGTAAAATCGTAAAATGTCCTTAGATACGAAAATCAAAACTAACTGTATAATATCGCCTTATAAAAAATAGGGGAATTTCAGTTTTCGCAAAAACCCATTTTAACACCCCTGAGGTGCTAAAAATAGGTTCTGCTATTGGTTTTTTCTTCTTGGGCTCTTGGTGCTAAAATGATGTAGAAAAAGTTAAGCATATATTTGAATGATGCACTTCTAAGAATTTTTTATTTGATCCGGGAGCACACCGGGGCTCCAAAAATAATTCCTGAAAACTAAAAATTGTAAGAGGTACAAAAAAATTACTTTTTTGTGTATATTGTAGACTTTATTAATAAGCTTAACTTCTATGATTTTTTTAAAATTTTTGGAAGTGGTGCGCCACCCCTAAAAATGCAAAAAACACATTTCTTAAAAAATATTTGAGTTTAATACTTTTATACCTAAAATTGACTTTTTCTCGAAATTTTTTTGAAAATTCGGACTTAAAAAAATAAACTATAACTAATTTTTTTATTTGAAAATTTCCTTTTATTATTTTTGGATATTTGGAAGTTTGAAAAGAATCAAAACTTTTTATAAGAATCCTTTTTTTACTGAAATGAAAAATAAAAATTTTTTCCCTAATTGGCAACCGGATCCGGGACACACTGTATAATGTAGGTAATAGGTATTTAATGCAAGTTACAGCTTGAAAAATTAGATTCATGATAAATAAATACAAAATTATTGTAAAATGAATTTTTATCTTTTAACATTTTGAATTTTATAAAATATAAATAACTCGCTTGTGCACATTTCGAAAAATCCAGAAATATGCTGATAAGCGATAACCAACTAAATTGAAATTAAAATTTTTAATTCTTCAGTATTATCCTAAACGTGATATGATTTGCGTCGTCGTATTTTGTAGTTAATACGTTTGTGCCCTTTTTGAAATCGCGTTCGCGAATTTGGAGTTTTTAAATAAAGGTTAGTTTTTTATTTTTACAAACAAATTGTAAAATTTGAAAATGGTTCATTTTGGGTTATTACTCATTCAATAAATTAATTGCATAATTTGTTGTGGTTAATAATTAATAGCTGCATGAGTTGTTTGATTGGATAGGGGATTATTCTAATCCCAATATTGGGAAAAAATGATGGTCGTTAGCAACCGCGATTGACGGTTTTACTCTGCTCTACTCCGTAGAAATTGAACTATTTTTTAGGGCTCATGCTTAATATTTGAGAATTACATAATCTATTAAATTTGCTTTATTACTCATTTATCTATGATAGCTGCACGTTTTAAAATTTATTAATTTCTTTGATTATCGCTTATCGCATTTTTCGATTTTTCGAAATGTACCAAAGCAAATTATCATATAAAATCCGTTGTTAAAAGGTAATATCAAACTTCATTTTGCAGTAATTTATTTTACTTTTTAATTTATAATGGGAAACTACATTTAATTTTGAAACCTCTGAACCACGTTTTTGGCGACCACTGACAGTGTAATAATTATTTGTGGGGTAGACAAACACCCCTTGGCGAAATATAAGCTCAACACAAATTACTGCTTATGAGCCGTTCTAAACGTCCAAAAACGTTTCAAATATTTTCATTTGTTCGGCTTTACACAGCAACCTGCCGATCGTCATAATATTGGGGATGCAGCTCCAGTTCCAGTTTTAATTTATGTCTATGGCTGGAACTATGATGGTAACTTTAATAATTAGCTACTAAAATTCAGCTTATTTTTAAAATTACTTGAATTCTGTTATATTTTTATTAATTAAAATTTTTTGTTTGGTTTTACGTGCGACAAAAAAATATTGTTTTTAAGTTAAATGAGTCTGGGGTAAAAATAGACAGGAATAAAAATCGTATAAGGATTTAGGATGGCAGTCACTTTAGTAAACAGACATAAATCCTTGAACTGATATTTGCATTCCCTATCGTTTGGATTTCAGAATGTCCGGTTTCATCTATCTAGATTTATTTTAAAGCTTCGCGTTGAAGGTTCACAAAAATACTTTAAAAACTAAAATAAACGTAATAAAAACAGCACGATCTCTCGAATGCAATATTTATACTGGGTGATTCAAGTATTTATTTTTTAGAGTAATAGATGGCGTTTAAAAAAATCCGCCATTTTCTTTTTCAGATTTTTAATTTTTGTTGAATCTCAGTTATTAAAAAAAGTGTTTTCAAAAACTTTAAAAGCCGTCTTTAGGCGTTTTTTATGTAGAGTCCAGTGGCGTGACCAAAAATTTGTTTTGACCTTATTAGTTATTAATTACTGCACAAACTTTTTTTTAAATAAAAAGCGTAGTAGAAAAACTTTTTATGAGATCAAAAAAGCTCTCAAACGATACCAAACTCGACTTTTTATCTTTGTGTTATTTTTTACGATAAAAAATAACGACGTTTTTAAAGTTGATTAGGAAATAAAAATAAATCAAATGAAGTATTATTTATTAAATCTTAGTAATGTAATTTTATTTCCTGATTAACTTTCTTTTCTAAAACTTTATAAACATAAGAAAATAAAAAGTTGAACTTCGCGACGCCTAGCGTCGATGTGATAAAAAGTCGAGTTTGGTATCGTTTGATAGCTTTTTTGATCTCTTGAAATATTAACCCTAGGTTTTTTTTTCTAAAGCCATTTTGAAACTACAGTCGGAAAACGAAATTGCCAATTTTCAGTTTTCCTGCGTTATCTCGGAAACCATTTTGAACTTTTTACTAATCTAACCAATCTCGTAACTCTTACGGTTTCCGAGATCCGAATGTTAGAAGCACTTAAAAAAATCACCCTGTATAAGCCTCTACAGTCTACATGTAAAAAAAATTAATTAAAAATATTAAACGCACGAACTATTTTAATATTTGCAGCATTAATGAACTTGCATTATGTAACGTTATTTTATATTATTTATAATACGGTACTGCACTGTGTTATACGAGGCTTATAACGCTGTTTAGAACTTAATATGTTACGGAGGAAATGTGCAAGTTAATTTAGTCCCTTTTCAACAAATACCGTGAACACTTCAATAAGCTCCTCTCTACACAAACTAGTATGTAATTACAACCGAAATTACTTTCAACGCTTTACATTAAAATTCAAAAATAATTATGTACTTGTGTAATTATTCTTTACAAATTAAGAACGGATTTATTACAAAAGAAGGCCCTCAGAAGCGCTTTTTGTGTTGAAAATTTCGAAATATGCATTATTTTAACTTTTTTTTATAAGTTAGTTCATTTTGACTGTAGTAGTAATTAAATTTTTTCAGATTTTTAAATTCAAAATGGCGGCTACCATATCGATTCTCTTGCTGCTTGTTTTTTTATTAGATATAACTTTGCCGGTAATTATTGTTTTGAAAATCTAAAAAGGGCGTTATGTAGACAAAGAATGGGGCTTTAATCCTAATATAATGCATTTTGGCAATTTTTTGAAAATAGCCTACTTTTAAGGAGCCAAAATTGGTTAAAATTTCAAATTGGATTTTCTCACAATTGCTTCAGGTATTGTTTTTTATTTTGGGGTATGTTATAGCCACCATAGTTCTTAATCTAATGTCTATGTTTCGTGTGGTTAATTTTATCAGGACCGGAGTTATGATTTTTCAAAGGTGATAATTTCAAAAATCGGTCATTTTTTCTGTAATTAAAATTGAAATTCTAAAGTAGGTAAGCAGACATATTGATCCTATAAGTATCTATTATTTGATGCTATTTTTGATTTAAAATCGCATCCGGTTAATCCGGATGACACCAACGTTAGTAATTTCGTATGAAACACCCTACATATTTTTACATTTTTGAAATCTGTCTCATTTAATTACTCTGTATATACGTATGTATTTTTATTCACGTGTGGTTTGGAACGTAAAAAGACTTTTTTTACTTACCGTGTACTTGTTTATTATTCCAGGGATTATTTATTTACCGAACTATGCAAAATCTCTTAGCAATAATCCCCAGCAGGTAAAAGAAAAAAAAATTTCTATAAAACGGTATTAAAATGGAATTTATTAAATTTGATTTTCTTATATACTTTGATGTACTTTTCGTTTTTTTTTGTTTTTCAGGAATCGCAGCACCATGTTTATAAATATTTTAATATAAGAAAATAATTAAATTTTCTTGTTTTTAATAAGAACATGTAATAAAAGAATAAAAAAATTGTATGTAGGTATACAATTCCCACAAAATTCCTTTATATAACACGAAGAAAATGATACATTTTCACAGGGAAACTGAAATAATATATTTTATGTTTCCTTTTGAAGAAAACAATTGTTATTCTCATATACAAAGATGAAATATTGGTTAAGAAAAATCGCGTTTTTAACAATGTAATAATCAATCATACCTATGGATTTATATTTTTTTGGAGACTGTTGTGTTCTAAAATACTGTCGCCCGTTTAGCAGGCGGACCTTACTAATCGAGGCGTGAGCAGAGATTCGCAACCGCCTATTATAAGACCGAAACATTTTACGTCATAAGCTTAAAGTGTCGCTGTTTGATACAATCGATTAAAATTTATAAAACACATACAGGGTGTTCAGTTTAAAAAATTCCTTTCGATGGTGTCACACACTATTGGAACATTCTATACTATAGAATTAAAATGTGGGCCTTTTCGTATCACGCAACTTTTCATTTTTGACTTTCCATTATCTTTTATAATAAAACCCTAAGGGAAACTCTAATGAATAATGGCGTTTCCAATATGGTGGTTACCTTAAAAAGGTTGAAATCGTTTATGTAATCAAATAAAAGCCAAAAAAAAAGGAAATTATTACTACATTTATGAGAATTTTGAGTAAAATGTAAAATACCATTTTTTTCCATCAACTTTGACTGACATTTTTTTATTTATAATTTCAAAGTGTTTTTTCCTTACCAACACGAAAATATTTATGTCAATCTTTTTTAAACCCTACAAACCTTAGAAAAATATTTTATTCCGTTTATCTTTTAGTTTTGTTAACGTCAATATCATCGATCGGCTTTGACTGTCGACACGCGCGCGAGAAATTCTTATTTGACTTTTTCCTGTCATTTATTTCAAATTTTTGTTCAAAAATTGAAGTAAATTGTAATAAAGTAGCTTTTTTTATACACAGGTCAAAAGTTGAAAATGTGTATAATATATAACGGAAGTCAAGATCATCAATTTGTTGCAATCACGAGCGCATATGGCTACGGAAGGATAGCGTTGAAAGTCCGATACGAAAGCATCCGGTTTGAGTCTAAGTGGCTCCATTAATACAGCAGCACGTGCCGGACCCTTACAAACACCAATTCAATTGATTTTTAGTATGAAAAGGAAATGCAAGGTGCTTTTTCCTCTCGGTTCTCTCGGTTATGGTATACACCGGATTAATTGTCGTTTCATGAAAATTGAAACGTCAGTTTTAATTCTTCTACTACTCACTAACTTATTAACGAAGTTAATTAAAAAATCAAAGCTTAATTCAAGTTAAGATTAAAGTGACAGTTATTGAAGAAAATTGATTTAAAATTATCTTTTGTGTGTACAGATGAGGAAAATTGTAATGAAAATTTTTGAATCTCTAATTTTAACTTTCAAGACGTGTACTAACAGCTCGGTTCCCTCTCGCCATGATTTATTTGCCCTTATTTTAGATGGGGCGGTTTAACCCGTGTCCGCTAAAATTAAAAACAACCTAGAACTTCTGCGTCTAAGCAGAATTTTTAGACGTAAACTGTCTGAAATACTAATTTCATCTTTTTTTTTAATTTGGCATAAATTGAAGTTCAAAATATACATTATTTTATATGTTCAGAAAGCTAATTTTCAGAGTTTTCAAAATATTGAAAAATATACAGGGTGTTCTATTTAAATTAAAAAATTTGATGCAATTTCCGGTTAAACCGGAAATCGAAATATATAGTGTTTTGGTATCGTGTAATAACTAATTTTACGAGCTTTTAAAATATTTGAAAATATACAGTGTGTTCCTAAAAATTTTGATATTTTTGTAATTTCCGGTTGAATCGGAAGCGTTTTGTTAACCGAAAATAGTGCCAAATAATAGATATTCATGAGATTGATAAATATATCCATTTTCAAGTTTTCATTTTTTTTACAAAAGAAATTAGAGATTTTAGAAATTTTGACATTCAAAAAATCATTACTCCAAAACGGCTCGAGCGATTTTAATAAAAATTTATATTTCGATAGAGAACTACGTTGTATGTAATAGTAATATCCCAAAAAGAAAAAATATGGCTGAGGAAATTTTGAGAAAATCCATTTCCTAATTTTGACCTACTTTGGCCCCTTATAGGTAGGCAATTTTAAAACAGTTTTGAAAATCGACTTGCTTAGGACAAAAGCCCTATATTTTGGCTGCACAATGGCGTTTTGAAATTTTTATAATAATAATTACCGACGCCGAGGCGTACGCCCGCCCGTTGTTCAGTAAACGGAGATTATTACGACCCCTACTAAATCTCCGGAAAGTCAAAGTAGGCTTCTTGAGATATGAAAATTTATGAGTTATTACGCGGTCACGCACTCGACAGAGCTTCACAAGCCACTTTATAGTCTCGACGTTGAATTATCAACATGATAATTGCATGTTGTGTGTAGTTTATTAACGTAATAGTCCAGTCGACGAAGGGGTTTGTAGAACAAATGGAAGAATGTTGAATTTTTTTCTTCGTGTATGTGTTTGGAATAGTTAGGAGAAGTCTCCCGTCCTTCCTGTATGGTTAAGGGAAGGAGGGAGTGTAAAAGTTCCGTTATTGAGGTTTTCGCTTAAATCTCGAAAACGGTCGGACCTAGGAAAAAAATTATTCTAAGCAAAGTGAAAGTTTATCAAATTTCTTACAAGATTGTTTCTATTCATTTTTTGTCTGTTCCTTAAAGTTTTCGAGATAAACGCCCAAAAAAATTTTTTTCATACATTAACGATTTTTGCGGGTGGACATCTGGAAAACTATAAGGATCAGAAAAAATGAATACCAACGATCTTGTTAGAAATTTGATTAGCTTTCATTTTGTTAAGAATAATTTTTTCCCTAGGTCCGACTGTTTTCGAGATTTAAGCGAAAACCTCATTAACGGAACTTTTACACCTCCTCCCACCCTTAACAATAAGCTACGATCTTGAACTTTTAGTATTTTTACATATCAACTACTCCAAACACATTTCTGAAGAAAAAAAAATTAACCTTCTTCCATGTCATCTACATATTTTATATTTTTCGTACTAGAAAATGTTTTTAAAGCTGCATCCACACTATGCCTATCAGAAAAACCTAAGTAGGTCGCACGATGAGCCGATTACAAGCTGACTCGTGGTGGTTTCCAAAGAAACAGTAACATGCGTAATAATGGGGAGGTGCAAAGAGCTCACTAGCTAAAGTTTTTATTTTGTGTATTTGTAGATAGCAGTTCTCTGTGCTACCAGTGATTTCGGTAATGCCGATCGGACTAGTGGAGGCGCAGCTTAATTTTGAGGGATTGATGTAACGCAAAACGCTTCACATCTTCAATCCAAGCTACTCCAAACACATTCCTAAAGAAAAAATGTCCACCCTCTTCTATGTCCTCTACATCCCTTTTTTGTACTAGAAATTGTTTTTAAAGGTGCATCCACACTATGCCCATTTTAAAAACCTAAGGAAGTCGCACGATGAGCCAATTACAAGTTGACTCATGGTGTTTTCTATAGAAACCGTAACATGCGTAATGGGAGGAGCAAAGAGCTCACGTTTCGTTTTTGTTTTATGTATTCGTAGATAGCTCTTCCCTATGCTGTCAGTGATTTCGGTAATGCCAATCGGAATAGTGGAGATGCAGCTTAATTTTGAGAGGTTGATGTAACGCAAATTCACTTCACATCTTCAAGCCAAGCTACTCCAAACACATTCCAAAAAAAAACATCCACCCCCTTCCATGTCCTCTAAACCCCTTTTTTGGACTTTTTTTTGGATGTTTTTAAAGCTGCATCCACACTATACCTATTGGAAAAACCTAAGTAGGTCGCACAATGAGCCGATTACAAGCTGGCTCGTGGTGGTTTTTGAAGAAAACGTAACATGCGTAATAGGGAGGTTCAAAGAGCTCACGAGTTGAAGTTTTTGTTTTTTGTGTTCGTAGATAGCTGTTCCCTGTGCTGTAAGTGATTTCGGTAATGCCGATCGGAATGGTGAGGGTGCATTTTGAGGGATTGGTGTAACGTAAATACACTTCACGTTAAGCCCCCAATTCAAGCTAATACAAATTAGCTTGAATTAGCAAGTCAGGATTAGGAGCTTCTTTCAGGCGGCTAAGGCCATACTCACGCTCTAAGCGTGGGGGTGAAAATAATGAGTCTTCCCATAAAATTTTATAATTGATGCTCGTATGGTCACTCTTAAGAAGGGCCTTAATGTAGAATAGTTCAATGATGATGGGGGAGGGCCTTCCTGATGCCGTCACTGTTTAAATAGAGTGACTTCCATGATCAATAAAATTTACCGGATTTCGGTTGCGGCATCTTAGTCATCGATGTGCCGATTGCAATCTGAGTCGTACGTGACAAATGTAATGAGAACGTGCAAAGCAGGACACAAACTGGTGTTTTAATTTTTAGTATGTCTCTACTGTTAGTAAGAACCTCTATCGATTTCGGCATTGCCGTTCGGCATAGTGGGGATGCAGCTTAATTTTGAGGGATTGACATAACGTAAATACAAAAAAAACACTTGAAATAATGCCTTCGATCCAAGTTAACCTTTAATGGGGTGGGGGATTAGAGACTAGTCTCTAATCGTAAATTGAAAAAGTTAGGTTAGAAGGGTTTCTTGCATGCGATTCGGGTCAAACCCCCATTTCTATACTCTCGGATGCATGGGGTTCAAAATAATTAGTCTTCTCAAAAAATTTTATAGTTGGTTAACGTAGGGCTACTCTAGAGGTAGAGATGTGCATTATTGTGGACTAGTTCAATGAGGGGGGGGGGTACCGTCAGTGCTTAACTAATTTCATGTCAATAGAGTTATTTTATCGGATTTTTTTTGTCGTACAACTCATTATCGTTCCGCAATACGTTTTGAATGAAATTAAATTGGATGCGTTTTTTTCATCAAATTCCTACAGTGTTAAGAGCTTTAATTTTCTGCTTTCACATCAGGGACTATACGATTAAATTAAATTAAATTAAATGTTACTTACTGTGTATAGAATTTCAGATTTACCTCAATGTGTCTTAGTTAGAGAAGTAGTTGAGTTCCTTTTGTCTGGAGATAATTTCACTTTATTGCTAGACTATGGAAGGGCAGGGGGGTGTTAGTACTTAATTAAACAACACAAATTGATTTTTGCACTTTTTTAATTAAAATCTTAATTTTTTAATAATGTTAAACCGACAGCCTCGCGCATTTGTTTATTAACGTATAAGTTAATTAATGTGAAGGTAAAAGTGTTTGTTTTACCATCCATGTCCGTTTGCGCACACCTATAAGTTGTTACCAATTTTTAATTGCTTACTCATTGTGGAATTGTTAATTTATAGTAATTTGAAGGAAATTTGAGTTTGGCAATACGTAGACGTCTAACGTATTTGGCAAGAAAAAAGGGGACACGCAGCTTATGTAATTTGGATTTCGGTGAAATTTTTTGAATTTTTCTTAAAATGTTGTCCAAGTCACGCCAAACAAAAGTCTCAACGGACATAACCCTTGAAAATTAATATTTTCGCCACTACGGACCTCTGAAGCTCGAAATATGTGCTCTTAAAATTCACCTTTCTGATAAGATTTCCCTACTTCAATTTTAGTCCCTTTCAGTTAAATAATTTTTTCATTGTCGGAATATTAAATAAAGCCTTATAATTTGATTTTGTTTGTTTACAAGAAATTTTTTGAAAAGACGAATGGGTATTTATAATGGTGAACTTGCAATAATCAGATAAATTCACCGATGAAAGAAGAAAATAAAGCTTCTTACCTTTCGTGAAAAACTTGATTAAAATAATATCGAACTTGAATTGATATCGGAGCTCTTGAAAGTTATTTAATTAAATAAATTTAAAATTGAAAAAAAAATTTGTCGAGTACAAAATTTAATTTTACAAGTTCTTCATTTGGGGGTTGTTTTGTATACTCGAAGCAAAATTATACACGTTCTACATTATAATTTTGAAACTATTATTATTACCTCTCTCTAGCTCATTTTATACGTTCGCCTTCTAGACATAATAATATAACAAAATTAAATACGTAATCCTTTGAGTAATTTGCTCTTACTAACTAAATTCGATCTCATTGTAATACTAAAATGCTCATCTCAGCTGTTCTGTTTCATCTAAGATGAAACTGCATACTTAATAATGTTCAAACTTGCATATAGTTACTCATTAAATCTAACGAGCATTCTTATGCTGCAATTCTGAGCACTATCGTAAGGCTCGTAACTTGTTATCGTAGCAACCGTAAGGACTTACGAGTAGATGTGCAATTCTATGCGTATCGTATCTCGTTATGATGGCTACGATCACTTGTAAATATTTACAGTTTCACGTAAATCTTACGTTGAGATATTAGTTGTCTGTAACGTTACGGTTTATGAGTTTTTCGGATATATTAATGAATAGAAACATCAATATATTATATACCGGACGTTAATGCTGCAATTCTGAGCACTATCGTAAGGCTCGTAACTTGTTATCGTAGCAACCGTAAGGACTTACGAGTAGATGTGCAATTCTATGCGTATCGTATCTCGTTATGATGGCTACGATCACTTGTAAATATTTACAGTTTCACGTAAATCTTACGTTGAGATATTAGTTGTCTGTAACGTTACGGTTTATGAGTTTTTCGGATATATTAATGAATAGAAACATCAATATATTATATACCGGACGTTAAATTGAAGAAAAATACGACAGAAACCGCACGCAAGAGGAGAGAAGATACGTAAGATATGTTTCCAACCCATTCGGTCTTCCTCCTTCAAATTTCAATCAAACGTATAGATTAGACCACTGGTTTGTTGTATATGTAATTCAAAGGATTGAATCTCATTGCAGTTCATCAAATTCAAGAATTCCCTTGCATATTCAAGTCCCAACGGTGTTAACTTCTTAAAAACTGGCTCATTTCAAAATTGTGTTGAAGTAAACTTCTCTATTTCTCTATGTCAAACTCTTTACTCCTTAGTCAGTTTAATTGTAACTTTATTATCAGAATATGTTAAGTTTTCTTCTACTGCAGAAGAACAAAGTGAAGTTAAGCAAAGATGTTATATGTTATGAACAGTGGGATAGCAGTGATGTTTAGCTCTAATTGATAGAACGCTCATGTTGAAATCAAAGCTCGACTTGCTGCTGATGAACATTATCTTCCGTTTCTACCTACGTTTATGTGTATTAACATATAGAGGAAAGGCATTCTGGTATTCAATAAATGTAATACTTATTTCTGATTATAATTGTAAGATTATCGCACACCCTGCATGTCTCAGGCGTTAATTGTGTCAAAATTAAGAAAGTGAAAAAGAACAAACGCATATTGAGGACAGAACGGTTGCTCATTAAAACCACGATTTGAAGTATGTGATTAGAACTATAACCTTAAACGAATCTTAAAGTCGACATAAAAGTCAAAATGACAGTTTGTTACGAGTGCTGTACCGCATTTTATTAATAGAGTCTAGTAGTTACGATATTTGTTACAAATGTAGGCACAGAATTGCAATTTCCTAAAAACTGTAAAGTCATCTGTAACTCGGTTGTTTACGTTCGTATCGTAAGCAACGATTTTATGATTTTACGGTTTTCTTACAGATTTGCTTAGAATTGCAGCATAAATTGAAGAAAAATACGACAGAAACCGCACGCAAGAGGAGAGAGGATACGTAAGATATGTTTCCAACCCATTCGGTCTTCCTCCTTCAAATTTCAATCAAACGTATAGATTAGACCACTGGTTTGTTGTATATGTAATTCAAAGGATTGAATCTCATTGCAGTTCATCAAATTCAAGAATTCCCTTGCATATTCAAGTCCCAACGGTGTTAACTTCTTAAAAACTGGCTCATTTCAAAATTGTGTTGAAGTAAACTTCTCCATTTCTCTATGTCAAACTCTTTACTCCTTAGTCAGTTTAATTGTAACTTTATTATCAGAATATGTTAAGTTTTCTTCTACTGCAGAAGAACAAAGTGGAGTTAAGCAAAGATGTTATATGTTATGAACAGTGGGATAGCAGTGATGTTTAGCTCTAATTGATAGAACGCTCATGTTGAAATCAAAGCTCGACTTGCTGCTGATGAACATTATCTTCCGTTTGTACCTACGTTTATGTGTATTAACATATAGAGGAAAGGCATTCTGGTATTCAATAAATGTAATACAAAATTAAGAAAGTGAAAAAGAACAAACGCATATTGAGGACAGAACGGTTGCTCATTAAAACCACGATTTCAAGTATGTGATTGGAACTATAACCTTAAAAGAATCTTAAAAGTCGACATAAAAGTCAAAATGACAGTTTGTTACGAGTGCTGTACCGCATTTTATTAATAGAGTCTAGTAGTTACGATATTTAGTACAAATGTACGCACAGAATTGCAATTTTATAAAATTTGTAAAGTTATCTGTAACTCGGTTGTTTACGTTTGTATCGTAAGCAACGATTTTATGATTTTACGGTTTTCTTACAGATTTGCTTAGAATTGCAGCATAAATTGAATTATTACTAGGTCGCCAATTTAAAAGCGACTCGCTTCAAACTTTACAGGGTGCCTAAATAAGGTGGGATCTAATCTACGGGGAAAAAGGCTAAAAAATCACTATTTATTACAATATGATACGAGAAGGGAATCATTTACTTTTTCGTAATTTTTAAATTCTAAATGGCGGCTAATATAACGATTGTCCCATTTTATGGTTTTTCTCTTATAACTTAGCTGGTGATGATTATTATAATGAATTTTTTGTCTTTTCCAACTGCGAAATTCAAAATTTGAGCCGCCCTGTGGATGCCCCGAAAAATTTACGGCGGTTCATCGAACGAAATCAGCCCCTTTCCATCTGAGAGGACGACGAATGCCGTGAGCCTCCGCGTTTTCCCGCTATCCCCAAATGATGGCTAAAAATGGACACTTTTTTGAAAAATTGCAGCGCCCTCTGTAGGACAGTCGTAGAAATTATCTCGTGGTCCGTCGTAAGGGAAGGTGCGAGGTAACTTTCAAGCCCGGTCCGAAAGCCACCGGTGCCATAAGGAAGGTGCTATAGGCGTCTCGCCGTGAGGATTCTTTTTTGCCCCACCCCCCTTCGTGGGGCGGGTGTGGGAGATATCGAGGAACCCATGCCGGAACGACGATCTACACCTCCTAGTGACGCCTAATCCGAAATTAAAAAACTATCAGAAAAATATTTTTTCGGTTACGCCAAAAACATCTGTGGAAGCTACGCAGGCAGAATGGCATAAGGGATCAGTTAGAATTTTATGTGAGACGATAGAAAAATCACTACCGACGTGCTACTAGGACGAAAATTTCAAATTTTTCGCGTACTTTTTGCTGTGCAATTTTTTCAAATCAGAAAACGATTTTTGGGAGTTTTGATTTAGCCGCGAAGCGGCCATCTTTCGAGATTTTTAAAAACTAAGACCGAGGCGTTAATTGGGCTACTCCAGAGTATCCGAATCCAAATTTTGAGATCGATTAGCGGGTTTATATTTTTTGGCCAATAGAAACCTATAAAAACAGGTCGAGCGCTTCGATTGGTTGTAAATTTTAGGAGGGAATACCTAAGGGTGTGTCTTACGTTCCTGTAAAATTTGAGCTCTTGCATTACAGAGGTTACGAAGATTTCAATTTTTAAATTAAATGTGTCGATTTTTTCACATTTAAAGCCCCCTCACTTCCTCCGTCTGTTTTATTCGAAAGTGGGGACACGCTATACAGACCGACGAATCTTTTAACTTCATCCACGAAAAAATTGTTATAATCAAGAAAAATCACTTTTTTTTATTTCATTGCTTGACGTTTTGAGTCTTCAAATTTTTTTATTCAAAATGATGGCCAATAGAACGATTGTCTCATTTTGTGGTTTTTCCCTTATAACTTGGCCGGTAATTATTATTATAAAAATTTAAAAACGGCTTTGTATAGCCAAAATATAGGGCTTTCGTCCTAACCCAGTCGATTTTTTAAATTAGTTCAAAATTGCCTACCTTTAAGAGACCAAAATAGGTCAAAATTTTGAAATGGATTTTCTCAAAACTTCTTCCGGTCTATTTTTTAATTTTTGTATATGTTATAGACATCGTCGTTCTCTATCGAACACAGCTTGTTTTATTAACTTTTATGGAGCAGGACCGGAGTTATCATTTTTTTAACGTCAAAATTTCAAAAATCTTCTGAAATAAAAATGAAAACTTGATAATTTGTAAATGTGTCCATCTGATGATACCCACCAACACTTTATACTTTACTTACGGTTTAACCGGAAATGGGGCGAATATTTTTATTTTAAATGCTTAAAAATAGCTTTAATATGTTGTGCTAAACAGTTCGGGTACAGCCACATCCTAATTTCTTTACCTGAGGTATCTGGACACTGATGGTCTTCTTGAGCCAATCCAATTCCTTAGTATTCGATTTGATTTTTTTTTCTTGTGTTTTGTTTGTTATTTTTATTAATAACAATAATTTATTAGGGATTTAAGGGGATGTAATGATACAGAAGCCGCATGTGGCCACATTCTCATTAATTGTGAACCATCAGAATGAACACCTGCGGATTGTGAATTACGCAAGCAACCGGTTAATAACAAAGCTTAATTAAAATCATAACCAGTTACAAATTACGAGATTAATTAATAATAATATCTCCAAATACGAGGGATATTTGAATTTTATTTACGTTTTCGATATTAACTTTATAGTTTTATGTCTCATTAATAAAGATTAGCTGTCTGTTAAATCTGCTAGCGATATAAAGGAGGGAAGTTTATTATTTTTTTTTATTAAATATGATCTTTTTCTTATATTTTCAAATATACACTTGAACCATAAGCGGATCAATTCAGCTTACGGCCAAAAAAATTTATATATTTTTAGTAGTGCTGTACTTACTTTTTAAAGCTTTTCTAAAACACACTTTTAAAGCTTCTTTTTCTATAAACAACAGATTATGTACGGTTTAAATCTTATAAAATTATATTTTGAGCTCATCATTCTTTTTATTATTCGTGGAAAAGTTCTACAAGTACCTGTTGTTGAATTTAATTTGCGTAAAGGCTTATTTACACGTCAGTGCTTTTGAAACGCGTTTGGCGTACCTTACCGTAATTGAAACGTCCGTTTTACTGCTAGTATGTCGTCCGTCACTGTCCGACCACAAACTTTGAGGATTATTCTATTAAAACTTCGACTATCGATTTTTTTTAACAATCACCAAGCTCTCTATGTCCATAAAGTCCAAAGCCAATGAATAAACGATGCGAACTGCACTGATATTAAATTATGTGAATAGTTCTTTATTTTATTAAAGTTTTCTACTTTCTATATAATAAAAGATGAAATTTTAGTCCAATATATAATTAAGCGGGGCAAAGTTTTCCCAACTAAATATTAATCTTAACTTTAGTGGTATTATTTTAATCGATTTTAAAGTTTATTGTTGTAAGTTTCGGTTATAATGCTGATACATTAGCATAGTATTAATTTTAGTAACTTGTTAGTTAATTATCCATAAAATCGGCCTTTCAGGACGTTTTCCATGATGTAAATATCGGACCTCAATAATTAAGGGTAAATTATTCAATTCTGTTAGGGTCAAGAGAATTTTAGAGCTTATTATTATTATAAACTAAATACTTAATCTACTTTATTATACGTTAAATTAACAATAACGTTTTGTTATTTTATTATACAGTGCGTTCATTATAGATTGGAACATCAAACTGTTAGTTTTCAATCAATTTAAAAGGCTTATAAAAGTTTTAAATTTTTTAGGTTCACCCTGTGTATTTTTAAATATCTTGAAACTTCTTTAAAATAATACATCAAATATCGCTTTAATCGCAAGGGTAGATAAAGTAATATTTGAATCTTCCATAAGCGCGCCAATGCGAGTGTTTTTGCTAATATTTCAAAATTGTATTGAAGTATCGGGATGTGCCTATTTGACATCCCAGAATAATGTATTTAAAATAGTTTGCCAAAGTCGCATCGCGATAGCTATGGTAGTTTCTTAGTAACCGACGAGTAAACGGGACGGGACGGCCCGGACGCAGCGCGCTCGCTCGTGTTACGCCTTCTAGCGACTTTTACAAAATTAGTAGTTGGTACTTCCGTTAATGCATCTGGTTAGATCGCATACCAAATTTTATTAAAATCGGTCAAGAGGTTTCTAAAATATTTACAAAATAAAACCAAATGCGAGTGTTTTTTGCTAATATTTCAAAATTCTATTGAAGTAACGGGATGTGCCTTAGTGACATCTTAGAATGGCGTATTTACAATAGTTTGCCAAAGTCGCATCGCGATAACAATTGTCGTTTCTTAGTAACCGACGAGTAAACGGAACGGGACGGCCCGAACGTAACGCACCCGCTCGTGTCTGCGCCCTCTAGCGACTTTTACAAAAATAGTAGTTGGTACTTATGGTAATGCACTTGTTTAGGTCGCTTACCAAATCTTATTAAAATCCATCGAGGGATTTCTAAAATATTTACAAAACAAAAGTTCTGGGGCCCATTTTCAAAGGCTAAGCATAAAAATTAGTAATTAAGCATGAAAAGTAGATCATGAGTTCGCGCTACTGGCGCTACTTTCTCTCTGTTTCTGTCTTTTTCTCTATCTGTATCTATCTCGGTCTCCTTCTCTTTATCTATCTCTATTTTTATTTCTCTCTTTCTCTATATCAATCTCATCTGTTATCTCATTTTATGTGCCAGTCTTACTGTCAGTCTCATCTATAATTTAATCTCATCTTTCAATTTTATCTGTCATATCTTTTGTCAATCTCGTCATCTGTCATCTTATCCTATCTGTCACTCAACCTATCTGTCAAATTCATCTGTGAGATGAGATGACAAATACGATGACATATAAGATGACACATAGGATTAGATAAGACACCAGATGGGTTAACAGATGACTTGACAAATGTGATGACAGACCTTCCTGACACATGAAATGACATATGAATTGATATGCGTGACAGATGACCCCCCCCCAGGTGACAGATTGACATTTGACGTATAATAACTGTGGTGACAGATCGCCCCCACTCTCTATCTCTCTAAACCAATCTCTGAAATGACATGGGATGACAGATGTGATGACGGATGGGTTTACTGATGGAATGATGGATAACTTCATCTGGCATATAAAATGATAGATGAAATTGACATATGGTGACAGATGACTTGACATTGACATATGTTGAGTGACAGATGAACGCCCCACTGACATCTACGTCTAGTGTCATGACAGATGGGCATTTGAAATAAGGTAACTATGATGGCAGATTACCTCCACTTCCTATCTCTCAAAACTAATCTCTATCGTGCTTCCCCCATTCCTCATTTCTCTAAACTAATCTCTACCCTACTTCTCCCACTATTCTTTTTGTTTATATATCTCTGTCTCTTTCGGACCTTACTGCGCATTCTTTATGGCATAGGTTTTTTTATTAATGGGATAACATACCTCTGAAGTTTCATCAAACATTTTCGTAGCACGAAAATTATCTGTCGTAAGACGACAGATAAATTGACAGACGTGTTAACAGATGACTTGACAGATGAGATGACAGATAACTTTCCTGACATATGAAATGGCATGCATACAGATGACCCTCCCCTAAGTATAGATGTACATTATACATATACAGTAGAACCCCGTTATAAAGTACACCTTTATAACGTTTTTCTGGATATAGGTAACGGACTAAATCTTTGGTCCCATTTTAATATTTTGTTAATTTATTGTGTTTTTATTACAAACTTCCGGTTATCACGTACCAAATTTTTCGGTCCCTGATGGTATGTTATAACGGGGTTCTTTCTATTGTAGTAACTATGGTGATAGATTAGGCCTACATTCCATCTCTCTAAACCAATCTCTGAAATGACATGGGATGACATATAGGATGATAGATGGGTTGACAGATGGAATGATGACTTCATCTGACATATGGTGACAGATTACTTAGCATTGACATATGTTGAGTGACAGATGAACATACCACTGACATCTACATATGATGTCATAACTAGAGAACGGATTCCTAGCAAATTTGCTAGAGGTAAAAATTAATAGCAGAGCAAATTTGACTTGAAATCTTTGCGATTTACCTCAAACGCTCTCACATGGCAAATTTTTTTTATGCTTATATGCTTATTTTTCAATTTTTATGCTTAGAATTATTTTTGTGCTATTTTAGGTCATATTTTCGCAATATTAAAAAAAAAATTTAAATTAACTAAGTTTTAGCTAATAATTTTCTTTTTTTTTGCTTATCGAAAATATTAGAATTACTTATTATGTTTCTTTTTTAAATACATAGGTAATTAGAAAATAAAAACATTAGTTTTATCAATACTAATTATGCTAGTAATATTATCATTATTATCAGTAATATATTATATTACCAGCGTATAGAAGTAGAGCGCAGTTTTTAGCAATTTTTTAAGCGTCAGAAGAAACAAATTTTTTATGAAAAGTTTAGAAATACATTAGTTATTGCATTTTTTAAAATAATCAATTAATTTTTACATCTTTCTGTTGCAATCAAAATTTTTGTTAATAAAAATATTATTCCTTAGTCAAAAAATTTTCATTTTTAAAGCTTGTTATGTAATTTTGATGCATATTTAATGCACATAATTGGAGTTTTTCATGCTATTTTCTGAGCTATTTTTGAGATTTTTTATGCTTAAAAGTCCGTTCTCTAGTCATAACAGATGGACATTTAATATAATATGATGACAGATTACATCCACTCCTTATCTCTCTAAACTAATCTCTATTGTGCTTCCCCCATTCTTCATTTCTCTAAACCAATTTCTACCCTACTCCCCTCACTCCCTTTTTTGTCTAAATATCTCTATCTCACCTTTCTGCGCATTCCCAATGACACGTGTTTTACTTTCCGATACCTTAGCCCTTCAAGGTATTAAAGGAAAGTATTGTAATGGGGTAAAAAAAAAATTTGAGATAACACCGGATATATGTGTTTTGAGGTCTCCCGAGTCGATCTAGACCTTTTAAAAAAAAAGTCTCTGTGTGTGTGTGTGTGTGTGTGTGTGTTTGTAATGCGTCACGAAATCTCTGAAACGGCCGAACCGATTGACTTGAAATTTGGTATAGGGTTTTATCAGATAACAAAGGAGTGCAGAAAGGAGTTTGATCAAAATCGGTCCGCTAGGGGGCGTGTAATTAAAGTAAATAATCTTTTTTTAAATGGCAACATAATTTTTTTGCATAATCCGGTAGAGAACTTTTTCCTGTATGCAGTGATATAAAAATATTTAACATATTTAAAAATAAAAATATTAAAATAAAAATAAAAATATTTTAAATATTTACAAATATTTAAAATATTTAAACAAAATTTCTTCTACGAATGAAATGATCACCCTGCTGTAGAGGTACTCGTAGTATTAATAAATAGAATGCGATTTGTTAACAAAAGAATTTTTTTTTCTCATTTTGTGCTATTCAATATTGACATAGTTTTGGGATTTGAAAATGTCCCCAATTCGTTACTATAATAGTAGAAATTGTAAACGTTTCAGCGGTCTTATTAATGTCGGAACTCGGTTTAATATGTAATCTCAAAATGCGAGCTCCAATGAGACAATGCAAGTTTGTCCAATAAAATATACTTTACTCTTTAATATTTTTCATTTCGTATGACATTTTTAATGAAACCGCGCTATAGTTTTGAGGAACAAAGAATTTGTTGAAAAATTTATATTAACGTTTCATGAAGCAATCACACAGGAGGGACTTTCTATAGAGATTTTTGTTAGTTATGTTTGTCAACAATAAAACATTAATATTAGTTGGGTTCTCTGATTTTGAGCCTTTATTACTATTTAAAGAGGATAATAGAGGAGAAGATTAATTTTTGTCTAATTTAACGAGAGAGCTGTGAAATGTGATTACATTTATGCTTTTGAGATTTAATTAAAATTTGATTCGAGTCTACGAATATTTGTCAAAATTACATGCAATGCTTAAGAGATCGTATATGGTTTTCCCGTCTGTCGATAATTAACGTGGATTTTAGAGCTGGACTAATACGAAACTTAAATGGATTACTTACTCTATCTGAAGGTTTTTCACAGGTATTGGTGGTGATAATGCCTGACTTAATCCACCATCTACTTGAATATGCAGTAATGGGCATTATACACATCTATAATTTAAGATTTTGAAATTGAGAGCGTTGTAGATGAGATATTCACTTTCAGCACTCACTTCATCTTCTCTTTCTCGCCAAAGGCGATTTGATTGAAATAATTACTTATCACTTAAAACGCCGTCTTTACGTCGATAAATTATTCAACATTAATATCCTTTACGTAATCAAATTAAAAACCGTGACGCTTAAATACGATTGGACATTGACCACCGAGGTAGACTCTCATAGTCGTTAAATCATCAGCAGGGACTGATTAACATGAGCGTCATCAGATTCTTTAATCGAAAATCCTGATGCTCAATTGCTTTTACAGCTTCTTAAGAGCTTGGGACATTTCTTTTTATTCATATTTTAGTAATTATCTATTAGTGGTAGTCAAAAAACGCTAAAACAAAGGTGGGTAGAGGACATTTAAGAGGGCTTTGGGGTTTTTGCTTATATTTCGAAAACGGTGGGTTCTAGGGAAAAAATTACTCTGAGCAAAATGAAAGCTTATGAAATTTCCTACAATATTGTTTCCATTCATTTTTTCTCTATTCTTTATAGCTTGCGAGATATCCGCCCAAGCAATGATGTTATTGGCTCTTCAGAAAGATCATTAACTCCAGTAGCACATAGACGTGACTTATTTGTATTTGAGGTATATTATCGGTAGGGAGGTGAGCAAAAGCCACACCATTGCTGAAAAGATTTTTTTTGGTCCTTTATTTTACATTTTAGCCATTAGTTAATTCGCTGAGATTCTGTACATTGTTTTACCTTTGTACCTTCATTTTTAATAATCTTCATCTTATCAACACTTACCTACCCTCAATGAGAGGTTGATATATATTATTCAACTAGTTATGAAATGCACAGAAAAAATTAGACGATTTAAGAGAGTTAGATTGTTAGATCGTCGTAGTTTTTCTTGTTAAAGTTCGCGAAACTTCAAACTAAAAGTTAAACAAACTTTAATGATACTTCACTTATTGAAGGGTTTTTAAGCGACGCGACAATGTCTGAAGTACATATTGTAAGGTTTTTCAATTTGAATCTTATAACGCCACACTCTGCACCTACTCTGTATTTGAAGTAGGCGATTTTAATGATACTACGTGAGGTAAACAAAGGTAAACACCGTCGCTCTCGTGGTGCTATAGTCCTAAAAGCCAATTAGTAGGTAGAGTCGTTATAGGTTTTAAAACAAGAATATTATTTTCGAAAACGCTGATCTGCTACTGCCCCGTGTTAGTCTGTCTGTCTTGATTCTTTAGTTATAGTCTAGTCAACGAAGGGGTTATAGCGGGCATAAAGGTGAAATTACTACATTCTTCAAGAATGTAGTAATCGGAAGATAAAAATACTAAAAGTCGCAGGTCCTAATATAGCTAAGGGAAGAAAGGAGGTGGTGGAAAGGTCCTATTTTTGGGGCATTTGCTTATATCTCGAAAACGGTGGATCCTAGGGAAAAATTTATTCTCAGTAAAATGAAAGCTTATTAAATTTCCTACAAGATTGTTTCTATTCATTTTTTCTCTGTTCCTTATAGTTTTTGAGAAATCCGCCTGTAAAAATTGTTTATGTTTGACACGTTAGGGGCAAAGGCAAGACTTGACTTCCCGACGGGCTACCCGGAATTTCTCGGTGGCCCGTGGTGTGACAATGAAAAAAATATATTGCAAAAATTTAGATAAATTAAAAAAATCTAAAATATGAAGCTGGAGTCAAAAATCAAAATAACTGTAAAGGCCCGTCCACACGCACGCTTGCTTTCCGTGTGGACACTGTTCGAGCGGCCTGCACAGGCCAAACCAGAGAGTCTGGATAGCGTTCACGCCGCCTGCACAGGCCAAACTAGATCCTGAACGATGTCCTTGTCCAGACGCTCCCGTTTGGCTTGTGCAGGCCGTCTGAACGATGTCCAGACACTCCGGTTTGGCCTGCGCAGGGACGTAGCTGGAGGTGGGCACAGGTGGATATTGCCCACCTAAAGACTCGCTCTGCCCACCTCAAATAATTTTGAAAATAAAAAATGATTAGCTAGACACTAAATATTTAAAATGCCACTGCTAAAACATTAAACTTAAACCGGGTTGTTGAATTTGACTCGATTTACCAAAATATAAGAATTATTTGACACTAGAGTACGTGTATTTTTTTAGTCATTATTATATAGTTCTCTCGCGAAATAAAGCTGCCCAAACTTTGCCCACCCAGTATTTTAAGTCTAGCTACGTCCCTGGGCCTGAGCAGGCCGCCTGCACAAGCCAAACCGGACGACAAGCTTGGTGTGCGTGGTGAAGGCTTAAAATTGATTTAAGAAGAATTAATTTTCTTTTAGTCGAGACAAATTATTTCATGGAAATTAGGTATACATATTGTTTATTTAAATTTATTCATATTAAATTTCACATTGAATAAAGGCCCGTCCACACACACAGGCCTGCCTTCTGGTTTGCTTTCCGGTTTTAAATAAAATTCAGAATTTTTCCATTCCCTTCCCCAGCACAAAGTCACGCCTGCAAGTGGCCCGAACTATCAGATTTCCCGGTACTAATTATATTCCCAGCCCAGCCCTGCATATTAGTTCATATGTAGATCCGCCCCTGCGCGCTATACACACAGACTTACCTTCCGGTTTGGCCTGTGCAGGTGTGCGGGTCAAACCGGAGCCTGAACGATGTCCAGGCGCTTCAGTTTGTGTGGCCTGTGTGTGTGGCGCAGTCTTAACGATTTGTACGGGCGGATATCTCGAAAACTATAAAGAATAGAGAAAAAGTGAATAGAAACAATCGTGTAGGAAATTTGATAAGCTTTCATTTCGTTGAGAATAATTTTTTCCTTAAGACCCACCGTTTTTGAGATATAAGCAAAAACCCCAAAAGGGACTTTTCTACCCCTTTTCCTCTCTTAGCCATACATATAGCTAGTACCGAGGACTTTTAGTATCTTTACCTCCTAACTACTTCAAATACAGTCCTGAAGAAAAAAATGCACCCTCTTCCATGTCCTCTATAGTCTACACCCCTTTTTGAGCGTTCGTTGACCGAACTATTTCTCAACTGTCACTTACTTCTAAGAATCAAAAAACAAAACCACGAACAATAAATGAGTTATTCAATTTTTCAATGGAAACCCAATAGATGGGAAAAAGTCGGTTTATTGTTAAATCTCATCTCCAATCTGTGGGTATTCAATTATACGTTGCCAACGGATTAAATATCGATTTTAACCTGCTTTGGAGCGTAAATAATGAACTTAGGTGAAAAACTATATCCGAAGTCATTTTTTTTTATTATTTAACATAGGAAATTTATACGAATGTTTTTACTTTAAATACTATTTATTGAATTTTTGGTGAAAAACAGATTTCAACTACAAAAGATTTATTTATTTATAAGTTTGGAGGTAGGGGACTTTTAGTACGTCAGATAGGACAGTCATACACGACTTTTCTCCAAAGCCCACCGTTATTTTTTGTTGTGTCATTAAGTGTCAAATTATCTAAATTTAAAAGATTTTAAAAATGCTTTTTGTAACCTTTTCCAATTACCTAAAGAAGCCTGTTGAAATAAAATCAAAATTTGGAACATTTAAAACTGTTAATAAAAACCCAAATTTATGTCTAAACCAAATAACACGTGAGTTTCATAATGAAAATCGCCTCCAAGAAGGAAAATACATGAATACAATTCGAATGGAACGTGATTACTATAAATCTCAACTAAAAGATCTTCTATATTCGACATGTTCATCTTACCCAGAGTTAAACCGACCACCTTCCTCCTATCCTTTAGTTAAGATTTCCGACTCGAACGAAAATGAACTTCCCGAACTCGTTAATAAAATTCAAAGATTGGAAGATCAGCGCGATTTGTTGTTGGAAGAAATTGGAAGTTTGACTTCGATTGTTATAGAACAAGATAAAAAAATTTGGGAAATGACGAATTTAATTACCGCCTTTAAGCAGTTGGAAATAATGGCAAAATGAAATTGTTTCGTGTTAAAATTAAATTAATTTTTGGCTCCTCCGAAAGTGTTTGTTTGATGAAAAATAAAAGTATTATAAGGAAAAACCTTTTGTTTTAGAGCAGTAAAGGTGAACATCGTGATAATTGAATTACCCTCACTTCTGTGTATATTGTTAGCGAGAGAGTTTAAGTGCCCCCTTTTTTATTGTATTCTAGTCTTAAAATTGGCATCAAAGGTCGTTAAGTGACACGCCGATGTTTTCTCGATTCCCATTCGAAAAGAAATCATTGTTTTTTATTTTTTTCCTTCTTCCGAAAAATTGCTTGTAATAGTTACGAAAAGTTGAAAACAAAAAGGAGAGTTGCCCATTTTATATTCAAAGGGCGTACTTTAATTTACTTCGTTTAAAATTAACCAACGGTTTCAACTCGAAAAGATTTTACTTTGTTAGTCGAATGCATTTTACTGATATTAATTATTAAAAGTCGTTTAAAGTTTATTATTTTTTTACAAAATAGACGAGGCAGGATTTTTAGTTCATTTTGAAAAATAATGATCAAACAATAAATTTTTTGTGTGACTGTGCCATATCTAAGGATTTTAAATCTAATTCTCAAATTAAAATATAATTTTCGGGTCTTTAGGGTCTAAAATTGGTTAAAATGTTTAAAACGGTGTTTCTCAAAATGAGCACAGCCAATTTTTTTAATATTTAGATGTGTTGTAGACAGCGTACTATTTAATAGGATGGCGCTTGTTTTATTTATTAAATTTTTACAGGACCGGAGTTATGATTTTTTAAAGATCAAAATCCCAAAAATCTATTATTTCTTCTATAATTAAAAAAAAAGTTTGAAAATTGGCTAGTATATTAACCTCATTAATATTTCATAAATTTAGACGCCCACTTGCCTCCATATTTGAATTTCCCGCCATTTCTGTGACGTCAAATCCGGTGGCAATCTTGCATTTTTAAATTTACACGCACACTTGCCTCCATATTTGATTTTCCTTCCATTTTTAGTCTGCTGTGAAGTCACATCCGGTCAAAAAACAACATAGCTACTATCCATCTAACCATTTTGGGTTAATAGAACGGTTTCGGTTAAACCGGAAATTAGAGTTAATATCAATAGTTTTTAGAAACAACTGTTCATTTTCGAATATTATGAAAGCTCATAAAATTATGTCAGGTGGTCACTAACACTCCATGTTTTTACTTCCGGTTTAACCGGAAATTACGCCAGTTTTTTAAATTTTTATGAAGCATCTTTAAAAGAATATTATGAAAGCTCGTAAATTTAGCTGTCAGATGATACCTAACACTTCATATTTTGCCTATCTTAAAGAGCTCATAATTGGTTCAAATTTCAAATCGGTATATCTTAAAATCGGCTGGGCCTATTTTTTAAATATTTAGATATGTTATAGACATCGTACTTCTTAATAGGATGGCGTTTGTTTTATTTGTTAAATTTTTCTAGGACTGGAGTTATGATTTTTTAAAGGACAAAATCCTAAAAATTTATAATTCTTTCTGTAATTAAAATAAAAGTTTTAAAATTGACAAATATATTAACCCCATAAATATCTATCTATTTAACCATTTTGGGTCAATAGAACGGTTTCGGTTAAACCAGAAATTAGAGTTAATATCAATTGTTTAGAAACACACTGTTTATTTTCGAATACTTTTAAAGCTCATAAAATTATCTGTCAGGTGGTAACCAGCACTTCATGTTTTGACTTCCGGTTTAATCGAAAATGACACCAACTTTTTAAATTTTTATTAAACGCTCTGTATATTATTGAATATTATGAGGGCTCGTAAAATTAGCTATCAGATGATACCTAACACTTCATATTTTGTCTTTCGTTTTAACCTGAAATTTAATTGCCTATCTTGAAAAGCCCATAGTTTGTAAAAATTTCAAATCGGTATATCTTAAAATTCACTGGGTCGATTTTTTAAATATTTAGCTATGTTGTAGACATCGTACTTCTTAATAGCGTGGCGCTTTTTTTATTTGTTAATTTGTTCCAGGACCGGAGTTATGATTTTTTATCAAAAAGGTCAAAATTTCAAAAATTAATTATTCCTTCTGTAATTAAAATTGGCAAATATGTCGCTCATAAAACGCTTTCGGTTAAACCGGAAATTAGGGTAATATCAATAATATGTAGCAACACACTGCTTACTTTGGGAAGCTTATAAAATTATCTGTCAGGTGGTAACCAACACTTTATATTTTGACTTGCGGTTTAACCAGAAATTTAAATTTTTCTGAAACACCCTCTATATTTTTATATTTTAAAATTTGGGCGAAGGTTCTAAACATAATATAAAAGCTCGTCTTCACACACAGGCTTGCCTTTCGGTTTGCCTGTGTAGGCGGCCTGCACAGACCAAACCGGAGCATTATAGACACAGCGTTCAGGCGGCTTGCACAGGCCAAACCGGAGCATTCAAGTGGCCTGTGCAGGCCGCCTGCACAGGCAAACCGGAAGGCAAGCCTGTGTGTGAAGAAGAGCCTTACGATACTTGTAATAATTATAATTAATTGTTTATTTTATGTTTTTTCAACGGACAAACCACAAATACTATATTAGGGCGGAGACACACACACTCGGGTTTTTACCTGAGCGTCTGTACAGTCAACCTCACAATTATTGGACCCCAGGGTGATTATTAGCCAACAACTACAAAAGGGCAGAAGGGGAGGTTGTTGATTTGCTATTTGTTGGCAATTGAAGTAGGGGATCGTATGATGGTTGCATCCACAATTCGTTCTAGGCGTATTGCCAGGGTGGCCTTTAATTATGAGACTGTACATTGTTCAGGGGACCAGCGCAGTCAAACTTGCATATATGTGCAGGACAAAACTGCGCAGGCAAGCCGGAATAAAAGCTTGTGTGCGAGTATCCTAACATTTTAATTTAATGACGATATTAATTAATCAAGAGCTTTATTGTACCGGCCGTAAATACCAGTATAGGAACGCACACGCGGGCTGTTGGTATGTGGTTTCAAGCACCCTTTACGGGGGTTAATGTGCAAACTTTCAGCTCACCTTCAAATTTGTTGTAAAATTCTAAAATTCCTTTCAACGTAGTGAAATTAAACGAAAACGTGAATTGTTGTTGCGCCTTTATTTTATTTTTTTTATATTTCATGTTAAGTATTATTGGTCTGTAGGGTTATGTGTGTATGTTAATTATTATTCGTTAGTGTTATTATGGCAATTGTCCGGTATGTTATTATCATTGCTTGCCCGCAAAGCAATAATAGTATTGCGGGTTTCCCTTTTTGATTAAACTTAAGCCAGCTCTTTAAAATAACAATTTAAAAGTTACTTTTGATTGTAATATCGTAAGCGAGGTGCAATATTGAAAAATAAAATTTTATTACATTACCATGTAGGCACTTTAACACCCATAATAATAATTTTACAATGTATAAAGTAACATGAGGTAATTTAATCAAGTTTAAGTTTCAGAGGTCGTAGACGCGGGCCATTAACTGCTAACGATTACGAGTTGTACGGTATGGAGAGGGTTGAGGGTGTCGATAATCAGAGCCTTGAATGACTGGTCATTCTAATAATTTTCATTACGTACTAGTTAGCCTTGCTTCAGAGGGCACGTTAAACCGTCTGGCTGGTCTGACTTTATAATTAGGACAACAGCTCTCTTTGTTAGTCTTTAATTTAAAATAAGTGTCATAAACTGTTCCCTGTCACTTTGAAACCCACTATAAGTCATTAGATTATAAAAATGCATTTTGGTTATGCAACCCAATATACACTAAACTGAAATTATACGTTAAGTTAAATAGCACCCTTAAAGACCGTGTTTCTTTCAAACGACGCCCACTAAATCCTCTTTGACGCTTAAGTAGTGACCTTTGTAAATTAACGAGTCTCTTTTACATTATCGGTCGTTGGTTTAAAAACAGCCTCCAGTTAAAAACAGACACGGGTCAAATCCCCGTCTGAAATAAGGGCTACTTGATAAAAAACGATAATTGTTGGCAATTTATTCCAACAGCACCTGTTAAAAGTACACGCAGTATTTAACATTTAACGTTTTTTTATTTGGTTGTTAATTTGTAAATTAATTCGATTATTTGTTTCAGGCTGAAATATGGAGCGTTTTCATTGCCATTTTAAGAAAAAGCGTACGCAATTTACAAGCCTGTACGGACGTTGGACTTATAGAACACGTTTTAAAACGACTTCGAAGCGCTGAAACTGTTGTTGCCGGTATGTATAAATTTTTATTTTAATAATAATTTACTAAATTATTTATATTTTGTTTAAAAACAAAATTAGAATAAATTTGCATAAAGTTGTTTGGCGAAAAACTTTTTTGATGCGTACAATAATAATAGGTTATGCGTAAAAACAACTGGGGATGAAAGTTCGATAAAACACGAAATTTGTTCTTTTGGTGAAATAATTTTTGTTTGAATAATTTTATAAATTTTTACGCATCAAAGAGATTATTGAATGTGACTTTTGAACCAGAGTATAGCGCCACTTGAAATTCTTTTAACCCGCGTATGACGTCCTTTTACTTACATACGGCCTGGGGGTCAATTCTTGACATCCTTCGACTTATCACGAACGGTGAGTTAAAACGAGTGTTTTATCTCGAATGAAGCTTGACAACGTTGCAAATCCTTTTGTAAACGCCACACAGATGATGTCAATAACGAAGAAATTTAAGTGACATGGTGTTCTCGAGAAAACGTTCGTCTTAAAACCTTCGAGATAACACGAGTGCACTTTGGCGAGTGAGAAGTAAACGTATGCTAAACTGGCTAAAAGTATGAAAGATAGAACCGTTTTCGCTTATCCATTACAGTCACAGTAGCGTGTATTTACTGTTTGACGCTTTTATTACCTCTCGTACCGACCGGAATTCAAGGGTCGGTCATAAATAGACAATTACCTTAAAAATAGTTTATAGAGAAAGTATTAAAAAATAGGAAATATTAACATAAATTGCCATAAATTATGTAGAAAATAAATAGAACACCCACAAATATAAAAATAATGCCTTAAATGTATTAATACAAAATTAATATTAATTAATTAGTTTTATTAATTTCTGTAAAAATAATTCAACCAATCGATCTATGAGAAAAAATTCAAAATAAGATAAAAATAAACATAATAATTTCGAGATTTTAAACGTGGCTCTCTGCATAAGACATTATTTGACAAGTAAATGGCATTTCTAAAACGTTGCCAAACCTTCTATTCGACAAATTTCGGCAATGGCTCGGCATGCTACCATTCGTTTTATCTCACTTTCGTTATCGAAACGAAGGGTCGAGAATTGGGCCCCTGAAGGTGTATAGTATTTAGCTTTTTACTCGATTTCGTTTGTAATGATTACTCGAGGATAAAAACTCTCGTTTGATATAGGCGAGTGAACTTATATGGAGTGAGTGTTTAATTGAAAATCTGCTCGAGTGGACCGACGACGAAGAGCGAATGTTTGACATCTTGTGGTTTAGTCTTTAATGTGCAAATCGACAAAGTGGCGTTTGTTAATTTGCTGACAAACGTTGTTTATTATTTATTTAAATGTGCAAAATTCTGTAAAATTATTTCCTTCCATTTCCTCTAATAATTCAGATAGGAAAAACTGCTAGTCTAGTTAACGAACGCCCAAAAAAAGGGGTGTGGAGGACATGGAAGAGGGTGGAATTTTTTTCTTCAGTAATGTGTTTAAGATAGTTAGGTAAAAATTACTAAAAGTGTACGGTCCTAGCTCCTTGGCTAAGGGAGACAGGAGATGGAAAGGTCCCTTTTTTGGGATTTGCACTTATATCTCAAAAACGGTAGGTCCTAGGGAAACAAATATTCTGAGCAAAATGAAAGCTTATGAAATTTCCTACAAGATTGTTTCTATTTATATTTTTTCTATTCCTTATAGTTTTCGAGATATCCGCTCGCAAAAATCGTTACTGTATAAAATAGTACTGTTTTGTGTGACAAGACTGTGTATTATTTCACCCCCCTCTCTCCTTTAACCATATAGCTGGGACCGAGAACTTTTAGCGGTTATTAAAACATATCAAACAAATTTTTTAATGAAACACCCTGTATATTATTTCTACTTACCTTTTGAATTTTATCACAAGGTGTGGTTTGCTCTGTCCTGTGTATTTTCATCTTATAGCTCGTGTGTTACAATCGTGTCTCTGATGCCGTCATTCTAGGATCCCTAGGCTTGCCTCTATTTCGCCTGCCACTTCGTATCCACCGAAAAATTTGTTTTGACCATCACTAATCATGATCATCCATTTGGAGCAGATACACTAATTCGTATGGTCCCCAATTTTTTACACGGCTATGTGTACCTGCTTATCGATATTAACCATGTAATGGTCGCCATATTGGACCCGCCATGTTGGATTTTAAGATTTTGTATTTAAATCAACCACCTCAAGAATTTGTAATCATTATTTTTTGTTTACATACAACTACCTATACTTATTGATATTAGCCACTTAATGATCGCCATATTGGATCCTCCATTTTGAAATTTAAGATTTTGTACTTTATTCGGCAACTTCAACAACCTCGTAAACCTTGGCTACTTAATATCGTCATAGAGGATTTGCAACGGTTAGTTTTATCATTATGTGCTGTTATCAACAACTTCCGAACTACTTAATGTCGCCATATTGGATCCGCCATCTTCAATTTTATGCTTTTGTTTTTCAATCAGCAATTCCCAGACCTCATACACCTTAGCTACTTAATATCGTCATAGAGGATTTGCAATGGTTAGTTTTATCATTATGTGCTGTTATCAGCAACTTCGAAACTACTTAATGTCGCCATATTGGATCCGCCATCTTAAATTTTATGCTTTTGTTTTTCAATCGGCAATTCCCAGACCCCATGCACCTTAGCTACTTAATATCGTCATAGTGGATTTTCCACAGTGGATTTTATGATTGTGTGCTGTTTTAAGCAAGTTCGGAAACTTATGGACGTTTGTCTGTCTACTTAATGTGCCCATATTGGATCCGCTATCTTCAATTTTATGCTTTTGTTTTTCTATCAGCAATTCCCAGACCTCATACACCTTAGCTACTTAATATCGTCATAGTGGATTTGCCACAGTGGGTTTTATGATTGTGTGCTGTTTTAAGCAAGTTCGGAAACTTATAGACGTTTGTCTGTCGACTTAATGTCGCCATATTGGATCCGCAATCTTCAATTTTATGCTTTTGTTTTTCAATCAGCAATTCCCAGACCTCATACACCTTAGCTACTTAATGTCGTCATAGTGGATTTGCAATGGTGGGTTTTATCATTATGTCCTGTTATCAGCAACTTCGAAAATTTACAGACGTTCGCCTGTCTACTTAATGTCGCCATATTGGATCCGCAATCTTCAATTTTATGCTTTTGTTTTTCAATAAGCAATTCCCAGACTTTATACACCTTAGCTACTTAATATCGTCATAGTGGATTTGCCACAGTGGGTTTTATGATTGTGTGCTGTTTTAAGCAAGTTCGGAAACTTATAGACGTTTGTCTGTCGACTTAATGTCGCCATATTGGATCCGCAATCTTCAATTTTATGCTTTTGTTTTTCAATCAGCAATTCCCAGACCTCATACACCTTAGCTACTTAATGTCGTCATAGTGGATTTGCAATGGTGGGTTTTATCATTATGTCCTGTTATCAGCAACTTCGAAAATTTACAGACGTTCGCCTGTCTACTTAATGTCGCCATATTGGATCCGCAATCTTCAATTTTATGCTTTTGTTTTTCAATAAGCAATTCCCAGACTTTATACACCTTAGCTACTTAATATCGTCATAGTGGATTTGCCACAGTGGGTTTTATGATTGTGTGCTGTTTTAAGCAAGTTCGGAAACTTATAGACGTTTGTCTGTCGACTTAATGTCGCCATATTGGATCCGCAATCTTCAATTTTATGCTTTTGTTTTTCAATCAGCAATTCCCAGACCTCATACACCTTAGCTACTTAATGTCGTCATAGTGGATTTGCAATGGTGGGTTTTATCATTATGTCCTGTTATCAGCAACTTCGAAAATTTACAGACGTTCGCCTGTCTACTTAATGTCGCCATATTGTATCCGCAATCTTCAATTTTATGCTTTTGTTTTTCAATAAGCAATTCCCAGACTTTATACACCTTAGCTACTTAATATCGTCATAGTGGATTTGCCACAGTGGGTTTTATGATTGTGTGCTGTTTTAAGCAAGTTCGGAAACTTATAGACGTTTGTCTGTCGACTTAATGTCGCCATATTGGATCCGCAATCTTCAATTTTATGCTTTTGTTTTTCAATCAGCAATTCCCAGACCTCATACACCTTAGCTACTTAATGTCGTCATAGTGGATTTGCAATGGTGGGTTTTATCATTATGTCCTGTTATCAGCAACTTTGAAAATTTACAGACGTTCGCCTGTCTACTTAATGTCGCTATATTGGATCCGCAATCTTCAATTTTATGCTTTTGTTTTTCAATAAGCAATTCCCAGACTTTATACACCTTAGCTACTTAATATCGTCATAGTGGATTTGCCACAGTGGGTTTTATGATTGTGTGCTGTTTTAAGCAAGTTCGGAAACTTATAGACGTTTGTCTGTCGACTTAATGTCGCCATATTGGATCCGCAATCTTCAATTTTATGCTTTTGTTTTTCAATCAGCAATTCCCAGACCTCATACACCTTAGCTACTTAATGTCGTCATAGTGGATTTGCAATGGTGGGTTTTATCATTATGTCCTGTTATCAGCAACTTCGAAAATTTACAGACGTTCGCCTGTCTACTTAATGTCGCCATATTGGATCCGCAATCTTCAATTTTATGCTTTTGTTTTTCAATAAGCAATTCCCAGACCTTATACACCTTAGCTACTTAATATCGTCATAGTGGATTTGCCACAGTGGGTTTTATGATTGTGTGCTGTTTTAAGCAAGTTCGGAAACTTATAGACGTTTGTCTGTCGACTTAATGTCGCCATATTGGATCCGCAATCTTCAATTTTATGCTTTTGTTTTTCAATCAGCAATTCCAAGACCTCATGCACCTTAGCTACTTAATATCGTCATAGTGGATTTGCCACGTAGGATTTTATCATTGTGTGCTGTTACCATCAGCAACTTCAGAAACGTATAGACGTTTGTCTGTTTACTTACTGTCGCCATATTGGATACGCCATTTTGAAATGTAAAAGCAAAACGTAACTTTCGTCATATTGGATCCGCTATTTTGAGTTTCCACATTCTTACTTTAACTAGTTTACAACCAATTTTGAGCAATTTTGAAAAAATAAAAAAATAATAAAAAATAGTTCCAACCACGTAGCCTTTAAAATTTTTACCACCCTGTAGAGTTTAAAAAAGGGTCGCTCAATAAATTTTGATCAATACCTAATCTATAAATTATTATAATCCAAAATTTTATGAAAACCAACTAATGGCATTTTCAAGAAAATGTGCATAAAATATTTTTAGAAAATTATTTTAAGGGTAATTAAATTAAATTTTGTAAAATTTCTTATTAAAAAGCCAACAGCTGTGTCTTCCTGTGGAAAACGAAACAATTTCCACTAAAAACAAACCTAAAGCTCGTGATAGATGCGTACACATTCCCGCAATTTTAAACCAATTGTGTGAAAATATATTGTATAAGGGTAGCACGTGAGAAAAACGACAACATTTTAAATTACTTGTACTAAATAAATTATACGAACCTTTAATTTGAAAATTTACCCCTGCATATTTCATAACAAAATTTCACCTTTTAAAATTAAAACAATATTTTCAATTCGAGTAATTGAATTGGTTCGAGGTAGAAAAAAAATCCCAAGTTGGGGTTTAATTTTGTAACATCGATTCTTATTCTTGGAGCGAAAATTTACTTAGGATTTGCAATGTTTCACCGCCTACGTTAACAGTTTTGTACGTTACAACGCTAATTTTCAAAAATATTACACCGAAACATGACAGCTTTACAAAATTACCCACAGTTTCAGTGATTTAGATTTTTAAGGGTTGCAAATTCAACACAAACAGACTCGACCTTTCTCGTACAAAATTAATTGTACAAACAATTTTAAATGAAGTATCTCTCGAGTGATTAGTTTAACGGACTATTTACGTATCGATTAAGACTTGAGGCAATCAAAATGTGAATATATCGAGAAGGCTGTAGTAACATTAATAACTATTGTGATCACAAAAATATTTTATTTAATTTCTTGACACAATAAAAAAATTACCTTGGTTTGTCGCTACTTAGGCTTACTAATTATTTTACATTTAAAATGGCCAATCCAATATGGCTGCTTCCAGCTAAACAGTTACTTTTGAGGCTGAATTGAAAATGTAAGGTTAATATTATACATTTTAACAGTCTCTGTGGCAAACTTAATTTTATTTTACTCTTCAACCACTTATTTTTGACACTGCAATGACCATCGTTTCAATTGTACTGTCAAGGTGGCTATAAGTCCTACAGCTTGGGGTTAAATGTTGTCTTATACTTTTTAACTTTTTGCTTTGGATTACAACTCGAAAATGTCGCATCGGGACGCTTATTGTAACTTAAGAACATTTTAATTCGTGTCGGTTATCAAAACTGAGACATCTCAAATTATTTTCTTAATATCAAACGTCGCAAAAACTTGGCAAGAAAATTTTTGTTTTTAATTTAAAGTTTTGATATTAATTAATTGTGTGTCAGGAAGAGATTCTATTTTTATAAAAATTAATTAAAATTTTTTTTTTTTTAATATTTAATTTTCCGCCAGAATTAAAACTTCTTAGCTTAATTTTTCATTTTGCAACGCCTCGATCTTTTATCATATTACCACCCATTAACTTTTACAAGCTAATTGAAAAGTCAAATTTTCGTTAAAAACTTTTTTTATAGATCAATTAGCAGTTAAAATGTTTTTTAATTTTATATCAATGTGGAAGTTGCTATTAATAAAAAATGAAAAATTTACTCTCGAAAAATCCCTTTTGTGATTTTTATCAGCACTTTTTAAAAAAATTTTATATTTTAAATATGAATAGAATTATTTTACTTCAAGCTCTTTTTTTATTTTTTTTTATTTTAAACCCTTACATCATTTTGAGCCCAAAATTTATTTATTAGTTCATTGAATACGCCTAATACATAGGCAACACTCCTAACTGTTGCATTTATGTAACGGTGGTAACAGTAATAAAAACCTTCTGACCTTCTGACCAGACAGTGTTGGGTGTCTCTAGATACCTAATTTTACGAGCTTTCAAAATATTGACAAATATACAGGGTGTTTCATTTAAATTAAGAAAATTGATCCTATTTCTGGTTAAACCGAAAGGGAAAATATAAAGTGTTTAGTATCATGTGACAGCTAATTGTATGTGCGTTTAAATTATTTAAAAATATACAGGGTGTTCCTAAAAAAAATGATATATTTGTAATTTCCGATTTAACCGGAAGTGTTTTCTTAACCGAAAATAGTGCCAAATAATAGACATTCATGAGAGTGATATGTATATCAATTTTCAAGTTTTCATTTTTATTACAAAAGAAATGAAAGATTTTTGAATTTTTAACATTCCAAAAGTCATAACTCTGGTTCCGCTGGGTAGAAGTTAATAAAAAAACAGAGTTCGATAGAGAATTACATTGTCTGTAACATATACAAAAATGAAAAATATCGGCTGGGGGAAATTGTAAGGAAATCGATTTCAAAATTTTGACCTATTTTGGCCCTTTAAAGGTAGGCAATTTTGAAACAATTTTAAAAATCGACTAAGTTAAGACGAGAGCCCTATATTTTGGTTGTACAATGCCGTTTTGAAAATTTTATTATAATAATTATTACCAACAAAGTTATAAGGGAAAAACCACAAAATAAGACAATCGTTCTATTGGCAGCCATTTTAAACAAAAAAATTTGAATTTTTTTTTCAATTGGAGCACACGTGTATCTACTATCTCATAGCCAAGTAAAAATAAATTTGGCCATAATTTGCAAAAATGCGCCCAAAATAACCACTTTTTGGACACCCTAAACTAAACTTAAATTTCATCAAAACCGCTTCAATAGTTTTTACCCAAAAGCTGTTACAATACATCCATTCGTCCAGACCTACGCTTCGCCCTCTAGGAAAATTTTTTTATTTTATTTATGGAATCGGGGGGACTCAAAACGTCGAGAAATGGAATAAAATAGTGCTTTGTTTTATTAGGAGAGAAAGTACTGTTTTGTGTGACAAGACTGTGTTTGGTGAATTACACAAACCTACTTTTACTCCGTATAAAACATTTTATTTTGGCTTCAAACGTAAAACTAAAAATTTGGATTTTGAAATAGCACCATCTCTTGCCAATTACTTGTAGTTTAAGGTCCAATGTACGTCTGAATGCGTTAGCAACAATTTAATTTTTTTAGCTATCCTAAAGTGTTTTTTGGTAACTAACTTTTTTTTCAATTTCAGATCTCTTGATAGAAATGCTGGGAGTCCTTGCTAGTTACAGTATAACAGTCAAAGAATTAAAACTTTTATTTGGAGCAATGAAAGCAGTCAACGGAAAATGGGTAAGTAATCGACAAAAATCCAAGAAAAAGTTATAATTTTTCAAAATTTTTGTATAGCCACGTCATTCGGCCAAACTGCTGAACGTTTTACGCCAAATGCCGCAAAGAAATGGCCCGGACGTATTTTTTAGTTTTCCAGGACGTAAAGGATCGGTAAGTAACGTGTATTGATTGAGTTTATTTAAAAAATAATTATTTAAATTTATTACGCAGGCTGTTGTTTTACCTCCATTAGCTAAGTGGCCTTATGAGAATGGTTTCACTTTTACCACTTGGTTTCGATTAGATCCAATTAATTCTGTTAACATCGAAAGAGAAAAGCCTTACTTATATTGGTAATTTGCATTTTTTTCTCCTTTAATTTTTGTATTTAAAAATTTTTTTTGTAGTTTTAAAACTAGTAAAGGAGTAGGTTATTCGGCTCACTTTGTTGGAAATTGTTTAGTTTTAACATCGATGAAAATTAAGGGTAAAGGTTTCCAACATTGTGTCAAATATGAATTTCAACCTAGAAAGGTAATTATCAAAAGTTGCTAATAATGTTCACATTTTTACGCTTTTTTAAATTTTCTTTCAGTGGTATATGATTGCTGTGGTTTATATTTACAATCGATGGACAAAAAGTGAAATTAAATGTCTCGTTAATGGCCAATTAGCATCAAGTACCGAAATGGCTTGGTTGGTTTCTACTAACGATGTAAGTATAAATGAAAATTCTTAATAAATTGTCTCGAATTTATTAAAATGCTTAAAATCGTGCAGAAATTCGAAATTAAATTTTTACTCCCTTAATTGTAAATATTTTTAAATAAATCGAGCTTTTCGTCAAGAGAGTCGCAATGAAATATTTAGTGAGCAAATTTTCATTTGTTGAAACTCATTTATGTGCATTTTATAAACTTCAAACGAACAGATCAAAGAATTTTTAATTAAAAAGTGCATAAAATGCGACAATTTTCCAAACCATCAAGAGACAGTTGATTCCACGTTAATTTTAAAATTAAAAGCTTCCTCCTACTAATTCCAATTGTTTTCGTTGTAAATAAATTAAAAGAGTTAACGTAGTTAATTGTCCAGAGGCGTAGGGATAAGGTGGTTACGTTGGGGTTTGGTACTGTAAAGGTTAGGTTAGGTTCCTACAAAAAAAGTTAGGTTATATTAATTTAGGTATTTCCCTAACGGCCTCGCCACCGGCGACTTCTGGAAGGTGGCGAGGCTGGTGTTGACCAGGAAAGGAGATAAACCACTCGAGAACCCTTCCTCGTACCGGCCCATATGCCTGCTGAACCACACAATAAAAGCTCCTGGAGATGATGATACTTAACAGGCTAAACGAGATCATCCTCGAAAGACACAGTCTGTCCGACAATCAGCTCTCATTCCGGGCAGGCAGATCGACCATTGACGCCCTCACGGCCATCACGAGGGTGGTCCAGAATGCTAGGAGAGGCACATGGAGGACAAGGAGGTACTACCTCATCGTGACCTTAGACGGGAGGAATGCGTTCAACTTCAACTGTTCAACCATCCAGGTAACCAGTGGAGTTCCGCAGGGCTCAGTTCTGGGACCCACGCTGTGGAACGTCATGTACGACGGAGTCCTCAAACGCGCCCTGACGGAAGAGACGCCGGTCTACGGGTTCACGGACGACGTTACTCTGGTAGTTGCCGCCAGAGAAGCGAACGACGTAGAGCAACGAGCTAATGACACGATCCAGAGGATTTTAATCTGGACGTCCATCATAATGGACAAACATTCTAACTACGCCGAACACATCCGGGAGACCAAGCCACTGCTGATTACGGTAGAACCAGGATGCTCAGCGTCCAGCGAAAGATGCCACTACGCATAACATCCGCGTACCGAACCGTCTCGCTGGACGCGGCATTAGTGATGCCGATTAGCCACCAATCGACCTACTCGTCATGGAAAGGGCAACTCGATACGACGAAACACCAACATCCCGCGCCGATACCATGGCGCAGTGGCAGCACCTTTGGACAAACACATAGAAGGGCCAATGGACCCGGTCTCTGATACCCAACTTTCATCAATGGGTAGAGAGGAATCACAAAATACCGTCCTATCACCTGACTCAGATCCTTTCTGTCCATGGATGCTTTAACGCCTATAAGCATCGGATCGGTAAATTAGCTTTTCCCAAGTGTGAATTTTGCGAGGAGGAAGACACCGCAGAGCACACCCTGTTACACTCTCATCGTTGGAAGCAGAAGAGAGTTACTCGGTGTAACTCTGACTCCAGCCAACCTCGTCAACATCATGCTCCGAGACAAGGAAGACTGGAGAATCATAGCAGATTTGACCCATAGGATTATGGAAACCAAGGAGCAGCTGAAGAGGGAGAAGCAAGCGGAATCCAGAAACCCTCAGCACTAAGTACTTCGAGCCGAGGGCATAGGGAGGAAGCTTGCTCCAACCAACATCTTCAGTCACAATGGCAAAAAGTCGGAACACGCCACAGTAGACCCCAAGTAAAGATCAGATGAAAAATAAGAGAGAAAAAAGAGGAAGCTTAATCCAACCAATACCTTGAAAGTTAAAAATTATAGTAAATAGTCGGAACACACTAACTCACTAACACTAACAACAGTTCCCAAGTAGTTAGGAGAAGAAAGACAAATAGAACAGGGTACTCAAACCAGGCCGACCATTTTCCCTGAGAAAGAAAAGAAAAAAAATGTATTTCTTAACATGAATATTATGAGTTGCGTTATGAGTTATTATAACAGTAGAAGTAGTTAATTGTCCAGAGGCGTAGGAATAGGGAGGTCACGTTGGGGTTTGATACCGTCAAGGTTAGCTTAGGTTCCTACAAAAAATGTTAGGTTAAGTTAAGTTATGTTATGTTATGTTAGGTATTTCCCTAATATGAGTATTATGAGTTGTGCTTTCGCAGGACAGTGGTATAGCAAATTTTCGAAGAGTGGAAGCAAAATTTTAAGCTACGGCACTGATTCCGTTGTACAACTCTTTTGATCTGCTCATAGTCCTTTACATTATTTATTTGTTTCTCCATTTGCTTTTTAGTGTTTATTCATTTAGCTATTTACTAGGTTTAAAGCCAGCATAACTGTCATTCATAATGCATACAAAGACTTAAGTTAGACGGAAAATGAATGCAATCAGTTATGATTTACTGCACTCCTCGTTGAATCCTTTATTCTTAAGCGTTACAAATGCCGAGTACAAAACCTCACTTTTGTCCAACTTCTCGTTTTCTGAATTACCCAGTTATTATTATCTAATATTTATAACCGAAACATCCCTTCTCTTTTGTTTTTAAAACAAATTGGATATAAACTTGAACATTTTCTCGCTAATGCTTTGATTAAATTTTTTTAGCCCTTCGATAAATGTTACATTGGTGCGACACCCGAATTAGATGAAGAAAGAATATTTTGCGGTCAAATGTCGGCGATTTATTTATTTAGCGAAGCTCTAACGACACATCAAATATGTGCCATGCATAGATTAGGTCCTGGTTATAAAGTAAGTACTCGAACTCTTCGCAAAAAACGACTCGATTAATTGTTAATTTTTTCCAGAGTCAATTTAGGTTTGATAACGAATGCCACTTGAACCTCCCCGACAATCATAAAAGGGTGAGTGAGACAGATCAAAACCAAACGAGTAGCATGTTGTCGCATCCCGAGTCCGATGTATCAGTAAGCATGATTTAGCCTTTTTTTTATTTTTATTTTTTTAATTTACACTTTATACAGGGTTCTTAACAATTTTAGAATTCTTCGGCATTATTTTTATTTCTAGAGCTTTGGCAACATCGCTCTGGAGTTAACTCTATTTTAGCAATGTCTTCAGAACGACGTCAGATCTTACGCAGTGTTAGTTCTAGACGTCCCTGCTCGGGCGCCAATTTGTAGTGGAATCCGAATAAGCAAGAATGTACAGGGCGATTCGTTTAAAATTTTCTAGAAATTAAATCAATATCGAGGAGAAAGCTAGTATTTTTCTGGGACCCTGTATAAATTAGTTTAAGCACGTTTTTTTGTAGATTTTTTGATTTTTTACAGCGTAATTAGTTGTACGATTTATCGAGCTTATTTAGCGTAGTAAAATAATTTGTATTTGTAGGTTTTATATGATGGGAAGTTATCGAGTGCCATCGTTTTTATGTATAATCCAGTAGCTACCGATAGTCAGTTATGTCTACAATCTGCTCCCAAAGGGAACGTCTCTTACTTCGTCCACACTCCACATGCTCTCATGCTACAAGTAAGTGATAAGAAAAATTATTTTTTTTAAATTATTGTAGCTAACTTCGTGTGAAGTTTAAGCAACGTTCAATTCCCAATCCAAACTAAAACTTCATTCGTTGTTTAATTCCTACGGGAAATGTAGGAAAACTATAGTTATTTTGTTTGCTCTCTCACTAACTTAATTGTTGAAAAAGTTTGAACATAAAGAATTGTGATAAATGATTTGATTTTGTTATTGGAAGTTTCTTTAAGCTTTTGTTCGGGAAAAAGAGATTACTTCTTTAAGCTTTTACAACAATTTTCGGTTATTGAATTTTTATCAAGTTTCCTAAACTCCATAAGCGTTCGTCGAGTGTACAGAAGTACAAAACAGTTCTTGATGCTGCAGTTTTAGATTTTTATTGTTGGATTAACTTGATTTTTGGTTAAATTTGAGCACCTGTACTTCGTTTTCTTTTCAACTCTTGTAATTAATTTTTGTTGTACTTGTTGAACGCCTAGAGTAACATACTCCTGTTTTACAGAGATTTCTTAAATCATAGCTATACGTGTACGTTCCATCAATACGTTATCAAAACTTTAAGTAACCTGATAAGACAGATCACTTTCAGGCTTTTCAAGCCTCAGCAGTGGCGTAGTGGCTCAAAAATTGGGAATACTATACTTCGTTCAGCGACCAGAAATAGCTAGGCCACTCCCCACAAATTTCCGTATTTTTTAAATTCTATTTGAATATCGCGCCCTTTTTGTGGGAGTAGCTTAGCTATTTCTGGTCGCTGAACGGAGTGTAACAGCCAGAGAGTAAACTTGGCAACATTGTCGCGACTTTGATAATTTTTGTAATACCTTTTAATTATCTTCAGTAAAATCATTCTGGAAGCTCAAAATAATTATGAAGTGTTTCAAAAATGGTTAGGTCCTATAACATATTCTATCGGGGGTGGGAGCCAAATTTTTAGCTCCACCTGTGGTTTTCAGATTTTATATCATTTTTCTTCATAAAGCCTTCTTAATTCTCTTTTTCCCATTTATTGGAATCCTGATATTCCTAATGGAAGAAGTTTAGACTTCTAGATCTTTATCTTCAAAGTTTTAAATTCAAAATTGCGACAATAGAACGATTGTTCCATTTTGTGGTTTTTCTCATATAACTTCGCCGGTAATTATTATTATAAAAAATTTGAAAACAGCATTGAACAGCCAAAATATAGGGCTTTCGTCCTACCCTAACCGATTTTTTCAATTGTTTCCAAATTGCCTACCTTTAAGGGGGCAAGATAGATTAAATATTTAAAATGAATTTTCTCAAAATTTCCTGTGGCCGATTTTTTCATTTTTGGGTAACTTATAGACATCGCCATTCTCTATCGAACGCCACTTATTTTATATACTTCTATGAAGCAGGACCGGAGTTATGATTTTTTAAATGCCAAAATTTCAAAAATTTGTTTTCGATAAACTGCACTTCAGATAACGTTTTTTAGCATCTGTAGTCATTAATGCATTAGTTTACAAATACTTCCTAGTGCAACTACCACTTATCACATCCATTTTCCATTTTATAAATAAAAAGCGAAGTTAGTTGACCGTATCTAAAGGGTTTTTAAAATTAAGTTTGAACCCTATAAATATTTCATAACTTTATACAAATCCATTTTGTTCAATAATAAATTTGATTTATATTCTTGGTATATATTTTTTCTATTATAGGATGTGAAAGCTGTGATAACACATTCCATCCATAGTACGCTAAATTCAATTGGAGGTATTCAAGTTTTATTTCCGTTATTCTCTCAGTTGGATATGCCTTATGAATGTAATGAAAATACAGATTCTAAACGTGATCCTACTTTATGGTGAGTATTTATTTGTACTAAATATTTGTTCAAAACATTCCATAGTGAAGATTTTTTTTTATTTAAAAAATTATCGACCATTTCTAACTAATCAAGTAGGCTGGTCAACGAACGCTCAAAAAAGGGGTGTACAGAATATGAAAGAGGGTGCTTTTTTTTCCTTAACCATCTGTTTGTAGTAATTAAGATGTAAAAATACCAAAAGTCCCCGGTCTTAGCTATAGTATGGTTAAGGGAGGGAAGGGGTGGAAAGGTCTCGCTTTTGGGGTTTTCGCTTATATCTCGAAAACGGTAGGTCCTAGGGAAAAAATTATTTTTAGCAAAATGAAAGCTTATGAAATTTTCTACAAGATTGTTCCTATTCATTTTTTCTCCATGTCATAATTTTCGAGATATACGCCCGCAAAAATCGTTAATGTATGAAAAAAAAATTTTTCCTCACGATAACATAAACTTTAATGCTCTAAAAACTTATTTTCTGAAGACTTTTACTATGAATAGAAACAATCTTGTAGTAAATTTGATAAGCTTTCATTTTGCTAAAAATAATTTTTTCCCTAGGACCTACCGTTTTTTAGATATGAGCGAAAACCACAAAAACGAGAACCTTTCCATCCCCTTCTTTCTTTAGCCGTAACAGCTAGGACCGGAAACTTTTAGTATTTTTATCTGGGATCGTTAAAATATAAAAATAGAACCACAACATTTAAATTTCCCATCAAAACTCAAATTTCCGTTTAAAGAAGTGGTGGGACAACTCGAAGCACCTTATTGGTCACGAGTGTGTGTTACGTCACTAAAAATGGTGGGGGCTTCTAAATTACCCTTTTAAATTATCCTACTGTATTGTTTAATAAATTATATTTATTTTTTTATTTTTTCTCCAGCTCAAAACTATTAGGCTTTATATGTGAATTGGTTGAATCGTCACAAACCGTTCAACAGCACATGATTCAAAATCGTGGATTTCTTGTTATTAGCTTTATGTTGCAAAGATCGTCTAGGGATCATCTGACTGTTGATGTACTTGGATCATTCCTTAATTTGACTAAATATCTAGTTACTTGTCTCACCGCAAATAGCGAATTATTGTTAAAACAGGTAAGATTGTTTATTATTTTTAAGCACTACTCACGTTCTGTACCATAAACGCTGAAATCAGGACCGGATTTAGGCGAAAAATGCTAACGGCACCAATAGCGATTTTCGGATAATTTAACACTACCAATAAAAGAGAATTAGAGAGTATGGGGGGGATAATTTTGAAAATTTCTCTTCAAAGAAAATCTATTTAAATCCGGTCCTGATTCAAATAACAATTCAAATCGTGGGGTAAGAAAATTTTATTTCAGTTCTATTTGCATGGTGTTGCGTTTCCATTTTTCATTAAAGTTTGTTCGTTCATAAATTATAACTCCAGGTCGCTCCCTGGCCTTATACGATAAAAAAAAGTTTTTATTGTACAAGACGTATTTTGACTTAATTTTTAACTGTGTAATTTTTTAAAATAAGGGAAAGGTTTGTATTAAGTTAAACTTTTCAATTTTCCTCATATATATTTTCTTTTAAAAAAATTTTTAAATAATAAAAAAATTATTTAACAATTTTTGCGGCAGCTTTTCAAATCGTAGAAAGTTTGTTGGATCGAAAAACCAGTACTTATCCATGCATGTTGCATTTACCTTGGCAAAAAAGGCTTTATTTTTAATATTTTTTATTATTATTGATTAATTGATATATTTAATATAAAATGTGACATTGGGTAAGTACCGGGAACAGCAAATCCATCTTGATTTAGTTATTTTGCTTCTCGTTCCTAACCTGGCAGCTGCTCGACCACGTTCTCTTCAATCCTGCGTTATGGATCTACACACCCTCACCTGTACAATCAAGACTATATTCTTATTTGGCCACAGAATTTTTGTCCGACACTCAAATTTACTCAAACGTCCGTCGAGTTTCAACTGTCCTTCAAACTGTACACACGTTAAAATATTACTATTGGGTGGTTAATCCAAGAAGTAAAAGTGGAATCATCCCAAAAGGATTAGGTAAATAAATATAATTTTTGAAATACCCTGTATATTTTTAAATTTTACAATACGTGAAGTATGCATGCGTATGAGAAGAATAGGACGGAGCCAATGCTCTATAACGAATATGTGTATGGCAACAACTGGTAAGATATAGAGAGAGAGTGCTCCCTCCATTTGTTCTACGCAAGATATTGGCTCCGCCCTATTCTTCTCATAAGTTCCGGACTATACGTTCTTTCTTGAGGAGGAAGAATGCGACTTTTTTAAACGACTACAGACTATGCTGTCTTTAACTCAAATATTTGGCAAATTGGTTGTACTTTGGGTAAATACGGAAGTGGTCGCCTTGTGGTCCTTTCGGCTAATAATAAATAACAAGACATACCAAATATTGTTTTCATGGGCGCATCGTCTGTAGGCCACTTTAAGCCTGATATTAGACGTTATTTGTTAAATATATGAGGGAATGTCTTATATGAAATGTTGCAATTTTTAGATGGACCTCGACCGGCCCAAAAAGACATTTTAGCAATCCGAGCTTATATTTTGTTATTTTTAAAACAACTCATTATGGTTGGTAACGGAGTTAAAGACGACGAGTTGCAAAGTATACTAAACTTTTTAACAACAATACACGAAGTAAGGCGGTGTAAAAGTTTATCATATTTTTTTTATAAATTACAAATTTTTTTCAGGACGAAAATCTTCATGACGTTTTACAAATGTTAATATCTTTAATGTCGGAACATCCTTCTTCGATGGTTCCAGCATTTGATTGTAAACACGGCGTACGTTCAATATTTAAACTTCTCGCTTCTGAAAGTCAATTAATTAGACTACAAGCTTTGAAACTATTAGGATTTTTTCTCAGTAGAAGTACTCATAAAAGAAAATACGACGTTATGAGTCCATTTAATTTATACACGTTGTTAGCCGAAAGATTGTTACTTAACGAAGATACTCTGACGTTGCCAACTTACAACGTCTTGTACGAAATTATGACCGAACACATTAGCCAACAAATTTTATACACAAGACATCCAGAGCCAGAATCGCATTTTAGACTCGAAAACCCAAGTAAGTTACTTTGTCTTAAGCTGCGTCCACACCGTGGCGATCGGCGTTGCCCAAGACGACCTCACGAGCCCAGAAGAGCATTCATCACTAACTAGAAATATTGGATCTTTGTACTTTCCTGACTATTCGACTGATCAATCACTAACTCCACTTGGAGAACAACAGAGATGGAGAAGATGGAAGGTCCACGTACGAATGATGTCACGTGAGTGCAAGGATCCAAGGTTTCAAGTATACTGCTGATGCTGCTCTTCCTTAGAAAAAGATCGCTGCAAGTGTGTTTAGAATAGGCTGTAGTTCTGAGGCTGGTCCCTAGTGGTTCCTTGCTTCGCTACCTCTCGGATCTATTGTGCGCCTCGGATTTGGTCTTCCCTTATGGGAGTTCTGTGCTTTTGATGAAGTCCAGAATTTTCCCTATTGATAAGTTGGGAAGTTCTCTTTGGAGAATCTTCTCTTTCTCGAGAATGTTGTAACGACTTCTTGTGAAAGCCCTACAGTGTAGCAGAAGATGAATTAGAGTTTCCTTCTTCTCTGCACGTCCTCTGCATAGTGGGTCTTCTTCTAGTCCCATCGTATACAGGTGCTTTTGGAGCTGGCAATGGCCCGTTATTATTGCCGTTACCAGTTGTAATTCATCTCTGCTCATTCTGAGCAGAAAGCGAGTTCTTTTATCAGAAGGTTTCACCAGTAGGGCTTTAGAATGTCCCTGTCCAGGACTTTTCCTTCAGTGTTTAATATGCCACTACACTAGAAATGACTTTATTTCTCTCGTTGCCATTTCTTAAGATATGCCAAATGCTGGTTCTGGTCCAATGGATCTTATTTTGCTGCCTTCTTTATCCAGATCGTCCGCTTTCTCGTTCCCTGGTATGTTGGTATGAGCTGGCACCCATATCAAGTTGACAAAATTTTTCCCCACTAGCGCATTCACTCTTCGGATGCTGCAAGTCTGTTCAGAATGAGCGCACTGAGTGACCTGTTGGTCCAGTCTATTTGTTCGGCTTCGCCGATCGGCATAGTGTGGACGTAGATTTAAATACTATATTTAAATTAATTTGCTTTTTTCTTAGTGATACTTAAGGTTGTTGCGACTTTAGTGCGCCAATCAAAACAAACGGAACAGCTTTTAGAAGTTAAAAAATTATTCCTCTCCGACATGACCTTACTTTGTAACAATAATAGAGAAAATCGCCGTACAGTATTACAAATGTCTGTGTGGCAAGAGTGGTTGATAGCCATGGCTTACATTCATCCAAAAAATACGGAAGAACAAAAAATATCCGACATGGTTTACTCTTTATTTAGAATGTTATTACACCATGCCATAAAATACGAATACGGAGGCTGGAGAGTTTGGGTTGACACGTTGGCCATCGTACACTCAAAAGTAAGTCTTTTTAATTTCTCAATTAATGATTTAATTTTGGATTTTTAGGTCTCTTATGAGGAATTCAAATTACAATTTGCTCAAATGTACGAACATTACGAACGTCAAAGAACCGACAATATTACGGATCCAGCAGTGCGTCAACAAAGACCTATAAGCACCATTTCTGGTTGGGAACAACACGCTCAAGGATTACCAAACGGTTACCACCAAAACGACGAACAGTGGAACATGACGTCAGTTTCGGTGCGCGAAATTGAAAACGAAAATTCAGAACCCGTCTGTAACTGTGATCTAAATTCATCTATTTCCGAAAGCAGCCCCGCTTCTTTCATAATGAAACCTGTCGATAGTGAAGGTGTGTCGTTAGATTCGAGAACTAGCGACTTATCTAGTGACGTGAAAATTGGCAAAGAATCGCCCTTTTCGCAAGATTCGCCCATCAAATCGCCAATTACAGAAGACATAATCGAATCCGACTCTTTAATTTGTAACGGAATTCACAGCAACAGTAGCACAAACCTCGATAGTCCTTGTGACCACCCTGACAAACTCAGAAGTGAAATTATCGAAGATATAGTCGAAGAAATTATGAGAAAAACCGAAAAACTCCTCTTGGTCGACGTTGACGAAAAAGAAGAGAGTTCTATTAAAATCGTCGAGCTAATTGAAGAAGAACCCATTAAGGAAGAAGAAGTAAAGCTCGAAGAACTAAAACTGGAAGAGCCCGTTCAAGAAAACCCACCAGTTGTTGACGAAACCGAACCTGAACCCGAATCCGAACCCATTAACATAGATAGTCCACAAGAAACAATCGAATCGGGCGACGTCGATTTACCCACAAGTCCAGAACGAGAAGTTCTTGATAGCGACTTATCCGAACGTTACCTAACCCCGACCGAGTTGAGCGAAGCTGTAGAAAAAAAATTAGAAGAACACGTCACGAAGGTCGAAGACGAAACAAACGTCGATTCTAAAGAATCTTTAGGAGAATCATACGAAGACTCAATTCAAGATGTTAAAATTGAAGAAGTTGCTCAAATTGACGTCGAAGAAGTCGTAGTTGAGCCAAAAGAAGAAATTGAAAGCGCGTCAATCGAAGACGATAGTAATAATGTTGTAGTTAAAACGAAAGATGTCGAAGAAGAGTTTCAAAGTGTGCCAATTTTTGATAAACAAAGTGCTGTGAGTGTAGATTTAGAGCCGTCCAAAAATGAGTCTAATTTAAATGAAACAGTTCCTGAAGAATTAAACAATGTTTCGCCCAAAAAATTACCACCCCAAATCGATACCGACGATTTACCTTTAGAAAATATTTCAACCATTTCTCAATTCTGTGATCCAACTTTCATTGCGAAAAACGAATGTGTCGATAATAAAACTACACTTAATAATAATTTAAACGACGATCCGGTCGCTCCTAATCTTAAAAATTTAGACGAAGTTAAGCGACGCGTTAGTTTACCGTCGTCTTCTTTGGAACGACTCGATAATGTTGAAAGTTCTACAAATTGCGTTTCGCCACAAAAGAGACCTAGGAGTGCATCCACGTCGACGCAAGTCGATCCAAATCACTTCGGTAAGTTGGCTTTTGAGCGCGAAGTGTTTTTAGTGCGTTCGGCTGTGCCTCATGAAGAGTAACATTCTCACGCACTAAAAACACTTACTACGCTTAATACAAAAATAACTATTTTTTTATAAAATTATTTTTTAGTTGATCCCAAAAGTTCGAAACCGGAAACGCCTTCTACTCGTCCCATGTTTAGTCCAGGACCTACTAGACCTCCGTTTAGAATACCCGAATTTAAATGGTCTTACATCCATCAAAGGCTGCTTTCTGACGTTTTGTTTTCTTTGGAAACTGATATTCAAGTGTGGAGGAGTCATTCGACTAAATCCGTTTTGGATTTTGTTAATAGTAGCGAAAATGCAATTTTTGTAGTTAACACCGTTCATTTAATTTCTCAATTGGCAGATAATCTTATAATTGCTTGTGGTGGATTATTGCCACTTTTAGCATCTGCGACGTCACCAAATGTAAGTAATGGATTTAAGTGGCGACTTTGATCATTTTGGGTCTTTTAGAGCGAACTGGATGTAATTGAACCTACTCAAGGGATGCCCATTGAAATAGCAGTTTCGTTTTTGCAAAGATTGGTTAATATGGCCGACGTGCTCATTTTTGCCAGCTCATTGAATTTCGGCGAATTGGAAGCGGAGAAAAATATGTCTAGTGGCGGGATTTTAAGGCAGTGTTTGAGATTGGTACGTTTCTTGGTTAAGTTTGAACCTTTTGTATATAATTGCAAAGAGTGATCTTTGATTTTGGGACGACTTGTTCCGTAAGCAAGGTTAACGAGTCCTAAAATTGGAGACCTTTAATGTACAAATTTTAATTTAATTTTTGCAAATTCTCATTTCTCATATACACTGAAACGGAATTAAAAACCAAGGGGTGATAACCCTTAACTATTTCTTAAAAAAAACTGCTGGTTTATGTGTCTTAATTTTTGACCATGCAGGTCTGAGATTAATAGCAAGTAAAAGAATCTTTTCAAGAGCTTTTTGCTCTTGGCTATAGTAAAAAATTGTTCTGATATTGAATTAGACTACTACCATGTCCCAATAATTCCGTAAAGGGCTAAAAGTGCCCCATGGATCATCCAAAGATAATAAATGAGTAACGAATGAGCTGAGTAGGTTTGAGATTAGGAGTAAGTAAAAAACTATTTTTAAGACCTCTCCCTGCTCTTGGCTATCTTAAAAAATCGCTCTAAGATTGGATTAAACTACTACCATGTCCAACTAATTCCTAACAGGGTTAAAAGCGTCACATGGATCATTGAAAGATGATAAATGAGTAACGAATGAGCTGAGATTGCCTGATGAGCAGGCCTGAGATTAGAGTTAAGTACAAAACTCTTTTCAACAGCTCTCTGCTCGTGACTATCGTAAAAAATTGTTCTGAGATGAGATTAGTCTCATTAGACATGGTAGACTACTACCATGTCCAAATAATTCCCAAATGGACTAAAAGTGTCCCATGGATCATCGAAATATGATAAATGAGTAACGAATGAGCTGAGCAGGTCTGAGATTAGGAGTTAGTAGAAAACTCTTTTCAAAACCTCTCCCTGCTCTTGGCTATCGTAAAAGATTGTTCTGAGATTGGATTAAACTACTACGATGTCAAAATAATTCCTAACAGGGTTAAAAGTGCCCCATGGGTCATCAAAAGATGATAAAGGAGTACCTAACGAATGAGCTGAGCAGGTCTCAGATTCGAAGTAAACAAAAAAATCTTTCCAAGACCTGTCCCTGCTCTTGACTATCATAAAAAGTTGTTCTGAGATTTGATTAAAACTACTGCCATATCCAAATAATTCCTAACAGGATTAAAAGTGCCCCATGGATCATCGAAAGATGATAAATGGGTAACGAACGAGCTGTTGTTCTATTAATAAGACAAAAGAGAGATTATGGAGACGTTTTCATTAGAAATGGATGCTTCATTTAACGAACCTTTCAGGACTCGTATTTTAGAAATTGTACTTTAAACAAACTGATGTTTGGCTGAAAAATTTGACCATTGTTCATGGCATGGAAAACTAAAATGGACCCAAAAGATGGAAAAGTAAATACGGGAATTTACGAAACTTTCAATATGTTGCTCAGAGGACCTCATAGAGTTAGTTTGCCAATTTTCGGCCTCCCCATCGTACAAAACAAGTTTAAAGTATCTCCGACTCGTGTAAAGTGTATAAATGAGAATGAGAAAATTCGTAAGGCTTTTATTTTATATATGCATTGAAATTGTATACGTGTTAGGTTTGCACTTGTGCGGTCCGCAACTGTTTGGAGTGTAAAGAAAGAAGTCGTCCGCACTCGACACTTGCACCACCACCTCTAAACACTAGCCATAAGTCAGCACATTTGCAATCTTTCATTCGAGGAGGTCAAAATTCCCCTAAGGTATGTATGGCTTTTGTGCACTATTTTCATCATCATACGCATGATCAAAAGTTTCTCAAAATACCTTATTTCTGAGATTGTAAAATGAGAAATATCCTATTCTACCTCTTCTTCAAATTACAGATTAATAAACACTTGTATGATTTTTGAAACTCATCTTCTTAAAACTTATGATACAGGTTTGTCTGTTGGGGTCCATTGGACCCCAAAACTATTACTTTTCTGACTAAACTAAATTTTTCCTGATTTAACAAGCTAACGTCTTATATGGTCTCAGAAATAAGGAAACAATTTTTAGCAACATACGAACGGGTTTTCTCAACTTGATCGCATATGAGCGACAATCTAGAACTTCTACCTCTTTTGTTGTTATTTTTGTACGATTAAAAATAATTTGAATTCGCACAGAACATCGCCGATAATCTTTCGAGTCAAAGTAGTCCAGTTAAGGATCCAGAAAAATTGCTCCAAGACATGGATGTTAATAGATTGCGTGCCGTTATTTACAGAGATGTGGTAAGGAGTCAATTTTTTTTACTAAGACCAATTTATAAGCGCAATTTTTTGTAGGAGGAAACGAAACAAGCCCAATTTTTATCTTTGGCCATAGTTTATTTCATTTCTGTACTAATGGTGTCAAAATATCGCGACATATTGGAACCCCCAATATCGATTCGTCCTCCAAGTCCACCGCCTACAATTCGAAGCAACGGAACGTCGCATCATTCCGATAGCCCTCAAGGTACGCATTTTTATAATTTTTAGCAAAAAAAACAAAAAAAGCGAATAGTAAAAAAATTAAATTCATTAATGTCACTGCCGCCATTATAATTATCACGCTTTGAATAATGCACAATTTTTGTAAAATTTAAAAAAACTAACAATGAACTTATTTATGCGAAACAGAGGGCAGTGCGAGGCCTCTTTTTCCACAGTGGTCACATCACGTTTATCCACAATTCCTTCCAGGTTCACATCCTAACGCTCAACCTCATCCTAATTATGTGCGACATAGGCACTCCTACGTCAAACATCATTATAATAACCATAATAATAACCACCATTCGCACCACTACAACCACAAAATTGACCACAGATACCATAGAAACTCCATTGCCAGTCATACAGGTAATCAGCAACGCCTAGAAGATGTTTTAAATTGCATTTGGCTTGATTTTTTGTAGATTATAATTTTTTTCTTCGAAAGCACGTACTTTAAAATGTGAATTAATGACGAAATTTGGAGCACTTGCTTTGTAGGTGTTGATTTAGAAAAGTTTTAAAAAAAAGTGCATGGTACTCGTATTTGTAAATTGTAATACAGGGTAGGGTAATTCAGTTACGGTTTTTTACATGATCCCTTAGTAACCGTAAGAGATTTAAATTGGTCAAATTGGAGCAAGGTTGGGTCTTTAAGTGCCCACAAATAAAGTTAAGAAATTTTCATTTTTTATTGACATTCTAATTTTTTTAAATACGGACCTGAATTTTTAATGGCATTTTCTTCGTAAAAATAAATTATAGTACGGTTCTAAATATTGTTGTGTGTCCAGTGATTGAATTTTACTCATGAAGTTTTTCGTGCTTTCAAGCCAAAAAAAATCAAATGTTATTGCATGTTAGAGGGTGCTCCGCTAAGTGATGCAAATAATCCCTAATAGCTCCTCAAAAGCAAATTATTCGTTATTTAATCAATTAATTTATTTTGGGTAATATTTTATAATTTTTAAAACATAAATTCCATTCTAAAAATGATAAATTTAAATTTCGTTTAATATGATTAGATAATCGCACATTTGGTCGTTTCCAATAGTTTGTATTTGTCTCAGTGTACTTTTAAACTTGTAATGAACTTCCTCTTTGCGTATTATTAATTCTGTGATAATATTTTGTGCCTTTTTGGATTTTTGAGATGGTTTTTCGATCTTGGAAGTTTTCTTTAAGGTTAGTTTTTAATTTTTTGAGGAAAGTGTTTTTCGTGATTTTTGTTGAGTCATTTGATTTAATGATGAGTGTTTATTCATTGGTGATATAAGTAACTAAAATAGTTAGTTCAAAATTTCATGAAGGAGGGGCATGTTAGGGTGTTCTAAAGCAAGAAAAAAATTCTATGAATCAATAAAATTTTCTGGAAAGTCAAAAATAAATCTGATTTTCTTTCTTGTGAACTCAATCCTGGATCTAGAGACCTCTGTACCTAATGTGATCGAAAAAGTATTTCCGTTTTCTGAAATTGTTACAAAATGGCTTATTTTTAAACTCCAAAGGGGTAAAAATTGATTAAGATTTTAAAAAGGGATTTTCTCAAAAGCAGCTGTGCCCATTGTGTTCATTTTTGGATATGTTATAACCACAGTAATGGTTCTTTAATATTAATTATATATAAAGTAATGGTTTCTTTAATTTTTCCAGGGCCGGAGTTAGAATTTTTGATGTAAAAATTTCAAAAATCTATAATTTTATAATGGATTTTCTCAAAAGCAGAAGTGGCCATTGTTTTCATTTTTGGATATGTTATAACAATAGTAATTTTTCATCAAACGGCGCTTGTGTCATTTCTTTAATTTTTCAGTTACGATTTTTTGAAGGTTGAAACTTCAATAATCTCCAATTTCTTTAGTAATGAAAATGAAAATGTTTAGCTGGTAAAATTATGAATCCCATGAATATTTATTATTTGAGACTATATTTTGGGTTAACAAAACGCTTCCAGTTAAACCGGAAAGTAGCAAAGTATCGCAATATTTTTGAAACTCTCTGTATATTTTTATATATTTTGAAAGCTCGTAAAATTAGCTATCTGATGATACCAAACACTATATATTTTGACTTACGGTTTATCCGGAAATGTCAGAACCTTTCTTAATTTAAATGGAACACCCTGTATATTTTTTTATATTTTTAAACCTCATAAAATTGGCTTTAATGCGTGCAATGAAAGCCTGTCTCTGTTTATATGTAAATTTACCTCAATTTGACCAACTTCTCACATCCAAAATCACTATGTGCTTCAGAACTTGAACTGCAACTGAACTATCCTGTAGCATAACGTTACGTTAATGAGTAAGTAAAATGAATTGAAAAATCTTCATTGCCAGAACGGCTTTATTTTTTATTTTCACCATCTTGAAAGAGAGTAGGCGTCAAAGAAAAGAAAATTTTTTGTTCATTTTACTTACTCCAATATTTTCCCGTACGCAAGACAGTTTTTACTAACCTGTGTTTGCACCCCAAGTTTGAAAGTCGTAGCCCTCTCGAGCTCCTCAAAAACTTTTTTTGATTGTACCATCCTGTAATTTGATGTTGTAACTCTTGACACTCTCAAAAAAAGCAAAAAAAAGGGAGTTACGTGCTTTTATGCGGGAGCTCCATTAGTCTCCACATTTAAACGCTCTCTCTCTACTCTAGCTGTAGCTTACCTTTGATAATTGTTTTCCAATTTTTATTTGAAACCTCTTGTCAATTTTTGTATGCTCTTAAAGCATGATGTGCGTTGATTTCAATAAAAATTTTGTTCTCCAACTAACATTTTTGTTGCAACTCTTTAGCTCAAAGGGCCATACACAGTCGCTCGAGTACACACGAAGATGGCGACTATGAAGTCATAACGGCTTTTGTGATGGAAGATAACAATTCGGTTGGACAAGATGAATTACATTCCGGTCCTCCATCGATTAAGGTAATTTTAAATTTTTTTTCTATTTTCTGCCTGATTAACAACTTGTCTGCGTGTTTCTTCCTATACACCTACCTTTATGTATTTATATTCGTACTTAGTCCTGTTAGAAATTGTACTTTATCTTTTTTACTAACTTTTATTGCTTGTGCTGCTGTGCGCCTTCAACAGGTTAGCGCTAGACAGCGCCCATCTATGGGACATGGTTATGATGTAGATTATTCGTTGGAAGGAATGAGGCATGCACGAAATCGTGACAGTACTCGTATTAATAATAAAAAGGTAATGCATTATTTGCCTGATAGTGTAGTTTTTCTTCATATCCGTTATGTAATTAGTTTTCGTTTCTTTTCTAAAAAAATGAAGCAATTTTTATTTGTTTGTAACATTAAACGCTTTAGAGAAAATGGGGTGTTTCTAGACCCCACGGTTAAAGAGAATTGCTAAATTATTATTTTCTGAAGAGGGTTAGCCAAACAACTTTCTATCACGTGCTGATCAGTAGTGGGATACTGCAGAACTGCTTCATTTTTTTACACTTTTTCGCTCACTGTAACTAAACCATACGTTTCCTTTTGTAGAGTATAGATTCGATAGAAGAGGTTCGATCTATAAATTCGACAGAAATAAACAATTTAGACACGCCAAGCGAAATAATAGACGACAATAAACTGCTCACAAACGACGACAATTGGACCGACATAAATTTAAACGAAGACGTCGATTTGAACGTTAAAGAAGATCCGCGTAACATACAAAACATGTCACATTCGCACGTAAATATGGTCGACACCGAAGGCAACATACAAAGTTTGACGAACGATAGAGAAAAACTCCATTCTGAAATTGCCGTTGTGCGTGTACCCGATAATTTAATCCAAGGGCCTCCTCAAATCCACGCCGACGATTTGTCCATAAATAACATCGTCGAACACATTTCAGTGCCGACGCCTTCGCGCGAAGCCTCCTTAACCCAAAAGCTCGAAATGGCTTTAGGATCGGTGTGTCCGTTGTTGCGCGAAATAATGGTCGATTTTGCTCCATTTTTATCAAAAACTTTGGTCGGTTCGCACGGCCAAGAGCTACTTATGGAAGGGAAAGGTTTGACGACTTTCAAGAATAGCAACTCGGTCGTAGAGCTCGTCATGTTGTTGTGTTCTCAAGAGTGGCAAAATTCGTTACAAAAACACGCCGGTTTGGCATTTATCGAACTCATAAACGAAGGACGTTTGCTTTCGCACGCCATGAAAGATCACATCGTTCGAGTTGCCAACGAAGCCGAATTTATTTTAAATAGGATGCGAGCCGATGACGTTTTGAAACATGCAGATTTTGAGGTAAAAATAATGTTTTTTGAAATGATGAAGTAGTTAACCTCGATGTTTTATATAGTCTCAATGTGCTCAAACTTTATCTGATCGTAAGGAAGAGGAAAGGATGTGTGATCATTTAATAACAGCCGCAAGAAGAAGGGACACTGTTATTGCGAGTCGACTGTTGGAAAAAATTAGAAATATCATGTCTAACAAACACGGAGCTTGGGGTTACATGGACCCAATTGGTGCCAAGTACGTTAACTAACCTTTAAGGGCTATGATTATAAACTACAGATAAAGTTTATCTCGAGAATAAAATTTCTTCTTTTTTAGATATGGCAACGTAATGCAATTTCATTTTTTGCAATGTCGAAGTTTGACGTTTGAATATAAATATTACATTTTGAGTTTAAGTTCTTTTTGTGTTGTGTTCATTGAATAAATAGCCGCTACTCTAACAGGAAAGAGCATTCCAAGTAATCGTATGTGAATGCAATGATTGTCTAAATATAGCCATTTCCGGTCAATTCCTTTAATGAAAATGGTTGCTTTTACTCCCACTTCTAAGGAAAGATCATGACAGCCAATGATAAAATAAATTCGACGAAATGAATGAGTCATCCATGTTATCCATGTTTTTATAAAATGTCGTTTTCGTCTCATTTTCTTTTATAGGCAGCGGTTGCTAAGCTCCTTCCTGGTTCTTTATGTTCTAAGATTGTGTTTATATTCAAACGTCAAACTTTGACATTGTAATGTTGCTACGTTGCCATGTCTAAAAATGATAAATTTTATTCTCGAGATAAACTTTATTTGTCGTTTATAATCACAGCTCTTATCTCAAGTATAAAATTAATTGTTTGTTTAGATTAACAGAATTTTGGAAGTTGGACGCTTGGGAAGACGATGCTAGACGAAGAAAACGTTTCGTTCACAATCCGTTGGGTTCTACGCATCCTGAAGCGACTTTGAAGGCTGCCATCGAACATGGAGCACCAGAAGATGCTATTTTACAAGTAAAATTATTACCAAATGTGTTTTATTGGACTACAATTGTAATTTTAGGCGAGAGAAGAGTTTCATGCTCAATTGGCTGTAACGAGAAATAACCAACAGATGCAATCTAGCGATTTGATGGACGATAGCGAACTTTTGACCGATGATAGAGATTTAGATAATGATTTAACTGGTGAGTTTGTTTGTTTTAGGGGTTGAGCTCACCGTAGCCATTGTTTACCAAAAACTACCACCAGTAAGATGATATTTTAAATTTTGATGATGGTAGATGATGATAAACGACGGCCCCAGTGCGTCCGGCCCCTTCTTATGGAGGAACTGAGATTCTAATTGTTTTATCAATTAATAGGTCCTGTAAATATTAGTACCAAGGCTAAGTTGATTGCGCCTGGAATCGTTGCTCCTGGCATGGTTTCGATAACATCAACGGAGTTATATTTCGAAGTAGAAGAAGAGGAGGATGATTTTAAGAAAATTGACAGTGAGGTAAGTGACTCTTGGTTTTTTGGGAAACTTTGGCTGTATAATGAGCCACATAAAACGAATTCAGAGCCGTTACACCGATTCTACCACCCTGACTAGCTTAGTGAGGACGGGGGGGGTTCGTAGCTAATAAAACACAAAAATGTGATGTAGATTACAAAAATAAAACGTTTATTAAATCGTACTCGTACAATAAAAAAAAACTCGAGTAAAGGGAAAAAATAAAACAAAGTGTTAGTTCTCGCTGTAACTTAAATTGTACTCAAGAAAGATTATCACTAAATTAATAACTTTTTAATTAAAGGGCGAGCGATGTTAACACTTAGCTCATTGAAACCGCACAAAAATATCAAACACGTCGGTACCAAATTTATAATTTTAAATTAAAATTTCAACTTTAAAGTAATCAATAAAAATTAATTAAGGGCTGGAAAATATTTAGGGGTTAATTAATTACTGAGATAAAAATAAAAAGCACTAATCAGCTCCAACAACAAATTCTACCGCTCCACGTGATTCTAAATGAATTTAAAATTTTTCAATCCTATAATTAAAAACCAATAGATAGCAAAATGATTAAGTGATAAGGGTTAAATAATTTTTATAGAGTTAAAATAGTTATTTATGTATCTAGAGCCTAAAAGCTAGTTTTTAGGCGTGAAGTCGTTTTTGCGACCGAAACGAAGTTGAGGTCGCAAATAATCGACTGAACGCCTAAAAACGCTTTTAGCTCGTGATACATACAAAATTTTTCCTCCTTTTGCAAAATTAAATAAATTTTACTTGGAGTTTTTAGGTTATGTATGACAGTTGTTGAAGACACACCTCTTTTTAAATATGTCGTACTTCTTTTTTGATTATATTGTTTCTATGTATAATTTTTTTTGTTTATATACTTTCCTATGTACAATTTTTTCTGGTTATGTACTTTCGTTCGATCGAAATGACTAACTTTAGACGTGCATTCATGAAGCGTAAAGTACGATTTTAGACGCAAAAGTAGGAAAATAATCTAAGAGTTCAATTAAAAATTAAGCGCTAGTGCGAGCTCTTATGGTTGCCCAGTTATAGGGAAATCAGCTGTTATCACTGATAACGCTGATAGTACAATAAGAAAAATTAAGCAAGTCTTGTGCAATTTTGATGAGATTGGACTCAAATGAAAGGGCTTGAAGAGCTGATCACTGGAATGTAAAAATTATCTTCATTTTGATCTTATAGGCGGCGCTAGGTAACAACAAAAGAAAAAAATGACAAGTATAAGTAGCTGCTTTTCCAGGATGCTGTAATACAGTACGAGTATTTTGGTCCAGCATCCGGATAAAATTCTGCATCGTTGCATCTCTAAGAAATCTTTTATGCCTAGGAAAAGTCTTATTTTCCAAAAGAAAATTAAAGAGGCCTTTCCCATAAGAGTTGCATCCGTTTCTATGAGACTTTCTCTCATAGGTAGCCTTTGGCCTAATGTTAGCTACATATTTGTTGATTTTTTAAAGAGTTTATTATTTTGTGTTAAAATATGTTCATTATTTTATGCAAATACCTTTTAGTTAACACATAAAAATCAAATAAAATTAACAAGATTTCCATTATATTTATAAGTATGAGACAGAACCATCATTAATAATCTTCATCTTTCACATATAAATCATTAATCAATTTTAGTTTATTGATATTTGTTATGAACATTACGTATTCATCAAGAAATTAATAAATCATTTGATTAAGGCGGGACTAGTTGACAGTTAAAACTAAACGATGAAATCTATAACTCGCTGAAGAAGAAGAAAAAATTTTTAATTGAGGATCGTTTAAATTTATAAAAAGTATAAAATTAGTTAATTTAATTAGGGAGAGTTTTTTTAGTAAATTTTAAATCATTTCGTCAACAATCGTTAAAACGAACTAAAAGACAGATAAAATTTGGTATGTGGAATAGTGGAATTCTTCGCCGTGCCGGAGTCTACTCTGCGGGTAGTCGGATAATTGGCCGTCCCTAAAGAAGCACCTGCCCCCAGGGGGCGCCCGCACTGTTTGTTTTACCACGATACGGACTAATCAATTAGTTAAATTCCCTAAAGGAACTCAATCGGACACGTTTAATAGTGTCTTACACAAACCTTTCTTCTTAAAAACCAAATTTATTATTTTTAAGATTTATGTGAAGAAGAAAAAAGTTTTTTAAATGATATAGGAAGTGTATAATATTAATCACCTTACATTGCTCTTTAAATAATGGGTTGAACTTTTTTTATCCTTTCAGAAGTTTAAAATTATAGGTTTGTTTAATTTGACGATCGTTAAATTCCGTTTGTGTTAAAAATCTAACTTTTTTGATACATTGGGCCAACAATAATAATAATAATTAACTGTCAACTTAATTCTATTTAAAATCACGTAAAAATTTTATTCCATTAATCATAAATTTGTCCAAAAACTGTATTTTTTATATAATTTAACGTTCGCTTAAGCGACGAACCTCCCAACAGTCAACAGTCCCAACTTATAGTCATAGATGTCCACCCTCTTCGATTCTGTGATATTGCTTAAAATCTAGAGTTACAGGAAAATGTTATTCTTAACTCGTTTTTCTTGAATATGTAGAACAGAACATTACGCTATTACGTATTTCTGTGCACCAGATTGATCTACGACTAATGTTACCTACAAAATTTTTTTTTAAATTGAGTTCGACGTTGCCAAATCATTAAATTTTTGTAAAAATGCAGACTTCGCTTTAAAAAAATCACAGCAACTTTGTTTTTGGTAATTAAGAATGGAAATTTGGTATACAATTAGCCAAGACCCTGACCTACACTACTATATTGATATTTCATGATTTTATTATACAGGATGTTCGTTAGAGGAGCGACAATTTTCAAATGACGATTATTTTTTATTTAAACCTAGAAATTATGGAAACACCGTTAATATAAGTTATAGAGAATGTTATTGTGAATTAAAAAGTAGTAAAACTGCATTTTACAAGCTAAAAATAAATTTTTGCTTTTTATAAAAATTCAAAATCGTTTTTTCAAATTTTCGAAAATTGCCACTCTGTAATGAACACCCATTATGCTGGAACTTTGAAATATTATTGAAGCAAGGTAGGCCATGGTGTTGGCTAACAAAATACTGAATTTGGTTTCTTAATAATACCATAAAGGAAGATTGCTGTGATTTTTTAAAGCAAAGTCTGTATTTTAACAAAAACTTTGATGTGGCCATTAACACGACGTTTTAGTTAGTGGCATTTTGGAATAAACCGAAAGTCAAAATATTAAGTGTTTAGTATCATCTAAATAGCTAATTTTACGAGCTTTCGCATTATTCAAAAACATACAGGGTGTTTATAAAACTTTTTTTTTTCTAATTTCCGGTTTAACCGAAAGTGTTTGTTGACCTAATATAGTGTCAAATAATAGATATTCGTGTAATTAATATATTTGTCAAAATTTAAATTTTTGCTTTTATTGCAAAAGAAATTGTAGATTTTTCTAATTTTCGAAAATTGTCACTCTATAATGAACACCTTATATGCTGGAACTTTGGAATATTAATGGAGCAAGGTAGGCCATGGTGTTGGCTAGTAAAATGCTGAATTTGGTTTCTTAATTCCCAAATAGAATGTTGCTGTGATTTTTTAAAGCAAAATCTGTATTTTAACAAAAACTTTGATGTGGCCATTAACACGACGTTTTAGTTAGTGTCATTTTGGAATAAACCGGAAGTCAAAATATGACGTGTTTAGTTTCATCTGAATAGCTAATTTTGCGAGCTTTCGCATTATTCAAAAACATACAGGGTGTTTATAAAACTTTTTTTTTTTCTAATTTCCGGTTTAACCGAAAGTGTTTGTTGACCGAATATAGTGTCAAATAATAGATATTCGTGTAATTAATGTATTTGTCAAATTTCAAATTTTTATTTTTATTACAAAAGAAGTTATAGATTTTTGAAATTTTGACCTTTGAAAAAATCATAATTCCGGTCCTGGTATAAACGAGAAAAAAAAAGCTGATGGAAGAATGCCATGTCTTTTTATACACACCTTGTATAGATAATAACAATCGCAATTAATTTTGCGAGCTTTTGCAATATTCAAAAATATATAGGGTCTTTATAAAACTTTTGATGTTTTTCTAATTTCCAGTTTAATAGAAAGTGTTTGTTGATCGAATATAGTGTCAAATAATAGATATTCGTGTAATTAATATATTTGTCAAATTTCAAATTTTTATGTTTATTACAAAAGAAATTATAGGTTTTTGTTGACTTTTGAAAAATCATAATTCCGATCCTGGAAAAATCGAGAAATAAAAAAAAGGTGATCGAAGAATGCCATGACTTTTTAAACACACCTTGTATCGATAATAACAATAGCAATTAATTATTCAATTTTTTGTTTAAATTAATATTATTTGTCATTCGATATTTTAATTGTTCTTGTCATAAAAACGTTTTAAGTTTTATAAATTCACAGTTTTTCTTCTCTATAATAAAGTATTGGAGAAGGGTATTAAAATTTATGATTAAGTAAAGGACAATTGAATTGACTTGAAAGATATAAACAAATAGTTATTTGCATACCATTTAAGAAATACATTTTTTAATTTTTAATCCTATTATCAACATACTATAATGAGTTTTGTACCATTATAAAAATATAAAAGCCGGTTAAACAGCATTATATTGATGATGTAGGTAGGTGGCTGGGTGATTTTTATTGAAATCTCTTTATGGTCGTTTGGATTTTTTAATTTTTTTGATGTTTTAATTTGGATTTTTTTGTACAAGCACATTTTTTGCTACGGCCTGGCGCTAGACCATAAAACGGAAGGTCCCTGGTTCAAATCCTCTAAATCGGTCAAATAGACTCAGGCTTTTTTCAAACCATTTTTTTTAATAAATTAAGGTAAGCCTTATGGTTGTTAGAAGCGTAGTGCTGGCCACAGTATCGTCATTACAATATAGGGCTCATGTTTAGTCGTTTAGTGACCTTACTAGCTAACGACTACCCCTACAGAGTTGTCAAATGCTATAAACAAGTGCTTTTGTGCTATAGGTACTTAAAAATCTCCCGCGAACCTGAGAATAAGGTCGTTACTAGGCCTGGTACTTTTTATCGATAATATCGATTAATGATATTAAATTAAAGCGATATCGATATATTGAAAATATCGATATTTCTATGAAATCGATATATCGAAAATATCAATATTATCGAAAATTATCGATATTTTTTTTAAAGCGATAGGCCCAGTCATTACTAGTACAGCACAGTAGGTAGCATGAATAACTTTCCCAACGTCCCCCGTATTTCAAAAATCGTTGGGAATATAGTATTTTAATTTTATAACCACATTATGCGTAGGTTAATCTAAAAACAAAAATGTCTGAATTTAATCAATATTAAGAGAATTGAATATTTATGTAAACAAACGACCGCGTCCAACTTTAGCTTCTGTACATCAATATTCAGTCACGCTATTTTTCTTTTCCCACCCACTTTTATTAACGTCCCATTACAATAGGATAATTTTTACTATACAAATGGCTTTTTAGTCGATGTTCAAATTAAAATTAGTACGCGAGTTGAAAATAATTTTTTTGTCGAATTTTAAAAATGAAGCCCATCCTAGTGGCGTCGATCCTGTCATAATTTTTTTAAATAATTCTTTATCAAATTAGATGTATCGAATTGATATGTAGATGCGGCTTGTCACACGAAAATTTATATTTTTATTTTGAATACAAACATGTCGAAATGTTTTATATTAATATATTTGATTTTAGTTACAATGAATAATTACGGCTGTCAAAAGTGTACGCATGTATACGTAGACAGCGCATAGTTTTGATTGATACTGATCTATTTTAATACATAAGTCATCTAAGATGACTCTTTAAAATTGAATAATATAATACGGATTGTTCAGTTGGTCGTTGTTTATCATTTAAAATAGTAATCTTTGTTTTGACGTTTAACAAAATAATTGGCGCAGTCGGTATGAGAGAAAACAATAGTTAGGTTGTTACTAGTTGCCACGTCTTTATATATTTCAACTGTTTATTTGTTTTCTATTGTAATATTATTCTCGTTGTCAGTGGCGTACCTTCCAATTTGGAGCCCACCCCCCCGTAAAAATGCGCCTCTATGTTAATTTCTTGTCAATACTGGCAGTTTTTCTAGCATATTTTCTTGCATCTGGTATTACCATTGAAGAAAGAAATATCCCTTACTCTACCAGAAAAGAGTCATGTAGCTAATAATATGGATTGCAATGGACGAGTAAATATAGCGATTTCCGATCAATAGTTGCTTATACTCCCACTTATAAGGAAAGATCATGAGAGCCAATAATAATGTAAACTCGACGGAATGAATGAGTCATCTATGGACTTTTAAAATGTCATTTCCGTGGCATTTTCTCTTATAGGCTGCTAACGCTCCTTCCGGATGTTTTATATTCTAGGGTGTTACAATACCTTTATTAAACTTTGATAGATAGATAAATTAGGGTAGTGTGGCTCTTTCAACTTCTAATTGTTGAGATACAAGTTTCAAATTTTGTAAGGGATGAGTACACCTGGGATTATTGCTATTAATTACCCCTAAAGACCAAGGGTGGTAAAATAGCTCAATTTTTGTATTATCATCTTTCACTAGAAACGTTTGTGATTTTTTGACGATTTCATTAGTTTGTAGTTGCGTTTCGCAAGGAGTGATTGATGGTCGATGGTTTAATGAATGATAAACCTTTTTTCTCTTCTTGTGGCTTTCTGTAAACAGCGGTTGGTAAAAGAATGGATTATATAGGAAGTTGTTGTTTATATTGTTTTTTCAAAAAATAAATTATATACGGGTTGTAATATCCACATGATAAATCGTGAACGTGGAAAAGCCTCCACGGAATGCAATAATAAGCGGTGTACCTATCCATACGTATTGTTATGATGGGTTATTATAAGATGATACATGACGAGTGGTAATAAATAATTTTTAGTTGTTTTTTAGCGATAAGTAAGAGTATCAATCAGCATACTAAAAAGATCATGTCCAGCCCAGTTTAATCGAGTGCCAGATAATTATTGGAATTAGCTCGAGTCTGGCTCGGTGGTCTTGGTCCTGACTACCGTAATCCCACACAAAACCATCACACCCTGTCACAATCGCTCTATAATTATGTTATAAATTATACCGATAATCATTTAGCATAGTCCACGACCCGAGGCTGTTGGTTTCTTGTAATGAATAGGTTATGGTGACCTTTAATTGAAATCGACGGCCAGTTCCTCGAGATTTTTAAATTTTAATATTCATTCATTTTGACTAAAACGATATTGATTTGCATTTAAAGTGTTATTTAAATGTGTTGAATATTTATAAGGCACCATGTCATGTTTGCAGATAAACTTCTATTAATGTCCCTACGTTAGTAATACGAACACATAATGTTCTCCAAAAACATTATTTTTTCTCCGAAGGAAAAAAAAGAGGAGAAAACCTTTTACCTATGAAGAAATTAACCGTAATTGTTTTTGAAATATTTTTTGAGAGAAGATAAATGAATTTTAATGATTTAGAAAATTAAAACGGGAGCTTCTCATTATTCATACAAACTGACAAATATTTACACAAAGTTGGTAACACGGAAAAATAATGCCCCAACCTATAAAGATAGTGACCACCCGCTAAGTTTGGGTCTGCACAATTTTACCTGGCCCATTATCCGCTCGTTAACCTAAGAAATTGGTGGGAGGATGGACAGTGATTAGGGGGGTCACCTGCCAAAATAATTCAGGAACAAACGTTCATCATCTAGTTAACTTTTAAAAGATAGATATACTCATACATGCGTGTCGAATGATGGACACATAAAATTAGTAACCAGTCAACTCCAAGTCAGGTAGGTAATTACAATTTGCACATATTGCTCCGAGGTAAAAACTGCGTAAACTAGAGAACCATCATCATCATCATCGTACTCTTTTGCGCCCACGTATTTTAATAAATCTCATAAACTTTAACAAGAATTAATGTTTTATAATAACAGTTGAAATCTTATGCAAAGATTTACTTAAAAAATTGAAAGGAAATTCAATTACGCGCTTATGAATTATGGGTAGGCTTAAGGATATTTTGCTTTTCACTCTCTCTCTCTCTCTTTTCGTTTTAACGGGTTGAGAAGCAATAAACAGCTGTGAAAATACCACTTTTGAGCTACAGATCTTGGAGCTTTTGCATTAGAACGCTATCAAGTCTACTTTGATTTGGAACCGGGCTTGCTAACCTAAGATTAAACAAGGAAGTGAGGGGAGATCTTCAATATTTCTGTTTATCACTTAGTGACAGATTCATCTGGAAATGTAGCCCAAGCGCCTACCTTCTAAGCTCTCGTTTGTATCCGTAACTTAGGTCGTCTGAAAGACTTTGACAAAATCCGTTCCAAAGCTTGTCTAGGAGTAGATTCAGTTTGTTTTTTTGGATAGTATAAGCGTATTCTATAGAATCCAGCACCTCTGGTTTCTGTTCTAGACCATACACACCACACATGTCCTTAAATAATGGTTAAATAAAGTAATGGTAGGCCAGTATTTCCCTAACATGGATCCTGGAATTAGCGTTAACGCAGGGCAGTGACAAAGCACGTGTTCCATTGTTTCATCCGCTTCGTTGCATCCTCTACAATTGGGGCCGTCAGCAACGCCCATTCTGTATAGATGTTTGTTCAGTCGACAGTGTCCAGTGAGAGTGCCAGCTATGGCACGTAGGTTCTCACGGGACAACCGTAAGTAATAATTAGCGTACTTTTATAGCTGTTTTGGCAAACTTGCAGCTGGTACAGTTAGCCCAACGTTTCCTGTGGGCTATCAGCGTGTTACTTTTCAGTAAAGTGTCAAGGGTGCTGGTTGAGGGAGTAATAGAGGGCTCAGAATTTCTTACCTATAAGATCGTTATTACACTTTACACGAGTTTAAATCGCACCTCCCTTACGATCACTCTTTAACTAGGGTTCCTCACCCTCTCAATCTCAACTGATCGTCCAACTGTAAACTTAGACAGTTAGCAACTAACTTTCCTAAACCGGTTTATGCTACTAAACCGGCACGTGGTTTCTGCATCTATCTCAATAGAAGCCTCACTATTATAGTTAGCTTAAGCTTATGAACCTATATTACCTATATAGGAATGAGTCACTATCTACAATTCTGGGTTTGGAGAATAGCTATATGGCTAAGGGGGAAGGGGTGGAAAGGTCCCGTTTTTTGGGTTTTCGCTTATAGGTTGAAAACGGTGGGTTCTAGGGAAAAAATTATTCTAAGCAAAATAAAAGCTTATCAAATTTCCTACAAGATTGCTGCAGTATCTCTGCATTCTGTACTAGACCATACACACTACACATGTCCTTAAATGAGTGTATGAGTTCATTATTATCGACTAACCTAGCGCCTCCATCATATGTCACGAGTATGTTCGTGAAGTCCTGAGAGATGCCTAAGGCTGTACCAGTGTTTTTGGGTCTACCAATAAAACACATATTTATTTATTGTTCATTATTATCGACTAACCCGGCGCCTCCGCCATATGTCACGCGTATGTTCTTGACGTCTTGAGGAATGCCTCAGGCTGTACCAGGCTCTTTAGATCTTCCAATAAAACACATATTTATTATAGCAATAATTTCTTGCCCATAAAGTCGTTATTACACTTTACACTTGCTCCTATTCGTTTAGTTATGTTTATGAAATGCTTAAATTTATTTTAATTATTAATAAATTGATTACGATTTAACTTGTCACTTGGATTGCTTCGATGTAGGTAGGTTTATTTATTGGCGAAATGTTGGATTTTGTGAATTATTTTTTTGGTGTGTAATTTATGATTAATTCGGACCACATAATGATTCCCATATTTTGATAAATGCGAATAGAGAAAAATTAGATAAAGCGAGTATAATTGATACTGCGGGAAGCCAAAACCTACGCATTCAATCATATTCCTGCTGTGGAACAACATCCGTATGTTTTAAACTCTTTGTTTTAAAAAGAAGTAAATTATAAATTCACGAAATATATTCCAGGTGAACTGATCCATCACTCAGGTAAAACCGCGTTAAAATTCCTCTCCCACATGACTGGATTTAGACTTCTTTAGCGTATCTCTCTAGTTTTTTTTCCTCTCCGCCACATCTTTTAATACGAAAAGGACATCGAACGTTGACATAACCGATCCATTAAAAATCGTTAAAAAAGGCCAACATTTTAAAACAACGGCGTGGTTTAAATTAATATTTTCGTTGTCAAGTAATAATTAAAGAGCACGCTGTGTTTTTGAGTTTTACTACTTTTTTTTTCTAATATAATTTATCAGTCGTAATCAAGAATTTCTACTACACATATTCTTTAGTTAATTCTTAGTATTGTGCTTCTTGTTGAACCACCGGACCAACCACAAATCTGGAGATCTTGGTTGGCGCCGGCGACCGCCCGCCGCCCGCCAGACAACACGCACACCCATCGCCGCCTGCAGTGTTTTATTGTTTTACCGTTACAGATATCAAACCGTCCTAACCATAAAATACGACCATGGGCATACTATCCATGCCACTTTTATGAACAAACATCGGTAAATCAGAATGACATCAACTAGCTAAGATAAATATCAAAAAGAAACAATATACTTTCGCAATTTATTGGCAAAATATCGTGTGAAGAAAAATTTTTTTGTCCAAAAATTAATTTTAATATTTTAAAAATAAACAATTGGCAAATAGTAAGTGACAAGTTTAAAAAGTTTAAAAAGCTGTTAACAAGAGATTATGTTTAGCGTGGGCCAAAAACAACAATTCACCGCAAGTTGTTATACGAATTAATTACTGGATGATTACCATTTATTTCAATATTCTCCTTGATATGGGTTGGAGTCTGGCTCGACTTTACATCTTGTTGGATCGCTGTGGGGCACAAAATTCTTAATTATTATGAACATTCATAGTGGCTCATGTATGCTCTTGCATCTCTTTTTTACTCATAACGCATATACGCTCCCATAACTTTTTTATTTATTTTTTATTTGTATAAACAAAATTAATGAGTGAAATATAGGTAGATATTTCTTCGAGTGCTGTAAAAATTGTCTTGGATTTTTCTAAGAGTTAAATTCTGCCTATTCCCATGTAGAATTGCAAAATTATAAATCGTTATTTTAAATAGTTTTGAGCTCGTAAAGCCAACGAGCAAAAAAAATAGTAAATTGTCACGAGGAGGAGATCGTGACTCCTGGAATCATTCCAGGTTGTACCAAGATAAATAATAAGCGTATGCTGTGGAATAATTAATTTATTTGCGAATAATTCTCACCCAATAATAAGATACATTGTTCTGTTGGTTAAGCCGAGAGAAGAAAGAATAAAGATGAAAATAGGCAAATAAGCAGACAAACGCTTGACTGTAGCCAGAGGACTTTAATAGGTCTCTCCTAAGGGTCACAATAACAAAATATGTGCTAATACATGTCATCTTCTTCCACTTACGTTATAACCCATTTCATTGACCCACCTCTGGCTTTCAGAAACCATCTTGGTTGTCAATTCCATCACCTTACTGAAATTGCCAGAAGAGTATATCCTAAAACACTAGGGTAGGTAGACATTGATTTTTTAGAGAATGTCTGGGTGGAGCCAAATGCTCTACAACAAAAATGTAACCGATCGCATAGGGTCGATCAAGTTGAGGGGAGATCTTTAATATACTCGTATCTGTTTATCACGTCCCAGGTGCCGACCTGCTAACCCCTCGTGTGTATCCGTAACTTATATCGTCTGAAAGACCTTGACAAAATCCGTTCTAAAGCTTGTGTAGAGCTATATTATGACTTTTTGCATAGTATAGACTTATTATAAAAAAATCCAGTATCTCTGGAATTTGTACTAGACCATGATGTCCTTAAATGAGTTCATTATTATCGACTAACTCTGCGCCTCCACCATATGTCACGAGTATGTTCGTGGGAACATAGGAAACATGGGCAATGACGAAAAAGGACAAAGAGAAACTGGCAGTGGTGGAAATGGATTTTCTCAGAAGGAGCTGTCGGGTGTTAAGACTTGAAAGAATAAGAACCGCAGAAATAAAAAGAAGAATGAAAATTGAGAAAGACAGTGTAATAAAAACGACTAAAATGGTTTGGACACGTACATCGGATGAACACCACAAGATAGGAATAAAAAATAATGAGGTGGCAAATGAGGTGGCAACCGACAGAAAGACGAAAAAGAGAGAGTTCGCCAGAAGAATGGAAAAAACAAGTGCAGAATGACATGGAAAGAATAGAGTTAGAGACGCACAATGGATGGGTAAAGAGGAATGGAGAAGAGGATGCGAGAGAGGGCCAAGAATGCCGTAAAAAAACTCGCTATTATGTATATGTTCGTGACATCTTGAGGGATGCTTCAGGCTGTGCCACGTTCTTTGATTCTTCTAATGAAACACATATTTATTCATTGTTCATTATTAGCGACTAACCCGGCGCCTCCACCATATGTGACGGGTATGTTCGTGACTTTCTGAGAGATGCCTTAGGCTGTACCAGGATCTTTGGGTCTTTCAACAAAACACATATTTACTCATTGTTCATTATTATCAACTAACTTGGTGCCTCCACCATATGTCTCGAGTATGTTCGTGACGTCCTGAGGGATGTCTCAGGCTGTACCACGGTCTTTGAGTCTTCCAATAAAACACATGTTGATTGTAACAATAATTTCTTATTTTATGGTCGTTATTATACTTTTCACTTACTGGGGTTTTCATTTATATCTCGAAAACAGTGTGTCCTAGGGTAAAACTACTTTTATGAAAATTAAAGTTTTTCAAATTTCCTACTAGATTGTTTTTGTTAATTTTTTCTTTATTCCTGTTAGTTTTTGAAATATCCGCCCGCAAAAATCGTTAATGTATAAAAAAAAATTGCCTCACGTTTTTCGCCTAGCTTTTGCCTCAAGTGCTTCAGCCTTTCGTTTTACAGTAAAAAGAACTTGTAGAGCATTAAATTTCGTTTACTATTTTATCTTCTACTGGTACCTTGAAACCTGAAATATCAACAAACTCTTTCCGTTTAGTTACTACAGCTAAATCGTAATAACGCGAACTTTATGGACGGTGATCAGAGCAGGGCTGGCCACGTCGACAGGTCGGCAAGTGCCGACGAGGTCAAATTATTTATAAGTAATTTAAACCTAACCTAACCTAGCGTATTCGAACCTAACCTAACCTAGCGTACTCGAACCTAACCTAACCTTGTTTAAAAAGAAAAATAGGAATTTAAAAAAATAAAATGTGAGAAAAAAATTTGAATTGACCGGTGGATTCTAATCAACAAAGTAATTAAATAATTTAAAACCATGGGAAATGCTCTACCCTGTACCATCAAGCTAAAAGGGGGTTGTCATAAGTTGCGCACTTCTACAACAACAAAAAAATTTTTAATCGAAAAATTTTTAAGCCGGTCCTGCTCAATTTATTACAATATTTACAATAATAAAAAAGGTAACTTTTTCGAGCTCGACTTACTTTATCATTTGCGCATCCAAGGTAAAATTGTACAAACTTTAAAGCCCTAATTTCCTATTTAATTTTGAATTAATTATTTCAAACACTAATTAATGTGGAGATAATTTTTAACATAAAGAAACAAACGAAATTGCATGTTCAATATTTTTTAAATATTTATAAAGCGAGTTTTAAGGTGGCAACGAAACGCCTAATTGCCTAATTATACGTTTTTTTAATCAAATTCCAGTCCGTCTCTGTTAAGAATGTAATAATTAAAAACAAAATGTGACTGTAATTAAATTCATAAAATACCATCTCTTTTGTATCATCATAATATTATAGTTTATTTAAATAATAATAAATTCAAGCTATTTACGAACGGACAACTATTAATTGGCTCGGACTTTTTATTCAAATATAAAAATATTCATCCGTGTGTGTACGAGGGGTACCATGAAAATTAAAACAAAAATTTAACTCAACAGAGACATTTTTTAATTAAGTATCATAATTTTTATATAAACAAGGATTTACAATATTAATTTACATAAATTAAAAATGCTATTAATAATATCCTCGAGTTTACCTAAAATTCGTAAAATTTTTTTTAAATAATTAATAATAATTAATTTTAGGGTAATTGTTTGAAAAAAACGAATTTAATTACCGAATGTGATTTATTATTTTTTTTGCTTCTGTAAAATGCCATTACGTCACTTTTCAATTGTCGTTTTGAATATAATAATAATAAAGATGGTTTACAAGCGGCGTAAGTCTTAAACTTCTTGACGTGTTCACAATAGTACCCAACTGCGCTACACAGATCTCCTGTAGAGAACCTTTTGAATTTCGACAACTTCCCCACGAATTTTTCCTTTTGTTTAACTTAAAAATTAAGGGACCACCACCAATCATTTTAAAGTATATCGATGTAATTACGGCGTAATATTATAAAACTCACCGTGGTTAAATTGCGAAGATAGGGGGGCAAGGCGCTTATGGGGAGTTAAAAATTTTGAAAAAATCGTATTTACGTCAAGATGATTATAAAGTTGATGGGGCTTAAACGAGAATGTATTGCAATCCCGTATGCCTAAAATTTTCGTCAATGCAGTATAATAGCAAACAGAGGGGGCAAAACACTTATGGGCGGTCAAAAAATAATTAAAAACCCTGTTTTTGTCAGGGTGATTATAAAGTTGATTTGGACGTACACGAAAATGTATTGCAATTCTGTATATCTGGAATTTTCGTCAACGCAGTATAATTGCGAATAGGGGGGCAAAGCACTTCTGGATAATAAAAATTTTTTAAAATCGTATTTTACGCGATGTTAATCGTATTTTGTTACATTCGCGTAAACAAGAATGTATGGCAATCCCGTATACATAAAATTTTCGTCAGCGCAGTAGAATTGCGAACAGGGAGACAAAGCAATTCTGGGCGATAAAAAAAATATTAAAACCCTGTTTACATCAGGGTGATTATAAAATTGATTATGACGTATACGAGAATGTCTTGCAATACCATATACCTGAAGTTTTAGTCAACGCAGTATAATTACGAACAGGGGGGGCAAAGCACTTCTGAGCTGTATAAAAATTATTAAAATTCATGTTTACATCAGGGTGATTATAAAGTTGATTAGGACGTACACGAGAATGTATGGTAATCCCGTATACCTGAAATTGAGGGGCACTTGAAATTTTCGCCAACGCAGTATAACCTCAAGCAGAGGGGCAAAGCCCTTCTGGGCGGTAAAAAAATTATTAAAAATCGTGTTTACGTCAAAATGATTATAAAGTTGATTAGAACGTTCACGAGAATGTATACCTGAAATATTCGCCAACGCAGTATAAGCTCAAGCTGGGGCAAAGCCCTTCTGGCCGGTAAAAAAATTATTAAAAATCGTGCTTAAGTCACGGCGAATATAAAGTTGATTAGGACGTTCACGAGAATGTATATCTGAAATTTTCGTCAACGCAGTATAATTGCGAACAGGGGGGCAAAGCACTTCTGGGTGGTAAAAAAATTATTAAAAATCGTGTTTACGTCAAAATGATTATAAAGTTGATTAGAACGTTCACGAGAATGTATACCTGAAATATTCGCCAACGCAGTATAAGCTCAAGCTGGGGCAAAGCCCTTCTGGCCGGTAAAAAAATTATTAAAAATCGTGCTTAAGTCACGGCGAATATAAAGTTGATTAGGACGTTCACGAGAATGTATATCTGAAATTTTCGTCAACGCAGTGTAATTGCGAACAGGGGGGTAAAGCACTTCTGGGTGGTAAAAAAATTATTAAAAATCGTGTTTACGTCAGAGTTATTATAAAGTTGATTCTTTATGTTTGGTATGTTCAGAGCAATCTTCTCGGAAAGAACCACAAATTACAATAAATCGTAGAATGGATAATAAGGAATACTTCCTGATGTATCTCTGCATCCAACTGACCAATTTACTGTTAAAAATCAGCAGTTCGTGTCCTTTAATCTTGAGCAGCGATTGCTGCACATTTTGTACAGTATTTAACCTTATTTGTTCTTCTTCGCCCACTGGGTGATCGATTGAGTACTATGCGACCTGTTAGGAATTGTTGAACAAGGCACTTATCTATTCCATCTCCAAAAATCGTCTTTATCAAACATGACCGACGTCTTCACTGTGTGGGAAAAATTTAGAAATAGACTCCCACCAACTTTTTTAGCCAGCTGAGGGGGCCTGGCCAGCGCTGTCATAGATTTTGAAGTACACTACGAGTTAGCATTTCCGTCGCTAAATTTGACAAGCAACTGTCACTAAAATTGAATATTAGTTGGTGGAGCTTTAGATGTTGATTTTGGCGGATCATGGCCATGGTATTAAATGTTGTTTTAGACCCCATTTGACTAATTGTGCACACGAGAAATTCCCATAAAATTGTTTGTGGTCTCTAAATGGAGGTTGATTTTGGCCGATCATGGCTATGGTACCGAATGTTGTTTTAGACCCCATTAGACCAATTGTGCACACAAGAAGTCTCCATAGAATAGTTTATGGTCTCTATATGAAGATGTTCGGATGCCTTGGGGGCTTACTTTGGACTAACCTTGTAGGGAGTTTCTCCATTCTCTTGAATTGTTTTTTTGCGATTGCTCAGACGGCTTGTCGATCTTTTAAGGCACACGAACCGAATTATTTAACAAATCCAACGATTATAGAATATTATGTCAGGTGAATGGAACCCACAAGCTGAGACATGCTAATTCAACACAGCTAGCAACTGGACTGTTAATCGCGTTTTATTTATTTTAATATTTTTTCATAATATAACATCCTCAACGGGGTGGTCATAGTTAAAGTAAATTATTCCGTGATTATTTAAAATAAATTATAGTGCCCGTTGTTAAATAAAATTAAACTCTTCATCTATTTTAATTTCCGTGATATTCTTTAGATCGATATTTTTAAGTCAAATTGCTACAAGCAGAAAAATAAACAGCATTTAAACAACCTGTTGCTTGCATCCTGAATAATAATTACAGTTTAAATGACGAGTGTCATGCAGGGCAAACCCACTCTTAACCGAGAGCTGACAGGAGGAGGTTTTCAAATTCAAACTAAACATGAACATGATAATGATACCTTTAATTAGGAAAATTTTGACGAGTTGATGTTTGTTCTAAAACTACACGACATTCTTATATTTAATAATTTTTTAAAAATTTTTTAAAACAAATAAATGGAGATACACACGAGTCGGACACATTTGGAGCTCTAAAATGTATAACCAAAAAAAATTGTCTTCTTTATGATTTTTAAAAGAAACAATGGACAACGTCTGCATAATGCAACGCCAACAAAAGGAAACCGAAGCGGCCTCAAAAAAAAGTAATTTAAAAGAAAACAAAAGAATTTCGTATTGCAATAAGAGCAAATGGAGAGCATCTACGAAAGTTGCGACATAAATTATGGTAATGTTTTAAAAACGGGTCCGCAAACAGTTCGAAAGATCTTAGGCATGGTGGCATTGAGTCCGTTATTAACACCGACGCAGGAGACACTTTGATTTAATTGTCGTGTTCTTGGTTTGGAATTTCTTCAGGTGCAACGCGAACGCTACGGAATTTCGACTGCATTTTACTATACGATTGTTTTACCTTCTAACAGCTACCGTGACAGTTTTATTATCGGCTCGGTATTCGCGTGATTGTTTTTAGGGATTTAAACTACTTCTAATTGGATCAAACCTAGAGGCGACTCATGTTAAGTTCAATTTTTTTTCCGAAGCTCCAATATTGTTGATCTAGAACTCTTTAGTTTTATTTCTCAATTTCAATTTTTTACAGTTTGACTTTTTACTAATCTCAGTGCTTATTTATAAGTTGCACTCTGGCCAAATTCTGTTTAGTCCAGTCAACGGAGGGGTTATAGAGGAGATGGAAGAGGGTAGAATTTTTTCTTCAGTGATGACGTGTTTGGAGTAGTTGAAGGTAGAATTACAAAAAGTCCCCGGTTTTAGCTATATGACTAACAGAGGGAGGGAGGTAGGAGATGGAAAGGTCTCATTTTGGGTTTTTTCGCTTATATCTCGAAAACGGTGGGCCCTAGGGAAATAATTATTTTTAGCAAAATTAAATCTTATTAAATTTCTTACAAGATTGTTTTCTGCTATTTTTTCTCTATAATTTCTAATTTTTGAGATATCCGCTCACAAAAAACAATGTATGAAAAGAAATTGTCTCGCGTTTTTCATCAAACATTTGCTTCTAGCCCTTCTTTTTACAGTAAAGGCTCTCTCAGAGCCATGCAATCACGCAGCCAAGCGCTGTAGCGGCTACGGCCGCGATTTAGCGATTAGTTGTAGATATAAAGGCTCTCTCTCCCGCAGTAGCGCCCATAACGATCTAGCTATAACTATAGACTAATCATAGACTAATCACGCGGTAGCAGCCATGGCCGCGATTTAGCGATCTAGCTGTAGCTATAGAGACTCTCACAGGCCAATCCAATCACGTAGTAGCGGCCACGGCCGCGATTTAGCGATTAGCTGTAGATATAAAGGCTCTCACAATCCAAACACACGGTGGCGGCACGGCCGCGATCATGCGATCTCGCTGTAGCTATAAGGGCGCTTAGATATCAGTGCGATCACGCAGTAGCGGCCATGGCCGCGATCCAGCTGTAGCTATAAAGATTCTCACAGACCAATGATTCACGCGGTAGCGGCCGCGATTTAGCGATTAGCTGTAGATATAAAGACTCTCACAAACCAATCACGCAGTAGCGGCCATGGCTGCCATCAAGCGATAAAGCTATAACTATAAAGGCTGTCATAGACTAATCAATGGCGGTAGCAGCCATGGCCGCGATTTAGCGATATAACTGTAGCTATAGAGACTCTCACAGGCCAATCCAATCACGTAGTAGATTTAGCGATTAGCTGTAGATATAAAGGCTCTCACAAACCAAACACACGGTAGCGGCACGGCCGCGATCAGCTGATTTCGCTGTAGCTATAAGGGCGCTTACATATCAATGCGATCACGCAGTAGCTGTAGCTATAAAGACTCTCACAGACCAATGCATCACGCGGTAGCGGTCACGGCCTCGATTTAGCGATTAGCTGTAGATATAAAGGCTCTCACAAACCAATCACGCATTAGAGGCCATGGCCGCGATCAAGCGATAAAGCTATAACTATAAAGGCTGTCATAGACTAATCACGCGGTAGCAGCCATGGCCGCGAATTAGCGATCTAGCTGTAGCTATAGAGAATTTCACAAACCAAACACACGGTAACGGCCGCAATTTAGCGATTAGCTGTAGATATAAAGGCTCTCACAAACCAAACACACGGTAGCGACACGGCCACGATCATGCGATATCGCTGCAGATATAAGGGCTTTTACGGATCAATGCTATCGCGCAGTAGCGGCCATGGCCGCGATCTAGCTGTAGCTATAAAGGCTGTCACAGACTAATCACGCGGTAGCGGCCATGGCCGCGCTCAAGCTATCTAGCTGTAGCAATAAACAGACCATTGGTCTGTTTAGGATACAGACCAATAGGATTACAGACCAATGTAATCACGCGGTATTAGCGATTAGCTGTAGATATAAAGGCTCTCACAAACCAACTAGCGGCCATGGCCGCGATCTAGCTATAAATATAAAGGCTTCATAGATTAATCACGCGGTTGCAGCCATGGCCGCGATATAGCGGCCTAGCTGTAGCTATAGAAACTCTCACAGGCCAATCCATCACGCGGTAGCGGCCACGGCCGGGATTTTGCGATTAGCTGTAGATGTAAAGGCTCTCACAAAGCACACACACGGTAGCGGCACGGGCGCTATCATGCGATCTCGCTGTAGATATAAGGGCTTTTACAGATCAACGCGATAAGCGGTAGCGGCCATGGCCGTGATCAAGCGATCTAGCTCTAGCTATAAAGTCTGTCACAGACTAATCACGCGGTATAGCGGCCATGGCCGCGATCAAGCGATCTAGCTGTAGCTATAAAGAATCTCACAGACCAATGCAATCACGCGGAAGCGGCCAGGACCGCGATATAGCGATTAGCTGTAGATATAAAGGCTCTCACAAACCAATCACGCTGTAACGGCCGCGGTCATGCGAATAGCTGTAGATATAAGGGCTCTTACAGACCAATGCAATTACGCCGTAGCGGCCATAGCCGCGATCAAGCGATCTAGCTGTAGCTATAAACGCCCTCACAGACGAATGCGATAACGTAGTAGTGGCCACGGCCACGATCAAGCGATCTATATCGAGCTATTGAACGCCTGATCGTTCTTGTCTGAACACTCACATATAAGACTGTAGTATTAACTTATCGCGATCACGACCTAGGCCGCATTGGTCTGAACACTCAAATATAAGACTGTAGTATTAACTTATCGCGATCACGACCTAGGCCGCATTGGTCTGTGAATGCCTTTAAAGTCTTCAGAAAAGTTCAGGAAATTACGAAAGTATGTAGTATGTAAAGTATGTTAGTATCCCTATGTTCGAGAAGTCCGGGCTCCACCCTGTGTAGATAAAACTTTCGTTAAAACATCTTAAGATTGTTCGGTACGTCGCTAACATAAAAAAAGATTATTTATTAAATAATAAATTATTAAAGCTCAATAAATCTTTCTATAATTTCGTTATTAACTTGCCTAGTAAATAAACTTAGCCTACGTAGTATATTACGAAAAAAATCAAGTAACAAAATGTATAAATACAATATACATATTAAGAAGTGTGCCGATGTAAACGAGCTATTTACCCATCGGCGCACATAAAATAATATCAGACTATTATTTAAAATGGTTACATAAATCTCTCTGTGGGCATCGTCTGCAAAAGGTACCGCTTTATAACGACCACTATCGCGTGATAGCCAAACCAAAATGGCAAATTGTTGAAATTACACATATATTTCGATTATTACAACATTTATAAGAAAAATAACTATTCTCGTGCACTTCACTTCGATACGTAATAAATAAATAAAGACCAACATATTTTACAAACGTAAAGAAACACAAAAGAGAAACACAAATATTTTCAATTCTATTCTTCAGCACTCTGATCTCAAAGAGCAGACACCGCGCTTCCATTTTACACTCAAATGAACTAAAAGGATGAGCTTAAAACTTTTTTTTTCTTCTTCTTCCTTATTGTATTGTAGAGAAAGTCTTGCGTATTTTTAAAACTTAAATAGATATCAGATCCAGTTTATTATAACAACAAAGAACTCGACAACTTTTCGTCTGGCTGTACACTTTTCATTTTAATTAAGTCGAATTCGTCTTCCTATGCACGGGATAGATAGATAGATGGATAGGCGGACGTGTAACACGCCAACTTCGTAATGGGAACGAGTTTGAATTGCTGTACGAATCTAATTCGTAACAGTCTCCAGCTCTATTTATTACAAATGTTGAAATATTTAACGGGGCACCGTATAAAGTTTAATCTGGGTGGAACTACGACGAACCAGTGCCATATGGGTTATGGCAATGGTTGTAATGATTCTCTCAGCGTAATACACAAATTGTCATTAATCACACAGTTTATAACTATTATTAGTGGTGTTTATGGCGCCATCCACATCATTACTTGAGCATTGAGCTCAGCATATGATTTCGTCCATACCTAAGCTAAACGACGAACTGGAGGAACCAATAGTGCTCAAAAGTCAAGGTTCCAGCAGATACTAAATTCATCAACAACAGTCCAAAGTAGTGATGAATGAGACGAGAATTTATCGATTTTTCGTCTCGTCTTGTATTTCAAAAGTCTCGTCTCGACTCTCGTCTCGAATTGAAAATGTCACTCTCGAAAGATTAATCTCGTCTCGTAAGCTATTTTAGTGCTCTAGTTTCGATTCTAACTCTATTTACAAACCGCAGTCTCGTCTCGTTTCTGGTATCGAAATCGAGACGAGACGAGAAAAAAATCATGAGACTTTTCAGCCTTTTCAGTCTTTAGAAAGTCAAAACATAAATAATGATAATTGTAGTTCTGAGGCTAGTCTCTAGTGCAGGTGTGGCCAACCCGGGGCCCGCTTTGAACTTTTTTGCGGCCCGCGAGATTCATCACACTTTTACAAAATATACTTATTTTATAATGGCCAAAGTAATGAAAAACAATGTATTAAAAAAATACTAAAACTGCCAGTAGGGCAGTTCTGATTTCTATGGGGACCTAGGGTGAAAGGAGTGCACCTGACAGTAAGAAGGAAATGCGTCGAGTGCCGCATGAAAGGAGTTGCGGGCTCGGCGGGTGACCAGCGTTACAAATCTGGCCTTTGTACTACAAGGGTAGTAGGGGGTGTATGTTGGACTTGTTCCCATGCACCCGTAAAACTGCCAGTAGCGAACTCTGATTCCTAGGAGGATACCTAGGGTGAAAAGGGTGCATCTGACAGTAGAATGAAATGAGTAGAGTGCCGCATGAAAAGAGTTGCGGGCTTGGCGGGTGACCAGCATTACAAAACTGGCCGCTGGCATGCTCACCGCGGTGATAAACCGAACCAATGGAGTATGACTAGCTTATGTGACTCTACCCAATCTCGTATTGGTATCCAAGAAATGGACGACTCCTAAGCGCTTAAAGTTGGGAGAGCTTCGACTCAGTGTCTGGTGGAGGGATCAAGAGGAAGCAGATTTCTGATTCTGAAGCAGACTAACCTAACCTCTGAGTATACCCGGGAGTTTGTTCGACCGAAGGCTAAAGCATGTAGGTCATGTTGTGTCATGAGTTGTGTTGTGACAGTAGTTGTGGAGACTTTAGCCCACATCTAACCTAACCTAATGTAACGGCAGAATGCATAAGACCACCAGGGTGTGTTTCTTAGCTTCGGCTTGCTATCTCTTCCTAGCGTAGAGTCAGGTACGAGACGCACCAGTAGCACTGAGTTTTTTAAACTCTTGGTTGGTGATAGGGACACTGGTTCTAGACCGGGGGACGTGAAGATGTGAGTTCTTGATATGTTTATCGGTTGACCGTAATCTATCTCGAACCTAATCTGACCTAACCTAGGGGCGAAGGGGCCCGGCCGTTACCGATCCAAGTTGCTTTCAGAAGTTAGCAAACATTTCGGTGCTGTGGGAGGGGTGAAGTCCCAGGTGCGGCACCAGTTTTAGCACCTGCCCCCCCTATAGGTGCTGGTCACGCAGTGGCTGAAGGCTTCTCGTTTAGTAAGTGGGACACCGTTATCCATAAAGCGGTGCATGCGCCCTTCTTGAGGGTTAAGTCCCTACCGGCTACCGGCCTAGGGTTTCTAAGTCCCTATAAATATTTATATTTATATAGTGTATCTAAATCTAATGAGCGGATTATAATTTTATTTGCGGCCCGCGGAGTTATAATACATTTCCAAAGTGCCCGCAAGATCATTTGGTTTGGCCGCCCCTGCTCTAGTGGTTCCTTGCAGTGGCGTAACTAAGAATTTTAGGGGCCTCCCCGCAAGATTCAGAGTGAGGCCCTACTTTTCCCCCTCATATTTTTTTTGACAAAATGACAAAATTTTTTGGGGGTCCCTTTTATTCGGGAATCCTCTCGTAACGCGGGTCCTGCGGACCTGTTATTTACGCCACTGGTTCCTTGCATCGCGACATCTTGGATCTATTGTGAGCCACGGATTTGGTCTTCCCTTATGGGAGTTTTGTGGTTTTTGTGAAACGACTTTTTGTGAAAGCCTCACAGTGTAGCAAAAGATGAATTGGAGTTTCCTCCTCCTCTCCACGTCCTCTGCTTAGTGGATCTTCTTCTAGTCCCATCGTATACAGGAGCTTTTTATTAAGTTGGCAATGACCCTTTATTATTGCTTTCCGTTGCCAGTTGTAGTTCATCTCTGCTCATTCTGAGTAGAGAGGCTTTTGTCAGAGAGTTTCTCCTATAAGCTTGTCTTGAGCATGTAGAATGTCGCTGTCCAGGAGTTTCCCTCCAGTGTTTAATATGCCACTTCACTAGAAGTGACTTTATTTCTCTCTTTGCCATTTCATAAGGAATGCCAAAGGCTGGTTCTGGTCCAATGGGTCTTCTTTTGCTGCCCTCTTTGTTCAGACCATCCGCTTTTCGTTCCCTGGTATGGCGCATTCAGTCTGCTTTAGACTTTGGATTTAGCTTTCTTTCGGATGCAGTACGTTACTAGTCGGGACCTCACCTTACAGGCGTTCAGCGCGTTGAGGGCTGTTTGGCTGTCAGATACTACGAAGATTCTTTGGTTGTAATAGCCTCTATCTAAAAGCATTTACACACATGTTAAGATGGCGTAAATTTCTGCTTGGAGGACGGTTACGTGCTCCACGAGGCTTGACATTACTCCATGCCTCAAGTTGCCGTCCCCGGTTATTCCAGCTCCTGTACCTGTTGGGTTTTTAGAACCGTTGTGTCGAACACAAGTCCATTCATTTTGACTGCCTTGCATTCCCATTGTTCCCTTGTCGGAATATTAATTCCGTAGGTTTTTTTGATAGTATAAGCTTTAGTTATTCTGTCAGACACCATACTACGTAAGGGTGTGCTTCCACCTCTTTCAGGATTGAGGAATGTCCTTGCACATTTCTTCCTATGGAAGGAGTGAGTTTTTAGTTTGTAAGCCTCGCTTAATGCTTTGGCTTTCACCACCAGATGTAAGGGTGGAAGGTTAGGCATATGTTTATGCAAATATTTAGCTTTCTGACTTTTATTTGGAGGTTAAGCCCTTTTTTGACTGAACTATTGGGGACTTGGGGCTTGACATTGCACTTCTTCCGCTAAAATTCTAAGGTTCATTCTCTAAAATAAATTGATGGTCCATGGGGAGCTTGCAGGTTGTACAATGTACATGGAGCCCGAATAAGTTGTCTAGGTGCCCTTTCTTCCCTAAGGGGTGTTAGGGGATGTTTACACCACAAAATCTCGAGTTTTTTGAAAACAAATTAAATTCGAGTTCAATTGCCAATTTAATGAAGATCTATCTTTCAAAAAGGTGAACATAAATATTACAAATTTAAATTTAATTGTAGTTAAATTGTATTTAATATGTATGATTTGGTAACAATTATCGACTATAAAAGAGTTGCTACACGAGAACGAGAGCTAGAGGCAAATATTTTTTTATTCTCTCGATATAAAACGCACTGTATAATATTTCAACATACATTAATCATAATGTTGTATCGTTTATATAAGAATATTATTTTTTTATTGATGTTGTGGTTTATAATCAGAAGTAAGCCTTAGGGGTTGTTAAGATCATAAAGGCCGTTTATTTAGATCCGCCCCACCGACGTTTGTAATCACCCTTATTGCTCATTAACGTTCATAAAAGGTGATCGCGTGCTTTTCCTCAACACCCTTTATATACCATTATTATTACTTATTAAGAAATTTTTTGTTGGCACATTTTAATAACACATGTTTGAGTCAACAAAAATTAACTTTTTTTTAAATAAAAACTAATTAATACAAAAACTTTTACCCCTAAAAAAGAAAATTATTTATTGTAAGGGATTATAAGTTTGTGATTTGGGAGGATTGGTGGTTGGTGCTGGATGTAAGTTATTTTACGCATCACTAGAGCGTCGCGACGCTTTTGTAATGAACTCGTGCGCTTTACCCTCTGATTATAGTAAATGGACATTGTAGTATTACGGGGTGGATTATTTCGCTTCGTCGATTTTTGATTACATCTTGATTTAAAGTGTGCTCTGGATAAAACTTCTATTTAGTGTTTTTTTATTATACTTTTCACTAATGTAACTTTTCTTTTGTTTTAGGTAAGTCTCCAACTATTTTAACTTTTTATTATGGGGTAAGTACATTTGCTTTTTAAACATTTTACGTTTTTATCAGAAAAATTTATTCGTTTCGTAGTGAAATTCCGTGTAATTAATTTTAAATAACTTTGTTCCGCGGTATGGTACCATTATCTATGATAAATTTGCGATACTTAGCATGAGAAATAAATAAATTAAAAAGTCGTGATTATAATCTTGTACGGTAAAATGTGCGAATTTACGAAAGATTTACTCGAGAAATTAATCAAAAATACAAACAAAAACTTGTCATCGTGTCGTGCTATTTTCCATACGATATGCTTACACACAAATTTATCAACACTTTTGTGCACGAAATGTTAAAAACAATTATAAATTCTAATTACGAATGAATAAATATTACATAAAAAGGGTGAAAAGTCTATTGAATTTAATAGACTGCTATAATTATTCCAAACTTATATTTGGAAAAAAATTAATTTTTTGGGAACCAACTGAAAGAATTTATGATAGTAATAAAATTAGGGGCTCTGTTAATTACAAATTTTTAAAACATCCCATGTCTAACTAAACTAAATTTTGCACTAGAGTTTTTTGGGATTTATTGGAAAATTGCTGAAATATTCTTGGTTTTATTGTATACCATCGTAAAGACCATAACATTATCTACAACTTTAGTCAAACTAATTTTTCGATCAGAGCCGTACTTTGTTAATTACAAATTTTTAAAACTTCCCTTGTCTAATTGAACTAAATTTTGCACTTAACTAGAGTTTTTGGGATTTATTGGAAAATCGCTAAGATATTCTTGGTTTTATTGTATACCATCGTAAAAACCATAACATTATCTACAACTTTAGTCAAAATAATTTTTCGATCAGAGCCGTACTTTGTTAATTACAAAATTTTAAAACTTCCCTTGTCTAATTGAACTAAATTTTGCACTTAACTAGAGTTTATGGGATTTATTGGAAAATCGCTAAGATATTCTTGGTTTTATTGTATACCATCGTAAAGACCATAACATTATCTACAACTTTAGTCAAACTAATTTTTCGATCAGAGCCGTACTTTGTTAATTACAAATTTTTAAAACTTCCCTTGTCTAATTGAACTAAATTTTGCACTTAACTAGAGTTTTTGGGATTTATTGGAAAATCGCTAAGATATTCTTGGTTTTATTGTATACCATCGTAAAGACCATAACATTATCTACAACTTTAGTCAAACTAATTTTTCGATCAGAGCCGTACTTTGTTAATTACAAATTTTTAAAACTTCCCTTGTCTAATTGAACTAAATTTTGCACTTAACTAGAGTTTTTGGGATTTATTGGAAAATCGCTAAGATATTCTTGGTTTTATTGTATACCATCGTAAAGACCATAACATTATCTACAACTTTAGTCAAACTAATTTTTCGATCAGAGCCGTACTTTGTTAATTACAAATTTTTAAAACTTCCCTTGTCTAATTGAACTAAATTTTGCACTTAACTAGAGTTTTTGGGATTTATTGGAAAATCGCTAAGATATTCTTGGTTTTATTGTATACCATCGTAAAGACCATAACATTATCTACAACTTTTGTAAAAATAATTTTTCGATTAGAGCCGTGCTTTGTGAATTACAAATTTTTAAAACTTCCCTTGTCTAATTGAACTAAATTTTGCACTTAACTAGAGTTTTTTGAGATTTATAGCAAAATTGCTGAAATATTCTAGGTTTTATTGTATACCATCGTAAAGATCATATCATAACATTATCTACAACTTTTGTAAAAATAATTTTTCGATTAGAGCCGTGCTTTGTGAATTACAAATTTTTAAAACTTCCCTTGTCTAATTGAACTAAATTTTACACTTAACTAGAGTTTTTGGGATTTATTGGAAAATCGCTAAAATATTCTTGGTTTTATTGTATACCATCGTAAAGACCATAACATTATCTACAACTTTTGTAAAAATAATTTTTCGATTAGAGCCGTGCTTTGTGAATTACAAATTTTTAAAACTTCCCTTGTCTAATTGAACTAAATTTTACACTTAACTAGAGTTTTTGGGATTTATTGGAAAATCGCTAAAATATTCTTGATTTTATTGTATACCATCGTAAAGACCATAACATTATCTACAACTTTTGTAAAAATAATTTTTCGATTAGAGCCGTGCTTTGTGAATTACAAATTTTTAAAACTTCCCTTGTCTAATTGAACTAAATTTTGCACTTAACTAGAGTTTTTTGAGATTTATAGCAAAATTGCTGAAATATTCTAGGTTTTATTGTATACCATCGTAAAGATCATATCATAACATTATCTACAACTTTTGTAAAAATAATTTTTCGATTAGAGCCGTGCTTTGTGAATTACAAATTTTTAAAACTTCCCTTGTCTAATTGAACTAAATTTTACACTTAACTAGAGTTTTTGGGATTTATTGGAAAATCGCTAAAATATTCTTGGTTTTATTGTATACCATCGTAAAGACCATAACATTATCTACAACTTTTGTAAAAATAATTTTTCGATTAGAGCCCTGCTTTGTGAATTACAAATTTTTAAAACTTCCGTTGTCTAATTGAACTAAATTTTGCACTTAACTAGAGTTTTTTGGAATTTATTGGAAAATTGCTGAAATATTCGTGGTTTATTGTATACCATCGTAAAGACCATAATATTATCTACAACTTTAGTCAAAATAATTTTTTCATCAGAGCCGTACTTTGTTAATTACAAATTTTTAAAACTTCCGTTGTCTAATTAAATTAAATTTTGCACTTAACTAGAGTTTTTTGGGATTTATAGCAAAATTGCTGAAATATTCGTGGTTTAAAAAAATAATTTGTAATTCATTCATTGTAATTTATCGTAACAATAAGACTTTCAAAAATAATTTTAATAGATATTTTCATGGTCATTATTTTGGTACAATCGTTAAATAATTAATTTTTAAATAAAGGCATATCAATTCAACTATCGCCCGATGTCGCGTGTTAAAATTAAGCAAAAATATTTACAATTTTTCTCAATGAATAACTTAACTACTCGTTAATAATTATAATTTGTTTTTAATATTTAAATAAATTAATTAATGAATAATTTTCCATCATTATCAATATACAAATTTAAATCGATTTTCATAAGTCGTTAATGACCGGCTACTGTTAGTTTTTTTTTCTAAATTATAACATAGATAATTAATGATGGGTTGTCATCGCCTACGTTAACGTTTTAAGTTTAGAAAGAAAGATAAAATCAAATTAAGTTAACCAACAACTTAGAAAATTATTTTAAAGGAGCTTATCTCTTCTTTCCTTTTAGTTAAAAGTTATCGAATTTAACGTGTACACGCAATAACAAAATACCCACCGATTCGCCGATTTCCATTTGTAAAGGTGGAAATAACAAAAGATCCAATAACAAAGTTCAAACAACATCACTATAAATGTGTTGTAATCCGAGTACGTTTTTATCAGGTAAAACAATCAATAGATGTTTGTAGGGAAATAAAGAGTTGGACGTGTACTGAATAAGGATTAGAGCACATAATGGGGGTCCCTTTTTGTTGTGTGTGCTATTTGAAGCAAGTACGACGATTGCCAGATAATTTTATTTCAATGGACTTAAAGGAAACGCTTTGAATTTTATTATTCTCAAATTTTAAATTCACATACTTATCACGTTTCTATAATTTTCTCAATAATAACAGTGGCGTACAAACGCTCGTCTGTTGACCATCGCGAGGGCTGATATTCGGTTGTGAAAATTTTCAGTACGTATGAAATTTTGATTAAATTTAATTTTGTTTTATAATATTAAGGTTACTTGGGACCCCACAAAAAATTACAGAACCCCTAATTTTATTAATTTCATCCATACTTTCAGTTGGCCCCCAAAAAATTAATTTTCTTCCAAATATAAGTTCGGAATAATTATAGCAAGTCTATTACATTCGATAGAGACTTTTCAACCATTTAATTTAACTTTTAGTACGGCTCTGCTGGAAAAGTTATTTCAACAGAAGTTGTAGATAATGTTATGGTCTTTACGGTGGTATACAATAAAACCAAGAATATTTCAGCAATTTTCCAATAAATCCCAAAACCTCTACTTAAGTGCAAAATTTAGTTTAATTAGACAAGGGAAGTTTTAAAAATTTGTAATTAACAAAGTAGGACCCTGAGCAAAAAATTACTTTAACAAAAGTTGTAGATAATGTTATGGTCTTTACGATGGTATACAATAAAACCAAGAATATTTTAGCAATTTACCAATAAATTCCAAAAAACTCTACTTAAGTGCAAAATTTAGTTTAATTAGACAAGAGAAGTTTTAAAAAATTGTAATTAACAAAGTAGGGCCCTGAGCAAAAAATTACTTTAACAAAAGTTGTAGATAATGTTATGGTCTTTACGATGATATACAATAAAACAAAGAATATTTTAGCAATTTTCCAATAAATTCCAAAAAACTCTAGTTAGGTGCAAAATTTAGTTTAATTAGACAAGGGAAGTTTTAAAAAATTGTAATTAACAAAGTAGGGCCCTGAGCAAAAAATTTCTTTAACAAAAGTTGTAGATAATGTTATGGTCTTTACGATGGTATACAATAAAACCAAGAATATTTCAGCAATTTTCCAATAAATCCCAAAACCTCTACTCAAGTGCAAAATTTAGTTTAATTAGACAAGGGAAGTTTTAAAAATTTGTAATTAACAAAGTAGGACCCTGAGCAAAAAATTACTTTAACAAAAGTTGTAGATAATGTTATGGTCTTTACGATGGTATACAATAAAACCAAGAATATTTTAGCAATTTTCCAATAAATTCCAAAAAACTCTAGTTAAGTGCAAAATTTAGTTTAATTAGACAAAGGACGTTTTGAAAATTTGTAATTAACAAAGTTGGGCCCTGAGCAAAAAAATACTTTAACAAAAGTTGTAGATAATGTTATGGTCTTTACGATGGTATACAATAAAACCAAGAATATTTTAGCAATTTTCCAATAAATTCCAAAAAACTCTAGTTTGGTGCAAAATTTAGTTTAATTAGACAAGGGAAGTTTTAAAAAATTGTAATTAACAAAGTAGGGCCCTGAGCAAAAAATTACTTTAACAAAAGTTGTAGATAATGTTATGGTCTTTACGATGGTATACAATAAAACCAAGAATATTTCAGCAATTTTCCAATAAATCCCAAAACCTCTACTTAAGTGCAAAATTTAGTTTAATTAGACAAGGGAAGTTTTAAAAATTTGTAATTAACAAAGTAGGACCCTGAGCAAAAAATTACTTTAACAAAAGTTGTAGATAATGTTATGGTCTTTACGATGATATACAATAAAACCAAGAATATTTTAGCAATTTTCCAATAAATTCCAAAAAACTCTAGTTAAGTGCAAAATTTAGTTTAATTAGACAAAGGACGTTTTGAAAATTTGTAATTAACAAAGTTGGGCCCTGAGCAAAAAATTACTTTAACAAAAGTTGTAGATAATGTTATGGTCTTTACGATGGTATACAATAAAACCAAGAATATTTTAGGAATTTTCCAATAAATTCCAAAAAACTCTAGTTTGGTGCAAAATTTAGTTTAATTAGACAAGGGAAGTTTTAAAAAATTGTAATTAACAAAGTAGGGCCCTGAGCAAAAAATTACTTTAACAAAAGTTGTAGATAATGTTATGGTCTTTACGATGGTATACAATAAAACCAAGAATATTTCAGCAATTTTCCAATAAATCCCAAAACCTCTACTTAAGTGCAAAATTTAGTTTAATTAGACAAGGGAAGTTTTAAAAATTTGTAATTAACAAAGTAGGACCCTGAGCAAAAAATTACTTTAACAAAAGTTGTAGATAATGTTATGGTCTTTACGATGATATACAATAAAACCAAGAATATTTTAGCAATTTTCCAATAAATTCCAAAAAACTCTAGTTAGGTGCAAAATTTAGTTTAATTAGACAAGGGAAGTTTTAAAAAATTGTAATTAACAAAGTAGGGCCCTGAGCAAAAAATTACTTTAAAAAAAGTTGTAGATAATGTTATGGTCTTTACGATGATATACAATAAAACCAAGAATATTTTAGCAATTTTCCAATAAATTCCAAAAAACTCTAGTTAGGTGCAAAATTTAGTTTAATTAGACAAGGGAAGTTTTAAAAAATTGTAATTAACAAAGTAGGGCCCTGAGCAAAAAATTACTTTAACAAAAGTTGTAGATAATGTTATGGTCTTTACGATGATATACAATAAAACCACGAATATTTTAGCAATTTTCCAATAAATTCCAAAACCTCTACTTAAGTGCAAAATTTAGTTTAATTAGACAAGGGAAGTTTTAAAAATTTGTAATTAACAAAGTAGGACCCTGAGCGAAAAATTACTTTAACAAAAGTTGTAGATAATGTTATGGTCTTTACGATGGTATACAATAAAACCAAGAATATTTTAGCAATTTACCAATAAATTCCAAAAAACTCTACTTAAGTGCAAAATTTAGTTTAATTAGACAGGACGTTTTGAAAATTTGTAATAAACAAAGTTGGGCCCTGAGCAAAAAATTACTTTAACAAAAGTTGTAGATAATGTTATAGTCTTTATGATGGTATACAATACAACCAAGAATATGTCAGCAATTTTCCAATAAATGAAAATTATCTACAATTTTTGTAGAAATAATTTTTCGATCAGTGCCATACTTTGTTAATTAGAAATTTTTGAAGCTCTTGTCCCCGCAGTTTTGCGTTTCATTTGTGAGTTACTAATTTTTAATAGATTCGATTAAATTGCCAATTGTAATTAAATAACTTGTAACAACTTAAGATTATTAACTTCTAAAAATTAAATTTTTGAAAGTGAAATATTTCCTTTGAATATCATAAAAGATCCCAAATTACACGATAATAAATTTTCTTGTTTATTCTAAATTTCGTTTTGTACTTCCTACCCATAAATTTAACTTTCTCAAAGCACTAAATTTAATGAATTCAATATTTTACCTATTACATACTTACTAACAACATAGGATGCATATATTCAAATGTTGGCACTAATGTAATGTTTTGTCTAGCGGGTGTTCCCAAGGGATACATCGAAAGGGGCCAGTTCCGGTCGGTGCCTCGATTGACAATACTCATAAATCTTAACTTTGGTACACCACCCCCTCACGCCGTCGCTTCTGTTTCAACCCCAAAAACTACTTAGGCTTGAATTAATTATTTAACCGAACCATTTTTTTTCTTCAAAATTGAATTATGGAAAAAATATTCGCATTTTTTTTCTAAAAAGACTCTTAAGAGGGTGACTTAAATAAAAATAAACGAGCTAAAGTTTTCTCTCAGGAAATGTGCACTTAAAAGGATGTAGCAATTTTGGAACAATTTTATGTCCCTTTTTAAATGGGCACTTAACGTGTAATTTTAGATAAGGAAGAAAATTTTGTTAATTGCACTAATCTATTAATAATTGATTAATTTTTATTGGGTAATTGTGAGGGTTTTATTTATTATGGCTAATGTAGCTTAATTGAAGTTTAAAAAGGAAAAATCAAAAACGGTTTTCTTTATGACTCTTAACTCGAAACCACTAGGGAAATTATGTTTATGTGGAAAGCGTAAGGACTGGTAAAAGCGCAAGGATCATTAGTTTTCTTATGTTTTACTGTATTTAAACCCTCGTATATTTGTTTCTAATCGCGTGATCTAATATGGGGTTAAAATTACAGGTAAATTATTGAATTTTGTTGTGGAATTAATAAAATGTTTGTATAACCTTTTCGTGTTGGATTTTTCTTTTCTCTCAATTCGTTGAAATTGTAGTAGAGCGATTAAGTATACGCTCAATAAGACGAGCTCAGGTGTCACATTGCTTAAGCACTTAGATGTAAGATGTAACGTAGAATGAAAGTCTTTTTAGTACCTTCATAAGACCCGAACCATCACATTTAAGTCTGTCTAGAAGAAGAGAAGAAGTTAAGTGTAATATGAGATAGTCACCAGCTGTTTGGTACTTGATACAATTTTTCATCCACACAAAATGCCTCGAGACTTACGTTAAGCTTTCGATTAAGTTTATTTCACCTGATGATAATGAAAAATTTTTTTTTTATTGAAATTTATTTAACGTTGTCAACTTTTAACGTATAATTTTATTTAATGAATTAGTGTTTGTGTTTGCCAACTTTTTATTTTTTGAACAAGAGAACATTCCGTTGTTTTGAGTTGGTGCAAATGAAATTTATTAAGTACATCACAATTTGCTATTTAATAGATCGTAAATTTGCAGAAGAGAAAAAAATTTTCTTTTAACTCGAGATTTCCTTTTGTCAGCTTAGAGTTATTAAATGGGCCTTGTGAACTCTCGATGTGACTTTTAAAGCTTTTTCACGTCGTATCTACCTTTGAAAGTTACAAAAAAGGCTCGTAGGTCTCATAAAAAATTATCTGCAACTTTTGTTAAAGGCCTGTTTCGATCAGGGTCGTACTTTGTTAATTAAAAATTTTTGAATCTTAGGTTAGCTCGATAAACTATATTTTGCATTTACCTCGGATATTTGGGCATTTATTTGAAAATGGCTGTAAGATTCTTGGTTTTATTCTATACCATAGTACAGGCCATAAAATTATCTGCAACTTTTGTTAAAGTCCTGTTTCGATCAGGGTCGTACTTTGTTAATTAAAAAATTTTGAATCTTAGGTTAGCTCAATAAACTATATTTTGCATTTACCTCGGATTTGTGGGCATTTATTTGAATATGGCTGTAAGATTCTTGGTTTTATTCTATAGCATAGTAAAGGCCATAAAATTATCTGCAACTTTTGTTAAAGTCCTGTTTCGATCAGGGTCGTACTTTGTTTATTAAAAAATTTTGAATCTTAGGTTAGCTCAATAAACTATATTTTGCATTTACCTCGGATTTGTAGGCATTTATTTGAATATGGCTGTAAGATTCTTGGTTTTATTCTATACCATAGTACAGGCCATAAAATTATCTGCAACTTTTGTTAAAGTCCTGTTTCGATCAGGGTCGTACTTTGTTAATTAAAAAATTTTGAATCTTAGGTTAGCTCAATAAACTATATTTTGCATTTACCTCGGATATTTGGGCATTTATTTGAAAATGGCTGTAAGATTCTTGGTTTTATTCTATACCATAGTACAGGCCATAAAATTATCTGCAACTTTTGTTAAAGTCCTGTTTCGATCAGGGTCGTACTTTGTTAATTAAAAAATTTTGAATCTTAGGTTAGCTCAATAAACTATATTTTGCATTTACCTCGGATTTGTGGGCATTTATTTGAATATGGCTGTAAGATTCTTGGTTTTATTCTATAGCATAGTAAAGGCCATAAAATTATCTGCAACTTTTGTTAAAGTCCTGTTTCGATCAGGGTCGTACTTTGTTTATTAAAAAATTTTGAATCTTAGGTTAGCTCAATAAACTATATTTTGCATTTACCTCGGATTTGTAGGCATTTATTTGAATATGGCTGTAAGATTCTTGGTTTTATTCTATAGCATAGTAAAGGCCATAAAATTATCTGCAACTTTTGTTAAAGTCCTGTTTCGATCAGGGTCGTACTTTGTTAATTAAAAATTTTTGAATCTTAGGTTAGCTCGATAAACTATATTTTGCATTTACCTCGCATATTTGGGCATTTATTTGAAAATGGCTGTAAGATTCTTGGTTTTATTCTATTCCATAGTAAAGGCCATAAAATTATCTGCTACTTTTGTTAAAGTCCTGTTTCGATCAGGGTCGTACTTTGTTAATTAAAAATTTTTGAATCTTAGGTTAGCTCGATAAACTATATTTTGCATTTACCTCGCATATTTGGGCATTTATTTGAAAATGGCTGTAAGATTCTTGGTTTTATTCTATTCCATAGTAAAGGCCATAAAATTATCTGCTACTTTTGTTAAAGTCCTGTTTCGATCAGGGTCGTACTTTGTTAATTAAAAATTTTTGAATCTTAGGTTAGCTCGATAAACTATATTTTGCATTTAACTCGGATTTTTTGGGATTTAATTAAAAATGACTGAAAGAGTCTTGGTTTACTTTCATGCCATAGTAAAGATAATAAAATTATCTACAACTTTTGTTTAAGTCATTTTTCGACCAGGGCCGTACTTTGCTAATTAAAAATTTTTGAATATTCTGTTTTTTCTGGATAAACTATATTTTGGATTAGTTCATGTTTTTTGGGATTTATTTAAAAATCACTGAAAGATTCTTGGTTTAATTTTATACCATAGTAAAGGTCATAAAATGATGTACAACTTTTGTTAAACTCATTTTTCGACCAGGGCCGTAGTTTCTTAATTAAAAATTTGAATATTCCTTTTTTTCTCGATAAACTATATTTTCCATTATATCATGTTTTTTGGGATTTATTTAACAATGACTGAAAGATTCTAAGTTTACTTTAATACCGTTGTAAAGAGCATAAAAGTGTACAAATTTTGTTAAAGTCATATTTCGATCAGGGCCGCACTTTGATAATTAAAAATTTTTGAATATAACGTTTTTTCTCGATAAACTATATTTTGCATTTAACTCATGTTTTTTGGGATTTATTCAAAAATGACTGAAAGAGTCTTGGTTTAATTTCATACCATAGTAAAGGCCATAAAATTATCTAAAACTTTTGTTTAAGTCATTTTTTGACCAGGGCTGTACTTTATGATTTAAAAATTTTTGAATATTCCGTTTTTTCTCGATATTTTGCATTAGTTCATGGTTTTTTGGTATTTATTTAAAAATAACTGAAAGATTCCCGGTATAATGTCATACCATAGTAAAGACCATAAAATTATCTACAACTTTTGGTAAAGTCAATTTTCGACCAGGGCCGTACTTTGTTAATTAAAATTTTTTGAATACTCGATTACCCCGACACACATTTTATATTTAACTGATTTTTTTGGGATTTATTTGAAAATGGCTGAAAGAATCTTACTATCGTAAATTCGTAAAGGTTATTATAACCAGTTTTTAACCACAATTTTCTTTCGATGATGTATCTAATCTTGTAGACCCTCCTCGTTGCCTCATTGCATTGCCATTTAGATCGCTTTTCTTGTCTGGGTAGTTTCCTCGAGCGTTGTGAAATTAGCTGAAACCATGAACATCTTTTCTTGCACATCTTTCTTGAGATCACGTTTCAAGTAGAATAATATCTATTATACGTAGGAGCCAAATTACATCGTAGACTGTAGACTCTTTTGATTTTGGCGTCCGACAATTTCGAATTTAATAAATGAATTATTAAACTATTATTTTTAACAAATGAATCATTTAATCGTCGGCATTTGAATCTTCTTTCAGAAAATTTTTTTCTCGTAATGTACGTAGGTATGTAAAATCGTGTCAAAGGTATACCAAAGGGGGCATAGCCCGGTCTGTCGCAACGGGGGTCAGGCGCCAGATCACTCGCGCCACTACACAGAAGCTCAAATGGGAAGGGCTTTTAAATTTTTAACTTTCTTTAAACAATATTTAATAAATAAAAGGCACTTAATCTTACAATCGAAATTTGTTTTAATAAAAATTTGTTTCTTCTTTCCTGTCACGAAACGCTTAAGAAGTTTAATTTAAAAATTATTTTAATGCACTTTTTTCTACTTGTAATTATTTTTAAAACAGAAGCCGGAATTAGTTAGTCATAATATTATGAATAATGCATAAGAATGTCTAAGTTCATCTAAAAAATAATATTTTAAATCTATAACACGTGTTCGAAATTACGCGCTTGTCCTTTTTCGAGAAAATTATGTTAGTTATGCGCGATGCTTAATTTCGTAGTGAATATGATGGTTTGGACTTTAGAAGATCGTTTGGTCAAAATATTCAAATTTTATTCAATAAATTGTGGATTAAATCAAAATGGCTGCTTTGTGTGTGATGTAGAAGATTGAGTTGAATTGGATAAGACGGTACGGGTACCATAACCGTCGGCGGCTTTTTGCCGCACATCAGAGCTATACCGGGTGACACAGAGGGTTGGAACACTTCAAAAAAAAATTTTATTCATTTTTCTATTTTCAAAATTTAACGCAAATTTCAAAAAAGTAAAAAATTATCGGTTAAATTAAAAATTAGCATTATTTCCGGTTTAATCGGAAGTGATCGAATTTTAACAAGTGGTTAAAAGACTTGCAATTTACGTCAATATAACTCACAGTAAATTTAATTTTAATTTATTGATAAATTAACGAAGGTATAATAAAAGTATTTCATCCTCCTGTGTCACACAGTATTTTACGAGCTTTGGGTGAATTCCACTTTTTAAGGAAAAAAATATGATAAAATCAAACTCACATCTTCTGTGAACAAGCGACATACTTGAAACCTCTTAGTTTTGTACCGAAAAAAAATTTGTTAATGGCACCGTTAATGTTCTCGAAGAGCTTTTACATTTTTTTTCCACGTCGAAAAAAAACGTAGAAGAGTTGAAAATTTATTACTAAACAAAAATGATCGTAAAATATTTTAATATAAATTTATAAGTTTTGTTTTCTTAGCTAAATTTATAACGTGCCTATTTATGTATCCTTTTTTTGTAAAAAAGGGGGTATTTTGGTACTAGAGGGTTGGTGATGAACATCGTTTGTCAGTTCGAATGACTTGATCGGTGTATCAACCCTAAAATAGATGGCCAACCAACCGTACGAGAAAGATTGTTTAAGCGAAAAATAACGTTTGTGTAGTTGGTATTCGTAAACAAAGTTTTATTCTTCAGATGTTTTTGAAAAAAAAAGAAATGCAACTTAACTTTTGTGGGAAATTCTTTACGGAAAAGTTGCTTTTATGTGAGTTACTATAATTTCAAAAATCGTTAATAATGTTTAAATTATTAATGTTTTTTGTAGTTTAAAATACATATAAGTATTTTGTCATTGACTCGTGTAATAAATTTAATGAAGTTAGAAATTTATACTGAGCTTTTAGCACATAAATACTTAAAATCTTAGTTGGCGAATTTATTTTTTATTATTGTTACATTTTTAACCAAAATGTACAATTTGCATCAATTCTTACTTTTGACAAGCAAAAATATTGAGTTTACTAAAAATTTTCGTAATTTGGGCGAGGGGGGCATTTAAACAATGCCGATTTTACAATTAAAGCTCAACAGCAGTTTAAATTTTGAAATTTTGACTTTCAAAAAAATCGTAACTCCGGTCCTGGAAAAATTAAATGAGTAAAACGAGCGTCGTTCATTTAAGAATTACAATATCTTGCTGAAATTTTACTTGCTGAAACCAAATTAAGTACATCAAAATAAGATCAGTAGTTTTTGATTTACTGATAGCTTTTTTTTACTTTAGTTTTTACAATTTTGGACTCAAATAAGAATAATACTTAATTAAAAAAAAATTTTAATTTTTAAACAATAAATGATTTACCTACCTATTTTTGTGTGAAAATTGATAAAATTTATCACAGTTGCGCGATAATTTAAATAATTAAAATTTAGTTCCATTGCAATTTATTTATCTACGTATATTAGTATGCGTTATAGGACTATGATTTAAAAATTCATTACATATATGTCCTAAATTCTTACTCATAGACAAATACGCGATATGAAATTGAAAAATTTGTAACATTTCAGTTGATACTAGACTTTGAAGGTGAACGTTTCGTGATGAAATATTGTGGAAAGTTGCTTAAAACATAAGAGGGGTGAGTTGGGCTTGATTATTGATTTTGTATGTAACGTTATACCTACATCATAGACAAAATTATGGTTTTTCACAAACATAAAATAGAAAAAAAAACTAAAATGCAGTCTAATGTGCTCGTAGTCGCTTTTTTCTTCGTGAAAATGCAATGGAAAATTTAAAATTATTTTAAAAACTATTCAAAACAGTCAATGAGATGGTATGTATTATTGTAAAAGAGCTCTTAAATTGTTAAACTTAATTAGAATGCATTATCCTCTCATTGAGCATTGAGGAAAAATATTGTCTTTTCTGTGAAACACTATCGAGCAGCGATCAGCGAACGTTGAAATTTTTAGTTTTTGGTGAAAAAATCATTAGGAGCCAAATTATTACTGAGGCACTTGATTAGAATATCATTTTTCCATCATTTTCTCAATAACTGGAGAACCATCAATGTGACATTGAATAGTTTTGACTTCAGGCCCAAAATACGCCATCGAATAATAGAAATAACAAAATTTCCATCCATAAGAAAGCACAAAAATTTGCTACAGTGAAACAAAAACCAATAGTGAAAATTCAATAAAATTCGAAACAATAATAGTGCCAGATTCACTTAACCGTGTTTTCCAACCCCTATTTTGAAGGTAGGAGATGAAAATTCTCTATTTTAAAAATTTTCTGTGCGGTTTGTGCCACAAATAGTATCAGAATCGTTTAGGGCTTTCAAACCCCTTTTTCAAAGGTTAAAGAGATGAAAATTTTCTATTTTTGGAATTTGTTTGGAGTTTGTTCTACAAATAGTGCGAGAATCATGAAATACAGTTTTTCAACTTTCATTTCGAAATAAAGTAGATGAAATTTATCCAACTTTGTAATTTTCCTGTAAGTTTTTGTCACAAATAGTGTTAGAATCGAGTTGTTCAACCTCCATTTCGAAGATAAGAAGTTGAAAATTATTTATTTTTGGAGATTTCTTTCGGGTTGTGCCACAAATAGTGTCAGAATCATTTAATTAAGTTTCCTAACTCCCTTTTCGAAGGTAAAGGAGATGATGATTTTCTATTGTCGGAATTTTTCTTGAAGTTTGTGCCACAAATAGTGCCAGAAATATGAAATTCTCCTCTAGGAAACGACCATTTCGAAGCAAACGAGATATAAAAATTTCTAGATTCTGAATTTTCTTTTCTATTTTTGCCACAAATAGCAAATAGTAGCGGAATTATCCAATGAGTTTCTAAACCTTCGTTTCAAAGAGAAGGAGTTGAAAATTATCTGTTTTTGGAGATTTCCAGTGCAAAAATCACTAAGTCGAGTTTTTCAACCCCCGCATTTTCATAGGAAAGGAGATGAAACTTTTCTATTGATAGAATTTCAATTTAAGTTTGTATCACATATAATGCCAAAATCATATCGAGTTTTCCAGCTTCATTTCGAAGGTAAGAAGATTATAATCATCTATTTTCGGAGCTTTCCTTCGTTTGTGCCACAAATAGTGCTAGAATAATTAGTTCGAGTTTTCCATCCTCTATTTGGAACTTAAAGAGATGAAAATTATCTATTTTTGGAGCTTTCCTTTCTGATTATGCTACAAATAGTGCAAGAATCACTAAATCGAGTTTTCCAGCTTTCGCATTTTCATAGAAAAAGAGACGAAAATTTTTTACTTGTAAAATTTTAATTTAAGCTTGTTCCACAATTAAAGCCAGAATCATATAGAGTTTTCCACCCCCATTTCGAAGGTAAGGAGATGATAATCATCTATTTTCGGAGTTTTCCGTCGTTTGTGCCACAAATAGTGCTAGAATAACTAGTTCGAGTTTTCCATCCTCTATTTGGAACTTAAAGAGATGAAAGGTATCTATTTTTGGAGCTTCTCTTTCTGATTATGCTACAAATAGTGCAAGAATCACTAAATCGAGTTTTCCAGCTTTCGCATTTTCATAGAAAAAGAGACGAAAATTTTTTACTTGTTGAATTTTAATTTAAGCTTGTTCCACAATTAAAGCCAGAATCATATAGAGTTTTCCACCCCCATTTCGAAGGTAAGGAGATGATAATCATCTATTTTCGGAGTTTTCCGTCGTTTGTGCCACAAATAGTGCTAGAATAACTAGTTCGAGTTTTCCATCCTCTATTTGGAACTTAAAGAGATGAAAGGTATCTATTTTTGGAGCTTCCCTTTCTGATTATGCTACAAATAGTGCAAGAATCACTAAATCGAGTTTTCCAACTTTCGCATTTTCATAGAAATAGAGATGAAAGTTTTTTACTTGTAAAATTTTAATTTAAGCTTGTTCTACAATTAAAGCAAGAATCATATAGAGTTTTCCACCCCCATTTCGAAGGTAAGGAGATGATAATCATCTATTTTCGGAGTTTTCCGTCGTTTGTGCCACAAATAGTGCTAGAATAACTAGTTCGAGTTTTCCATCCTCTATTTGGAACTTAAAGAGATGAAAGGTATCTATTTTTGGAGCTTCCCTTTCTGATTATGCTACAAATAGTGCAAGAATCACTAAATCGAGTTTTCCAACTTTCGCATTTTCATAGAAATAGAGATGAAAGTTTTTTTCTTGTAAAATTTTAATTTAAGCTTGTTCTACAATTAAAGCAAGAATCATATAGAGTTTTCCACCCCCATTTCGAAGGTAAGAAGATGATAATCATCTATTTTCGGAGTTTTCCGTCGTTTGTGCCACAAATAGTGCTAGAATAACTAGTTCGAGTTTTCCATCCTCTATTTGGAACTTAAAGAGATGAAAATTATCTATTTTTGGAGCTTTCCTTTCTGATTATGCTACAAATAGTGCAAGAATCACTAAATCGAGTTTTCCAGCTTTCGCATTTTCATAGAAAAAGAGACGAAAATTTTTTACTTGTAGAATTTTAATTTAAGCTTGTTCCACAATTAAAGCCAGAATCATATAGAGTTTTCCACCCCCATTTCGAAGGTAAGGAGATGATAATTATCTATTTTTGGAGTTTTCTGTCGTTTGTGCCACAAATAGTGCTAGAATAACTAGTTCGAGTTTTCCATCCTCTATTTGGAACTTAAAGAGATGAAAGGTATCTATTTTTGGAGCTTTCCTTTCTGATTATGCTACAAATAGTGCAAGAATCACTAAATCGAGTTTTCCAGCTTTCGCATTTTCATAGAAAAAGAGACGAAAATTTTTTACTTGTAGAATTTTAATTTAAGCTTGTTCCACAATTAAAGCCAGAATCATATAGAGTTTTCCACCCCCATTTCGAAGGTAAGGAGATGATAATCATCTATTTTCGGAGTTTTCCGTCGTTTGTGCCACAAATAGTGCTAGAATAACTAGTTCGAGTTTTCCATCCTCTATTTGGAACTTAAAGAGATGAAAGGTATCTATTTTTGGAGCTTCCCTTTCTGATTATGCTACAAATAGTGCAAGAATCACTAAATCGAGTTTTCGAACTTTCGCATTTTCATAGAAATAGAGATGAAAGTTTTTTACTTGTAGAATTTTAATTTAAGCTTGTTCTACAATTAAAGCAAGAATCATATAGAGTTTTCCACCCCCATTTCGAAGGTAAGAAGATGATAATCATCTATTTTCGGAGCTTTCCTTCGTTTGTGCCACAAATAGTGCTAGAATAATTAGTTCGAGTTTTCCATCCTCTATTTGGAACTTAAAGAGATGAAAATTATCTATTTTTGGAGCTTTCCTTTCTGATTATGCTACAAATAGTGCAAGAATCACTAAATCGAGTTTTCCAGCTTTCGCATTTTCATAGAAAAAGAGACGAAAATTTTTTACTTGTAGAATTTTAGTTTAAGCTTGTTCCACAATTAAAGCCAGAATCATATAGAGTTTTCCACCCCCATTTCGAAGGTAAGGAGATGATAATCATCTATTTTCGGAGTTTTCTGTCGTTTGTGCCACAAATAGTGCTAGAATAACTAGTTCGAGTTTTCCATCCTCTATTTGGAACTTAAAGAGATGAAAGGTATCTATTTTTGGAGCTTTCCTTTCTGATTATGCTACAAATAGTGCAAGAATCACTAAATCGAGTTTTCCAGCTTTCGCATTTTCATAGAAAAAGAGACGAAAATTTTTTACTTGTAGAATTTTAATTTAAGCTTGTTCCACAATTAAAGCCAGAATCATATAGAGTTTTCCACCCCCATTTCGAAGGTAAGGAGATGATAATCATCTATTTTCGGAGTTTTCCGTCGTTTGTGCCACAAATAGTGCTAGAATAACTAGTTCGAGTTTTCCATCCTCTATTTGGAACTTAAAGAGATGAAAGGTATCTATTTTTGGAGCTTCCCTTTCTGATTATGCTACAAATAGTGCAAGAATCACTAAATCGAGTTTTCCAACTTTCGCATTTTCATAGAAATAGAGATGAAAGTTTTTTACTTGTAGAATTTTAATTTAAGCTTGTTCTACAATTAAAGCAAGAATCATATAGAGTTTTCCACCCCCATTTCGAAGGTAAGAAGATGATAATCATCTATTTTCGGAGCTTTCCTTCGTTTGTGCCACAAATAGTGCTAGAATAATTAGTTCGAGTTTTCCATCCTCTATTTGGAACTTAAAGAGATGAAAATTATCTATTTTTGGAGCTTTCCTTTCTGATTATGCTACAAATAGTGCAAGAATCACTAAATCGAGTTTTCCAGCTTTCGCATTTTCATAGAAAAAGAGACGAAAATTTTTTACTTGTAGAATTTTAATTTAAGCTTGTTCCACAATTAAAGCCAGAATCATATAGAGTTTTCCACCCCCATTTCGAAGGTAAGGAGATGATAATCATCTATTTTCGGAGTTTTCCGTCGTTTGTGCCACAAATAGTGCTAGAATAACTAGTTCGAGTTTTCCATCCTCTATTTGGAACTTAAAGAGATGAAAGGTATCTATTTTTGGAGCTTCCCTTTCTGATTATGCTACAAATAGTGCAAGAATCACTAAATCGAGTTTTCCAACTTTCACATTTTCATAGAAATAGAGATGAAAGTTTTTTACTTGTAGAATTTTAATTTAAGCTTGTTCTACAATTAAAGCGAGAATCATATAGAGTTTTCCACCCCCATTTCGAAGGTAGGAAGATGATAATCATCTATTTTCGGAGCTTTCCCTCGTTTGTGCCACAAATAGTGCTAGAATAATTAGTTCGAGTTTTCCATCCTCTATTTGGAACTTAAAGAGATGAAAATTATCTATTTTTGGAGTTTTCCTTTCTGATTATGCTACAAATAGTGCAAGAATCACTAAATCGAGTTTTCCAACTTTCGCATTTTCATAGAAAAAGAGATGAAAATTTTTTACTTGTAGAATTTTAATTTAAGCTTGTTCCACAATTAAAGCCAGAATCATATAGAGTTTTCCACCCCCATTTAGAAGGTAAGGAGATGATAATCATCTATTTTCGGATTTTTCCTTCGTTTGTACCACAAATAGTGCTAGAATAACTAGTTCGAGTTTTCCATCCTCTATTTGGAACTTAAAGAGATGAAAATTATCTATTTTTGGAGCTTTCTTTTCTGATTATGCTACAAATAGTGCAAGAATCACTAAATCGAGTTTTCCAACTTTCGCATTTTCATAGAAAAAGAGATGAAAATTTTTTACTTGTAGAATTTTAATTTAAGCTTGTTTCACAATTAAAGCCAGAATCATATAGAGTTTTCCACCCCCATTTCGAAGGTAAAGAGATGATAATCATCTATTTTCGTAGTTTTCCTTCGTTTGTGCCACAAATAGTTCTAAAATAATTAAAATCAGTTTTCCAGCCTCCATTTCTATTTTGGAGCTTTCCTTTCTGATTAGGTGTGCTACAAATAGTGCAAGAATCACTAAATCGAGTTTTTACACCCCCGCATTTTCATAGGAAAGGAGATGAAAATTTTCTATTTTTAGAATTTTAGTTTCGTTTTGTTCCACAATTGATACCCCAATCATGTCGAGTTTTCCAACCCCCATTTCGAAAGAAACGTGCTAATAATTTTCTATCTTGGGTATTTTCTTTCAAGTGCCAGTAGTAGTGCCAGAATTATAAAATAGAGTTAAATAGAGTTTTTTCAACTCTCGTTTCGAAGAATTGCATATAAAAATTATCTATTGGAGTTTCCTTTCGGTTTGTGCCATAATTACTACCGAAATCAATACATGAATTTTTCCAACCCCCTTTCAAAAAAAAGAAAAGAAATTTTTAATTTTCTTTTGATTTATGTACTAGTTTTTTAGAAGTAAACAATAGTAAATTATTGCGACGAATCGATGAGACTAAACTCACATTATACTTCACATACAGGGTGATTAAATTAAGTTTGTAACTTCGTTAATAATGCAGCTATAATACTAATTCCTTTAAAGTTCAAATTAACAGACTCCAGTTACAACTTTTCAGCCCTTTCCCTTTACAATGGTATAAATAAAATAAAAACTTGAGCATCGTGTAAACTATAAATTAATGTACTTTGATAATGATAAATGATAACATGATAAGCTATGCCTCTCTCTCTGTAAAAATAAAAGATATGGCGATAAATATTTTCCACGCTGAGAAATTAAGAAAGAATTAAAAAGTTGCCTTCAAGAGTCTCGAAAAGGCCCGTTTTACGCGTTGTTAAACCTACGATAACAAAGACTTTGAAAAATGAATAAAAGTAAATTGAAATTTTCCCACAAATTATAAATATTATACATGTTGTTGTACAAATTCATTAAAAAACATTTATAATTAAGATTATTACTTAATTATACTATTTTAATTAAATACTTAGGTAGGTACATACCTATATCCATCTAAGAACAGTTTGTACAAGAATATTAATTTAATTACCTTTAATTAATTTATTTTAAAAAATTTAATTACATTTTTTAAATTTTATCATCTGTATTTGATGGCTGTATTTTTAATTACACATTTTTGCGGGAAACCAATTCCAAATTACGAATTTTTTTGGAAATGAAAATTGTCGATAGCCACTGAAGAAAAATTGTGGTCTTGTGAGTAAAACTTTAAAAAAATTTCTAAGTATGTTGTTACTTAGGTACTTGGTTTTCTCTGAAAATTAAAGATGAAGTTTGAATTTCCTCGACGTTGCAAATTTTTCAGTTTTGGTTTTGCAGTATCGTTTCTTTGTTAAACTGTACTTTTTATATAATTTGTGATCAAAATTATATCATAAATAATTTCAAAACATTAAAATGGTCATTTTATAACCTAGAAACGTCAAAAGTGTATAAAACGTCCTGGGGTTAATTTGACCCAATCAGTTTTATTTTCCCTATAAAATATTTTCATTCTGTTATACAAAAATTATTAATTTATGAATGAAGAATCTGTCTGTATTAGGTACCTAAACGTTTTTGAAAAAAAAATTTGGAAATTATGGGAAATTACGAAGTTTTTTAAACGTTTCGAAACTGTGAATACTGAAGGAAAATTATGTTCATAAAGAATTACTAACAAATCAACTGGTTTTCGAAAATTGATAGATGAAAATTGAGTTTCCATCATGTTACTAATTTTGTTTATTTCGACTCGCTTTTCTTCTTTGTAAAGTCTTAAATTTTGTATAATTTGTATTCAAATTTGTGCCATAAATAATTCCAAAATACCCAAAAAATTAAAGTCGAAACACATTTTTGTTTAAAAATATGTAAATTTTTAGTAGCAATCGTTAAAAGATGAAAAATTCTTAAACGTCGACAGTTTTTATTAAAATTTATAGTTTGGAAAATGTTGTTGTGACAAAATAATTCATTAAAATTACATGTGGTATAGGTAAAGTAATGAAAATTTTACGATTTTCTCCTTTTCAAAAAATCCAAAAATTACCTCTACGATAACACATAGACGGCGAGAAAGAGAAAGAGACAGGAATCAAAATTAAAAATTTTTGATCGATAACTCTTAGTGATTGCATTAAGAGTGCTGTGGGAATACAAAATTTAAATTAAATATAAATTGATCATATTTATCATTGATTGAAGGTACAGGTGAGTGCTCGAAGCACAATTTTTTTAACCATTTAATTCTTTACGATTGATTTTTAACAGTCGTTTGTTTGAAAAGAGAGAACATCATTAAATTATTCTATCCCGCGGTCTCTTTGTTTTTGCCGCTCTTTTAAATCAATTGCGTGCTTAAAAAAAATAAATTGATAAATATGCCCTCGATGTATGACTTTAAATATTGAACAATCAAAAAAAAAGTTGAATTAGTGAAGAGAATTGAAATTAACGACCCTTGAGCTTGTATAAGGATAAGGAGGCGAAACAATCGCTCTTCGAGTGTTTGGTATACTTATGAGGGTAATTTGTGGACGATTTTTGAAATTTTTGTTAAGTGCATTTTTTTGGGATGACAGTAGCGTAACTAAGAGTTTGGGGGTCCTCCTGTAAAATCCAGAGTGGGGCCCCTACCCATTCCCGTTAATAATCGTTTTATTTAACCACAATTCGATTTTAAAACGAAATTTCATACTAAACGATGTTTCTGAAGTCCTCCGAAAATTTAAGCCACTGTTGGGAGGAGTTTTTTTATAAAAGCGTTTCTTATATGAAACTTTTTCGAAAATCTCCATTTGTTTTAGAAGGCAACGCAAAAATATCGTTTGCGAGAGTTTGGCTCCTTCGGAGCTCACGAAAATGAAAATTGGGGTTTTTTGAATGAAAACTTGGGGTACTCAAATAAGTTTTTATTAAAATCGTCAAATTTACAAAAAAAAACAATTTACTAAACTACCCATAATATTAAAATCACAGTCACAAGATAAGAATTTTTAGTCATCGATTTAAAAAAAATGATTGTTTATAACTTGAAACGTTTTTTATATAAATTAATAAATAAAGTTTGTGCCTAAAAGGCTTGTTTTTGTACTCTTTTAGTTTGTCATTTTTTAAAGAAAGAAAACTTCACTATAACTTATCGAAACACCTCGAATTAGTCAACATTTCTCTAGTCAATCTCCACACTTGTTTAGCTGCATTTTCTAAAGCTGTAGGCGATTTTCCCTTAAATAAGTCGACGTTTGGTAAAAAATAGTGGGGACACCTTTTGCACTGAAGACACGAAATTAATTGCAAAAATATTCCGTTAATCCGATCCGCAAAGCAAGCCTCGTCCCATTCTGTTTCCCGCGGGTGTTTTTCGCATTCGAACAATAATAAAGTCTTCATGTGATAACTAGTAACAGGGTTTCCCGCTAAATCCAAATGGCGGTCTCGGAGCGTTTTCAAAATGCTCAAACATCTCCGTCGGCAACCTCCTTGCAAAAGGCGATTTTCCGCTTCTAAAAACGACAACATCCAAGCGTCGCCTTCCATGGCGGATTGTTTTCCTTGCAACGATATGCACTCTTTCGATAACAAATCAAAACCTTCAGTCTTAACATCGACAACTAGATTCGGATGAGGCCACGGTATTTGCGGAAGAGGCCAATGCGCCGCGGAACGCGGCCACAATCCGGCACACTTGAACGCCGGCGTAATTTGCACGATGAATCGTTCCCTAATCCTCAACTTAACTTCCGTTGTATCGGCAATCATTTTAACCGAATCCCTATAAGAACATTTATCACAAGCTTGCGCCACTAAAGTCTGAAAACGCGATCTCATTTTCCTCGCGGATAAATAACCCGAAGCGGTTATAAATTCGACCCACAAAGACATTGAGCGCTTACGTCCGTCACTCAATTTCAAAACTGCACAACCGGGCAAAGTTCCATCATCGACAAAATTCAAAACGCCCATTTGATTCAAATAAAGTACGACTTCGAATTCGTGTGGCGAGATGACTTCGAGACCGTCATAACGGCCGTTGTAATCCGTAAGCGATGATATGAAACGCGGCTCTTGAACTTCGACTTCTTTTAGCACGTCTTGCACAACGCGACAAACTTCTTGTATAGTCTTACTAACTTGCAATTTTCGCGCTTGAACTTTTTCCGTATAATACTTATTTATTTGATAAACCATCTTTGATTGCGCCGCTAACATGTCCGGCGGAACTAACATGTTCTCTTGTAACGATTTGAGAAACAACTGGATACAATCATCCGAAAGTCGATGATGATATCTTCTTTTTCTTCTCGAGTTGAAATTTTTAGAAGTGGGGGTTGTTGTGTGTGTATGTGTGTGTGGATTATCTGATAGCGGGATGACGGTGATGGATAGTGAGGAAGCACCGAGACGACACTGCGGCTTCGCGGCGCACGGCCCAGGTGCGAACACCCCACCCTTGGAGGCCGGCTTTGCCTTTTTCAACCGCCTTTGTTAAAGAACCAATCCACAAGAACATTTTACTTTTTATTATTTATTATAATCATTAATATTTATTTTATGCAACATCCAAAATTGTGAGGTAAAACTCGAATTTTCTCAAAACATCAAAGGTTGAGTTTTTGGTGTAAATTACTCGTTTAATCTGAATAAAAGTTTAATTCGCTTTACAAGTACAAATTTGAACAATTAAACAGCGAGAAAAACCTCATGAATATTCATAGTTGAGATCTAATTATTTTAAATTTAATAATAACCTCGCACTTTGATGATCAAAAATTTTTTATAAAACAAACTAATTAATCCTTACTTAATTAGGAATTAATTTTAATTTTTTTTGTTTCAGGTGAGTCAACTTGAAATTCTAATTTTTATGTGTCATTATGTATGTGGGTAAGTGATTTTAATGTTTAAAAAAACCTCCTTTCCTTATTGGACTGTGTTAGGGTAAATGGTGAAAATATTTCTTAAAATATTAAAGTTCATGGTATCGAACTATTTCCGAGCCGTTAAAACCATCAAAATTTCATTTTAAGTCGAAAAAACTGCATGGGGTTATTTTTACCCCAGCTAATTTTTTGTGTTTTTGATTCAATTTAATAACTAAAAAACGATTTAATGTCCTATTAAGACGAAAATTGTTAATTTTTGAAAAAATGTATGTCTGTTTGTCTTAAATTTCAAAATTTGAAAATACGAACTCCCATTTAGATACGTTCTTTTGATTTTTAAAACGTTAAAATTTCTTCTAATTAGAAAATTTTACTGCACAAAACTTATAAAAATGTTGCCTCAAATAACTATTTGACGTTCTTCAAAATAATATTAGGATTATAATATTTACCATAAAATACTTATGTGGGGTTTTTAAACACCCCGTTTTTTAAATTCATTTTTACTGTATTTTGAAATTAAAAAAATGTCAGAAATTGTCTCTGATGAAGCAAAAGCTTATATGCGCTTCTTAGATAAAATTTTTGTTTTCCATAGCCTTCTTTAATTATTTTGTTAAATTGGGCTTAATTTTGAACGTTTATGTGAGACGAAACTAAATTTTGATATTTAAATGATGTGGAGACTCTTTTTGTTAATAACGGTTCAAAGTTCGTGCCGTTACTTCATCACAGATGGAAATTTTTTCAATATTTTGTTTGGCTTTGGCATTGCGCATGAATTGAGTTTTGACTTCTTAAAACCCATCAACGCCCAGCGATCTCATAGGAGATCAGACACTGTATTTTTGATGACCATTTGCTGCAACTTTTGGCATTTTTCATTTCTTTGAAATACAAAATTTTGAAATTTTGTGCTTGAACGTTAATAGGTTTTAATATAGAGAAGTAAAATGCCAAAATAGTTCAAAAAAGTTCAAATCATCGTTATATGCCCTTTCAATTACTTTCTAATACTTGATATGTAGATTCTTACATATCGCGTGTTAGGGCTAAGGAAGAGTAAAAGACGTTCTTCAAAACGTTTTCATTTTCTTGGCTTCTTCTGATGACATTTTTGGAATAGGTAGATACCTCTACCTTCAGAAGATTTATGAGGTTGGTAGATACTATCCATCTTTTTGTTGCAAATAAACTCTTTCTCGAGTGCGACCTTTTACGATTTTTGAAATTTGGACAGAAGTTCTTTAAGCAGTCATTATTCTTAAAAGAGACTTTTTGGTCACTAGGTATACCAGGTGTCCCCGGATTGAGCTCACCATAGGTATAATAGAAAAAGAATCGAAATTTCATTTTGATATTTTGGAATTCAATCCTGCTTGGTCTGAAATGAATTTTAAGCATAATTTTTAGTTTTTAAAAATGAAGGCCCTCATGACAATGTGGCATTAGACTGTTTTTTATGCTCTTTTATGAAAATAAAGATAAAAACAATACTTTTGGCTATTTTATTTAGCCAAATTTATTTATTTGACAACAGCGCCTACAAAGCGAGTGAGATATAATACAATCGAAAGTAGTTTGAAAGAGATACACAATGTGGTATTTTTTTTTCAAAAACGTACTTAATTCAAAAATCGGTTTTTGTAATTTTTTATTGAAGTTGTCAGAAAACTGACGGAAGTATTACCTACATATAGGTTATGATTTTTCCGAAAGCTTTACAAAAAATACGGTTTTATACGTCTCTTTATAATAAAATTCAAAAAAGCAGTGGAAAACCGCATTTTTTGTGAAAGCTAAAATTGAAGAAGGTATTATGTCCTAGCTTCGCTTTCAAGATACAAGATGGTTAAATTGTACGTTACTGCAAGCAAGGAGGGTTGAGTTAGCTATTTTCATCACTAAGGGTCGTTTTACATGCACTAAATGTTGTACTTCCTTGTTAGTTCTGAATCAACTCAATGAGCAAAAGCACGGGAATCTAAGCTTTAACGTCGTTTACGGCCGTGCGTTGAAATTTCTACGCACTACGTTATTGTTATTAGCTTAGATTCCTGTGCTTTCGCTGCTTGAGTGGATTCAGTACTAACAAGTTAGTACGACATTTAGTCCATGTAAAACCGTCCTAAATGGTGCTTTAATTTTGTTTTTAGTTACTGACACTAAGACACTGTATTAAAAAATACCACGTGTATAGTATGTACGGTTTGAGAAGAAATAAAAAAAACCCTTTTAATAGGTAATATTAAATTAAAAAAGATCCTTAACTTGAATAGTTTGAAATATTTTGCACATATGAAAGGTGAAACGGTTCGAATACCTACTTAGAAATGGTTATTTTATATTTTCTCAGCACCCAACCCTGCAGGTTGCTATATTCGTAATAGGGTAATAAATGTTTAATCGCCAAGTTTTTCTTCTCAATTCTCAAACCGGACAAACTATATGCAAACTAAATTTTAACAAAGCACCTCGGAGAATTTTCCGAATATTTAAAATTATGGTTTTTCTTATCATTTCTTATACCATTGCTAACTTTCTTACATTAGGTACTTACAGGCTACCCTGATTTATTTTGAAAAAGAAGGAATCAAAATCTGTCCTTACTCACGAATGATATTGTGTATACCAATATGGCCCTTAATACCACGTGTACGCAAATTTTATAAAATTCCTTTGAGAGTTTTCCAAATTTTTTAAATTAGTTTTTCTTATTTCTTGCCGTTGCCAACATTTCTTACGTTACCGTGGCCTAACCTTGATGTAATATTTTGAATACGAAGCAGTAAAGATGGATCGTTACTCACTGATGATATATTGTACAAAAATGGCCCTTAATACCTCGTGTATACGCACACTAAAATTTATAAAATTCCTCTGACAATTTTCAGTATTTTTTAAATTAGTTTCTCTTATTTCTTGCTGTTGCCAACATTTCTTACGTTACCGTGGCTCTGATGTATTTTGAATAAGAAGCAGTGAAGATGTGTCTGTACTCACTGATGACATTATTTCCCAAAATGGTCCTTAATACCACGTGTACGCACGCTAAAATTTATAAAATTCCTCTGAGAATTTTCCGATTTTTTAAAATTAGTTTCTCTTGGTCAACATTTCTTACGTTACCGTGGCCTAACCTTGATGTATTTTGAATACGAAGCAATAAAGATGGGTCTTTACTCACTGATGATATTTTGTACCAAAATGACCCTTAATACCCCGTGTATACGCACACTAAAATTTATAAAATTCCTCTGAGAATTTTCAGTATTTTTTAAATTAGTTTCTCTTATTTCTTGCTGTTGCCAACATTTCTTACGTTACCGTGGCTTTGATGTATTTTGAATAAGAAGCAGTGAAGATGTGTCTTTACTCACTGATGATATTGTTTCCTAAAATGGTCCTTAATACCACGTGTATGCACACTAAAATTTATAAAATTCCTCTGAGAATTTTCCGATTTTTTAAAATTAGTTTCTCTTGGTCAACATTTCTTACGTTACCGTGGCCTAACCTTGATGTATTTTGAATACGAAGCAATAAAGATGGGTCTTTACTCACTGATGATATTTTGTACCAAAATGACCCTTAATACCCCGTGTATACGCACACTAAAATTTATAAAATTCCTCTGAGAATTTTCAGTATTTTTTAAATTAGTTTCTCTTATTTCTTGCTGTTGCCAACATTTCTTACGTTACCGTGGCTTTGATGTATTTTGAATAAGAAGCAGTGAAGATGTGTCTTTACTCACTGATGATATTGTTTCCCAAAATGGTCCTTAATACCACGTGTATGCACACTAAAATTTATAAAATTCCTCTGAGAATTTTCCGATTTTTTAAAATTAGTTTCTCTTGTCAACATTTCTTACGTTACCGTGGCCTAACTTTGATGTATTTTGAATACGAAGCAATAAAGATGGGTCTTTACTCACTGGTATTAAATGACCCTTAATACCTCGTGTATACGCACACTAAAATTTATAAAATTCCTCTGAGAATTTTCAGTATTTTTTAAATTAGTTTTTCTTATTTCTTGCCATGTTGCCATTGCCAACATTTCTTACTTTATTGAATCTATCTATTTTTGTGCCATATACTAGCATGATTAACTGAAGTTTTGTATCATCAGCATCAGGGTTCATAGACGTGCGTCACGACTTGAGAAAAAATTAGCCATATAAATAAACCTAAGGCAAATCTTCGATTTGGCTCCCCTTTCCATTCCATTAGAAAAAAACATTATGATTTAAGGACGAAGGACATACCTGCTACCACTTTTATTACGCTATACTGGAGCTTTTTGTAGAGCTTACACATATCTAGTGCTAAAGAGCGGCCAGGGTGTGATGGGAATACCTACAGCCTGATGAGTAAGTTATTAGAGGAACTCGAGGACAAATAATAGATTAAATGCTGAATTTGGAATGCCAAAAGTCTGAAAGAGTTTTAATTTGGGAAAAATGGCGGGTTAACTTTCTTAAGATAATAAGCACACTTCAACTTGCTTGCACTCATTTCTTACGCACATTGTGAGAACATGTGGCTTGGTCTTCTTGTTCTTTAATAAAATTTGTAAAAGTTTAATAAGGGAGTTATAATTATAGGTTTTAACTGTAGAGACTTTAACTTTTTTCGGTAAAGCTTACTTTTCAATAATTATTTGTGGAAAACGATAGGGATTTTGCCGAGGTTTATCCAGTTGAAAAAATAATAAAAATAAAATAGAGTTAAATAATATAAAATATGAAATCGTATTAATTTTTCAAGCATTTTATTTTGTTATTACATATTTAACAATAAATCACATATTGAAAACAAAATAATTTACTAAACATAACGAAGAATATTCACAACAGACTTAAAATAAATAAAATTAATTATATAAAAAAATTTTCTATGTACAATATTTACATAACAAGATAATACATAATAAAAAAATTGAATATGGCACAAAAAAGATTGAAATCGGGTACAAAAATTTCAAAATTTTGACTCTCACATCTAATAATACTTACTTTTTATTTATAATAATTATTTTTTAATTAAAGAAATACCTAATTATAGGAATGTGAAAATTTATTAAAATTCATCACTTTTCAAAGTTTTTCCAAACATCTCGTGTTGGTCAACATTTCTCTCGTTAGTCTCCATACTTGTTTGGCCGCGTTTTCCAAAGCACTAGGCGATTTTCCTTTAAACAAATCTAAATTTGGTAAAAAGTAATGCGGACATCGTCTGCATTGTAAACAAGAAATAAGTTGCAAATAAATTCCATTTATTCTATCTCCGATGCAAGATTCATCCCACTCGGTTTCCCTCGGATGTTTTTCGCACTCGTACAAAAGGAGAGTTTTCATATGGTAACTAGTTACCGGATTTCCGGGCAAGTCCAAATGCCTATCCCGTAACGTTTTTAAAATACTCAAACATCTTCTCCTACAACCTCCTTGGAGGAGCCGATTTTCGGCTTCGTTAAACGAGAGCACCCAAGCGTCGCCTTCCATCGCCGATTGTTTACCTTGAATTGCTACGCTTTCCTTCGACAACAAATCGAAACCTTCCGTCTTAACTTCGGCCACCAAATTAGGATGCGGCCAAGGTATGTGAGGAATGGGCCAATGGGCCGCAGATCTGGGCCAAACTCCCGAACATTTAAAAGCCGGTGTTATTTGCACCACGTACCTTTCGCGTATCCTCAACTTAACTTCGGTAGTTTCTGAGATCATTTTAACACAGTCTCTATAAGAACATTTATCACAAGCTTGTGCCACTAAAGTTTGAAAACGGGATCGAATTTTCCTCGCCGATAAGTAACCCGAAGCGGTTATAAATTCGACCCACAGGGACATGGAGCGTTTACGTCCGTCGCTCAATTTGAGTACTGCACAGCCGGGTAAAGTGCCATCGTCTACAAAATTAAAAACGCCCATTTGATTCAAATAGAGCACGACTTCAAATTCTGTAGGTGAGACGACTTCTAGTCCTTCGTAACGTCCGTTGCATTCCGTCAGAGACGAAATAAAACGTGGTTCTTGCACTTCGACTTCTTTCAAAACATCTTGTACAACTTTACACACTTCGCGTATCGTTTTGGCAATGGTGCCCATTCTCGTCTGTACTCTTTCTCCGTAATATTTGTTAATTTGATAGAGCATCTTCGACTGGGCCGCCAGCATATCTGGTGGCACCAGCATAATGGCACCCGGAGTCAGCTCACTCCCACCGTCGTTTCGATACTGGAAATTTAGAAGGTGAACATGTTTCCGGCTCCGGCTTTTAAGGCGTGTCATAAAGGCAGGCTTTATTTGTGTATCCCAACGAATGGAGTCAGCGCACTAGCATGGGGTCTTTGTGCTTTTAAATCGATCGATCGCTCCGCCTAGAAATTCGTCGCTAAGTCACGCCTCGGAATTTTCGCTGAAAATTTAATAATTTGATTTTCATCCTTTATAAAAGGATTATAATGGTCGGGGTATATAAAGGTATGTAATTTTAAATAACATCTGCTCGTTGTTATACGATCTCGAAAAATCACATAACTGTTGTATAATATTTGTGATGGTTTTCTCTATGAACCTCTCTTCATTGTGTCGCTTTTTAAAAACGAAAATAACCCTCTTGTTGTGCCGAGCTTATTTTCAAGTTTGTGCTCATGTTTCTATTGTCATTTTGACAATTTAATTGAAGGGATTATGCGTTTTTATAACATTTTATTTAATAAAGAATATCATTTTTGTGCGATTAGAGAGGGTGGCTTAACTGCTAAAATGCTTTCTTTGAGAATCGACGCTTTTGTGTGCCAAAATTTTGAAATTGCGAGTTCACATTCGAATTGCCGTTGAAAAGACCCGTAATTTGATATGTTTCATGATGGGGTTATTTATTTGTGAAAATTGAATTACCTACACCTTTGAGTCTTCCTCTCATCTTGAAGATTCCTATTTACCTTAATTTCTTTGCGAAACGTGGATGTGGACTTTTTGTTTATATAAAATTAATAAAAAGTAATAAAAGTTAGTGGTTTACTTCACAAGTGGGCTAAGTAACATTTTACACATTGAGAGAAAAACGCTGTACCCACGAGACTTCAGCCGAGTTGTTTTTTGTTTTTATTCGAATAGGTAATATTTAACCGACGCCTACATTTTATAACGTTTTATTCAATAATCCGCTACTTATATTTTCTGAACAAAAACAAAACCGAAACGTTTATTTAAAATCTGATTTCCGAATCATAATGTTGTAGAAGAAAAAGTTGCAGTAGAAAAGTAGAAATGTCAAATTTTCATAATTTTTGCGATAATATCTAGGTAAAGAAAATACTGCCAAAAAATTAAAATTCGATTTATTCTACTATATACTCAGGGCTGCCCTTCTGTATAAAAGGGACCGGGTGCAAGTAAATTTTTGGAACCCTAATAGATTTTTCATAGGGAAAAATAAAGAGGTTTGAAATAAACGTATATTGCGTAATAGGTCTTTATTTATATAGGAGAGGGGGGGGATCATTTGATCTGTCATCTCATATGTCAAAATTTAATTGTCTTTTTACATGTGCCAAATAACTTTTGATGAGCATAGACTAAAATTTATTTGCATAGTTAGTATTTTCCCGGGCGAAGCCGGGATCATTAGTTAGCTAGTTGGAAATACAAAAAGCTGATGACAAAATTTTTTTTTAACTTGTGAGAATAATATCAATAAAATTGAAAAAAAATTGAAATGTTACATACTCATAGATAAAACCGTTTTCATTTAAAAATTAATAAACACAGTTGTCACAATTAAATAATCCTAAATAATTATGAAACAAAGAGTGAAAATGTGTTTTGGGTCAACCTTCAAATCTTATTTTTAATTATTGCAAACATACAGGTTGAATAGTTCGAGTTAGCACATAGGAAAATAATGAGTGGGAACAAGTACGAAATATTTTTCAATGATTACGAGAGAGAAAGAGTTACTTTTAGATAAAAGGAAGGCGTCAATTGTTAATTTCAAATTTGAAGTACACGCCTGCAATTTTTGATAAGTGATAGGTATTTATTTTTACCATTTATTTTAATTTTATTATTGGTGTTTTATTTTAAAAATGGTTCTTGATTTAAACGAAAATAATTAGATTATGAATTATTGAACGCCTATTTTATATCTAAAAATAACTCTTTCTCTCTCGTAATCATTTAAAAATATTTCGTACTTGTTTCCACTTACTATTTTCGTATGTGCTAACTCGAACTATTCAATCTGTACATATAATCTGCTGGTGCCGCCCGACAAAGAAAATAGAAGTGTTAAAAAATACTCTATTTTATGACCGCTCTGTAGTAAATTGTATTGTAATATTGCAGTAGCTGGAGTTTTTTAAGAAAACGTAGAATAACTAAATTTGTTTCAAAAGAAACATTTTCCCATGATTTTCATTGTTAGCGTGATGGTGGCAATGTAAAAAATTTTCGATGACGTCACTATTCGAATATGATTTTCAATGCGATGACAGATGACCCCCAACATATGAAATGACAGATAACGCCCCTTTCTACCCCCTCTCTCTATACCTCTCTTTATCCCTCTGCTCCCACCCATTCTATATACCTTTCTCTATCCTTATCCCATGGACGTCGCTTCCAAAAATTTCAGGGGGGGGGGCAGAATTTTTATCGTCAATGCGCCGCAGCCGAAAACTTGTCATAACATTTTGTTATCTAATAATTTTATTTTTATTCACTTTTGTCAAAAAGTGACATTTTATGGCTAAATTATTTGGACGAGAAGTTAACCTTATCATCAAAGTACCATCTTTTGCTGTATTGCTATAGTTAAGATTTTTCGTCCTAGGACGAAAACTTTTTACGGCGTGTAAAAGTTGTTATTTGACAGACTTTGTGATATAGGTATTATCCGTTCACTATTTATTTGCACAATGGTTGGCCATGTTAGGGTGACAGATTCCACCCGGTATAAATTAGATAAAAATCAGTTAGGTTAAGTATTGTTTGTAGAGTAGCGGCTTTTATTCAATTGTGTTAATAGTTGGTCTCTTGGTCTGTCAATGGCCTGTCACTTTTTTGGTAGGTACTGTCAAGAGCTGTCAGTCAACTTAATTAGGGACTTTTTATTTTGGCAAACCAAAAAATAAAAGTGCATGACCAACCATAGCGCAAATAAAGAGTACTTAAACGGATTATAATTAAATTAAAATTAATGTCAGATTGACATTATTGTTTTAAAATATTATTAATGTTTTTGAGAATTTCTTACAAACGAATAATAAATATTGTATGACACACGGACGAAAATGTTTTTTGGACTCATACGTTTACTGGACTCGGCTTCGCCTCTTCCAGCAACTTCACGTATTCATCCGAAAATTCAACTTTTTATCTTATATCATAAATAACTATTAGCCCAAATTTTCATTAAATTTTCAAAACTAAAAAAAACAACAGACGACAACAAAAAGTTTACTTTTCGAACACTTTAATAATGGCGTTAATCTTATGGTTAATCGTTCGTAGTTACCTGGATTTATATGTGGAATTACATATTTTATATTGCAATGGTGAATATTTAGAAATTATTATATTGTTTGACAAAAGTCGGGGGGGGGGGGCAAAAGTCGGCATGGGCGACGCCCATGCCAACTCTTTCCACACTCTCTCTCGATCTTTTTTTGTCTATATCTCTGTTTCTTTCGGACTTTATTGCGCATAGTGCGCATTCCCTGTGACTTTTTATTATATGATTCCTATGGGGATTATTTTCATTGCTATTTCATATATTTTTTGACGCATTATGATCTAGATTTGTTCTGCACAAGTATATTATCTATGAATATTAAAATATCAGATTTTATGATAAGTTTCCCTGAAGATGATCGCAAGTATCATCAAAAACGTCTATTATACCTCGTTATAATATTTTTAGACCCTAACAATAAGTATTTTAGTTGTAAAGTCGTAATATTCCATTCGTAGCAATATCCATAAAACACTTAAAGCTCATTATGTTTTTTTTCCTCTTAACAAATAGTCTTAAATTGTTTTACATTAACATTTTTTTCTTTATTCTCGCTATACTGAAGTAATTAACTGTTCGCACTTAAAGGAGCAGTTTAAACTACTTAATTCTAATATTAGAATAATTCATTAAGAAGTGGAGCGGTTCTTTTGGAAATGCTTACTTTGACAAGTGTTTAGTTGATACCGCTCCAAAGTGCCCCATAAATTAAAGAGTGAACGTTCGCACTCATCTCAATTCAAGAAAAAAAGTGGTATATCCGTCCGCACGTTGCTCTTTATAATTTTAAAAAGAACAAATCACTTTTGTGTGTGTGTGTGATGCTGCGATGTTATTTTGTTTTGTCTCCTTTTTAAATCATAAATAGTTAGTTAAAGGTATAGTTAGTTATGTTGGATGAAACAATTGAATGTAGAAAAATAGAAAAAGTTTCGATAAAGACGTCTTGTGAGTTGGATCATCCATCAATAGACTATTTAAGATGACAAGGCTTGTTGGGTAATGGAGCCCTTTTCTGTCACAATAGGACACAAGACACTTTGTTTTCTTTTTTTTTTCTCTTCTTCCTCAAGCACAAACAGATCGGTCTCTATTGTCCTTTTGTAAGGTGCACGGCTTTCTAAGTACCTCGTATGCTCTTTTCGGTACCTTTTTAGTTCCACCTTGTTATATGTCAATTGTATAATGCATCTAAGTAGGCTCTTTTTTGTATACTTATGGATGTATTTTACTATTTTTGCTTCGGTTAAATTAGTTTTGCAATTTTAAGAAAATACAAAAATTTTTGATTCAAACGTCCATTGGAGTAAAATTATGAGAGCAATGGAGAAAAATTATCTGCATAGCTATGAAACGGAAGATAATCGATATTTTTTATGCACGTTGCTTGCTTGGCAGCGATGCACCTATACACTGTGTTTCATAACTAATCACTGGACGAGAAATCTCGACTCGTCTCGATTTCGAGACGAGACTGCGATTTGTGATACGAGACGAGAATCGAAACTAGAGCACTAAAAGAGTTTACGAGACGAGATTAACCTTTCGAGAGTGACATTTTCAATTCGATACGAGACTCAAGTTTTGAAATACGAGACGAGACGAGACGAGAATTGTTCATTTCTCGTCTCGTCCATCAAGTTTTAAAAAACTGCATCTTTGGACGGGTTGAAACTCAACCTAAGGTTAGACGTCATTTTAGTTTGGCGGTTAAGTCAGCCTTCGGTTAACTAGGTTTTATAATTCTGCGCCTAAGGGTGGGAGGGCGTGGGGAGAGGTTCCGTTTTTGGAGTTTTTGCTTATATCTCGAAAACGGTGGGTGCTATACGAGCACTAAAAGAGCTTACGAGACGAGATTAATCTTTCGAGAGTGGCATTTTCAATTCAATTCGAGGCGAGAGTCGAGACGAGACTCAAGTTTTGAAATACGAGACGAGACGAGAATTGTTCATTTCTCGTCTCGTTCATCAAGTTTCGAAAAACTGCACCTTGGGACGATTTGACTCTATCTGAGGTTAAACGTTCTTTCAGTTCGAAGCCTAGTTAACTAGGTTAGGTTAACCTTCGGTTAACTAGGCTTTATAATACTGGGCCTAAGGATGGGAGGGCGTGGAAAGATCCCGTTTTTGTGATTTTCGCTTATATCTCGAAAACGGTGGGTCATATACGAAACTAGAGTACTAAACGAGCTTACGAGAAGAGATTAATCTTTCAAGAGTGCCATTTACAATTCGAGGCGAGAGTCAAGCAGAGACTCAAGTTTTGAAATACGAGACGAGAATTGTTCATTTCTCGCCTCGTTTCTAGTCTCGTCCATCAAGTTTAGAAAAACTGGCACCTTTGGACGAGCTGAAACTCAACCTAAGGTTAGACATTATTTTAGTTTGACGGTTGAGTCTACCTTCGGTTAACTAGGCTTTATAATACTGGGCCTTAGAGTGAGAGGGCGTGGAAAGGTCCCGTTTTTTTATATTTTCCCTTATACAGGGTGTTAAAAATAAGCATTCGTAACTTTAAGGGCGTGTAGTACGCATTAAAATGAGTAAAGAAAGTTATATTGAGGGGTGTCCAAAAGTTAATACTTTTTGAGTTATGGCCACTTGGGGTCAAATATATAAAAATTAAAATAGTCTCGTTAGTGTCCAAAATTTTAAGAGCGTGTAGTACCCATCAAAATGAGAATAATGATATATTGAGGGGTGTCCAGCAGCTAATACTGTTCTAGTTGTGGCCATTAACTCAAAAAGTATTAACTTTTGGACACCCCTCAATATAACTTTTTTACTTATTTTAATGCTCTTAAAATTTTGGACACTAACGAGACTTTCTATTTTTTATTTATTTGACCTAAGTGGCCATAACTCAAAAAGTATTAACTTTTGGACACCCCCAATATAATCTTTTTTACTCCTTTTAATGCGTACTACACGCTCGTAAAGTTACGAATGCTTTTTTTTAACACTCTGTATATCGAAAATGGTGAGTCCTGGAGTACTAAAAGAGCTTACGAGACGAGATTAATCTTTCGAGAGTGACATTTTCAATTCGAGAGGAGAATCGAGGTGAGACCCAAGTTTTGAAATACGAGACGGGACGAGAATTGCTCATTTCTGGTCTCGTTTCTAGTCTCGATCATCAAGTTTCGAAAAACTGCACCTTTGGACGGGTTGAAACTCAACCTAAGGTTAGACGTTATTTTAGTTTGACGGTTGAGTCTACCTTCGGGCTTTATGATATACTGGGCCTAAGGGTGGGAGTGCGTGGAAAGGTTCCGTTTTTGTGATTTTCGCTTATATATCGAAAACCGTGAGTCCTCTAGTACTAAAAGGGCTTACGAGATGAGATTAATCTTTCGAGAGTGCCATTTTCAATTCGAAACGAGAGTCGAGACGAGATTCAAGTTTTGAAATCAGGCGAGACGAGAATTGTTCATTTCTCGTCTCATCCATCAAGTTTCAATAAACTGCACCTTTGGACGGGTTGAAACTCAACCTAAGGTTAGACGTCATTTAGTTTGACAGTTAAGCCAACCTTCGGTTACCTCGGCTTTATAATACTGGGCCTAAAGGAGGAAGGGGGTGGAAAGGTCCCGTTTTTTGGGGTTTTCGCTTATATCTCGAAAACGATAGGTCCTATGGAAAAAATTATTCCGAAATAAATTAAAGCTTATCAAATTTCCAACAAGATTGTTCCTATTTTAGACATTTTGAACACCGTAATCCGCGTTCAGGAGCCCACAACGCGACGTCTTCACTATTATAAGTTGTTAAGGTGTTAAATCGAAGACACCGTTGAGGAAATTTAAAAACTCGTTCACTTAACTTTCGTATTATCTATACAACACTTTCCAATTAAACTAAATGGAATAGTTGATGCAAAATATCAAATTACGGAAACATAAAGAAGTTCCTCAAAACTACAACCATCTGTCAACACAGTTACACAACCGCACAAAAAAAATAATAAATAACCTTTTATTTAACCAAAACTTACAATATTTAAGTGTAACAAACGCATTAGTTATAGATAAGAGGCGCCAAGTCGAAAAACCAAAACATGCAAAAGCAGTTAGGCGAAAAACGAGAAATCGGGATAAAAATTAGAAAATTCTGTCACTTCCTTTAAAATAAAATTTATGTTTTCAGCGTGTGGTAAAAATATTTTAATTAGATAAATTAATAGAAGATTATTTGAAGAAATTTAGAGGGTGAAAAGTTAGAGAAAAAAATTAAACGTAAGGAGTGTGTCGCTAAGCTTGGACGAATTCCAGACTTCAGCGCACATGGTATATGAGTTCCAAATGCTCTGCTGCTAATTCAGATTATCCTTATTACAGACATCTTCATCACGTCAAAAATGTTTTTTTTAACAAAACAAAATTAAAGCGCAACAGTTAATTAATTTCTTCTAAATTACGTAGTATACACATCCATCAAGCGTTTTTCTTGTCTTTTTTGAGGTTAAATCGGTATACAAATTGGAGCTTCTATATAATGCACAATAATACGAGGGGATGTAGAAAAATGTCATTATGAAACTTCAAAAACGCATTTTAAAATAAACTGGACTATATGCAACGTTTAGACCCCAAAAGCGTTGGGGTCTAAAAAATTAGAAGTTTTAAAATCATGTTTTTCTTAAATATCTCGGGAAATATTGATTGCACAAAAAAAAAGTTCAATTGTATTTTAAAGAAAGAAATATTTAGAGAAGAGATTTCTTATGACCCTTTTTCGTAGAATGGATAGTTTTTACATAAAACGAAGTGAAAATGTGCTCTCTCATATTTATAGATTTAACATGTAAAATCATACTTTGGTAATTTCTGGCTTCCCAATTGATTTTACAAAAAAAATCTTCAAATAATAGTTTTAGAACATAAAATTCTGCATCTAAATCACTAAACAAAACTGATTTTGGATGCTGTATAACGTCAGAAATTAATGTAATTTGAAAATTTCGAAAATTCGCAGATACTTATAGCGATTGCCATGAAATACTTTAAATAAAAAATATCAAATGTTTGACATTTTATCTTTCAAAACAATTTTTGAGGTTAATTTTTGGTTTTTATTTTCTAGTTAATATTATTTTGACAGAAAAAGCAAAACATTTGACAATTTTTATTTGTGTTTCTAGCCAATTGCTATATCTGCTAATTTTCGAAATTTTTAAATTAAGTTGATGGCTTTATTAAGCATCCAAAATTAATTTTCGTAATTGATTTAGATGCAGAATTTTATGCTCTAAAACTTTTATTAAAAGAGTTTTTTTCTAAAATAAACTGCAAAGCAGGAAATTACGAAAGTATGATTTTACGTGTTAAATTCATACGACCGCGAGGTCCGGTCCTTATCCATTGATAAGGGGCACCACAGTATTATATGTTTTTAGTGTTATTATTAAATATTTACGGACTATCGGGCCCACATACCTACTTAAAAACCACGTCGTATAATGTTGTATGAGAACCACCGATTACGTATAGGCATTTAGTTATCAAGTTGACAATTTAAATGGAAATTTTTTTGCCCGAAAGTTAAATTGCATACACGAAAGAAACGTTTAAAATGTATCAATTGCAAAATGTTTAAAATTTAGATATTTTTATGACATGTGGACCTCCCCAAGATCAAAATTCCTGTCAGTCAAACGTAATTTGAGCCATATGCAAGTAGTTAACTTAACAGGATACGGATATACCTTATACAAGCGCCACCACCAAAACACTCCAAATTATCTCTTAATTTGGAACACCCATAAGGATTATAAGGAAGTAAATTATCGCAAGTTTTTAAATATTTAACTCGTGTGTCTCGGCTATAGAGCGAACGACATGGTTTGGAAAATTTCAAACTTATTTAAAATTCACCTATGGTCGGTTTGGCCTTCGCCTTCTCTCTTATAAGTGATTTATACGATCATTTACATGTCAGTCTCGGAGAAAAGATACACGACAAATGCAAATCTATGTGGATGTCGACGTATATTTGTACTTGTCATCACAATAAAACCAAACCAATTCCTTTATAATCCATAATAAAAAAAAATCAAACCAAAATCCGGTTCTTATATTCAAAGAAGCGTTTTTTGAAATTCGAAAATTTTTTAAATATTTTCATGCATCGTGATGTATAAAAACATGGCTGATGTTGTTGTTGTTGAAAAGAAGTATGTATAATGTTTGACAAACATTTTGTATAATTTTAGTCCAATGGCTGAGTATACATATGAAATTAGCTCCACCCTGCTGAGAACTCAGGTGTGAATATGTTTTATTATGTTCACGACATTATTTATTCCACACGCATAGTTTAATAGGTTAGTCGAGTTGGAGATTCTTGTCTAATCCTCGGGAACATTTTGTAATACGCGATTAACTTACAAAACGTTTCATTCAAAAAATTCTAAACTTTACACACTCCCAAGTAGCGATAATTTAAATGGAAGATCGAAAAGGTTGAATATAGAGCTGGATTTTCTTGAATAGTGGATTCAACACTTATTGTGGGCTCAACAGCACTTCTTCCATTCCTGTTACTGCTCAAGCCCGTGCCATTACGGATGCTTTTGGAGAAAGCTTGGGCGTTTTGGGGGTTTTGGCATCGCTGCTCTTTACCATAATGACAAGCCAAACATCCCCCAACCCTAATGCCATGGAATGGAGAGCTGTGATGAATAATCACTACCATAGATGTATTATATTGTATTGTACTCAGAGTTCGATTGGCTTCTAAGCCTTACAGAACTGCGACCAGTGTTGATCTTTTGTTCACAATCACAACCTTACTCATATTTATGTTCTCAGGAATGCAATCTTGCCAGCGAAGCATAAAATGTCCCTGAAAAGTTTACTTTACACTTCTTCAGGCGTCAATTGAGCCCATCTTAAGTGTTTCAGCCTAAGTCGAACCAGTGCATCGCAATTGCAGAGTATGTGTTCGGTGGATTCGATCTCTGATTCACAAAGACTGCATATGTAACTATCCTCCAGTCCCAGTTTATTGAAGTGGTACCTCACTGGGCAGTATCCGGTAAACAGACCCGTAATGAGTCTCGAGATCGAGTACTTAATGAATTTCTTCGACTGTCTTTGTCCTGGCTCCTGGTGCCTTGTTTTAATGAGAATTTTTGTTCTCAATTTCCCATTTTTGGATCTCCGCCCTTCTGTGTGTTCTAGATAGTCCACAGAATGGTTCGGGTCCAATCGGGAGGGTTTTTGAGCCTTTTCTAGCTAATTTATCAGCTATTTCGTTTCCTTCAATTCCCTCATGACCCAGCACCCACAATGAAGGACAACTTTATTGTCCCTTGCCAAGGTTTTTAGAGATTGTCTGCATTCTAAAGTGCAGGATAAGGACTCAAAGCTATTGGCTTTGAGTGCTTTTATCAGACATTATTTAGACTTTTTTGCCCTGTAAATTCCTTCGCAGGCATTCTCGGGCACATTAATCTATTGCAAGAGTTTCAGCTTGCATAATTGTGGGGTGGATTCCCCAGGCTATTAATGCCCTATATTTTGGGCCAGATATGCCTTTACCTGTTCAGTTTTAGACCCATCTGAATACCAGATGGAGAAGTTTTGTTCTAGTTGTATAAAATAACTTCTAGTCGTGTTGCGGTCCTGAATCGCCACTTCGAACGGTGTCTGGAAGTCAAACACCCTTGAAATGACATCAAAGGGTTTTTCAAACAATTCTGGCTGTAGAAAGTCCATGGATGTAACTATAAATCATTTTGGAGGACATTTTTGTTCCAACGGCCAATTATTGTTATGGGCAACCAGAACAGACGATTTTACTAGTTTTTGAAAGCATGGAGTCCAATCCTAGGCTTGGACAGCTATGTTCATTAAACAAATGCTCATCTTCTTGTAGAATTAAATGATTTATTTTAACTATATTCTCTGGTAAGTTCAAAAAGGGTACGAAACTTGAGTAAGAAGGTGGCATATTCCCATAAAAGTTGCATCGGTGTTTATTTCTTCTTGTTGGAAGAGAGGCCCAAAAAAACTAAAATATATTAGCATTGTCTTAAAAATAAATTATATGAGAATAAAACAACAAACCTTGGCTTTTGATAAAATCTATCTAATGGTCAAGTGTCATCACACTATTTTAAGAATTGGACATGCGGTCAGGTAAAATGCACGAAAGACTTGATATACGATACCTGGTTCCTATCTCTTCATCTAACTAACGTAATTAAAGAAGACAGTCAACTTCAGCTTGTTTATTTATCGTACCTGACTTGCTCATTATACAGATTCCTATAATAAACAAACCGCTATTGATAATATTTTTTATTTCGATTCCAAATTTGCATTTTATATGGAAGATTTTTTTATTATTTTTTCCGTACTTAAATTTTAATTATTGTTTTTATCTTACATCGAAGAATAACCAAGCGTGGAAACCATTAATGTAACTTTTCAACTTTTATACACTTAAGCGTATCAGCTAAGACTTTAAGCCGATGTTAAAAAGGAGCGATGTGTCATCATAGGACTTTATCAATAAATTAACCTCAAACGTAACGACTAAACTCGCTTTATTTACTTTTAAACAATTTAAGCGTTTACTTCAACTCCATGGGAACTGGGAACCCTCTTTAAGATGTTAATAGAATAGACGTTGAAACCACTGTTCATGGACCATGACTAACACCAATGAGACGAATAAGAGCTGATAAGGTGTTACATCTATAAAAAGTCGACGTTAGTCGATGGATAAATGTTACAACACAGTGGACAGTGGAACTAAATTACAAGAGAGAATGGGTCGGGAAGCCAAGCCCTATAGAGTGATCAGCTAAACGAAGTGATGGGCAGAAGAAGGATGGGAGAATAGCGTATTTGACAGTGCTCTTACTAGGAGAAAGCCAGAGCCAAATCACGATCGTGAAGGAATAGAAACAGACAGATACAGGGTTTCAGAATCCGTTTAGAAAATTTGAAAATTCGAAATGGTTTCCGAAATAAAAATAACGCAGCAAAATTGAAAATTTGCAATTTAGTTTCTTAGTTTTATGTTAAAAATGGCTTACTTTATAAAAAAAATTCCCGACAAAAATTTTAAGGTCAAAAAAGCTATCAAACGAGACCAAACTCGACTTTTTATCACATCGACGCTAGGCGTCGCGACGTTCAGCTTTTCATTTTTTTATGGGGAACCTATCATTTCTTTTGCAAAAATTACTCAGCTTGCCTAAATTCCAAAATGCTTGTCTGTTATCCAAAAGACAAGCTGAGTAATTTTTGCAGAATAAATGTGTCCCCCATAAAAAAAAATGAAAAGTTGAACGTCGCGACGCTTAGCGTCGATGTGATAAAAAGTCGAGTTTGGTATCGTTTCATAACTGTTTTGACCTCCTGAAAATTTTTCTCGAGAATTTTTTTTCTAAAGTAAGCCATTTTGAAGAAACTACAGTCGAAAAACGAAATTTCGGACTAACCAACCAACAAACAGAGAAACGTATTTCGTTCCAAATGGTTCTCGGTATGCTATGGTCCTCTAAAAAAATTGATTTTACCTCGTTTATACAATACTTGACGTTTACCTCTCATGCAGTGAAATGAAAGAATGAAAGAATAAAAGTCGTCTGTTTAATTAAATTTTATTTAAGTTAATAATTCGATAATCGTCGATGTATCACTTAAATTTTTTCCCTCTTCCCTTTTATTAACGCTCGGAAGAGACGTCTTTTCTAAAAGCAAAGGCATTCGGGCATAAAGTTTGTTAATTGGGTTAACACTAGGCCTAATGTCGTTTTTCCAAGCAGGACCCATACTATACGTGACAGTAATTTTGTTTATCGTCATGTTTTTCCCCCTCTTATAATCCAATTATTTGAAAGAGTAATGTAATTTGTAGCCATTACTGGGATGCAATTGCATTTGTATGACCCCCTCGTTTTCTCTCCATAACCTTATGACTCGTACTTGATGTAAGTGTTTTATTTAACTCCTGATAAATGAGCTTTTGTTTGACGTTATATGTAAATTAATTGACTTTAGATTATATTTTGATTGATTAAAATTTGTCCAAATATTGATTTTTTTTGTTATTTTGAATATGGACGTTCGTGTTGCTAGGGAAGAATTTTTACACTTTTGGGAATGTATTTTTGATTTCTTAGCAATAATCCGAATAAAAAGAAAATTCAAAACATTGAAAAATATACAGGGTGAGTCGCTAAGGATGTCTCTGTCTAGTTATGCAAAATAGTAAAATATAACACTCCATGTATTTTTAGGCAATAACTGATTGCCTATATAAAACTGCGTTGCTTTTTATTTTATGTTACGATGCATGAAAAATCGGCTGTAATACAATATACAGGGTGTTCCATTTTAAATAATCGGGAAATGCGATATTTCGTCTTAAGTAATCAATAATAACTCTTTATATCATTATGCGTTTATAGTCGGTGTGGTACAAACAGATTTGAAAAAATCTTGATTACGGCCCTGGAATTGTGGTTCCAAACTTGGCTATATTTCATCATTAAAGTGACAATATCTGAACTGTTAGTGATGGGTAGGTATACCTAAAATCTTATACAAATTTGGTTCTAATTTCTAAATGTCCCTGCTCGGGCGCCAATTTGTAGTAGCATTCAAATCTGCAAGAATCCACAGGGTGTTTTCAAGTTTAGGTGGGCATTCTTTCGCCAATCACCTAACTATTTTTAAAATGAGAGTCTAATGATCGTGATATCTCTGATAGCTAAGGAGCAATCCTCTGTTCACGCAGTAAACATCCATATTGGTGAAATTAAGGGAAATGGCGACCGAAGAATTTTTAGTGACCCACCCTGTATAATATAATATAATAATGCATAAATTTAACAAAATCTTATAAAACCGATTTTTTTGGAAAACGCCGAGTGGATGAAAGCCAAAATGATTTACGTTAACTGTCACTTCTTTACATAAATTTCTTTTGTTTTTGTTACTAGTAGTTATGTCGGAGTAGATATTGTTAGCTTTGACGTCATTTTTCCTGAGCAGCCACCTAAACTTTTGAGACTAGAATAGTAATGAGAAAAATATTCTCAATATTCAGTGGTGTGTTGTAAGCAACCAGTTATAATATAACCCGAACGTTGAGGTTTTTTCCTTATTTAACAGAATGCAACAGACATATATCCAGCTTCGTTCAACGACTCAACGTTGACGTTATAAATAACCGGTTGCTTACAACACACCACTGATTATGCTGCTATCAAATAGTCAAAATTGTAGGTTAACATTTAAAACATCATTACTACGACTATAGCTCCAAGGCAGCTGAATCGTCAGCCATTTTGGGTCTTAACGTCAAAGTAACATTTGCATAAGACCTATAAAACATATCACTGTTCGATTACTATGTACAGGATGACCTATATTGCTTGTCCGTATGGGGTATCTCTGTTAATACAAGAGTTAGGAGAAAACTAATAAGACGATCTCGATCTACTTTTTGAGACTAACTCAATGGTGAAACAAAAAATCTTATACCTTCTTTTGTTTTCGTGTTATAGCTAAAAATTCATATTTTCGTCATTTTAATTTTGATCAATAGCTCCCTTATTTAACAAGTTTTTTTTAAACTGTAAAGACATTCTTATAACACTTTTAACGTAGATTCCAGTGGCGTAGTCAATAATTTTTTTTGAAGGGCTATTTCCGAGTTTTTACACAAACTTTACTTTTCTTAAATTTGAATCATAGTGTTTATGACTTTATTAAATAGAGTATTTTTTGCACTTTTCAAAAATATGACATTTATTGAGGTTATGTTTATATTTTTTAACTCAAAGTTTTCGATTTTTGTGGATAAATATGTCTACAGCTACCGAAAATCGTTAATTTATTGCAGTTTTCTCGGTACCTAACGATTTATCGACATAAATCTCTAACTTTGAATTACAAAATTCATACTTAATGAATTTTATGGTGACCGACGTCGCTCGCTTTCTAAAATAGTTAGTGAATCGCGGTACTGTATAGTGCTTTTTGATAATATCCAAGATGGCGACTCTGTACTCAAATTAATAATTTAAAAAACTTTGTTGGGCGCACATTGTTTCAGAATTGTTTTATTACGAAATTTTTAGTTTTCAATCCAATTCTTTGACATGTTGAGTCTCCATAAGTTCAAAACCGAAAATAAAACTTAAATGTCTGTCTCTCAGTACGTAACGCTCTAATACAGGGTGGTCCAAAATAGAGGGATTATTTGGGACCATTTCAGTTAATTTATTTTACATTATTTAAACTTAGCTATAAGTTCATATTGGTCGTAAATAAAGAACAATTTTTTAAATTTTTTTTTTACAAAATGGCGACAAAAATAACGATTGTTTATTGATTTTTCTATTATACAAATAGCTTTGCCGCGATCATTATTTTGAAAATCTAAAAAAATATCTTTGTATATGGACAAAGTTCAAGGCTTTATAGTTCTAATATAAACGATTTTTGAAATTGTTTCAAAATTGTCTACCTTTAAGGGTGCGATTTTTTAATTAAAAATAAACGGTGTGCATGCACATTTTTATTCCCATTGTTTATTAAAACCAGTCACTCTAATTGCTAAAATTCAAGAAGTATGTTAAAGGCAAAGATTAAACTTAGATACAAGCAGTTTTAAAATTATTAAAATTTTCATATTGCTGATTTTATGACTTTAACATCATCATGGTCAATTTTTACTTATTTTACTTCTTTTTTCGAAGCATAATGTCCAAATTTAGAACGTTGGTTTCTCTGTAGTTTCACATCAATAATTCAATAGTTATTGTTATTATAAGTAGGTAACGTGCTTCTTAATCAAACGACTAAAAAAATTTCAGGGCCGTATTTATGATTTTTTTGAAAACTTCCTTTGAAAAATTTCCTTTTGATTAAAATTAAAATTTGAAAGTTTCCAAGATTTTTTTTACTGTCTAATTTTTCTCTGTTAAAATGATGGCTTTTCTTCGACGCTTTTGTTAATATAAGCCCAGAACTAAAGATTCTACATACATTTTTTTTAGAAACTCTAAAAAAAAAATTTTTCCGAAAAGCTAAAATGTGTACTCTCGTAAACGTAAAACTATAGGGCCTCGTATTAAGAACTTCTATATACAACAATAATAATATCATTAATCAACCATTTTATAACTTTCCAACACGACATCTCGTTGCAGCAATAAATATAAGTGAACAATAAACATAAATGATACCAACCTATATACTTTTTTTTTCAATAATATATTTTATACATCAAAATATGAAGTGATACTAATAAACTGGTTAGTCAGCTATAGGTAGATGTAGTAATGAAATTAAATTTAATTGGCGGAACTTTCTTATATACCTACCTACCTACCTGCATCAAGATAATATTAATAGAATTATAAAATATTATCTCGAGAGTAGCTTACAAGACAATTAAGACTACTTGAAAAAAAAGTTTTTTTATTGTAACAAATTTAATTCATATTTCGATCTAATATCAACACATTGACATAAGGGTGGTGTAGATGCGTAAGCAAAACCGTGCTTTATCGTACTTCTACTACAACATTCACTACTAAATCAACCCTTAATCGTCGTTACAGAGGGCTGCAAAGCTTCTCAAATAATTCACTACAACGTTTTATTTATGTTCAATTTTTATATTCGACAGCAAACAAATTTTTAAATTTGGTCAACTTGGAGGGTTGAATTATAAAATCTTCAAATTAAACGCTCATTGATTGAATAAATGAAAAAGGGAGATTTTTGTGGTTCGTTTCTACTTGTGTGTAATATGGGAAATATTCCATATGTGTGACAAATTTAAAAATAGTTGTAGTAGGGGATGAAGGATAATCCGAAAGGTGTTTCCAGGTGTGAAGACACACGATAATTCAAACATAATAGCATCGCATTAGGTACCTACAACCTACTTGTAATGGTTTCTTAACACGAAATGAACATTTATTGATGTTTATTTAAAAAAAAATCTCCTCGTTTGGTTTTCAATACGTTTGGGATTTGAAATGTTTTCTCCCTAGTAGTACTTTTAGGTATACTAATGGGACACCGGATCAGAGTAATTTTCTATCTAGAGATGTGATTAGTTTGGGGAGTTGAGAGGGTATATATTGTGACAAAGAAGAGTGCGGACAGATGAACAATGAACAACTCCCGCTGTTATACAACACCTTTCATTTGTCAATCATTGTCTACTTTGATCAAAATCATCGCCTATATGAGTTATAAACACAGAATATTATTAATAAGGGGGCTTAGGAAATTGATGGAAGAAATTGCGGTTTTTGTTCATTTAAAGAACAACCGTTCGATCAATGCCTTACCATACGGCAAAAAACCTCTTAATTTCGTCAAAATTGTTAGATCTAGGAAGGTAACAATTTCATTCGGTTTTAGAGTATCTTTTGTATGCAATTGTTTCGTCTACAAATCCAAACGTATTTAGGTAGGAGTACAGAAAAGGGTAGAGGTCGATAGATATAAGATCGAATAAACAAAATTATCGTTAGACCTGAAGAACTGAAGATGGACAGCCAACTAAACAACAAGACAGAGCAACGGAGTTTTACAGACAGGAAGACCCAGATTGGTTGGCTGTCATCTATCTAAGACAGACCATCTATCGACTAGCGCAACAGTTCTCTCAGGGCTGGATTATCCATGAACAGCATGAAGCGCGCGCTTCAGGGCCCGATGTTGTAGAGGACCCGGTGTTGTGGAGGGTCCGGTGTTGTGGAGGGCCCGGAAAAAGAGTAAAATAGTAAAGAAAATTTAATACTCTACAACTTCTTTTCTGAAGACTTCTTTTTACTGTAAAACAAAGGGCTGAGGTGCTAGAGGCGAAAGTTGAACGAAAAAGTGAGGCCATTTTTTTTCATACAATAACGATATTTGTGGGCGCGTATCTCAAAAACTATAAGGAATAGGTAAAGATGAATAAAAGCAATCTTGTAGGAAATTTAATGAGCTTTCATTTTGCTAAGAGCAATTTTTTTCCTAGGATACACCGTTTTCGAGATATAAGTGAAAAAGCCGTGCCTCAGGCTCAGCCTCAGACCCCAACGTTCTTTTTGATCCGGCCCTGAGTTTTCTGTTCTTTGCAAACAAGCATCAGTAAGAGAGACTTACATGACTTTTCAGGAGTTCGAACAGCTATCAATCGATACTAAACTCGACATTTTATCGCCTCGACGCTACGACGAAAAATAACGACTAAAACTTAATTTTTCAAGTTTTCGAAACGCAAGTTCATTAAAAAATTAAATTACATTAATTTAATAAGTAATAATTATATAAAATTTTTATCTTCAATTTAGTAGTTATTTTTCATCATAAAAGATAACGTAAAGTAACATATTAACCTAACATAACATACCCTAGAAAAGTTGTGTAAATTACGAAAAGTAAAAGATAGAAAGTTCTCGTTTGGTATCCGAATTTAGACAAGCCAACTGAGTAATTACCTGCAAAAAACAAAACGTTCGTATAAAAAATAAAAATTGAACGTCGCGACGCCTAGCGTCGATGCGATGAAATGTTGAGATTAGTATCATTTGATAGCTCTTTAAACCTCCTAAAAAGGAGAGAGTAAGAGAGACTTACATGACTTTCAGGAGTTTAAAACAGCTATCAATGGATACTAAACTCGCCATATTATCGCATCGACGCTAGACGTCGCCACATACAGCTTTTCATCTTCTTATCGGGATCAATTCTTTTTTTTTATAGAAAATTATCCAGTTAGCTTTTCTAAATTCGGATTCTAAACGAAATTTTCTATCTTGTACTTTTCTTAAGTTACAGTTTTTTATGTACGTTATGTTTAATACTACGTTATTTTGTACCATGAAAAATAACGACTAAAATTTATTTTTTAAAGTATTCGAAACGCAAGTTTAATTAGAAAATTAAATTAAATTACATTAATTTAATAAATAATAATTTTTTAGTTTTTATCTACATTTTGTAGTTTTTTTCATCGTAAAAGATAACGTAAAGTAACATACGTATTAACATAACATATCCTAGAAAAGTTGTGTATAAATTACGAAAAGTAAAAGATATAAATTTCTCGTTTGGTATCCGAATTTATGCAAGTCAACTGGATACTTTTCTGCAGAAAAAACAATAGGTTACCTTAAGAATATAAAAAGTTGAACTTCGCGACGCCTAGCGTCGATGTGATGAAATTTCGAGATTAGTATCATTTGATAGCTCTTTAAACCTCCTAAAAATGAGAGAGTAAGAGAGACTTACATGACTTTCAGGAGTTTAAAACAAACGTTGTGACAATTTGGTAGAAGAGAATTTTTCTGGTGTTGACACAATTTTGTATAAAAAATCGTAAAAGGGACACATCCGGAAAAAAATGTTTTTTTTTGATTGGGTAGATAACCTTTTTTTCGAAACACTAATTGGAAGAAGGTTGACATTTTTATTATCGGAAAAAAATATAAAGATCAAAAATCCCAATTACTGATAAAAGTTTTGGAAAAAAAATATTTTGTTGTAACTGTACGTATTATAAATTTTGAAACAAAGACTTCTAAAATATCAAGAATTATCTCAACATTCCGATCTCAGCAAGCTGCTATAAACTTAAGTCTTATAACAGGGTGACATTCAACCCTGATGGTAACTTATACCTGTTGTAATCGAATCTTATTATAAACAAAAAGACGACATTTATGAATAATTTTTGGGAAAATCTTCGTGTTATTTTTGTAAACGTTATCTGTCGAAATTTTATAAATGAAAAATTAACTTTCAAAACGTCTTAATTATGGTTATAAATTTTAGTGAAAATAGTTAAATGTTGATGGTACTAACCGTAACCATAAAGTTCCAGTATACGGTCACCACACTGTAAATTCATAAAGTTGCGCTTCAAGTATTGTTGGCCACTTGTTTATTGCTGCTGTATCTTTAAACATGTTTATTTTATTATCTTATTGCTAGCTTTATGTACACTTCATATGTTTAATGTTTTGTATGCGTACCTAAATAGCCTCTTATATATCTAAACTTTTCTTTACCATACCTATATGAATTCTTGAAGAATCCAACTCCGACAACGTTTATTTCATAAAAATTCCTTGTAAAGGTGGGATTTTATTTTCTCATATCTAAGCAAAAGCGAAACTATCCAACAGATATCCAATATCTACTACTATACGACTATGTTTCATTTACCATAAATTACCTTCAAACACTCCAACCACCAACCACACTTTTAGATTTGCACCAACTACCAAGATCAAGTACAGTTTTAAAAGAAATTTCTAACTCTTAAGTTAATTTTTAAAAAATTGCAAGAAATACGTTAGATATGAAAATGGGTTCAAAAATACCCCATGGTTAATCCTAAGTTAAAATGAATTGAACTGTTAGATTAGATCTTTTAAGTGAAAGTGTGAAAGTCTCAACTCGAATTAGGTATTTCAAACGATAAATGTTTCTAGACGGGGAAATTAAAAAAAATTACGTTTCAATGAAAACGGACCCCAGAGAGTTTCCCAGGGCTAACACTGATTGAAACTAAAAAAACAAATGTTGAAAGTCTCTTGTAACTTGTAAGTGCGATAGAGGCTTATGAAAGTCTAAACTTGGATTATGTCATACGATAAATGTTTCTAAACTAACGTTTGGAAATGAAAATGGGGTCTAGATAACCCCACAACATTGCTAGGGTTTAAATCGATTGTAATCAGATTTCAATTTTAAATTAAATCTTCAAATGTCCCCTACGCAGTTTTTTAGAAGCCTTAACCTGTCTTGTCGATTGTCTTCGACGTCTAAAATTTCAAAAATTACGTTTAAATGAAAACGGACCCCCAGAGATTTTCCCAGGGCTAACACTGAATGAAACTAAAAAAACAAATGTTGAGAGTCTCTTTTAAGTGCGATAGAGGCTTATGAAAGTCTAAACTTGGATTATGTCATACGATAAATGTTTCTAAACTAACGTTTGGAAATGAAAATGGGGTCTAGATAACCCCACAGCATTGCTAGGGTTTAAATTGATTGTAATCAGATTTCAATTTTAAATTAAATCTTCCAAATGTCCCCCTACGCAGTTTTTCAGAAGCCTTAACCTGTCTTGTCGATTGTCTTAAGACGTCTAAAATTTCAAAAATTACGTTTAAATGAAAACGGACCCCAGAGATTTTCCAAAGGCTAACCCTGAATGAAACTAAAAAAACAAATGTTGAGAGTCTCTTTTAAGTTCGATAGAGGCTTATAAAAGTCTAAACTTGGATTATGTCATACGATAAATGTTTCTAAACTAACGTTTGGAAATGAAAATGGGGTCTAGATAACCCCACAGCATTGCTAGGGTTAAAATCGATTGTAATCAGATTTCAATTTTAAATTAAATCTTCCAAATGTCCCCCTACGCAGTTTTTCAGAAGCCTTAACCTGTCTTGTCGATTGTCTTAAGACGTCTAAAATTTCAAAAATTACGTTTAAATGAAAACGGACCCCAGAGATTTTCCCAAGGCTAACCCTGAATGAAACTAAAAAAACAAATGTTGAGAGTCTCTTTTAAGTTCGATAGAGGCTTATAAAAGTCTAAACTTGGATTATGTCATACGATAAATGTTTCTAAACTAACGTTTGGAAATGAAAATGGGGTCTAGATAACCCCACAGCATTGCTAGGGTTAAAATCGATTGTAATTAGATTTCAATTTTAAATTAAATCTTCCAAATGTCCCCCTACGCAGTTTTTCAGAAGCCTTAACCTGTCTTGTCGATTGTCTTAAGACGTCTAAAATTTCAAAAATTACGTTTAAATGAAAACGGACCCCAGAGATTTTCCCAAGGCTAACCCTGAATGAAACTAAAAAAACAAATGTTGAGAGTCTCTTTTAAGTTCGATAGAGGCTTATAAAAGTCTAAACTTGGATTATGTCATACGATAAATGTTTCTAAACTAACGTTTGGAAATGAAAATGGGGTCTAGATAACCCCACAGCATTGCTAGGGTTAAAATCGATTGTAATCAGATTTCAATTTTAAATTAAATCTTCCAAATGTCCCCCTACGCAGTTTTTCAGAAGCCTTAACCTGTCTTGTCGATTGTCTTAAGACGTCTAAAATTTCAAAAATTACGTTTAAATGAAAACGGACCCCAGAGATTTTCCCAAGGCTAACCCTGAATGAAACTAAAAAAACAAATGTTGAGAGTCTCTTTTAAGTTCGATAGAGGCTTATAAAAGTCTAAACTTGGATTATGTCATACGATAAATGTTTCTAAACTAACGTTTGAAAATGAAAATGGGGTCTAGATAACCCCACAGCATTGCTAGGGTTAAAATCGATTGTAATCAGATTTCAATTTTAAATTAAATCTTCCAAATGTCCCCCTACGCAGTTTTTCAGAAGCCTTAACCTGTCTTGTCGATTATCTTAGAGACGTCTAAAATTTCAAAAATTACGTTTAAAATGAAAACGGACACCAGAGAGTTTCCCAGGGCTAACCCTGAATGAAACTAAAAAAACAAATGTTGAGTCTCTTTTAAGTTCGATAGAGGCTTACAAAGTCTAAACTTGGATTATGTCATACGATAAATGTTTCTAAACTAACGTTTGGAAATGAAAATGGGGTCTAGATAACCCCACAGCATTGCTAGGGTTAAAATCGATTGTAATCAGATTTCAATTTTAAATTAAATCTTCCAAATGTCCCCCTACGCAGTTTTTCAGAAGCCTTAACCTGTCTTGTCGATTGTCTTAAGACGTCTAAAATTTCAAAAATTACGTTTAAATGAAAACGGACCCCAGAGATTTTCCCAAGGCTAACCCTGAATGAAACTAAAAAAACAAATGTTGAGAGTCTCTTTTAAGTTCGATAGAGGCTTATAAAAGTCTAAACTTGGATTATGTCATACGATGAATGTTTCTAAACTAACGTTTGGAAATGAAAATGGGGTCTAGATAACCCCACAGCATTGCTAGGGTTAAAATCGATTGTAATCAGATTTCAATTTTAAATTAATTTTTCCAAATGTCCCCCTACGCAGTTTTTCAGAAGCCTTAAGGTCTATTCCCACATAACCGAGATTGATCCGTCACGTCACGTCTCCGGTCAGTCAAATTTTTTGTGATTTTATTTTGACGGACAGCACGATTCACACAACATCAGTCATGTATCCGTCATTTACCTTCAATTATAAAAGGATTTATAAAAATATCGTTGTCGACGATATTTTATTTGACTGACCGGAGACGTGACGGCGTCAAAAGCAAAATCTCCGAACCATGACTGATGAGTGTGAATGGAGTCATTTAAAAGCACGCTTCCGATAATTTTTATACCATTTTTGACTGACCGGAGACGTGACGTGACGGATCAATCACGGTTGTGTGTGAATACAACTTTAACCTGTCTTGTCGATTGTCTTAAGACGTCTAAAATTTCAAAAATTACGTTAAAATGAAAACGGACCCCAGAGATTTTCCCAAGGCTAACCCTGAATGAAACTAAAAAAACAAATGTTGAGAGTCTCTTTTAAGTTCGATAGAGGCTTCAGGCTTATAAAAGTCTAAACTTGGATTATGTCATACGATGAATGTTTCTAAACTAACGTTTGGAAATGAAAATGGGGTCTAGATAACCCCACAGCATTGCTAGGGTTAAAATCGATTGTAATTAGATTTCAATTTTAAATTAAATCTTCCAAATGTCCCCCTACGCAGTTTTTCAGAAGCCTTAACCTGTCTTGTCGATTGTCTTAAGACGTCTAAAATTTCAAAAATTACGTTTAAATGAAAACGGACCCCAGAGATTTTCCCAAGGCTAACCCTGAATGAAACTAAAAAAACAAATGTTGAGAGTCTCTTTTAAGTTCGATAGAGGCTTATAAAAGTCTAAACTTGGATTATGTCATACGATGAATGTTTCTAAACTAACGTTTGGAAATGAAAATGGGGTCTAGATAACCCCACAGCATTGCTAGGGTTAAAATCGATTGTAATCAGATTTCAATTTTAAATTAATTTTTCCAATTGTCCCCTTTTGCAGTTTTTCAGAAGCCTTAACCTGTCATGTCGATTGTCTTAGACGTGAAAAATTTCAAAAATTACGTTTAAAATGAAAACAGACCATAGAGAGTTTCCCAGGGCGAAAACTCATTGAAACTATAAAACCAAATGTTGAGAGTGTCCTTTTTTAAGTTTGATAGAGACTTTTGAAAGTGTAAACTTGGCTTATGTCATACGATAAATGTTTCTAAACTATGGTTTTGAAATGAAAATGGGGTCTAGAGAACCCCACAGCATTGCCAGGGTTAAAATCGATTGTAATAAGATTTCAATTTTAAATTAAATTTTCCAAGTGTCCCCCTTTGCAGTTTTTCAGAAGCCTTAACCTGTCAAGTCGTAATTTCAAAAATTACGTTTAAAAATGAAAATGTGGTGCAGAACGTAGTTCCAGGGCATACTTAGTGAAGCAATTAAACCAAATATTGAAAGTGTCATCTTTTAAATTCTACCCAAAATTGTTTAAAAAGTTTAGCCTGGGATTGTCCCATACGATAACTAAACATTCCTAAAATAAAATTTGAAAATGAAAATTGAGTTCTACCTGGGTAATTATAGGGTTGAAACCGATCTCGCCCGATTGTCGATTTATTTAATTAATTATGTATAATCGTTATTATTAATGATAATTTTGAAATATCCTAACACTAGTAATAAATATTTATTGATCGCGCATCTATATGCGCATCCCACTAGTCTCTATATGTCCGCGCACTTGACCACTCATTTGCACTTCTGGGCGTGTCTAATTTTACATTTTTACATAAATATTCAAAAATTATCTTAATATGACATTATTTTTGTTTGATGGATTCGAAAACTTCAATTCGCAACTCTCAAATGTGTAGATGACGAATTTAAGGGATGTAAATCGGTTTGCAATTAAAATTTCCACAAGGTTAATTTTAAATGCAGCCATTTTAATTACAAATAACACATTATTTGATTTTTAAATAAAAATATTACAAGGTAAAATGGTAACCTATTGGGAAATCGCAAATCGAAGATAATAGATGGTATACAAGGTGTTTTCTCATTTCCATAAAGCATAAAGTACTAACAAGTTGATATCAATTAGGAATGATAAATTGGTTAATGCTTTTAATGTTGTACAAACGATTTTGCAACTGATGGAATTTATCGTCGATTTGTATGAGAATAATTTTATGAATCTCAAACACGGTTACAAGGATTGAAACAAATTAATGGTAAAGCTAAAGGTTTAAATAGCCATCAAAACAACGATTTTCTCTAATGAGGAAATAAATTGGTGGATTTTTTCAAATTGAAATATTTTATTACCTTATTATAAGGGTTGATTTACCAACATGATGAGACATACGGTTTAATTTGGTCCTGGAAATCAACCACAAAATTTGAAAATCTTTATCAGCTTTTAAATGGTTTATCATTGCTTCCGAAAAGAAAAACAATTCTTTTAGGACCTAATTATTATTTTTATATATTTCAAGATTTTAAAGCTTCTTGTATGACCAAAGAAACGTCTCTTAAAACACAGACTGTGAGAATATAAATTATTTTTCACTCCATGTTCATGAACCCCCAGAAAGTCGTCTACAAAATCCTCAAGGGGTGCATCTCTCCTGAGTTATGATTAACAATCCAAACTTTATGGTGACTCTTAGAAGACGATTTTGTGCATAAAAGTGCATCAGTGGGCAGTGGCATATCTGTTTGCTTAATTAGTTACTCGATACACGATTTAAAAACCATCATCAGTCTGATAAATAAATTTAATTTCACACTTAAGCGTTAATTTTCGCAAATTATGCAAAATTGGGGCATTTTAGACGGATATAACCTAGGAGGAAAGTAAAAGACTATAAAATTTTACACAATTTTCATTAACAAGATTTTGTTGTAACTCAAAGCATTTCCACGATACTTCAATTTTAAAACGAGAGTACCTTGGAAAATATTTCGCACTTACGTGGTAATTTTCGATAATTACGCAATATATGAGCATTTTAGACGGATTTAACCTAGGAGGAAAGTAAAAGACTATAAAATTTTCCACATTTTTCATTAACAAGATTTTGTTGTAACTCAAAGCATTTCCACGATACTTCAATTTTAAAACGAGAGTACCTTGGAAAATATTTCGCACTTACGTGGTAATTTTCGATAATTACGCAAAATATGAGCATTTTAGACGGATTTAACCTAGGAGGAAAGTAAAAGACTATAAAATTTTACACAATTTTCATTAACAAGATTTTGTTGTAACTCAAAGCATTTCCACGATACTTCAATTTTAAAACGAGAGTACCTTGGAAAATATTTCGCACTTACGTGGTAATTTTCGATAATTACGCAAAATATGAGCATTTTAGACGGATTTAACCTAGGAGGAAAGTAAAAGACTATAAAATTTTACACAATTTTCATTAACAAGATTTTGTTGTAACTCAAAGCATTTCCACGATACTTCAATTTTAAAACGAGAGTACCTTGGAAAATATTTCGCACTTACGTGGTAATTTTCGATAATTACGCAATATATGAGCATTTTAGACGGATTTAACCTAGGAGGAAAGTAAAAGACTATAAAATTTTCCACATTTTTCATTAACAAGATTTTGTTGTAACTCAAAGCATTTCCACGATACTTCAATTTTAAAACGAGAGTACCTTGGAAAATATTTCGCACTTACGTGGTAATTTTCGATAATTACGCAAAATATGAGCATTTTAGACGGATTTAACCTAGGAGGAAAGTAAAAGACTATAAAATTTTACACAATTTTCATTAACAAGATTTTGTTGTAACTCAAAGCATTTCCACGATACTTCAATTTTAAAACGAGAGTACCTTGGAAAATATTTCGCACTTACGTGGTAATTTTCGATAATTACGCAAAATATGAGCATTTTAGACGGATTTAACCTAGGAGGAAAGTAAAAGACTATAAAATTTTACACAATTTTCATTAACAAGATTTTGTTGTAACTCAAAGCATTTCCACGATACTTCAATTTTAAAACGAGAGTACCTTGGAAAATATTTCGCACTTACGTGGTAATTTTCGATAATTACGCAATATATGAGCATTTTAGACGGATTTAACCTAGGAGGAAAGTAAAAGACTATAAAATTTTCCACATTTTTCATTATCAAGATTTTGTTGTAACTCAAAGCATTTCCACGATACTTCAATTTTAAAACGAGAGTACCTTGGAAAATATATTTATTTTGCACTTGCGTGTTAATTTTCGAAAATTACGCAAAATAGAAGCATTTTAGACAAATTTATCCTATGAAGAGAGTTAAAGATTATAAAATTTTCCACATTTTTCATTAACAATATTTTGTTGTAACTCAAAGCATTTTCCAATTAATATCAAAATGAAAATATCTCATAAAAAAGTTGTTAATTTTGCACTTGAATTTTCCATCTATTGTTGAGGAAATCAAAAAAACAATTGAACGTTACCATGTGTTAATAAACAATAACAAATGAAAATGAGCAATTGTTAATAACTGCTTTTTTTAAACAAAAGATACAAACAAGAATTTCGTGGCCTCCTTCAAATTGTAAAAGTTTTCCTTTTGATATAAGTAAATTTTCAAGTTATAGCGAAGAAAATTCCAGTTTTGTTTTCCATGTTTACATGTTAAAGCGCAATCTCGCCAAAGGTCCAATGTTAAAATTACACAAATAATCAATGCTTTTATCTGATGGAATTCGTGAACCACTCCCATTTGAAAACGCCATCTTGAACATCTTATCGACCCAATAATAATTTCACCAACTTTTCCAACTAATAAATTTTCATCTTCTTTTTTCTTTTGAATAAGCAAAATAATTTTTACCATCAATAACACCTTTTTTTCTTTTTTTACAGGTTTTAAAATACTGCGACCACCTTCACGGAAAATGGTATTTTTCTGAAATTAGAGCAATTTTCTCAAGAAGGTATTTGTTACAAAATGTCGCCATCGAAATTTTTCTCGCTAGTAGAAGTAAGTTTTTATCATTGTTAACAATGAAGATTTATAACTTTACTTTGTGTTTGTGTAGCTTCGATTTTATTCGCTTTTCCCGATCAAGCCACCGTGAAAAAAGTAATCAAGGCTCTCCCGAGAGTTGGAGTTGGAATAAAATATGGAATACCACAAACACGGTTGGGAATAATTTTAAAAAGGCTTTTGAACAAAATATAATATATTTTTTACAGCCGAGCTAGTATGATGTCGCCGAGACAACTCATGCGTAACTCAAACATGACTCAAAAATGGCAACGTAGGGAAATTTCGAATTTTGAATATTTAATGTTTCTAAATACAATTGCTGGTAAGTAGCTATAAAGGGTGTCCACGTGGGTCTGTGCATGGAAGAGCGTGGCTTTACTATGATAGTCACTAGTCAAAAATGTCACTTACGTCACAAAGAGTTGAACAAAGTGTGTTTGGTATGAAATGGGCAATATCTTGGTTCAGACCCATCGCAGACCCATCGACCAACACCTCGTTTTAATAGCCATCGAAAGGGGAATTCAAATATGCAATAATATACAGGGTGTCCCATTTAAAAAAAATACAAAAGTCTGTATTTTGTAATTGAATCACTCTGATGGGTGCGTAAAGGTGTATTTATTTTTTCTGGTAACTTCTCTAGGAAAGACGCACTCGTACACACCTTTGGAACATTTTATACTTAACAAGTTCAACGACTCACTTTTTAAATTGAAAAAACCTTCTCATACTCTTTTAATGTTTTTATTTTGTGTCCAAAGCTTTTCTGTTAAACTATTTGAAAATAAATCACGTCGTTTTCAATTATACAAAGTTGAAATTAAATTCTCAGTATGCAGGAAATAATTCCACATGTTGACAGAGCGTAAAGTTAAAACAGTTTTTGTGGCGCTCGACAAAACGTCTCATGCAAAATTAGCAGTTGTCATAAAGACTGAACTAAATTAAAAACACATACATCAACTCGATGTGCTTAGTTTGAAACTTTGAAACTAAATTTAAAGATACTTTTTAATGCCCATCATCGTAATTAGACTAATTTGAGGTAAGTTTTGAAAAAAATTTCCTTCAAACTTATTTTAATGATGATCTTACGTCGCGACGCTGAGCCGAGCGGATGAAGCTTGTCAGTGCGAATTAGGCGCCATCTCATTCACTTTAATCCGTACCAGTCGGGGGGGATTACAGTCACCCCTTATAATATTTGTTTTTCTTTTGTTAGGGGTCTAAAAATTATTTTAGTTTCCCTTTCTAAAATAAAATCACATCGAGGTGTGTGCAAACACACGAATAATTTTATAGTCCAGTCAAAAAAGATGAAATAAAGGGCTAATCTTGGAATGAAAGTCAGAACGATAAATATTTGCATAAACTTATATTTTGACGCTCTAAAGACTTGCTCAAAAGTCTCGTACAATCGCGTGTCTGCGTGTCAAGATATTCAATATTAAAGGTCACAAAAATCATTGTTTGCACATATCTCGTTTCCTATGCATCATAAGTCATTAGAGGTTATTATAAAACTTGTAGATCATAAAATTCTCTATAAATTTGATCGAATTAATTTTTTTGTGCGATCAACCGTTCTTGAAATATGGAGAGTGGGATAGATTTATGCAGATATTTAACTTTCTGGACTTTCATTCCGAGGTTAAACCCTTCTTTAACTGGACTATTATTAATTTTTAAAGGACGAACATACAACGATTTGAACCAGTACCCAGTTTTTCCGTGGGTTCTTACAAATTACGAAAGTAAAGAGCTCGATTTAAGTCAACCTAATAATTATCGAGACTTGTCCAAACCCATCGGAGCTCTAAATCCAAGTCGTAGAGCTTACTTCGAAGATCGTTATTCGAGTTGGGAACACGAAAGCATACCACCGTTCCATTATGGTACTCACTACTCGACAGCAGCTTTCGTTCTCAATTGGTTGATTCGAATGGTAAAATAATCCCATAGCAACCTTTTCACAAACTAATCTTTTTACGACTTTAGGAACCATTAACAACAATGTTCTTAGCTTTACAAGGCGGAAAATTCGATCACCCAAATCGTTTATTTTCATCCATCGCTTTATCGTGGAAAAATTGCCAAAGAGACACGTCCGACGTAAAAGAATTAATTCCAGAATTTTTCTTCCTACCAGAAATGTTTGTAAATTCCAATCGCTATAGATTGGGAGTTCAAGAAGACGGACTAACGGTCGGTGATGTCGAATTACCACCATGGGCGAACACTCCAGAAGAATTTGTTCGCATTAACAGAATGGCTTTAGAATCGGAATTCGTTTCGTGTCAGTTGCATCAGTGGATAGACTTAATTTTTGGTTATAAACAACGAGGACCCGAAGCAATTCGAGCCACGAACGTCTTTTATTATTTAACTTACGAAGGTAGCGTCGATATGGATACCGTACACGATAAAGTAATGAAGGAAGCCATCGAGAACCAAATAAAAAATTTTGGACAAACCCCATCTCAACTTTTGATGGAACCTCACCCTCCTCGTAGTTCTGCTATGCATTTGGTAGTTTTAAAACAATTTTGCTTGTAACGTTTCTAATTTGATGATTTTTAGTCTCCGTTGATGTTTTCGAATATACAAGATGATGTTTGTATGACAATGAAATTTTTATCCAATTCGCCGATTGTTCATATTTCTGCAAATACTTATCCACAGTTGCCTTTACCGTCAGTTGTGACGGTAACGATGCACCAACAGTTTGCTGTTAATCGTTGGAATTCCAATTACGCAGCAGTTGCTCAATCGCCCAGTTTTGCAGATACTCCACAAAATCAAAATATCAACTTACCACTTTTCATGGACCCAGTTCTTTGTACGACTCCAATTATTTATTTTTTCCTTCACTAATAAATTTTTTTCCAGCACAAACTAACAATAGTACGAATCCGATGCTAAGACGTCATTTGGGTGATAACTTTAGTCAAAATTTAAAAATACGCTCAAACTGTTTCGTTACCACAGTTGATAGTAGATTTTTGTTATCGTGCGGTTTTTGGGACAATAGTTTTCGTGTATTTTCGACCGAAGTAGCTAAAATAGTTCAAATTGTTTTTGGCCATTATGGAGTCGTCACTTGCTTATCAAGATCGGAATGCAACATAACTTCGGATTGTTACATCGCGTCCGGATCCGCCGACTGTACAGTTTTACTTTGGCATTGGAACGCTCGTACACAAACCATCGTGGGCGAAGGAGAATATCCTACACCTAGAGCCACTTTAACCGGACACGAACAACCTGTTAGTAGTGTTGTTATTTCGGCCGAACTTGGTTTGGTTGTTTCGGGCTCACAGAGTAAGTAAAAAAGTTTGTTGGTTCAAAGGTTCTTTCAGACGACGCACATTTGCTCCATGCCCATCCATATAATGGTCCTAAATGCACTCGTTAATTTAAAACTGACTCCACTGAAGAGTAGACACGACCAGACGAATCCAGATCCAAATTGATCAGTCGACGGAATCGCCTCTTCCCAGTATGCAATTTATGGACAAGAGACCTACCCTTCGAATTTCGTCCGTGTCTGCACTTTAGTGGAGGTTCTTTTTAACCAACAATAGCAATTTTAATGAGCCGAGTGCAACACTATTTCGACAACCATCATACTGAAGTCGCTCCAGGAGGGCTGATGGAGGGCGAAGCCCCCTTTACTCCCCTCCGCAGAGCCATTCAACGAGACATGTGCCGAGTGCAGTGGTTAATGTGATAGAATTACCCCTGGGGCACAGATGCGGATTTAACCCGCGTCGTCTGAAAGAAGCCTAATCCAAATATTGTGCAATCTTGTTTGGTCCTTCTTTGAGATGGAAATTTCTGAAAATTATTTCTTTGCAGATGGCCCAGTATTAGTCCACACGACTTTTGGCGATTTGTTACGCTCTTTAGATCCACCTTCTGGCTTTGCGTCGCCCGAAAATATTGCGATGTCTCGCGAAGGTGTTATCGTGGTAAATTACGAACGTGGTAATATAGCGGCTTTTACCATAAATGGTAAAAGGCTAAGATACGAATCGCATAATGATAATCTACAGGTTTGTTTAACTCGTAAATTTTTTTCTTAATAAACAATTTGAATTTTAGTGCCTATTACTAAGCCGAGATGGTGAATATTTGATGACTGGTGGTGATAAAGGCATAGTAGAAGTTTGGAGAACGTTTAACTTGGCTTTATTGTACGCCTTTCCAGCATGTGATAGTAGCGTTAGGTCTCTTGCGTTGTCACATGATCAGAAGTAAGTGCTTTTGTTAATTTTTTTATCTTATTTAGCACCTTAAAGGATCTAGAGGTAGTGCTACTGCTACAGTCTGTCGTAACTCCCTTAATATTAGTCATAGAGGGATCGGAAAAAAATTAAATCAGAGCTAATTTTATAAGCTTCACAAAAGTTAAGTATGAATTTTTAGAAAAATTGATTTTTCTCGAGTTATTTTCAAACAATTGATCATCAAATCATTAATTTGAATAAAAGCGAAAAATCGCTATATTTTTAAAACGCAATAACTCGCTTAATATTTATCGTAGAGAGACTGAAAAGAAATCAAATCAAACGTCATTTTATAAGCTTCAAAAAAGGTTAGCATAAGTTTTCGGAAAAATTGATAGTTTTCGAGTTATTTACAAAAAATTGAGCAATATCAGAATAAGAGCGAAAAAAACGTTATATTTTCAGAACGCTATAACTCGCTTAATATTTATCACAAAGGGACCAAAAAGAAATGAAATTAAACGTCATTTTATAAGCTATAAAATTGATAGTTTTCGAGTTATTTTCATTGAAACTATTGAATAGGAGCGAAAAAACGTTACATTTTAAAAACGCTATAAATCGCTTAATATTTATCATAGAGGGACGGAACAGAAATCAAATCAAACTCAATTTTATAAGCTTCAAGAAAGGTTTGTATAAATTTTTGGTAAAATTGATAGTTTTCGAGTTATTTTCCAAAAATTGAGCACTATTGAATAGGAGCGAAAAAACGTTATATTTTCAAAACGCTATAACTCGCGTAATATTTGTCGTAGAGGGACCGGAAAAAAATCAAATGGAAGCAAATTTTATAAAAACCCTTAACAAAATTCTTACCGCAAGTGATCTCGGACGTAGCAGTAGGTACCAGTGTTTTTCCTATCAGTAGTCAAATACGTTTAATAAATCGTTGATTTTAATTAAATTTTTGTTTAAGATTTTTACTAGCTGGTCTAGCATTAGGATCAATAGTGGTATTCCACATTGATTTTAACAGATGGCATCACGAATTTCAACAACGCTATTGACTATTATAAAAGAAGATCGTTTTATTAATATTTTTAACAATTACGACGCTGTTGAATAGTAATTATAATATTTTTGTAGTAACACTTAAGTAATTTTAGCACTTTTCACTACATTAAAAATTTGTGCAATAGTTTTTAACTAAATAAGATGTTAACTTTTACTAAAGAAGAAGGGAAAAAATATGAAAAATATTAGTCGACTTATGTTACGAACTTTAATTTTGTTTTTAACGTAGATTTCAGTACTTAATTATAGGGTAGAATTTAATTATAAACAAAAAAATGTTGTGTTTTAGTATAAGAAGTAAACTATAAAAGTCAATCTTTAACGCTGGCTTATAGCATTTATAAAAAAGAAAAATAACAGCACGACCTGTAGCGTTGCTTGAAGCTTGCACGATAAAGTATATAAGTTTAAGCCAGCAAACTTGATTTAAAACAGTTATTTAAAAACATAAACTTTTAAATGACTGTTTTGTCTTGTAATTTTAAATAAGTCGCGCGCGCGTCTGGTTATACAGGTTGATTTTTTTAAAGTGCAACTGATAGCAGCTATCATGGCAATGGTGAGAGTTACACTTTGGTTTCAATTAGAAAAAAATTGTTTATTTAGAATCCGTTTTGAGTTTGAAAAAATTTTGAGTAGTTGTGGAGATATATGAGAAAAACTGGAACGTTTTAACAAAATCTTGACGACAGCGACATCTAGTGCGTGCTAATTTAAGTAGGTATCATTTGAGGGCCGTGATTATAAACGACAAATAAAGTTTATCTCGAGAATAAAATTTATCTTTTTTGGACGTTTGTAGCAACGTTAGAACGTTACAATGTCAAAGTTTGACGTTCAACAACACAAAATTAACTTAACCTTAAATTTTAATTTTTATATTCAAACTTTGAGATTGTAAAGTTGCTACGTTGCCATGTCTAAAAAAGATAAATTTTATTCTCGAGATAAACTTAATTTGTCGTTTATAATCACGGTCGTGAAAAAATTCTTTTTAAATTTTTTGATATTTGACTGTTTTTGAATTTACAAAAAAAACAATATCTCTGGAACTAATCAAAATTTTTTCGAAATTAAAACGGATTCTTTTAAGTCCTTGAAATAGGCAACTTTTTTGCAATTTAACCAAAGGTGTAACTTTGCACCGGTGTCAAGATAGCGGTGTTAGTAACATTTGACAAAAATCGCCCTGTATAAAAAAATAAAATGGTTTAATTGTGAGGCATTTAATATTTAGTGGTAGTATTGTTTGTTTTTGAAAAAAAAAGCACTTTTTAAATGCTTCGCATTTAACGAGTCATCATTCCCTCCAGCATGTATTATATAAATTGCAAATCTGTCCAAGACGAATCAAATTTATTGTACATAAATTCTTCTTTTTCTATGAAACGCTAATTATTGTATGTTGAGATGATTACTACCCGTTATTTTATTATAAATGAAGAAATTGTACTTACTTAAATTGTAACAAAATAAAAAAAAATAACGCATTGTATGTTTGATGTTAGCAATAATAGATAAACATACGGAATTTGTATACAATATAAATAAATATATGTGTTTTGTTCTAAATATTTCTATTTAACAAAAAAAATACATTTTTATTTAAAAAAAAAATTAATTAACAATCATTTTTTAATTTTTTTTCAACCGTTTCACCTTCTTCTTCATGTTTACGTTTTAAACCATCATTATTTTCTTCAACTCCACCATAAATGTTATTTTTGAACTCTTCGTACTTATTAGAATCCAACAAACTAACCACTTGAGCAAACTCGACATTTTCTTCGCTCTTTTTCTCAAAATAAGTATTTAGTTTCTTTTGTGCAACCGAGCACGTATCTATCTTCAAGATCTCTCTCAAAGCCATCGTAGCATAATTTGACGACTTAAGACAAAATTCAACAACTACAGCTTTGTACTCTCCATTAGGACTATCTTCGAGCGTCGTTTCGCCAATTAATTCTTCATAATCGGACCTAATCAACACGTCATTTGGATGGTTGTATTTTAAAATTTTCCAACTCATGTCTGTGGCACGACTCAAAATATTTCTATAAGCGCCACTAAGGTTGTAAGTCTTAACGCTTTGCTTAGGCATTTCTAAACTTAATGAGTATTCGTTCAAAACCTCCTTATACCAAGTCTTAACTTCATTTTCAGGATAAACCACGTCGTAACCCGGCAAAGGCATAACTACGTCATAAATTGTGTAATTACACAAATCGGCTGCGCCTAAAATTTTAACTTGTGGTCGTAAAATTTCCTCACTTTCATCACATTCATCTTCATTTTCTAAGCCGTTCGTTTCCAACACTAAATCGCCAACTATTGGTTCCAATCCATGCTCTTTAATTCTACGCGAGATGACCTTATTCCAAATCAAACTTTGAAAAGCGTGCAAATATAACAAACGCACATTCCGTGGCACATTCTCCAAAGCTGTAACGTAATCATTTTTATGATTATTAGCTAACCCTTCGAACAACTTAGCTTCTAGACTTTTTGTAGTAAACTTTGAAAACTCCTTATACGCGAGTTGAGCATCTGAAGTCTTTTTATAAACATCCTTAGCTCTCGTTAAATCAGAATTGGGCTCGTCGGAAGCTTTGCTCTTTAAAATTAAATCGCACGCCTCCTTCCAGCTTCCTTGTAGCAATTTAACACCGACTTCAAATGTAGGCACATCTTTATCATTACCAAAACGTTGCAACCCGTAATAATTTATAAAACCGTTACTTTTTAAAAAATCCATTGAAGTTGCAATCGAACTATCATCAACAGTTACATTACGAATAGCAATTCTAAATTTATTTCCATCCAACTGCCCCAATTTCAACGGTTCGTTTTTAAACTGCACATTTCCAACATGAATATTTCTAAAACACTTACAACCATTTATCAACTTTTTAGGATTTAGTTTCTTAACGCAAAACCATTGAGTTGTCTTAGCTCTACGATCTTTAACACCTGCGTATGTAATAGCAGACGAATTTATCTTAAGACGGTCGCTTATTTTAAAAGTAGTTTGTATAGTATCGATTCCTTCTTTGTAAGTTAAGAAATAAACATACTCACCTAACTGTTTAGGCCAATTGGAACGATTATCTCTAGGTGTACCTTTAAGATGTCGTTTGACTTCTACAAACTTTTTATCTTCGACCGTTTTAGTAGACGCTACAATTTTCTTCCCAAAAAGCTTTTTAACTGTTTCGTGTATTTTTGTACGATCTTCTTTTGATAAGTTTGTTACGTCTATATCTACAGGAGGTAAGTCTTCAGTCTCGACAAGTGCTTTTAAGCGTGCCCATGTTTCTTCTGAAATGAACTCTGTAGGATAAGTTAAGACTTCATCGTCGTCGATGTCTGGGTTGGCATTAAAGTTGCTGGGAATATCAATATCGGTGAGTTTTGCTATTTCTCCATTTAAATTAATTTCGCTTACGTGAAAATCGGAATAACGAGACTTAATGATACCCGGTATACTTGGTAAAGTACTTAAATACTCTGTTATTGCAACGTCGCTTTCATTCAATTTTTCTACATCTCGCGGTTTTTCGTTGGAAAACTTTTTTTGATAGTGGTTTTTATTAAATTGTCGTTTTCTACCCCGAAAAGACATATTTCTACTTTACAACAAACCTTTAATTAATTAATTAAATATTTCACATGTACTAAATAGGTTATGTTTTTAAATTAATGGAAAATGGAAATGACAGAAGTATGAAGATTAACATATTCCGTGGACGGTGCATTAACCACAGCCTTGTTTGTATTTGGCGGTTTGACAGTTTGCTGTCAAAAGTCGTTCGCAAGTTATGGTTTTGAATCAAAATATGAACGTTTTTATACTTAAATGCTCAATACATATAATTGGAGTTTAGTAAATGACCAAATAAGTAATAGAAGTAAGAAGCAAAACTTTTAAATTAATGATGTTGGCAAAAAAATTAATTAAATAGTATTATTATTGAAATTAGGAAATGGAATCCAAAATTCAAGAAGAAATCCACGATGATGCTATTGATTGGAGTAAGTAAAAAACACTTTAATTTAATGAAGAATGAAGTAAACTTTCGTATATGTGAATATAGATGCTGACTGAAAGCAGACTTAACGAAACACTTGCTAAGGCTCAAAGTTGAAAAACCTCATCGAAATTATATTATGTAGGTACAAATGCAGAGAGCAGTTGAGTTTAAGCAAACACATGAGCATGAAGTTGAAAAATATATGTGACTACAGATGCAGACAAAAGAGAAATTAAAGATTGACATGATGGTACACACAGGTGAAAAACCTTATGAGGGTAATCAGATCCACAAGGAAGCAGTGTTTGTGACTTATCACCCAAGTGAGAAACACAAAACTAATTCAAGAAACCATGACAGATGGAAATACAAATAAAGAAGCTGTAGATTTGATTTTAAAGAAAATTTTTCATAACGATGAAGTTGTAATTACCATTTTTAATGCTATAAAAAACAAAGGTTATTAAATCATATGCGAACCAATAGAAATAGGAAATGAGGTATCATATACCTGTTATACATATTGAAATACAAATGAAAAATTTATCAGATGAGAATAATTGCTATCGATAAATACAAACTACTAATTAATAGAAAATTCAATAGTTTAAACAATTCTTAAGGTGTTTATGTTGTTAATTAAAACTAATCTGAAAGCTCTACAACTTTTGTTATTTCCATCAGGTAATTCTTAGAAGCAGCTCATGTTGTTCATCAATGATTTAGTGTATATTCCAACATGTAAGGCCATTTTAGCTTTATTAGTTTAAGTTGGTGTCCTAGGAATAAATTAACACGCTGTAATTAAATTCAGGTTTTAAATGAGAATATCGAAATTTTACTCGAGCTCATCTAAAAGTATCGGGTTCTAGGTTCTAGTAGTTTTTGAACCTTTGAAAATCTTACGTATAGTCTGCTGTTTTTGCACCATTTACTAATGCACAATTTTTTAGCCAACTATCAATATCTTACTGCTTTGGAAAAGACACATTAAATTGCTTTTAGGAAAGGACTGCAACTAGAGGCACAATATAAAGGGTTTTCTGACGTCCTCGTATTTTTTTTAACAAGACGATTTTCTGAAATGTTTTGGAAGAATACTCATAATCTTAAAAGACTTGGAAATGTCAATTTCATTAAGGATTACGCCTAAAAGGTAGCTTTTTTCGTACACACAAAAAGATTTCCTGTTATGTGGGTTGTCTAACGTTAATGTAGAGGTAACTGTCACCATCTATCGACAGCAATTTTCATTAGTAAGGAAATACACCAAAAAGACATTATCAATAAATAGAATTACTGTTTTGTAATAATAATTTTATCCCTCTTTCAAAAAACTACCAAATGAAAGACTTCTTACGAAGTCTGTTAAACATTAAAAAAATAAACTAAAACTTGTAATTTTATCTTACACAAACCGTGCGTGAGATAAATCATTATAAACTCACAATTTTAGCAAAACATTTTTTTTACAAAGATGTTGAATGACTTAAAAAAAATAACGTATAAGAAAGAATGAAAACACAAAAACAATGCTTTTCTACGTATACATAGGAGGAATGGTGAAGGTAATATGGAGGTAAAAGTGATATTTATAGCTATTTATTCATCCTCGTCGTCTTCAGTTTCCCCTTCCTCACTATCATTTTCCTCATCACTATCCTGCTCTTCTTCAGATTCGGATACGGGAGCCACAATCAACCTTAGTTTATTCTTGTAAACTATCATTTCCTATTAAAAAAACACAATTTTAATAAATTCTCACAACAAACGACTTTTTGAGCATTTAAACAAATACTAACATTTTCATAACGAGCTCTATCCTGTTCTGCAATAGCTTTATACTTCAGTTTAATTTTTGGATCCACATCGGCCCATCTTCTTCCTAATTTCTTAGCAATATCGATTATACCGTATTCAGGATGCTCGCGTTTAACTTTCGTCCGTTCATCATTACAAAAGCAGAAAAAGATAGAACTAAGAGAAAAAAAATAATGAGAACGAAAAATAATTTATTTCCGAAGGGTCAACTACTGTTCTGAATTTTTACACTGACTGCCCATGACTGCATATGCTATGGCTGTCATTGACTGCAGATGACTACCGTTGACAGCTCAATTTTTGTACATTGACTACAGAGAGTGGATAACTTCTCGTTTTTTTTCAAGCTTTGAAAAAATTGGTTGTTTTTGTTTAGCAGTTTTATAATCATAAATCTATATGTACGATTCAGATTGATTAAACTGTGCATGATAATACAATAGAGCACTTGAATTTATTAACACGTGTTATGTCTTTCAGAGACGAAAATTTTGTGAAGATTAGAGAAACATATTAAAAATATGAACTAAACTTACAATGGTCTCTTGGGTGCATTGGCATCCTTAACTCGCTTCCTCTTGTTACGTTTCTTTGCACCTTCAGGAGGTATATAGTTTTTCATTTCGGCATCGTAACGCCTCTTGTCTTTTGCGGCCATATCGTAAAAACGCTTCTTATCCTTATCATCCATTGCCTGAAATTACAATCGCAAGTTAATGATCACAGCTTCGACTTGAATTTAAAAAAATTTAATCTAAAATATGCTTTCAAAAGACCAAAGCCGTTTTCTGGCGATCAAAACGGTGTAAGGGGTTGAAAACGGTTCAAATATATCGAATTCTCGCGTTCTAACGGTGACGTCACTAAAGATACCGGTTCAAATACTTGCAATGTATTATAAACTATAGGGGTCCCATGTATTTGAACCATTAAAACACATTAATGCATAATCCGTCAAATTTGTTGGCGTTTGTTGGTTATGTTTATGTCATTAGTCCGTGTTAGTAAATTTTTAAAAGACAACGCGTACAAAACTGAATGCTTGTATGATTGTCACGATTGTCACTTATCGCAGATGTTAAACTTTTTATTTTTTTTTAAATTAATTTAAAGATCTTCGACAGTATCAAGACCAAGTCAAGTCGTTAACTCGTTTTACATATATTATTTATTTATTTTTGAATTAGAGATTATTTTTTAGTTGAAAACAACGCGCGTAACTGGGGGGGTCCCGAAAATCATGCTGGCTACCCCACTAGAAAACAGACGATCCTTCTCAACCTATTTTAAACTTTTATCTACAGAATAATGTAAAGGCTGCCATACACACAACGGAATACCTGACAGTTATACCTGTTCAGGTCAACTGTACAGGCAAACCGGAACGTCTATGTGACAAAACCGGCAGGTATCCCTACCTGTACAGGCCACCTGAAAAGAATTGAAAATTCATATCTTTTACCTGTGGTGAAGCGCTACCTTCAGGCAAATCTGCGCGTGTGTGGTGACTTTAGCGTGTAAGTATCAGTTGGTCGGTGTACCGCAACGGTGAAGATCGCTTTAACTCTCGTTGCGTAGTTCGAAAAAATTGCATCCCGCAAGCGCACCGTAATTGTGGAAGAATTTATTGAATTATATAAATCCGAGCCTTGTCTTTGGCTCGTAAAAAGCCACAAAAAGCCAAAATTACCACGATAGAAATAAAAGAGCAGCCGCATATGCTAAACTCACTGCAAAACTTAAAGAGGTGGAACCAAACGTTACAAAAGATGACGTATTAAAAAAAATAAATAGTTTGCTCTAATAATCGCGCTGACTCGTAGCCATGGTTGACTGAGAGATTGTCACAGGTTTGCCGCTACGTGTATGAACAAAGTGAACTACGGTAAACTTGTCAAGTTTACCTGAACAGGTATACCTGTCAGGTATTCCGTTGTGTGTATGGCAGCCTTTGCACTAAAATGTATCTTTTCCGCCACGTCGGCTTGACTTTAGCCGAAAACGGAGCCGGGGGGGGGGGTCGATGTGGTAAAAATAAGGATTTGGTAGTTGCTGGTAGATTATGTACGAGCCATTTTTAATAAAAAAAAGTCTGACATGAAAAATATGTTAATTTTTCCCGTATCAGAGGCAGAATCTTCAATATTCGTAACACTCTGACACGTGTAGAAAAACGCATCGTTACACAAAGGATCTTTGAATTTTTTACTATATCAGGAAGTAGGTAATGTTCAGCGGGATTTTGTGTTGAACTCTTTGTTGATCATATTTTTTATATTCCCTTAGGAAATGTTTCACTGTGATAGGTGATGGGTGTATCACACCGTTTACACCTATCACCTACCACACACTGGCTTCGGTTTCCTCGTGATACGGTGTACATTATAGTTGTGTAGATTAGTGTGGCATATTAAATAATACTTTATTTATTAAATAATGAAAACCCGTAAAATAATTTACTATAGCCACCCATATCTACAACTACAACATTTTTATTACTTATATTTTATACCTATACATAATATTTCACATTTCTTTGCTGTTGGCTTCAGTATCTCTCTGTATAATTTTAGTACAATTTTTGTTTTATGTCTACGTTGAAGTAAGATTTTATTTGTATAGGTTATGTTGGTGTTGACAATTTCATTTCGGCGGTAAAATTTAAAATTAAGCCACGCGCACAAATTGGTGACGTTTTAAACTTGTTATGTTGCTGACGTCATCATTCAAAACGGTTCAAAATGACGTCATTAGTTTTAAATACGTTGCATGTTACTGTTGAAAACGGTGCATCTCTAGAAAACGACTCAAGTTCCGAGTTTTGACCGTTTTACTATTATTCCGAGGTTAACTGGACTATTATAAAAACCTATACCTTTTCAATTTCAAATCAAGACTAACAACCACAATTTGATATTGTTTACACGCAATTGGGAATTCTTTAGTCTCAAGTCTCAATTTGAAGTTGAAAATGTTAAGTCTGCCTTCGTAAAATATGAATGCCCCTTCGAACGTAATAATTATTTAAGAGGTATCGCAAAAAGCAGTGGCGTAAATAACGGGCCCATGCGGAAGGGCTTCCGAAAATTCGTAGTTTGTACCATAAAGCTAGCCTTTCATCACAAAGATCATAACGCTCGCTAGAAATGCAAGGTTTCTATTGGCTTAGAAAAAGAAGCTAGCTTCTAGAACCTGTGGTGCTAGGCTAGTTTAAAGAGGTATTTTAAAAATGTCTGTTTTTGTAATTATATATTTGAGAATTTAAATGATTTATAATTTATACCCTCCATTTTCGTGCGCATTCTTTTGAGAATTCAATAAATGCAACGTTTTCGTGCGGATGTTCTTCCTTATATTCCTTTCGGCATGTTTGTATGAAAAAGGCGTAGGCGGACATACGACCCTTTGGCTTAGGATCGTCTTTTCTACCTCGTGGCATTCTCCCTCTTGTAGGTTATTAGTATTACGGAAATAATTTGTTGTTGAATAGACTTTGGTTGTTCTGTAGAATGATCTACAAAATTATGCACAATCTGATTATTTGCAATCGTCTGCATTTACAAAATCATCATCAATCCCAATTAAATCATCAAGTTGATGATTTAATTGGGACACACAGGCACGGCATACTCGGCTACCGCTTGCCTAAGAGCGATTTGACATGGTACTAACTGTCGTCATACTAAATTATTAGTACAGAATCGGCTCAAAAGGCAAGACCACAGGAATGTAAGCTTTAACGTCATGCGTAGAAATTAAAGCTTAGATTTTCGAACTTTTGCTCCTTGCGTCGATTTAGTATTACCAATTTAGTATGACATTTAGTCCATGTCAAACCGCCCTAACCGCATGAACTTGTGATTGTTGCCTCGCAGCTTGCGCTTCGACTTGCTATCCACAGTTGTTCCAGCGGATCTTTGCCGATGGAGAACTCGGCTAAGTACGTATAAACACGCAATCTATGTAGCATCTATCTTTGTTGGCGCTGTGTAATATGACGCTAAATTGTAACGACGTTTGTCGACTTATCTTGACATACAGCGGCAAAGATTCCCTGGAACAACTGTATGTAGGTGTACGTACCTCTATTGCTTGTCGAACCTGAGCTTCGACTTGGTGTTGATGCCGTAAATACTGATATTTGTGAATGTTGAGTCTAAAATAAACGAGAGAACGGTTTTAAGCATCATTTTAAAACTACAGCTACACAGTTCCAAAATCTTATAACAGAACGAACAGTTTTATTTATATAAACACTAACTTTTAGTTTCTTTAACAAGAAAACTATGTTAATTACAATTTATTCTTGATATTCCAGAAAATTACTTACCTACTTAATTTATCTGCATAATAAGTAATCGAAAATTCAAAATAAAATGTAAAACTACAAAGTGTCAAAACAAAAAAAAATTTTTAATTAACAACTTGACTTTGGTTTACTCTTTATTATTAAATTTAAATCTCCCGCAAGTTTTTTAACTAAATGGCTGTTACACTCCTACCGCCACCTTTTAGAATAAAATTGAATTTCATGACATGTTATTTTGAAATTGAAATACATAACCTTACATTTTAAGATACGTAATGTGCTTTTGTGCTTTATTTTAATTTAACATGAGCAATCACATAAGGTAAATATTATATAAATAAACAATTAGAAAATTATCAAAATTGATACTTTTAGATTTTCGCCAGACAACGAATATGAGCCAACTGACTCGGAAGAAGAAAATTACACACCACGCGAACGTAATCTCTTAAAACGTGCCAGAAACAGAGATGAAAGCGAGTCTGAAAACGAAGTAAGTTTAATTTTATATTTCAAACTTATTTTTACTATTTAACGGATTTCAGAAAGAAGTGTACGCCCTTAATTCTGACTCCGATCAAAGCGATTTAGCATTAAGCGATGTCGAAGGACAAGAAGATGATGATGATATTCCAAATGTACACGCTTGGGGTAAAAACAGAAAACAGTACTATTCTACCGATTACGTTGATCCTGATTATGGAACGTATCAGGGCAAAGATGCCGAACAAGCAGATTTAGAAGAAGAAGAAGCTAAACTTTTACAAAAAGAACTTTTGGAACAATTTACAGGAGACGATTTTGTATTAAGCGTTGTTAAGCAAACTGTAAGAAATGTGCATGTTAAATTGAACTAGTTGTTGAATAAATTACATTTTAGGGCGGTGAAAAAAAGGAAGCTGAAATAACTAAACTTAGCAAAGAGCAACGCGAAGATATTTTAATTAAAGAATCTTACACTTTAATAGATGAACTAAAGGGTGAGTTATAATTATAATGTTAAATTAAAATAAAAATTTAATTTTTATTATTAGGTAAGATGCAAATAGCTGAAAACTTTTTAGTTCCTATAATTAAGATGTCACAACAAGGAAAAGTTGTTGACTCGAAAGCATTAAATTTTGTAAAAGTTTACTACGAGACAATTTTAAAGTATCATGTAAATTTAAATGTTTACTTACTTTTACAAAGTTCTAAGATTAATTTAACAAATCACACAATTTTAAAACGTTTGTATCAATGGAGACAATTATTTATTCAACTCGATCCAATATTTAATGATGTTATTAAAGCGCAAGTAGAAATTTTGCTTGAAAATAATGTAATAATATTGTTTAATAGTTTGAATTGCCATTACAAGTTGTCATTTTAGAAAACTAAGAAAACTCTACAAGTGTTATCCAAGAAATTACAACTTCAAGAGCCTGCTCGTAAAAAGCACAAGTCTGGTGAGGAAATTAAGAGTGTCACATTTGAACAAGATCAAGTTAATGAAGTGGATGAAAACAGTGATGAAGAAGAAGATATTGGTAAATATTTCGCCTTTTTTTAAAACTCAAATGATTTTCTCAACTTTTATTTTTTAGGCGAATCGAGACGTGCAATTACTTATCAAATTGCCAAAAATAAAGGTCTTACTCCGCATAGAAATAAATTACAAAGGAACCCTCGAGTTAAATATAGGAATAAGTATAGACAAGCAAAAATAAGGAGAAGAGGAGCTGTAAGTATTTTGATCAATAAGATTAACTTTTTTTATGTGAATTTGTTATTAGATACGAGAAGTTAGAACTGAAACAACTCGTTATGCTGGTGAATTATCAGGTATCAAAGCAACAGTTAGCAAGAGTATTAAAATAAAATCATAACAATATTTTTTTAAATGTAGATTTCGTATGTATGATACGTAATAAATAATACTAACACGTTCACAAAGTGCATTGAATTAAAAAAATCTCTCGTTCTGTCTATTACATTTTCTTAGAGATACAGAAAGTTTCTTAGTGGCAAACTACGTTTTCCCAATGCTAATGAATCGGTCAGTATGAATTAAATTCTCTGTGGTAATAAAACTTCGATGATAAATTAAATTGTGCCGCTTCAAAACTCTTGCAGTGTAAAGTTGTAATTTTCATTTGATGAGCTGAGCTGTCAATTTCTATAAAAGAGGTATCTTGTATTATTAATAAAATTTCAATTCTTTTTATTTAAAATGGCGACCCATAGAACGATTGTCCCATTTTGTGTTTTTTCCCTTATAACTTGGCCATTAATTATTATTATAAAAATTTCAAAATAGCATTGTACAGCCAAAATATAGGGCTTTCGTCCTAATATAGTCGATTTTCAAAATTGTTTTAAAATTGCCTACCTTTAAGGGGTCAAAGTAGGTCAAAATTTTGAAGTGGATTTTCTCAAAATTTCATCCGCCATTTTTTTTCTTTTTTGGATATGTTACAGACAACGTAATTCTCTATCGAAATATAAATTTTTATCAAAATCGCTCGAGTCGTTTTGCAGTAATGATTTTTGAAATGTCAAAACTTCAAAAATCTCTAATTTTTTTGTAATAAAAATGGAAACTTTAAAATGGATTATATGTATATCAATCCCATGAATATCTATTATTTGACACTATTTTCGGTTAACAAAACGCTTCCGGTTAAACCGGAAATTACAAAAATATTTAAATTTTTAGGAACAGCTGTATATTTTTAAATATTTTGAAAGCTCGTAAAATTAGCTGTTACACGACACTGAACACTTTATATTTTGACTTCCGGTTTAACCGGAAATGGAATCAAAATTCTTAATTTAAATACAACACCCTGTATATTTTTAATATGTTCAAAGCTCGTAAAATTAGCTTTTTGAAGATATAAAATAATGTATACTTGAACTTCAATTTATGCCAAATTTAACAAAATGAATGAAATTTTTGGAACAATTTATACCTAAAAATTTTGCTTACATACAAGTCTCAGGTTCAATCCCGGACGGAAGCAATAAAAAAAATTTTATTTTTTATCTTATAATAAAAACAACATCTGTACTAATAATGGTATCAATGTACTTATAGTTCAGTTTCACAAATGTAGACAGTTATGTCATTTATAGAATAAAGACGAGATTACATCGAGATTTTTCGGTACAGCATTATGAACAATCGTTCGTACTCGGATCCACTTCTACTACTAAGCTTCTGTCAGCTTCTGTCAAATTATAGTAAAGTACGTTATTCTATTAAAGCGGCACGTGTTTTCTGCATCTATCTCAATAGAAGCCGCGCTATAGCTAGCTAAATTTTGTGAACACATATTAGGATGAGTCACTATCTATAATTGTGAGATTGAAGTATAGATTAGAATGATGAGAAAGAAAACCAATAATTGTGTATCTGCAACCAGCAATACGCAAAACTATAAAAGTTGCATTAAAAAATTTATTCAATGGTTGTTTGAGAAATGCAAGTGATTGTCATTTTAAACTTTTTTAAATTTAACCTAAAAATTTGTGTTTTTTAGTTGCGCGAAATATTTAATTTACTTACATTTTGCTTTGTGTGAAGTGGAAAAGGATTGAATTAAAGCTTTAAAATAAGATTTTGTGATGAAATAAATACTGGTGTTGGAATTAGAACTTTGAAATTGCAGTAGCTTTTTGAACCGTTGACCACCGCAAGATTGATGTTTAATAGTTTTAAAATTATGTACAACTATAATTCAAAAGAAAGGATTTGGTAAGTTTATTATTTCCTTATATCTTATAATAACTGATCGAGTCACAACTATGTGTACCGGAATTGTTGCAATTTAACTTTCGACTTGTTTACCTGTAGTGTCTGAACTACTAGTTTATTGTATATTTTATTTGCTTGATCAGTAGTCATTATAATAGCTTAATTATATTTCAAATTTGATTAATTCTTATAGTAATTCTAAAATTAATTTATTTTGTGCTTTTAGATGCAAACGACTGCGAGAGCAATTTCTATTCCAAGAAAAACTAATTTGAGAGAACACCTACATGGAATGGAAGATGGAACAATAGCAAAAGAATGAAGCTAAATATAAGCTTGAAGAAACATAATTAAGTGGAAGACTTAGAAAACAAATAAAATGGAGATGAGAGGCAAAAGCCTCAACTTTGTTAGAATAGAAAAAGTAGTATATTTTTAATAATTTATTTTATTAATAATTATTTTTCATATTTGAATAGTTTTATAAGAGTTTGATCCTGGTCAAATTCATACTATAATTTTTGATTCGTGTTATTGAAATGTTATTAAATTTCTTCTATATTGTATGTGTCCATCTGCTAATGTTTGTTTAATTTGGTAAATAGTAATCAGAAAATTAATTAATTTTGTGCTTTCAGGTACAAACAACTGCCAGAGCAGCTAAATATCAGATTAGTAGTAGGAAACACGATAATTGTTCAAGAAAACAACTCGTTGGATCAGGTCACTCTTCCATGTTTTTTTACTGATGTGAGATAGTGGAGTGAGATATTATTACTAAATAATAACAATAACTAGTAGCTACCATTAATTATTAAAAATGTAAAATGATGTTAATACAAACATTACAATAAGTTCAAAAAAATTGAATGTAATTTTTTTATTTAATTTTTAAAAAGATATGCATTACTCCATTATACAAAAATTAATTTCTTATTTGTCGGTGACTAATACATGTTTACTTTTAAAATAAACTAAAATAACATTTCAAAATGTAATATGAAACATCAATATGTTACCTAATTATTTGCTGTTTGAGCCTCAGTTTGTCAATGTAAGTCGAACTGTTTAGATCTAGTCCTAAGACCTTAGTAGTGTATTGTTTTATCATTGGATATAATATGCAAAGCAAGGAATAGCAGAAATATTATTAAGGTATAGAGAATCTTTTAATTATTAATTAATTTTCTTATGTAACTTCTTGTAAATATTAGTCATAAGCGGTTATTGAACTTTAGGGTAAGAAAACAACCACTAATCAAAATTCTGTTTTTGTATTTTAACTTTGAAATAATGTACAGAAAAATAATTATATTTATTCGGTTTCCTGGTCACTCAAATTTGTAAACAACATCTTTTTGTATATTTATAGTTCTAATTTTTATACGTTAAAATGAATTGTGGGGCACCTAAAGTTCAAAACTGATTTTTTCTTTCTTTGTTGTCTTTTAATTTAACATAAACATTAGGTACAATAAGTTTGAAAAACTAAACTTAAAAAGATCAAATCAGATTACTTACTGTTATTTTAAGTGCTTAAATAATTAATTTAATTTTGTTTATAAACAATCCTTAGAAATAAATTAAATAATGCTAATGTGATTGAAATTTCCGCCTAACACATAGGCAACCGTTTGCTTTAATACTCGCATATTATTGGTTGATATTTCTTTAGTGGTAGGGAATGAGTCGGAAAAAGTTAATATAAGTCCGAGTTTCGCCATAAGTTCAGATTCTTATCAGTAACACAGATCAGCAAATTTTAGAAAAATAAGGGTTACTCTTGTGAAAATCAACTTTCAATTTTCGAATTTTTTTTGATTGGAAGTTGTTCTTTATATTATAATAAGTATTTCTACCAAGTATTAATTAATTTACTTTAATATTAAGGGTAAAAATTTAAATATCCTGATCAACAATTATTTTGTAATTCAAGTTAATTGATAAGCTTAGTTATTAGTGATTATAATTTTAATTATAATAAATTACATTTGCATTATTTCATTTATTTCTGAAGATTATTTATAAACAAAATTAAATAAATTAATACCTATTTAGGGAATTAATAAAATAACAGTAATTTTAAATTAAAACATTATTTTTTTATCCTGCCAAGCTTTTAGTAACAATTAACTTTTACAAGTATAAAAATACATATTTCGTTACATAATAATTGTTGTGTAAATCTGAAGTTTAAATTTACAAAGGCACAACAATTGATAAAGTATTTGATGATTCACTACTCTGTGTCATTTATAGTAAAACTTCGTAATTTGTTTTAGTTTCGTTTGAACTTCTGAGTCGAAAGGATCGTTCCTGAAGTACCAGTGCGTTTAACAACAGAACCTAGGGATTAACAGAAAATGAACAGAGACACGGACAACAATTCCAGAGTTGGAATTGTGGAAAGAAAGCTGCCAGTTGCATTCCCAATAAAACGAGTGAAAACATTTTGTAAGTAAGATTTATGATATTTATAACTTTTGTCTAGCTAACTAATTATTAAATAAACCAATAGCATTATTTAATTATTTTTAAGGGTGTATTAATTTGTAAGAAATTTTTGGCAAGTAATATTTTAGAGTTGATTAATTAAGTTGAGTTTCGCCCTAATTTCAAAATAGGCTTTAGGTAAAACTTCTTACAATGTAAAATATCTCTTAACAATTAGCATTAAACTAATTTAAATTATCATGTAAACACATAGTAATCTGATGTTTGAAATTCTATTCTCTTGAACATCCTGTATAATGTAGTGATAAGCAAAAGAATAAATTTTGTAACAGTAAAAAATAATTAAAAATAGATAAGAACATTGAATTTGTAATGATTCACTTTGTGTCTATCATAGTAAACATTTCGTAATTTGTTTCAGATTTCATTCAACTTTTGAACTAGAAAGATCGTTCGTTAAGTGCTCTCTATACCAGAATAATTCCAAAGACCAATGGACCGAGGATTACAAGAAAATTAACAACGATTGATGTAAGTACTTTTCGTCTTTTTAAGGATATGTAAAGTATAAGAGAAAGAGCTATTTTGCAAATACAATTAGTATGCTTATTAGTTAATAAACTTCTTTCTATGTAAAATATCTCATAACAATTAAACATTTAACTAATTTAAATTATTATGTAAATCCATAGTACTTACTCCACTACTTTATTTCTTCAAAAAAATTTAGATAACTTCCCTTAACTAATTAAATTAATTTACTAAATAGCAATAAATATTCCCGAAAATGCTTTCCTTCTTCTGGTTCCTTGTAAATATTTAAAGTGAAACTTGTTAAAAAATCATTATTTAACGTTTATTTAACATTAAAACAATGTTTATTTAATTTATTTTGCAAATTAAAAATTCATTACTTAATTGAAAATAATCATTGGTTGACTATGCCTAATACATACTAAAATGTTTCTTATTTCAGTTTCCGTTCAAATTTTCGACTTTGAAAGATGGTCTTGTAACTAACAGTTCTTCATTATGCCAAACAGCGAGAGGATTACAAGAAAACTTAATGGACCAAGTTGAAGTTATTTTACCTAAGTTTATTTACTTTTCGAGCAATTTTGGATCAAAATATGTTTAATTATTAGTTACTAAAAGTTAATTAATTCGAAATAATCATTGGGCGAAAATTACTAAAATTTAAGTAAGTAATTTTAATTAATTTTAAATAGAGAAGACACCCTAGAAGTTGTTTGCTTTTTGCTATGCTGCATGCTGCATGTATTTTTAATTAATTTATATTGAAAAATAAAAATTAATTACTTAATTGAAACATATACTAAAACATATCTTATTACAGTTTCCGTTCTATCGTCGACAGACCATATCAATAGGATTTTTAGAAAACCTAATGGACCAAGTTGAAGTTACTTTATCTAAGTTGATTATCTCACAGCGCTTTCAGGATATTTTGAATCAAAATATTTTTAATTATTGGTTAATTAATTGCAAATAATCATTACGCGATAACTACTAAAATTAAAGTAAGTACCTAATTTTAAGTAGAGAACTCACCCTCCTAGAACTTTATTGAAGCACTTTGCTTACACCTTGTATTTTTAATTAGTTAATTTTGCTAATTAAAAATTAATTACTTAATTAAAAATAATCATTGGTTGACTCCTGTATCGACACAATGCCTATTACATACTAAAACGTTTCTTATTTCAGTTTTTCCGTTCAAATCTTCGACTTTGAAAGATGGTCTTGTGACTAACAGTGCTATATTTTGCCTAACATCGAGAGGATTACAAGAAAACTTAATGACCAAGTCGAAGTTACTTTATCTAAGTTTATTTACTGACAGCGCTTTCGAGATATTTTGGGTCCAATTATGTTTAATTATTGGTTATTAAAAGTTAATTAGTTGGAAATAATTATTGGACGAAAATTACTAAAATTTAAGTAAGTTATTTTAATTAATTTTAAATATAGAACATACTCTAGAAGTTTGTTTGCTTTTTGTTATGCTGAATCCTGCATGTATTTTTATTTAATGTTTATTGCAAATTAAAAATTAATTACTTAATCGAAACATGCCTAAAATACATACTAAAACACATCTTATTTTAGTTTCCGTTCAATCGTCGACAGTGATAGTGCCCTTTAGTCCACATCAAGAAGATTTTTAGAAAACTTAATGGACCAAGTTGAAGTTATTTTATCTAAGTTGATTTTCTCACGGCGCTTTCAGGATATTTTGAAGAAAAATATTTTTAATTATTGGTTACTAAAAATTAATTAATTGGAAGTAATGATTGAGCGATAACTACGAAACTTTAAGAAGCAAAAGTCCTTTTAACGATTCAGCTTGTGTCCAAAACGGGTACATCAGACTAACATCTCGATTAGTTTCAGATTACATTCCACCTTTGATTCGGAAAGATGCTTATTTTTATCAAGGCGACAGTGTCTTCTGGTTTTGGACCCAACATGAGAATTAATTTATTTTTAATTTATTTTGGGTTGTATTTAAGTATAGTAGTAGAAGGGTAGCTACACCTCTCGATTAGTTTTTTTTAAATTAATTTTTTTCAATTTAAATTCATTGCTTGCTTAGAAGGGTAGCTACCCCTATTTACTGGTCATCGCTAGCGAAGACGTAGCAGCTAGGTAAGTTGCTTCCAACAGCTCTTCTCCACGTTAAAGAGAGCGCGAGGGGAAGCAACCTCTAAGACCACTGCGAGTTGTCCTCGAATTGGTCGGAGGTTGTTCCTCTTTCGTAGTCTTTAATGTGGCGATGGGCGTGGACTCCATGTTGGAATGTGGGTGTGCGTTGACGCCGGGCGGGGAGGGGTAGGTGGGAGGGGGGTCGGCGGTCCCCTCCCCCCTACCCCTCCCCGCCCGGCGTCAACGCACATGCGCACTCCTACACGGAGTCCACGCGCATGCGCATTAGAGACTAAGGAGGAGGAGCAACAACCGACAATTTCGAGGACAACCCCCAGTGGTGGACGGGGGTGCCACCCCTCGTACTCTCTCGGACAAGGTGCAGGGTTGAAGCGACGCCACCTACCTAGCAGCTACCCGATAAGCAGCCATTACCAGTTTTAATATTAATTAATATTTTGTAATTATTTATTGTTTTAATTATGTATTATGTCTTGTGGGCCACCGCTTGATGAGTCCAACTCCTCAAGCGATGACTCCTCAAGCTTTATTTGTTACAGTTATTTCTTTCCAAATCTAACGAGGGATGGACTTGTTGCAGCCCATGCCCTGGGCTGCAACCTTTAATCTTTTTTTTAATGGTATAGCTATTTTTACATTTTTTAATTTCTGCTGCATACATCGATTAGGACACAAGACTGAATCGTTAAAGGGACTTTTATGTCTCTTGAATCTCGCTTGGGTGATTTACTAAGCGTTGGCCCATCAATCAATAATAAATTGTTTACAAATAATTAGTTTTAAATTTGTACAATTAATTACTTAATTACTAGTATATTATTATTATTTTCTTGTGTACATAATTATATTAAATATACGTTTTATAATATACTTTTGTGTATTTTTCATTTTAATAAATAGTAAGTAAACTGATGTAAATCTTGACATTTTTACCCAAGAAAACAGCACTCTTGGAGTCCTTAAGACTCTTCTCTCCATACTCTTCTTAGTTTTCAATTAACTTTGGATTTTAAAAGCAAAAAGTAAATTTGTTGAAGACAAATGAAGTCTTAATACATAAGACAATAAATTCCAGCTGGCTAAATCTGTAATACACAGAGTTCTTCTTTACTTGTGTGAAATGAGATGACAGAGGCAGAGGAGATTGCTATATGAGATTAAATAATATGAGTATGACAGCTGATATTAAAAGAGAGAGCTATAGAGGGAGAGACAGATATAATGATAGAAAAATAGAGGAAGTTAAAGATAGATAAAGAGATGGATAAAATGAGATAAAAACATAGTAAAATAGAGGGAGTTATAGATAGATAACATGTGATAAAAACAGTAAAATAGAGGGAGTTAGATATAGATTCAGAGATAAGGAGATAGATAAAGAGACTGATGTAATGAGAGAAAAACATTTTAAAATAGAGGGAGTTAGAGATAGATTCAGAGATAAGGAGATAGATAAAGAGACTGATGAAATGAGAGAAAAACATTTTAAAATAGAGGGAGTTAGAGATAGATTCAGAGATAAGGAGATAGATAAAGAGACTGTTGAAATGAGCTAAAAACATAGTAAAATAGAGAGAGTTATAGATAGATACAGAGATAAGGAGATAGATAAAGAGACTGTTGAAATGAGCTAAAAACATAGTAAAATAGAGGGAGTTAGAGATAGATTCAGAGATAAGGAGATAGATAAAGAGACTGTTAAAATGAGATAAAAACATAGTAAAATAGAGGGAGTTATAGATAGATACAGAGACAGAGATAAGGAAATAGATAAAGAGACTGATGAAATGAGAGAAAAACATTTGAAATTAGAGGGAGTTAGAGATAGATTCAGAGATAAGGAGATAGATAAAGAGACTGTTGAAATGTGCTAAAAACATAGAGATAGATAACATGTGATAAAAACAGTAAAATAGAGGGAGTTAGAGATAGATTCAGAGATAAGGAGATAGATAAAGAGACTGATGAAATGAGAGAAAAACATTTTAAAATAGAGGGAGTTAGAGATAGATTCAGAGATAAGGAGATAGATAAAGAGACTGTTAAAATGAGATAAAAACATAGTAAAATAGAGGGAGTTATAGATAGATAACATGTGATAAAAACAGTAAAATAGAGGGAGTTAGAGATAGATTCAGAGATAAGGAGATAGATAAAGAGACTGATGAAATGAGAGAAAAACATTTTAAAATAGAGGGAGTTAGAGATAGATTCAGAGATAAGGAGATAGATAAAGAGACTGTTGAAATGAGATAAAAACATAGTAAAATAGAGGGAGTTTAGATATAGATACAAAGATAAGGAGATAGATAAAGAGACTGATGAAATGAGCTAAAAGCATAGTAAAATAGAGAGAGTTATAGATAGATACAGAGACAGAGATAAGGAGATAGATAAAGAGACTGATGAAATAAGAGAAAAACATAGTAAAATAGAGGGAGTTAGAGATTGATACAGAGATGCAGAGAGAGAGATAAAGAGACAGAAACAGAGATAAAGAGACAGAAACAGAGATAAAGAGAGAGAAACAGAGATAAAGAGAAAGACACGGAGATAGAGAGATTGAGAAAAAAAAGTCCCCTGGACTTTTTCCCTGGGGCTTCTTTCTCTCTCTATCTTCTTCCCATTCTTTGTCTTTCTGTTTATCTCTGTTTCTGTCTCTTTATCTCTCTCTCTCTCTCTCTGTATCAATCTCTAACTCCCTCTATTTTACTATGTATTTCTCTTATTTCATCAGTCTCTGTATCTATCTCATTATCTCTGTATCTATCTCTAAACTCCCTCTATTTTACTATGTTTTTATCTCATTTCTGCATTCTCTTTATCTATTTCCTTATCTCTGTCTCTGTATCTATCTATAACTTTCTCTATTTTACTATGTTTTTAGCTCATTTCAGCAGTCGCTTTATCAATCTTCTTATCTCTGAATCTATCTCTAACTCCCTCTATTTTACTATGCTTTTAGCTCATTTCATCAGTCTCTTTATCTATCTCCTTATCTCTGAATTTATCACAAACTCCCTCTATTTTACTATGTTTTTAGCTCATTTCAACAGTCTCTTTATCTATCTCCTTATCTCTGAATCTATCTCTAACTCCCTCTATTTTACTATGTTTTTATCTTATTTCAACAGTCTCTTTCTCTATCTCCTTATCTCTGAATCTATCTCTAAACTCCCTCTATACTATGTTTTTATCTCATTTCATCAGTCTCTTTATGTATTTCCTCATCTCTGTCTCTGTATCTATCTATAACTCTGTCTATTTTACTATGTTTTTAGCTCATTTCAACAGTCGCTTTATCTATCTTCTTATCTCTGAATCTATCTCTAACTCCCTCTATTTTACTATTAGCTCATTTCATCAGTCTCTTTATCTATCTCCTTATCTCTGAATCTATCTCTAACTCCCTCTATTTTACTATGTTTTTATCTCATTTCGACAGTCTCTTTATCTATCTCCTTATCTCTGAATCTATCTCTAACTCCCTCTATTTTAAAATGTTTTTCTCTCATTTCATCAGTCTCTTTATCTATTTCCTTATCTCTGTCTCTGTATCTATCTATAACTCTCTCTATTTTACTATGTTTTTAGCGCATTTCAACAGTCTCTTTATCTATCTCCTTATCTCTGAATCTATCTCTAACTTCCTCTAGTTTAAAATGTTTTTCTCTCATTTCATCAGTCTCTTTATCTATTTCCTTATCTCTGTCTCTGTATCTATCTATAACTCCCCCTATTTTACTATGTTTTTAGCTCATTTCAACAGTCTCTTTATCTATCTCCTTATCTCTGAATCTATCTCTAACTCTCTCTATTTTACTATGTTTTTAGCTCATTTCAACAGTCTCTTTATCTATCTCCTTATCTCTGAATCTATCTCTAACTCCCTCTATTTTCAAATGTTTTTCTCTCATTTCATCAGTCTCTTTATCTATTTGCTTATCTCTGTCTCTGTATCTATCTATAACTACCTCTATTTTACTATGTTTTTAGCTCATTTCAACAGTCTCTTTATCTATCTCCTTATCTCTGAATCTATCTCTAACTCTCTCTATTTTACTATGTTTTTAGCTCATTTCAACAGTCTCTTTATCTATCTCCTTATCTCTGAATCTATCTCTAACTCCCTCTATTTTCAAATGTTTTTCTCTCATTTCATCAGTCTCTTTATCTATCTCCTTATCTCTGAATCTATCTCTAACTTCCTCTAGTTTAAAATGTTTTTCTCTCATTTCATCAGTCTCTTTATCTATTTCCTTATCTCTGTCTCTGTATCTATCTATAACTCCCCCTATTTTACTATGTTTTTAGCTCATTTCAACAGTCTCTTTATCTATCTCCTTATCTCTGAATCTATCTCTAACTCTCTCTATTTTACTATGTTTTTAGCTCATTTCAACAGTCTCTTTATCTATCTCCTTATCTCTGAATCTATCTCTAACTCCCTCTATTTTCAAATGTTTTTCTCTCATTTCATCAGTCTCTTTATCTATTTGCTTATCTCTGTCTCTGTATCTATCTATAACTACCTCTATTTTACTATGTTTTTATCTCATTTTAACAGTCTCTTTATCTATCTCCTTATCTCTGAATCTATCTCTAACTCCCTCTATTTTACTATGTTTTTATCTCATTTTAACAGTCTCTTTATCTATCTCCTTATCTCTGAATCTATCTCTAACTCCCTCTATTTTACTATGTTTTTATCTCATTTCAACAGTCTCTTTATCTATCTCCTTATCTCTGTATCTATCTATAACTCTCTCTATTTTACTATGTTTTTAGCTCATTTCAACAGTCTCTTTATCTATCTCCTTATCTCTGAATCTATCTCTAACTCCCTCTATTTTAAAATGTTTTTCTCTCATTACATCAGTCTCTTTATCTATCTCCTTATCTCTGAATCTATCTCTAACTCCCTCTATTTTACTGTTTTTATCACATGTTATCTATCTATAACTCCCTCTATTTTACTATGTTTTTATCTCATTTTATCCATCTCTTTATCTATCTTTAACTTCCTCTAATTTTCTATCATTATATCTGTCTCTCCCTCTATAGCTCTCTCTTTTAATATCAGCTGTCATACTCATATTATTTAATCTCATATAGCAATCTCCTCTGCCTCTGTCATCTCATTTCACACAAGTAAAGAAGAACTCTGTGTATTACAGATTTAGCCAGCTGGAATTTATTGTCTTATGTATTAAGACTTCATTTGTCTTCAACAAATTTACTTTTTGCTTTTAAAATCCAAAGTTAATTGAAAACTAAGAAGAGTATGGAGAGAAGAGTCTTAAGGACTCCAAGAGTGCTGTTTTCTTGGGTAAAAATGTCAAGATTTACATCAGTTTACTTACTATTTATTAAAATGAAAAATACACAAAAGTATATTATAAAACGTATATTTAATATAATTATGTACACAAGAAAATAATAATAATATACTAGTAATTAAGTAATTAATTGTACAAATTTAAAACTAATTATTTGTAAACAATTTATTATTGATTGATGGGCCAACGCTTAGTAAATCACCCAAGCGAGATTCAAGAGACATAAAAGTCCCTTTAACGATTCAGTCTTGTGTCCTAATCGATGTATGCAGCAGAAATTAAAAAATGTAAAAATAGCTATACCATTAAAAAAAAGATTAAAGGTTGCAGCCCAGGGCATGGGCTGCAACAAGTCCATCCCTCGTTAGATTTGGAAAGAAATAACTGTAACAAATAAAGCTTGAGGAGTCATCGCTTGAGGAGTTGGACTCATCAAGCGGTGGCCCACAAGACATAATACATAATTAAAACAATAAATAATTACAAAATATTAATTAATATTAAAACTGGTAATGGCTGCTTATCGGGTAGCTGCTAGGTAGGTGGCGTCGCTTCAACCCTGCACCTTGTCCGAGAGAGTACGAGGGGTGGCACCCCCGTCCACCACTGGGGGTTGTCCTCGAAATTGTCGGTTGTTGCTCCTCCTCCTTAGTCTCTAATGCGCATGCGCGTGGACTCCGTGTAGGAGTGCGCATGTGCGTTGACGCCGGGCGGGGAGGGGTAGGGGGGAGGGGACCGCCGACCCCCCTCCCACCTACCCCTCCCCGCCCGGCGTCAACGCACACCCACATTCCAACATGGAGTCCACGCCCATCGCCACATTAAAGACTACGAAAGAGGAACAACCTCCGACCAATTCGAGGAAAACTCGCAGTGGTCTTAGAGGTTGCTTCCCCTCGCGCTCTCTTTAACGTGGAGAAGAGCTGTTGGAAGCAACTTACCTAGCTGCTACGTCTTCGCTAGCGATGACCAGTAAATAGGGGTAGCTACCCTTCTAAGCAAGCAATGAATTTAAATTGAAAAAAATTAATTTAAAAAAAACTAATCGAGAGGTGTAGCTACCCTTCTACTACTATACTTAAATACAACCCAAAATAAATTAAAAATAAATTAATTCTCATGTTGGGTCCAAAACCAGAAGACACTGTCGTCTTGATAAAAATAAGCATCTTTCCGAATCAAAGGTGGAATGTAATCTGAAACTAATCGAGATGTTAGTCTGATGTACCCATTTTGGACACAAGCTGAATCGTTAAAAGGACTTTTGCTTCTTAAAGTTTCGTAGTTATCGCTCAATCATTACTTCCAATTAATTAATTTTTAGTAACCAATAATTAAAAATATTTTGGTTCAAAATAACCTGAAAGCGCTGTGAGAAAATCAACTTAGATAAAATAACTTCAACTTGGTCCATTAAGTTTTCTAAAAATCCTCTTGATGTGGACTAAAGGGCACTATCACTGTCGACGATTGAACGGAAACTAAAATAAGATGTGTTTTAGTATGTATTTTAGGCATGTTTCGATTAAGTAATTAATTTTTAATTTGCAATAAACATTAAATAAAAATACATGCAGGATTCAGCATAACAAAAAGCAAACAAACTTCTAGAGTGTGTTCTATAAATATTTAAAATTAATTAAAATAACTTACTTAAATTTTAGTAATTTTCGTCCAATAATTATTTCCAACTAATTAACTTTTAATAACCAATAATTAAACATAATTGGACCCAAAATATCTCGAAAGCGCTGTCAGTAAATAAACTTAGATAAAGTAACTTCGACTTGGTCCATTAAGTTTTCTTGTAATCCTCTCGATGTTAGGCAAAATAAAGCACTGTTAGTCACAAGACCATCTTTCAAAGTCGAAGATTAGAACGGAAAAACTGAAATAAGAAACGTTTTAGTATGTAATAGGCATGGTGTCGATACAGGAGTCAACCAATGATTATTTTTAATTAAGTAATTAATTTTTAATTAGCAAAATTAACTAATTAAAAATACAAGGTGTAAGCAAAGTGCTTCAATAATGTTCTAGGAGGGTGAGTTCTCTACTTAAAATTAGGTACTTACTTTAATTTTAGTAGTTATCGCCCAATGATTATTTCCAATTTTTTAACCAATAATTAAAAATATTTTGATTCAAAATATCCTGAAAGCGCTGTGAGATAATCAACTTAGATAAAGTAACTTCAACTTGGTCCATTAGGTTTTCTAAAAATCCTCTTGATGTGGACCAAAAGACACTGTCGACGATAGAACGGAAACTGAAATAAGATATGTTTTAGTATATGTTTCGATTAAGTAATTAATTTTTATTTTTCAATATAAATTAATTAAAAATACATGCAGCATGCAGCATAGCAAAAAGCAAACAACTTCTAGGGTGTCTTCTCTATTTAAAATTAATTAAAATTACTTACTTAAATTTTAGTAATTTTCGCCCAATGATTATTTCGAATTAATTAACTTTTAGTAACTAATAATTAAACATATTTTGATCCAAAAAGGCTCGAAAGTAAATAAACTTAGGTAAAATAACTTCAACTTGGTCCATTAAGTTTTCTTGTAATCCTCTCGCTGTTCGGCATAATGAAGAACTGTTAGTTACAGGACCATCTTTCAAAGTCGAAGATTTGAACGGAAACTGAAATAAGAAACATTTTAGTATGTGTTAGGCATAGTCAACCAATGATTATTTTCAATTAAGTAATGAATTTTTAATTTGCAAAATAAATTAAATAAACATACGATTTTTTCAACAAGTTTCACTTTAACTATTTACAAGGAACCAGAAGAAGGAAAGCATTTTCGGGAATATTTATTGCTATTTAGTAAATTAATTTAATTAGTTAAGGGAAGTTATCTAAAAAATTTTGAAGAAATAAAGTATCGGAGTAAGTACTATGGATTTACATAACAATTTAAATTAGTTAAATGTTTAATTGTTATGAGATATTTTACATAGAAAGAAGTTAATAAGCATTAAGTTAACTAATAAGCATACTAATTGTATTTGCAAAATAGCTCTTTCTCTTATACTTTACATATCCTTAAAAAGACGAAAAGTACTTACATTAATCGTTGTTAATTTTCTTGTAATCCTAGGTCCATTGGTCTGTGGAATTATTCTGGTATAGAGAGCACTTGACGAACGATCTTTCTAGTTCAAAAGTTGAATTAAATCTGAAACAAATTACGAAATGTTTACTATAATAGACACAAAGTGAATCATTACAAATTCAATGTTCTTATCTATTTTTAATTATTTTTTACTGTTACAAAATTCATTCTTATGCTTATCACTACATTATACAGGATGTTCAAGAGAATAGAATTTCAAACATCAGATTACTATGTGTTTACATGATAATTTAAATTAGTTTAATGCTAATTGTTAAGAGATATTTTACATTGTAAGAAGTTTTACCTAAAGCCTATTTTGAAATTAGGGCGAAACTCAACTTAATTAATCAACTCTAAAATATTACTTGCCAAAAATTTCTTACAAATTAATACACCCTTAAAAATAATTAAATAATGCTATTGGTTTATTTAATAATTAGTTAGCTAGACAAAAGTTATAAATATCATAAATCTTACTTACAAAATGTTTTCACTCGTTTTATTGGGAATGCAACTGGCAGCTTTCTTTCCACAATTCCAACTCTGGAATTGTTGTCCGTGTCTCTGTTCATTTTCTGTTAATCCCTAGGTTCTGTTGTTAAACGCACTGGTACTTCAGGAACGATCCTTTCGACTCAGAAGTTCAAACGAAACTAAAACAAATTACAAAGTTTTACTATAAATGACACAGAGTAGTGAATCATCAAATACTTTATCAATTGTTGTGCCTTTGTAAATTTAAACTTCAGATTTACACAACAATTATTATGTAACGAAATATGTATTTTTATACTTGTAAAAGTTAATTGTTACTAAAAGCTTGGCAGGATAAAAAAATAATGTTTTAATTTAAAATTAAAACTACCTACTGTGAAAAAAAAATTATCATCAAAAGCATCAGTCACTAGTACCCTAGTACTTTATTGTCCCAATAATGTAAACAAATTTCATTTTTACTAGCAAAAATGGATTGGAATTAAGTTGGATGTTTAAAACAATGGGGAATTAGACTGTATCTGAATTTTTAATTTTTGACAATACCAATGTATAGAGCAAGTAAAAGCGATTAATTCTGTTTTTTTAATTTTTCTATAACTCGTAAATTAAGCTCAAAAGCAATTTTTAAAAGTGCTTGTATGGAAAATCGTCGTTTTTATTCATGTTGCAACTGCGCCTACAAGCGAGTGAGATATAATACAACGGAAAGTAGTTAGACAGAGATAGGAAATTTGGTAGTTTTTTTTTAAATGTAATTAAAAGAGATGTGTAAAATTGAATTTTGTTATTTTTTTATTCAAGTCGTCAGAAAACTGACGGTAGTGTTACTTAGGTTATGATTTTTCTGACACTTTTAATAAAAAATACGGTTTTACATGTCTCTTTATAATCAAATTCGAAAAAACAGTGGAAAACTGCATTTTTTCTGAAAACTGTCAGAAAAATCATAACCTATGTTATGACTTTCGTCAGTTTTCTGACAACTTGAATAAGAAAATAACAAAATTCGATTTTACACATCTCTTTTAATTACATTTTTGAAAAAAACTACCATATTGCCTATCTCTGTCTAACTACTTTCGATTGTATTATATCTCACTCGCTTTGTAGGCGCAGTTGCAACATGAATAAAAACGACGATTTTCCATACAAGCACTTTTAAGAATTATTTTTGGGCTTAATATTGAAGATCGAGAAAAATTAAAATAGCCAAAAGTATTCTTTTTATCTCTATTTTCATAAAATAAAATAAAAAAAAGACAGTCTAATTCCCCATTCAAGAACATTTAGCACACCCTTAATACAATGCATCCTTTAGATATCTTCTATTATGAAAAAGCATTCTTTCTGACTTGCTATTTCTGTCTTTGTGGCAGAATTGAAGTCAGAACACCCACCCCACATCTTTTTTTGAGACATTTGAGGATTATTTAATGCTAATAGGGTATTTTCCAATTTTTTAAATATCGATTATTAATTTATTACTGCGTTATTGCTTAGCAAAGTCGATTATCAATGACTTGGCCACACTAAAAATATGTTAATTGTTATTCCAATGTTGATAATATATTGAAAATCTAATAGATTAAAAGTCTCGCAATTGGACTAGAATTTTTCGGTATTAAATCCCAAACAATTCCTTATCATAACTTTTTTCTATCCGTTGATTAAAACTCGAGTTATTTCTTATTTTAAGAACGAAAACGTGAAAGTGCAAGAAGAAGGCCATTTTTTTAATGTTGCCGCACTAGTTGGATTGCCAAAACTGTCAGGGGTTGTTCAGGACATAGTCCTCCATTATATTTAGGCATAAAATTGCTAATGGGAGCTAACATCCGTAACTCTCTATGACCGTCCCATATCTATCTCTATTCCACTATTATAGTAATTTGTCAAATATAGATATAGCAAACTTGATTTATGTTCTAACCTAACGTACTTGCGAATTACGAATTTTCAATAATTTAAAACTGAAACTGGTTAATATAATACGAGTGGAAAATGTACACAAAATTTATTTAAAAAAAGACTTAACGACATAATAGAAGAAAATACTCGCCTTCGATAATATTTTATGAAATATTAATAACAATTAAAATTATTAAAAATTTGTAATTAATAGTTATTTATTGTATGAGTGGATTATGAGGCGAATAAAACCCGCGAAAATTTTTAAACACGAGGGCCGGAGGCCCGAGTGTTTAAGTTTTCAAGGGCTTTATATGCCGGTAATCCACAAATGCAATACAAAATTTTATCCACAACTTCCAATATTATAGAGAAATAATTATGCGGATTATAACGGTATTCATCCAACAGAAATAGTGAAGCCACTCCCACAAAAAGAGCGCGATATTCGAATAGAATTTTTCTATTGGTCGAATTTTGAAAATCCGATTTACAATAGTCACCAAAGAAATCGCATTTGTCAAACTTATTTGACAGATCTTATCTACTTCGTTCCCGTGTGTTTTGTATCGTGTAAAACTGGTTGTTGCGCTCATCGTTCTGCGCAATCATAAATTTTTGGGGCGTGGCTTCACTATTTCTTTTGAATGAATGAACTATAGTAATGTTGACATTGACAATTTTGAAACATCGAATAAAGTTGTATTCACACACAACCGTGATTGATCCGTCACGTCACGTCTCCGGTCAGTCAAAAATGGTATAAAAATTATCGGAAGCGTGCTTTTAAATGACTCCATTCACACTCATCAGTCATGGTTCGGAGATTTTGCTTTTGACGCCGTCACGTCTCCGGTCAGTGAAATAAAATATCGTCGACAACGATATTTTTATAAATCCTTTTATAATTGAAGGTAAATGACGGATACATGACTGATGTGTGTGAATCGTGCTGTCCGTCAAAATAAAATCACAAAAAATTTGACTGACCGGAGACGTGACGTGACGGATCAATCTCGGTTGTGTGGGAATAGACCTTTAAATAGGCAGGTCGTGGAATGGTTGGCATAGCTCTGGTTGTTTGTTTATTTTGTTTTTAGTGAAAATTAAAAATTGAAACAGTTTGTGTATTCTTTTAAAAATGGTATAGAAGAGCGGAACATTCCGGAATTTATCGCTGAAGAAGCCCGCGAAGCATGTTTGAATTTGTTGCCCGTAAAATCTAAGACTAGCTACGACAAGGAATTTGCCGATTTCAATATTTGGAGAGAAAAAAGGGGTGTAACGGCAATAACAGAAGACGTGCTGCTTGCATATTTCTTTAATATTAAGAAAAAATATGCCGCTTCTTCAATGTGGACAAAGTATTCGATGGTGAAAGCTATACTTTGCAAGTGTATAACAACGTTGATATTTCAAAATATGGTAAGCTTATTGCTTATTTGAAAAGTTATTCCAAAACTCACAAACCGAAGAAGGCAAAGGTTCTTGAAAGAGCGCACATTGAACAGTTTTTGAAAGAGGCACCTGAAGAAAAATACCTAATGATGAAGGTAATTATTTAATTTCTCTTTATATAATAATAATTTGGAATGTTTTCAGGTTACACTAATTTTTGGCGTTACTGGTGCCTGCAGATGCAACGAATTAACATTTTTGACTGTAAACGATGTGGAAGATAAAGGCTCTTACCTGTTTATCAAACTAACAGAAACGAAAACTAATATTGCACGCAGCTTCACCGTTATGGATGAAGGATTTTCTGTGTCTGTAATTAACGTATGTAAGAAGTACATGACTTTGCGTCCTCGAAATGTATCCACCGATCGATTCTTTTTGCGGTATGAAAATGGCAAATGTACGGGACAGCCAGTTGGTATTAATACAGTATCAAAAATTCCTTCAAAAGTTGCTTCGTTTTTGGGACTACCAAATGCGGAATCTTATACTGGTCACTGCATGCGACGATCTTCGGCAACCTTATTGGCGAATGGCGAATGCAGGGGCCGATATAACTGCCATTAAGCGTCATGGGGGCTGGAAATCCAGCTCTGTAGCCGAAGGTTACATTGAAGATTCAGTGGCAAACAAAATTGAAATTTCAAAAAAAATTCAAGGAGAAGCGTCTTCGAAGTTGTGTGACAGCTCCACTGAAGTTAGGCTTGGAAGTGCTGTTGCAAATGATACTGAAGTTGATCAAGTTAATAAGGTTTTTTCTTTTAATATCAATGTAAATGTAAATATTAAAAACTAATGTTAAATAAAAAATGTTAAAAGTGTTTTAATAAATTAGATGTTTTAAATACAATAAGTCCCTAGGGTTTTATGGCCTACATAATACAACCCATATCAGCGTAATTATGCCTCTATAATATGGAAGTTGTGGATAAACTCATTCATTAAATATTCTCTAATTTGCATATACGAATTTTTTTAATCTATTAAAAATAAAAGGCTAAAGAAGTAGTTATTTTGTTGCTTATGCTTTGGTAGTTTTTTACTTAATTTCACTGCAAAATGATCTAAAATTAGTAGGCTTTTTGCACTGTGCAAATGAACTACTGCACTTTCCAAGATTAGAACCAATAAATGCAGCTATTATTGCTGCATCTTATCTTGTTTCAGTAATCGATGGTAGATGGCGGTAAAGGAAGTGTCAGTTTTAATTCAAAATTTTAATATTTTTAATGATATTTGAGTACTAACGTACGAATTAATTGAATTTGTGTAAATATAAATTTAACTGTACTTTAATGATTTAGCAAAAATTATTTTAAAAGATTGGTATTTTGACAACTGTCACGTCAAAATTATACCCTAACCTAACCTAAAAATTTCAGTTAATCGATCGTCCGAGTAATATGAAATTACTTACATTTTGGTTTGTCTGAATTGTTAAAAATATGAATTGAACTTTAAAATTACTGTGGTGATGAAGTACTACCGTTGGGATCTAAAAATGGTGATGGAATATTCTTAACTGCTTTCATCGATTGGCCTTCGTAATCTTGACGTTTCGGTTTGATCATCGTAAAATTACATTCAAGGATGCAAGAGTATCTTAAAGTAAAGGATTGAATTTAGCAGGTTTGTAAAAGTTTAGTTGAGAGTACATCTCGTGTTATCTTAGATGAACTCGACTTGTTAAAAATGTAGGTTACGTAATCATAAATTTTTTTAATTTATCCTTTACTCTTCTTCTATCTGTATCTGTTTGAGTTATTTGGCACTACCATAATAACTTTTGTTGTTCAAATTTCAAAGAGAAAGAAATTTCTGGTGTTTGTTTTTTAGGTATCATATCAACACGACATGCGAACATTATTTGATAATACAATACAGGGTGATTCAAAACTCGAGGCGAAAAATAAAATGTCATATTCAGCGTCAAATTTAGAGTCAAAAATGCAAGTATCCAATATTTATAATTAATTATTATTATTTATTTATTATAATTATAGTGAGTATTAGAAAAGTCAGGTCACATCTGTATGTATTTTGTGGAATTTCCTGAGCCACAGGATCTACACTGTTCATCACAAGCACAGATTATAGTAGAAGCAATTATTATTCATGTTTTAATAATTTTTTAAATTAATATTTTCAGCAAAACAAAATCGAATATCCAAAGTCTTAAGGTGGAGTCACACATGCACAGGCGTTTACTCCTGCTTGCCTGCGCAGTTTTGGCCTGCACATGGATACCTACAAGACTAAACTGAAATTTGAAATCTACATTTGAACAAATAACAAGAAAAGCTCCAATTTGTGGAGAAGACTGCGAATGATTGAAATATCGGCTGAGATAAAAGTTGCTATCCGCAAAACGTTTTCATTTTTTCCGTTTTTTATGTACTTTATGTACACTGCAATAAATAGTTTTTCTTAACATTTTTGGGGAAAGTGGCTTATCTCACCCTGTATGATGACTTATACTACTGTTGCTTCTGTTTTAAAGCTCGTATACTATTAATTGTACAGTCACAATATGACCATTTTCCAATTCTCTCAAAGCTTCATTGTGATTTTTTAAAATTCATAGTTTAATTCAAGCTTATTTATAGAGCATTGGAAATGACTTGGGATAATACATTTTTTAAGATTTTTGCGTAGCAATTAGGGAATCAGAGAAATTACCATTAAATACCAATTTGAATAGGTCTAGAGATGGATTATGTCAATGTTAAATTTATAAATTAAAGACTATTACGTGACTTATTATACTTCTAAAATTATAAAAATCCAAGAAGCAATTGCACCACTTTTATAATATTGCTACTAAATATTTTTCAGTTTTAGAATAAGTTTTTGGGTTTATTTTGTTAGTACTCAGGCATTTGCCTTCGTGCGTCAAAATGCTATCTTGTGACACATGTATATTAATATACTATTCTTAACTTGGGAATACTCATGATTTGAATAAAAAAAACCTATTTTAAAGTCTGCCATTGATTTTAATTATTTAAATATGAATTTTCAAACACCCCAGCAAGTGGTGAAATTGTAATGCTTCCATAACAATTGCTCATTGCGCACAAAAACTTTTAATTAAATTATATTAATTGCATTAACATATATGAGTTCGATTGTGATTGCAAAAAATATTTGAAACGCGATCCAATTCAAATAAATGGGCGTATAATCTTATCTTTTATTTATCAATGATAACAATTTGTTGTTAATTAGTTTGAGTAATAAGTGATTCAACATGGAACAGCGGCTATTAAAAAATTCTCCTTTTAAATGTTACTTTTGTAATAGAATAATTGAAAATGAATCGGAAGTTGTAAGTATAAATGAAGATATTGGGTGTGTAGTATGTTAAATAAATATTTAAGGGTCATAATTCAATTTGTGGAGCAGTTTTGGAGCAATGTCAGAATAAATGTGGTTTGTATGTGCCCAGAAATATGAAACTTGCGCACATGAAAGAGTGCCAAAATAAAAGGTCTTCGAAATCAATTTCGAGACTTGAGAATTATACAACAAACAGTCTAGGTAAAATTTGAGAAATTTAAATAAAAGGGTGGTTTTTTTGAATATGTACCAAAAACCATTCTACACCCGGTCACACCCGGTAAACAAAATTTAAAATTTTCCATTTAAAAATTTTTTGAAGGTAGAGTAAACATGAAACCAACAAACGTCTCAACAATTCCCGAATTTCACATTAAATTGGATGAAATTTATAAAAAATTTTCGCAAGCTACGATGGCTTTTAAAAACCAACAACAAGAAATAATCCAAACACAACACAATTATCACACGCAGTCAAAAATGGCTTTGGATAAACTCCATTATCAAAATCAAATTTTAAACGAGTGGAAAAAAACGATTGAATTAAAATTTGAAAATTTAAAAAAGGAGCAATCTTTACAAAGAGTCCGACCAGTCTTATTAAGTATGGAAACCAATTTTCAAAATTTAAACGAAAAATTTTACCACGAATTGGAAGAAAGTCGTAAAATTTACAACAATTTTCAAGTCAAATTTGTTGAAATTGAAGATTATCTTAAACAAGAAAATGCCGTCGTTGGTGCATTGTGGAACGATCAGAAAGTGACTGTCGAAAACATACAAACAGAAATTGGAGCAATTAATAAAACTTTAAGCGAAAATAAAGCCAAACAAAGTTCTTGGATTTTTGATATTCGAAATATAGGTCAAATTGCAGCTGAAACTTCCGATAAACAAGACATACAAGAGAAAACTTTTGAAAGTTTGAAAAAAGAGCTGGGACAATTAAAAATTGATGTTGCTCTCTTAGAAGAAAGCGTAACAAATAAAAGTTGCTCGCCAATGAATAAAAATACAGGTAGGTACTGCAAAACAGATTCCTGATGGCGAGCAGTAGGGAGAAGTTCGCGCAGATTTGGCCACGCCCCATTAATAAGTTAAATACGGTGACTACTGCGTTGATGGGGATAAATACCAATTTAGGTATCTGCGCATTCCCACCGCTCGCCAACATAAATCTGTCTTGCTCTACAGCTCATTCCATTAGAGAAGAACCCCTTAAGTGCGAGTTAACGTGGAGACGAGAGTGGATTCTTCTCTGATTGAAAATTCACTCGAGTAAGAAAAACTACTGACTTAAAGGTTGCGGATCAATTTTTGCCCAGCCCAGCGTTATAGCAAAAGTGTATACTCAATTTCACATGCTGCATGGACTTTAAGGCTAAAAAACTCAAAATAGAGGTGGTTAGACCGGAATTGAAACCCGTAACCTCATAGCTACGTAGTTTAGCTCCATCATGCCTCTAAACCACCATGACTTTTAATTTTACAAGTTTTGTATTTTAGGACGTACGATTTGGAAAATTAGTGATTTCCAAAGTAAAATGGAGAGTGCTAAAGCTGACGATATTGTACTCAAAAGCCCTATCTTTTATACTCACGAGTTCGGCTACAAAATTCGGGTAAGACATCTTTTTAGGGACATACCAATAGCTTTTTTAATATTCTGAATTCCTCTTTGTTCTAACAATGACACCATGACCGTTAAGTGTGCAATAACTTATGTTGTCCTTTAAGTCTTGTCAAGGCTCTTCTAGACCGTTGTTTAGCCTTGCAGAATTATTCCACATAATTATTCAAAATTTAATAAAACCCGTGTAATGGGAAAAGCAGGGCTGTAGCCAGACTGTGTTATCAGGGCAGGCTCAAAAAATTTCAAGGGAGGATGAAAAGCTAAAATCAGGGTTTTCTCTCATCTGGGTTTGTATAAATCCGTTCACCACTGTAATCTCTTCTGAAGGAAGAAGAGAGTTTCTATCCCCTTCTGGGAAGGGGATAGAGAAGAAGAAGTGATCTATGGTGTGGTACTGAGCAATATCATAGATCTAGAAGTTCGAAGTTTTGTATCCCGAATTATGACCGTTCGTTTACCCTTAGTAGAGTACGAATATGCACAGTATAGCTGCACCAAAACCTCCTATGACTCACACTGATCTTGATAAATGAGGTGTGGTTTAAAGTCAGCTCCATGATTTGTCTGTGCCTCTTGTCGGACTCAAGGTTAGTAATACTATTGGCTGATTTATCAAGGTCAGTAGGATGGAGGGGGGAGTTGGTAACGTCATATTATTACGTCAGTGGTTGTTTTAATTGTAATTTAATTTTAGTTGGAATTGTACTTAAATGGTTTAAAAAAATGGAAAGGGCGGCATGCAATAATGTGTTTAAATGTTTTAAAAGGTGATTACGATTTGTTATTGCAATGGCCTTGCCTTATTGAAGGTACTGTGATTTTAAGAGACTTATATAACCGTACTAAGGTAACGTTTCTTTCTCTACATTATCCGAGGGGTCAACCACTGTTCTGAATTTGTCCACTGACTGCAGTTGACTGCCTATGGTTGCCATTGACTGCAGATAAGTACCGCTGACAGCTCAATTTTTGTACATTGACTGCAGAGAGTGGATAACCCCTCGACATTATCTTAAAATATTTTTTAAATTTATTTTTATAGAAAACCGATTACTCAAAATATATATTAGCCAAAAGATATTCGGGCGATGAGGAAACTGAAGAGCCCCAAGAATCCTCCACGCAATATATTTTTATACCCCACTCGACTTTAATTAAACAAAATTTTATTAAAAACGACACCATGTTTATTGAAATTTTAATTAACAAAGTAAATCGACAGCGGGATGAAACGGAATTATAATTACAGAAAATGCGAGCTGGAAAGGGATGCTCTTGACTCTTCCAAAAATTAGTTTTATTTTTTAGAATTTAATGAAAAACAATAATTTTCTGCAAAAGGCCTCATGCAATTAAAGCACTAAAGATGAACCTCAGTAATCAGTAATCACCATAGATATATAATTTCTGAAATTATATCGATGATGGTCTAAACGAAAAGTGCATATTAAATTTCCGAAGATCAAAGAGCAAAGGGGCTTGTTTCCAAATTCTTAAGTGCAGTAAAATGAAGTGATAATTTATTTTGAAAAAAATTAAATTTGTAAATATTATGCAAAATAAATTGTTTTTTTAACTAATATTATCGATTTTTTGGTCTAGCAGAATTATCCATTTTTTGTATGTGTAAAGTATTTTTATTACCTACAAAAGATTTAATTTAAAATAAATTATCTCCAACAATCATTCATACGCAAAATGCTTAAAAACTCACCTTTTGCAAACATACTTTTCTCTAAAACTTTTACAGGAGATTCAAACGTAAGACACCAAATTATAGAAAGTACGATTGTAAACATGTAATCGCCCCAAAAGTGATGCATCTAAAATAGAAATATTTTAGTCTTAATTTGATCATGCTAATTAGAAGGATGGGGATGTTAGGAACCATAGTATGTATGAGTAGAGAAAGTACGAATTATAAAATTGCCTACCTTTAAGGGGCCTACTAGCCTAATTGGTTAAAATTTTAAATTGGATTTTCTTAAAATACGCTCTTGGTATTTACTTCATTTTTGGGTATGTTATAGAAATCGAAGTTCTTAATCAAACAACCTAGTTTCATTTGTTAAATTTATCCAGGACCGAAGTTATGATTTTTTCAAAAGTCAAAATTTCAAAAATCTAACTTCTTTGGTAATTGAAATGAAAATTTGAAAATTGACTAATATACTAATGCCATGAATATCTATTATTTGATGTTACTTGGGGTTAAAAAATGTTTCCGGTTAAACCGGAAATTTTGAAAGATTGTAAAAGTATCTGTCAAATGATACCAAACATTGTTGTAGAACTTACGTGCATTAAGTTATCAGCATATGCAGGTGTCCTACGTTGTGCTTCCACCGTGTCAATTACCAATAAATGAGTAAGATACATACTATATGTAAGGCGTCCAAGTATGTTAAATATAGGTAATGATAAGAAGGTGTTTAAGAATCCTCCAGTACCACGAGCGCAAGAAAAAATTATCCAACTCAAAGAAATTCCCCAAACTACACGAGATAAGCTGAAAAAGCTAGCAATCATCGGAAGTGTAAATTTGTACTTAAAAAAGAAAACGTATAAATACATAATGAACAACATCAATGCAATCGACAGCATCCATAAAAATAAAACCAAAATCTACAAAAAAATAGGTATTTTACAGCAAGGTAGTTTTGGCCAACAATCTCACTTTGTTAATTTTGATAATTTTTCTATCTTTTGTTTTGAAAATTATGTATCCTAAAACGAGCCCAACTAGCCATGGACCCATGCGTAATTCTGTTGGACTGTAGATGTACATGTAGTAATCGAATTTCGCTCTAAAAATTTGAATTAAAAATAAACCTGTAAATGTTTTTTTCAGCTCACTTTAAATTACTTCTGCTGATATTATGAACATAAGTTGCTCGTACAGTTAAGCCAATGGAAGTCAATATTAAACCCACTATAGTGGAAATTGTAAATTTGGGCCACTTGAGTAATGGAATAAAAATTAAAGGAGATAAAAGGTAAAGTTGCGTATCAACAGCAAGATACCACGACTGAACGAGGCACTGAAAAATTATACTTTTTAAAATGTAACAACTATAACAAGGAATGTGCCGCAAAGCTTTGAGTTTGTTCTATCAAATCACCAACTTTGAGCAAAACCAAAAACGGTTCCCGATCAAACATTTGGCCGAAAAACTCTTATCCGAATGACCAAATGGGCAAACTTTTTTACAATGTGAGTTTTGCTGCCAGCAAGCACCTTGTCAGTGGTTAACGGTACCATCATTTACACCATGTGCCCCTTTGTGTTTTCCAGAGAGTTATTATTCCGGAGAGTCGTACCCAGTGATTAAATCATTAATGTCGCGAAATAAATAAGGAAATTCAAAAGATTCGACATCCTCTACCCGTAGGATTCCTTCCGATGATTATGGTTTATGAGTTTATGGTAGCATTGTTGAGGTACTTGACTTTCTATTTGTCTGCCTTTTTGCCTGTTTGCCTACCTGACATAGTCACTACCTGCCTGTCTAACTGACTGTTTGCACGTGGTTCCTGGACTTAACTCATACGGTCCTATGTCTCCCAGGGTCAACGTGCAGCACTGTTTCTTCTAAGAAGGTTACAAATCTGCTACGATGGGTTCTTTAATTACCAGCTAATTTCAGAGAAGTCTTACCCAGCAGGCATTTGAAACGTCCATGCCACCAAAGCTAAATTCGTCATCGTTCAAACGATTTCCCATCATCGAAACATCGTCTATTCATAAGATCTTCTCCTAAGCTTGTGATATGTGGGGTTTTAATTAGTGTTTCACAAGACAATATTTCTTGCTTTACTTGACTATTTCTTGTCTTGTCTTGTATAGCAAGGCAAGAAATTAAAATATGTCTTGTCTTGCTTCTTCTTGTCTCCAATAGTCAACGTGCAGCACTGTTTCTTCTAAGAAGATTACAAATCTGCTACGATGGGTTCTTTAATTACCAGCTAATTTCAGAGAAGTCTTACCCAACAGGTATTTGAAACGTCCATGCCACCAAAGCTAAATTCGTCATCGTTTAAACGATTTCCCATCCTCGAAACATCGTCTTGCATATTTCTTGTCTTGCATATTTTTGATGAAAATAACGTCGGGGCTTCCCCCTTTCTTGCTTTTTCTTGCAAAATACTTGCATTCTTGCAACCCGGGGATTTGACAAAGCAAGAATGCTAGAAAATGCAAGGAAATCTTGTAACTCTTCAGGCACGTAACTACGTCAATGTGCAATGCAATCAAGAATTTTATTTAATTACTCTTTAAAGAAGAAATAAAAGTCCGTTCGGCCAAATGTCCGTTCTGCTATTAGTCAGTTCGATCAATTATTCATCTGTTCAACATTATGTCGTCTTAATGACAAAACACACATCAAAGTCAGAATAGCGTGCTTCTAATTACAGTTCTTACACGTGCTTCTGGCTCCAAATAATTCTCAATATATATGATTGTATGCCACCAATTTTCACGGCAGGGTTCTACCATTATAGAGTTTATAAGATTCCAATACGGACCTGCACCTAGATGATTAAAAATTCCCATATACACCAAAACAATCGCAATTAATGCAGGTGATAATCTAAAAATTGTATTGTAAATTCTCAAATACACAAATATTAAAATTTGGAAGCAAAACATTTCTTAAAGCCTTTTGCAACTGGACATTTAAGGACTGTCCATAAATTACTTTGTCTCAATCTTATGAACTCTAAAGCCTGTTCCCACAATTAAAAATTATCATTAATTGACACCCCATTCCACTCAAGACAAACTATGTTTTACTGAGCATTATCAATTATCCCAATGGGATCAAATGTAGCCACTACTTTTGGCCATTCGACCAAACATCCATCAACTCAATGTCCTGATGGCCAAACGTCTCAGTCCGTCATCCATTCGGTCCCAACTATGTACAATAAGTTGTGTGTTTAAATTCTATTACCTCAAAAAACGATGGATATAAAAGGTAAACAAGTTGATTCCTATTCCTTTTTCGTGAGCCGACATAATTACATAAATTATCAAACATCCACTAATCACAAAAAAAGAATCAACACCAGCAAAAGAACCCATTAAAAACATGTTTGGTTCGTGTGTAAACCACTAAAAAAATTACACATCAAATTAACTTTCGGAAGTTTCTTGAAATTCTCACTTCTAAAGAGTAAACTGTATTTATTGACGTTCCAGCATAATTTAATAAAAATCTGTGTCCCAAAACAATCCAGATCATGCTAATTGTTTTAATTCCTCCCAAACAAGTCAATTCTGACTCATCAGACTCCTTGCTTTTAATTGTAAAGAGTTTTTTACCATTTGTGTAATAGGAAAATGCAATTAAATAATGGCGGACTTTTTCTAAAAAATGTTAAATTAGGTTTTAAATAATAATAGTAATTTATAGCATTTGGCAACACTGTATTGGGTTATAGTGAAGGTAGTGTGGCTAGCACCCCGCTTCTAACTGCTTACTATTGGCACAGACTATGTGCCCATGTACTCTATTTCAAGAGGTGAAGAGTGAGAACTTACGTTTTTGTTTTTGATAAATAAAAACATCATAAAGTGTACTAAATACGCAAATTGCTCCAATCAGGGCAAAAAGGCTTCTGCAAAAATAATTAAAAATTTGTTTGTAAATAAATCAAGAAAATAGTTACATAATAATTATGGTCAATGTCGAATATTCATTTTCCTTCTCAACAGAAGAACACAGTGTATCACTAAATAACACATGACATTTAACATCGTAATGTTTTTCGGCAAAATCCCACAAAGATTGCAATTCTTTAGCAGAACAAACTGCAGGAAAACAACCATCCCAACGAATTTTCAGATACCGTTCTAATTCAGCTAGTACGTTTTTACTTAATGAATATTTCTTAATCTGGGAATTATCAAATTAAAACACTAATTTCAAAATTTAAAAAATTAATTACAAAATTTTGATTTACGCATACGCTCGATTCTTCTGTAGTTATAACATCAGTTCTACAATACTGGCCTTTAATTAAACTACCATTTCTAATTTCATTTATATCCAGACACTCATCATAATTTCCCACAAACATAACATTTCCAGTTAAAATACCCGGTTGTATTTTACCAGATGAATCAAACACTATAAAAGACACAAAATCAAATACTTAGTATTTTTGTAATAGCGCGCCATCAAAGTATGGTTCACTCTAAACTCTATACCTGAGTCACCGAAGCGATAGAACGACACGTACACGTCACGTGACAAGCGTCCAATGGCGTGTTATGTTCGTTCTTTTTAGTCAGCCAATGGCTAACGTTCTTTGACAAGTCATGCGCTTTCTTTTATTTGCTCGTTAATTCAAGTATAGGTAAAAAGCTGCTCGTGCAGAAATAGTGAATTTTATTTTCATGGCACATGCACAGTTTAATCCTTACTTTTTGCGGCGTACATTCTTGGCACTTTTAAATCCTCATGATACAGTTTTAATTGTTTAATGCATTCAGTTTCATTTTCTCCAGAATCTAATACTTCGTATGCGTATAAATCTAAAATATTTAAAAATGCACTTATAAGTGTATTACCACTTGAGTTGTTAATTAACAGCATTAATAAGTAAAAGTACAGTTTCATTGTAGAATATTAGCTACAAACTGGATGATTAAACAAAAAGTTTAATTATTAGCAGCGGTAATTGATAAGAAATAATTAAAGAAACCTTGGTATACCTATTATCATTATCACTAATTGTTGTAAAATAGGTAATTAACGATATAGGGTATTTTACGCAAAACTCAATTTAGAGAATCCCACCACTACTGTCCTTATGTTCATACCATTAAATAAATAGATCCGGGAGGAGGGTTAGCCACCGTTGCCTAAGAGAAAATGCGACGGAAACGACATTAATGACTCATTCATTTCGTCAAGTTTACATTATTATTGGCTGTCATGATCTTTCCTAATAACTGAGAGTATAAGCAATCATTTCTATTGGAGAAATTGACCGCAAAACGCTATATTTAGAAAACCATTGCAATCCATATTATTAGCTAAATGGCTCTTTCCTGTTAGAGTAGCGGCTGTTTATTCAATGGTTCATACTAGCTACCTAATCAACCCGGCTTTGCTCAAGATTTGAAAAAAGTATTACTTATTGGATGAGATATTGAATATTTTATGGCAGCTGATGTTACATCACATTTATCTAAAGTCATTTCATCCGTCATTCAATCTGCCATTCCATATGACATCAAATATGTCATTCCATATGACATCAAATATGTCATTCCATATGACATCAAAACTGTTATTAAATCATATTAAATCTGAACGTTTGCGTAGCAAAATTAAATAAGAAAATATTAACAACAATAATTAATACTATAAAAATAGATACTTTTTAAAAGGCAACAAATTATATGACCATCATTTTAAATTTATTTTGCACTTGTAAATTGCACTGTAAATTGTGTTTGGTCTCCTAAAATCTTTAACTGTGCATTAAAAATTACAAACGATAGGATTTTAAATAAATTTCATTTCTACTACTTAACCTATCATTATAATGTATTAACGTTTATTTAGGTTTGTGTTATTTGCAATTAACCTTTCAGTACTAACACTCGGTGTCACAGACCGACGAGTTTTATTTTTATTAATATCTTTGAAATACGAACTGCTAGGGTTGGGAGGTTATCAGTACCTTTAAACTAAATGCTCTCACACATTTTTTTGAAGTTTGCAAGCATAAGTTTGTAATGGTTCAATTATAATAATTGAATTCGGTCTGAGAGACCGACGTTAGTAAAACAGTAACTAAAAATTTTAAATATTTTTTCAAAATTTTTAAAATTTTTTAGTTAAAAATTATTTTTTTCCACTTGTCTTGAATAGAAATAGGATAACAAAAAAACAGGAGAGATTTTTGCATTTACTTCAATTAATAAGTAGCTTTTTTTGGTGCATGCGGTAATATTATCTATATGTTCTAACATGTAAAATGCGACAAATGTTCTATCCAAAATATTTCAGCTATTGTTGAAGATGAAAAAAATATTTTTACCTTTTTAGAAGTGTTGTTCCTAGGTTTGTTTATAATATTACTAGTTATTAAAAAATTTTCTTTAATTCGTTTGAAATCGCTTATTTAATTTATGCATCTTTTTATTTTTGTTTATTTTTATAAAAGTGAATTTTGGTTATTAAAATGAATTTTTTTTTGCTAAAATTATAATAAGTATCCAGAAAAATTACTAAATATTTGAAATAATTTCTATTTGCAATAAAAAAGTTGTAAAAAATACGTTAAAAAAAATTAAAACTAAGCGCGGTCTGTGAGACCGGCGTTAGTATGGATGTTATAGGATGGCATGTTAGTACTGGAAGGTTAAGAAAAGATATACAACAATGTTAAAATAAATATGTTGTAAAACTATTCAGTAAGCAATAACATAACTGCTTTCAAAAATTAAACGCTTTGAAATAAAAATTTAAAACCGTCAGAATTATCAATTTTATTCTAGTAAAATTAATTTAGTCTCGCAAATATTAAAGGCATTGTAAAGTATCAACTTTCGTAAATTTATAAAACAAAACAGCACGCTCCTTATTTTAACATGTTCCTTATCAGTTTTTCTTAAATTTGCTGAATCAAATAATATTTTATACCTACAAGTAGTAGGAGTAGAAATCCTTGTGTTTGGCGCGTTTTTAGACATTTATGCGTTTCTTACAAATTAGTATGGCAAGGATTCCCAGTACTGTTAATAGGAACAACCGATCGCAATAGAAAATTTCATTTTTTATCACTAGCTGTTTGTTCTAACGAGCAAACAGAGGATTTCGAATTTATTTTTGGAAGTTTGAAGGCCATAGTCAAAAAATCTTTAATTTTGATTTGAAACCCGAAGTATTAGTAGCTGATGCAGCTTCTAGTATTAGAAATGGATTTATGAAAGTTTTTGGAGATTGTCCAGTACGAATGTGTTGGGCCCACATGCGTAAATGTGTACAGAAGAAAGCTCTAATCTTAGCTCAGAAAACAAACGTTGATAAAATATTATCTGATGTTGATTTTCTACAAGTAAGTGAAAATAGTACTGCTTTTGCAACTGCATATAAGCTGTTTTTGATAAAATGGTCTCATGAAAAAAATTTATAGACTATTTTAAAGAAGAATGGAATAAACAAAATCCTTATTGGTATGAAGGCTTTTGTCCAGGTACCCCTAGCACTAACAACGCATTAGAATCAACAAATCCTATAATGAAAGACGAATACACTCTCAGAGAGAGATTGCCGTTAGCACGTTTCTGTTATAGTATGCTCGAGATCATTCGATCGTTTTTAAAAAGGCATTCGAATAACGGTATCCACTTTTCTGAAACAGTAACTCTCGATTTAAAAATTTAGACTTCCGCCTATAAACGGGCACGTTTAAATAAAAAAGTGCAACCTATTAATGACACTGATGAAAGGGTGTTATACGTTATTCCAGCTGGACAGGATCAAGAAATACCTGTATATAGATACTTTAATAGAAGGAGAATATGACGGCAGCGATTTTGAAGAATACAAAAAAAGAAAATTGTCATATTATGAATTGTATTTACCTAAAGATGGCACAAACTGGAGGAATGGACACTGCACTTGCCCTCATTATTTAAAAAAATATAAATGTAAACATTTGATAGGTGTCCCCATTAGGTTTAAGTATGTAAAGGCTCGAGTTGAAGTGTATTATCTTTGGTTGAAGCTAAAAATATAGAAATTGGTAAAAAGAGGAAACGTGGCCGGCCATCTAAGGCCAAAAAAGCTTTAGTGATTCATAATTTCATTTTAAAAAGTTTCATTTAGAAATTATGTTAATTTTGTTAATGTGTTAATTTTTGTAAGAAAAAATATAATCCTTTTATAATAAATACTTTTTTTTTAAATTAAGGGTGTTAATTCTTTCAAAATAAATTACAAAAGATTTTTTAATTAAATAAACTAAAATATTTTGGGACACCCTGTACTGATCCAAAACAAAATCCATTTAATTTACTTCTTAACCTTGAATATAATACACTACAAAGTTAACTTTTGTTTTCATATTGCTTTTTTTAATTAAATCAAAGCTCCTCACATATCGCTGATTTATGCATTTCCTATTGTGACAATTAATTTACAGAATATACACTTTATACATTATGTAATGCAACTTTTAATAATTTTTTATTGCAAATTCTAATGCACACATCACAATATTTTTTGACAAATTACACTTTCCTAATGTACGCTTAAATGCGACCCTTTTTAAAATAGTACATTGCAATACATGGTCGGTAAGTGCATAGTCACTGCATAGTTAACAAATCCAGAAAATGTTAGCAAAACGAGACCCGTAGGGTCGAGTTTTTCTAATTTTCGAGATTTGTTGAGAAAAGCACTTAACGATCCGAGTATTGCATACTATTTTTTGCACAATCGTGAAAAATAACTAATAATAAATTCATTTTTTAAACTGACACTAGTTGACAGTTGTAAATAATTTTTATAATTTTAAAGTTTATTCAAAATAGTAACCGCTGGAGAACAATGTTGTCCCAGTAACAAGAATAAAAGTAACAAATAGCTCAAACATCTGTTTCACTTACCACCCTTGTGCTTTTGGTTAAATATTTCGAAATCATTATTTTATTGTTTCTATGGACACATACAATGGTTTGGTAAAATCAACTTCCTATTAGGATAAACATTGTTGGTAAGTACAGAATAGAACACGATTGTGCAAAAAAGTTATAAAGTCGCTCCCGCTCCCCTTAGTAGCGCCTCCTTGTAACTTCTAAACACAGCACAAGCTCGTAGCACTAAAACTGTCAAATGTCAACTAAACGTCATTATTATTTATTTTGATTTTGGATTTGAATTAAATAATTCTGTTCTCGTTTTAGCATGTAATTTACAAATTTATTCTAGTAAGACTACTCTTAGAATTACCTTTTGTAGTGGTTGAGCATACCTAACCTATAAAGTAGCAATTGTGTGATAATTACAAAAATTTATTTTTTAAAATGCCTGGATGTTCGGCACCCCTGTGCCATAATTCTAATAAAAGAACCGGCATAAAATTTTACAGGTAAGTGAATTTTTCTAGTACATTATAATCCACGCTAACTCTCCTATAATACCTTGGGGTATCGGAAACTAATACTTTACACAACCACTGACAAAATCAGATTTTTATTATTTATTTCACGAGTTGTACTGTCACCACTAGTTTTCATAATCGTTAATCTTGATTTTCATGTATGAATTTAAGGCCAAATATGATTATAGATTCCCTACCGATTTGCAGAGGTGCAAACAATGGGTAAAAAATTGTAAAAGGCTCGATTGGCAACCCACAAGTAATCATCGTCTGTGTTCTGTAAGTTTTCTAATTCAAAGTGAGTAATTTATGTGGTTAATTGATTTTATCGAAGAAATATTGTAGGTTCATTTTGAAGAAAATCAATTCGAACAACGTCGAGCTGATGGGAGGAAACTTTTAATGCCTTTTGCTGTTCCCACTATATTTAAGGTCCCTGATAACCGTCCAAGGCTAGTAATTGTTACAAGAGAAAGTGTTTATGAGGTACTTTGAATAGTGTTAAGTACTTTTTACATAAACAGTAGTGGAGTTAAGATTGATATTGAGCAGTTCTTCCTCAAAGTTTCAAGGTTATGAATCTTCCCTCCACTACTGTCGATGTAAGTGGCTTGATAGAAAAATTATAATTAAAATTGTATTATAGAACCCCTGTGAGGAAGTTGCAACTATGAGCGAGTTATTCACTAATGCAAGGGAAAAATTCGATAGTGAAGTACAACGAACCGCAAAAATTGAATCTGAAAATAATGTAAGTTTGAAATTTAAAATTAGTGTGATCAAACAACATGTTTTATTTTAGAAACTTAAGAAGGAGAATGATAGGTTGAAAAACCAAGTTGTTGCATTGGAGACGCAATTAAAGTACCTAAAACATTCAAGAGCCGCATTGGTGAAAGCTATACAAAGCTGCAAGAGATAGCATTTTTATTTACTGTTGTGTGGTGTTACGATTAGTGCCAATTTAACTTTGACATTTGTGGCTACAGCTTATATTTAGATGCTGATGTCGGAGCTAAATAAAAATATATAAATATGTATTCAGAATTGAGTTACACGTATTACTTATTATTAGCAGTTTTGGTGTGGATAACATGCAGGATGCAGGTTTCCTAATTAAAAAATCATGTAACATTTGGAACCAACCACTATGACTTTGTTATTTTAACCTGTTTTATAAATACTAATATGTAAAAGGTTTTGCAAAACTGCTCAGTCAAGAGCATCTTATTCCTATTACCTATATCTTGATCACAAAAAGAGCTCTCAAGGTATTATTATAATGTTACATTTATCTCTATGTGCTAAAATAGATAAAGGATAAGCGATCAGTAAACTGTTGCACTATTGAGAAAAGAGAAATGTTCAGGTTCTGGTAGCGGTCGTTTAAGCTTTAACCTTTAATTTACTATAGGGAAACCAATGCTACAGTTCAAGGTGAAAGCAGTTACAGCGTATTCTGAAAGCTAACGGCCTATTAAGCTAATAAGTTTAAATTTCTTACATTTCACAAGGAGTGTTCATTAAACCTGGTCTAATTAACACTCCTTGGTGGCAAATCCATCAAAAACGGAGATTGTACTTTTCACCAGGAAACGTAATAGCAGCGTAGAACTAAATTTTTAAAGAAAGAGCGGAGGGATAGCAATTTTTTTTCACGAATCGCTTTTTGTTGGGACGCTAATTATGGGAGAGATTTTTCCAGATCAGAGGCGTGCGGGAATAGGGTCAAAATCGCCTTTGTTTGTTGCAAAACTGCTAGTTTTGACAATATCTTTGATCACATTGAAGACAGCAAAAAAATAAATACCGCAAAAAACAAACTCCGACAAGTGCAAAGATTAGCATGCCGATGAATCACTGGAGCTATGAGAACCACCACAGCTATGGAAACGCTTCTATGTCTGCCTCTACTTGACTTACACGTAGAGGAAATGGCACGGAGGTCGGCTCTAAGACTGCGCGATTTAGGGCTGTGGACAACCAAATGTGGGAGTACAGGTCATACAAACATCATAGAGGTCAGTTCTAAAAATCTGCCTCTCCTAGATCTCAGATCTGATCGTATCCCACCAAAATACATATTTAACAACAGGTTTGTAAGCTTGTTAACAACACGAGACCCGGGTACTGCTGATATCCATATCTTTACCGATGGGTCAAAAACTGAATCTGGCTCAGGGACAGGAATCTTCTCCCCTGAACTAGAAATAAATATCAGTATACCATTGAGTAGATTCACCTCGGTTTTCAAGCTGAATTTAATGGCATTCTAGAATGTGCCAAAATGGTAAAAGAGAGTCTAGTAACAGGACAACACATACAGATAGATACTGTCGGACAGTGGGGCTGCTATCGCGGCCCTGAACCGTCACAGAATAATTTCGAAGCTGGTTTCGGACTGCAGAGCAGCACTAAAAACGACATTTCGACGAGTAATGCTCTTGAAATCTACTGGATCAAAGGGCACCAAGGTAACGAAGGCAATGAGAGGGCAGATGAGCTGGCAAGGCAGAACTCGGGCTCCTACGCGAATGGGCCGGAACCGACCCTGACTCGAGCGGTCAGCACTCTCAACAGTCTCAAAAAACATAAGCTCACATAGACATAGTGGTCGAAAGGAACGGGCTGTAGACAAGGCAAAGCAGCAATTGCTGCTCAAAATACTACCTCAACCTGTCTCGATTACATCTGCGAGTACTCACGGGCATCGTTACAGAACATTGTAAGCTAAACAAACACCTTCACACTATGGGAGTACCTAATCGATAGCCCTAGATGCAGAGGCTGTAACCAGGACGATGAAACTGTGGAGCACGTGCTTTGCTCGTGGTCAGAATCAGAGACACTCCACCCGCCAAGCTGCTCGATTTCATCTTACGGGTCGTTATGCTGGCCGTTAACTTAAGCTTTCACCTTGAACCGTAGCATTGGTTTCCCTAGTCAACTCAAGGTTAAAGCTTAAGTTAACGGCCAGCATAAACGATCCCTTAAAGTTGAGATGGCTCGAGGAGTGACGGGCAAGGAGGCGCCTCTGGGGAGGTTGCTCAAGCGGCCTAAGTGTAAGCTGCTAAAAGCCAGCCCTCCCGCTAGCAAGCCAATCCAAAAGCTAACGGCCAGCATAAACAACCCCGTAGTCTAAGTTATTTGCAGCTATGGCGTTCGTACTATTGATTTTACATTTTAAATTGCATGATACTACCAAAGAATATCCACAATAATATATTCTATATCGATAATACTACCGATGGTGGTACTATGAATGGTACTGTAGTCTGTAGTACCGTACTCAATCTCAATACTACTTTATCAAAAAATTCGCTCCTTTCAGTGGCTCCATTCACTGACTCCCCTTAATCGCACCTCCTTGGAACTCGTACACCTAACTGTCAAATGTCAAATACAGGTTATTTTCCATTTTAAGTTTGAATTTTCAAGATGTGTTCTCGTTTTTATTTGTAATTCTAAAAGTAAGATTACTCCAATTTAACAAAAAATATAATTTGTTCGCATCCTTTTTCTTTTACTATTTTAAAATTTATAATTTAGCGTCGTTTAAATTTATGTGTTGCAATGGATAGTGCTGCAGAAGAATATGCTGATCTCGATGAAACGCTTCAAGCCGGATCAACTTTCATGCTCAGTATGAATTTCGACAAAGCTATTAATTGTTACACTCAAGCTTTAGAAATGATCGAAGTGAGAAACATTGCTGCTGTTACCGAATATGAACTTGTAATTATAAAATACGCTTTGTCTAACTGCTACGTTGCTGTTAGGGAAAGTGAAAAGGCAATACATTGTATTTGTTCTATAACTGAACTATATGGTAGTAAATATCCTATTTTATATTTTGCTCTCGCTATTGCCTTAATTGAAGAAAAATGGTAAGGATTTATAATCAATTTTATAAAAGTTTTAATTTACTTTTTCATTAGTTTGGAGTTAGCCGAAAGTGTGATAAAAAAAGGTTTAAAAGAATTGGAAAATATTGTAGATAAGAATTCTTTTAGAACTACTTGGCCTGGTACGTTAAATGAAATTCCAGAAAGTATTGACAAAACCTTAGCCTTAAGATTAACCTCGTTAAAAGAAATTTACCTTAAAAACGATAAGTAAGTAAGCTAGTTTTGTATTTTTTCTTAAAAAGCTAATTACGGAATTGTAGGAAAGTACGAAATCAACCTTGTTTTGATTTGCCAAGAAACGGTACAGAAAATAAAAAGGAAATTGAAAAAATGACGAACAAAATTACTTCATTAAGAGTAGATCTTCCTGAATTTGTTCCATTAAATTTTAAAACTTCGACAAACCACAAGGAATTTACTCATACAAAATCAAGTGAAAGTCTGATTGCACATAATCGGAATGAAACGAATCAGGAAGACACACTAGATTTCTCCAGTTGCATTCCATCGAATCTTAAAATTTCCATCGAGTATAAGGAATTTACACAATCAAAAGAATATGATAAAATATACCAATTCAACGCAGGTGAAGGTACAAACGAACAAAAGGCACAACTTGGTTCAACTAGTCGTAAAAGTGATAAGGAAAATAAAGGATTTGATCAAAGTTCTCAATTCAAAGCAAGTGAAAATACAGCAAGACCAAGTTGGTGTACAGAAAAGACTTCAAAAGATGTGATAGATGTCCCTGAATTTGTACCAGTTCATCCTAACAGTAACATAGAGAATAAAAAATTTAACCACGGTTTCCAATTCAAAGCAGGTGAAACACGAAATGAGAATAAAATTTACCAATTTAAAGCTGGTGAAGATACAAAAGAAAATTGGAAGGATGTGGTAGATTGTACCCAACTTGGTTCAACTCGTCTTAAAAGTTATAAGGAAAGTAAAGGGTTTGATCAAAGTTCTCAATTCAAAGCAGGTGAAAATACAAGCCCAAGTTGGTGGACTCAAAACGAAAAGACTTCAAAGGATGTGACAGATGTCCCCGAATTTATTCCAGTTCACCTTAAAAGTAAATTAGACAATTCTCAGAACAGTTCTCAATTCAAAGCAGCTGAAAGCACAATGATGCAAAATTGGTGGGATAAAAAGACGTTGAAGGATGTGGACGATTTCCCTAAATTGGTTCAAGTTGATCCTAAAAGAACAGTGGAAAATAAGAGATTTAAACAAACGAAAGAATTAAGACTAAATTGTGGTGAAACAAATCTATGGGATGTAACAGATGTTGCTGAATTTATATTTGAGTCGAGGAAAAATCCTACACAAATAAAAACCAAAGAATCTTCTAAAAATAGTAACAATCAAGTCATACAAATTTCGAGTGATAATCAAAAAATAGGCTTTCCTACAGCAAACAGTAACTTGAAGCAAACAAAAGAAATTGAAACTTTTCCATCTAAACCAAGTAAAACGAGACAAAATTGGAACGAAGAAAATCTGAAAAACGTTCCTGAATTTGTTCCAGCTCATTTTAAAATTTCTATTAAGAATGAGGAATTTAAAGAGACAAAAAAAGTTGTCCCCACAATTTTTGAAAATTTTAGTACAGATTTAAATTTCACACAAAAAAATACCAAAAACGCTTTTCCAAATAAAGAGAACAATGAAATTAAACAAAAGTCTAATGAAATTACTCTGTCCAAACCTGCAGTTGTTCAAAATTGGAATGAAACAAAGCTGAAGAATGTTCCTGATTTTAATTCTCATCTTAAAACTTCAATGGATAAGGAATTTAAACAAGCAAATTGGAATGAAAAAAATCCAAAAGATGCAGATTTATTTAAATTTATGCCCACTATTTTCAAAACATCAAAAAAGAGAGACATAACACAAGCAAATGCCAAAGAATCTTCTCAAAATGATAAAAATTGTCAAATTACACAAACTGTGAATGAAAAGAATCTCAAAAGTGTCTCTGTCAATAATTCTACACAAACAACGGACTTTGATACTCCTAACAACGACTTACTGAAGGTCTGTAAATTATAAAACAGTTATTTTTATATTTACTCATTAAATCGTTTCAGGTGTGCGCTAACCTAAAGGCAGAAAATGCCGAACTGAAAGCCTCAATTAAAGATTACAAAAGTGATATAATAGTATTAAATGAAAGGGTTGAAACACTTACGACATTATCTCAGTCAATGGCAGAAACTTTAAAGAATAAGGATAGATACGTTAAAACATTACTAGATGATATTAATAATTTAAAGTAAGTAATGAAATTAATGCAAATTGAAATCTCCCATGTAGCTGTAAGGAGACAATTTATTTAAATTTTATTGTTTCAGTAAACGATTAACTTCTGGAGTATCTGATCAAAAAGAACATTTAGTAACTGAAAATAACGAACTGCATTGCTACCTATCACTAATTATTAGTAACTTAACTACCGTATATAAAGAAAACTTCGATAGGTAATAAATGAAGTAATTTTAACTCTTTCCAATCTAAGAAAAAATCGTTAAATCAAAGAAGAAATTTTTTTGCATTTCTCGACCTTTTGAGTCCCCCTGATTCCAAAAATGCAAAAAAAAAATTAGATTTTTTGAACCAAAATGTATGAATGGATGGTACCCCCCCCCCCCTAGAGGAAAAACTACTGAAGCGATTTTGATGATATTTGATTTTAGCCACTTTAAAATTATTCCATCGGCAAAAATAGCTTTAATAAGAAATACATATATACATGTTGTCCAAAAATAAGGTGGTTATTTTGGGCGCTCTTTTTACAAGTTTAGGCCAAATTCATTTCTACTTGGCTATAAGATAGTACATGTGAGCCTCAATTGAAAAAAAATAATTTCAGTTTTTTTAATTCAAAATGGCGGCCAATAAAACGATTGTCCCATTTTGTGGTTTTTCCTTTATAACTTGGCTGGTAATTATTATTATAAAAGTTTCAAAACGGCATTGTACAGCCAAAATATAGGACTTTCGTTCTAAATAAGTCGATTTTAAAAATTGTTTCTAAATTGCCTACCTTTATGGGGCCAAAGTAGGACAAAATTTTGAAATGGATTTTCTTAAAATTTCCTCTGCCAAATTTTTTCTTTTTTGGATATGTTACAGAAAACGTAATTCTCTATCGAAATATAAATTTTTATTAAAATTGCTCGAGCCGTTTTGGAGTTATGACTTTTTGAATGTCAAAACTTCAAAAATTTCTAATTTCTTTTGTAATAGAAATGAGAACTTGAAAATGGATATATGTATCAATCTCATGAATATCTATTATTTGACGCTATTTTCGGTTAACAAAACGCTTCCGGTTAAACCGGAAATTACAAAAATATCAAAATTTTTAGGAACACCCTGTATACTTTTAAATATTTTGAAAACTCGTAAAATTAGCTATTACACGATACCAAACACTTTATATTTTGACTTCCGGTTTAACCGGAAATGGAATCACATTTCTTAATTTAAATGGAATACCCTGTATATTTATGGATATTTTGAAAGCTCGGAAAATTAGCTTTCTGAAGATATAAAATAATGTATATTTTGAGCTTCAATTTACGCGTAATTTAAAAAAAATGAAATTAGATTTTAGCTAGTTTATCTATATACCTAAAAATTCTGCTTACACGCTGAAGTCCTAGGTTCGATCCCGGACGTAAGAAATTAAAAAAATATATATATATATATTTTAATGTTATGTAATTTATATTAACATAAAAATAAATTTAATAATAAAAAACAAGGGACGTGGCCGTACGAGAAACTGACGTAAGAAATTAAAAAAATATATATTTTAATAAAATATATAATTTTAATGTAATTTATATTAACATAAAAATAAATTTAATAATAAAAAACAAGGGATGTGGCCGTACGAGAAACTGTTTTCATGCCCAACTTCAATACAAAAACGTTTCTTTAGTGCACTTTTTAAATTTTAAAAATTTGAATTTTAATAAAGATTTGAAAGACGGAAAAAGTTCCTCGTATGGCCACATCCGTTGTTTTAAAAATATACTCAAGTTATACTCTTTTTAGCCACCTGTTAAAATGCCAAACTATGATTAACGATTTAGAAAAAGCCCTAACAGTACTAGCAAAAACAACCACTCCTACATACGCAACGTGCTTCCAACAGCTTCAAAGTTGGAAATTAGAATTCGCCAAAACACAACAGTGCCTTGCACATCTTCCTGTATGTTTTAATCAACAAATTATGCTTAATTTTAAATTAAAAAACTTGTAGATCTTCAGTACATCTTTAAATGATAAATTACTTCAAAGAAAATTGACAACATTTTTATCAATACCAAGCGAATATGGTCAACTTAAAGATTTGGGAAGTTGTTTACACGATAACTATTATGCTTGTGTATCAAATTTTACAAAAACCATACAAAGAAATGCAGGACAAAAAATTGAATTAGAAATGGTTAATCGAAAGTAAGTTAAGTGCTTCGTGAAAATGTATTTTTGATTTATTGTTTATTTAAGGCTAGAACTGCAATTGAAGGAGCTAAAAGAACCTACATTTAGCGAAAATTCAAGTGAGTAAAACAGTTTTGTTTGTCTACTTTACAAAATAATTTTTTTAGACGTCAGTTTTGGAACTTCTACTCCGATAAATTTAACATTTGACACAAAAGTATGTCCTTCGGTGAATAACAAGCCTTTTAATTCGTTAAATGAAATTAGCGAACCTTCAAACCCTACATTTGACTTATCAATGCAATCAAATTTAGATTCATCAATAGGTTTAGGATTGTTACAGATGGATTCTAATTCACTTACGTTGAGGAAACCTTTACAGTTACCTCAAAATATTAATGATACCAAAGTGATTTTACAAAAAAATATTGAAAAAGAAGTAGAAAGTAACCGTTTGTCTCAAAGTTCTTTGGAAGTTTTGAATCTGACACCTACAAACTCAAAACTTCAAGATTTAAGTTCTAGTTTTAATGAATCTGTAAATATACAGCCCGAAGCTTCGTATGTTGATCCAAAGGCAAATAATTGCCTTTTTCTAAATAGTGCAAAATATAACAGTTTATTGGAATTTATAAAATCTAGACTGCCTGATGTAAACGGTGGCACTTTAGTATCCACCGTGTACACAGTTAGACAAAGATGTGGAAGATTTAGCGGTAAATCGAAAGAATGTATTCTAAATATGGTTAAGGAAGAATTAGAAAAAGAGTAAGTTTTATCCAATTTAACTTTATGAGTTCTAACACTTATGCTTTTGTTCCAGCTCTGAAAAAAATTCCTGTTGCATTTGTTTGGAACTTTATCAATCGCTTCCTATAACGACGTTACCGTGCATGCACAAATTTCATCGTGAAGTGAGTTACTTGTTACCTCTATATTAATCTTACAAACTCTATTACTTTTTTAGTGCGTGAAAATATGGTTGATAAATAATAGTCCCGACTGCCCAATTTGTAGACTTCACATTCCTTTCAATACAGAATATTTCGAAAGTGATACGACATAAGTAATCTATGTCATAAGAAATTTTATTTTTTTACAAGCTAAGTTTATTTTTTAGTTGTCGCAATACCATGTTAAGTTTTGCATTTCTTTTACCTTTTAATTTTGATAAAATAAGTTTTGTTGAGTTAACTTGACTATTTTAGTTGCCGCAATACAATGTTAAGTTTTGCATTTTTATATATTTGAATTTGATAAAATGAGTTTTGTTGAGTTAACTTGACTACAATGTAAGTTGTTGCATTCCATGTTTAAGTTTTGCATATTTTTTAACTTTTAAATTCGATAAATAAGTTTTGTTGAAACTGTTCTTTTATTATTCCGATCCGGGTACACGAACCACTTCCAATTTGTCAACTGTCATAGATCCTAACCTCACATTTTACTAACTCGTTAAAATGAATCAAGCTGATATTTCTAAACTTGTATCTAAATTAAATATAAAAGTAAATCCACGATTAAGAAAATTTAGAAACCCCGAAGGCCCTCTTGGTAGATTAAAAAAATTAAGAAAGACAGTAACCGCTTTAGTTAAACATGAAAGAATTGAACTTAACTATCCCAGAGCTGACGAAGCTAGAATGTATGCTGAAAGGGTAAATATTGACAATTATTAAATTTACATAACATTACAACTAAAATAAATTGTAGCTCATATCTGAAGCTATTCGCTACGGCGACTGTCACAAATCGACGATGGAAACTGCAGATTTTTGGTTAGAAGAGAAACAACTAATACACAAATTATTTAAAGTTCTGGTACCTCGTTATCAAAATTACAATGTTTCTTACACAAGAATGTATCGTGCACCTAGACCGTATCCAGGCCCGATGCATAAGAAAGCTGTTTTAGAATTGCGAGGAAATCCGTTTCCTTCTTTATTACCAGACACACATAACAATAGGAATTTAATCCACAATGTATTACTCGACGAAGCCAAAAAAGATTATAGAACTCAGAAGTATGCTGAAATTGTAGCTAAAATCGATTTAGCTGAGAAACAAGCTCTCGAACAACATAACAAGGATACAGCTGAAGAAGAAGTAAATGTAGAACCTAATAAAAGCGATGAGAGTGATGTTAAAAAGTAATTTTTATATTGTATAGTAGTAGTAAAAATTTAATAAATTTATCTATTAAAAATTAATTATTTTGAGACTACACAAAATAAAATTTTAATTTTTGAAAGAAAAAAATTACCAGTTGAGTATTAGGGTTGATAAATTTTTTTTAAATTGTTTAAATAATACCTATAAACGTACTACAATGTAAACCTTAAAAACGAAAAAAAATTAAAGCGAAAGAGCACTTCTGTTCGGATTCCAGTTAACTGTTAAATTAAATAAATAGCTCTATTGAACATCTGCGTCCTACATCTTCTTTGTATCCCAAGGGAATACTAGGAGAATAAACCAAATACGTATAGACGTTGTTATTACTTTAAATTTAGCACCATTTAAATAAAACTTATCAAAGCTTTTATTTTTATATTTAGAAAAATTGTTTGGTAAAAAAAATTAATCGATTTGTAGCGTATAAAACGCATTTAACGCTTCTTATTCCGCACCCTTAACTTTAACAAGAGGTGTTGAACCGTATTACCCGAAATAAGAGGGGTGTCCTAATTGAGGATTAAACAATTAATTGTACCGTACATGATCCACCTACAAGAAAAAAGTATAATGTTCAACTGAAATTGTTCAAAAAGTTCTATTTGATAAAGCAAAAAATGTAAGATTAGTTTTACTAAAATATAATTCTTTTTAAGAAAAAGTTATCAAAAAAATTTTTAAATTGCATTTTTCGACATTCCCAAAATGCAAAAAATGTTTTTTCGATTTTTTGAACAAAAATCTGTCCAACTCTGAGGAACAAAAACTAAACGGATTTTGCTGAAATTTAATTTTAGCCACATTAAAATTATCGGCAAACTAAGTTTTTATAAGAAATCTATACAGGGTGTCCAAAAATAAGATGGTTATTTTGGGCACATATTTGCAAATTTGGGCGAAATTTATTTTTACTTGGCTATAAGATAGTACATCTGAGCCCCAATTGAAAATAAAAATTTCAAATTTTTTTTATTCAAAATGGCGGCCAATAGAACGATTGTCCCATTTTGTGGTTTTTCCCTTATAACTTGGCCGGTAATTATTATTATAAAAATTTTAAAAAGGCAAAATACAGCCAAAATATAGGGCTTTCGTCTTAACTCAGTCAATTTTTAAAATAGTTTCAAAATTGCGTTCCTTAAGGGGCCAAAGTAGGTCAAAATTTTGAAATAGATTTGCTCAAAAACTGAGCTGTCCGAATTATACACATTTTGATATGTTGTAGACAACGTAATTCTCTATCTAATTCTAAACTTTTAAAAACTTGGATGATGCGGATTCGAAGTTATGATTTTTTGAATGCCAAAACTTCAAAATCTCTAATTTCTTTTGTAATAAAAATGAAAACTTGAAAATGGGTATATGTATTAATCTCATGAATATATATTATTTGACACTATTTTCAGTAAACAAATCGCTTCCGGTTAAACCGGAAATTACAAAACTATCAAAATTTTTAGGAACACCCTGTATATTTTTGAATATTTTGAAAGCTCGTAAAATTAGCTATTACACGATACCAAACACTTTATATTTTCACTTCCGGTTTAACCGGAAATGGGATCAAATTTCTTAATTTAAATGGAACACCCTGTATTTTTTCAATATTTTGAAAGCTCATAAAATTAGCTTTCTCAAGATATCAAATTAAATTTTAATTAATACTAACACAAAATTACAAGATTTGACGGGCGGTGATAAATTCCTCGTATGGCCGTTATTTTCATGTTTGTTTAATAAGTGAGATTTAAGAGGCTTCCCTGTAGTCGTTTTCTAAAAATTAGTCAAAAAACTTTTACAAACAAGGAATTTGGTGTTTTACATGTAGATCTATCGACTAACAAACTAAAAGTCCTTAAAAAATAAAATATTGAAAAATGGCGGCCAAAATACCTTTTCAGATTTTTTTTCAGTTTTTTTACAATTTTTGACTTGCACATAGTTAATTAAATGTTGAAAGAAACTTATTGTTCTGTTCCTGCGCCCTGCTTCTGGTTCTAAAACACAAGCAACCAGCTGGGTAGCCATTTTAATTCAAGATGGCGACTCAAAAAAATAAAATACTAATGTCATTTATTTTGTAAGAAGAAAAGAATTTTTAAAATTATTTTATTATAAGCTGATGAGAGAAAACAAGTACAAAAAAATATTAAATTAGACATCACATAATTTTTTAAGTGTCAAGCACGTGATTTAAATAAGCAATGTAACAAATAGCTAAACGTAAAATTTCAATTTTTGATAATTTTTTATCAGGAGGTAAAGTTGGTAAAAGTTTTCTTAATTCAGCAAAAGCAACATTAAAAGCTTCTACTCTGATTCTTTCTCTCGTAGCATGTGCCGTTCTATATTTTTGAGTAGCTCTCCTTCTACGTCTTCTTTCTTCTCTACTTAAATTCGCCATATCATTTCTTTCTCTACGAAAAAAACTTTTATATTTTTTTTGATCAAAATAAGCTACACATTTCTAAAATATCTACGCTAAAAAAAGTCATCAAAATCGATTTTAAATGTGATAGTCGCATGCATATCAATTTTATTACCAATATGTGTCATGCTATGTATAAGATATAAATGTCTTTGGTTCGTACATAAATTTACCTATAAGGAGAAAAAATACGAAAAGTTTCAACTTTAATTTTACTAAGCGCTTCTGTAGCTACTAAAACTAAGTAAAACGTTAAACAAAATAGAAGAAGATATGTTTGGGTTTAATTTAATTTGAAAATGGCGTCATCAAGATGGCAGAAATAATTTTGAATAAAAATGTAAATTAAAAGATATTTACATACCTTCTCTTCTGGACAACGTTAGTATTACAAGCGCTTATAGTTTGAAGAACCTCTCGGTTTTCAGAAATGCTCATCATGACATGACTACATTAGTTGCAACTAAAAAAACTTTTATTCAAAAAAAATTACGTAATGTATATGAATTGTTGTAATTGAATGGAGAGGGGGGCAAAAAAGAAGGTATAGAAAGTCAAAATTTGGTAAAAAGTCTTATAAAGTTCAAGCTTATAATATTCAAAGTATATAACGATGGGGTAGAAAATATATTCTAAACTCCCCCCCTCCTCCTTAGACCCCGGGTGAACTCAAATTTTTGAGTAGTAAGTAAGATATGATAGTTTGTCATTGTATCGTCAGAAATACATACAAAATTTTAGGTATTTTGCTTCAACCTCTAATGAGTTATAGTTCGATTACTTTACAGATAAACAGACAGACAGGCAGGTGGAAAAATAGACCGATAGACAGACGGATGGACGGGCAGTTAAGTCGACAGAAATAATTATTCTCTTGCCTTGAAATGAACATTTTTGAATATAAAAGTACCAAAACGACAATTTTTCAAAAATCATAAAAATACCCAAAGGCAGTAAAATAGGGGTAGTTTGGGAAAATAGTCAACTTTTTAATCCCATTACATAATTTATTTCTCAACTGTTAACTGATTGATTATTATAAAGTCTTTAGAAGTGTCGATCACGTTAGTTACACCCAAAAGCTCTGTTGAATCGATTAATAATTTTTTTGTACAAAAAAATTGTCCTTTACCCTTGTTACAACGTATGCGTATTTATTTATCCATTTATACACATAAAGCTAATAAGAAGGGAAAAAATAGCAAAACTTGAGTAAATTTACACGCTTCTTTTTCCCCGGAGACTAATATTAACCCCTCAGGAACATACAGCACACGTGGTCTTACTTATCGCCTTTGAATTATTCCATTATCAATCATATAAACAACGATATAATTCAATTACAATCACACGCTTGGTGGGAACAGTTGACTTAAAATAACCGATGACAGTAATTAATATTAATTTTCTTATTATTTAGAGTGTTCAAAATTTGATTTTTAAGTAACGAGGGTTGATAGATAGGAAGACAAGAGGTGTTGAACTCCAACTTCAAAACGTGACAGAATTTTGTTTGTATACGAACAGGTTGAAAGTCAGACCGGCAGACGGTCGGACAGACAAATTAATAGACATAGGGCTGAATTAACCATGAAACGCGCGCTTCAGGGCCAGGAAGAAAGCAAAAAATTCAAAAAACATATAGGATTGAACTCGAAAACGATGGGTCCTAGAGAAAAAATTAAATAAAAAATTTTGCTAAGAATAATTTTTTCCCTATGATCTACGGTTTTCGAAATATAAGCAAAACCCCAAAAACAGGACCTTTTGCCACTATCCCACCCTTAGCGATGTAGCTACAGTAGTCCCAAGGAGAGATGAGTACACCACGTGATGACCGTTAAAGTGGCGCAATAGTTTTGTACTACCGTGTACTTTAAATAAAAATTTCAAAGAAATTATTTTGAATTTTGACAACTTTTAAAAATAATTTTTTTTTAGCCACGCCCTGCTCAGATTTGATCACGTGGTGTACTCATCCTTCGTTGGAACTACTTTAGGACCAGGAACTATTAAGTATTTTAATTTTTTACCTCTTAACTAATCCAAACACATTCCTGAAAAACAAATTTCCCCCTGTTCCATGTTCTCTAGGTATAACACCTTCGTTGACTAGAACTAGAGTATAAATTAACTAGTTTTGTGGACGGCGCGACGGTGTGTTTTTGGAGGATCCCGAAAAAAATTAGCGCCTCAGACCCCAACGTTCGTTGATCCGGCCCTGGGTGGTAAAGGAGATTGATAGATAGAAGTTCTTGACCTTTAGGAGCTTTAAAATGGGTATTTTTCAAAGAAGTGATCCCTGTAGCTCTGTGTCAATTGGCAAGAAAGATAAAGGTGATTCGGCCCTAAAGGTCCCAGATTGGAATCGTGGAAAATATCATATTGCACACTCTATAACGACTTTGTAGCGAGCCTTTGAAATTGGGTATACGAGTGCACGATTTGGAGTTAGAATTTAAAAACGTGTACTGCCAGCCGCATTACCTTCAGTATAATACCGATCCAGTCCAATGCATTAAGATTTACTGTCGTGGTAAATGCTCTTACACTATCGTGACCAAGGCCGGAGGAAGCAATATTAAGGTTGATTCGTATCTATATACGAGTATTTTTGAGCGCTGAATACATAAAATAACACGTCTGCTCGAGGATGAGGCTTTATTCCTAAAAATAGTGTAAAAGGGCGTGTTTTTCCCGTTTTCCCCCAAAAACTTGTTGCTGATACTGAAACAAGTCTATTGACACCGGTTTGATAAAATTTCTTTAAAATTTATCCCCTCTGTAGGGAATAGGGATACAGGAAGTAAAGAAGTCGTAAAAATTACCAATTTAGGTTAGAATCACTCAAAATTTGATTGCGGCGGTTCTAATATTGACCTACAAAAGCGTGGTTGGGCTTAAATTCTTCATAAAGTTCTACAAAATCTATAAAAGCAACTCGAAGCAACTTTAACATTGCTGTTCCGGAAAATTTATTATTTTGGCCTATTGGTATGCTTCGTTGACTGAATTGAGATAGACAACATCCTAAAAATGCCCGTCAGTGCCACTTCTAGCTGCTGCTTGTACAGTAAAATTTTACTTCGCTCCGACCCTGATAGTGATGTGCATCAGACTTGCGAACATGAAGTTCTCTGGAGTATCTTGTTATGCACTGGTATGCACGCCAGCCTAACATCCTAGCCTAGCATCAGTTTTGTTGAAGCATCGAAAGGTGTCACTAAAGTCCCCTTCTTTGAAATGTTGTTTTTGGGGAAAATAGTAAAAATAATGGGTAAAGGTAACAGTAATTGAATATGTACCAGAGTATCAATTCCTCTATAGACTCAATCTCAAAGAATACTGAACCATTACCGATATGCTATGCTACCGACCGATAGTCCACCGAACAGATGCAGCTAAGCCACTCCCAAAAAAGTGCGGGATATTCGATTGGAATTTTCTTATTGGTTGAATGTTTAAAATCCCGTTCACAACACTCACACAAGAATTGACTTACGTCAACTTTATTTGACAAAGATTTGTGGGGAGTGTCTTAGCTGCATCTGTTCGGTGGACATAGTATAATATAGAGTACGTTCCACTAAGCGATCGCAACGCCCGCAAACTCGTTCCACATAACGCCGCGGTCGTTGCGTTTGCTGGCGGTGATGTCCTAAATGACATTATTGATAACGACCACAAAATGCTCATTTCGGCCGTAAAATTTTGTGGGTCGGCGTGAGCGTTTACATACGCGCGTGCGCATTGAAGCAAATTTTGATAAGTTATTCCGTAATTGTCTTGTTTTGACGATGCGCGATGTCTTCAAATGGCTACAGAGAAAGTTAACCTGTATAACCCTGACTCTGATGAGCTATCGCTATCAGACACATATCTTCTACAATGGATCAGCGTACCAACAACAGCTGTCGCTGTCATAGTGGTGGCGGCTGTATTTTGGTCGGCAAGCACACAACGCTTTCCACTAACGAATACGCCCACAACGTTTCCTAGCTAGTGGAACAGGATATTCGGCGGTCGTGAGCGCGGTCGTTGCGATCGCTAGTGGAACGTACTCATAGAGTGGCTACAATATTCCCTTCTTTATCAAGGGTCCACAACAACAAATGAGCATTTTTGATACTAAATTAATTATTAATGACATTTATTTCACATCCAGACCTAAACTCTGGAATTTGATTCCTTAGATTTTTTGAGATACCCGCCCGCAAAAATCGTTAATGTATATCGTCGGAGATTCCGCAAAACCTTCCGTAAAACTTGCAAAAGTGCTCTTGCTAATACGAGGTTTTTCAGAATCTCCGACAATATGCTATATGGCTAAGGGTGGGAGGTGCTGTTTTTATGATTTTCTCTTATATTTCCAAAACGGTGGGTTCTAGAGAAAAATTTATTCTTATCAAAATAAAAGTTTATCAAATTTGCTACAAGATTGTTCGGATTCGCTTTTTGCTATTCCGTATATTTTTTGAGATATTCGCCCGCAAAAATCGTTAATGTATGAAAAAAGTTTTTTGCCTCACGATAAAATAGTGAAAGAAAGAAGACTTCTACTCTAAAACGAAGGGCTGAGGTGCTAGAGGCAAAAGTTAGACGAAAAAAGTTTTAAGCAAAAACCCCCATAACGGAACCTTTCCACCCCTTCGTCCCTTTATATTAGGCATACAGCTAGGACCGGGAACTTTTAGTATTCTGTCTGTTTGTTCACATAATTAGTTAGTAGAGGTTTTAGCCTGTTGGTCAACTGGGCCATCAACTTTATCGAACTGTTCGTGATGACACTGCCTATTCACTAGGCAGTGTCTAGGCCTTAGTGCCTAGGTATAAATCAGTTCATCGGTAAATCTTTCTGCGCATCTGTGTTCCTGCATTCTATACGATAGGTACCTCACAAAAAAAAGGTTTGATTGAAGTAAATAAGTACTAAAGATTATTTAGGATGTATTTCTGACGACAAGATAGAGATAGAGAAAATTAAATCCATTGATGCCCACAATATGACTTTTGGTTTTTGGTCATCCCTTAAACTTATTTTTAAATTTTTCTTTAAATTAAATGGCAATCATTTTAACATGAATATTTAAAATCGAATAGCCATAAATTCATACCACATTTATAATTCCATTTTTACCCTATCAAATAAAATATAAAGACCCTCTCCACAAGTTTAGAATTTTTAAGAGGGCTGTCGATTTCAAAAATTTGGGAATTTAAAAAAATCGTCCTAATTTAACTAATAAAAAAAATATAATTAGAAAATTACAAATAATTTTACTTTAATTGTGCATGACCCTACCAGCCCCTAAATTCAAATTTAACTAAAAACGTCAACTTACTCTTTGCAACAAAAATATTTTTACAACTATCCACAATCAAACTGTTTATAGATAAAAAGATTCTTATCAACTGATGATACGAAAGGGATGAAATTATACGACACAGCATCCCTTTAAACCCAAAGGATCCTCCTCCCGAACCAATCTGAACTCTTCCTCTCTTCAAGCTCCACCCAAAATCAATACTTGATAATTTCATAATTTTTAACAACAAATTAAATTAACCAAAAAAAAAGCACCACAAAGTGGATTCGCACAGTTCGCACCTTCAAAATTATGTTGTCATGGAAAATATATGTAACCAAGTTACTTGTTGATGTCAATTTTTCACTTGACACACCTAATACAATAATTTTCGGAAAAATTTGTGTTTTTTTGATATTGAAATTTTTTTTAAATTTTTGTACAAACTGGCGTGACCCAATCTAATTAAATGGCTTACCATTTCAGCGCTAATCAGGTACCTTATAAATCTAATTTCCTTTTCAAACCTTTAACAGTGTTAATCTCAAAAATAACAGGTAAGTACGTAATTAAGATCTTAAAATAGTTGCTAATTAACGCTTTGAAATTATTCCAAGTTTAAACAAACATTTAAAAATTTATTAGAGTATTAATTTTAATTTATATTCTCGCCACATTTATAAAAATGTTGTAATTTAGTTATTTGTCGCCATCTTAAAATAAGCCATTTTTAAATTATAAAATTTAAGAAAAATAGTATACACAGGTGCAAAATAAATGGGTCACCGATTATTTTTGATAAATTTTCGATACTTTCATCATTGTTGTCGCTATTTGAATAAAACTTTACATATTTTGAGTTAGGGGTTCTTCAATTAACTGTGAATTTCTCAGCAAACTGGGGTAAAGCTGTAGCTCTTGTGGAAGGTGGACGAAGCTACCGGCGTTCTGTAGCTAGAGTACTCCATCTCAGTCATACCATACGAAGAATACTTAAGCATGTTATGAAGACTATAGCATAAACACACGGAGATCATCATGATGTAGTGGTGAAAACCCAAAATTGCATCCCTCAACTCAATAATTAATTTCTAAAATTTCTTATTCTTAATTCTCTGTGGCCAGGGCACGCTGAGGGCACGCCGGGACAGACTGAGCCTACCCTCGGAAGTTTAAGCCTATTCTAAGGCTTAAGTACCTAGACCTCATAAGTGCCTAATTAATTGATGCTGAAGAAGAAAACTCTGATTTAGAGAAAGTCAAATTTTTGCAAACTTTGGGCAAAAGAAATCCATCCTCAGAAGAGATTACAGTGGTCAACAGATTTATCCAAAACCAAGAAGAGAGAAAACCCTGATTTTAGCTTTTAGCCTCCCTTGGAAATTTTTGAGCTTGTGCTGATAACACAGTCTGGCTAAGGCCTACGCCAGGGCTGATAAGTGCCTAATTTATTGGTGCTGAAGAAGAAAACTCTGATTTAGAGAAAATCAAATTTTTACAAACTTTGAGCGAAAAAATTCCATCCTCAGAAGAGATTACAGTGGTCAACAGATTTATACAAACCCAGAAAGAGAGAAAACCCTGATTTTAGCTTTCAGCCTCCGTTGAAAATTTTTGAGCCTGTCCTGATAACACAGTCAGCTACGGCCTACTCCAAAGCTGGTTGAGCTTGCCATCGGAAGCTTTAAGCCTATTTTAAGGCTTAAGTGCCTAGGCCTGATCGCCTGATCCGCCTGATAAGTGCCTAGATCTGATAAGTGCCTAATTTATTTGTGCTGAACAAAGAAAACTCTGATTTAGAGAAAGTCAAATTTTAGCAAACTTTGGGCAAAAAAACTTCCATCTTCGGAAGAGATTACAGTAGTCAACAGATTTATACAAACCCAGAAGAGATAAAACCTTGATTTTAGCTTTTATCCTCCCTTGAAAATTTTTGAGCCTGTCCTGATAACACAGTCAGCTACGGCCCTGTCGTTGTTGTACCGTTGTACAAATGTGATTGATAGTTCGTAGAAGATTAGAGGGGTGAAGTGAACACTTTCTAATCAGCAACTGTACTTAAACATCACCACTGAGTAGCAAGGCTACAATATTCTAGTAAGCATTTAAAGAAAGAGTACTCTTACAGAACTGATGAGCGTAGGTTCTGTCTAATACATTCACCAAATTAATGGAAAAAAGGGAGTATACAGACGAAAGGATAACGACTCGCAAAAAGTCCTTGAGCTCCCGGCTTAGCACTGAGGAACGTCAGTGATGGTATGAACAGGGCTATCAATAGAGGCTTCTTACAGCGTTATATTGAGGAGGTTTTGGCAAATCAAGTAGTTCCATTTGCTCTCCATTTATCGGCTATGACACATGCACCAAGATGCGTTAGTGAATACCTAGATATAGTTGGTATAGTAGAAAAACTGAACTGAGCAGCGTGTTCCCAGGATAAACACTCTAATACGGGGTATTTAAAATAACAATGGTCAACAACCTATACCTAGTAGGAATTACATCTAAAAGTTAAGTGAAAAAGTTTTAATAAACATTGTAGTCAAAAGTGCTTCCTTAAGGAGATATCGCAATACAGAATTATGCTGGCGAGCGGTAGGGATAAGTTCACGCAGATTTGGCCACGCCTCAATAATAATTTAAATACGTTTACTACTGCGCTGGTGGGGTTAAATACAAATTTAGCGCTCTGCGCATTTCCACTCCTCGCCAGCATAAATCTGTATTGCTGTACTTAAGGTTTATTTTTGAAACTGTTTTACCCTAATAACTCAAAAAGTAATTGCAACATCGGTTTGAAATTTTGAACATATATTAAAAATAACAAGTGCTAAAAAACGTGCATTTTTAAGTTAAAATATTTTGGCCAGTGTTGTAGATAATTGGAAGAGAATAAACAACAATAGCAATGAAATTATCAGAACTTGTGAAACAATATACTATGTAGTCTGTTTATTTATCCAGAAAAGTTAGTGGTAGGTACAACATAGGTCTCAACCTTTTTGATTCGAAATGTTACGCGGAATCCGAATATGTAAAAATATACAGGGTGTTCGGTAATAATCGCGTATTACCACACCAAAATTTGTTTTGATATCTCGAATGGTTAAGGAGCAATCAATCCTCCGTCCACACAGTAAACACCCACACCCTGTATAAATAAAATTATAAAAACAGAATATGGTCTTCAACTTTTGGAAAACTTAAGGAATTTTCTTTTGATTTATATTTTTTAATTATATTTTATTTATTGCCTTCATTAAGCAAAATTCGTATCGTGACCACTTATACTTAAACTTCTGTAATTTAATTTTTTAACGATATTTAAGTTTGTGTACGATTAAATCGGCGATATGCGAATAAAATCGATGGTATGTGGTGTGAGAATAAAGTTGTACACTGAACGATTGTACGTTTCAGAAATTGCTACGCGCAGAGAAGGCGGTCATACAAATAAAATGAAAATTATAGAAAAAGTTCAAGAATCAGCCTCACAATTATTGGCCACCCTGCTATAATTCTAGCACAAATTGTGGATGCAACCTTCATAAAACCTCCTACCTTAATTGAGGGGTAACTTTATTTTGCCAACAAGTAGTAAATCAACATTCAACAACCTCCCCTTCTGTCCCTTTGCCGTTGTTGTCTAATAACCACCCTGTCGTATAGCCAGGGTGGCCAATAATTGTGAGGCTGACTGTACAACATGCGAACGTCATTTTTAACATGCGAATGTCATCGTCTCATCGTGTTATCAGTGCTTGCACAACTACAATCCTACCTCTAAAATACCGGGTGGCCACGCAAACTTAAGCCTTTTTGGCAATGGGCGAGCTGCCGGTATGGTCGGTCCAAAAAGTGAAAATATCGAGCTAAGCAAGTGCGCAGTGCATCGAAAATGGAGGATTTCGTAAAGAACAACTTTACCGGTAGAGGAACATGGAACAAGTTTTCTATTATAAATAGGCACAAGCACAACAAGCTATTGAAGCAATTGAAACAGATTTTCAAAAATAAGTGGCTTATAAAGGTTGTTGCTCACTTGAGCGAAAGGAAGCGCAGCGATGAGCAATTTATAGTTTCAATGTATTCTTATGGGGATACGCACACTTGAGAGAAGCGAAGCGCCGAGAAGAATACAGAAGAAGCCGAGGGGTTATATCCACTCCCTACAGTCAATGTACAAAAATTGAGCTGTCAACGGTAGTCATCAGCAGTCAATGGCAGCCATAGATAGTATATGCAGTCAAATGCAGTCAGTGTACTAATTCAGAACAGTGGTTGACCCTTCGAAAGAGCATTGTATTCAAGAACTAATCTTCTCTTCACCGCGTTTCGGCTTGCCCAAGGGAGCAACGGCCTTAAGGGTCTAATGTTAAATACAAGGCAAATCGTGCAAATTTAAGGATTAGTCCTGTAAACATCTTTTTTAACATAAAAACAAATTATTTACCTTTTTTTCTGATGTCATCTTGCCGAATGGGCTCTTTTCTCCATACCAAAATCAATTCTTCGCTTACCGACTCACTTAGTTTAAAACGAATCGAACGAATAATTTTATTGAACACTCACAAACCATATCCACTTCTTTTTTAGAGCAAAAACCGAATAACGAATTATTAAAGCTTCCATCAAGCTAGCAAAACATCCGACTCGATTTTAATAACGCGCCCGCGGGAGTTTAAACTCGATTCCGAAAAGACCGTTTAATGTCGCTTCTGAAATTGAAAAATTTAGCATTAAACAAAAATACAGTTCTAGTTCTTTCTCATCCGTTGTAGTTGTAGATGACCTGAAAATATAAATTTGATATTATTTACGTCTTCATTTTATTTATTACGATACGGTTGGTTCGAAATAGCCGAAGCGAGTGTTGTAATGGATTCCTTCTAGGAGAAGGAGAAGAGGAAGAAGATGGCACAAATTAAGCAATGATCTTCAGATGTCTTCAAAAAGGATACTGGGTAGACAGAAATGGATGGAAATTTAGAAGAAACGGCGACTGCTGTAGAAGACTCACCTATTGCTGGAGTTTCTTGACAGGTTGTACAAGTTCTTCTATTGTTTCCTCGTCCAACTATTCGACCTGAAAATAGAAATTTGATTCAGTTATTATTTTTATGTCTTCCTTTTATTTATTCCTAATGATACGGTTGGTTCGAGATAGCCGAAGCGAGTATTGTACTAGATTCCTTCCAAGAGAATGAGAAGAGGAAGAAGATGACACAAATGAAGCAACAATCTTCAGATGTCTTCAAAATTAGATAAATAGTACAAGAGTACAAGACTCAGTTATTATTTTTACGTCTTCCCACAAAAAGGGAGATCAAGAGTAGTGCCAAAAGTGCTAAGTAAGATATCTGGATTATATGCAAGAGTTTTAACACACTGGTCGAAGAACAAATATTAGAATATGAAAAGCAAAATTATCCTAGATTTGGATGTTCATGTATTGATGGAGTATTTGCTTTGCGATTTGCGAAACCCAGAGTCAAACTGGCTCCATTTGAACCCAACGACAACAGCTGAAATTTGACTAAAATTGGAGCAAAGGAAATAACAAATTACCTCGATCTCCGTAGTTTTTGGAAGCCAACATGTGTGTGACAATCAAAAACTTTCAGAATTCTGAAAAGGACAAGAGGAGCTAATGAAAAATCAATTCCATACGTGCCTTTGATGACTTTTGATTAAAGAGCTCACATCGTCTCAAGAAATGACTTAAGAGAAAACAATTTAAAAATTTCATTATAATCCCAAATCTAAGCCAAAAATAAAATATTTTTAACATGAAAATTCAAGCAAATTCTCCAACAAAGAAAACTTCAATTAAATTACTTTTATATTACTTTTGTCGTTTGAAATTAAAATTTCGACATAAATTAAATTGCATGATTAGAAAATAATAATTTGTATTATGCAAAAATGGTATGGGGGTTAAAATAAGCAAAATCGATCAAATCCAGTCTATCAAAGTTGTCTTGTCTGCGAAAAACGGAACAGTCGTGGTTGATGATATAAAGAGTAAAGAAGTATAATAATCGTAATAATAATAACACAATGCCACAAACCCACCGCAACATGTCAAATGAATTTTAATCAATCAAAATTTTTGACTTTTAATAAGTACAAAAAGAAAATTAATCCTTTGACTATTATGACTAACAACAAAAGTAAAAGATAAAATGAGTTCCAAAGGCTTTTCACCACTACTAGGTATGTACCTTTTTTTCTAAATTTCAACTTTTGGCGTTTTTTTTATAAAATCGTTTTGATTTCAATCAAATTTGGGCACAACATATTTTACAAACAAAGGGTTTGTATAGGGAAAAACACTTGATGATAGTTTCGGAGGGTTGTAAAAGTACCCCTTAAAGTGACACCTGTTTATATGGTGCGAGGGGATTGTAACTATGTACCTACTACAAATCATATAGGAAGATAATCTCTTAAATGCTACTAGACACTTTTAACAATAAGGGGATGTCGCACTAACAATTAGTAACCCACCCTTAATTTATAATGTAGGAAATTTTGCATATTCATTTATTAACTTATTCGTGATCGTTTAAATCGTTGTTTTTTTATAAATTAGGACGATTTATATTAATCTTGAAATATCATCAACGTTCACATCCGTACAAAGCTCCAATATGTTATTTAAGTAAACATTTTAAATACAAATTATAAATTTTTTTATAAATCGATACATAGGTTTCGCGTGTACCTATGCATGTTTATTGCTTATTTTATGCAAATTATTTGCCAATAGTTTTACTCACCCTCCTACATCATATTTATAGTTAAATTTAAGCGTTTATTATAATTGGGTTCTTTCACAAATTGAATTTATCCCTATTGACCGGACCGGAACCCCTTAAAAAATAACTACATGTTGTAATCTCTTGTTTTGTGTATCACTTGAATTAGAGGATAAAAGGGAGGAGGAAGGTTGATTTATAAGGGATAAGTAAAATCATTTTTTATATTTTTGCTTAGACTCTTTAATCTTCACCATTAATCAACCGAATTTTACACGTCTAAAAATGTTTGTTCATCTGCATTTATTAACAAAATAAAAATAAATAAAGTAGAAAGTCAGTCAGAGTATTTTTTAAGATTCAACAATTATTTTTAAAAGTAACAACAATAAAGCAATTACTTCAGTGATGTTTTTTTAAAAAAATTTTTTTTTTTTTTAATTTTTTTTTTATTATTTTTATTATATAAATAATTAAAACGTATTATAAATAATAATTATAGAGTTTTAACAATAACAATTACGATTTAATTTCTTTTAAATTTTTATCTCAACGATGAGCTAGTGACATCAAACAGAATCCCGCTACAACATTAGTATCTCTTTTGACATTTTGACGTTTCAACCTAACCTTACTTTTTTGTACACGTTATTTTCGTATTAAATGTTGAAAAATGTACAAAAATACAAATATGTTAGCCGAAAACGATTTATTTTGTGATGCAGATGATAAAGAAGAAGAAAAAGAAGTGGTCGAAACACTCAAAAACATAAATCAAGCTGTAAATCAAATAGAAATAGAAGTAGAAGATAGAAATTATACCGACTCAGATTCTTACGACGAAGAATACGATTTATACGAACACGAAAGAGAATTTGCAAAAGGTACAAATTATCAACGCATAAATAAGTGGTTTGCAAACACAACTAATAAAATTAACGTCGAAAAATACGAAGGTCCGGCTAGTTTACCTGGTCGCGTTGCAAATTCGTTGATCGAGAAGCAAAAGCAATCTCAAAATGACCGTATTAAAATTAAAGATAAACAAGATAGAGCCACAACCGAACAAGTTATGGATCCACGCACAAAAATGATACTATTTAAGCTGCTTAATAAAAGTTTCATTTCTGAAATCAACGGCTGCATTTCAACCGGAAAAGAAGCAAACGTTTACCACGCAACCGGTCAAGAAGGTAAAGACGTGGCGATTAAAGTTTTTAAAACGTCTATTTTAGTATTTAAAGATCGTGCTAAATACGTTGTTGGTGAATTTCGTTTTAGACACGGTTTTTGCAAAGGAAATCAGCATAAAATGGTGCGAACGTGGGCCGAGAAAGAAATGCGTAACTTAGTTCGGATGAATAACAATGGTATACGTGTACCAGAACCTATATTATTACGCGCTCACGTTTTGTTAATGTCGTTTATTGGTGTAAACGGTTGGCCAGCTGCTAAATTAAAAGACGTCGAGCTTAGTTGTTCACGTGCACGTGAAGCTTATCGAGATGTCGTTGTTCAAATGTGGAAAATGTACAATAAAGCCAAGCTTGTACATGCTGATTTGTCGGAATTTAATATGCTTTATTTGGACGGACAAGTTTTTATTATAGATGTTTCGCAATCGGTCGAACACGATCACCCTTACGCTTTACAATTTTTACGCAAAGACTGTACAAACGTAACTGAATTTTTTCAAAAAAAAGGTGTAGCCACTTTGAAAGTTAAGCAGTTGTTTGATTTTATCACCGACTTGACGATTAATGAAAGAAATGTGGACGAAATTTTAGATGAGTTGTCTGAAAATGCAGTTACCGCACAGGATGTTACAGCAGAAGAAGAAGTGGATGAAGAAGTATTTAAAAATGCGTACATTCCGCGTGCTTTAACAGAAATTATTGACATCGAACGTGATATAGATAAAACTAGAACAGGAAACGACGGCGATTTAATGTACAAAACTTTAGTTGGCTTAAAAACGGAAGTGGTTGAAGATGATGAAAATAGTAGTTCGGAAGAAAGCGAAAATTCTTCAGACGATGAAGGTTCTCAAGGTGAAAAGAGTAAGTTTGTTAATTCGTCGAGGCCCAAACATGAAACGACAGAAGAAAAGAAAGAACGTAAACAAAAAATAAAGAGCGAAAATGCTGAAAAGCGAAAAACAAAAATTAAAAAACACGTTAAAAAACGCAGCACTAAAATTAAAATTAAGAAATAATTTATATGCAAAAATTGTAAATAAATTAAAGTAAAGAATAAATTATTTTTGGTTCAAGAACTATTTTATTTAGGTTAATATAATTAAAATAAAGCAAAATATTTCATTTGGCTAAGATGCTTAGTTAGAAATACAGGGTGATTTTTTTTAAGTGGTACTAACACTGGGATCTCGGAAACCGTAAGACTTACGAGATTAGTTAAATTAGCAAAACGTTGCATATTTTTATGACCTTTAAGAATCCGTTTAGAAACTTTCAAAATTTAAAATGGTTTCTGAGATAACGCAGAAAAACTGAAAATTTGCAATTTTGTTTTTCGACTGTAGTTTCAAAATGATTTACTTTAGAAAGAGATTTCTTAATAAAAATTTTCAGGAGGTCAAAAAAGCTATTAAACGATACCAAACTCGACTTTTTATCACATCGACGCGAGACGTCGCGACGTTCAACTTTTTATTTTCTTACAGGGGATCTATCATTTTTCTTGCAAAAAACTGAGTAGGCTTGTCTAAATTCGAATACCAAACGAGAACTTTCTATTTTGTATTTTTCTTGATTTATACAACTTTTCATGTCACGTTATGTTAATATGTTATTTTTTACGATGAAAAATAACGACTAAAACTTCTAAAACTACAGTTTTAGAAGCGTAAGTTGATCAGGAAATAAAAATAAATCCAATTATTATTGATTAAATCTTAGTAATGTAATTTTATTTCTTTTCTAAAACTTGAAAAACTAAGTTTTAGTCGTTATTTTTGATTGTAAAAAATAACATTAACACAACGTAACATAATCTGAAAAGTTGTATAACTCAAGAAAAATACAAGATAGAAACTTCTCGTTTGGTATTCGAATTTAGACAAGCCTACTCAGTTTTTGCAAGAAAAATGATAGGTCCCCTGTAAGAAAATGAAAAGTTGAACGTCGCGACGTCTCGCGTCGATGTGATAAAAAGTCGAGTTTGGTATCGTTTAATAGCTTTTTTGACCTCCAGAAAATTTATCCCGAATTTTTTTTTCTAAAGTAAGCCATTTTGAAACAATAGCCGAAAAATGAAACTGCAAATTTTCAAGTTTTTCTTAATTATCTCGGAAACCATTTTGAATTTTGGAATTTTCTAAACGGATTCTTAAAGGTCATCAAAATTGTCTAGACCTCGTCTAAAGTAGAAAAGGACTTGTCAATCATTCGGGTGATAAACGCATGATGTAACGTAAAACAAAACGTTGGATAAATACTGGGGGGTAGCAGTCCCATGTGAAGTCATTTTCTAAATTGGATGACCCATAGTAAAGCTTCCCACGACCCATTGTGGTGTTTCGAATCTCATACGTTGGTGTCAAAGCATTATGGACCAAATTCTGGGCTCAAAGGCCAATGTATGCAGGGAAGTCTCCAGTGGCGTAACTAAGAGCTTGGGGGCCCTTCCGCAAAATCCATAGTAGGCCCCTGCCCATTCCTGTTAATAATCATTTTGTTTAACCACAAATCGACTTTATAACGAAATTTCATACTTAAACTTAACGATGTTTCTGGGGTCTTCCAGCAACGTTATTTACGCCACTGGAAGTCTCTTACGCTTTAAAAAAGCAACCCACTTAAAAGGAAGAGAGGGTAGAGTAAAACTATGTGCAAATAAATCGATATTGTAAAAGATGGCCCTCAGATTTTTGTCATTTCCTAAATCAAAAGTTTCTTCTTCAAAGAGCATTCAAACAATAATACTACTTTTCTCCACGTTTCTGCTAATATTAAATAAAAGCTTCTAAAAAAATTTAGCTGTATTACTCTTTAACAACTGTTAGCTAAGTTCCAGAAGATGATAATTCTTATTCAATTAGTTGCCCTGCCCTGTAAGTAGTTGGTGCGACGACTTTCGGCAATAGTTGTATGGAAGCACAAAACAAATATTTGATCAAAATTTAAATTTTAGTTTGAAGATGCGTACCAACCAACTAAATTGCGAAATTGGGAAGTGCCTAAATGGTATCCTAAAAGGGCATGTCAAAATATAGGAGAAACTCAATTTATTTCCAACGATCAAGGAAATTTAATACCTGGAGTTTACAGAGCACCTCGAGGTCCATGGACAGGCTATACAAGTACTTGGTATATGCCTAAAAAAATTACAAGGGAAATAGGTAGATACTGCCAACATTTTATTTTAAGAAGGCCGTTTCTAACGAATGGGCGGGAAAGTTAATATTTAGACATTCCGCTCGTAACCGTTAGCGACTTTAGTATCCGCTTGATATCAAAAATAGGCATAATTTCTGATATGGTAATGTTCAAAGAAGGCAATGACATATTTGTATATAGGAAATAGGAGACGAATTAGTGATAAAAGTCCAATTATTGTTTTTACCTAAAATCCTGTTTTTTTTTATTACATCAAGCTCAATTGGACTTTTCTCACTAATTAGGTTCTTATTTCCTATATACAAATATGGCACTGCCTTCTTTGAACCTTACCCTGTCAGGAATTATGACTATTTGCGATGTAAACCGGATATTAAAATCGCTAACGGTTACGAGCGGAATGTCTAAATGTCAACTTTCCCGCCCATTCGTTAGAAGCCGCCCTAGCCCTCTTAATTTCAATTTTATAAAAGCGTTTTTATCTTCCTCTCAGCAAACCAATTAGCTGCAACGCCGCAGTATAAAATCGACGCTTGGAAAAATCACTGTGCAAAATTGCAGGGCAAGCTTAAACAAGCACCTGCTGAAAAGGATAAGAAAACACTTCTCGACAGACCTGCAAAAAAAAAGCAAGAACCCGAAGAAGAGCCAGATCACGTATCTATTGCTTCTTCGGAAGCCGTGGAAATTCCTGAAGAGGTAAATTGTAAATTAAAATTTTTTCCTCACAAACAAACTTTTATTTTTAGCTTCCTATGTGTCCCATTCATAATTTACCCGTTGTTGAAAAACCTACTGAAACCTTATTTGTATAAATAAAACTACATTTCATCACTGTTTTTTTATCTTTTTCATGTCTCGCTTAAAATAGGATAAAAAAAATAAAAATTCTGCAGTCCCATACGTTCCTGGCGACTTAACAGAACCCAAATACCGACCAGAAAGCTACTCTAATTTAGCAAATTACAGGTTTGATAAGGATAAATACCGCGACGATACAGCCGAATTAAAAGGTTTCCCAAAAACAAGAGACGATTTTACTAGAGTGATAAAAGAAGAGAAAGACCTAAAAACTATAGCCGAAGAAATTTGCCAAAAAAATCAAGAAATGATGAAGGAAGAATACATCCCTTGCACCTGTAAGGAGATGAAAAATAAAAAATTGCCCTCCCCAGTTGTAAGCGCAATAAAAAATTTCGACATGGCCAAAAAATTACACAAATTAAATTTAGAACACAGACCTCTACCCGATACAATAACAGACGCTTTGTATCGGAAATTTCAGATGGAAAATAAAGAGCCAGGTCTCGCATTAAAAGATGGCAATTACGCATCTGGAGTAGCTTGGAAAGCTTACGCTGGGTTTGGACCAACTAGGTGTACCAAGTTGCGCGTTTTTAGACCCAAAACAAGCATAACAAATAAAATCAAAGATTCCGTCAACGACCGACCTAGTAGTGTTAATAGTTTTGACAAAAAGTGGCGTTTTATACGACAAAAAAAGGTCACTCCCATGCAACTGGCAGTTTGTTGGGACCTAACACCCATGAATCCTACAGACGAACCAAAAAGAACTCCTCACATCGACGGTTCTAATGGTTCGTTAGCTCCTGCTGTATTTTCTCTAGTTCACAGTCCAAAACCAGAACCAGAACCAGATTTGGACGATCTAGAAAAACCCATAACAATTTCAAATTCGTCCACCTCGAGCCATCAAACGTCAAAAACAAAAGAATTCGAACGTATCCGAAGCGCTTACGACTATTATCGTAACGTTCCAAAAGAAGAAGACACAAATTCCTATAAAGCTTGTAGTTTGGATTGTTTTAAACACAAACATATAAGGCGCGAATTAAATCCGCGCGTGTGCGTAGCTTGCGAATTGAAAAATATAAATCTAAAAGATTCCAAGCCAAAATATGACTTTAAATTGGCATTCAAAGCGGGCGTACCCCAAAAAGTAAGTAAAACTTTTCTAAAGTGCTGTAGCAACTATTACAAGGCTCCTAAGATGAAAGATCCGTACAAAATAAGAAATTACGCGATTAATAGTTTGGCACCTCCTTTTTCTTTGCAGAATTACAAGAGACACGACTACCCCGAACACTGGAGATTGGCCTCCGTTTATCAACATTCCTATAAACCAATGCAAACTAGAAAAAGACCTTTAATTCAAACTATTTTTAAGTAATCGAATATATTTATCTTAGGCTTCAAACGCTCACTAGCAACTTTTTAGTTGACCGATTTAAAAGTTGTTCGACTAAAAAATTGCCAATAATTTTGAAGCTCACTCACGAATGTTGCTGAGGCAACATGTAAGTCAGTGCGGTGATTTTTGAACAATTTAGAATTTTTCTTTTGGGGCTGTTTGTAATGAGTCTATTTATTCTAAAACTATTAATCGTTAGCGAAAAAGTCGTATCTTAAGATACGGATAAGATAAGATAAGGTTAATAGTTGTAGAATAGACTCTCATTACAAACTGCCCTAAAAGAAAAATTCGAAGTTATTGGTTACGGCAGTGTGCGTGAGGTGCTTTAAATACATATAAGAAAACATTGTTGGAAATTAAAACACGCACTGGCAACTTTTTAGTTGACCGATTTAAAAGTTGCTCGACTAAAAAGTTGTCAATAATTTTTAAACTCGCTCACGAATGTGACGACATGTAAGTCAGTGCGGTGATTTTTAAATAATTGTCGAAATAAAGTTGCTAGTGCGTGAGTTGCCTTAAATATAAGAAAACGTTGTTGGAAATCGATAAGCTTTTTGCATGAATGTTGATGAACTTTCATAATTGTAGAATTAAAGTAGAAAGATTTAGATTGTAATATCCACTATCGAACGAACCATATTTTAGTTGACTGTATTGACTGCAAGTCCAGTGGAGCCAAACAAACAAAGCTTCAGAAAAACATGAGAGACGATGGTTGCTTGGCTCCACTATAATATCAAGAGACGTTAATTAAACAAAAATCTTTGAAGACACTAAAAGCTTTCACACAAAATTTAGGAACCTAAGAAACCAACCCCCACGATTTCACGTTAGTAGACGAGGACTTTTAGGCCTTTGAAAGGTTTTTTCTTCTTAAGGAATTCGCAAAGGCCTTAGAGTGCTTTTAAAAAGGGCTTTTTCAGAAATAAACTATTCTTATGTTCGTTTGCACCGCTTACAGATAAACTGACAGATAGTTTATCTGGTGTATAAGTTGTCAAAGACCTTACACCTCCATCTAACTGTAGCATAAATTCAATAACTGACGGATAAATTTTCTACCAAGGTTACCTGCTACTTATGGCCTTTTGCACCGATTTTAGTTTATGTGGCAAATAAATTATATTATTACAAGTTAACTGCCAGATAAACTGTTAATCTGTAAGCGGTGCAAACGGACATTAGGGCCAGTATTATAATCCTAGGTTAATTGAAGGTTAACTAGGTAGTTGAAATTATAAATAAAATTTTCAATTTCACTATTTCGTCCAATTATGTCAAATTAAAATAAGAGCTAACCTGAGGTTGAGTTTTAACCGTAGGCGAGTTTCAACCTTCGTTTATAATACTGGGCGTTATTAGGGCCCTTCGGTTAACTAGGCTTTATAATACTGACCGTTATATCCAGAGAAACGTTATAAAGGGGTACTTTATAACGGAGTTCTACTGTAGGTACTTGTATCGGTATTCTGGTCATTTGAGGGATTTCGCCTTTTTGAGGGATTTGAAACCTTTCACAAATAGTTTATAAGAGCTCTACAGAAGTAAAATATTATAAAAGGCTCAAAATTGAAGTTCTGTAACGTTTACAGGAAAATTTACAACTTATAGTAACCTTGGAAAAATTTTAGCTATTTTGGAGGACTTAAAACCTTTTAAAAGATAAGTAAAAAAATCTAGGTTGATTGTGGAATACTTTTCAATAAAAGAAAGATACTTCGTCGACCAGTTTTGGTAATATATTTTAAACCATTTTCAAGACGACAAGATCATATTTTCTTTAAACAAAAATAAAAACCGAACCAACAACATTGTCCTCGAGCATGTCACAAAAACTTTTTTTATAAACTAAATTAATATGAAATAATTAATGTGTCAAAGGTAATTAGAAAATCAATACAATAGGCGGAGTGCGGACGATGGGAATTAGCGACTCGTAGTGGTCAAATTTGTAAGTTACGTGGTTAGACAGTTCAAATAATTTTTTTTTAAATATTGATAAACACAAGGAAATGTTTGATTGTTTAAAATAATTCATATGGAAGAAATTGAGGAATAATCATATCTGTACATTTTACATAATTTTACATTTCCTTATGCTTTGACAAAGTCATATGATTGAAAAAATAAGTTATTTTGTTATTTAATTTTTGGACGTTTTTAGACTCCTCGAGTCCAAAATGGCAACGAAAACCCTAAAACAACTCTTTCTGATTAGTATAGCATATATGTTGTTAGAAAAAAATAGTTTGTAACTCCATATCTTGAGATTTGCTTTTACGAGTATTTTCGCGCCATTAGTAGTAGTATAGGGTTTTAAGGACTTTGCAATTGCGCCAAGTGATTTTACTTGAAATTTTGTGGTTTTCTATGCTTTATATTTACTAATGTGCTTTTTTAATATGTTAATATTATTTATAACATTATTTTAAATCAAAAGAAAATTCTATAAAATGAAACGTCAAACCTAACCTAAAAATTTTAATTGTCAAATTATGAAAATAAATTTTTATTTTAAAAATAACATATTTTGTTGCACACTGTGGCTCTATAAGGCAAGACCAGGCTCAGTGTCCTTTTTTATGAAGTTTTGAGGGAAAACTGTACAAAGAAATGCTTTTATTCGCATTTTTGGCAGACTTGAGGCAATTCACAATTGACCAATTAATATAACTATCACCGCACATTTCTGTAAATTTGCTCTTCGTTTGAGTTCCCTAATCCATGAATGACGGATTTAATATGTCATTTACTTATTACCTGCACAAAATTCGCACTCGTTTATAAAATTACAAATTTGCATGCATGTGTCAAGTGCTATTTCCAACCACGTTACTTACAGAAGTTACCGGTAGTGGCGCTGATGCTAACTTGCACGGGGCCTATATAACTGTACGAAGATTGCAAACTCTGTTCGCACTCTGGTCGACGAAGTATCTTTCTTTTATTGAAAAGTATTCCACAATCAACCTAGATTTTTTTACTTAGCTATATTCTTGGAATAGAAATTTATCACATTAACCTTTTAAAAGAGCTCAGAACCCTTAAAACGTCCTAAAAAGGCCAACTTTAAAACTACTCGATAAGAGCCTGAAGTTATTTTAAAGAAATCAAATTGCAGTAACAACTTTTTATTACATTTGAAGGTGTTTCAAGTTTTCGAAGGTACCTTCAAGAAGCGTTTCTCAACCTAGGAGTCGGGAAGCAAAACTATTAGTACCGTGTTCACACTCAAACATTGCACACCGACTCGAAGCACAAGTTGAAACTGGCAAAAAGGTTAAGAAGCGCTATCTTAAGGGACTTACAAAGGCTTTTAAATAACTCATTTGCTCTTAAGAAGTAACAAACTTATGTAACACGTCGCGAATTTAATTGAAATCTGATTATGCTCTGAAAAGCAGTTGAAAATTTTCTGGAAATTAATTAATAGTGCAATCAAATATAGGTGGTAGATACTCATATAAATGTTATAATTATTTATTTTTTGTTATAAATAAACAGTTTAGTAGTACTTGCATTAATTAAAATTTTTAATGACTCACCTTTCATTAAATAAAATTGTGGACCAGGAACACAAGTTTCCACTAGTTAACACACACCTGTCCTTTATCACAACCACTACCAAACTAAAATACGCGAAATTTTGATTTTAATTTTTGTCAATAACCTTGTTCTTATCTTTAGGTAATTCTATTTTAATTTAAATTTTTGTAAAATAAAAGTTAATTTCTTTGATCTAGAAAATTGATTACTTTATACTATGTGGTGCTGTTATCAAAATTTTTGAATGTTTCTCAATTATTTTAATTTTAATATCATCAAAACTTTTTATAAAAGCCATTTTATTTACAAAAATTAAGCCATTAACTTATTGTACTCAATGAAAAAATTACTCTTTTTAACGTGATCCCAAACTTTGGAACAATACAAAAGCCAATGCTTCTCATTCGTGTTGTTTAAAGGATATTTTGTGGCACCTAAAATGTTGGCTCTTAAATTTTTAATTAATTCTTCTAATCCAGGATGTCCTTGATATAAATGTTCTAAAAGTTATAAATAAAAAAATTATAATAAAAAACTACCTAATATAACATTACCAGACTTTTCACTATACACAGGAATGAGATATAAATTAATGGGATCGCCACAATTCTTTGTCGACAAACTGTTAATTATTCTCCCACAACCAATACCCATACCAGATTCTAAATGCATTTTAGTCTTATTAAAAAATAACTTATAAAGCTAAAAGAAAAGCCGTTAAAATTGTTAAACTTCAACATTAGTGTAAAAAACCTTTTGCATCTGTTTAAATTTAATTGGTGAAAAATCGTCCATTTGAGCTTTATTGTGAACTAAGATTAAATGTGGAAAATGATCAACTTGTTCATCTTCAGGATTTGAAATCGTTGGCTTTAACATTTCAGCAGACTGCATAAATCTAAGACAAAAGTTAATTAAAATCCAAATTCAATTTAATTGAAAACTTACCTTAAAAAGTTACTGTCGAAGAACCAATCTTGAACTAAAATTATCACATGACACACAGACATCAAAAACGCAGTCATTTGTAAATTCAAAATTTCACCAACGTTTTCCAATGGTAAAAATTCGTTGGCCATATTTGCTAACTTATTTTCGCTACGAATTAAATCGTCTAATATAGCAAGAGATGAAAATGGTTGACAATCAAGAAACATTACCTACAAAAGTTTTAGTTTAGCAACAAATCAATTACAAAAATTTGAACTTACTCGATTGTGAGTTACAAAAAAGTCTATTCCATTTGTACCGTTTGAATTACTAGCAATATCCCCTGTTGACTGTGGTTTAAAAATTACATCAGCAATTTTATCTTTAACATTTGCGTTTTGTTCAGATTCAGATAAAATTGTAACGTTCTCTTTATTTTCATTACTCAACTTGGGATATTTAAAAATAGACTTTTTTAAACTTTCAGTTACGCTATTGTGAGCTAAGAGGTTTAAAATAGTAGACTTTCCTACGCCTTGTCCTCCTACAACGCCTACAGCTAAGTAATCGTCATTTTCTTGCAAAAATTCTTGAATATTTTCAGGACAAATTACACCATCTTCAAGGAGTTTGGCACATTTCGTCATTTGTTTGCAGCGATTTTGTACATCTACAATTCATACTTTACAATTTTACTACACGAGTATATTAACTTACTTTCTGAATGCGCCGCATTAGCAATTGTAATAGGTTGAGTAGGTTCGTCTTTAGTAACGGTTTTCGGGGAAACAGAACGATCTTCGACATGATGTTCACGAGCTAAAATTGTTGTCTTTTTAATGTTTTTAGGTTTTTCACTACTTTCTCCTTCTTTCGCTGTAGTTTTGCTGTTGAAAAAGCGACTACCAAAGTTGTTACTGTCCTAAAGAGTGTAAATGTTATTTCACTATTAAAATTATGATAAAATAATACCCTCGATGATGTTGGAAATTTTTTCTTGCCATAAAATTTTGATCTATCGTAATCGGACATTGTTTATTAATTACAAAAAATTGTATTTAATGATTTAAAAAGCGAGGTTATGTGTCAAATGTTATTTGAATGGATGTGGCTCAAGTACCTCAAATTTTACAACGGTTTCGTTTGTAATGATTTTTTCTAAAACGTAAAACTTATGAATATTTGATTCAAAATATTATCAAATTCAATTAAGTACTTATTAATAAACGTAACGTTTGAAATATATGTTGTTAATAAAATTTTAAAAGTAAAATTTAAAATGGTAGAGGTTGTTTTGAGTTTTTGATGAAATTGATTTTTAAATAGTAAATAGGTGTGATTTGATTCGAGTATAAATAATTTATTACTTATAATGTGCTTTTAATTTACAATAATTACATAAAAGAGTTATAATATTTTATTTTAATTTAATTTATAATCACAGCAAAAAATTTACCGCATTTTTTTTTAAATAAATCTACAGTTAAGCTAACCATAGCTAAATATAAATGGAATACGATGAAAAATTGTTAATTATTGGTCGCCACAATATCCAGTCATTTCCCAAAGTGAACAAGCTTTATGACAACATTCAGTGGCGACGCCATGACTGCTACGTTTTCTAAATTCGGTAGGAATTATAGCTCTAGCTCTTTGCTTGGACCTAAATGGAAAAGGCATAACTTGATCGTCAGAATATTCCAAAGGTTCCGAATCTTGATAATCGTCGTGGCCATTTAAGTCGGTTCCTGAAAAATTAATTGAAATTAGGCTAATTAATGACGTCACGAAGTTATAAAATTTGACTAAAAAAAATTGAGCGCTTTTCATTCTGACTTTATATTATATGTCTGAGTAATAAATTAGTTACTAGGTGGCGTAAATTGCATTAAAGCGGTATTGGATTTTCATTTGAATTAATCAATATAGTACCTAAGGCTTTTTACTTACTATATAAATTTCTTTTTTGTTTACTATTGTATACTCCGTTACAAATCATGGATAACATATCGGATAAATATGTTCCACAGAATTTTCCTTTAGTCGTTTTCATTTCATGTTCGGTTAAATGTAGTTCTAAACCTAAAGTAATATTCATAACTGCAGCCCAAATAACAAGAAGTAGTAAATAGTGACTCATCTAAAAATGGAATAAATTAATTATGTTTTGAAGCGACGATTATAAGGAAGTTTTTTTTTTCAAGTTTAATGTGTTAAATAATTTTCTTACCCTTAATAATGTTAACTATAGGCACTCGACGAATAAATGTGGTCATTCTCCACTAAAGTTACCCTTATATACCATAAATTGAAATATGCATGCTTTTGGCATGTGCAATGAAGTGCAAGAAATATTTCATAAAAGGGTATTTGATTTTGTACAAAGTATGAATAAAATATGTAAATAAGACATCTCTTGCCTATTCAAATAATTAACGCTATTTTGACTTTATGGTATAAACATTTATTATAAAGACAGTTACTTAAAATAATTTAATTTAAACCTTTAAAAACGCCCAATGTTAAATAAAGGCGTAGATGTTTGTAAACTAATTTAAAAGTTTCAAAAATTTAGTGACGTAATAACATAAAATTCCAAAATTAACTTTTGTTTTTGAATACAATCTCCTCTAATAAATAATTAATGGATTTTGATAGTTGATTTTGCAATGAGGTCAAAATGGTATAATTTGTCTCCTTGTTAGAGAAGCTTTGCATTTTTTTGGAAATATGCAAATTTTGTAAAAAAATAAAGGATTTCTCTATTTTTCTTTTATTTTTTTTTTACATTTTTACAATAGACGTGTTTTAGCATATTTTCTAAATTGTTAAAAAGCGTAAAATAATTAGCCCTTTGCTATATCACAAACCGTTATTCATAATACCGTCTCTGTATAAGTAATATAGGTAGGTCTTCATTATCTTGGTTATCTGATTTCTAGTGTGCTCTAAAGGGTGTCCCATAATACATACATAAAGCAAAACAGATTTAACTTGACGAGCGGTAGGGATAAATTCGCGCAGACTTGGCCACACCTCTTTAATAATTTAAATGCGTTGACTACTGCGTTGGTGAGCAAAAATATCAATTTAGGTATCTACGCATTCCCACCGCTCGTGATCAGGGATCAGTGATGCTATATTATACATATACTTACAGGGTGATCTATATACATAGTACAAATCAAACTTATATCTTTAAAATTGGACCACATTATGTATATCTATAGGTATTATTGAAAATTTGGATTTTCTTTTCGATGACGATCAAAATGATATATGGGTCTTAAGAGCCCTACGATTGGTTTGAATCAAATATTGCGCATTTTATGCCAAAAACAATGCAACTTGGCTTACCCATTATGACGTAGGCAATGTATTGATATTTTTGACTTTCCGTTTTTTTTAATTTCACAAGCAAATAGATTCTATTTTGATCTTTGTAGTTTGTACATGTATCACCCAGTATGTAAAAATATTTTTAAGAGATCCAGCTCTAAAATAATAATTACCATGTACTTATTTAATTTTTTTGTAACGTCCACATTATTATGCGACTCATTACATCGTTGAGACACCCGGTATAATTTAAAAAACACAGTTTTATAGCCCTAATAATTACCTACGAGTCAAAAAAAAACAAAAAATATTAAAAAAGCAGTGCAATCAATGATTTTCTTAAATTATTTATAGTACCATGCAACGTATATACAGGGCGAGTCGCTCTCATTACTTACGAATATTTCGGTCTTGCTATAATTAAATAGGAGTAATAAAGAACAATGGAGAAAATATATCAATACACTGCGCTTTAATAGTATTTAACGTTACATGCCAGGTCAAACTGTTTTTAATGGCGCAAAGAGGATTATGACTAGCGAGCCGCAGCCGAGCCTGTCACCTCTTCGAGCCCGTAAAAACAATTACCAGGTGTGTAATGTATAATACTTTATTTGTTTAATTAATTTAATTAAACAAAAATAAATTTAAAATTAATTAAATTATAATTAAATAATTTCTGTCAGTTGCGTCAAAAGTTGTTCTAAATTGTTTTTAGAAAGCTTTGAAAGTCAAACTTGTAAACATTGATTTTCAAAATTTATAGACAGGCAGCTTGTATTTCCCTATTATCTCAAACGATTGTTATGAACCTTAAAATGGTTTATAATACTACGCAGGGCTAATTAGAAGCAAATTGTGTTGATCAGTTTAAAAATTATGTAATTAAGAAGTTGGACTAGTTACAGTGGTATCTTCTGATTTGTTCGACTTACTATCGGATTGAGTTTCGTCAGGCTCATTTATAGCCAACCATGGTAGCTTCTTTTGTAAGGCCGCCCTATAACAATCCATAGTTTATACAAATCTTAAAAGAATTACAGCCGGTACTATAAAACTTTAATCAGAATTGATTAGTTAATTTAATGCTGAACTAAATTAATCGAGAGCTTTATAGTAGCAACAGTGGTATCATACCTGTAACGTGGATGACTTAAAGCGTATACATATGGGTCCAAACACGCAACCATTTTACATGTGCAAGCTGGTATCATTGTAATTCCTGGTGTTAATAATTGTTGATTACCAAATGCACCAATTAAAGCAACAACAGCATATGGAGTCCAAGCAGCAACGAATAAGAAACAAATTATAACAGCAACTTTAGCAATTCGAATTTCGGCAGATTGTTTTTGTAACGTTTGATTGCTACGTAAAGATTCCACATTCATCTTTTTGGCCTGCAAAAAATGACTTTTAATAGATCAGTTTTTAATTTCCAAAAACGCACTTGTTCACGTAAGGCTTTTTCGTGTTCCATTACATGTTTTACAATTTGACTGTAAAAGTAAACTATCATGGACATTGGAATTGCATAAGAAAATGTGAAGATAAAACCAACAAACATGTGATTATCAAACGTATGAGTTAAGTAGTCAAAACTACATTGCGTTAAAAATCCCTCTAAAAATAAAAATTTAAAGCCAAATTTGAAAAATTAAATCTTAGACACAAACCTGGAACAAACTTTCCCCATATTTCCAATAAAGGAAGAACAGCCCATGGAATAGTATAAGCCCAAACAATTAAAATCATCACAAAGGCTTTCGTACGTGTTAATTTTCCTTCTAAAGGATTAGATATTGTTGCATACCTATCGTACGCAATACAAGCATTTGTCATTCCAGCTCCAATTCCAGAAAGCGACCCCATGAACCCAAATACTTGACAACCCACATACCCACATTTAAAACCACGTAGAAATAAATTGTAAATAGATATTGGAGCCTTCAACATCATTAAGAAGTCACAAAATGCCAAATTAACTATAAACATATTTGAGGGCGTTTTCAAACTTTTGGAACTGCGAAAAATTAGTTAGATAATTTTGTTATTTAGCTGCAATACTTACGTGGAAAAAACCCATAGTACAAGCCCATTTCCAATACAAGATAGGAAAAATAGGAAAACGTATAATAAACCCATAAGGTAATGGATGGAAGCTTCAGGTTCCGGAAAAACCAACCAATGTTCTGGAATGTAAATTATGTCCTCTTCTGGTGTGTTCCATCCTAATAAATTAGGTGCAATATTTAACTCGCTAAAAATCCAAATTTATATAAAGATTTGTCAAAAAAACATTTTTTTACCTTTTTTGATTATAACGGAGTGCCGAGTAAGTTATATTTTGCATATTTAAAATAATTTTGATAAGGAGACAAATCTCCGATTTCACACAATAAATTAAATTCCATTTCTTTGTGTTATATACTCTTCTGTTTTAATTAATTGCATTAAAAGGATTAGCTGAAACTTAATTAATTAACACAATTCCATTGAAAATCAAATAAATCCTCACAAATGCATTATTTTAACTCAATTTGATTAGTTACGTAGAATTTAAAAACAAAACATTAAAACGAAAATATTTTAAATTAAGAATTTCAAAATTATAGTGCGTCAACGATCCAAAATTTATCCTGATTTTCGGACTTTTTGTACGAATTTTTTTTTCTTAATCGGTCAAAACCATTCTTGTAAGTTTGTGAATAAAATGTCTCGACCCAATTTTGACCGGAAGGCACTTATTCTTCGAATTTTGACTTTTTCAAGTTTCCGTTTCACTATTTTTTGAATAACTTCGCTTGTATTGGTCGTATCTGGACCAAAAAATTTTCATTTTGTTTGTAATGAATCTCTCTTTAAAACTGCCTAGGTTAAAATAATCTATATTAATTTTCAAACCTAAAAATAATTTAAAACTGCCGTCATTAGTGGGTCGTAGTTTTTTTTATAGAGAAATTGAGTAATAATTAATGTTATGGTATGAAACTTTAGGAAGTTGTAGTTGATATAGTTACAAAACTATATCAACAAACTTCTTACAAAAGAAGTCCGAAAATCAGGATAAATTTTGGTTCGTTGACTACACCGACTACACTAAGAGGTAGGTTGCGCCTTGAACAGTATGCAACCAACTATACACAAAAAAGTACTGTTTAGTTTTGTAAATCAAATATGATTCTTTTTTGCTTTAAAAAGGCAAAAATGGATTTTCTATCAAATAAATTTGATAATTAGTAACAATTTTATTAGTTTAATCCATCAGTATATAAAAATATGTGATAAAATATTTTATTTAAGCACTAAAAACACATTCACCAGCAATCCATGTACTTATAACAGTGAAATCGTTCTCCAATAAAATAAAGTCAGCATCTGAATCAAAATCTAACGTCCCTTTATTTTTTGATATACCTAACGCTAAAGCTGGATGTAAAGTTGCAGTTTCTAAAGCATACTCTATCGAGCAACCTATAGAAAAATGTTTTTTTAAATAATTTTAAAGCAAAAAAGTAGCAATTTACCAGTTGCTTGTTGAAATAATTTAACACATTGATTCATTTTTGCGATACTACCAGCTAAAGTATCTGTACCTGATAGAAAAGCTTTACCGTTTCTAATTTCAACAGTTAATTGGCCTATGTTATGTTTGCCTTCTTCTAATCCCATTGGAGAAATTGCATCCGTTACAAGAACCAAACCTAAAAAAATATTTATTCAAAAATTCCAAATATAAATGTAAATCAGCAAAAGGGCACCAAAAATTAAAATTTTTATTTTTGAAACTTATCACTAGATGTCGCCACAAGCGCCATTTTTAATTTAATGTCAAAATCAATCAAAATTCACTCAAAATTTAGAAATAAATACCTTTTGGATGTGTCCTATGTGCAATTCTTAATGCAGAAGGGTGCGTGTGAATGCCATCAGCTATAATACCAAAATAAACAGTCTTATCTTTGGGAATGTTATCGGATGCAAGAAGACCTACTAAACCGGGATCTCGATGATGAAACTACAAGTTTACAGTTAAAAATATGCAGATACAATATAAGTATACTCACAGGTAGCATAGCATTAAATAAGTGAGTAATAAAAGTAGCCCCATGTTGAACAGCTTTTTCACCATCACTTAAATTAGCCATCGAGTGTCCTAACGACACTGTAATGTTTGCGGAACTTATCTCCTCTATAACTTCGGTTGCTTTATCAAGTTCTGGTGCTAATGTTATAATTTTAACTTGTTCTAAACTACCATAAGTCTCTAGTACAGTTGTAAGACCCTAAGAAAAAGTATTTAAAAAAGAAATTTTCACAAAAGCAAATTTTTCACTTGTTTTAAGTCTTGTATACAGTTCGGTGGATGCGCGCCTTTCTTCTCGACATTTATAAAAGGGCCTTCGACATGTACGCCTAAAATCGAAGCACCTTCTCTACTTCCAGCTCGTTTCGATATTTTGGGTAAAACTTTATGATAAACTTCTTTAGGCGACGTTACGACTGTAGGACAAAAAGAAGTAACACCGTGACTTAGTAAACCTTTTGCTACACGATTTATGCCCTCTTCGACGTTATTAGTATTATACGAAAAATCATATCCAAAAGCTCCTAAAAATTAATTTATTGGTACCAATAAATAATAATTAATAATTCACCATTTATTTGTAAGTCGAGAAAACCAGGTGCTATAAGCGCTCCTTTGCAGTCAACAACTTGATCGGCTTGAATTTTTTCATCGAAAAATAACTTTTCTGGATTAACAATAAGCCCATTTCGCACCCAAAGGTCTTCTTTGATTAATTTGTGCTTTCTTAATATTTTACAGTTAACAAATTGTATTAAATCGGACGGTTTCATATTTTCTATGAACTTATTTACAGGTTACAATGTTACAAAATTACATAGATGTTTACTTTTTCAACACTACCGTGTCAATGACCTTTAGAAACTACTTTTTCTTATTAACAACTGATTAAAAAAGAAATATTTTTTTAAAAATTTATATTTAAGTGGTTGGTGTTCCAATAATAAAAATTTTATCTTATCATTAATGATAACATTTTCCTGTATATCAATCAATAAATTTGAGAACAGGGTTGGCTTTAGTAAAATTTTTGTTACTTCATTTTCTATTTTTAATTATCCTTATGCTCGGTTGCATAAAGGCGAATTATATTTTAATCCACGAGTTATATTAATAATCCTTTGATATGGCAACGTTACACACTGTAATGTCAAAGTTTGACGTTTGTAAATTAAATTTGAGATGACATATTTATTTATTAATTAATTTATTGTGTAACCTTGCCATATTTAAGGATTATAAATCTAATTCTCGGATTAAAATATAATTCGGCTTTATGCGACCGAGCAAGTCAGTTTCATGAAAATTTTTTTGAAAAAAACATGGAAATACCATGTCAATTTCAAATTAAATAAACACAGACAGAAACAAAAGACGAAAGGAAAGAGATAGAGAAAACAACGGATGTGGCTATACGAGGAAATCTTGTAATCTTGTAATGATGTAAATCATAACTCCGAATCCGCTCAGGCGATTGGGATAAAACTTTAGAGTTCGATAGAGAATTACGTTGTCTATAACATATCCAAAAGTGTATAATTCGGCCGGACCAGTTTTTGAAAAAACAATTTCAAAATTTTGACCTACTTTGACCTCTTAAAGGTAGTCAATTATGAAACAATTTTGAAAATCGACTTGGTTAGGATGAAAGTCCTATATTTTGGCTATACAATACCGTTTTGAAATTTCTATAATAACCGTTATCGGCCAAGTTATAAGGGAAAAACCACAAAATGGGACAATCGTTCTATTGGTCGCCATTTTTAATAAAAAAAATTGAAATTTTTTTTTTCAATTGGGGCTCACATGTACTATCTTATAGCCAAGTAAAAATGAATTTGGCCCAAATTTGCAAATATGCGCCCAAAATAACCACCTTATTTTTGGACACCCTGTATAGATTTCTTAATAAATCTTAGTTTGCCGATGAAATAATTTTAAAGTGACTAATAACAAATTTCATCAAAGTCGGTTCAGTAGTTTTTGCTCCATAGATTTACAGACAGACCTACAGGCAGATAGACCGACACATTTGGTTAAAAAATTTTTTTTTTCATTTTTGGAATCAGAGGGACTCAAAACGTAGAGAAATGTGTTAAAAAAATTTGAATTTTTGTATAGTAACTTTTTCTTGGAATGGAAAAAGTTAAAAACGAAAGGGACTTCGAAAGAAAAGCGGACACAGACAGTGGCGTAACTAAAAACTTGGGGTCCTTCCCGCAAGATTCAGAGTGGAGACCTGACCCCCTCGCTACCATTTTTTGACTACAACATTAAAAATTTATTTGAAAATTTCAGAGACTTTCAACTTAAAATAATAATAATAAAACTAATTAGTGGAGAAAACGGCCAAAAGTACACATAAATTAGCAAAAATAGAATTTTTCTGTTCTTTAGCAAATACTACTAGTGGGGTCGAAATACGGTTTGAGACTAAACTTTTGCGGATAGAAATGTTATGATTGAATAATGCTCAGGACAATGTCAGGAATAATGTGGTAAGTTTTGGACTTCGAACTCGCGCGGCGTCCTTCCGAAAAAAGCTTTCCAAAGAACATTTACCCGTTTTCTTTGACGTTTTATTTAATTCCTCAACTTCTAAACATCGGATCGTAATAAAAAATTATGGGATTATGGGAAATTGACAGACGATGAATTCTAGACTAAAAATGTATAGTTTAGTTCAGTAGCTTTGGAGATAAAACTTCTTAAACACCAAATGCGAACCAAAAATTGTTTTATTCAGTGCACTGCAAAGAAGTAATCAAAAAATCTTTTGTTCATGTAAAAGATACTCTTTGATGAGTAGAAAGGATTTGCTAAAGTTGAGATCCTGAAGTGTAACCAAAGAGCCAAAAAGTGCATAGGAAGTTAGAACTTGTAAGGATTGCCATTTAATGCGATCATAATAAAAACAATTTTTTTTTTCAAAAAACATTCCTTTTCGAACCTACTATTTTGTGAAAGAAATATTTTAGAAATTATCGCCTTGCATACTTCACTTTTGACCCTTTTTTCGAAACGCACTTTTCTAAATTGCCAAGAACTTGGTAAATATTTTTTAAAAAGAAGATTCATTATTTTAGCTTGATAGATCTTTTAAAATACGTCTGATTTCAAAAAACACAATTTCCGATTCATCAACTTGGAGGCTAATTCTGGATATTTTTGTATTTGCTACTGCAGGTGGTATGCTCCCCCACTCCTGACTTTGGATTCATTTAGATGTACTTTTATTTGTCAGTGTCAAATTTAATATAAGAAACTCCATGGCTGTTACTATTTTGACGGGATTTTCGATAGTTTCTTGTATAATTTCAATAGTTACAAAGCACGCACCATTAATTTTATTTACTGACTTCTTCTTTTTAGTCTGGTGTGGAATTAGAAGATGCATAACATACTTAGATATCATATATCAACAAAAGAATGTTTTGCCTTTCAGTTGAGACAAAAACGATTTAAAAAACAGTTAGCCTTTTAACCACTGCAGTTGTAAATACAAAAATATCCATATTTGGCCTCCAAGTTGAAGAATCGCGATTTTTGTTATTTGAAATCAAAGGTTTTGAAAAGATCTATCAAGCTAAAATAATGAATTTTCTATTTAACAAGTATTGACAAAATTCTTGGCGATTTAGAAAAGTGCGTTTCTAAAATAGAGTCAAAAGTGCACTAAGATTAGCGAAAAATTATAAAATTTTTCCTTAAGCAAATAGTACGTTCACAGACGAATGTTTTCATAAAAAAAAGATTTTTATTCATCGCGGTCGCATTAAATGACAACCCTTACAAATTTTGATTTCATGAGCAGTTTTTGGCTGTTTGGTTGCACTTGAGGATCTCAACTTTGGCAAGTTAATTCTACTCATCAAGTAGTATCTTTTACATGAACAAAAGATTTTTTGATTACTTCTTTGCAGTGCACTGAATAAAACAATTTTTGGTTCGCATTTGGTGCTTAAGAAGTTTTATCTCCAAAGCTACTGAACCAAACTATACATTTTTAGTCTAGAATTCATCGTCTGTCAATTTCCCATAATCCCATAATTTTTTATTACGATCCGATGTTTAGAAATTGAGGAATTAAATAAAACGTCAAAGAAAACGGGTAAATGTTCTTTGGAATGCTTTTTTCGGAAGGACGCCGTGCGAGTTCGAAGTCCAAAACTTACCACATTATTCCTGACATTGTTCTAAACATTATTCAATCATAACATTTCTATCAGCAAAGGTTTAGTTTCAAGCTATTAATTCCCGTAATTCGACGCCGCTACAAGTCTACTGAACCAAAAGGTGCGTTATTGGTTATTGATCTAGAATTAATTCCTGTCGATTTTGCATAACTGCATATTTTCACTTTAATCCTATTAGGTATTTATTTTATTATAAAAATTCATACCTATAAGTTAGGGTTCATTTGTGACTATTTCTAAAACTCTAATGCCCGTTTTCACCGACGATTCGTAAAGTTAGGCATTGCTTAATTTGACATTAGCATTATTAGTTTATAATACGTTCCTGTTTCTGGTCTGAATTTAATATGGACACTTCTTTATAATGCCTTTGTTCAATGAGACGTTTTAAGCCTTTAAATATTAAAGCTCTACACCAGGGATTGAAAATAGACGTGTCCACCACTACATTACACATACACTACACAAAAACTCACTCCCAGCTCTCTAAAAAAAGTTCGTTAATTGCATATTGAAGCAAATCAAAAGTTTCTAAAATCTACAGGATGGTAATAAATCCAGAGTATATCCAGTCAAGTTTTTTTATTTTTTTTTACATTTTTATAATACTCGTGAATTAGCATATTTCCTAAATCATTTAAAAGCATCCAAATAGTCAGCCCTTTGCTATATCAAAAATCGTTATTCACACCGTATCTCCATAATTCCTAGTTATCTGATTTCAATTGTGCTCTACCCAGCATAATCGTCATTTGAACCAACCGATCTAGGCGTTAATTACGAATTAACTCATTTACGAAATGAAAAGAAACGTTAACAGTAAAAAAAATAATTAATGATTAACTGAAATTACTTATTTATCCTAAATGATGGTTACAAACCTGTTAAACGATTTATAATGCTACATAGGGCCAATTATAAGCAGATTGCGTTTATCAATTTAAAAATTTTGTAACTAAGCAACTGGGGTAGTTACAGCTGTATCTCCTGATTTTGTCGACTTACTATCGGATTGAGTATCATCAGCTTCATTTATAGCCAACCATGGTAGCTTCTTTTGTAAGGCCGCTCTGTAACAATCCAAAAATAAAATCATGCAAAAAGAATAAGTCATATCAAACCTGTAACGTGGATGGCTTAAGGCGTATACATATGGGTCAAAACATGCAACCATTTTACATGTGCAAGCTGGTATCATCGTAAGGCCTGGTGTTAATAAATTTTTATTACCAAATGCGCCAATTAAAGCAACTACGGCGTATGGAGTCCAAGCGGCGACAAATAAGAAACAAATTACAACAGCAACTTTAGCAATTCGAATTTCGGCAGATTGTTTTTGTAACGTTTGATTGCTACGTAAAGATTCCACATTCATCTTTTTGGCCTGCAAAAAATGACTTTTAAGAAAACAGTTTTTAATTTCCAAAAACGTACTTGTTCACGTAAGCCTTTTTCGTGTATCATTACATGTCTTACAATTTGACTGTAAAAGTAAACTATCATGGACATTGGAATTACATAAGAAAATGCAAAGATAAAACCAACAAACATGTGATTATCAAATGTATCGGTTAAGTAGTCAAAACTACATTGCGTTAAAAATCCCTCTAAAAATAGAAATTTAAAGCCAAATTTGAAAAATTAAATCATAGACACAAACCTGGAACAAACTTCCCCCATATTTCTAATAAGGGAAGAACAGACCATGGAATAGTATAAGCCCAAACAATTAAAATCATTACAAAAGCTTTAATACGAGTTAACTTTCCTTCTAAAGGATTAGATATAGTTGTATATCTATCGTACGCAATACAAGCATTTGTCATCCCAGCTCCAATTCCAGAAAGCGATCCGAGAAGTCCAAATACTTGGCAACCTACATATCCACATTTAAAACCACGAAGAAATGAATTATAAATTACTATTGGGATTTCCAACATCATAATAAAGTCACAAAATGCCAAATTTACAACAAACATATTTGAAGGTGTTTTTAAACTCTTTGAACTAAAAACAATATAATTTAATTACAAATTGTTGTTATTTAAGATACTTACGTTGAAAAAACCCATATTACGAGCCCGTTTCCAATCATAGCCGCAAGAAACACGAAAATATACATTAATCCTATAAGGTACTGGATAGAAGCTTCAGGATCCGGAAAAACCAACCAATGTTCATGAACATAAATTAAGTCCTCTTCCGGTGTGTTCCATCCTAATAAATTTGGTGCGATAGTTAATTCGCTGAAAATCAAATGTTAGTTTAAATATTTTTGCAAAAAACACTCTCACCTTTTTTGATTATAACGAAGCGCCAAAGAAGTAATGTTATCCATATTTACACTAAAATAATTTTGATAGGGAGGCGAATCTCCGATAATGGAGAATAAATTAAGTACCTTGTTTTTCGTGTTATATAGCAAGTTTTCCTATTTTTAATTAATTGCATTAGAGAAGGATTACAAAAGAATTACATGATTGAATATCAAATCAATCCTCACAAATGCATTGATTTAATTCAATTTTGTTATTTAGTTACGTAACATTATTTTAAAATAAAACATTGAATTAAATTCGTTACTTAAAAGGTTTAACTGTTCTCTCAAGATTTTGAGTGATTTTTTAGTTTTAATGGACCATCTAGTATATTTTCATATCATTTTAAACTCGGCGAATACAAAAATATTAAATATTATTATCTCATTGTCCAAAGTTATTGAAAAACAGTTAAAATTTATACATTACACTTGATCACACTGATGAGATTTCTTACATGTCTTCATTTCAATTACAAATCCTCATGTGTCTATTTAAATTTTGCTTTAACGTGGTTCTGTGTCCACAAACACTACACTCAAAAGGTTTCTCATTTTGGTGTATCTTCTTCATGTGTTTCAAAAAATTTTTCATAAATGTGGTTCTGTATTCACAAACACTACAATGAATAGGTTTTCTATCTGTGTGTACCTTCATGTGCCTTTTTAAAGTTGACTCTTCTTTACTTCTGTATTCACATATATTGCATTGATACGGTTTTTCATCTGTGTGTATTATCATATGTCTAGTTAAATTCCTCTTCAATGTGCTTTTGTAATCACAAATATGACACCGAAAAGGTCTTTCATCTGTGTGTAACAACATGTGAGTCTTTAAATGTGTCGTCTGTCTGCATCTAAACTCGCATATATGACATTTATACGGTTTTTCACCTGTGTGTAGCATCATGTGAGTCTTTAAATTTCTCTTATATGTGCTTTTGTATTCACAAGTAGTACATTGATATGGTTTGTCACTTGAATGTTTTATTAACTCTAAATCTTCTTCCATACATTTATTATCTTCTTGTTCTTCTTTAACGAGTTCTGTTAAATGACATTCTTCTATTTTGATTGGATCTTAAAAATTTTACATATGAGATAGGCCACAAAGTTCACATTTTACAAAAAATTTAGTATTACTTTCTAATTAATCTGAAGATTGTATACAAGCAATGTAATATTAGTAACGTTTGTTCATTTGACTTGACATCATTGAGACTTAATATGTTCTAAGTTGCTACAAGTCAGACGAACAAATCTATAGGTAAAATTGTTGTGTTTTATGACGGGCAGAGCCAAAATTGAGGTTCGTTAACGGGATTATTTATCGTTCAAATACTTCTAATAATTAAGATTCAATTTATGACATGCAATATTTCCACCATCACTTAAAGAACACTTTCAAAAAAAAAACCAACAGCACGTTACTATTTCTAAGCAACACAATGTTCTTACCGACATCAAGAGGATCGTTTTCAGACCATTCTTTAACATTTTTATCTATAATTTACAATTAAGATCATTATTCAATTAACATTATTATGTACTTACTAAAATTGTGAGAATCCTCGTACAGTTCACAAGCATCCTCTTGGATTTCTTCTTTAATTATTGTTTCCATTATTGGTCTTTTTAATTAAGAACAAGAATTAGTACTTCAAACTGTAATTTATTTAAACTTTAATGAACCAGAATTGACCAGAACCATGATATTTGTTACTTCTTTGCAAATTCTTTACAACTATTTGACAGTTGACATTTTGACAGCAAAAATTTTGAAAAATATGATACTAGCGCCAAATTTAAAATTAGAGTAGAAAATCAAAACTATTTTAAAGCGACATTTTTGAAAATCTAATGAACCAGAACCATAATATTTGTTAATTTGCATAAATGAACTTTGCAAGTTGTTGACAGTTGACAGCAAAAATTTATGAAAAATATGACACTGGCGCCAAATTTAAAATTAGAGTAGAAAATCAAAACTATTTTGATGTGACATTTTTGAAAATGTGAATTAAAATAAAAGAGAGAAAGTGTTAGCGAATATTTTATTGAAAAACCAAAAAACTTACAAATTAAAACAACCTTGGTACATGTATTAAATAAATTAAACAGTTTCAAAAAAATATAAAGCTTAAAACAGCTCCTGAAACCCTGTGTAACCATATTGTAAAAGGTTAAATTATGAAATAATTTGAGAACACAGCATACACAAATACTATTACATAAAGCAAATTGAATTAAATTACAAATATTAAAAAATTATTTAAAACACCGTAAATATAAACAATAAATTAATACGGGTAAATTAATATTAATGTATAATTATAATGACTTTTTATAAATAAAACTTTTTCATCAGTTATTAAGGGCAACAAGTGCTGTTAACTAAATGTCGTGTACGTGTATTTGTTTGTGTATGTGTGAGTGTGTGTCTCTCTGTGTAGATATAGATATATATATAATATAAATAATATGAGTCGGACAAAACACCGACTTAATATATTTGTTACAGAAGATTTAAATCCCTTTCGACTAGAAATTGTGCACTTAGTTTTCATGGGTGCATAGTAACAAATCATTCTAGTCGTAAAGAATTTATTACATCAAAAATAGTTAAGTTCTATAAAAAAATATTGTTAACGCCGCAGCTCAAACTGCTCTTCTCTTAGCGGGTAAAACAGAAATTGCTGCAAGTCACCAACAACCATATAAAAAAAATTTTTTTAGCAACGACGATCACGTACCTATAACAACAACAACTCTAAATTATTACTTGTACATAAATATTATTGCCCTTATAATCGGAAATTATGCAGAATTCAAAATCTGTCATTACCCGCGTACAAACGCACTAAGTTACAAAAGCTTTGGTAAATAATCCACTTCATTTGGCCTAACATGGGAATCCTTTTTTAAATTTCTTTTAGAACACGCACACTTTCTACTCTAACTACACTAAATTTAATTGAAACTTATAAACCTTCATATGCTCAAATAACAGATAGTGAATTCAATAAGACGCAATTTTGTTTTCGTTCGAGCAGACAATTAAATTAGCCCGATTAATTTACTAATAGAGGTCGGAAATTAACGCTACATAGTTTGAACATACTTGGCTTTATAAGATCGAACATTTATATCGATAAAAAATATTGAAAGTACGCAAGAGGGATTAAAGATGCCCAAGTCGAGTCAAATTGATGGGACACCCTGTACATCTACGAGCTTAGCAGATTATAGATCTTTTAGCAATCATTATTATTTAAATATTAATGAAAAAATCTTTGGAAAGAGATAACAATATTAGTTCAAAAATGTATACTTTGTTAATTCGTTTAATGACATGGACTAAGACACAGCGAATTTATTCGTTCGATTATAAATAATTATATATATATTTTTAAATACGCGTATATTTTCATTATATTTTAAATAACGCGACACAAAAAAAGTTTTCAAACCAATTCGGTGTCGACAAAAATTATGCAACACACGCACACACACTCGCAGACTCACAAAAAATTCCACAAACAAACTTCGGGCTCAGGATTTAAATATATATTATTTATATATAAGTGTGATATGTTGGCCCAAGCAAGTGTGAGCAAATACAGGCAAAAATAAAAAACGTTCTTAATTATTATTTGTACTTGAACTGACTAATTGATTGGAAATGTTAGGTGTCGTAAATCGACAATAATGTCAAAGTCGCGGCCCAATAAACTAACATAGACACATAGTTCACAACCGTCGTATGGTCTTTGTGATTGTACAAAAAAGTGGGCACACAACTTAAAAGACAAAAGGCGCGCACACACAAGAAATTATAAACCGTTTCAAAAAATAAATTTTATCTAAAAAAAATAATTGTTTGAATCGCACATTAGCGAGATATTAGAGCAAATTTTGTGCGATTCAAACAAAATTAAAATAATAACAACAAAAATAACTATTATTCTAAGTAATTAAAAATAATACGACGCCAAAAATAACGTTAAAAGTGATCGGCTAATAAATCGCCGCAAATGGAATGATTAGAATTTCTCACTCCAATACTGACTGACAAAATACTTTTATTGCTTAAATATATTAGCGAAAACTTTGCTATATCTTTTTTTTTCTTATTTTTTAACAACGAAATTTTTTTAAATTTATAGTTAATATATAAATATTATGGCAAAAAGTACCGGTATAGGAGTATCTAAAATGACTTGTACACATACACTACGACTGTGATTGTAAAAATCATCAAAAATCTATCACATTGACAATATAAGTATATGTATACATAATACATACATACATATCGATTTATTAGATTTTAAAAAGATACTTTCTCGTTCTAACAATTTTTCTTTAAACTGCAATTATTGACCCAACAAACACACATTTTGTGCCCAACAAACACCACTAAACTTGCTAAAAGCCCCACAAACAATTTTAAATTAATGTACAAAATATCTACTACATACATCAATTTTTTACGATTGTCACTAAGCTTTTAATTTTCTTTTCACACCACAAAGTACAAAATATGTAAATTTTTAATAAAGATTCAAAAAATTACGATGCATTTTTATACAATTACGTTATTGCTATAAGAAGTTTATTTTATTTATAAATAAGAAGGATGAGAGAACTATCACCTTCCCCCATTCAGGTACTTAAAACTGAAAAGGCACAAAAATTAACTACATTTGAGTGATTTTTTTAAGTGGTACTAACATCTCAGAAACCGTAAGAGTTACGAGATTGGTTAAATTAGCAAAGAGTTGCATGTTTTGATGACTTTTAAGAATCTGTTTTAAAAATTTCAAAATTCAAATAGGTTTCCGAAATAACGCAAAAAAACTGAAAATTGGCAATTTCGTTTTTCGACTGTAGTTTCCAAATGGCTTACTTTAGAAAAAAAAATTCGGGAGAAACTTTTAGGACGTCAAAAAAGCTATCAAACGATACCAAACTCGACTTTTTATCACATCGACGCTAGGCGTCACGACGTTCAATTTTTCATTTTCGTATCATTTTTTGTGCAAAAATTACTCAGTAGACTTGTCTAAATTCAGATACCAAACCAGAACTTTATATCTTGTATTTTTTTTGATTTACACACCTTTTCAGGTTATCTTATGTTATTTTTTACGATGAAAAATAACGACTAAAACTTAGTTTTTAAAGTTTTAAAAAAGCAAGTTAATCAGGAAGTTTAAGTTAGTAAAATTTAATAATTTGATTTATTTAAATTTCCTGACTAACTTACGTTTCTAAAACTTTAATAACTGTTTTAGTCGTTATTTTTCATCGTAAAAAATAACATAACGTAACATAACATAACCTGAAAAGTTGTATAAATCAAGAAAAATTCGTGTGAAAAATTTTCAAGTCAAAAAAGCTATCAAGCGATACCAAACTGGACTTTTTATCACACCGACGCTAGGCGTCGCGACGTTCAACTCTTCATTTTCTTATGAGAGACATATAATTTTTTTTGCAAAAATTACTCAGTAGGCTTCTCGAAAAAAAGATAAAAAGTTTTCGTTTGGTATATGAATTTAGAACAAGAAAACGAAGAGTTGAACGTCGCGACGCTTAGCGTCGATGTGATAAAAAGTCGAGTTTGGTATCGTTCGATAGCTTTTTTGACGTCCTGAAAATTTTAACTAAAACTTTTTTTTCTAAAGTAAGCCATTTTGAAACTACAGTTGAAAAACGAAATTGCCAATTTTCAGTTTTTCTGCGTTATTTCGGAAACCATTTTGAATTTTGAAATTTTTTAAACGCATTCTCAAAGGTCATAGAAATATGCATGTGTTTGCTAATTTAACCAACTTCCTAACTCTTACAGTTTCCGAGATCCCAATGTTAGTAACACTTAAAAAAATCAGCCTGTAACAAGCCTTGTACAAAACGTTTCAATTCAACTCAAAAATCACCTAAACGACCCTTTAAACGTTCACTTCAGAAATACAATTCTTATAGCATTGCTTTACCAAAATTTTCAATTTACAACTTCCCTTAGGTCACTCTAATTATCGCCTCTAATGAATAAAAAAAGTTTTTTTTAACGTAGTACGGATTTATAAACCCTATAAAAAACTTTTAGAAAAAATTAATTTTAATGCGCAAAAATCATTTATTTCAAAAATTAAAAATTGTTGCAATTTTAAATAAATTTTATAATTCTTCTACTAATTTTGCACAATAATTTAAAACAATTCCACACAAAAATCTTTTTTCACTTGCAATTTTAGTGGTAACTTAACTCTTTTTTTTTCAATTTTTCGACGAGCAAAAGAATGCAGTTTAAAGAATTAAAAATATATAGTAAAAAATATATGCAGTTAATAAGTGTGAGCAAAATGCCACTTTATGGCATTAGATAAACTAGTTTATATACAAGGCGTTTTATAAAAAGAAATGTGACAATTATTAATTTTGTTACTGCTAGGTCAAACATTTAATAAACGCCCTGTACATAATGTGAAAGTAAATTACTCGGTAGGTACTTAAAGACTACCATTTAAAACTTATCAATTTGAGATTATACATCACATATAATTTTGAAGAAGGTTTCCTTCGTGAACAAATATTGTATATAAGTTACAATTAATTTTATACATAAATAATCTGGCTTAAAATTTGATTTTGTTTTTCGCATTTTGTATTATATACATATAATTTTAAAAACAGTTGTATGCGTACAGAACGGTCGCCGAAAAACCAAACGACCACATGTGGCGCACACAAAATAACAACAAGAGACTAAGGTCACAACTTATCCTGAAGATACTATATCACAGGCATGGTATTCCACGGCGGACAGCTCATGGAGAGTTTAAAAATTACCCATTCACACTTTCGCAGCAGCTAAAAATAATCTTTGCGGCAACCTTTCGAGATTGTTTCGCTTTTTAATTTTTTTTTATTTTTTGGAATCGCGCAACTAAAAAAACCTAAACCTAAAATGGCACTAAATTACGAGTCGACCGCAAAAAAAATTATACACCGTCCTGAGAAAATAGCGCACCTGTAACGATTCATTCGCATCTTAAAATTAATTTTTAAAATAAAAACTTGAACAATTAACTAAAACATTTTGTGCTCTACGCATAAACGAGAGATTGGCACATACGCATCTTTTCAAACACACAATTAATTGACGTACATAAATGTTAAACTTACACAACGATTTTCAAACACAAAATTAAAATTCTATAAAATTTTGAAAATTTAAAAAAATGACTCGCACAATTAAAAAACTTACGTCGTTGAGTAAGTTCACATAAAAAAACAAAATAAAATACGTAGCAACTAATTAGGAACCATTATCCCCACTGCCGTCAAATAAAATCGAGAAACAATTTAACAAATTAAAGCTAAAAATAGTACGTTTTAACGTAAAAAAAAACCTTTGGATTAAAGCAAAAACTTACAAACTAAAAAATGCAAAAATATCGACTTAAAAAACATAAAAATTGTTAAATCTAAAACATCAGTTCTGTAGATAAGGAGAGATCATATTACTTGCTTGGTGGTCTTAAAGAATGTATAACGTGTTCAGCACCAAAACGTGATGATTGTTTTTGGCCAATGTGACTACATATCCTTCAGATGTAATCTTCAAACCGCAACAACGTGACACCTAAACAAATAAAAAATATTAGTATTCATCCAGTTGTGAGTTTTGCTCAATCACAATTTTTCAAACGCTCGAATTTATTTCAACAAATCATTACCAACTGTCCAGCTCATGCTACACTACATTATTAGGAAAAGAATGGTTGGAGCCTTTAGAGCGGAATTTTCGAGGAAAATGGGTGCATTCACTGGACGTAACAGTTGTGGAGCAGCTACCAACTACTACATCATTAGCTTAGCGCTACTATCGTGCGGTAATTTTGTTAAGCGAGCCGGTATCAAGATAAAGCAGGAGTAAGGCGGCTGTCAGACAGACGTTTTATAGGACCGTCAAGACCTTAAAGATCCGTCTACACACACAGGCTTGCCTTTCGGTTTGCCTGTGCAGGCGGCCTGCACAGGCCATCTGAACGCTGCCCAGACGCTCCGATTTGACTTGTGCAGGCCTGCCTAAACGTCTAATAGCCCGTCCACACACACACAGGCCACCTGAACGCTGTCCACACGCTCCGGTTTCGCCTGTGCACGCCGCCTAATAGCCCGTCTACACACACAGGAAGGCAAGCCTGTGTGTGTAGACAAGCCTTTAGAAATAAAGAGAAGAAATAGAAACTTTAAACACGTGACTTTGAATATCTTTAGGCACACAGCATCGAAAGTCATCGATAATGGTCGGTATCGCTCACGATTGATCGTCTGTCTGACAACCGCCTAATGATATTCAAAACCACGTGTTTAAAATTTTAATCGTGCTATAACGGTCGCTGCAAAACGTCTGAGCAGGCGGCCTGCACAGGCCAAACCGGAGCGTGTGGACAGCGTTCAGGTTGCCGCCAAACCGGAGCGTTTGGACAGCTTTCAGCACAGGCAAAGCGGAAGACAAGCCTGTGTGACGAGCCTTTACTGACCATTTTCAATTTCATTGAAAAACAACGGATGTGGCCATACGAGGAACTTCTTCCTGCCCGTCAAATCTTGTAATTTTTAATTTTTGGGAATTAAAATTTGATTTTTAAGATCTTCAGAAAGCTAATTTTACGAGCTTTCAAAATATTTAAAAATAAACAGGGTGTTCCTAACAAAATTTTGATATTTTTGTAATTTCCGGTTTAACCGGAAGCGTTTTGAGAACCGAAAATACTGTCAAATAATAGATTTTCATGGGATTGATACTTGAATCAATTTTCAAGTTTTCATTTTTATTACAAAAGAAATTATGGATTTCTGAAGTTTTAACATTCAAAAAATCATAACTCCTAATCCGCTTGGGCGATTTTGATAAAAATTTAGAGTTCAATAGAGAATTACGTTGTCTATAACAGTTCTAAAAGTGAACAATTCGGCCGGACCAGTTTTTGAGAAAATCCATTTCAAAATTTTGACCTATTTTGGCATTTTAAAAGTAGGCAATTTTGAAACAATTTCAAAAATCCACTGTGTTAGGACGAAAGTTCTATATTTTGACTCTACTTAGCCTTTTTGAAATTTTTATAATAAAAATTACCGGCCAAGTTATAAGAGAAAAAACACAAAATGGGACAATCGTTGTTATTGGCTGCCGTTTTGAATAAGAAATTTTATTTTTCACTTGGGTTCATGTGTACTCTCTTATAGCCAAGTAAAAATAAATTTGGTCCAAATTTGCAAATACAGTAGAATTTTTATTACAAAAGAAATTATGGATTTTTGAAGTTTTGACATTCAAAAAATCGTAACTCCGAATCCGCTTGGGCAATTTTGATAAAAATTTAGAGTTTGGTAGAGAATTATGTTGTCTATAACGTATCCAAAAGTGAATCATTCAGTGGGACCAGTTTTTGAGAAAATTCAATTCAAAATTTTGACCTATTTTGGCCTCTTAAAATTAGGCAATTTTGAAACAATTTTAAAAATCCACTGTGTTAGGACGAAAGTTCTATATTTTGACTCTACTTAGCCTTTTTGAAATTTTTATAATAAAAATTACTGGCCAAGTTATAAGGGAAAAACCACAAAATGGAACAAATTGGACGCCATTTTGAATGAAAAAAATTGAAATTTTTATTTACAATTGGGGCTCACATGTACTACCTTTTAGCCCAGTAAAAATAAATTTGGCCCAAATTTGCAAATATAACTTTTATATATAATTTTTCGGCCCCTGATAGTACGTTATAACGGGGTTTTACTGTATGCGCCCAAAATAAGCATCTTATTTTTGGACACCCTGTATAGATTTCTTATAAAACCTTACTTAGCTTGCTGATGAAATAATATTGAAATTGCTAAAATCAAATTTCATCAAAATCGGTTCATTAGTTTCTGCTCCAGAGTTGGACATTTCAGTTCAAAAACTCAAAAAACTACAAAAAATTTTTTTTGCAATTTTGTAATCAGTGAGACTCCTCAAACTGTCGAGAAATTCAATAAAAGAATTTTTGTGATTTTTCTCAATTAGAGTAACTATTTCTTAAAAAGGGAAAAGTTCAAATTAAAGCCAAAACTCATTTTTTTGAAAATATCTTTCTATTTTATTTTCAAAAAACTGAAGATGGTCAACTGACACCCTACACCTGAATAAATATAGAAAACCTCAGCTGTTAGTTTTAAAACTTAAAATCTTACCTTAACGTAGGGACACTCGAATTCTGAGACGAGTGAACCATCCCTTGAAAAAACGACTACATGAAAACGATTGCCGTGAGAATCTCCAACAAGAACATCTCCGGCATCCGATATATCAATACCATTAGGAAAATTTGTTAAATTCTCACATCCGATACGACGTAAAAATGCGCCATCGTCGCTAAAGACGACGACATTATGGCCTTTAAAGTCGCAGACGTAAAATTCTTTACCTAAAAACAAAAAAAAACTGTATTCAAAAATAAAAGCATGATGAAAATATCGTACCGTGAATAGCAATATCAGATGGCTCACGCATATAATCGCTACAGTCAAACCAACGAATTAAATCGCCATTTTCTGATATCACAAAAACTGTCGGACTGACACTATCAACAGCCACAATTTCTCCAGAAGCTGTAACTGCCAAACCGGCCACAATATCGATGTAACGAATCGCAATTTTCTTAATAAAGTGCCCGCTTTTGGTAAATATTTGCATACGAGAACGTTCGTTGCCACGATCACAAACTACATATTTTCCACTAGAGCGCATCACCGCTACTTTACGAGGATACCACAGCTGACCTTCTTCTTTACCAGGAATTCCAAATTGAAATTTAAACGCGCCCATTTTCTCAAAAATCTACAACAATTCATCTCGAGCAACTCGCAAATGTTAAAAACTATTGACTCACCTGAATGCGATGATTATTTGTATCGGCCACGATAATATCTTCTTCTAAACCCAAGCAAAATCCGTGTGGTGAATTGAATTGACCTTTACTGGGACCAAGTTGTCCAAATTTGCCGCGGATTTGCATAGGGCTGACTTTGTTCGAACGCGATAAAGACGTGTTTCCACTCGCTTGGGATACTATGGAGTTGAGAGGATCCGTAATGAGGTCGTCTGGTGTATTGAGAAGCGGCGATGTTGATGCCGATACACCTCCAAAACCATTCATTAGCGTATTTAACGCTGCAGGAGAAGTCGAATGCATCATCATTGATCCATTATCTGTCATAATTTCAAAATTAAAGTCGATAGATCTACATGTAAAACACCACCAAATGCCTTTATTGGATTGAAGGATTGAACCTGGGACTTCTGTGTGTAAGCAGAATTTGTAGGTATAAACTGTTTCACAAATTTCATTTTTTTATAATTTTGGTATAAATTGAAGTTCAAAATAATACATTATTTTATATCTTCAGAAAGCTAATTGTACGAGCTTTGAAAATATTGAAAAATATACAGGGTGTTCTATTTAAATTAAGAAATTTGATCCCATTTCCGGTTAAACCGGAAGTCAAAATATTAAGTGTTTGGTATAGTGTAATAGCTAATTTTACGAGCTTTCAAAATATTGAAAAATATACAGGGTGTTCCTAAAATTTTTGATATTTTTGTAATTTCCGGTTTAACCGGAAGCGTTTTGTTAACCGAAAATAGTGTCAAATAATAGATATTCATGAGATTGATACATATATCCATTTTCAAGTTCTCATTTCTATTACAAAAGAAATTAGAAATTTTTGAAGTTTTGAAATTCAAAAAGTCATAACTCCAAAACGGCTCGAGCAATTTTAATAAAAATTTATATTTCGATAGAGAATTACGTTTTCTGTAACATATCCAAAAAAGAAAAAATTTGGCAGAGGAAATTTTGAGAAAATCCATTTCAAAATTTTGACTTACTTTGGCCCCTTAAAGGTAGGCAATTTTGAAATAATTTTGAAAATCGACTTGTTTAGGACGAAAGCTCTATATTTTAGCTGTACAATGCCGTTTTGAAATTTTTATAATAATAATTACTGGCCAAGTTATAAGGGAAAAACCACAAAATGGGACAATCGTTCTATTGACCGCCATTTTGAATAAAAAAAAATTGAATTTTTTTTTTTCAAATGGAACTCACATGTACTATCTTATAGCAAAGACTATACAGTGTAAGACTGGCAAAGCTTACGGGCCGAATGTGACCAAAAATCCCCGCTACAGAAGATGTCGCTAGTCATCGGGGCATTTTCGAGTGAATAAGATAGCTTCTCGAGGCGGGAGCAACGAAGAAAGGGATAAAACAAGTTCACGAGGGATTTTAAGCGATTTTGACCTTTAAAAGCCTTTCACATTTTTTAATATAGGTTTCGGTAGTCTCTTGTATATGGTCTTTGCTTATAGGCAAGTAGAAATGAATTTGGCCCAAATTTGCAAATATGCACCCAAAATAACCACCTTATTTTAGGGCACCCTGTATAGATTGCTTATAAAAGCTTATTACGTCGATGAAATAATTTTAAAGTGGCTAAAATCAAATTTCATCAGGATCAGGAGTTTTTGCTCTAGGGGGGGGGGGGCATACATAGATATTTCAGTTCAAAAAATCAAAAAAATTTTTTTTTGCATTTTTGGAATCAGGGGAACTCAAAACGTCGAGAAATGCAAAAAAAAATTTTTTTTTTTTTTTCTCGATTATAATTATTTTCTTGGATTGGAAAAAGTTAAAATTGGTACAATTGCAAATTAAACTATTTTACCTGTATTTCCAAGTCCTAACTTGGCAAGGGACGTCAAGTTCTTGTATGCAGTATCGTTGGCAAAAAAATCGGCCAAATTTGTCGAGTAAGATGGAGAAGGTGTGGTTGCGGCACTAGTAGTATTTTCTGCCAAACTAGCCAATTGGGCGATGTTATATTCGGCGATACTACCGAATCCTTGCAAAGCTTGAGTGGGTGGACTATGTGGTGTCATTGAAAGTCCTTGTAAACTTGCAGCGAGATCGCCATCAAAAGATGATTGAATCGAAGTCGATAAAGAAATAGGGCTGCTGTTTGTTAACGATGAGCCTCCGGCGCAGCCATTGCTTAAAGTGATAGGGGGGTTATTTATTGTTAAAGGTGGCAACGACACGTTTACTGGAAGAGGACTAGGTTGTTTAGGAGCAGTGGGTTCAGCTTCGACTTCAGTTTGAAATTTACCAAAAATGGATTTAATTGTTTTTTCAAACGTCGTGTAATCACATTGAAATTCCAAAGAAAAAGTTTTTTCAAGTTTTGGAGTATTGTTGATAAGTTTGGATAACTGCGAGCCGACAGTTTTACGCAAGTACATAATTTCTGCGATAGTTCCGTTATCCATAAGTCTCGATGTAAATTTGCAAGCATCTTCCAGCCAATTGATGTATTTTTCGACACGTTCCGTCATTTCCATAATGTTGAGTTCACGTTCTTGATATAATTCGTTTAAATCTTTTAAAAAGTGGTCGCGACATTTTTCGAGCGCAGCTTTGTAACTTTGGTACGATTCGTTGATTAAATCTTTAGCCGTCGAGCGTTGATTGGCTAATTCGACCAAACTACTAGTTAAATCGCCAGATGCTTTAACCAACAACTCGACTTTTCCTTTGGTTTCGTCCAACATACTCTCGAGTTCTTGTCGAACACGCATTTCGGAATCGAGCATACCTTCGCACTGATGACCCGCAGTAGGTTTATGATCGGTCTTTACACATTCGCCACAAACTGGCATTCGACAAGTAGAACAATAATACAACAAACTTTCACTTGTGTGAGTATCACAAAAGAGTGGTTTGTGAACGGTTATCTTTTTACCATCTTTGCGCATTTCTTCCAAAGTAACGACGGAATGATGCTCAAAGCATCGCATAAAACGATGAGCTGAATCACAATTATTGCAAAGTAAGTTATGACAAGTACAACAACGAGAAATTGCTATTTCTTTAGCTGTACAACTGGTACAATGTAAATTTAATGAATTCGATACATCGGAAATATTAATTGTCATCACGTCGAATGGTAATGAAGCTAACTTCTTTTCACCCACCTAAAATTACACATTTCTTAATCGCAATCAAAAACAATTGTGCGTTTTACCTTTGTATCTTGTTTACAAGTAGGGCAAATGATTGTAACTTCCAGCATGCCATCTCCTCCTTCGCCGATCAACTTATTATCCAAACATTGCTCACAAAATACGTGTAAACATGACAAAACTCGTGGAACAACCAGACGATCCCTACAAAATAACAAAGTTACTACATAACCAAACAAACTTAACTAACACAAACCTGCACATTCCGCAAATATCAGGATCAACGGACATCGTTCCCTCCAAAGGACTAGGACTACAACTATTACCGTCACCGAACATGCCATCTGTAAGGTTACCAAACGTCTCTCGACTATCAAAAAATTCCTCCTTCCGATCCAACATTTCGTGCTGCATATTAACGGCCATAATTAATAAAAAACTAAACGACGAGTTATTTTCACACTTTTTCGGTGTAAAATAGGCCTTGCTTCGCAAAAACTAGATTTGCAAAAGCATTATCTGAAAATTGAAAACAACACTGATGAAAATGCAGGTCAAGCCAAAGTTAAAACCTTCAAAATTAAACAAAACTTTACACCACTCACAAATAATCCTTAAATTAAGTAAAAAACGTTGACCAATAAATTAATTTAATAATATTTATATATTAATAAACTCACCATTGAAAAGAGTAGTTATGTTGCTAATATGGCGCGTCGTAAAATATGAGCATTGCGTGCTAAGGTTCTGATTGGTCAATTTGACAGACTCAGAGAGAGATGAAGAGAGCTACAACATCCGCAATATCAGGGCCGTCATTAATTATTTATAAAATTATTTTACAACTTCTATAAATGAAATTTTAATTTTTTTAATTACAGTTAAAATACTTGGCTCAAATTTCAAAAATATTCTAAAAGGCTTTAATTATAGATTTATTTAAATTACTTACACTATACGCGAAAAAAATTACAAAAAGTACTGGAGCAAAATTACACACACATTTAAATCAAACAGACTCAACGCAAATGTTTTTATTTTACTAGCAATTATTTGAAACAGGTAACTAGCTCGTTTTTACTTAAAAGAAACAAATTTATTTATATAATGCAGAGCCGTCTTCAGGTGGATTTTACTAAAGTAGGTCACTTACATTTTGTCTACTATTAACAACTTCTGATGTTCCTATTGGTTTATTGAGTTTATTATCATTTTAGACAACAAAATAACCAACATTTTATATCTTTTATTAAAAGCTCGGACCTTCCATTTTCGGCTTTTTTGACTAAAAAAGACTAAACATCACACGTAATACAAGTGAAGCTAAAGAATCTGTTCTGATTGAAAATGGGTTTTGTTGAATGGAATAAAATGAATGGCGCGAAATTTAAATGACCACTTCCAGTCAAATGGTGCTTCAAAAGGACTTTTGGTGGAAAGTTTTGGAGGAAGTTGGGTTTTCTTATGTTTTTGGGGTCGCTGAACATGAATTTAAGGTTTGCAACCAAAAAATTTTCCCGGGAAAAAAGTTATAAGCAAAAATAACTAAAAAAGCTGCCCTTTTTCAAACTTTTGGTTATAACTCGAAAAGTATGCATTTTTTGGTAACATTGAACCACAACAAAAATAGTCAAGAAAATTTCCTACATTTTAAGTCTGTACGTTTTTTTTTGTCAGACGAACGGTTTCACCGCAATCGCACCTCGAAGTTGTTGCACCTACTACAGTCCAATGAGACAGTAACGAGACTCCTAAGCCTCCCCGTCAATGGTTAACGTTACAGGGATACTACAGGCTCACTTGTGGCTCATGCCCAAATAAGTAGTCATAAAAACCTTCGGAATTGGGCACTAAGGGCATAAACACAGTTATTGGGGTGCAGGGTTTGAAAGTGTCAAATTCAAACGCTGTGACAGAGTGCAACCCCAAGCTTTTAACGAACAGTGCTAAAGAGATCAACAACGAACTGATTCCAATTAATCCAACCACCAGGCACGTAACTACAGAAGGGCTAGGGTAGGCTCTCAGGTCAACCTAAAATTTTGCAGATCCACACTTGTGCCCACCCTGATAAAATCACAATAATAAGCGGAAATTCAGATATTTACTGTGTACCTATTCTGAATTCCACACAAAATATTCCTTCTTTAAAAAGTTTTATGGACTACATATTGTGTATTTGGCCCACCCAAAAAAATTTGTAGCCACCAAGTGCCCAACTGATTTTAGGAAGCTATAGTTACGTGCCTACCAACCACTCTCTGTTCTAAAGAATTACCATTACTAAGCGAGGAGTAATTGGCCTATGATCTTGGTCCTCATTTCTTATCCCATTTTGACGATGGTTTGAAAAAAGGAAACAACTCCAGTTTGTACAAAGCGTTCCAACCTATTACAGATATGAAGTTAAGTTGTTTCAGGTGAGTTCTTATTGAGAGGGTTTTGTGACCTAGCAATTAATCATTTTCATCCATCTCTGTGACAGTTATGTTCTTTTTATGTCAAAAATAATTACTCAAACGCTACAGTCATTTGACAGATATTATTGGCTACAGTTATATGTGATGGCTATCCCTGCTATCCCTGATATGTCGTCACACATGGCGGAACCGAATTCGCTGAGCGATTGAGATCAAGAAAACTTGTTTCTGCCTATATAATATTTGACGAAAGAAAGGTCCTCAGTGTCCAAAGAAAAATTAATTTCATCCAGACACTGATGACTAACAGAACACAGTCAAAACGAACTGACTGGGAACCGTTAGTCAACGTTCGTTTGAACATGCTTTTCACCGGTGTAACGTGTTCAGCTTTGTTTTTCTTACTCCTAAGTCAAGAGGAGGACTACTTAGTTCAAGGCAAACGAACAAAAATCTAATATAATAAGGATTAAGGAAACTTTCGTGTAATTTTCCAGGACCCCCATGCATATGCAGTCTCCTGCATTGCTTTCCAGAATTTTTTACTATTTCATCTGCACTGCTAATAAGTGCTATTTTCAAGAATATTTAAACTATTATCAAACCTTCATGGTCTATACTTATCTATACTCATAGAGTAAAGGCTCGTCTTCACACACAGGCTTACCTTCCGGTTTGCCTGTGTGGCGGCCTGCATAGAGCAAACCGGAGCGCGTGGACAAAGTTCAGGCGGCCTGCACAGGCCAAATCGGAGAGTGTGGACAGCATTCAGGTGGCCCTTGCAGGCCGCCTGCACAGGCAAACCGGAAGTCAAGCCTGTGTGTGAAGACAAGGCTCGTCTTCGCTGTGCACAGGTCATCTGAAAGCTGTCCACACGCTCCGGTTTGGCCTGTGCAGGCCGCCTGAACGCGATGTCTACATGCTTCGGTTTGGCCTATGCAAGCCGCCTGAACTGTGTCCACACGCTCCGGTTTGCCTGCGCAGGCACCTGAATACTGTCCACATGCTCCGGCTTGGCCTGTGCAAGTCCCTGAACGCTATGTCTACATGCTCCGATTTGGACTGTGTCTACACGCTCCGGTTTGGTCTGTGCAAGCCGCCTGCACAGGCAAAACGGAAAGCAAGCCTGTGTGTGAAGACGAGCCTTTAATGGAAGTCTAAAAGAGGTTCCAACTCCAATGAACTTCCTAGAGTGAAGATCCAGATTAATAAAATTATAACGGCGAATTTTGATATCTCTAAAAAATCAGAGCTCAAGAATGAACAAATTTGTAGCTCTTCATACAAACTGCTCAAGTTGTGCAAAAAAATATGCGATTTTTGCTTTGAGTAAAGCACTGGCATCTCTCTCAAAACTTTCTTTTCCAGAATATTTAAAAGATAATCAAACCTTCATGGTCTATACTTATCTACTCATATAGTAAAGGCTCGCCTTCACACACAGGCTTACCTGTGCAGACAAAACCGGAGCGTCTGGACAGTGGATACAGTTCAGGCAGCCTGCACAGGCCAAACCGGAGCATGTAGACATAGCATTCAGGTGGCCTGCAGAGGCAAACCGGAAGGCAAGCCTGTGTGTGAAGAAGAGCCTTTAATAGAAGTCTAAAAGAGGTTCTAACTCCAATGAACTTCCTAGAGTGAAAATCCAGATTAGTAGAATTATAACGGCGAATTTCAATATCTCTAAAAAATCAGAGCTCAAGAATTAACAAATTTGTAGCTCTTCTTCATACAAACTGCTCAAGTTGTGCAAAAAAACTGCTATTTTTGCTCTGAGTAGAGCACTGGCATCTCCTTCAACACCTTCCATTACAGGTTTTAAAATTTATTTCAAGAGAAAAAAATCAAACAATTTTAGGACAACCTGTAGGTAGTAATCTATTTAAATAAATTATGCAACAAAAGTGCAAGCCAAAATTGCAATAAAACACTTGGTACAAGTGCAAATTTATAAATAGCTTCTTTAGTATCGTCTGAATAATTCTGCAGTTAACACTTCTTAATCAAAGTACTAAACTAATCGAATTAATTTTGTTTATTAAAAGATGTTTTTTTAGTGTTGCTTCAACGAGTTATATTAGGGCAAGTACGCCAAATGTCTTCCCAAGCAACTTCTTCTGTACCAAGCAATTACGTTTCAAAACCAGAAAGGCTTATACACGGATTGATTATATCATTTTCTTGCTTGGCAACTCCAGGTTGGGTTTTAAGCCACATGCTCGATTATAGAGCTAGGAAAAATTAAATTTTAACAAATCTCCAATGTAGTTAATTTGAGTGTAAAAATAGAAATAAAGTGTTTTCTACTTCAATAGTTTTCTTATGTAATTCAAGAATTTTAATTAAAACTATCGTGTGCAAGATTTTAATTACAAAAGTTTTAATAAAGAGATCAACTGTAAAAGCAGATTAAAGATGTGGTAAAGTTTCTTTTTAATTATTTAAATTAATAAAAAGGTAATTTTAAAAATTAAAGCTACTAATTATAAAACTGTACTTCTGAAAAGTTTTATTATTTTTCTTTAATCCCTATGAGATACAAAAACAAATCTTCTATCAATTCTCCCTACAATAACACAGAGCAACTTATGTAACGAGAAACAAAATGCTCCCTTCCGTTCTATGGATGTTTAATTAGCGGTTATTGTAACACTATTTTCATAAAAAATTGGTAACATCTTTTTCCCAATAACTGTCATGTTAACATGTCTCTTATTATACAAATTTATTACCATTTTTTCTTTAATAAAAAAATGGGAAATACAAAATAATTTTATACAAATTTTTCAAAGTTTCAAGAGCAATAACAAAATATGCACAAAATGAACAGGATTAATGTTATTAATGCCACATTAACAGTAAATATTGTCCCTTGTTAGTATATAAGTTATGTTGAGACTGCAGTCATTAAAAACTCTGCAGCGATAAACCTGGTAATTGGCAAAAAATACTTGCTCTGCTTATCCTATAGGGTAAAACGATCGACATGACATATATACTAGAAATTTTTTTTTCAACTTAAATTATAAAAGTACGACTATAAATTAAATTGCGACAATCAAAAAAAAATTAAAATGAAGCACAATTACAGAAACAGTTATAATCTTAAAAAATATTCCAAAACGTCGCAACGAAAATTGAATGGTAACATAAATATTACTTAGCGTATATCGTTAATTATTTAAAAACCGAATGAATTTGATTGTCGCAATTATAAACGAACCCGTTGGACTTGCCTGAGTACGGATTCAAACTTATGAAATCATCAATAATTAATATTAGGGTTTAATACAATACAATAATTACGAAGTCGGTTAAAAACATGAAAAAAATAAAAAATAAACCAAAACTTGTAATTTTGTCTTTGTGTAACTGAAATAATTTTTTGAAAATATGGAGATGTAGTAATAATAGTGCCTTCGAAGTCATTATACAATTACCTCGAGACTTTCATTCACACAAGTCAGTTTATAAGTACGCACAAACAAACAAGTATAAGAAAGAATGAAAACACAAAAACACTGCTATTATATACATGGGAGGAATGGTGAAGGCGATATTGAGGTAAAAGTGATATTTATATTTAATCATCCTCGTCGTCCTCAATTTCCTCTTCCTCATCTTCTTCCTCTTCAGGTTCAGGTACGGGAGCAACAGGCAAGCTTGGATTATTCTTCTTCTTGTAAGCCGTCATTTCCTTTTAAAAAAAATTTTTAATTAATTCTCACAACAAACGCCTTTTTGAATACTAACTTTTTCATAACGAGCTTTATCCTTTTCTGCCATAGCTTCATACTTCGATTTCATTTCTGAATCGGCATCGGCCCATCTTCTTCCCAATTCCTTAGCAATGTCTCCTACACCGTATTCAGGATTCGCACCTTTAACTTTACTGCGTTCGTCATTACAGAACCAGAAAAAGGCAGATCTAAAATAAAAAAAATAATGAATTACAAAATTATTTATTTCAAAGCTAAAAATGTAAAACCAATTATTTTAACAAATTCAATTTTTTGTCTACAAATAACTAGTTGTTTTTGTTTAGCACAGTTTTATAATCATAAATCGAAGTACGATTCAGACTGATTAACCTGTGCATGATAACACAAGTCTTTCAGAGGCAGAAGTTTTGTGAGAAATTACAAAAACATTAAAAATATGAACTTACAATGACCGCTTTGGTGCATTGGGATCCTTAATTTGCTTCCTCTTCTTACCGCGTTGCTTCTCACCCTTAGGAGGTGTGTAGTTTTGCATTTCGGTATCGTAACGCTTCTTATCTTTTTCGGCCATTTCGTGGAAACGTTTCTTCTCCTTATCAACCATTGTCTGAAATTCCAATCGTAAGTTAATCGCCGATTCCATTTAAATTTAAAAAAAATTTAAGTTCATTAAAACATCAGACCTGTTGAGCATTTAAAATTGCCATCACAATTTAAATATGGTTTTAAATAATATCATCATGAACTAACAAAAAATAATTTTTATAAAAATAATTTTTTTAGTTGATTAAAAAATTTGCGACGATGCCGCGCAACTTTCAACTTCCCTCCTTTAAAATCAAGCAACAGCCATTGATTTTGCATATAAGCAAAAATCGACGCGTGCGCCTTATAAAAACCAATTATAAAGCAAGAGAAACAATTAACTTAATTAATTCTAAGCAATTAATAAAAATCAAGAATAAACAAAAAAATTTGGCAACAATGCCGAGTAAATTATAATTAAACCCATTAACTAGTTTGCCTTCGTAAAATATGAAAGTAATAATATATAAATCAATGCCCCCTCGAACTTAGTAATTATTTAAGAGGTGTCTCAAAAAAGTAATAAAAAAGAATAATTTATACCTTCCATCTTTCTGCGCATTTTTTTGAGAATTCAGCAAAGACAACGTTTTCTTCAGGATGTTTTTTCTTATGTTCCTCCCTGCACGTTTGTACGAAAAAGGCGTAGGCGGTCATACGACCCCTTGGCCTAGGATCAGCTTTACTACCACGTGGCATTCTCCCTCTTGTAGGTATTTGTACGGAAGTAATTTGTTGTTGAATAGACTTTGGTTGTTCTGTAGAATGATCTACAAAATGATGCACAGACTGATTATTTGCGAACGTCTGCGTATGCTGCGCCTGTGTTCGAACTTGATGATGATTTTGTAAATGATTTTGTTGGTTTTGATGCCTAGCTTGAGCTTCAGCTACCGCTTGCCTAACTGCCTGAACTTCTGCTTGTTGCCTCGCAGCTTGCGCTTCGGCTTGGTGCCTTTGCGCTTCTTGGTGCCTATGTACCTCTGCTGCTTGTCGAACTTGAGCTTCGACTTGGTGTTGCTGCTGCACTGATATTTGTGATTGTTGAGTCTAAAATAAACGAAATAACGGTTTTAATCACCATTTTAAAAACTACGGAAGCAGTTACAAAATCTCAGTCCGAACAGTTTTATTTCTAGAAATACTATAGCTCTTAGTTTCTTTAACAATTAAAGAAAATTATGTTAATTACATTTTCAAGGCTCTAGAAAATTAATAGTCAATTTATAAACAACTAAAATAACGATTAAACCGGCATTTGAAAAAGTGAGGTTATGTGTAAATTCAGCACGCTTTTTAAATAAAAATTTACTAGTCTTTTAAATAATTATACAAAACTAATTCGATTTAACTCTCTGTTTAATTAGTTAAATAAAAGAATTGGACAAAGTACATAATTTCTAATAGCAAATTCTTACTTTCGGGGCCTTTTAAGTTAAAAAAATATCTACAACGGGATACAAAAAGGTTTTTATGAATTAAAAAATATGAATTGAACTTTTCTAGTACTTACTTAATTTATCTACATAACAATAATTAATAAGTAAACGAAATTTTAATTAATAAAATTAAATAAACGACGAAAATGTCAAAACGCACAAATAATTACTCCTAGCGGATAAGTTTCTAACTACGATGTAAGATGAACCAATGAGGTGAAATGGTGGCATTTTTTGAACTTTAAAATTAATAAACTGTAGAATAAATTACAAAACGTTGTTTATAAATTATTTTTAAATAAAGACGCTTAATTTAACATAAGGGCCCCTACTACAGAATCAAAAAGCATTATTTGTGATTTTTATTCTAAAAACGTTCTTGGTCGATCTGAATAAAGCGTTATTTTAACATTCAAAAATCCGAAAATTAAAATAAAGAAGAAGTGGGAAGCTTTATTTTAATTAGAGCCAAATTATTAACATTTTTTGAGCCATTGTGGTTTAATTCGTCCTTCGAGTTCAGAAATTTCCAGAGAGTTCAGAAGAAAACGAATTTAGAAATTTTCTTGGATATTGGCGTTGATTTCCGAAGAATAGAATTTTACTAACAAAGACCTTAGATTCTATATTGTGCAATTGTGTAAATTACATAAGAAAAGCTAAGTGAAAGAATTTCCACGGTTTAAAAATGCTACAAGATAGAATTGGAACATGGCACACGCCAATCTCCGTAAACTAAACTTGAAACTTTTACTGAAGAAAGGTTTATGAACAAATGTACTATAAAAATAGCTCAAGTTTCAAACATTTAAATAAATAATTGTATCAATTATGAATAACATGGATACCAGAAGCTCCGATTACCCTATTGGAAATCGTCGGTGTTTTCTAAGCCTGTAGGCTAAAAGACGTTAAATTTGGAACTTTAGGTGTCGAATTTTAATTAAAAACGGCAAAGAAGGCAAAGGTTTGAAAATTATAATTCAATCAAAACTCAAAAGCCACGTTGCATTACAACTTTAGCTTTGCTAATAGACGAGTTATTACTGAAGGGAAAGTTTCGAAAGTTCAAAAGCTCTTTTGTGGCCTTTATTGAGCTTGAAAAATATTAAATTAAAATACGTTTTTGATTAAAGAAGTTCCATTCAAGAACAAAGATTAAGACAAACGTGAGAATTGAACCAAAATGTTGCCGGAGGCTGCTTAAAAACTTGAAAATCAAGTTCAGAAAAATGAAATCGAAAGCTAATTATATTTTTTCCACTATTTTAATAAGTACACCATTTGAAAAATAAAAAAAAACGTGACACACAAAAATGACAACGAAGATGAAAGTTAGATTTTTAATTAATTTACGAAAGAATCGATTCAAAAACGGATGAAAATTAATTAAAAACAAATCGTGACAAGAAATTGGTAAAAACTACGAGTAATAAATAAAAGGGTTGATTTATATCTTAAAATTGGGAAAAAGGCCAAGTTTAACTTACGTAATACAAAATGGGAATAAAATCAACAAACTATTAAGAATTTAAAGATCGATAATAAGGGCGAAAGTTGAGCTTTTTTCTGACACTGAAAATTAAAGGGCAAGGATAAAACATTCAAAAATTTTCCCTTCATTATAAAAAAACATCAATTATTAAATAAAGGGTTTATTTATAAACTAAAAATGGTACCTCTCGAAGCAAATTAATTAAATTTTGAATGTTTCAAAAATAATTAAACTGGGAATGTAAAAGCTGGGACGAAACTTGTGGTCGACGAATCAAGTACCTTACAACTTAAATTGGCAACACCCTTATATTTTATAATTAATCAATATCATATCTACAGCTTAGTAAAGAGAACACGCGGGAAAGCATTTTCATCCGAAACTTTTTTTTAGCTCGATATTTTTTTGGGGAAATTGTTAGGTTATGATTACAAAACAAAAGAAGGACGGTTTTACTTATTTTTTTTAAGAGTCGAAATTTTCCAATCAACTGGGTTTCGAGTTCGTTAATTTTAAACAGGCAATAATTATTTTTATACAGGTAAAGTGCCGCACCCAAAGACCACCTGCCTGACCTCCAGCGAAGTAGCCAGATAATGACCCAGTCGTAACTTATAACGAACTCAAAAATAATGTTAATTAAACTTTCAAGTTTTTTTGACTACGAGAATAAAAATAGTGAGGTTGAAGACACGAATAATAAATCCGGTATTTGGCATTTTGTTCATTACTTTATTTTTAAATTTCAATTAAATAATTGCGCCCTTTTTAATTTTTGCAAACCGCCATTTTTCGTCTGACGTATGCAAATCGCCAATATCTATCTACCTACCACTGGGGGAGGAGTCTGTACAGGTGACATGTTTTGCATGTTGCTTTGATGAGTATTTCCTAATGAATTTTGCATATTGTTATCCATAACACTAGGAGGATACCACCATTGAGGGGCAGGCGATGGGCCAGTCATTGCTGGGTTTCCACCAGTCATGCCGCCTCCAAGTCTATAATCATAACCACCACGCATACCCGCCGATCCGATTGACGAAGGAGTCGAAACGCTCGACATGGTCGTCGCTGGATGCTGGAAGGTGCTAGCCATCTTATAACTGAAGAGTTGCTGAGTGGCCGCTTGTGAATTTGCTATTTCATTTTGTTGTTGTTGCTGCTGTTGTTGTTGTTGCTGCTGTTGTTGCTGTACAGCTGCTTGTTGTTGTTGTTGTTGTTGTACAGCTGCCTGTTGTTGCTGCTGCTGATGGTGTTGAAGTAGCTGTTGGTGATGAAACGACTGTTGTTGGTCGGCGGCTATTGCGCCTGGCCACCATACAGCATCCTCCCGCGCACCCCATACTCCACGATGGTCCGACATGACCTCACTACTGCAACTCTAACGGGTTGCGAGGGGTTGCTGGAAGTCTCGCTCTATTCCGCGGGGTTGCGCAGTACAGTCTTTCCAACACAAGAGAGAAAGGTATAGCTGTTGCTGCAACGACGCGAAGAATTTGCCGACACTTCAATGTCGAGGTCAGCCTTAGGGCTAACAATGCTGTATCTTAACCTTTACAAGAACTAAATCCCAAAACTAAAATGGGGTAATATCACAGGTCGTCTTAACAAACCACTAGTCCACATTTTTTCATTTAAATTCAAAACTTTATATCAAACAATAAAAAAAACGTTACGCTTCATGTTTTACAACTTAAAATACGTTAAACTTCACACTTTACACTAATTTACACAACACAAGAAACAATTTAACACTAACAAACACCCGAGTTCTTTTTTAAAAAAGCGAAGCGATTCAAAATGCACGATGTTCGTTTCTAAAATCTGGCAACACAGTATGAAGAGGACGCCAATATTCTAGCAGCGCCCTCGCAGCCAGTGTATCGAGGAAAACACGTTCCCCCACTTCTTCTATATCAAACACGGTCAATAAGGATATGCATTCCCAGGGCTTGGTTTTTATAAGCCTCTGACCGGGGTCTTAAAATATTTAATTTAAATAAAAATTAATTTTTTCATTAAACAATACATAATTTACCATCTAAAATTGTTTAAATTTAATCGCAATTTTGAATATTTGAAAATGGCGCGAAAAATATTTTTAACGGTTTAAGGTCATTTAAAGCCGATTTGAAAGAAGACGTTAAAAATGGGGTAAATAGGGGAAGTAAAAATTAAATTACTCGCCGAAAATAAAATTGGAGATCATTTAGAAGACAAAGGAACTTTTTCAAAAAATTATAAAATTATCAAAAATGGCTAATTTGAGAATTTAGAAAAATTAATTAGAACAAAGGAAAAATAAATGTTGTAATTAAGGATTAATTTGTTGGCTCTTAATAAAAAATAAATTAAAAATTGTCCATTAACGCAAATTATGGGACCAACGTGGGGCGAATTGTATTCAAATTAACGAAACTAAAAAATCGTAAAAGTGAGGTTAAACCGGCTTTGAGATACCAAAAAGGGCTTTAAAAGAGACGCTTCGCGATATAACAATAAATAAACTTTTAAGGAGCTATCAAACATACCTAATTAAACATAATGTTTAAAATATGAGAAAAACACAGTAAATAAATTTAAAATTGCAAAAAGTAATTTTTTAAACAAATTTACATTACTTACCTAACTTGTCGATTTTTAATCTAAATACACATACAAAAAATAATAATAACCTTGTATGACCTCTAGATTAAAATAAAAATCAAAAATAAATAGACTAACGCCCTAATAAAGCTACTTGAACGAAATAATAAATAACGATCTAACTTTACAAAAGTTCGGTTAAAAGACGCTGACATATTGGCGGCAAAACAAATGCAACGCGCTAACAAATTCCACACAAAATTAAGAACAAACTCCTTAAAATCATACTACGTCATCAATAAAACTTACCACATAATTGCTTAAAAAAGCAATTTAATTTGATAATTTTGTTAAAAACAATCGAATTAGTTAAAATAATAAATGAATTTTAAGTTGCGAACTTTGTATAATGTACCTATAAGCTAATGCATAGCATAGGGTTTTACATTGAGCAAATGGAGTCGTATACACGCTATACGAGACTTCCATATGAACAAAGCGCGGCGGTTAAAATTAAATACGCGCTAAAATATTAACTCGAGCTGAAATTAAAAAACGCTAAAAAATCGCTTACGCAAATATCTATTTATAAAAAATTTATCGAACCTTGCAATTAAATACTAAAGCCGGAAAAAAATAAATTACCGCGCTTGTATCCTTTCCTATAGTAAGCTTATGGCAGCCATTTGTTCGTTCGTTATATGGGATAGAATGTAGCAATTGATACATTTAGTTTCGACTGTTTTAAATATACTCCACAGTTATAACTTAAATATATCAATTGAAAATAACAATTTTAATTATTACCTTAATTATTATAAACTGACAATTCGTACAAAGAAAAATATAAAAATTTCTTACCTATAGAGCCTGCAAACAACTGAACATCGGCTTCGTATTTCGTGACCCCACGCCACTTCTGCGGTATACAAGAGTAACATAGGGACTTTTGACGTTTTCCATTGGTTAATTTTAAACTTCCCAGAAAAAATAAACCAATCAAAATTAGTTTATGGTATTTAGTTTGGTTTCTTTTGCTAACCAATAATATTTTCAGTTGCGCAATAAGAGAATTCAGTTTTTATACGTACATAAACATAAGATCGAATTATTAATTTCCATTAACCCTATCTTAAATACGATTATTGACTTAAATATTAGTGCGGCGTATAAATTTCAATAAATTACCATTAAAAAATTATAAATAACATTTTATTCCGTATAAAGAAATTTATTTTTTTAATCCCTTAAAAAGGGCGTTATAGCAATAATTACAACCCTAATTAAACAAAAAGTGATTAGTACAAAAAACTAAAATTATAAAAAAAAATTTAAGGTTATGTAGTGTCAAATTAGTGTTTGAACAACAACAGTTAGAATGAAACTTATCCAAGTGTTTTTACATGAAACTCGTGATAAATTAAAAATATTTCGTATAGAATGAACGGCTTTAGTACAGGTGAAGAAGATTCTCACGGTCCCACAGACCAAATTTGTTGTCTCGTTGACAACGACCAACGATGTAATAAACCTGCAGGGAACGCCTCTTATAGTAAACGAATTCAAAAAACTGTAACTCAAAGAAGATTAAATTTAAACATCGACACATCCGTAAGTTACCGACTTTTTTTAATCCTTTTTCTTAATGATTTTTCTCATAGGCGAGACACATTTACATCTGCGATTTTCACAAGATGATAATACAGTGTGCTAGAACTAAAAGGAGGCGTAAAGAATCGGAAGATGATAGTAACGAGACAGATACCGACGTCCCAGAAGTTGATTTATATCAGTTACAAGTGAACACCTTGCGACGCTACAAACGTCATTTTAAAGTACCCACACGACCTGGCTTAAATAAAGCTCAACTTTCAGACGTAAGTTTTTTATTAAAAAATATTTAATTGACGTAATAATAACATTTTTAATTTAGACCATAATGAAGCACTTCCGTACCATTCATGTTAAAGAAAAAGATGTCCTTACTTTTTTTATTTACACGGTCAAAACTAATGGTAATAAGCTGGATCAGAAGAATGGAATAGCAGGCGATACGACTTAAAACTGATATTTTAACGATTTAATATTTTAAAAACCTTGTATTTATAGTAATTGAAAATATCTTATTTTGTATTTTTACGTTTCTTTTTTGATTTTACGTTTGAGTTTAGTACTACTACACCTTCTTCTTCGCTGTCACCTCCACTTGAAAGAACAGTTGGTGGTTCTAAAAAAATAATACATATTAAAATATATACAAATGAATCATTTGTAATTTACCAGGCTTTGGTGGAGCAACATATTCAATTTCTGAGTCTTCGTCGGTGCTCACCATCCACACATCTGATGCGTCCGGTTCTGTTGGTACAAGAGCAGCTGTTCCGTTTCCCAACGTTTCTATTTTTAAAGCCTCAATTTTCCCATTTTCTTGTCTATTAACTTTTTTATTTTTCTTCTTTTTCTTAACAAATTGATCCACATAAATCCCCAAATTTTCTTCCAAAGTATTAATAGTTACTTCAAATTGCGAACTATTCTCAAACGTTGGTTTTGTATTTTGAAGCCTAAATATTACATTTATTTACTAACAATTACAACAAGTTAATAATTTTAACAAACCTATCTTGCTTATCTTTCTCCAAAGCATCTTGAACCTGTTGTATCACTGCATTTACTCTAACAGAAGCTTTAGATGTACATTTTAAAATGTTGTCAGGCGTCATCAAAGCACTTCCTCCTAAATGTAAACCACATAACTCTTTATAAGCATTTAAACCAACTGTTAAGTGAGCATCGGCAACACCTTCTTCCAATAACGTTGGATCTGCTACAACAATATCACTAAACCAACAAATAGAGCTTTCAACAAAAATTTAAATATTACCCATTGCTAAAAATACCATACGATATACACACAGGATAGTGATGCATAACAGTTGGGATTGGATCTCTTTGTGCGTAAGTATGTACTGTAATTTCTTCCCCATCACAACTTACGTCTGGTCTTCGAAAATGAGCTAAAGCTGCAAGAGCAGCAACTGAAGCACAATCAATAATATTTCCTTCGTGATTTAACACATTAACATCGACGCGCAAAGCCCACACCTATTAAAAAAAATTACTAGAAACTTAATTTTAAAATTACAACTAAAAATATCACCTTTTCATTCATTTTAATACATAACGATTCCAAATCAATCGCTTTGGAATCTTTTATACATTTTTCTAATATCCTATTAAGCTGAACTGATAAATCTGATTGACGACCTACTTCAAAGTGAGGTGCACCCATAGGTGTTAGTTCGATGTTTAAATTTAAAATGCCTTCGCTAGGGCGAGATGACTTCGGTTGTTGAATTTCACAGGAAACTTGAGCTAAAACACTACAACATATCTTAAAATTTAGCGTAAAACTTTTATCAACCGACTCACCGTGTTTTACCTAAAGAAACATAACAACAGCCCCAATCTTTACTAAATTCAATTTTCAATTCTCGAAATTCATCGAACGCTCGACCATCCAAACGCTGAAATAAACTCGATTAAATAAAGTTATAAGATGTATTAATGCTTACTAAATAGTCTTGAAAACATTTTGTAACGAAGTTCTTTTCGCAATTAGATATTATGGATTCACGTATTTTTGCCATTATTTGAATTAAAATTTGAGGTTATGTTTTATTTTAAATCGTAACATGTGGAAATATTTATGTAAACTAAATTTAGAAATAACGACAAAATAAAAATAATTTATTTTTATTAATATTTAGATTAGTAGTATCTGTAATTTGTGAAATATACTTTTAAAATTATATTTTAATTAGTGAGGTAGGCTAATTGACTTTTGAGACTACCTTGCTTTTTTACAAGCTTGGTGTATTTTCGCTTGCGCAAGCGCATAGAACCAAATTGAGAAAATTGCGTCCATTACATTTTCTATTTGTTCACGTGTAGTTAAGAGTAAGTATTTAGTAATTTTTACATATATTTAAGCAAAATTTGTAACTTTCACTAGCGTTACAATTTTCTTTTAGTTAAATGCTTTTAAATTTTCTATATTCAACTTCTTTGGCTCATACCTCGTGCTGTATTTTTATGGTTATGTTACTAATTTTTTTCTTTTGATTTTAGACAAAAATGACTAATTCGAAAGGTTATCGTCGTGGAACGAGAGACTTGTTCTCAAGAAAGTTCCGTAAACATGGAACAATTCCACTTTCGACATATATGAAGACTTACAAAGTAGGCGATATCGTTGATATTAAAGGTAATGGTGCCGTACAAAAAGGTATGCCTTTCAAAGTTTACCATGGCAAAACTGGACGTGTATATAATGTTACACAACATGCTTTGGGAGTTATTGTAAACAAACGTGTTCGTGGTAAAATCCTACCTAAAAGAATTAATGTTCGTATTGAACACGTTAATCATTCAAAGTGTCGCCAAGATTTTCTTACACGTGTTAAGGCAAATGAAAAATTAAGGAAAGAATGCAAAGAAAAGAATGTACGAGTTTCTTTGAAGAGACAGCCTGCACAACCTAAATTGGGTCATATTGTAAGTGGAAAGGAAGAACCACAAATTTTGGCTCCTATACCTTATGAATTTATTGCTTAATTTGTATGACTAAATAAAATGATTTATAATTTTTTTTGTATTACTTTCGCTACCACCGTAAGACCACCTTAACCGTTCCCTAGGAGCCAAGATACTAGCACTGGGCAGGCAGATAAATTAATTTCAATTGATTAGGTTAACTCAAATAACCAATCTTATGTAAGATTGTATAGAAGCCAAGCATAAAGTATGAAATCTTCTCGGGGAAGCCACAACAAGCAGGTGTGCATTGCATAGAACTCGAGCTGAGTAACATGGGTGTTACTCGTGGCACAGAGCCGATCATTATTTGAGTGTTACTCATGGCAGCGAACGTGTTAAATCTACGCATTTCAATAACCGGCAGTCAGTTTGTTAATATGTTAAAATCTGAGAGAATTTAGACATCAAATCTGAGCTTGAGAAATTTCTGTTTTAATTAAATTAAGTGAAACAAATTTGATAATGTTTAATTATGTCTATAACGAATATGTACAAAACAAAAATATTATATTATCTGCTTGGCAGCAAGTTTACAAATAATATTTGCACGTTTAATGAAATGACGTTCATTTGGAAATCGACAGTACAATTTACTTTACAATTTTTTATCTTTGGCGTTTTTTATAAACTGAAATTCACAAAAATTGCAATAAAAATAACATTTTACTAGTTTTAAATGTTTCTTTGTATACTGGGTGTTTTTTAATTTCTTTAAGAACACCTTGTAAAATAAAAGCGCCATTTTCTTACATAAAACTTCGTTGACGATAGGTAATTAAAACAACAATTTAAATTGAAGTTCAAAAACCTTCGATTAACGTATGAAGACTATAAAACAATCTTAATTAAATTTTACATATTTACAGTAGTAGTTAAGGGTAACATTTTTCGTATAAGACGGGACTACGAAAATAATTATTAAATGTTCGCTTCATTCTCAAAGGATGTCTTCGTTAACGATCAAATCGGATCGTAATAGGACAACGTCTTCTGCTTACATCTGGCAGTTGAGCTCATAAACTTTCTCTCGATTGATAAAACAATATATAACCTGTTTCAGATGATTTTTGTGTGTCCGATGTAAGACCATAAAAATCTTCTATCGTTGATGCATCAATTTTCTACAAATTTTAAATTATTGACTAGTTATTCGACTAAAGTTACTGTAACTTACATCAACTTGGTCGTCATCGAACAATAACCAAAAACCGTGACTTTTCACAATGCTAATGTAATGGCCTCGATTAGGTCCGCTACCGCAATGAATTACAACAGCTACTAAATCATATAATCTATCTGGATTTAATGCATCATCAGACTGTAAAAAAACAGCAATTACAATTCACTTAATAGTAATTCACTTAATAGTGGTGGTCAAGTTACTTATTTCTTAATAAATAATTGGAAATAATATCCCATCTACTTACGGTATTAAAAAGACGTAACTCTAAGGGAAAAACAACTCGATGAGATACTTTGATGTGCCTGTTGTACTGTTCCATATATTTGAACCTCTTCAGATGCAACGCAAGAATCGTAGGTAGTTTTTTAACTCTCATACGTTTTTGCGCTTCCTGGTAACTACTACAATTATCACATTTAAACTTATTATCGTTACACAAGGTTTCTGTGTTACTAAAACACCGCAGACAATGCGTTATACTTGTGTTTTGTTCGATATCTACTTGCAAATCAAAAAAGTCTTCATCTTTACTACTAATAGTCTCACAATTTAAACACCGAGTTTCGCTAGTTAAAATGCCCTAAAATTAAAATAAGTAAAATAGAAATTGATCGATTATTTAGAAGCTAACCTGGAATATTTCGTGAACCCAAGTTGGTTCTGTGGGAGTATGGATTACACCATTTTCGCCTAGATTTTTATTTTTTACATTATTAGTACTTGAATTTTGTTGTCTTTCAGCTACAAAATTTTAATTAATTACCTACTCAAGCAGAAACCAATAAGGCAGTACTTACCTAATATAATTTCACTAATGTGATTAATTAAAAAATTTAAAAATTCGTGAGCATCTTGCTGCATGTAATTGTCAAACTCTTCTACAATTAAAAAAATTAGTTTGGTAACATATCTAACATGCATAGTTTTACCTTTTTCTTTTCGTAGCCTTGCTATAAACTTTTTTGGCGCAATGGAACCTACTTTTTTTTTCTGTGTAGCAATACTGTAAAATAAGTCTGCGAGACATGTGAGTAACGTTTCTTTAGTACGTTTATTTTTGGCCTTGTATTCAAGTATTTTATCTCGAAAAGGCTTACAAAAATACAGAGCCTGTAAAACTGAATTGCTGTAGCAAGTATTTCCAAACTAAAAAAAATTAATTAAGATTACATGCAAGTGGAAAAAATATTAAATTAAGCTCACATTAACTAATCCAAAATAGTGTTCGTTTGAAGGAAACTGTTCAGAACCAATATCTCGTTCTAGCTGGGATATATTCGCACCCTGTAAATAAAAAAATTTCAATAAATAGATATAAATTGGATAATTAAACAAGTAATTAGGGGGAATGAAGTTGTTGAAAAAAGGCGACGTATTTATGGTTAAAATTATGTCAAACTTAAAAGTTAAATAAATAATAAAATAATTATGCGTACCATATTTGGATAATTAATCCATTACGCTATTTTTGAAATTATGCGAGACAAACATGATTTAATTCCACAATTGATGTTCATTATACCATTTTGACAGATGTAAATGTAAAACAACTCACGGTTATGGCAACTGTCAAGACCGTTACCAACATAAAAGTTGGTAGCCGGCCGGTAAATAAAAAAACCAACCTATTATACAAAAATGACGTAATTTATTTAAATTTAAATAAAATTATTTTAACAAGCTGTAATTATAGTTTTGACACCACCAATTTCATTATTAGCTACAGAATACGTAAATTTTTCCATTCCATTACACGAAGCATCATACTCTCCGTTAGAATTCACGGCTATTACAGCACCAAAAAATGTAGGATAATATTCCGCAACTCGTTTTATCGCAATTTCAGACGCTTCTTTAGGTGTTTTACCTCTACGCATTTCTTCAACAGCCAAAAAACTAAATAATTCTTATGAATTAACTGTAATTTACTATTGTAATAACTTACGCCGGTAAAAACCTCATCATAACATCACCATCACCGGTCGCTACAGTTGCACCGACAGAATTATCGGCATAAGCACCTGCTCCAGGAATTGGTGAATCACCAACTCGCCTATTTTAAATCAAAAATTTTCCAATCATAAATGAAATTAATAAAAGGTATACTGCTCACCCTGGAATTTTATGATTAGCTCCATTCGATGATGTACCAGCTACAATATGTTTACTTTCATCAATTACAATCATTCCAATAGTATCATGATTATTTTCACTAAACTCGATTGTATTGCTATCTTGAGAGTAATCACTATTTTCATTCACTGGGCAGTATGGTCCACAGGTAGTTTGTGGATTAGGTTTCACATCCTACAAATAGTTTGTTTCATTTTTAACTTTTAGGCCAAGAAACATCGGATTTTGCTTTCAAATAATTCGTGGAAAGCTGGAAACGGCTTTAATCTTTTTATTTACATGTAAAAAGAATTATTTGAAGTTTGCAACAATTTAGTGCTTGTGCTCGAGGGGCACAATAACTTACAAAAGACGCATTTCTTAGAAAATTTCCATCATAGATAAATTAAAGTACATAAAATTCCACGTCGAACGGTTTCATTTCTGTTTCATTTCATTTCTTTTCTCAGAAAACAGAGACAGAAGACGGTCTCCAACTTTCTAAATAGTTTCTTGGTCTATTTTTCCAATCCAAGAAAAAGTAGTTGTAAAAAATAATAATAATAATAATAAAAATTTTTTTTGCATTTCTCGACATTTTGAGTCACGCTGATTCAAAAAATGGAAAAAAAATTTTTTCGATTTTTTGAACCAAAAATGTCTGAATGTATGGATGTCTCCCACCCTACAGCAAAAACTACTAAAGCGATTTTGAACAAATTTGATTTTAACCATTTATTTCAAATTATAAATAATAAATATATAAATAAATTATTTCATCAACGTATAATAAGCCCAAAATAAGCCTTTATAAGCAATCTATAAAGGGTGTCCAAAAATAAGGTGGTTATTTTGGGCGCATATTTGCAAATTTGGGCCAAATTCATTTCTACTTGGCTATACGATAGTACATGTGAGACCCAATTGATTTTAAATTATTTCAAATTATTTTATTCAAAATGGCGGCCAATAGAATGATTGTCCCATTTTGTGGTCTTTCCTTTATAGCTTGGCCGGTAACTACTATTATAAAAATTTCAAAACGGCATTGTAAAGCCAAAACATAGGGCTTTCGTCCTAAACAAGTCGATTTTCAAAATTGTTTCAAAATTGCCTACCTTTAAGGGGTCAAAGTAGGTCAAAATTTTGAAATGGATTTTCTTAAAATTCCCTCTGCCATATATTTTCTTTTTTGGATATGTTACAAAAAACGTAATTCTCTATCAAAATATATATTTTTATCAAAATTGCTGGAACCGTTTTGGAGTAATGATTTTTTGAATGTCCAAACTTCAAAAATATCTAATTTCTTTTGTAATTGAAATTAAAACTTGAAAATGGATATATGTACCTATCTCGTAAATATCTATTATTTGACACTATTTTCGGTTAACAAAACGCTTCCGGTTAAACCGGAAATTACAAAAATACCAACATTTTTAGGAACACCTTGTATATTTTTTTATATTTTGAAAGCTCGTATAATTAGCTATTACACAATACCAAAAACTTTATATTTTGATTTCCTGTTTAAGCGGAAATGGGATCAAATTTCTTAATTTAAATGGAACACCCTGTATATTTTTCAATACTTTAAAAGCTCGGAAAATTAGCTTTCTGAACATATAAAATAATGTATATTTTGAATTTCAATTTATGCCAAATTTAAATAGTTCATGTCTAAAAATTCCATGTCTAATAAGTTCATGTCTAATAAGTCCTTAAATTCGATCCCGGCAGGTAACAATATTGTCAATTATTGCAATTGAATATCATGTAATTTATATTAACATAAAAATAAATATAATAATAAAAACAACGGATGTGGCCATACGAGAAACTTTTTCCCTCCGTCAAATATTGGAATTTTATATTTTTTTTTATTAAAATTTCATTTAATATCTTATAAATAAAATATATTAAAAAAAACTTTTAAATTATAAACTTTTAAAAGTGCACTAAAAGATACAACAGGATAAAGTTCCTCGTATGGCCACATCCGCTTTTATTTATCGCATATAGCAAACTTACAATCCAAAAATTAGGCTGACAAGATTTCTGTTGCCACTCTTTCCACATATTTTTGGATTTTCTAGTCGACAATGATTCTTCTTTAAATCCCATATCAATTGCAAATTTAGTTGCTAAATCTCCAACTAATAGTGAGTGTTTTGTATTTTTCAAAACATGTCTTGCTACAGAAGCTGCATGTTTAATTCTTCTAAGTCCAGCTACAGCTCCCATATTCATTGTAAGCCTAAAGACTACCGTTTGAATCGTAATAAAGTTGAAAATAATAAGTTACCCATCAAATATCATAGCATCTAATGTTGTTTCTCCATTTTCATCTGGACTACCACCGTATCCAACAGTTCCATCGCATTGCAATTCTTCACACTCCGAACAACCAGCTTCCAAAGCATCTAAGCTATTTCCGCCTTGTAAAATTACTTTCCAGGCTTTAAATTGAAATAAACTATTAATTAGAGAACCACAAATATATTTAAATAAATACCCACCTTTTTCGGTAGCATTAGTAAAATACCAGGTGTTTATAACTAAAGGAGTAGAAAGACAAGAATGCAGTTCTATCATAAGTAATAGAGTTAAAGTTAAATATACAATACAATTTGCTTGCATTGTAAATAAATAAATTTTGAAGCTTTAAAGAAATAAACACTTTTCTATGACGTCAATGAAAAGCGTAAAGCATGAAAGACAAGCAAACCTCCTTATGACGTAATAAAAAGCCAAAGGCGCTACAATAACCACTACTTATTTAAAATTAAAATTTTAAGAAAATAGTGAAAGAAATAACAAGAAGCCGGAATAACTTGCAAGAACTTGGTAGTTGAATATAATCAAGTATAACAAAAGGCAGAAATAAGGTAAACACGTACGTGCAAATGGTAAAAACAAACCTAACCTCAAAAATTAAATTTTGTGTTTTTTACGTATTTAGTAGATATTAAAATGACCGAATCTACCGAAACGTTTTATGAAGTTTTAAACTCGACTGAAAGTTCTACGTACGAAGAAATTAAAGAAAATTACAGGAAATTAGTGCTACAACACCATCCTGATAAAACGCCACAAACGTCCACGTCCTCGAAATTTATAAAAATTGAAGAAGCTTGGAAACTTTTACGAACACCACATTCGAGAAAAATATACGATAGTGAGTTAGCTCAAAAGAGAGGTGATAAAAACTTTTTAGTGTATGCTGAATTAAATTTAAACGAACTCAAATTCGACGATAATATATCATATTACCCATGTAGGTGTGGTTATTCTTATGTTATTAATAAAAATGAAATTGTTGAAAAGACCGCAATTGAATGTGAAGAGTGTTCTAATGTAATTGTTATAAATATTTAAATAAATTATTTTGAATTTACCGCCTTTTTTTAAAGTGCCAACTCTAATGACATTTTGACTTTTGACAGTTTCATTGTGTACCTGTCACTGCTTGGCACTAGTCTTGTAAAAGGGGCAGACAATTTCTCTTAAAATGTCTGATTTTAACGATAAATTTGAAGAAGATCCTGCTGCCGAGTTTTTAGCAAGAGAACAAGATGAACTTGCCGGTCTTGAAGATGATTTGAAACCAACAATCGGCATTTCAATCACTACAAATGGAGGTATGCATTTTATTAATCTTTAAGGGGTGTATTCACACTTAATTAATTTAATTTGTAACTGGCTGAAATTATGCACTTACTTTATTTTGTTACGAAATATTCGTGCAGCACGTTAATGTTGCTTTTTTTTACTTTTTCTCTCTATATTTAAGTTTTGCTTTAACTGTAGATGACTCGAATGCGTTGAAAGAAAACTCTGACAGTTTTGAAATGATCAATGGAATCGAACAAGACCTAAATGATCTTAAAGAAGAACGCAATAGTGGTACGTTTCTTTCAGTTGTTTGTATTTCATGCATCTTGTCTTTCTTTTATAAACAATTGAAAACCATTTGCCATTACAGCCTCTCCGATACCGACAAATCGCTACAGAGAAGAACCTGAGAAAATTAAAAAGTGGCGCGAAGAACAACAAGAAAGACTCGAAGAAAAAGGTAAGCACATTAATAAACTCAAATTGTTTGATTAAAATTTTGAAATTTAGATCAAGAAGAAGAGATTAAAAAGGATGAGTTAAGGGAAGTAGCTAAGAAAGAGTTAGAAGATTGGTACAAACATCATGAAGAGCAAATTGCTAAAACAAAGGCAGCTAACAGGTAATTGGTTACTTTTTTAAAAGTTTTTTAACATGGTAATTATAAGTTCTTAATTTTTTGCTTACAAAAAAAGGGAGTCTGCTAAGTAAGTAGAAATTGTGTTGTGTTTAAAAATGCTAACAACTAAATTTATTTAACAGAAATGCCGAAAAACAGTTTGTAGCAGAAGATAATGAAATTGTTCCGGGAACAGAATGGGAGAGAATTGCAAAGCTGTGTGATTTTAATCCTAAAGCGAGCAAAGGCAATAAAGACGTTTCGAGAATGCGTTCTATTATTCTACAATTAAAACAAACACCAGCTGCTGTAAATAAAGCTTAAAAAAATTCCTCAGATATTTAGTGAAATATGTATTAATTTTTTCCAATACCACATTGTTAGTCTAAGAATCTAAAGTTAAAGAGTTAACACTTTGTTTTAATATTAATATTTTTACGATTAAAAATCCTTATTCTAATTTTTTTATTCTTTACGTTTAAAAATATAAATACATATTCGATTTTTAGTTAATACTAAAGTTTAAAATTACCACTTTATAGTCCATGTTACCATTTTAAGGTTTTTTAAATTATTTCTTCCAAAATTTGGCGAATTTTCATCTGTAAGATGAAATTAAATGTCAACTTGCTATTTGTGCATTAAAATTTTTATAAAAGTGAATGCTAGGAAACGTGTGTAGAAATATTACAATAGGTTTTTGTAAACTCACCACATGTATCTTCAGGTATATCCACATCATAAAAGACTAAAACTTCTATTTCAGGACACTCTGTTGTAATAACTTTTAAAATATCGCTTTGTACATTTTTACAATTTGCTATACGTAATTCTCGAATTTTAGTGCCACTGGCACCAAACACCAATCTCTGTATTCCTTTATTGGTAACCTAACACAAAAGCAAATTTAACCAATGGTCTCAAGATTATAAATTTTATTTTAATAATTACTTGCGTTGAAGACAAATTAATCGACATTAAATCCTTCAATTCAGAAATTTGTGTTACTCCATCATCAGCTACATTTGAACAGCCACAAACATCAATGGCATTCAAAAGCAAACAATTCTTAGCAACACAAGTTAAAACATCATCATTGACTATAGGGCAATTAGACATAACTAAAATCTCCATTCTTTGAAATGAAGGTATACAATTTATTATGCTTTGAATTGTTAAGCAATCATTTTCGTATTGAGTCATATACATTTTTCTAATATCGTAGCATTTACTTAAAATTCTCAATATTTCATCATCGACTAGAGTTAACGTTAAATCTACTTTTTCTGTGTATTGATCAACCAACATAGATAATGCACGTTTAAAATTAATTGTTCTCCAAAAATAAGATGAAGAGGTAAATTTATTAAAGATTCGCTTCTTGATATTACTCGGTAAGTATTCTACGTTCTCACCACCGGCATATTTTACTAAATTTTTTACAACATAATCCATACATCTGAAATAGTTATATGTAGATAAAATAATGAATAAGGATAACTTACAGGCTAGATAAAGAATCAACTCGAGCTAAAAAATACGACATCTTCACAACTATAAAATCTGCAGAACAGTATCCAAATAACTACCACCCTACAAGAAATAATAAAATTATTGATGTCACAATTTAATTTTAATTATTGTTACCATAGTTACAGATATGATTTTTTAAATTTTGATAAGAGAACTGTCAGATTTGAAAATTAGAGGTTATTGAACGCACCACAATCAAATGTCAGATTGGACAATGACAAAACGAATGGTGAACGCACCATTAATTTTGTCAAACGTGGTTTGTGCAGTTATTTCCTATTTTATTAAAAAACATTTAAATTAATTGGCGTTATTGAGGTAAACATTTTAACTTAATTGTTACTTTAAATTTAAATACTGAAAAAATAAAATAAAGGGAAATAAAGTGAATTTCAAATTTTGAGGTTATGTTTTATTTTTTAGAGAAATTTTGAGTAATTTAACGCAATGACTGACTTCGCTGATAATTACGCTTCACTAGCTACGGAAAATAAAGGTGATAAAGATTTACAAGATTTTTTAATGGTTGAAAAACAAAAAGCGCAATTTAATGCACAAGTAAGTTCTACTTTAAATTTTAAAAGTACGCCTAATTGAGTTGTTCCGTAGATACACGAATTTAACGATTTTTGTTGGGAGAAATGTGTCGATAAGCCTGGTAGTAAAATAGATAGCAAAACTGAAACTTGTTTAACAAATTGTGTCGATAGATTTATCGATGTTTCGTTATTAATTACAAATAGATTTGCTCAACTTTTACAAAAAAGTGGTGGTGTATGAAAATGTGTGAAGTTCAGGTTAGTTTTTGAGTTATGTATGTACAAGATTAATAGTGTAATAAATTAAATTCGAATTGACATAATATTAGTTTTTCTTGAAGATTTAAAATTGATGGTTTGTAATGATTATAAATGAAAAATAGTTGTTGCTTTACAACAATCTTTATTTAAAAACAGTAACACATAATATGTTTATGAATATAGTTTAAATCAAGGTACATCATTAATGGTAAGACAGTCAAACTCCATATAAATCGTGGAATCACACTGTGACAATACTCTAGCATTAACATTTACAGTGTTTATCACAGAAATTTGACCTTAAACAAATCAGTGCCAAAATATAAGACGATTCCATTACAAACAAAACAAATTCAAATTACAAAAAATATAAAATACTGAATAATTGCACAACTTATTCACAACTAAAGACTGTCCGATTTATTTTATAAAATTGAGAAATGTTATGGCTCGTCAGAATCATCTTAACTTTACAGGGCATAATATAAAACATCCCTCGCATTCATTTATAAATTAAAACTAATCCATACACTCTCATAACAGTTCTACAAAAAATATATACAAAAGCAAACAATCTTAAAATAATAATTAATAATATAAAAAAACCATAAAACAAAAATGAGCCCTAAACTCACCCACATTTTATTAACATTAAAATAAAAGACTAGTTTTTTTAATCATACTTAGTACATCTAGTCACGATTAATAATAATAGTAGAAACTTTTTTCAAATATATATTAAAAGTTGGACATATTTCATTTACTCTTTGCTGCGATTTGTAATTTGATTTCAAAAATCAAATTACGCTATAACAAGTGGTTCGTCGTCTGAAAATCCTCTAATTTGAGGACTATCTTCTTCTTCTAAATCATGATCATCAAAAGTAGCAGCCCCCGATCTTGTATCATAATGAGAATTTGCAAACCTTGTAAAACTATTTTGCAATCTTCGATGTCTAATAATTAAAAATGCCAATGCACCACCCAACAATAACAAAAGTAACCCTGAGGAAATTAATATAACTGTTAAACTACTACCACCAATAAGCTTCTCTTTTGATTCTTCTGGTTGTTGTTGTTTTCTATAATTTGAACTCGAAACCTCAGAGAGCAAAGATTTGTAGCCACGATTTGATACTAATCTTACACCAAATGTATACATGTGTGAAGTTAGATTTACATAAGTAAAAGGAGGTTTCTTTACTTCAAAGCGTTGTGCAGTAGTTTCGTTCAACATATTACCTTCAGACACTAAAACTACATAGGTATAACCACCAACATCTGGAGGCACATCGTCTTCTCGCCAATAAACATAATAAGTGCCGTTATATTCTGAAAATACTTTCATTTCATGAGGAGCTAATATTGGTGGACCGTTCATTACAACAGGGCGCGTGTAAATCGCCCCAGGAACGTTTGTAGCTACTTTAATTTCGTAAACGCCACCATATGTAATTCCCACTTTGTGACTTAAGTCAACTTCTGTAGTGTTAGGTATCATGTGAGATATAACTTTACCCGTATTCTTTTCCAAAATTGTAACCTACAACAAATTAATCAAGTTTAATTGTAACTAAAAGAGTAACGCGCTTCTTACAATGTATCCAATAGCTTCATCTAAAGCAGGACACGAAGCCGACCATGTGATCATCACCTTAAGGCTATCAGTCTCATCTCGAGTAACATTGAGCTTTTTAGGTGGTGCCCTTTTGCTCATAGATGTTATTACAGTGGGCGAATTGCTAGAAATATTACCCACGCCCATAGGAGCAACTATTCCAACTGTAAAAATGTAAGTTTCACACGCTTCTAAATGTTGTACAGTTACCGATGTGTCGGTAGTATTTAAACGAGGTTCTACAATTAAAAATTTTAATTACAAAAATATAAAGTCGCGGCAAATTACCTCTAAGGGTGTCGTCTTCACTGAAACCATAATAAACACCATACACCCAATTAACCTTTCGATTATCTTTAGGCCTTTGCCAACTTATTTTAACTGATGTTCCAACAGACTTATCAACCAACGCGTCTACGACTTGCACAACTGGTAAAACATCGCCACTAGTTTTAGCAGAAATACTTGTCTTTGCACTCTTGAACGACTTCTTGTAAGCATTTACCTAAAAATAATTGTTAAATCAGGTTTGAAATTGAAGAATTGTTACAAACCTTAAAAGAATAATAAACGCCAGGAGCTAAATTTGTAACTGTAACACTATGAGTTGTTGTTGTGCGTGACGGTAATTGTGGATAAGGTTGTGTTGTTTCTACTCGAATCTTAAATCCATCTACACTTTTGCTATAATCCCAAGATAGACTAACACTGTTACTAGTACGTTTTGTTACTGTTAAATTTTGAACGTTTTCCAAATCTGATTCACCATCAAAAACAATCGACTTCACTTCTGATCGTTTGCTCTCGTGTCCTTTGTTGTGAGCTATTACCTATACATGGTTCAATTAGCAACAAATAAATTTTATTTTACCAACAACTTACATAAAATGAATATTTGTGGTCCGGTTGAAAATCGGCCGTTAGCAAATGTGCTGCACTGTTATCACTCAGACGTAATTTTATTGGTGGTTCTGGAGGGAACCAACAAATGTCGTAGCTTTGAATTGGACCATTAGGTTGTACAGGTTTTTGCCACGATATTAAAACGTGCGATCCATTTCTTTGTTGTACGGTAACATTCCAAGGTTCGCTCGGTATACCTTCTCCAGTCGAAGCAATAAAATATTTAGCAGGTGGAAAAACTGTATTGGTTCCATTTAACCTAACGTAAACGGTCATATTATATTTAGTATATGGTACGAGTTTAGTAAACTCGAATTCCGTATGGTTGGTCCACGTTTGATTTACGAATTTATTTTCACCAAGTTTACTTATGGTTGGTAAAAATTCCAATTGAACTTTATCCGGTAGAGGAATCCACCAGTATAATAAAAGACTGCTATCATTAATGCTTCGCTCGTCCACGCCCATTTGAAGCACTTGATACACTCTTTTGACAGAACTGCAATTTTTTTCATCAAAACCATCGCGACAATCGGGTTTACCATCACAAAGAGCTGCTAAAGGATGACATATACTCTCATCACAAGGGAAATATCCAATGGAACAACTTGGACCCGCCGGTCCACTGGGTAAGTTTTGATCTGTTGGACAAGCATTTTCGTCGGATTCGTCGGAACAATCAGGATGACCATTACAAACATCCACAAGCTAAATTAAATTGCGTTAATTTCAAACATTTTAAAATGATTCTATCGAAGGGCTTTCCATTTCGAAAATGGGTGTACAAATTTGTCGGAAATGTTAGGAAATGTCGGAAATTTTTGAGAAATGCAGGAAATGTTTTGAGAAATTTTAGAAAAATGTTGGAAATGTTTGAGAAATGTTTATGAAATGCCGGAAATGTTTAGGAAATGGGACAATGTTTGGCAATGGGTGTAAAAATTTCTCGGAAATGTTAGGAAATGTCTTGGAAATGTTTATGAAATGTCTTGGAAATGTTTGAGAAATTCCGGAAATGTTTGTGAAGTGTCGGAAATGTTCGAGAAATGTCGGAAATGTTTATAAAATCAAAAATGCCGGAAATGTTTAGGAAATGCGGCAATCTTTGGTAATGGGTGTACAAATTTGTCGGAAATGGTTAGGATATGTTTAAAAAATGTCTTGGAATGTTTAGGAAATGTTTGAGAAATTCCGGAAATGTTTGAGAAGTGTCAGAAATGTTTGATAAATGTGGGAAATGATGGAGAAATGTTTATAAAATTCCGAAAATGTTTAGGAAATGCGGCAATGATTGACAATGGGTATACAAAATTGTCGGAAATGTTAGGAAATGTCTTGAAAATGTTTGAGAAATGTTTATGAAATGCCGGAAATGTTTAGGAAATGGGACAATGTTTGGCAATGGGTGTAAAAATTTCTCGGAAATGTTAGGAAATGTCTTGGAAATGTTTATGAAATGTCTTGGAAATGTTTGAGAAATTCCGGAAATGTACGAGAAATGTCGGAAATGTTTATAAAATGATTGACAATGGGTGTACAAAATTGTCGGAAATGTTAGGAAATGTCTTGGAAATGTTTATGAAATGCCGGAAATGTTTAGGAAATGCGGCAATGGGTCTACAAATTTGTCGGAAATGTTTGGAAATTGTTTGAGAATGTTTTTAAAATGTCGGAAATGTTTTTAAAATGCCGGAAATGTTTAGAAAATGCGGCAATGTTTGGCAATGGGTGTACAAATTTGTCGGAAATTTTAGGATATCGTTAGGAAATGTCTAAATGTCCTAAATTTTTGAGAACTTCCGAAAATGTTTGAGAAGTGTCGGAAATGTTTATAAAATGCCGGAAATGTTTAGGAAATGCGACAATGTTTGGCAATGGGTGTACACATTTGTCGGAAATGGTAGGAAATGCTTATGAAATGTCGGAAATGTCTTGGAAATGTTTATGATGTCTTGGAATTGTTTGAGAAATTCCGGAAATGTTTGAGAAGTGTCGGAAATGATTAAGAAATGTTTATAAAATCCCGAAAATGTTTAGGAAATACGGCAATTTTTGGCAATGGGTGTACAAGTTTGTCGGAAATGTCTTGGAAATGTTTATGAAATGTCTTGGAAATGTTTGAGAAATTTCGGAAATGTTTGAGAAGTCTCGGAAATGTTTGAGAAATGTCGGAAATGTTTATAAAATGCCGGAAATGTTTAGGAATACGGCAATGGGTGTACAAATTTGTCGGAAATGTTTTGGAAACGTTTAGGCAATGTCTTGGAAATGTTTGAGAATTTCCGGATATATTTGAGAAATGCCGGAAATATTCGAGAAATCTTGGAAATGTTTAGAAAATGCCAGAAATGTTTGGCAATGGGTGTACAAGTTTTTCAGAGTGGAAAGCCCCTCAACTTCTACGAGTTACTTACTGGAATACAGCTTCCATCTACCCGACACTTGAATTCTTCTTTGTTACAACTCAAAGCAACTTGACATTGGAACTCGTCTTCGCCACTGGGACAATCGCGTGTTTTATCACAAACCCAAGCTACCGGTATGCAAGTACCAGAAGCGCACTGGAACTCATTATGCTCACAAACATATTGTGGGGGAACTGGAATTGGTGGTCTGAGAGTTGTAGATGTAGAACTTGCTGGAAAACCACAACCTATTTCATCACTATTATCTCCACAATCGTCAGCCATGTCGCACTTCCACCAATATGGAATACATTTTTGGTTTTTACACATAAACATCCAATCGTGACAAGAAGTTCCGTTCTATTGATAAAATTATTATTGAGCGTTTCCTAAAATAAACGTAATACTTACAGTTGGAAGGAACGGATTAATAGGTCCCGGAGGTATGGTTGTAACTAGAGACGAACAATTTTTTTCGTCTATACCGTCGGGACAATCCTTATCACCATCACAAACCCAAGACGAATAAATACATCTGAAAGTAGGTTTTCCACAAGAAAATTGATATTCGGCGCAGGTATTATTTCCACAATTCGTTTCATCACTTCCATCTTTACAGTCATTTTCTAAATCACAGCGCCAAGTTTCTGGAATACAAACGACACCTCCACCATTGCAATGAAATTCATCAGCTAAAAATTAATAATGTAAACAAGAAATAAATCAAAACGTTAATAAATACATTTGCAAGTTGTTGGTTCTGATGGAGTACAATCTTTCTCATCGGAACCATCGCGACAATCGTTTTCTCCATCACACTTCCATCGTTTTGAAATGCAACGTCCATTTCCACAAGTAAATTGAGAAGATGTGCAATTTTGTTTCGGACAGCTCAATTCATCTGAACCATCGGCGCAGTCACGTTCGTAATCGCACCTATTTTTAAAACAACGCCATTTTGTAAGAATTCTGGACGATGGTTTATAACTTACCTCCAATAGTGAGGTAAACATTTACCATCTCCACAAACGAAATAATTTGGAGCGCAAGTTTGTGATCCACACTGAGCTTCGTCTGAGCCGTCGCCGCAATCGTCTTCTCCATCACAGCGCCAACCTTTAGGTACGCAAATTCCGTTGTTACACGTAAAATGATCGATATTGCAAGTGCTGGCAATTTTAGAGCACGTCATGTTGGCAAAAGGTTGAACACCGCCAGGACATAAACATTTACCATTTTTCATATCCATGCCATCAGGACATAGACAACTTATGCCTTTTTTAGGAGCACCCACGCAAATGTAACTACAAGATGTATTATTCGAACAACCGTTTGTTCCTTCTTGAATGCTATGGGCGTACACTTTCAAATCCATCAAACCGGGCAACTGTTTTAAAAGTAACTGAATGGCAATGCCGTGATCTTTGTCGGCGCTAAAAACTGCGTTTTGTTTCCAATCGTCCCAATACATGTTATCTTTAAAAACTGCAACAGCAAATGGATGAGATACAAAGTCGTTATTGTGAATGACTTTTTTAAAACGATTTCCGTGTAAGTCAGAACTTCCAATATAATCCTCTCTCGCATCGACCCAATAAATGCGCTCAGCAATATGATCAATTGTAATACCGTTTGGCCATTCGACGTGAGGTTTGGTGAATAAAACTTTAATACTGGTACCGTCTAAATTCGATCGACTAACCGAAGGATTTTCAGTTGCCCAATCCGTCCAGTATAAATAACCGGCTATTGGATGTACAGCGATACCTCTTGGTTTTTTCAAATGTTGTGAATCTAAAATAGTTTTGCGCATTCTACCAGAATGGTTTATATTTGTACGTATCATCTCGATTTTTGTTCTCATTCCATCTACAAAGTACAAATGTTGGGATATCCAATCATAAGCCATGCCTTCGATAGAAGCCAAATCGCTTGTAACTAAAATTTCTGGTGAACTGCCATTACTAAAGCACTGACGTCCTATGGTATCGGTCACAATGTCGGCCCAATAAACACAGTTATTACGCATATCAAAATCAATGGCTATGACGTTTTTCAAATTATGCACGGGTAGATCTTCCAATTTTTGGGTTGCCAAATCAAAGCGACCGATGCGATCGCGTAGCGCAAAAAGCAAAAATTCTTGAACTTCCTTAAAAGGACACGGAATAACTTCCGGTATGTATTGTTTTTCAAATCCGTGAACACAGACATCTCCAGTAATTTTACGGTAACCTTTAGTTCGATTGTAAAAGTGGCCCGGTAGACAAGTTGGTGGAATCGCATAGGGATCTTCGACGCTGGTTTTGTTGCGGATACAGTGGAACGGTTTGCCGCTTCGATAAAAACCGAAATCGCTAGAAAGGACAAAAGAAGTTAGGAACGCCAACGACCAACCGTTGGTTGGTCCAAATGAGCCTCCGGGGGGTCAACCACTTCTCTGAATTTGTACACTGATTGCAGTTGACTGCATATGCTGTGTCATTGATTGCAGATGACCCCTCGTGAGCTACTTACCATTCATAATCCAACGCGTCACAATCGCATGGTACAAGCGATACTGGACGATCAAAATCCAAGCCAGTGTAACAATTCGCGTGAGGTATTCTTCGATTGTAAGTGGTTTGGGTACCTAATACACAAGGAACGTAGCTGCGATTTTCGTCGTTTTGACTTGGCGACCAAGGTTTATAATCATCCTAGTTGGAAAAGAAATTATAATTTACGAAAAGGCAAACCTTCCAAAAACTGACCTTTGTACAATTGTAGTAAAATACAGGTTTCATATCAAGTTTAATGATGATCCATTGATGTGCGTGAGCTTTAGATCCGAACATCGTAAAAATAGTAGTATTTTCTCCAGGCTCAGTCATGAGTTCGTACAACTTGAGTTCTTCTTCGTGAAATTCTACTTGGGTCCACTTTTCTCCTTCGTCAGTAGAATATAAAATGTGACGCGTTTCTCCTCGGTATTTAAAGTATTTAACAGCGGTTAAAACTCCACCATGATCGCCCATATTGAAGAAATACAAGTCGCGTAAAGCTTGCCTCCACGTAAAACCAGCATCCGTACTTACGTAAACCCCAAAATGCCCTTTTAACGACTTTCCAATTACGCCAGTTGCTACAATGATTCCCGGAGCGGATTTGCTCGAAAGGATGCTTATCGAACGGGTATCTGGATAAAGTTTGCTAAATCTCTGGCTAAGATGTAAAGAACAATTGTTTGCAGACGAACAAGCTATTAGTTGACCTTCGTTGTCATGTGCAGGAGCCGAAATTGGACGCCAAGAACCACCGTTGTCAAAAGTAATTAACGAAACGAGATGTTGTGGGCCTAAATTGTGACCGTAAGGCTTAACGGTTACTTGAGAAGCTATGTAAATTCCAGTTAAACCATCGACTTTATACAAATCGGCAAAAGCTTCTTCGGAAACATGGCTGAAAGGTTTTCAAGTTGGTAAATATCCAAGTTAGTGAGAGATTGCGTTAAATACTTACTGCAACCAAGAGTCTTGCCAGGTGTTGTTGGGAAAATAACAAAGCACTGCTTCTAAAGATAGTGTAAAGTGTACTTTTCCGTCGACCCCTGAAAGGTTTTCAGAGACGTACAAATGCGAAAGCGTGTCTGTGTGACTAACGGCTATAAGAGCTCTGTTCTCGGTAACATCGGCAATGTAATAAGCCCTCCTGTCCAACTCGGAATCAAATATACATTTCATCGTCGTTTCTCCCAATTTGTAAGACACGAAAAGATCGTAATTGTCCTAAAAAGTACAACGTTAGATTGAGGAAGTTTGGTACGCCTGTTAAAAGTACCTTGCTCGATTTTTTGGTATAAAACAAATAATCTCCTTTCATGTACAAATCTTTAACGTCGGTAGCAAAAATGTGAGATATTCTACTTCTGAATAAATCTTCAGAGTACAAAACAATGCTAAGCCCTTTAACTTGTGTCCTTTGAATTAGAAGACGCAGCTCGCCAGTCTTATCATCTTGAATCCAGAAGAAAGCTTTGGCGTGTTCTTGAATTTTGCGAAAACTTTGTCCAAAATCTTCAGTTAACCAAAGCTAATGGAAGGGAAAATTTTACAAAAAAGACGTTTGGCAAAATTTCAATCTTACCTGCTGTTTTTGATCGGTTTTATCTAAGACTAGAAAAATATTGGGTTGGTATTCGTGAAAAGAGACATCACTAGGAGTCCATTCCACGTTATATCTCGTTATGTTACGACCGTGATTTGTCGTAACAAAAATTTGTTTATTTTTCACATCGGTAAAAACAAACTACAAAAAAAATTTCCATGGACTTTTGCGTTAAAAAGCAACGTCCTTGACAACTTACGTGAGTATTATACTTTGGATGGTTGTAAAATTTATCCACCGTAGAATAGTCTCCACTGGGGAGTTTAAATAGATGCGTTTTGTTTTCGTAAGTGTCGCCATAATCGTAAGAAATATAAACATTTGACGAACTTATCGGAACTGTAGGTAACGTTGGCGTTGGATCTCGGGCTAAACAAATGATCACATCGCTTCCTTCACCCACCCAATGAACCATAAGTTGTTTGTGACTATCATTTAGATGATTTATCTGAAAGAAAATTTTATGGGATGTTCAATTTTTGAGGACTACAAATTATTCTACATCAATAGCAAGCTATGTTTTAAACGTTTAAACCAAATTACGGCTGCAGGAAAAAAATGGGTAAAGGTCTGCTACCGCACAGTTAGTAGCGTGCATCTATAGACGATCCTAAAGTACCTCGAGGAAACGACTACAGTAATGTTCGCTTATAACGAACTCTCGGTTATTACGAACCGAAATGACAGATGAAATGACGTATGGGATTACAGAAGTGTTGACAGATGGATTGACCGATAGGATGACACCCCTGACATATAAAATGACAGATGAAATGATATATGGCATGACAGATCCCCCCCCCCATTGTGACAGATTAGAATTTGACATATGGTAACTATAGTGACAAATTACCCCCAATTCCTATCTCTCTAAACCGTCTTCTGCGCTGATCTGTCGTCGTTTGACACTACTATAAAGTCATACCAATCCAATAAATTGCAACTAGAGGCGCTAGTGCATCAGGGAACAATGGAAACAGTAATGAAATGTTTTAAACTGGAGTACTGTCACTGTCTATCACCTGTCTATTTGACAACGACAAATTTAAAGGTGCGTTTGGAAAATAGCGACTGCACCCCCTCCCCTCCCTTTCCTGAAGTGGAGCCATCTACCTTATTTTCACAGCATATCTCATCGCACGGTTTTGAGCGATTGGTATGACTTGATAGTAGCGCCAAACTACGACAGATCAACGCAGACGACGCTCTAAACCAATCTCTGAAATGACATATGGGTTGACAGATAGGCAACTCCACCTGACATATGAACTCCCCTCCGACATGGACATATGGTGCCAGATGACGACATTGGCATATGGTAACAGATTGACATTTGACACATGTTAACTGTGGTGTCAGATTGACACTTGGCATTTGGCAACTATGGTGATAGACCGCTCCCCATTTCTCTAAAGCAATCCCTGTCCTACTTCTTCCACCCTCTCTATCTCCTGTTTTTTATATCTCTGTCTTTTTCGGACCTTGCTGCGCATTTCCGATGATCCATGTGTTTTTTTATTATGTGGATTAATGAAATTATGAACTTCGGTTTTAACGGACTAATTTAGTGCTTTAGTAGAGAGGTTCGTTATAAGCGAACATTACTGTATTTGTTGCCCCCACGGAATTGCTTCTGAATCGCCCTGTAAATACCACAACCTCTTAACGAAAAATTGGTTCAATTGCACTTTGCTTTAAGCATTATCTACATGACAAGTGCATTACTTTAATGCGACACATAAATGAACACGAACGCTAGTTATTCTTATTGATTTTCGGCTCTTATCAAGATCCATTTAATTTTTTTTTTAATAATAAACCAGAATTGGTAGATTCGTGGTTATTTATCATATGAATATTGAATCACTAAATATTTATCTAATAAAATTATTAATAAAAATACGTTATGTTAATGAGTCACCCGTGTCCAAACTATTGACTCATGGAAGAAAAAATGGTAAAATTTTTCGTAAATTAGAGGATTCGATTCGGGGTTGCTTAACGATTATCACAGGACAAAACTATTTCGACTGCATCGCCCATACTGAGGTCTCCCCGGAGGGAACAGACAAGGGGGCTTCTAAATGCAGCACCTCTTGGGTTGCTCAACGAGGACGACATCCGCTCTGACTCCCGTCTAAGTTCACCGCTCTTCCAAGCTTCATCGTTACTTTCCTTGGAAATCACAGTAGAGAGAACACCACCATCTCCACACTCCAAAAATTAGTGAGGGGGTGTAATCTTTTGACAAAGAGCAAAGGTTTTCAGCCAAATCGAAATATTAATTACTGAGTCAGTACTGCCAGCCTCCTGATTCCCAGAACTCCACATACACGGGGGCATCTTTCATAAATGGGTGTCGACTGACCGTGTTGAGTTTACTACTCAGTGCCTGACGACTCATCCGCCTCCCTTTTGGTCGAAGATCTTTCGCTATGCGAGAATATAGCTGCTGTTCATGGAAGGTCGGGGAGTGCCGCAATTGTGAGTGCTCAATTAGAGAGCGGAGCGACTCTAGATCAAGGCCAAACCTCTAGAACTTTCTCAGTAGCCTTATCAAGAAATCACATACTTGAATTAGTGGTTTCGAGGAAGACGGCATTAGAAGGATGCGAGAAAGGTCTGCAATTCGGCTGCCTTAGCTAGTGAGAAGTTTCACGACCGAACTGACAAAAACTATTATGAGACATCAGACGGATGTGATCAACGACCTCAACAGCTTGAAAGCCATAGCGAAGCCATTGGTAGGGTTGCCATCTCGTTGGTAGGGTTGAGGTTAGGGATTTTGTGAATTCCTCGCATAGACGAGGTTTCGTGTAGCTCGTGAATCCGTCAGGATGACGGTGAGCAAAAGAAGTTCCTGAGTGTCACAATTAAAACATTATTGTGAGTGTTGCTCAGTCAGCCACCTGCTCCCAGAACTCCGCATATAAAAACTTAATCAGTATAGCTGATGTTCGTGAGCGCTTGTTGAATGACTTTGCTCAGGTCGTACTCGTGCCCGACAGTATATCTTCTTCCTCTTGGTCCAGATTTCCACTATAAGGGTATAGTTTCCTTCTTGGAGATTTGGAAGGCAGTGTGTTTACGAGAGCCTCATTGCCTAAATGTTGAGACTACACATAAAGAGGATGACCGTACTGGCACGGGAATACCCGTAAGTCTAGGATAGAAAGGTAAAGGTTTCTTGAGGAGAGTTGTCCAGAACCTTGAGGTGGTGACTTGGGGAATTGAGATGATTCCTTGCGTCACCTCCTGAGGAGATACTCACATGAAGAGTTAAAGACTCGGTTGCCTGCTAGTCTAAGAGTAGGAGCGCCAGAGATAACTCTTTCCCGTGCGATGATTACTGAAGACCCTGATTTACAATTATTACAGGTCAGTATGATTTTCAAGAAAGGGAAGTACCCCACAAGTAGGGCTGGGAATTTTATTCGATATATCGATATTTATATCGATATATCGAATAACGATATTAAAAAATAATATATCGATATATCGCTATATCGATATATCGAAATTCCGATATATCGATATTCCGATATATCGATATTCCGATATATCGATATTCCGATATATCGATATTGTGATATATCGATATTCCGATATATCGATATATATTTTTTTAATATCGTTATTCAAAATTTTGATAGATTGGAAGTAGCCCAGACCCCAGGCAAAGCTTTGCTTCCTTGTCGTCTAGCAACATTTTCTAGTCGGCTAACAAAATATGCCGCACTGTAACGAAATGTTTGGGGTTACCGTGATCTGTGAAAACGCGTGCTGGAGGCTGTAGCTAACTAAACACTATACCAAATTTACTGTCCGATTAGTGGTCTTTTAAGACCACTAAATGTAAGATTCCTGATACTTCTTATTGCTATATATCGATATATATAAATCAGAATATCGATATATTGGAATATCGACATATCGGATATCGATATATCGATATATCGATATATCGATATTTCGATATATCGATATTCCGATATATCGATATATCGATATATCGATAATATCGATATTTTTTTTAATATCGAAAATATCGATATTTTTTTAATATCGCCCACCCCTACCCACAAGCCCCAAATCCTGTCTGTGAGTTCTCTTAGGCATGATGCATATGTCGTTTAGGCAGCCAAAATCAGGTGCTAAGTGAGGTCTCGTCTGTAGGACCATTTCGCGTAAAAATTGGGACCCGAGTTGGAACCATTTAGAGAAGATAAGCGGCTGAGATGCTGACTAATCACAATACAGTAAAGGACCAGCATACCAGCTGCTAACGCTCCGTCAATGGGTCCTTTAACTTTAGACAATAATGAATTCGAGAAGAAGAGAGCGAAAGAGAGAAAGAGCACCCCCGATCATGATGAAGCCTGGTGGATAGAGAAACTTTCAAAAGAACCTAGATAAATTAGCAGGTCTCATTTGATTGATTCTTTGACCCACTGACTCATTAACATCTCGTTAACTCGAGTCGAAACTACTGACTCGCTTCTGTTTCTGTCAATGGGTCCTTTAACTTTCTTTAGACAGTAATGAATTCGAGAGGAAGAGAGCAAGAGAGATAAAGAGAGCCAAGACGAAGACTGATGGATAGAGAGACTTTCAAAAGAACCTAGGTAAATCAGCAGGTCACATTTGATTGATCCTTCTTCAACACTCTATTTAGACTCCATTCTTTAAATCATAGCACAATCATAGTTTGCCCTGTCTTGTCAAATAAATTACAAAAATTCAAAATTCTTACAAAATACATGGAAAATATAGAAAATGAGACATATTCAAACGTATCAAGAGTAGAAGTCAACGAAACGTTTGTAGAAGAACCATGTGAGACCTACATAGTCATACCACCTGATGGTGGATGGGGTTGGATGGTCGTTTTGGGCGCCTTCGTTTCATTTTTAATATCGGATGGTTTGATTTATTCTTTTGGGATATTTTTGAACGATATTTCAATTTCTTTAAACTGTTCAAAAAGCCAAGTGGCAATGGCCGGTGCAATTATGAGTGGATTTTTTTGTTTAACAGGTGAGGTTATTAAAGTACAATTGTTTGTAACTAATTTTTTTTCCAAAGGGCCGTTTGTTGCTGCTTTAGTAAATCGTTTTGGTTATAACAAAATAGCAATAGTTGGTAGTTTCTTTGCTTGCTTATCGTGCGTTTTAACTTCATTTTCATCTACAATATCCTTCACGTACATAACATTCGGTTTAATTGGTGGCGCTGGTTTTTGTTTAATGTACCTTCCTGCTATAATAGCGGTCGGTTTTTATTTTGAAAGATGGCGAGCCCTTGCAACGGGAATTGCCGTGTGCGGTTCTGGAGTTGGGGGAATAGTCTTTCCCCCAATTTTAACCATTTTATTAGAGAAAATTGGATGGAGATACACTTTTAGAATTATGGGATTAATGAGTTTAGGAAGTTCAATTTGTGGAGCCTTATATTGTCCTTTAAAACCGACCAGAATTAAAGAGTTAACGATTAAATTAGACGACGTCGAATCGAAAGAGAAGTCTAAAGTTTTTGGAAGATTTCACAACGCTTCTCATCCTACAATAGCAGAAGTTCATTCAAAATCACGTCCGGCGATAAGTAATTGTCAATCTATTTCCCAACCTAACGAATCTGAAAAATCAGAAAAGGCTACTTTTTCAACGGTAACTATTTATAGAACTAAAAAATTAGATGATAAAATTTCGAGCGAATTTGTCATGTCAACATCGGCATCTAAAGTTAGCTTTAAAGTTCCAAAAGGGACTGAAACTGGAGATAGTAAGTTATCGACTATTTATGAAGAAGGTAAAAAACGGAAAGATAACACGTGTACATGTTGTAAGAGTCAGAATGATGAAGATGGTAGTTGTTGCCAATGCGGGGATTGTTTACAATGCGGATGTTGCGATACTAAAGTAGTCGATGAGAGTACGATTACAAGACCTTTATATCGAGACGATATTTTTTTCAGCGGGTCTTTAATTTTACTGACTGAATATAAAAAACATTCAGTTTCTCATACTCGACTTCCAACAACATCAGTGCTTTCGGTATTAAAAATAGTAATTAAAAATACAACATTAATACTTTTTTTTGTAGAAATCAAAACCATCGATAGAATACATAATGCGTGTTACAAGAACAATAACTCAAAATGAACTAAATGAAGTCGGTACTTGCAAAGTGTGCACCGAGTCGATTAAAAGAACTTTAGCTACGATGTTAGATATAAGTTTATTCAGATCGAACGCTTTTATTTTACTAACTCTGCATGCACTTTTTGTATCGATGGGAAGTTACACACCGTACATGTTTATTCAAGATAGAGCGGTTCAATTTGGTATAGCCGAAGATACAGCTTTATGGTTAATTTCAACAATTGGGGTGACCAATACGTTAGGACGCATTTCTTGTGGAATTTTAACATCGTTTTCGATAATTAAAGCTAATAATTTAAGTTGTTTAAGTTTGTTTTTTGGTGGAATTATTACTATGTTTTCTGGTACGATAACAAATGTATGGGCTCAATTTTTATATGCAGCGCTTTATGGTTTATCGATTGGTAAGTCACAATTTTTAGCGAGTTGTTCGTAACTTTAAGTCACTCGATTTGGAACGGTTTGATTAGTTTTTCTTGTAGCTTGTATGTCGGCGTTGCGGACGATAATAATGGTTGAAACTATAGGTTTGGAAAAATTAACGAATGCAATTGGAATAATGTTGATGTTTCAAGGTGCTGCTTTATTAAGTGGTACGATATTAGCGGGCGTATTAAGAGATATTAATGGCAATTACGAAATGTCGTTTCTTTTTGCTGGAGGATGTATTAGTTTAGGTTCATTGTTCTTGATATTAATAAAAGACGTAAAATTTCCTAAATAAACAACATAATCAAACCGGCACCAGCTTCTGTCAAAAATTTAATAAAATAAGTGAGGTTATGTTTACATTATTGATTTTAATTATGCAATTTTTTGCATTTCCTTATTTGATAATCTCTAAATTTAAACTTCGGCTTTATTAACAATAAGAATTATTATTGTTTTTACAAAACAAAGAGTGAAAAATAAAATTTATGAGTACGCAAGGTTTTTTTTATGTTTTTTTGGCAATTATCCACTGCATGACATTCAATTTAAAAACGCGTAAATAAACACAACAAACACAATAAATTAAAATTAGGGAAAATTAAACCTTTTTAAACATTTACCTTAGTTATAACTGTGACATTATTGATGTGTTGTGGTGTAACATCCCTTTTGTATCTTGCATTGTTAACTAAATCGCTTCCTTCTTCCGCGTTAATAATTAAAGTTTTTGTATTTTTGGACGGTACATCTTTAGCTAAATAAATAGTTTTTGCACTTTCAAAATCAACGTCACAATTATTTAAATTTATTTGCGACCATAATAACACCAAAACAACTACTATTTTAAACGCCATAATTACGCTGCCGCGTTCAATTCATCACTAAATAACTGACGATCATCAAGTAGACGGAATACGTCGATTGGTTCCAAACACAACACGAGCATTATGACCTTGAATTTAATTTTGCTGTGCTTTATGTTTTTGTCATAATATATTTCTGTTTATAAAAAATAAAATAAAAGTATTAAATTTCATAAAGAGCTTAATACGTATTATGTGCATTTACAATTTGTCAGTTTTATTATTTTTTTTTATATTATATACAGGGTGTTTGACAGGTTAACTTGTGAACCTGTAATACAGGTTATCGGTTTTTTATTGGAAACAAAACAAGGGATGTGGCCATACGAATGACTTTTTCCTGTTGCATTTTTTTGTGCATTTCTATAAATGCATTTCATTTATAAGAGATCAAATTAAATTTTAATAAAAAAAAACTTATAATTTTATATTAAATTTATTTTTATGTTAATGTGATTGAACCTGGGACGTGTAAGCAGAATTTTTAGATATAAATTTGTTTAAAAAATTTCATATTTTTATAATTTTGACATAAATTGAAGTTCAAAATACACATTATTTTATATATTCAGAAAGCTAATTTTACGAGCTTTGAAAATATTGAAAAATATACAGAGTGTTCTATTTAAAATAAGAAATATGATCTCATTTCCGTTTAAACCGGAAGTCAAAATATAAAGTGTTTGGTATCGTGTAATAGCTAATTTTACGAGCTTTCAAAATATTGAAAAATATACAGGGTGTTCCTAAAAATTTAAATATTTTTGTAATTTTCGGTTTAACCGGAAGCGTTTCGTTAACCGAAAATAGTGTCAAATAATAGATATCCATGGGATTGATATATATATTCATTTTCAAGTTTTCATTTCTATTACAAAAGAAATGAGAAATTTTTAAAGTTTTGACATTCAAAAAATCATTATTCCAAAACGACGCCAGAGATTTTTATAAAAATTCATATTTCGATAGAGAATTACGTTGCCTGTAACATATCTAAAAAAGAAATTATATGGCAGAGGAACTTTTGAGAAAATCCATTTCAAAATTTTGACCTACTTTGGCCCCTTAAAGGTAGGCAATTTTAAAACAATTTTAAAAATCAATGTATTTAGGACGAAAGCCTTATATTTTAGCTATACAATGCCGTTTTTAAATTTTTATAATAATGATTACTGGACAAGTTATAAGGGAGAAACCACAAAATGGGACAATCGTTCTATTGGCCGCCATTTTGAATCAAATAATTTGAAATTTTCTTTTTCAAATTGGGGCTCACATGTACTATCTTACAGCTAAGTAGAAATGAATTTGGACCAAATTTGTTGGGTCAAATTAAAAAACATTAAAAAAATTTTAACTTTTAACTTTTAAAGAAATGCACAAAAAAATACAACAGGAAAAAGTTCCTCGTATGGCCACATCCGTTATTTTTTTTCTCGATTATAACAACTTTTTCTTGGATTGGAAAAAGTAAATAGTATTTTGATTCTGTGCTCTGGTTCACGTATAAACAACAAAGATAAAAATTATTAAATTAGTTTGTCAAAATAAAAATATATTTACGGAATTTTATTATCATTGTCTAACTAAAAATAGTTTGGTCTTAATAAGGTATTATTAATAAATATTTGCGTGTTTTTATGGAATTACTGGAATTAAAGAAAATAACATTTTTCGCATTTTCCGACTTTTATTATTTTTTTCAACAGTAGTAGTCATCATAAATAATTATTATGCTTATGTAAACTACTTCAGTGAAATCCATTATAACTGATAAACCTAATCAAAACGATCATTTTTGAAGTTTCACATGACTGTGACTAATACGATGACTTATTTATAAGAAAAACAAATATTAAAGTCTGAATTGATAACAAACTTCCATTCTTTTCACTTCTTGTAAATTAATGCGGGTACATTGGGGTACATTCGTACATTACCACTAGATAATTATTTTAAATTACCGTCAGTGGCGTAACAAGTTTAATTCCATACGTCTTACGTCAACATATTTTTTTAACACTTTTATATCAAGGTGATAACGGTGATATCACCTAACTCGAGGAGTTCATGTGAGCTATGATAAGTGAAAAAGGCTCGATTTTGAACAAGTTGTAAACAATTATTGAAGCTCACTCACATAAACAAATTTTCGAAAATCATTTCACGCCTATGAATAAAAAAGAAATGAAAAAATAAACAGGATGTTAAATTGTAGGGAAATAAAAACAAGTGCATGTATAAGCGTGTTATCAAATAGCCAAATTATTCTATTATTATCCTTATTATGAAATAATTATATAATAAAAGCTTGTAAAAGTTAACAGTTTAACATCTCTCTCCTCTCTCATTTAAATTGAAGCCATTATTTAAGTTATTATACTTTCGTTTTCATTTTCATAACCCATTTAAAGAAAGCTTTTATTTTCAAAACAGTTTAAAAATATGTATCTTTTTAGTATTTAAACAATTACTTCTTGACCTTCTTTCTAAGATAAGAAAAGTAACGAACACAACAATTTTTGTTAATTATTAATTTACACGTGTTCAAAATATCTGTATCTGTATTTTATTACATTATTTACAACTGTCATTTTATTCAAAAATAATTACTCTATATATGCAAAATTTATAAAAACTACATACTTAATTGTAAATAAAATACTACATTTAACTCGCATAATGGCTAAATTACACTCGGATGACTAAAATACTCGTTTCGACTCGTATTTTAAATTTAATTCTTGTTTAATTATATGACATTTTATGCTCATTAAAAAATATACTATTTCAATAATTACTAATTAGTATAATTATACGCTATTTCTAATTAAACCAATAATAATTAACACAATTTAAATAAGTATGAAAATAAAAAAATATTACTGACTATTACAACCGCCGCACCGCGTATATAACTCGAAATATGTCATTTCGAACTAGAGATAGCACGAAGTGGAATTTTTGCGAAACAGTTTCGACCTGTTCCGAGTCCGCTGCAATACCTGTTCCAAATAACTGTTCCGATTCCTGTACGTTCCGGTGCTAAAAAAGGACTAATCGTTGGAGTGGGAATATAATTTTCTCATCACTGATAATTTAATAGTGCAGATATCATTAATTTACTTTCAGGAGATCCCCAGATAAGATAAAAAGACCTGTTATATTTAAAATCCCGGAGCTGCTCCTCGGAATAGCAACTACGTACCTGTTCCAAAATAACAGGTTCGCTCATTTTGTACCATCTCTATTTCGAATTTTTGACAACGTCTTGAATTTCCTAACCTCAACTTTTAGGCATTTTGTTATGAATTTAAAAAGCGTTTAAAAATGAGAAAACTTTATTATTTAAGTAAAATTCTATTTAATTTTACTTTAAAACGGCAACAATTGTATTCTAAAAGTTTAAAATACTCAACAAACGTCGAAAAATATAAACACCCGAAGTTTGAATCTGAACTTAAATTTCTACAAGAAAACACTTTACCAAGTATATTGTTAAATGAAAAGATAAATTCAGGAGAAAATTGGAAATGTGTACGTGAAAAGTTATTAAATTTGCGTCAGATAACTCCGATTAACATCGATACTATGATTTTAAACTTTTGCATTTCTCAAAAACAATACGATCTCGCATACAGTTACATAGACTTTCTAAAAAGTGAAAATGTACAACCAAATATTTCTACTTTAGGTAAATACTTTCGACTTTTCTACTTAACTAATTTAAATAAAAGTATCAAGAAACCTTCCGAAGATGAGCTTATTGACTTGTGAGTTTGTACTTAACTTCTCTATTAGAATAATGTTGTATTTAATTTTAGGTACACTAAATTACGTCAGAAATATAAAGTGTTTGATGTTACAACTTGTGAAAATATAATTTATGGTTTATCTTTAACTAAAAGTTGGAGAGATTGTTTTAAATTAGTAGAGGAAATTAAAATTACTGGCAACGTTGGTCCGGCAATTTATAATTGTGTTGCAGCAACATCATTTAAAAATAATGAAGATGATTTAGGGTTTGATTTGTTAAATAGTGCAATACAAGGCAGGTTTATAATTTACAGAAATTATGAATTAAATGTAAGCTCATGAGAATTTTTTTAGATAGGCACGCATTTCAATATACTGCATTTTTATCATATTTAGAACAGACCAAGAAATTACAGTCGATTGAAGAAGTTATAAGTAGATTAGAGAAGTTATTTGAGTTTCTTTCAAGTAACTACCTTAGTATTGATGGTGATGTAGCTGATGTTATTACAACTGTTTGTAAAAATGCAGAAATAAGTATTCAAACTTTGAAGATTAATGCTAGGTCAGTTGTTAAAGTTAACCGTTAAAACAAGATTATCAATAATTTCTTTTAGTGGAGTGTGTCAAAATTGCAATCAACAGCTACAAAAATTTGATTTAAATGACACAGAATTTAATAAACTAAAAACAGCCGTACTGAAAAACGTAATTATTGGAAAAGATGTTTTCCGTAAAACAACTCCTAATGAATTGAAAAAATTTGAAAATTTTATTGCTAAAATGAAAAAATATGATGTTGTTATTGATGGTTTAAATGTTGCTTATTCAGGTGGATTCAAAAACTCATCTCATATGACTTTACTGGTAATATTAACCATTTAGTTTTGTTGTTGTAATAACTCGAAACTTTGCAGCTAGCTGTAATGGTAGAACATTTTGTTTCTTGTAGAAAAAAAGTTTTAGTTTTGGGTAGAACTCACATGGAACGTTGGCCATATTGGTCAAACATTACTCGACACGCTGATACATTTTTAGCTCAGACATTATCTCAAGACGATCCTTTTCTCTTATACTGTGCTCTTAACTCGGGTTTAAACACAGTTATTGTTTCAAACGATCTAATGCGCAGTCATGTATTTAGATTAAAAGATCCAAAGATAAAATTACTATTTAGTCAGTGGTTATCTCAAAATCAATTGATGTTTCACCACATAAATACCAAACAACGCAAAGTGATTTTTAAAGTAAGTTGCAAATACGTTTTTGAACAAAATTAAGTGTTTTTATTGTAGCCTAAAGTTCCATACTTAAAAATTGTTCAGAAACAAACTAATTGTTGGCATTTACCGTATTTGAAGGTTTTCGATGAAAATGAAGAAGAAGGATGGCTTTGTATAAAAGTTTAAATTTGTACTTTATGGATTTGAAAGTATGTAAAACTAAAATTGTGGATATTAATAGATTTATTACATTTTTATTTTATTATTTACCTCTTCCACTAAAGGAAATTTATTTCTTGTACGAAGGCTTGGGCAAAAAGTTATTAAATCAAAGGTAGCTTTTATTTAATATATTTTTAGACATTTATTTTGTGACATTGTAATTGTGTTTGGCATAATATATTGGAATTAAATTAATTTTAAATTAAAAGTTACTTGAAAAATTAAAAACATGGCAGAGGAGGAAAAAAATGAAGGTAAAAAGGAAGCTAATAATGAAGGTAATGTTCGTTTAACTATTTTAAATGTAAATTAACTGGTGATTTAAGTTGAGGTGGAGTCAGAAAAAAAGAAATGTAATGCAAGAATTGATGAATTGGCTAAGCCAAATAAACGCCTTTTAATGGCGGTGTGGGAAAATTACCGCCATTTATTTACCCCAGATCGAAAAGAATATATTAAAGCTCTTCTTCAAGAATTATTTGCAATGACACCTGAGTTAGTGTTCAAGTTTTAATAAATTAATTAATGTTCACATTACATGTATTAGGGAAACAGAAAAATATTTTATGGAAATTTCGAGAATTATGGAAAAATTAGACAAGAGGTCAAAATTAAAAGTGAAGTATTTACGACGATATAAAGCTAAAATAAGAAGTATGGCACGTAATAAAGCTTATAAGTTGTTTGCTGTATTGTTAAAAAAGGCTATGTGGTATGCAGTCAAAAATCCAGTTCCTGCAATTATTTCGCCACGTCTTAGAATTATGTCTGATGTGATTTTAGAGCAACTTTGTGATCTTCGTGGTATTTCAGTGCCAAAACGTACTGATAATGGTAAAAAATACAACCAGAAAAAGTGCAGTTTGCTTTATGGAGATATTTTTCAGATTGTTTAACATTCTTTTTATTGAGCATATCCGATTGGATGTCTTTAGCTATTGAACATTTATACTACCAAATTTCTGTATATAAAAATAAAGAATTAGAACGGATTCAAGCAGAATTTGAAGCTGAAGAAGAAAGGAAAAGACTTGAGGAAGAAGAAGAAGAAGGGGAAGAAGACTGATTAAATAAATTCTATAATTATTAATAATTTATATTACTTTATATCTGTACCTAGTAGTATCTTCTTATTTTTGTTCTTGTGCACAGTAGTTCAATCAATTAAAACTCACTAGATTTTATTTTTATATTAGCGCAGACTGGCTAGCTTTGTAGAGATGCATTAATTTAAAATGAAAATATTAAAGAAAATTTTGATATTTTTGTAATTTCCGCTTGAACCGGAAGCGTTTTGTTAACCGAAAATAGTGTCAAATAATAGATATTTATGAGATTGATAAATATATCTATTTTCAAGTTTTCATTTTTATTACAAACGAAATGAGAGATTTTTGAAGTTTTGACATTCAAAATATCATTACTCCAAAACGGCTCGAGCGATTTTGATAAAAATTTATATTTCGGTAGAGAATAACGTTTTCTGTAACATATCCAAAAAAGAAAAAATATGGCAGAGGAAATTTCGAAAAAATCCATTTCAAAATTTTGATCTACTTTGACCTCTTAAAGGTAGGCAATTTTGAAACAATTTTGAAAATCGACTTTGTTTAGGGCGAAAGCCCTATATTTTGGCTTTACAATGCCGTTTTGAAATTTTTATAATAATAATTACCGGCTAAGTTATAAGGGAAAAACCACAAAATGAGACAATCGTTCTTTGGTCGCCACTTTTAATAAAAAAGTTTGAAATTTTTTTTTCAATTGAAGCTCACCGCTCACGTATATTATGATAAGATTCTGTTACTCAATGGTATTATCTTATAGCCAAGTAAAAATGAATTTGGCCCAAATTTGCAAAAAATAACCACCTTATTTTTGGACACCCTGTATAGATTTCTTATTAAAGTTATTTTTGCCGATGAAATAATTTTAAAGTGGCTAAAACCAAAATTTCATCAAAATCTCTTCAGTAGCTTTTGCTCTGGGGGGGGGGACATACATCCAGATATTTCAGTTCAAAAAATCGAAAATTTTTTTTTGCATTTTTGGAAAATCAATGGATTCAAAACGTCGAGAATGCAATAAAAAAAAATATTATTATTATTATAATTTTGTCTCGATTATGAATTGGAAAAAGTCTAAAAATTCACGAAAATATAAAGAGAACATGAGAGGAAAGTTGAAAATTCCCGGTTGTAGCTTTAGTTTTGAATGTTGTCGCTAGATGGACTTTTGACGTTTGTTTGACAACTTGCGTTTTGCTCGAGTAGTAGCGGGTGTGTTTTTTGATTATTGCACAACAATTTTGAAAAATAATTTGAAGTAACTAGTGCCTTTATTGCTGATATATAACTTGTTAGTTAAATTGTTCCTGTTTACATATATTTTTTAAAATAATAAAGTAAGTTATTGTATTTGCTTTAATATTCTCAAGGTTAATCATGTTTTAATTGCTTTAGTTTAGTAATTTTAAAAGTTTAATTACTAATTTATGGGGTTGAAAGCTAATTTTAAAAGGTTTTATTTAAAAATTCCGAAATTCCAATACTAAAAGATCATAAAAGATGTATTATCAAAATTTTGAGGTTATGTTTCTAACCAAACTAACCAAATTTGATTTCCTCTTGTAAAGTGGCACACAGTCACAGTGGCACTTTAAAAAGATAAGATTTGAAAAGTCGAAATGGTGTCGTAAGCCTTTGTAATTCCTCCTAAATGTCAGTAACGAAAATAGAAGTAAAAGATACGAGGCGCTTATACCTTATATTTTGTACATAATTATCGTATTTTGTCCCATTTTTAATTTTACAAATAATTTTTTCCAGACAACATACTCATAACTCACAATGGCAAACATCACCGATCAATTCATCTCGAGTTTTCATTCAATAAGCGGGACCACAATAGGAGAAAGGCGCAAAAATTTGTACCTTCTTTTCAAAACGATCCCAGGCGACAATCTTAATTTATCACAGCTAAATCCACAAACTCATCTTGAAAATGTTTTTAAAATTGAAGCCTTAATTTATTATCGTAAAATTCCCCAAATTTTGGACGTTTTAAAAAGCGAAAATTTAGTTTTAATTTGCAAAGTTTTAAAATGCGAACCTTGGTTTTTTAAAGAAGCTTTTGCTAATATCAACGGGGAAGAGTTAAATCAGTTGTTTTTGCAAATTTCGTTTCAAGTTAAAGTTAAACTTTTACACAAGTTGTCTCTTTGTTTGGACGATGAAGTAAAATTGGATGAGTATTTTATGGTAGTTCGTAAAAATTACGGCTTGTATTTGGCTAATAAACTTCTTCCAGCTTGTAGTGTTGCACTAATAATTGAAGTCTTTCAATCTAGTCGAGTTATTTTATCGCCTGGTGATTTTTTAAGAATTATCAAAAAGCATCCAGATGTAGCTGAACAAATTTTCAATTCATTAAATTCTTACTTAACTACATATCAAATTAAAACTACTTATAAGGACTCGTTTGTCCATTTGGCTAAAATCAACCATCTTTCTTTTTGGACTCTGTTTTTTGAATACAAGCCCATATTTAGATTAGGTTGGAGATCGACACAAAAGACTATTAATAAAAATAAAGATGTAGTAATCACACACGCTGTGACATTTTCCTTCTTTTTACACACTAAACAAATTTTTAAAACAATGGGTAAAACTTATTGCGACTTTTACATCCAACTTTTTCCTGAAACTATCTCAATATTTGAATCTTCATTAAATTTTCTTCTTCAATTCGTAAAAGCCATTCGTTCGAACGAAGAAAAATTGTTTTTATTGGAAGAAACTTTTAAAAACGTCTACAAAAGCGATTTGTTAAAAATCTCAACTTGTCTCAAAAAAGGCCTATTGGATTTGATACCTATTGAAAAATTCGAGCTTCTTCCTAAACCAGATAAATCAATTCCTTTAATTAAGAAACAAATTCAATTAACATCAGACGTATCTAAAAGAACTGAATTAATCAGCAATTTAGTTGAAACTTGTGGAATAAATCGCGACAAAGTTGCTTTAGCCGACGTTTGTAAATATTTCTTAGAGCGTCATCGCAACGACGATGTTAGAGTTCGACAAAGATTTCTTTCCACAATTCGACATTCTTTCAAATTGGAAGAGCTCGAACAAGTTCATTGGGATCCCATCAATGACCTAATTGCCATTTTTGAACTGAATAAGGAAGGTTTTGGTTTGGATAATGAGTTTAGTATCGCTTTTATCAAATATCGATTTTTAAATAGTCTTCCAATCGACGACCTTCTTGTAGAGTATTCAAAATCCACTGTCTTACAATGGAGGGCTTTCAGAAAATATCCACTTTTGGAAAAACAATTTTTAACATTAATGGGACAAGTTTTGCCTCATATTTGTAAACCTGATACTTTGGTATACAAAAATTGTCAGTTTTTGAGTGCCCTAATAGAATGGAATGAGCTCCATTGTGAGGATCCAATTTCTCTTTTGTCGCAGCGAGCAGCGATTCAGTTATTTAAAAATTGTTCTGCTGAAAAAATGGAAGCTAGTCAAAAAGTTATCGTTTATTTTTTGCGTAAACAGCCCCATGAAGTCGATTACATCGATGGGGATTTTTTAAATTTATGTTTATCTAAGTTGGACAGTTATTCACTATCATCTCGCTTAGAATTGAAACGGCTTTTGAAGTACAAACCGTTGGTTGTGCTGTCTAATATTGACATTGTAACGGAATTAGCTTTAAAATACCGCAGTCGCGTCTTTTGGGAGTTTTCGAAAAATTACGATCATTTGGGAATCCCCGAGCTTTTGGAAAAAAAATTATTGAACGAATTTGATCGAACTTTATCTCAAAGTGTGGTTCGTAGACGAGCTCTAAATACACTTCGAGGATTATCTATTTTGACAACCTCGAATAAATTCCTGCAATGGTGCATAGAATATCATCCTCAAAATTTGAGGTGCGATTTATCAGATCCTAATAGCAAAAATCGTTACATTATGCAAGAATCGGTTGCAAAAAGTTTGAAAAACGTTTTACCACCATCATTAGCTATTGAAAGTCTTTTACAATTTTGTAAAGGCGATTATTTGAAGTTAATTTTAAGTTCTTTATATTCGCTCGCGAATAGGATGAACGAAAATCGACTCCCAACCCTACTAGACGAGCTTGCGTCACGTCCAATTTCTGTCCAAAAGCATTCACTTCATCTCACCTTAAGAACTCTCAATAAGATACAAGCAGAAGCAATTTTGAAAAAATTGATGGATAAACATCATAATCCATCAATGCGTAAATATATCTTCAAAGCGTCTTTTAGTCTTTTTATCCAAGATCCTAACGTTAATTTGTGGAATTTGCTCAAAACGAATCTTGCAAAAATTGACGATAAGGATAGAGAAGTTGGGACGATTTTGACCAGACAAATAAGCAAAGTTTCGATTTATTACATAATCGAATACATTTCATTAACTTGCGATTATTTGGAAAATCATCCAGATGAAACAAAATTGGGGGAAGAGTACGATTTTTTGCGCCAACTCCCAAAATCGGTTATTGAACGATTTCCCATCCAATCGCACACGAGTCTTGTTGGCTTGTTTTCAAAAAAATTAAACTCGAGCGCGTTGGGTTCGTTGGTGTGTAAGTCGATAATTTATGCTCCACACGACGTCCCACGAATAAGCTGTTTGGGTCCAATTTTTGAGAAGTACTTTAACAAGTCCAATAAACGGTACGTTGTTTCCTTTGTGGAGGAATTTTGTTTGAGTTTTCTACAACGCGAGTGTTATTCGTTACAAATTTTAGAGACTTTTGCGACTCTTTGGTATTCCCACATTGCGCGTTTGAAAGCTTTCAAACTTCACTTACATTTACAGCTCAGTTTGATTTACGTTAGGTGCACGAATGAAAATTTGACTCCGTTTGAAATTGGTAAAAAATTGAGCGAATTTTGTGATTTAACTGCAAATTCGTACGGGGTTGCTGTTAGTGGAATTTTGGGACGGAAACTGGAAGATTTCTACCATCGGATTCCGAGCAACTTTCGTTGGGGGCGTCAAAATTCTTGTTGTAGTTTAATGGATGGAATGATTAAAAATAGTTCTTCCAGTGCATCTTTAATTGTTGTTAGTTTTTTATTGGAACCATCCGATACATGCCAACACAATGAGATTAAGGCATTTATGAGAGAAGTCGATGATCCTTCAGTTGTTGCTTATTTAAGTACTTTATATGAGTTTAATTGTCATTAATTGTCGAAATAAATTTTTTATCAATGACTAATTGTTTCTCTCACGCTTCCTCCTTTCCGTTCTTTTAGAAGTACAACAAAGTAGTAGATAATCCATAATTTTTATTTCCAGAAAACAAGATGAAAATAACAACAGAAGAATTTCAGGCGAGTTTTCACTCAATTACAGGAACAACGATTGGCGAAAGAAGAAAAAATTTATTTTTTCTCTTAAACAACACCAAATTGGTCGAAATTCAAGAAATTGACTTTTCAAAAATACAACCTCGGACCTCGTTGGAAGAAAAATTTAAAATCGATACTTTAATTTTCTTCAAACAAGTGCCTTTGCTCTTAGAAGTATTTAAAAGCGAAAATGTTTACTTAATTCAACGAATTTTAAAAGATTCCTCGTGGTTATTCCAGAGTGCGTTTGAAAACGTTTCAGCCGAAACTTTAGTCACACTTGTGTTGCCTTACGTATCCATGAAAGCCAAGTTGAAGATTATTAACAAGTTGGCCGTACATATAAAGAACCCTCAACAAGCCGATGAATATTTCAAAGCCATCGAACCTACGTACGGTCTTCATTTGGCTTCCAAATTGCTTCCAGCGTGCAGCTTGGATTTAATCATTCAGTACTTGACCATGTACAAAATAAAGCTAACCGCGCGCCAATTAATGATCATTGTCAAGAGACATCCACAAAATGTGGAAGAAATTCTTAAAATTGTAAAATCCAACGTTAGCGACGATAGCGACTTTTCTCAACGTTACAAAGCCATCTTTCTTTATTTGACACAAAGCAACATGGATTTATTTTTGAAATTGCGCAAAGAATACGACTTAAACTTCAAAGTTGGTTGGAGAGTAACCGAAAAGTTTGCACTTAAACACAAGAAAGAGATTTTGAAAGAGCCCAGCAAATATTACGAAATTTTAAAAGGAAAACAAATTTCCAAAACCTTACAGAACGATTTTCAAGAGTTGCACTCGAAATTTTTTCCAACGTCGATAAATGATTTTGCATCTTCTTCTAGGGAAATAATGGCAATTTTAGAAAGTTGTCCTAAAAAAATTCAAAAAGTTAATATGTTACTATCAACTTTTGAAAAATTATACGGCGTTTCTTTATGGACCTGTCCCGAGTTACTTCAAACTGATCTGCTCGAAAAGATGTCGCCCGACGAACGAGCTCCAATTACCATCGGACTCAAACCCAAAACCATCGCCGAAGAGATCTGGTATTGTTTTTTCAAACCTGACGTTTCAATTCCATATTTAAAAAAGAGAATCTCTCTCACTTCCGACATTACCGCAAGAGTTACGCTCGTGAGGTATTTGGTAGATACTTGCAAGTTTAACAACGATAAAAAGGCCTTAGCGAGTGTATGCCAATACATGGTTAATAAACATCGCAACGATCACATTTCGATACGCGGTAAATTTTTAAGGACGGTTGAAAAACACTTCGATTTAATGGAATTGGAAGAAGTCCATTGGAACAGCATCAACGAACTCATACAACTTTTTACCTTAAATAAAGAGTCGTTTTACCAAGGTGCGGAATTTATAACGGCTTACATTTATTTTCGTTTGGAAAATAACTTGCCCGTTAAAGAACAGCTTACAAACCTCTTGAAAGAGCACGGAGATGGTTTGGAAATACTTCAAAAGTATCCAAAATATCACAAACATTGTATGTTGCTGTGTTACGAAATATCGAAAGAAGTAAAACTTAATTACGTTGAACCGTATGGTTTGAGATTTTTTAAAAGTGTCCTCAAGTGGAATGAGAAATATCCAGAAGATGAAATTTCTTTGTTGGCGTATCCTGAGATTATTGAACTGGTGAAGGAAAAGTTGCAAGGGAACGACTATCATCACGGTTGTGACGAAATAGTAAAATATCTTTTGCAAAAGAAGTTCCACGAGCCACAAACGCAAGAGTTGATCAAGATATACCTTAATCTTACAACGCGTAACATCCAAGGTGACATACTTAATTGGATAGCAAAATACCATCCCTTGTTAGTAGTGGAAATTTTACCAAAAATAACGGAAGTTGCAATAACTAAAAGTTACTGGCGCGACGATTATTTCTTTTGGATTTTTTGCAAAAATTACACTCATTTGGGTATTCCTGAAAAGATGATATCAATTTGTTTGGAAAAACACCAAGGTAGCGAAGGTGCGATTGTTGGCTTGTCGCATTTGATGAGTAGCGAAGACTTTATAAATTTCACAACTCCTTATCGTCCTACGGATTTACGAGCCGATCCAAAATCGGAAGAAGGCAAACAACTTTACCAAACGCAAGAAATTGTAGCAAAATATTTGAACAACGTAAAACCAGCTTCTGCAATTTTGGACACCATTTTGAGCTTTTGTAAAGGCGATTATTTGAAAATTGTCCGAAAATCTTTATACTCGGTTTTGGACAGTACAAACGAAGACAAATTGATGCCATTTTTAACAAGAATAACAGATAGTGCGGTTTCTGTGCGAAAACACGCCATGCATTTAACTTTCAGACTTATGGACAAAAAGGAAATTTTCGACGTCTTGAGCAAATTTATGGAAAAGGAAAAAAATTCTTCGATACGCAAATTTTTATTTAAAGGCATTTTTAATTACTTTTCCAAAAATCCAGATAACCACTCGTGGGAGCTAGTAAAAAAGAACGTAACCACAGTCGACGCAGAAGACAAAGAAGCTTTGGAAATTTTAATGCAAACCAATAAAATTCCTGCTCAATTTCTCATCCAATATTTAGTTTTCACGTGGGAATTTTTGGAAAAACTTCCCTCGGACAACAGTTCTAATAAAAATTGCTTGTTGAATCTTATAACGCCTAATAACATCGGAGCCCTTCCAGAAGAATTTTGCGAAGGAATCTTCAATAAATACCTATTCAAAGACGTTGAATTAAATTATCTGACGTTTTTCCAATCAACAGTGCAAACTTTCGCATGCAGATTTATAATTTATTTCGATAAAATTAAACAAGAGCAACGCCTACTTAAGTATTTTGACGTTTTGAAAAATGTCTTCAACTTGCACAAAACGAATCGCAATTTAAGAAACACAGTACGTAATTTTGCAGGAAACTTTCTTAAAGAATTTAGCTTACAGTTTATAACGCAAGGATGCGAGGATAAAGAAATTATGCTCAAATTTGCCCACGAATGGAATAAACTTTTCCAACCGACTACATTTTTCAAAGAGTATTTGTACTTAAATTTAACTTTGATTTATATCCAAAAGTTGACTGTAGCTGAAATTGGAGACAGAGTTGGAAAATTTTTCGATAACGTTGTGGAGACTTACGGCGCGACCACAATAGAATTCTTTAATTCCAATTTGGTATTTTTCCAACAATACTTTTTGCGCAACATCCCAAGTGAACAATTTCCAAAATTGGATTTGATCGACGCTATCGTTAGTTCGAAAAGTTCTGTTCATCGTCTGCTGTTGGGCGTTTTATTGGTTAAAGCTCTCAATGAACATCCAGATGAGAAAAAGTCGCCTAAATATGCAAAAATCGTAGGTTTGATTGAAGCAAATTCAGAACCCATTGTTCAGATTTACTCGTCCAGTTATCTTGGAGGAGACCTCTCTCTAAATTATGTCTAGAATTTCACGTTTGATGCGGTTTACAAGTGTGCTCTTAGCAGCTTATAGCTCACTACATTGTTTAGGTTATTAGAAGCTGTAGAATACTATTTAAGCTTATTTTTGTATTATTGCTAATATTGTAATAAAATAAAGTAGCCTAAGTTGTTGATTTTTTGTTAAATCCCTCCAGTTTATCTCTTTATGACGCTCAATATTTGAATTTTTTTATCATTCCAATTTGAGAGTTTTGAAAAGTAATATACTCTCTCTCCGTCCGTCGTGGACTTCAATTTTTTTAAGTTGGCTATCTCTGCTTGGATGTTTTAACTTTGGCTGCTCTTAAATAGTATAACTGGTCTCCCAGCATGGGCGTAGTGCGCAAACTATTAAAAGATGCGCCATTTTGGTTCAAGGGAACTCGTAATCTACGTAGCAAAGCAATGAAAGTCGATGAGGGCATTTGACTACTTTTGTTTTGACTATTTCCTCAAATAAAGATTTTATACCCTTCAGGTCCTTTTTTTGTCGTTATAAGCAATCTACGCCAGAACTCTTGAAGTGATCTTTAAGACAGCTACCTGTTTGCTGCAGGGCCGGATTAATGAACGTTGGGACCTGAAGTTGTAATTATTTTCGACCCCTACAAAAATAAACTGCAGTTCAAAAAACAAATGTTTATTTATAGTCGAGTCAACAAAGGGGTCATCAAGAACATGAAAGAGGGTGGAATTTTTTCAAAAAATGTGTTTGGAGTTAGGAGGTAGAAATACTGAAAGTCCCCGGTCTTAACTACTGGTCCTGGTCCTAGGTCCTTGTTAAAAGGGGGGAGGGGCGTGAAAAAGTTCCGTTTTTAGGATTTTCGCTTATATCACAAAAACGGCGGGTCCTAGGGAAAAAATTATTCTTAGCAAAATGAAAGCCTATCAAATTTCCTACAAGATTGTTTCTGTTTATTTTTTCTCTATTCCTTATAGTTTTTTAGATATCCGCCCGCAAAAATCGTTAAAGTATAAACACTTTTGCCTCAAGTAAAAAAGGATTTTTTTTTAGTTTTTTCCTCTCCTTTCCTCAGGGTCCTTCACAACACCGGTTCCTGATGCGCGCGCTTCATGCGCTTCATGGATAATCCAGCCCTGGTGTGCCGTTTTCTGCTTTGAGATGTGGTGTGCCATATTGCCCTTCATCGCTTTCTTCATTGAACTCAAGGTCTTAAAATCTGAGCGTACTGTGAATCAATTTGAGGTATAATGGGTTTCAATAAAATCCGCATAACAAACCCTTGTTATACCAGTTCCTCCTCAAGTTGATGCTTTTATCCAGGGACTCTTTTTAGGGCCGTAGCCAGACTGTGTTACTAGAGCAGACTCAAAAATTTTCAAGGGAGGCTGAAAACTAATATCAGGCGGGTTTTCTTTCTTCTGGGTTTGTATAAATCTGTTGAGCACTGTAATCTTTTCTGAGCTTCTGAGGATGGAAGTTTTTTGTCCAAAGTTTACAAAAATTTGATTTTCTCTGAGTATGTCCTGGTGTACCCCTGGCTACGGCTGTGATTCTTTTATTAACTTAAATGAGGATGCATTTAGATTTAGATTCCCCATTTAAACGCAGTCTGAAAGAAGCGTCTGAAGAACCTAACGATTATTTCAGTTGTCTTTTTAGTTTTATTACAGTTCAATTAAAAAAAAAGACGAGCTACGTCTCAGTATCTGACTGAAATTATCACCTAAAAAGACCTCAACACTGACGCATATACCAAGCCAAAAAAAGAGCAGATTTGCTGCTTCTCCAATAAGATGCTGGTAACTCTACATAAGCAAAAAACAAAATGTAATTTAAATTTTTTATTTCAGAACCCCTATTGACAACAATGGATCAATTTATAGCACAGTTCCATTCTCTAACCGGAACAACAATCGGCGAAAGATTGAAAAATTTATGCCATCTATTGTCACAAACAAAATCTACCTCTGATAAACTAAACTTTAACCTACTAGAACCAAAAACTGAACTGGAAGAATATTTAAAAATAGAAATTTTAATTTATTTCGAACGAGTCGACGACTTACTCCAAGTTCTCCAAAACGAAAACCCTCGTTTGATTAAAAAGGTTTTAAGCGTCAAACCCGGTTTGTTCAATAAGATGTTTTTGGAAATGGATCCAAATTATTTAGCCAAAGATTTCTTCTTAAACCTCTCTTTTATCACCAAAGAAAAACTTTTGAGCAAATTGGCTTTCCATTTAAACGATGTTGCTAAAGCAGATTTAATTTTTAAAGCCGTTAAGGAAAATTACGGGATGTATTTGGCTGCTAAGCTCCTTCCTTGCTGCAGCCAAGAGTTAATTTCGGGTTACATTAGTTTGAAAGTGGAAATAACTCCATCTCAAATGTTGCTCATAGTTCAACGTCATCCACAATTGATGGTGACGGTTTTGGAAAAGCTTCAAAAGGGACACGCAAATAAATACTCGAAAGTTTTGAAATTTATAGCCCAAACAAACGAAGACTTATTTCTTAATGTTATAAAAACCAATTACCGAGGTGAGAATTTGGGATGGAGAGTAACTGAAAAGTTGGTGAATAACCACAAAGGGGAAGTTATTAAAAATGCCGATGCAGTATTTAAGGTGGCGCATAAACAACAATTGTATAAAAGTTTAGGTGACGACTTTTGCAAATTTTACGTTAATTTATTACCAAAGACTTTGGCAGAATTTGAAACAAATTACAACAGTTATCTGAACGTCGTACGAGAACTTCCAACGAACTTCAACAAACTCGACATTTTGATAAGTAGTTTCGAAAATAAATACGGGGAATCTTTGTGGAATTATCAAAGATTTCGAACACTTAGATTCATGGAGCTCATGTCGCAGGAGCAGAGGGCGGTTTGGTTAAAAAGTCGACCCATAGATATAAGCGATGACGTTTGGGCGTGTTTGAAACCTTTGGAAGAATCCATACCTGAGCTTCAAAGAATAATCGCTTCGACATCGTCAACTGAAGAAAGAGCCCAACTGGTCGGTTCTCTTGTAGAGACGTGTAGGATTAATGGAAAAAATAAAGGGGCCTTACTGGACGTTTGTAAATACGTTTTGAAGTCTCACGGTAACGACGATAAAATTGTCGTAAGAACCTTTCTTACTACGCTAAAAAAATGTTTTGTTCTCGATGAGTTGGATGTTGAACAATGGAAGTGTATTGGAAAAATGACAGATTTGATGATTGCGAAAAAGGAACATATGTTCCATTGCACGGAGTGGCTTTCCGATATCGTTTATTTTTGTTATCGTGAAAAGGGGCCGCTTAAGGAGCAACTTAAAATTTATTTGAAAAAGTGTGAGTACAGTAATATTAACATAAGCACCTCTTGCAAAAAACAAGAAGGTAAATTTCAAAAAGAGTGCTACTTGTTGTTGGGCGAAGTAATTCGAGAAAATTACGAAAAGGAGGAATTTAAGGAGCGTTACGTTTCACTTTTAAATGAAGTAATGACTTGGAATAAAAAACATAAAGATAAAATCGACATAACCTCATTTAAACAAGTTGATGAGTTTCTTGTAAGTCATTACGAAAGTCAAACTGGTTACAGTGCGCTTAGGGAAAACATCATAATTCCATTTGCCCAAAAATTTGATCCAAAATTTGACAAACTATTGGACGCTTATTTTAACAGAAAGAACATTCAAATTGATTTAAATATTTATATTTGGTTCTTGAAGTATAGGCCTTTGGTGATACAAAGACACATTCGTGAAATTACTGCCGAAATTTTAAGTTTGTGGTACACTCTCATCTACAGTTACTTTTGGAAGTATTCCCTCAATTACACCCATTTGGAAATTCCACAAAAAATGATGGAAGTTTGTTTGGAAATTTTAAACAGCAACGATCCAGAGAGAAAAAAAGATAACGTGATGCCCGCACTATCGTGCCTTATGGAAAGCCAAAAGTATTTGGAACTTATAACCCCATACTACCCAACCGAATCTGTCATGAACTTGACAAACTCAGACAATAAGGAAAAATACGAACTGCAACAAAGCATAACGGGCTCGCTTAAAAATCTGAAACCGCCCTCTTTAGCCGTGGAGAGCGTTTTGAAATTTAGCCAAGGCGACTATTTGAAATACGTCCAACGTTCCTTATATTCCGTCTCTCACCATTCGTCCGAGATAAACCTTTCGAACTTGTTTAACTCGCTTGCCGATAGAGCCGTTTCAGTACGCAAACACGCAATTTACCTCACGTTTAAAGTTTTGAACCGAACCGAAATTTACAAACTCGTCAATCACCTAATGGCGCGTGAAAAAAATTCTTCCATATTAAAATTTTTGTTTAAAGGAACCTTTCGTGTATTTAGACAAAATCCAGATGACTATTTGTGGAGTTTGGTGCAAAATTGTGCTCGTAAATTGGATAAGGAAGATACAGAGTGCTTGGAGGCAATTTTAGAAGTGGAAAAAGTGCCTTCTGATTACGTGGGAAAATATGTTGAATTCTTTTCCGACTTTTTAAGCCAGTTTGTGCAAGGCGAACAATTAGAAAGTGGGCGTTTGCGTTTATTAAAAGCACTCACAGTAACGACCATCGCTGATCTTTCGAAAGAATTTTGCTCGCAAATTGTGGAAAAGGAATTTTTAACTCAAAGTTTAAGCGATCAACGAAACCACGATGAGGTTTTGAACGATTTCGTTTGCAAGCTAATCTTTTGCGATTGTTTCCAGGATGAGCTGAACGAGCGTTTGGGTCGTGTTTTCGAAATTTTCCAAAGAGAAAGAACTAAAGGTGATTGTAAATCGGAAAATAACGACAGGCGTTTTGTTTTTGTACAAAAATTTTGCCTCTACTTCGAAGAAAAGAAGTGCTCCAAAATAGAAATTCTCGCCAAATTTGTGGATATGTGGAAGAGCATTTGGAAACCTCACGAAGCGCTTCTCGAATTTTTGCACTTGGAATATTGTCTTATATGGTGCAACTCGCAAGGAGGTGCAAAAATTGCACAATTGTTCAATCTTTTATGTACGTCTTACGGCGTTGAAATTTTGAGGATATTTTCAACTTACTTACAATGGTACCTTTGTAACGCCTATGCCCTTTCGATAGAACTTCCTACAGAGCGTTCTAGCTACGACTATTTTCCTATAATTACTGGTATTTTGCGTGAGAGTCAATCAATTAACTGCTTGCTTCTCGTAATTTTATTATTACCGACGAAAGCGACGTATTTAGCACCACACAAAGCCACGTACGATCAAATTTTAGATTTGCTCGAACAAAATACAGATCCATCCATCGTTTTGATGTTAAACTCGTATTACGAAGAAGTTCAAAATTTGATCGTTCTACCACAACATGAAAAATGTGAAAATACTTATTTTAATGATTACTGTCCTGTGAATAAGTATGAGCTCTATGCTGACGCTCAATTATAATTCGGTAATAACAGAAACTTAGAAGCACGCAATGTAGGGGAAGGCGGGGCAGGTTCGGACAATTTTTTTTAAACACCGATTGCGCTGTTATTTATAGTGATGTAGTGCCTATTTTGTATTCAACTTGTAACACCATCATTTGCCTACGACATGGTATATAGAAAAGGCAGTAAAATAAAACAGTTTTTCTGTTACAGATTTAAAAAAAAAAAAGTAGTATTTGTCCGAAACTGCCCCACAGTGGGGCACGTTCGGACTACATATGGGGCACATTCGGACAAACCTAGTAAAGCATTGAATTATTGCGAAAAACTCTTTACTCATAAAACTGATAAAAAACAATGCCGGTATATAAAATAAACAAAATGTTTTCTATTTGAGGGGGCCAGAAAGCAAGGGTTCGACTTAGAAAAAATTTTAAAGTCGAGTTAATGCAGAAACTGGAAACGTATACGTAAATTCACTATCCGAATTAGCTTGTCCGAACGTACCCCACTTGCACGGAGTTTCATTAAAACGGTAGAAAATTTTTTCCTTGATGTTAGGTGAAACGAAACTACTACGCGTTTATAGTTTATGTATGGCACTTACCAGATTTTAATCGCCAGTAAATTTAATTGAGGGATTAAAACGGGAAAGCTTATGTTACTTAGCTCAAAAATTATTGCAGGTTGTTGGAAAACCGTTTTTCTTCACTAAAAATTTTGTTTTTTGCACTAGACAAGCGAAATTACCGTCAAAAAACACGCTTCACACTAGCAACCTACTGTTACTTCCGCAGCGCAATAACACGAACTTTTAACCGAAATTTTGAAAAGTCCGAATGTGCCCCGCGTCCGAACCTGCCCCACCTTCCCCTACTTGATTTATGGCACGTGTAATGATTGATACGCTTCACCAGTGTGCTCTTAGCAACGTTTAGCTCACTGTTTATGTGTTAAGTTGCAAAAAACTAAATTGTCTCAGGTTATTAGAATAAACTGTAGAATTAATATTATTAAGATATCTTTGTATTGTTGCTAATAATAACAAAATCTTATAGAGTCGTAACCACGAGAGATTTGGAGGGGGTGGATGTGTTAGGAATAGAAAACTGAAGTAGTCAGATTTAATATTAATTTGTTAATTCAGTTTAATAGTGACATAAAAGAACCAGACGTTTCTTGAGCATCGCCATCGCCACCTAAAAGCTCTCGTGATTACGACTATAGCTCATGTTCTAAATACATTTTTTGTCAACTCTCGAAGCCTTGCTCTTTAAAACACTCAGTATTTGAACTTTTCATCAATTCACAATATACAAAAATAATAAATTCTTTTTTCCTTCCCTTCCTAGAAGCTCGAATTTCCTAGAAATTCGTACGAAAAAGTCCTGTTATGGCCACATCGGAGTTTTAATTTTATAATATGATGCAATGTTTGTCAACAAGTTATTTTTATGAATCACCATGACCTACAGAGACCTGGGGAATTCGATTTGGCCTCGGCGTCGATATTTTTCCTGCAGAGGACAGTGATCCCAGTAGCCAGTTGTAGTCCGTTACAAGTCGATGGTGGTGGGTCTACCGAAACCAATTTTTTATCATAAATGGATATAAAAATTATTTTTATATTTTTGTGTTATGTAAAATTCAAAAATTATAAGTGATTAAACCAACAACAATAAGGTGAGTTATTTTTGAATGCTTCATTTACCTAAAAATCAAGGTCAAACAATTATGAGTCTCGTGCGGTTCAGTAAAGCGTCAGGGGTGGAATAATTATCAATTAAGGCGCTTCAAATTAAAAAAATAGCAATTTTGTGATTAGACTTGAGAATGTGATTTTATGCTAATTTTTAAAGTCTCATCTTTACAGAAAATGACGTCCACGTTTATTGGGGACTTTCACTCTTTGAGTGGAACGACGATCGATGAAAAAAGAAGAAACTTGTACCAACTTTTAATTAAAAATAAATCGAATTCCAACGAAATTAATTTTGACGCAATTAAACCACTAACGCATTTAGAAGAAGTTTTCAAAACAGAAACTTTAATTTTTTTCAAAAAAACAAACCAATTGATGCCAATTTTACAAAGCGAAAATTTGACTTTGATCAAAAAAGTGTTGCTCAACGAATGGTTTGTACGAGAAGCTTTCGGAAATTTATCTGGTGACGAGTTCGTCAACGAAATTTTAGCCAACATTTCTTACAGGGCCAAAATTCAAGTTTTGAAAAAAATTTCCTTACATTTATCAACGGAAAAGAGCGAAGAATTTTACAAAGCGATCCAAAATGCTTACGATTTAAGTTTGGCTTGTAAATTGCTCCCATCGTGTAGTGGTGTCTTCATATTGCGTCAGATGGAGAAAAACAAAATTAGTTTTAGTCCTCGCCAACTTTGGACTGTTATTTCGAAAAATCCAGAGTGTGTTGAAAGCCTTTTAGAAAAAATCCACAAACAAAATGAAAAAGTTGCTATTGGGAAAAAATACGCGCACACTTTTAAACATTTAATTTTTTTCCATAGTGGGCTTTTTTTAAAATTACACGAAGCGTACATCCCTGACATACAATTAGGCGCTAGAGCAACAAAAAATTTTTTAATCCAACAAACTGAGCACGTCGTGAAAAATTCCAAAAAATTTTCAAATATTTTATTCAAAAAACAAATACCCAAATCTTTAAAAGAAAATTTTGAGCAATTTTATCGCAACTTGTTACCCAAATCATTAAGCGACTTTCAAACAGATTTGGACGATTATTTGAGTTTTTTGGAACACGCTCCAAACTCTCAAAAAGTCAAAATACTCACAGATTCCTTCAGGACAGTTTACGGTGACGAAATATGGAAGCAGCCAAATTTAATTACAGAAACCATAATTGAAATGATGATCATCGAAGAGAGAGAAACATTTTTGAAGAATTATCCAAAACCAAACACGCTTGCCGAAGAAACGTGGATTAGTTTTATGAAAGTTGAAAAGTCCGTTCCTTTGCTCAAGGAAAAAATATTGCTCACTTCAAACAAAACCCAACGTTTAAAGCTAATTTGCTCTTTAATTAAAACGTGTAAAATCAATAAGGATTTCGAGGCCCTTTTAGAAGTTTGCAAGTACATTTTGAAGAAGCATCGAAATGAGGAGTTTGAAATTCGTTTGGATATCCTGGTGTGTTTAGTCGAATCTTTCGATTGGAGGAAGATGAGCGATAAACATTGGGTTTTTGTTCGAGAGCTTGCGCGTCTGGTGGAAGTTGAAGCGTTTTACAGACCTTATTGCTTAACTGAGCTCTTAAGGACGGATCTTTATAGACATTGCGAAAAAAATTTGGACATCGACGATTTGTTTAAAGAAGGAATGAAAAAGGAAGGCGTTTACTTTTTAAGTATTTTCTTCCGAGATAATGAGCAAAAATATGAAAAACTTTATCTTTCAACATACCTCAAACTAGTGAATTCAGTTTTTACGAAAGAAAACGAGTTAATTTCTGCATACGTCGACTATTTATACAAAGTTAAAGAGTACAATAGCAAAACCAAAAGGGATAAAATTTCTTATTTTTTACAAGAAGAACCAATTCGATACTTGAAGATTGATTTAGAAAAAGACAGCTTCAGTTATTCCTCCAACGTAGTTCTCCAAGAGGTTATAATCAAAGAATATGATGAAGCATTAGAATGTGGCCTCGTACAATTGTATCTTGCAAAAGTATCCTACTACAATCCATCTCCAACAATTAAATTTTTATTGGACGAAAATCCAAAAATTTTGTTGAACTCTTTTGAACCATTAATCGCATCTGAATACAAAATAAATGGAGTTCTCGAACAGTACAAATTTTACGAATACACCAATCTACCCCAAAACATCGCTTCTAAATGTTTAGACTGGATCAAATCGAAATCCGAAGAAGAAGACGTTGACTGGAAAAAAATGGAACGAGCAACATTAATTTTATCGTACACCATGCGGGCGGAAGAATTCATAAACTTTATAACGACGTTTTGCCAAAAAGAATCCAAAATGGTAGCCACTAAATACGAACGCAACGTTTTTCAAATTCAAAAATATCTCCTTGACGAACTGAAGTTTACAAAATTCCATTTGAAAGCCCTCGAGTGCATTTTCAACTACCAACAGGAAGAATTTCACGAAATTGTTACCAATAATTCAGTTGCTATAGCAAGCCAAATTAACGAAAACGTCTTGGTCGATTTTCTCCAACGTTCATCCCCTAACAGACAGTCTGTGCTCTTAACGCAGCTATTTTTCGCTAAAAAGGCCTTTAAAGGCAGCTTAACTTTATTTATGAAGAGAAACGATGTATCTTTACAAAAGTACTATTTTAAAGCGGCCATTAAATTTTTTGTAAGAAACCCAGACGACGTAGCTTGGAATTTATTAAAAAGTCTACTTCAGACGTTAAGTGAGGAAGATTCGGACGTTTATGCGATTTTGACGAAATTTAAAGAAATACCAAACGACTATTTCGTTCCTTACGTGACATTTACTTGGAACGCTTTAGAATCCATAAAAAATGCCGAAAAGAGCACCAAAGGCGCCAAGAGCAAATTTTTGGAGGCGATCGATGCCAAAAATATTACATCGTTACCAAAAAGCTTTTGTTTGGATGTTATAAAAGGGCACTTTTTGCAATGTAAAGAATTGAAGGATAAGGATAAGTTTCAAAAAAACGTCCACATTTTTGTTTGCAATTATTTAATTTATCATCCTTCCGTAGACGCTCCAGGCGAACGTGTGCGTCCAATTTTTTCCATTTTAAAAAAATACGTGCTCACAACTTGGTACGATTTAAAAACTCTTACTAGTGGCCGCGAAATAGTCTTTGGCTTTGTAAAAAGATTTTGCTCCAACTTTTTGGACAAGAAGCACGAAAACGACCCCATCCTAGAAGCATTTCTAAGCGCCTGGCTTAAAACTTTTGGTTCATACGAAGCCTTTGACGAGTGTTTATACATACGCTTCACCTCAATGTACGTTAATTGTTTAAACAACAACAGCTCGATGGAAGAGTTGGGTAGAAATTTAGGCCAACTTTGTATCAAATTGGACGCAAATGGTTCGATGAACGTTCAAATTTTTTGTCGAACTTTGGAATCCTTTAAAGAAAAATTTGTTTCGTTGGACGAAGATGGCGAAGTTAACGAAAATTATCTTAAAATTGTCCAAGGACTTTTGGGCTGTGGATCGGCTCCATTTCTCTTTAACGTGGCTCTATTTTTGTTACCTGATGTCGATGCAATTACTTCAAAAGTTAAGGAAGAGATTGAGGAAATTGTCGACAAAATTTTGCTTTTAGAAGATCCTTCAGTACAAATTCACGTGAATCATTATTTAGATCAAAATAAATCTGATATGTATTGGTGCAGTTTATAATTTTTCTAAATAAATGAAGTTAGCATGTTTGATTTCTTGAGGTAATTTGTTTGTAGAACTTTAAAATAATCGATGGTCGGCTAAATATTGAAATCCTCTCAAGAAAAGATTAGTTGATATTTGTGGTTACTAGAAATGGAGGAGCACACCCGGGCTTTCGATATGCTGCTCTGAAAGCTCTTCAAAGTCAGTCAGCCGACCATCAACTCTAAAAACCAGAAACCCAAAAAAACTAGCACAAGAGTTTTTTCCTCTCAACAACTCTAATTTCGTTCTATTTATTTTTAGATTACGTCCATGGAAGATTTTACAAATAAATTCCATTCCCTAGATGGAGTAACGTTGGGAGAAAGAAAAAAACAGTTATTTTTGCTTTTGAACTCCGTTGAAGATGGTGAGGAAATAAACGTCGAAAAATTACGGCCAAAAACAGCACTAGAAGAAATATTTAAAATCGAAGCTTTCATTTTTTTCAAAAAAGTTCCTCAACTTTTAGAAGTGCTCCAAAGTGAAAATACCGTGTTCGTACAAAAAGTTTTAAACGTAAGTTGGTGGTTTGTACCAGAAGCTTTTGGACATTTAAATGGAAACGATTTGGTAAATAAAATTTTTCCCAATCTCTCGTACAACACCAAACTTAAATTGTTGCACAAATTAACTCAACATTTGGAAGAAAAGTGCGAAGAATTTTTCGTTTCCGTTAAAGAAAAGTATGGTTTGTTTTTAGCCTCAAAATTATTACCTTCTTGTAGTGGTGATTTTATTCTCGAGCATCTCAAGAGGTATAAAAGCGAGTTAACGTCCAGCGAGTTGTTGAGGATTATCAAAAATACTCCCAATCTTACAGAAGAAATTTTTGAAATTTTAGACAAGCACAATTACAAAACACCCGTAAAGGATAAATATAAAAAGGTTTTCTTGTACCTCGCTAGTAATGAGAACGAGAAGTTTCTTAAGCTAAACGAAAAATACTCTCCGGAAATCACCTTAGGATGGACCACGAGCAAAAAGTTTATTCAAAATAACAGGCACTTATTAACGGACAACCCAAAAAAAATTTACAAATTGGTAAAACAAGAACAAATTCCTCGGGTTATGAGAGAAGACTTTCCAAAATTTTACAGCAAAATTTTTCCAAAATCGTTCGTGGATTTCCAAGAAAACTTTCTCGATTACTTTAAGTTTTTAAAACACATTTCCATTCCAGGAAAGAAGTACGAAATTTTATCGCAAACTTTTGAAGAAGTTTATGGTAATGATATAAGACAACAGGAGGATTTAATAACGGAAAGTTTGTTGGAAATTATTCCAACAGCTGAAAGAGAAATTTGGATGGATGCTCATCCACGTCCTGACCACATTACAGAAATTTCGTGGATAAGTTTGAGGAGGTTAGAAAAATCGCTTCCTTTGCTAAAATCCAAATTTGAAAAATCCAACACACGTCAGCGCGAAGTCATTTTACAAGCGTTAGTCGACACTTATAAATTTAACGATGATTTAGTTGGGTTAATCGACCTATTCAAATATCTTTTAACCCAACAAAAAATGTTAGATGGAAACTGCTGGAAATCGTTTCTGCTCCATTTTGGACAAACTATCGATTTAAACAAATTAAGCCACGGACATTGGAACTATTTACACCAAATAATGGGTTTTGTTGATTTTACCAACGCAGTGTATTGTAATTGGTCTTTAAAGACAGTTTATGAAGGGTATCTTCAATACTGTTTTGACAATGATTTACCGTACGAGGATACTCTTTTAAAAGTGTTAAAGATAGCGTATTCGACGATGATTACATATCCCAAAAAACTTCCACACGAAAGGCTTTGTTTATTGGCGATTCCTTCGTTGTTACCAAAAGTTTACGAGCAGCCAATCGATTTAAGAAACGCTTACATAGATTACTTGAAGAGGATTCGTTACCTAAACAAAAAAAAGAAACACAAAATATCATTGTTTTTGAATCCAGAATTGGTTGAGCACCTCAAAAATAATTTAACAGTCAACAACTATACTTATGAGGAAGAAACAGTTTTAGAGGCTTGCATAACTCGAGAGTTCGAACAATCGATAAATTCTGGATTATTATCAACATTTCTATCTAGAAAACCAACGCATAACATTTCGCCCATTTTGATGTTTTTGATCAAAAACCATCCCTCAGTACTAGTCGAGTGCATCAAACCTTTAAACACAAAAAAATACATAAATTTCCCCCTTCACTTTTACAAATATTTCGACCACTTGAAGTTGAGCCAAAATGTTTCAGAAAAGTGTTTGGAGATTATTCGAAGCGACGATTATGATGGCGATGCCAAAAAGGACGCAGCAGCTTGTTTGGTTCACACGATGAGTACTGGAAAATTTTTGAAGTTCGTCTCTTCTTATAAATCATATGAAAAGTTTGCAAAAATTGAGACTGAAGAGGAGAAAAATGTTTACAAAACGCAACAGGGCCTTTTGAATTCTTTAAACCAAGTAAATCCGTCTTCGGAAATTATGAAAACAATTTTAAGTTTTGCCCAAGGCGATTATTTAAAATTGGTCAATAAGTCCCTTTTTTCCAATTCTCAAAATCTCAAAGAAGACAATGCTTTCAAGTATTTGAAAGCTTTAAAGAAAAAACCGGTTTCTGCCAAAAAACATGGCGTCATGTTATCAAGTAGAATTTACGACATGGAAACATTTAGAATTTATTTACAGAAGCTTACGAAAAAAAAAGAAAAAAATTCTACGCTTAAAAAAAGCGTACTTAAAGCAAATTTTAATTATTTTGCTCGAAACCCAGAGACTTGGCTTTGGGAACTCCTTAAAAAAAATGCTAAAAAAATCGAAGATTCCGAGGGATACACAATTTTGGCCCAATTCGAAAAAGTTCCTCTTGAATATTTTACAGAGTACTTCATTTTTACTTGGAACGCTTTGGATTCAAATCCAAATCCGGAGGAAATGTTACTAATTATAAAATGTAGATTTTTGGAGTGCATTACAGAAAACACACTCAAACTACTCCCCAGCGAATTTTGCTCTGAAATCCTCGAAAAGCATCTGTTTAAGTCACAACGACTGAACAAATTTGAAAAACAAATAGAAGCTTTCGCGTCCAAATATTTAATTTTTCACTCCACGACGAGCACGCACGAACGCATCAACGAAATTTTCACTTTAATCAAAAACTGTATCCAAACGACTTGGTATACGGCAAAAAGTGCTCCTCTAGGTCGCACATATGTTTATAACTTTATCAAAGAGTTATGCACCCATTTTTTGGATAAAAAGTGCCTAAGTGACACAATCCTCACCATTTTTCTCAACAACTGGACTGAATTCTTAGAACCGTCCAAAGCGTTTGATCATTACGCGTACTTAAACTTAACTTTGCTCTACACCAAATGTTTGAAGGAAAAATGGACGCAGACCCGACTCGGGGAAAGTTTGGCACAATTTTTATCTCTTGAAAAAAATTTGGATATGCACATTTTTAGCACAATTTTTGAGTCGTTTAAAGAAAAGTTTGGATCCATTTACAAAGAGCACGATGTTAATGAGAGCTATTTGATGATAATTGAAGGTGTTTTGAAATTTGAACTTACAACTTTGTGTCCTTTGGTGCTCGTTTTACTACCTAATAGCAATGCACTGACGTTGAGGGGTAAGAATAAATTGAATGAGATTTTAAATCCGATTTTAAACGATAAGAGTCCCACTGTTCAAATGGACGTTCATCATTTTATCAGAAAGAGGAAGGTTGAAGAAGATAAATGGGATTCGGAAAGCGATTTTTGAGCTGACTGTTTTATAAACTATGTTACCTTAATTTAGAGATTTGTAATTTTTGATAATAATATAAGTTTAAAAAGATTGTAGAGCTTTTCACCACTTTTCCTTTAGATGGTTTTTCACCAGTATCGAACTTAAAAAAATAACTATTTTGTGGGGACGGTGAAAAGCAATTGTTATTGTTACACCAGCCCATAATTTTACAAAATATTTATCTTTTAATTTATGTAAATAAATATTTGAATTGTTATTTCCTCCAAGTTATATCTTATCTAGTGTTATGGAAAAATGATTACGGTAAGTACAATATTTGCTTTAGGTGTGTTTTTGGAGAATTTGTAGTTATCTATTTTCTACATTGATGAAAATTGGATGAATTAATTAATAAGTTGCCTTAGAAGTGTTGAAAAATTAAAATCTTTTCAATAGCGCAGTGCTGCAAACTGAATGCTTAAAAAGTGAATAATACAACCAAAGGTAAGCTTTTCTTTAACTTTCCATTTAACGAAAATAACGTATGGTAACCGACATAAACAACATATGAGATAATACCTAATAATTCGATTGGAGGCCCTTTGAAACTATTTAGACCATAATCGGAACTCTGGCTTTGACTCAGAATCAAACTCTTAATTTTAATAATTTTACCACTTGGAACAAGTCTTTTGGGAAATGAGTTTTTCTCCAAATGTCAAAAAAAGTCGACTTTGAGTCACTCAATATGTCAGGGTGAAGTTTAGCTTTCCCGCCGAGGCAGGAAAAATTGTCAGCAAAGTATTTTTCTCTGTCTAGACAGACAAAGTAAAATCTACTCCCAACATAATTTTTATTTTTTAACGTAAAAAATATTTTCTAAGCATTTGTAATGTAAAAAATTTAATGTTTTTTTTGAATTTTCCTTTATAATTAGTTCGTTGTGTTTACTAATTAGCTTTTTTTTTTTAGAAATTTAAGTTAATTTTAAAAAATATTTGACTATTGAACTACAAGTAATTGACAAATAAAAGATGGTGCTCTTTCAAAAATCAAAATTTTCAGTTTTACGCTTTACGTTTGCAGAAAAAATTTAATGTTTTATACGGAGTCAAAGTAGTTTTGTGTGACTCGCCTGTATTGCAAGACTCGCTCGCTACGCTCGCTCTTCAGCCAAACACAGTCTTGTCACACAAAACGTCACTTTGTCTCCTTATAAAACAAATAACTATTTTTTGTCTGTAAGCCTTTTAATCCATACCTGAGTGGAAGTTTCATCCTTTTGCTCCATTTATGTATTTATATTCTCTCCTAAAACAAGCAGTAGATATTATTTATTAAATAGAGTTGAAAATTTTTCAGAAAATGGCCAACGAAAAGAAATTTAACAAAAGTTTTCACTCATTGAGTGGAACAACAATTTGGGAAAAAAAGAAAAACCTCTACCACCTATTGCTCGAATCTAAACCGCACTGGACCGAAATTAATTTTTCTGCTTTACAGCCCAAGACGCCTTTAGAAGAAGTTTTAAAAATCGATATATTAATTTACCTGAGAAAAACAGCTCAACTGATGGAATTTTTAGAAGACGAAAATATTTTCATTGTTAACAAAATTTTAAATCAAGACTGGTTTATAAAAGAAGTTTTTGAAAATTTAAGTGGCGACGATTTGGTTACAAAAGTTTTTCCCAACATCTCTCATCGAGCTAAAGTTAAAATAGTGAGTAAATTGGGTCGTTTTAGTATGGAAAAGTGCGAGGAATTGTTCGAAGCAATCAAAACAAAATACGGTTTAGCTTTAGCGTCCAAACTCATACCTTCTTGTAACACCAGTCTCATCATCGAGTACATGAAAAAATGCAAAGTTAATTTTACGCCCAAACAATTGGTGAATATTATTCGAAACAAACCAAGAGCGATTGAGCACATTTTTGCTCATTTGGATTTACAGAAGCAAAGCTGGACGGTTGGAGAAAAATACGGATACGTTTTCAAGTATCTAGCTCGTTATTATAGCGAAATCTTTACTTATTTGTACAAAAAGTACGAACCTCAGATATCCCTAGGACCTAAAGTTACAAAAAAATTATTAAACGAACAAAAGGACTACATTATTAGAAATTCAAAAACTTTTTCCAAAATTCTACACAAGAAACAAACCATCAAAAGTCTCAAGAAAGAATACGCGTCTTTTTACGCCAATATGTTACCCAAATCAATCAGCGACTTCCGCTTGATTCGTAGCCTCAACGACCTTCCTCGCTCATTATCAAACACCCAAAAACTCCAACTGCTCGCAGACTCGTTTAAAACTGTTTATGGAGAGGAAATATGGACTCAATCAGACGTAGATCACGAACAGTTGATAACAATGATGAGTCCCATCGAAAGAGAATTTTGGATGAAGAGTAATCCAAAACCAAACAGCATTAGTGAAGAAATTTGGATTAGTTTCAATAAACCTGCAGTAGCAGTTCCATTACTTAAGGAAAAAATTAAGTCTTCTGAGAAAAGTCAACGTTTAAACTTAATTTTGGCTTTAATCAAGACTTGTAAATTGAACAACGATCTTGACGCTCTCTTGGAGGTTTGTAAGTATATTGTTGAGATTAAAAATGACTGCGAAACGCTCGAGGAGATTTTCACAAATTTAGTTAGTTCTTTCAACTGGAGGAATTTGAGCGAGCAACACTGGGATTTTATTCAAGATTTTTCCCAAATGGTTGAAATAGAGTGTAAAGAACGCCATTCATGTTTTGATGAACTTTTAGTAATGGATATTTATAGACATTGCGACGACGATTTGGATATTAAAGCTTTAATACGAGAAGGGCTACAGTGGGATGGGACGTATTTTCAAAATTTATGTCTCATAGAAGAAAAATATCAAAAAAGGTGCCTGTTAGTTCTTCCTGAACTTATTTCTACCGTTGTAAAGAAAGAAGAAGATTTAATCAGTGCTTACATCCAATATTTAGGAAATGTCATGGATTACAATAAAAGCCATCGAAACGACCCAGTTTCCTACTTTTTAAACAAAAAAGCCGTCCAATATTTCAAAATTGCGTTGGAAAAAGATTTTTATAATTACGGAATATTCCAAACTCTTTCAGAAATAATTATTGACGAATGCGATAAGGCTATCAAAGCAGGTCTTGTAACAATCTTCTTGGAAAAAATACCAGTTTGCAATCCATCCCATGTATTTGAGTTTCTGATGAGAATTAAACCTTTGGTTTTATTGGGTTCGGTTGCACCGTTTATTATATCCAATTACAACTTAAATAAAATTCTTAAAAAATACAAATTTTACCATCATTTGAGCCTTCCTCAAAGCATTTCGTACAAATGTTTGAAAATTATCAAATCCGACGATAGCGCAGTTGGTAAAAAACGAGCTGTAAATGTTTTATCGCACACCACAAATTCCGAAGATTACTTAAACTTCTCCAAATCGTGGTCTCACAATTCCAAAAAAGAAGGCAATTTGAACAAACTTAACGAAAGTATTCTCGACGGTTTAAAAAATATCAAACCCAAAGTGGACGTTCTCAAATACATTTTAACCATTCCCATACACGAACCGGAGAAAATTATCAACAATTCGTCCACTATCATAGCGAGCCAAATAAACGAGAAGGTTTTAGTTGAATTTTTATCATCTTCACCAACCAACGCACAACAAATATTGTTAACTCAACAATTTTGCGACAACCAAACAGCTTTTAGCATGTTGAGCAAAGTTAACGAAGAAAACGACTCCAGTTTGAGGAAAACGTTCGTTCGATCCTCTTTCAAATTTTTCGCTAGAAATCCCAACGAAGTTACTTGGAGTTTTATGAAAACAATCATTCAAGGCTTAGACGTAAATCAACCAGAAGCCATTGCTCTTTCCACAAAATTTAAAAAAGTACCAAGAGAATATTTCGTCGACTACGTCGTTTGTGTCTGGAACGCTTTGGAATTAATTGAAGTTTCTAGCAAAACCATCAAAACTACAAGAAGTAAATTTTTACAAGGTATCAATTCGAAAAATATTTATTTGTTACCGTTAAAATTTATAATGGGCATTGTAAATATTTATTTTTTGAAACTTGACGATTCGAACGAAGTTCCTGAATTTTATACAAACGTCCAAGGATTTGTAATTAATTATTTAAGTCATTATTTTCCTCAAGCTAGAGAAGAACGGATTCGTACTATCATGACCATGTTGAAAAAACATGCCCAAAAGACATGGTACGACGTTGACACGTCATCGAGCGGTCGTAAAACTATTTTTAATTTCGTAAAACATTTGAGTGACGAATTTTTGGATCACGAGCAAGAAGATGAATTGGTTTTGCACGAGTTTTTATACATGTGGGAAGAATTCTTTCCACTTAATGAGAGTTTAGACGAATATTTATATTTAAATTTCACCTTATGTTACTTACACTTTGTTAATACGGATGCAAGCGTTGTCGAGTTGGGTGAAATTTTAGGAAAATTGTGCACAAATTTAGATAAAAACGGTCACATGAATATAAATATTTTTAAAAATATTTTAGAACATTTTTGTTATAAGTTTGCATCGAGAAATCCAAACGATGATACAAATGAAAATTATTTAATGTTAATCGAAGGGATTTTGAATTGTGATTTTTCCTCTTCACATTGTATGGTAGCTTTGTACATTATGGGTAGTTTAAGAGATGACATGACATCAAGAACAAAAGGTAAACTTGATAACATTTTAGTTGAGTTGTTCGGTATCAAAGATCCACTTATTCAAACCGAATTGCATCATTACTTAATGCAAGAGAAATTACCTATGACGAGAACATGTATAGATATAAGACAAATAAATAGTTTTTTAGAATAAAATTAACCATAACGTAGATACATACATAACTTGAAGATAAAAATCGTTTAGCGTAAGTGTATGCGGATTTCCTAATACGCAAAAATGTCTTTCTTTGTTGACTTAAATACTTTATTTATATGCATTACATTCAATTTCTTGTACTAATGTATTTGTACGTTTCTGAAATAAATAAAAAGCTACATAATTAAATATATCTAAAATAATTTTATTATAATGTAGTATTAGGTTAAGTAAAAGTATTTTCTTTGACATGGTAACAGAAAATGTACGTTTAAAATGTTACCTTAACCTTTTTCATCCTTTTTGTTGTAAATTATTCAAAAATATACACATTTTTCATATAAATTACAAATTTTCAAATTTAAATTAGCATTAAACGTCACTTAAAATTCACGATTTCTACCTTACCGACCATTACTTTGAATGACGTAAATGAAAAGGTAAGTTCACAAAATTACATTATAAATTTTTAACTCAATTACATTAACTTTGTCGTTAATTAATTACTCATTTATATTTAAGTGTAAAAATAATTATTAAAAATGTGTAAAAAATAAAACTATGTAGCGTAATCGATAATTTATGTATTTCACATTTGTGAACGTACCAGAAATATAATATCCCGCTCTAACGCGACTGTTCCGTAGACCCGTAGAAAATTATTGAAAATGTCAGAATTCAGTTTAGTTTAGTACTTTCGTGAAGTTAAATGTTTAGAAGTGCGTCACTTGTGATGTAATAAAGTAAATAAACATGTTGATTTAGTTAAAGGAATTTTATAAGACAAATTTTTTATTTTAATTTGAGGTACGTTACATAAATTCATAATTTAAATCCCCCAAGGCATTTAATATAATGAATTTTTTATAGGACAGGATGACAAAGAAGTTCGAATTCGATTGGCATATTCCTATACCGGAACCCTTACTAACAGGATGTGTTTTCGACAGGTGGACAGAAGAAAAAGATAACACCGAACACGAACAAAGTGCTTTGTTTCGTGTTGACGAGTATGGGTTTTTTATTTATTGGAAAAGCGAAGGGAAGGTTAGTAATGTAATAGTTAGCATTCTAATATTTAAGTAAATTGTAAAACGAAATGTCAAAAAACTTAACCGTGAACTTTTGTTACAGGAAGGAGATGTAATCGAGTTATGTCAAGTGAGTGATGTTCGAGCCGGTGGTGTACCGCTCGATAGAAGACTGTTAAACAGTTTATCAAAACATGGAAATGATTTGGAGGAAAAATCTCTAACTATATGCAGTGGAACGGATTACATTAATATCAATTATCAACATATTGTGTGCCCCGATGCGGAAACGGCGAAGGTATACCCATTTTGTCAAGTACACTAGCTGTTAAAGATTTGAAAAATTAAATTTTTTGTGTTCCCAATCGTTTGAACAAAATTCGAATAAGCGCATGTTGTTTTTGCATGTTCTTGTAGAATTGATAACTCACAAATTAATTATTTAATTAAAGGTTTGGTTGGATGGCTTAAGAGAAATTACTCATAATGTGAAAGCCAATAACTTCTGTCCAATGACTTGTTTGAAAAAACAGTAAGTTTATCGTTAACTTGAATTTGCATGAATTAGCAACGGATGCGCAATTTTCTTAAATTTTTTTGCATACTAACAAAGATTCTCTTTTCATTGTTGTATTTCTTATTTATGTGTTTAAATAACTTTCAGTTTTTGTTAAATATTCTTTTTGCTTTGCATGGAAAAATTAAAGGTTTGGAAGGAAGCGTTGAGAACCATTACACATAACAGTAAAATTAATAATATTTGCCCTCGCACTGCTTTAATGAAACAGTAAGTTGTTTATTTTATGTAGATAGTAATAATTGTTTATTTAAGTTTTAAATTAAAAAAAGAATTCATAAGCGTTTCTGAAATAACAAGCAAATTTTATTTAAAATTTCAATAATTTTTTCCTTTCGGTTTTCAAACAATTATAAATTACGGATAATTGGAATTTTCTCAAGGTCTTGAAGTAATTTAAACTAATGAGCTTATTGTTTCTATTTTTTATGAATCTAAATGGCTTCTTTATATAATCTTTAATCTCATTTGTATTTAATTAAAAATAAGTTGGTTTTTTAATACTTTTCTATGTTGCGGGTTCAAGTTTATTAACCTCATCAAATTCGTCAAATTACCTCATCGATTTAATGTAAAAAAAAGCTTTTCGAATTAGTCGTTACAATGTTATATAAAATTGCATGATCTACATTACATAAAACAGTGCTAATATTAATTTATTTATACAAGCAAAATCAATAAGCTGAGGTATTTTTTTACGTTTTATGTCTGGGTGGGTCAAAATATTCTTACTTTTGTTTTGGTTATGGTAGTTATTCTGTTTACACTTGCTTTTATTTTTATCAAAGATAGCAAATTAAAGTGGGTCTGTTTGATCTTGACGAGACACGAAATTCTAATTTCAAAAGTAGGTAAATAAATATTTAATTTGATAGAAACTTTTAAAATTAGTAGTTTGGAGTTTTAATTTAATGAAAAGTATTGGGATGTATCTACAAAGTTTGGAATTTTAAAGGGCGAATCTTTTTAATTTGATGTGACCATTGAAGTGTTTGTCCTACATACTGTTACAAACAAAGCCATCCATAGGGAGAAAGGGTATTAGATTTGCTTTTTATTAAAAAATGCAATTTAATTAATTTGGATTTTTGCGTCCAGCTTGAAATATTTTCACTTATAAATAGTCTTTGAAATTAAAACTTTTTTGGGTGTCTTCTGTAAATATTTAGTCTTTATAAATTTAGCAGTGATGTGTTGTTATCAGAATTGTTAAAATTAACAAATCAATACATTTTAATTTGTATGTTGTATACATTTTGAAGTTCTATTTATTTCACTATTATTACATGACCTAATTACCCAATTCTAACAGCTCAATTTTGTATCCTTTATTTAACTCAAGGCTTTTTTTAAGTCTAAAATATATTGACCAAACACAAAATTAAATGGTTTTGACACTCGAATTTTAGTTAGGCTTCAAATACCTACTTAACACAATAAATTTCCTCCCTGATTCAGCCAAATTGGGTCATATTAATTGTTAACAGAAGTATTTAAATAATACCTTTTGTTCTTGACTTTAACTTTATGGTTTCTTCTCCTAAAGCTTAAAAATCAAACATCAGACAGAGCTTATGTACAAAAGCATAGTAAATCAATACGATAATCTCGTAAATTTCTCTTGTACTTTTGCTTTTTTACTATCAATTCCCACTTCTCCGCTCATATTCCTCTTTTAAATTTTTCCAATCCAAGAAAAAGTTGTTATAATCGAGAAAAAAAAATCAGAATAATTTTTTTATTGAAGTTCTCGACGTTTTGAGTCACCCTGATTCCAAAAATCGAAATTTTTTTTTTCGATTTTCTGAACCAAAATGTCCGGATGTATGTACCCCCCGAGCAAAAACTACTGAAGCGATTTTGATGAAATTTTACTTTAGAATTATTTCATCGGCAAAAATAGCTTTAATAAGAAATCTATACAGGGTGTCCAAAAATAAGGTGGTTATTTTGGGCGCATATTTGCAAGTTTATTTTTACTTGGCTATAAGATAGTAAGGTAAAACATCTGAGCTTGAATTGAAAATAAAAATTTCAAGCTTTTTCCTTCAAAATGGCGGTCAATAGAACGATTGTCCCATTTTGTGGTTTTTCCATTATAACTTTGCCGGTAGATATTATTATAAAAATTTCAAAACGGCATTATATAGCCAAAATATAGGGCTTTCGTTCTAAATAAGTCGATTTTCAAAATTGTTTCTAAATTGCGTACTTTTAAGAGGTCAAAGTAGCTCAAAATTTTGAAATGGATTTTCTCAAAATTTCCTCTGCCATATTTTTTCTTTTTTGGATATGTTACAGACAATGTAATTTTCTATCGAAATATAAATTTTTATCAAAATCTCTCCAGTCGTTTTGGAGTTATGATTTTTTGAATGCCAAAACTTCAAAAATCTATAATTTCTTTTGTAATAGTAATTAAAACTTGAAAATGAATATATATACCAATCTTATGAATATCTATTATTTGACACTATTTTCGGTTAACGAAACGCTTCCGGTTAAACCGGAAATTACAAAAGTATCTAAATTTTTAGGAACACCCTGTATATTTTTCAATATTTTTAAAGCTCGTAAAATTAGCTATTACTCGATACCAAACACTTTTTATTTTGACTTCCGGTTTAACCGGAAATGAGATAAAATTTCTTAATTTTAATGGAACACCCTGTATATTTTTCAATATTTTGGAAACTCATAAAATTAGCTCTTACACAATACCAAATACTTTATATTTTGATTTCCGGTTTAATCGGAAATGGAATCAAATATATGTTATTTTTCAATATTTTGAAAGCTCCTAAAATTAGCTTTCTGACTGAAACTTCATGCCTAAATTCAATACCCAAACGTTTTTTTAGTGCACTTTAATACAAAACTACAAAATCTGACCGACGGAAAAAGTTCCTCGTATGGCCACATCCGTTGTTTTCTTTCTCAATATTATGTTACGTCAATGTGGCCGCCTTGGGTAATTAATCTTTGATGTAAATAATTAAAAATTAAATCTTTTAAAACTAATGTAGCCTCTCAGAAGGTAATGTCAATCCATCGAGGGTAAAGTGGCTTACTAAAATTTCGCGCTTCGCATTATTAAACTGTAGCTACCACACGTTGGTGTCCTTGACTATGACCTTGACTATGTTTGTACGCAGAAATTTATTTTTGTGCTTCCTTGTGCTTTATGGAAGGAGAAGTGCAGTAATCAAAAATGTCTGTCTCTCTGTACTATGTAGCAGGATAACTCACAAACGCTTTAGATGCGATAGAACTGCAAGCTTGTGCAATGAAGTATGAGGAAGGGGTAATGACTAAAGAATGGGTACATTCAGACCGCAGAACAGTTCTCAACAGCTGATTGCTCATTCTATCTCTCCATCAACGTTCTAAAAAAATAGACAGAGAGAGAGTTTTTGGAAACTGTTTGATAGTCTATAAAGGCGAATTATATTTTAATCCGATTTATAATCTTTAGATATGGCAACGTTACGTAATAAATTAATAAATAAATAAATACAAATGTCAAACTTTGACATTACAGTGTGTAACGTTGCCATATCAAAGGATTATAAATCTAATTCTGGGATTAAAATATAATTCGCCTTTACGTAACTGAGCTTAAATGAGCCTAATACCTCAGTCATTGGGACGGGAATAAATGGGATTTAAGATTTACAAAAATATTTTTTTTAAAAAGAAATAGAAACTTTAAAAGAAACGTGTATGAATTTACCTCTGACGCTCTTTCAAATGCTCCACAAACCTCAACTTAACACTTTATTTTCTTTAGTTGGATGAGACTTGGATTCTTGTGTGACACTAAAGGAAAAGTTCCTGTAAAAGTGGTAGCAAGAACTTTCGCATCGGGAAAAACTGAAAAGTATGTTTATCAATGTTTGGCAGAACTCGGATTACCAAGTGGCAAAAACGACATCATCGAACCGGCTGATTTTACTTTTGAAAAGTTTTATTCTTTATATCATAAAATTTGTCCTCGAAATGATATCGAAGAACTATTTCGTTTTATGTAAGTTTAAGAATCAATAATATGATGGGTATCCCAAAAAAAGACTTTCTAATCCCAAGAAAATAACCTTAGCCTCTGTCATTCTCTATTAACAGTTTAACCGTTCAACATTGTCATTTGAGTCTGGAAACAGATGAAAATCAATTATCTGGAAGTTGCATTTGGCTTTTAGAATCTTGTACAGTCAGCCTCACAATTAATGGCCACCCTGACTATACGTTTAGCACGAATTGTGGATGAAACCATCATAACACCCCTTACTTAAATTGATAGGTAACTTTATTTTGCCAACAAGTAGTAAATCAACAACCTCCCTTTCTGTCTTTTTGTCGTTGTTGGCTAATAACCACCCTGGCGTATAGCCAGGGTGACCAATAATTGTGAGACTGACTGTACCTGCAGAGAAACTTACTTTTGGGACACCCCTCGTACAGCCCCGTTAAATTGAATTTCCCAAGAGGCTTAAAATAATCGCAAAATGATTTTAAACTCTTTGAGTTGTATTTTTGAACGTAAACTCGACAAAATAATTTTTTTTAGCACGCAAAATAAGGCTGAATACATAAATTTGGATCAGTTTATTAATTTTTTAAATGAGAAACAAAGAGATCCACGTTTAAACGAAATTTTATATCCTTTATACGATGAAAAGCGCGCAGCTGAGATTATAACTACATATGAAAAAGATGAAGAGTCGTTAAAACTAAACAGATTTACTAAAGATGGCTTAATTAGGTTTGTTTTGTAACTTAATTATTGAATTAAATGTGTAATTTATGCCTTTTAATTTAAGATATTTGATGTCTGATGAAAATGCACCTGTTTTTCTCGATCGTTTGGATATTTACATGGATATGGAGCAACCTCTTAATGCCTATTATATTAATTCTAGTCATAATACTTATTTAAGTGGGCGTCAGTTTGGTGGTAAATCATCGGTTGAAATGTATCGACAAGTTTTATTGGCCGGTTGTCGATGTGTGGAACTCGATTGTTGGGACGGGAAAGGAGAAGACGAAGAACCTATAATAACTCACGGGAAAGCTATGTGTACCGATATTTTATTTAAAGACGTTATAATCGCAATCAGAGATACTGCTTTTGTAACATCGGATTATCCTATAATTTTATCGTTTGAAAATCATTGTTGTAAAGCCCAACAGTATAAATTGGCGAAATATTGTGACGAAATTCTAGGTAAATTGTTTTAACAACACTTTAACTAGTATTATTGTGTTTGTATTTTTTTGTAGGTGATTTGTTACTCAAGGAACCTTTAGAAGATTATCCGTTGGATCCTGGAGCTCATTTACCACCACCTTCTCTTCTTAAACGAAAAATTCTTATTAAAAATAAGAGGTGAATTGAAAAAAGTTGTAAGAAATTTATGTTTTAATTCTAATTTTAGGCTAAAAACTGAAGTAGAGAAAATTGAGCTCGAATTATTCAGACAAGGTCAGTTTGTTATTGAAGATGAAGAAAAGGAAGATGCAAGTGCTGCAGCAGCATCCACAGAAGTACCAGTTGAGGTACGCTTTTTTGAGTGATTCTCAACCACCCTTTTTGTTCATTGCAACCCATGGTCAAAAATCCATTGGTTAAAAAATAATAATAATAATTTTTTTTATTGCATTTGTCGACGTTTTGAGTCCCCTGATTCCAAATGTGCAAAAAAAAATTTTCGATTTTTTGAACTGCAATGTCTGTATAAATGCCCCCCCCCCCTTAGAGCAAAAACTACTGAAGCGATTTTGATGAAATTTTATTTTAGCCACTTTAAAATTATTTCATCGGCAAAAATAGCTTTTATAAGAAATTTATACAGGGTGTCCAAAAATAAGGTGGTTATTTTGGGCGCATATTTGCAAATTTGGGCCAAATTCATATTTACTTGGCTATAAGATAGCACATCTGAGCTTCAATTGAAAAGAAAATTTTCAAATTTTTTTATTCAAAATGGCGGCCAATAGAACGATTGTCCCATTTTGTGGTTTTTCCCTTATAACTTGTCCAGTAATCATTATTATAAAAATTTCAAAACGGTATTTTACAGCCAAAATATAGGGCTGTCGTTCTAAATAAGTCAATTTTAAAAATTGTTTAAAAATTGCCTACCTTTAAGGGGCCAAAGTAGATCAAAATTTTGAAATGGATTTTCTCAGAATTTCCTCTGCCGTATTTTTTATTTTTTGGATATGTTACAGACAACGTAATTCTCTATGGAAATATAAATTTTTATCAAAATCGCTCGAGCCGTTTTGGAGTAATAATTTTCTGAATGTCGAAACTTGAAAAATCTCTTAATTTCTTTTGTAATAAAAATTAAAGCTTAAAAATGGTTATATTTATCAGTCACACGAATATCTATTATTTGACACTATTTTCGGTTAACAAAACGCTTCCGGTTAAACCGGAAATTACAAAAAAATCTAAAATTTTAGGAACGCCCTGAATATTTTTAAATATTTTGAAAGCTCGTAAAATTCACTGCTACACGATACCGAACACTTTATATTTTGACTTCCGGTTTAACCGGAAATGGGACCAAATTACTTAATTTAAATGGAACACCCTGTATATTTTTCAATATTTTCAAAGTTCGTAAAATTAGCTTTCTGAAGATATAAAATAATGTATATTTTGAACTTCAATTTATGCCAAAATTATAAAAAAAAGTCCCAGGTTCAATCCTTAACGGAAGCAATTTTTTTTTGAATTAAAAAAAAAATTTTTTTAATATCATGTAATTTACATTAACATAAAAATAAATTTAATACAAAATTACAAGATTTTGTACAAGAAAAAGTTCCTCGTATGGCCACATCCGCTATTTTTGTGTTCAATGTCTCAACAAATATTTTTAAAGGTCACTCCTGCTGAAGCAGTTGGAGGTGAAGAGGCAGCCCCAGTTGTGCAGTATACAGGATCAACAACAAACGTTCATCCTTGGCTGAGTTCTATGGTTAATTATGCCCAACCTGTTAAATTTCAAAGCTGGGAAGTGGCAGATAGTGAGCAAAACCACCTAAAAATTTCGTTTCACTTTCATAAATTAATTTTCTAGCTAAAAACATTCATCATAACATGTCAAGCTTTTCCGAACCGATGGGACTCAATTATCTTAAATCTTCCGCTATTGAATTTGTTAATTATAATAAAAGGCAGATGTCGAGAATTTATCCGAGCGGTACTAGAGCAAATTCGTCAAATTATATGCCTCAGGTACGCTTTCTTACAAAAAAATGTTATTTTTCTCACTGAAAATTTTTAGGTGTTTTGGAATGCTGGTTGTCAGATGGTTTCTTTGAACTTCCAAACGTCAGATTTACCAATGCAACTAAACCAAGGTAAATTTGAGTATAATGGTAACTGTGGATACCTTTTAAAACCGGACTTCATGAGAAGAGCAGATCGTATTTTTGATCCTTTTTCTGAAAGTCCTGTGGATGGTGTAATTGCTGCACAGTGTTCAGTACAAGTTATTTCCGGACAGTTTTTGTCTGATAAAAAGGTAATAATAAGTCTTTTAATAATCAGTGAAGTGTAACGAGTTTATTTTAGGTCGGTACATATGTGGAAGTTGATATGTACGGTTTACCAACCGATACGATAAGAAAAGAGTTTCGTACTAGAATGGTACCTGGTAATGGTTTGAACCCCGTTTATAACGAAGAACCGTTTTTGTTTAGAAAAGTAGTTTTACCTGATTTGGCTGTGTTACGTTTCGGAGTATACGACGAAAATGGTAAACTTCTGGGACAACGCATACTTCCTCTTGACGGCCTCCAAGCTGGTTACAGACATATTTCTTTAAGAACAGAAGCTAATTTTCCAATGTCACTTCCTATGTTATTCTGTAATATCGAATTAAAAATTTACGTTCCTGACGGTTTTGAAGACTTTATGGCCGCTTTAAGCGATCCTCGCGGGTTTATGGGAGCCCAACAAAAACAAAATGAACAAATGTCATCTATGGGCATCGAGGTATTTGTTTTTAATAAGTAAATGAGTAGAAATTTAAATTTTCGGTTTTAGGTAACTGACAGTAAAGGTGAAGCGATGAAAGGTGATAAAAAAGAAGAAAAGAAAGAAGAGCCTTTAGTTTTTGAACCAATTACAATTGAATACATTAAACAAGATAAAGGGTTTCAAAAAAGTACTAGAAAACAACAGAAAGAATATGACGCTCTTAAGAAAAAACAACAAAAAGAAAAACTGGCAGTTCAAAAATCCCAATGTACCGCAATTGACAAGCTGATAAAAGGCAAAAAGTGAGTTCATTAAAGATTGGAATAACTGCAAGTTAAAATTTAAAAAATTATTTTTGTAACCAAGTGCTTATGTGGCGTTGAAGATTAACTAAATGTCTCAATCTCTCAATTTCAGTAAAAGTGATTTAGTCAACGACCCAGCTGTAAGAAAACTTGTTCAAGAACAAACAACTCAGTGGAGTGAGTTAATGGAACGCCACCGTAAACAAGAATGGGAATTTTTACGTATTCAACTCGATGACCAAAAAGACACTTTACGTAAACACATGGAAATATTGCAAGCAAGTCAAATGAAACAGTTGGAAGCTAAACACGAAAGGGAATTGAAAGAAATGAATACAAGACAGGCAAAAATTTCGGTTGAGACTTCAAAAGAGGTTTGTTGAATTAAAAAAAAAAAATTTTATGAGTAAATTGCTTTCTAACTTTCTCTAATCCAAAAAAAGTTGTTATAATCGAGAAAGAAAAAATAATACATAATTTCTTTTTGCATTTCTCGACGTTTTGATTCCAAAAATCCAAAAAAAATTTTTCGATTTTTTAATTCAAAACCGGCCAATAGAACGATTATCCCATTTTGTGGTTTTTACCTTATAACTTGTCCAGTAATTATTATTATAAAAATTTCAAAACGGCATTGTGCAGCCAAAATATAGGGCTTTCGTTCTAAATAAATCGATTTTCAAAATTGTTTCAAAATTGTTACCTTTAAGGGGCCAAAGTAGGTCAAAATTTTGAAATGGATTTTCTCAAAATTTCCTCTGCCATATTTTTTCTTTTTTGGATATGTTACAGACAACGTTATTCTTTATCAAAATATGAATTTTTATAAAAATCGCTCGAGCCGTTTTGGAATAATGATTTTTTGAATGTCAAAACTTCAAAAATCTCTAATTTCTTTTGTAACAGAAATGAAAACTTGAAAATGGATATATTTGTCAATCCCATGAATATCTATTATTTGACACTATTTTCGGTTAACAAAACGCTTCCGGTTAAACCGGAAATTACAAAAATATCAAAATTTCAATCTTTGACGGAAGCAATTTAAAATAAAAATTTTTGAGTTTTTTTAAAACTTTTGTTAAGTATTATATGATTTACATTAACGTAAAATTTTAGATTAATAACGATAAAACGTTGAAAACAAAACAAGAGAAAGAAAGACGTTTGAGAGAAAAACAACAGAACAACACGAAGAAATTTTTAGACGAGCGTAAAAATGCGACCATAAAACAAGCAAAAGAAAAGGATAAATTAAAGTTGAAACACGATAAACAGTTAGAAATGTTATCACACGACATACAGAAAAAAATTGAAATGTATAAAAATGAAGAATTAGAATACGATATGTCGAGCAAAAAAGAATTTTTTGCTTAATTTTTTAACCTATTAATTGTATCGATATAAAAAGATTTCTTTTATCTCTAATAACAAAGTAATAAAAGTGGAAAGAAGGTGAACTTCGTGTATAACACCGCAAGCTGCCATTTTCATAATCTCTACATAAATTATTTCCTCAAGGCTTCCACCTTTGTTCTTTTATTACTTTGCTACCTTTATTAGTATAAAAAACTAATAAACAGGTGCCAACTTTAAACCATTTAAAGGCACTCTGTTTTAAAATCAACTATGTGCCATTTATATTAAATTTTATTAGTTTACGTAACTTTAAAAGCTTGAGTTATGGTTTTAACCCAATCACTTTGGCTTTTAAGAAAAAACTAAAAATCAAATAAGTGTCGTATTACTAAAATAAGGTATTAAATATGTTATTACACTTTTAAACATATAATTGGCTTTACTATTTAGTGCACTTAAGGTGAGTACTACGAGCTGTGGAAATATTTTAATTAGTAACTTTAGAATATATTTTGTTGTGCAATTTTATTTTAATTTATTTTATAAAATTACCATCAACAGTGAGTTGTTAAACATTTTTGTCAGTATTGTGATTTGGTAAAAAAATTTGAAACGATTATTAGTATGGACCAACATTTTTTATTAGTATTTAAGTAGAAAGTTTTAGATCTGGTTATATTATTAAAGAAAGTTATATTTATTAAGAAAGGCTTAAAACTTGTGCCACAAGTTATACTATTACGAAAGTTGTTTTTGTCTGTTGTAGTATTTATTCAGATATTATAATAGAATTTACTGCATTTAAAGTACATTTTATTTCATCGATCCTTTTAATTAAAATGACACACGTAAAAAATATGATACTTAAATTAATTTACCGATTACGATTTAAAAAATAAGATTCTTAAAATTAACGATGACACAATTTTTTTGAAAAAACTAAAATTAAGAATCAATTTATATCTTAAAATATAAATTAAATACGCAGTCATGAATCCAAATCCATAACATTGTTATCTCTAGATCCTTCTTCATTGTTATTATTATTATTGTTCTCAGGATTTACTGCAAGAGGAATTATAGGAGGAATCCAAGGAACAAGCGCTGTACAAGGTTGATTAATACTTTCTAATATTTGAGCAGGTATAATTTCTTCAGTTTGAAGTCGTTGCATTTCGCTACACATATAAAGACGCTGTTCACGTTGACTTTCATTTTCCATTTGTGCCGATGGAGTTTGTGAGCTGATGTGTAGTTCGGACATTTCTTTAGCTATACGTTCTTCAGTTATGTGTTGTTTGGCAGGACTCAAGCTACAAGAACATGTTTTAGTAAACAGAATTAACTGGTTATAGACTTACGGTGGTGATTCTAATTTTCTCTTACAGCTGCATTTAGGAGGCGACGGTATGACAACATTAGAGCAGTAGGTGGAAGTACAAACTAAAATAATGTAACACCTAATAAAGTAATGGATAAAAACCTTTACTTACTTGTCGGAATTGATGAAAACGAACTGGTGGTTGGCGAGTTGAAGTTATAAGTTGATCCGAAGAATGGATTTCTTCCAAACTGTGCATAAGATAGATTAGTGGCAGATGGTAAGTTAGTTGTGTTGTAAAAATCCGGTGGTGACATTGTTGAGCTAGATGGATTTATGAAATTATGACTGTTTTGCATTATTCTTGTTAAATTCGAATAACACTTTTCCAAATTTAGCACGAAATTTTATTTTGCGCAATTTCCTACTTTAATATCAATTCGTTTTTTTAAATTTGAAATTTTTAGAGCAACAATTTAAAGAATTTCTAGAAACAAATTTTTAGTAAACATAACCTATATTTCGAACTTTTGACATATTTTTACCAACTTTCTATCTCTCTCATACATAATTGCTTTATAAATATTTCGATAGGTAGCGCAAAAAGTCTAAAAAATCATTTATTTACATTGTACTTTTTAAATAATTACAATAGGTGGCGCCACAAGTCTGACAGTGACAATTTGGATAATCGTGGATAATTTAAAAGTACTTACTCAACAAAAAGGCATTCATTTGTAGATAAACGTGTAAATTACGTCTTTTAATTATATGAAACGTGAAAGTAAGTTAATTTATAATTTTTGAAGAATAAAAGGCGAATTTAAAATTTGTAGGTTAGTTTTTGTGTTTTTTTTTCGTTTTGCTATCATGAGTAGAAAGAAGAAAAGCTGTTACGAAATTGACTCGAATTATGAGCCCGATGATAAAAAATATGTTACAAGCAGAAAATTATCTAGTGATGAAAAACCTTTTAAGTGTATATTCTGTAATTACAAATCGGCTACCAAATATCTCCTACAAACACATATTGAGAGACATCATCATGGCAATAAACCGTTTCAGTGTGAATTTTGTGATTATAAAACTTCGACAAAAGGAATTCTCAAAACTCACATGCAGAGACATACAGGTGAAAAACCGTATAAGTGCAATTTATGTCAATACGCATCATTTGCAAAAAATCTCCTTGAGATTCATATGATGAGACATCATAACAAAGAGAAACCTTTTAAGTGTGAATTTTGTACTTTTACAACAGCATCGAAAGGTATTTTGAAAACACATAGCGAAACAAAACATGTTGACGAAAAATTGTACAAGTGTCATCTTTGTGACTATGAAGCCGTTAGTAAAAAATTATACGAAACCCACTTTGGTCGAAAACATGATAATAAGACATTTACATGTAATGTTTGCTTTTATCAAACGTTGTCGAAGTTAAGCTTTGAAAATCATTCGAAAAGCCATATAAGTAATGAAAGTTTTGATTGTGATATTTGTAATTATAACTTTATAACAAAAACCAAGTTGTGGATGCATGTGGTTCATCAACATAAAATTTTTGATTTTGATAATGATTTTAAAGTTTAATTTAAATAGTGATATTTTTTAGTCTTCCTATTGTTTATGTAGGTACTTTAATATTCATATTGTAAAATACTATTGTAATGATTATTTGCTTCAAACAGACGAATTATCAAAGCTCAAATTTAATTTTTTTTTGTATTAAGTATGGACCTTTTTATCAATTTTATATACCTAGGTTTTGTAGAAATTTAAATGCTTTCATGTATGGATTACTAATTTAGTTATATGGTTATTTTATTATATAAATAAAATATATACTTTATTAATTAACAGAACATTTCAGTTTTGCTCTCCAGTTTTCAACTTATATACCCTCATGAGAAAAAGGCGCAGAGAGAGGAATTAGTAAAAGAATGTGATAGAAAATACTAACTTGATACCTGTAAACATTGATTAAATACACTGTTATTTTAATGCATCTAGAGGTAAATTGAAGCTAAATTCTTAGTAAGTAATAATAATACATTACATATTCAAGTCTTTGGATGATGATATGGGAAATGCAGACCAAGCAGGAATTACTAAATGGAAAAATAAGTTTTAGTTGACTTTTGTAACGTTTAGAATTTTAACTTTGTTAAAGTCGAGAAAAAAAAATTAATAAAATTTTTTTTTCATTTCCCGACGTTTTAAGTCCTCCTGATTCCAAAAATGCAAAAAAAAAAATTTTGATTTTTGAAGTGGAAATGTATGTATGGATGGATGCCCCCCCCCGAGCAAAGACTACTGAACCGATTTTGATGAAATTTTATTTTAACTACATACTTTAAAATTATTTTATCGGCAAAATAGCTTTAATAAGAAATATATACAGGGTGTCCAAAAATAAGGTGGTTATTTTGGGCGCATATTTACAAATTTGAGCCAAATTCATTTTTACTTTGCTATAAGATAGTAAGTACATCTGAGCTCCAACTGAAAAAAAAAATTTTTAATTTTTTAATTCAAAATAATTTTATTAAATAATTTTTTAATTTAACACTTCCGGTTAAACCGGAAATTACAAAAATATCAAAATTTTTAGGAACACCCTGTATATTTTTAAATATTTTCAAAGTTTGTAAAATTAGCTATAACACGATACCAAACACTTTATACTTTGACATTTTTCATTGTTCTTGTTCTTGTACATTGTTCTTAATTTAAATAGAACACCCTGTATATTTTTCAATATTTTCAAAGCTCGTAAAATTAGCTTTCTGAAGATATAAAATAATGTAAATTTTGAACTTTAATTTATGCCAAAATTATAAAAAAACGAAATTTTTGGAGCAGTTTATATCTAAAAGCTCTTCCTACATACAGAAGTCCCAGGTTCAATCTTTGACGGAAGCAATTTTTTTTTTCGGAAGCGAGTTTTAGGAATCGTAGTATGTTGAAAGCTCAACAAAAAGTCCTGTAACGACCACATCCGAGTTTAAGTTCCAACCAACACTAGTGTCACCAACTTTTCACAAAAATCCCTAAAGTAAATATTTTTCCCGCCAATTTTAGCGCGCATTAGTTTTTGTGTTTATTTGATCTTTTTGCTATCATGAATATCAAGGAAAACCATAACAAAAACGATAATGAAAGTGAGGTGGATTCTCAACTTGAAAGTGACTCTGACTCTGACCATAAGGGCGCAAGGGACTCCGATTATCAGAGTGAGAGCGACTCTGATGATGAGGACGAAAGTAATTCAGATTTTCAGAGTGAAAGCGGCTCTGATAATAAGGATGAAAGCGATTCTGATAATGAGGATGAAAGTGACTCCGATCATCAGCATGAAGCTACAAATAGAAAATTATCAAGTGATGAAAAGCCTTGGAAGTGTCAAAAGTGTGAGTACCGATCTGCTACAAAATACCTCTTACAAACACACATTGAAAGACATCATAATGGCAAGAAACCATTCGAGTGTAAATATTGTGATTACAAAACTTCGACACAGGGAATTCTCAATACTCACATCCAAAATAGGCACAGTAACTTACGTAAAAACGCACGTGTTAAAAAAAATCGCAATTCTATAACCAAGAAAAATGGTCGTAAAAGTGACTCTGATAATGAAGATGAAAGTGACTCCGATCATCAGCATGAAACGGAAATGTTAGCTACAAAAAGAAAATTATCAAGTGACGAAAAGCCTTGGAAGTGTAAAAAGTGCGAGTACCGATCTGCTGCAAAATACCTCTTACAAACACACATTGAACGACATCATAATGGCAACAAACCATTCGAGTGTGAATATTGTGATTACAAAACTTCGACAAAGGGAATTCTCAATACTCACATCCAAAATAGGCACAGTAAGTTACGTAAAAACGCATCTGTTACAAAAAATCGCAAGTCTATGAAAACCAAGAAAAATGGTCGTAAAAGTGACTATGATAATGAGGATGAAAGTGACTCCAATCAGCATGAAACGGAAATGTTTGCTACAAAAAGAAAATTATCAAGTGATGAAAAGCCTTGGAAGTGTAAAAAGTGTGAGTACCGATCTGCTGCAAAATACCTCTTACAAACACACATTGAACGACATCATAATGGCAACAAACCATTCGAGTGTGAATATTGTGATTATAAAACTTCGACAAACGGAATTCTCAAAACTCACATCCAAAATAGGCACAGTAAGTTACGTAAAATCGCAAGTTTATGAAAACCAAGAAAAATGGCAGTAAAAGTGACTCGGATCAACAAATTAATCATCTCAAGATTCATGAGATGAGACACCACACAAAGAGAATTCTCAATACCCACAGTCACAACTTACGTAAAAAGGAACCTGTTACAAAAAATCGTAAGTCTATGAGAATTAATAAAAATGGCCTTAAAAGTGACTCTGAACATCAAGATTCATAAGATGAGTCATCACAAGAACAATGAAAAGTAACCATTTACATGTAAAATGCGATGTAATGTTGGTTCTCCTTAATATGATCCAAGTTAAAGTTTGAAAATTATTCAAAAACCCATTTCTATAACTAATAAATGTTTTGTTACTGATTAAATGGTAAATTTTAAGTTCTAAATATTAAATTTTAATTTTTAAATAGTTTACAACAAATATAATAAAATACGTTTTAACTATCATTTTTTTTAGAACAAATTTGGTTTTCTTTTAAACTCTCTTGTAATTCTAAAACATGATTCACAGGTGCCGGTTTACCATCTTCACCAATTTTGCACGGTTGAATAACACCTTTGCGTGCTAAACTATCGATTAATTCAACTAACTTCATAGCTTCATATTCTTTCTACAATTTAAAAATTAATTTTATCATTAATTACAAATTTTTTCAAATTACCTGTTCTTCACTCATGTTTTCAATTGGATTTGGTTTAGCTGGTTCGTAGCAACCAGTTACAGGATTTATGGCATGTTTGTGTTGTTTATATTCTTCTGTATCGCTAGTTTCACTATCGGAACTATAATCAGCATTTTTCTTACCATTATCACCAGCTAATAATCCTCGTTGAGCCAACAATCCAGCACAATTCCCATACCCTGTGTATTTTATCATACGCCCCACTAAATAAAAATTTAATTGTAAGAAGCGTCTTTGCGATTAATTAAGCTTACCATTTTCTTTACATAACAAAAACAACAAATTTGATGTCAGGTAAGAAAGTACTTGTGTGGGAGATGTTAAAAATGAACACAACTTGCTTCTTACAGTGTCGCCTTCTTCAGGTCGTAGATGAACGTCTCGAAGCGGAGGTAGAATTGTTTTACGTAAATATTTACGTATAACTCGACTATTTTCAGTCGCTTTTACTAATACTGTTAAAATTGGCGGAAGATACTCCGTGTTGTGCTAAAATTTTACTATATAATAAGACCTTTTGGTGGCAATTCATAAGCTTACTAAGTTTTGCTCCAAAATTTGTACTAATTTGTCTACAACATCCATGTTATTTTCATTTGAGTTTTTAATCAGCAACGCATACTTCGATTCAGGTAAGTTCGTTATTAAGTTAATGACGTGATTATCTAGTTCTGACTTTGTTTGAACTTTTGTAATCAAAATATTTTTTAACAAATGGAATAATTTCGAACAATCGATTTCATCTTTATCAAATTTAATTGTTAAATTAAACAAAACTTTCAACACCTCACACAAGACGTTGATTTTCATACTCTAATAACAAAATATTAAGAGAAAAATTATGAAAAGGCTTTTCTATTTACCTCTTGGGCATTTTTATAACGAGACAAGTCCAACATATCGATTAAACAATTAATTCCATCTGTAGAAACTTGTGAACGTGATTCCTCAAAGAGTGCAGTGATTAAAAATAACATCTTCACATCATACAATGCAATGTCGAGCCTAAAGAGTAAAAAAAAAATGTTTTTTGCAAAGTGAAAATTAAAATCATTACCTGTTTGTTTGTAACCGATTAATAATTTCTTCGCAGCAACCATGTTTAGCACACAAAGCTGGCACGTCACGAGAATTCCACATTATATTCAACAAACACTTCAAAGCTTCGCACACAATGTCATTGTTAATAATTTCATCTTTTTCGATTAAATTGGCCCTTTTTAAAAGTAAACAAATCCTTTCATTTGTAACGAGTTGTTCCAAATCAGTTTTGTCTCGACTAGAATTGAATTTTAATCTACGTTGAAAATTGAAAGGACAACTTACCTCAATATACGTATTGCGGATAAACACAGTGTGTGTAGTTGAAATGCATTTTGATCACTTACAAAATCAAAAAGGACTTGCCAGACCTTTTTTCTGTTGTCATTTTGATTTAATTCGATAAAAGCAAACACTTGACAATTCTAAAAACGTCCGATTAAAGTTTTTAATTTGATTGTTGCAAAACTTACGTCTGTTATAAATTTTTCTAACGTTTCTTTGACTTCTTGTGGCTTTTTAGATGTAATTTTAATAAGTTCGCTAGTCATTTTATTTATATTTTTTATTTAATTTAAAAGTTGTACTTTTATTTTGAGGTTATATTTTTGTTTTTATCCAAAACAACAATTCTTCACCTACGGTAGACAATAAATTATTTTAAGTTAATAAATAAAATATAAACAAACTTTTAATTAATTGATTCGGTGTTTTTAACCTCGAGTTGATTTATTAATTTAATAAAATTAAATTTATTTGGGCGTGTTACGAAAGTGAACGAACCACAATTTAAATTTGACGTCTGACGTATGTGAACGCGCCAATTAAATAAACATGCCGGTTACGTCATGCCAGCTGTTTTGCCAAATAAAGATAAAAAGTACGCTATTGACGATGCTGTTTTGTTTTTAGCGCAACTTGTTTGAACATGCAAAAGTTGCTTTGATTACATTATTAATAATTTAACACATTTATTTAAATAAATGGAAATAATTTTAAAATAATTTCTTATTAAATGACAAGACTGGCGCATGCGCTTATTTCAGTTTGAATTTGCAGCATGGCAGCTCGACTGCAGGGTGGTGTTGTTTTACATAATTTTGTGTTCATTTAGTTATTGTTGAACAATTTTATGATTTTTGTGTGTAAATATGTGCTGTGACAATTGGTTTACAAACGTGCGCTCATAAACACCTTGTAGAAAGAAGTTTTAATTGGTAAGTAGTTCATTTTATCTCAGTTAAATTGTTAAACATTTTTTTGTTTATGTTAACCTATTTGTTTAAACACAAATTTTTTAAACATGTTTCAACTCGATTTTATTATTGTTTATGTGCGAATTTTTTTAAATTTATGTTTCCTTATAACCATTTTTAGGTTATAATTGACCTACATATTAGAAAGTGTAGGTTTTTAATTTGAATTACCTACACAAAATTAAAGGTGTGTTGAAACTTTTTTAGAAGATATGTAAAGAATTGTTTTTAAATAGGCGATTTCAAAATTTTAATAAAAACGACCTTGAAATAAGTGACTATTATAGCTACATTTAGAACACAAATTGACTTTAATTATTGTTATACGAGATGGGACGGATGGGATAATGTTTGATATACAGGGATGTATAGGTTTAATTTGCCAGTTTATTTATTTAAACATTTGTGCATATTAAAAATACGTTGTCATTTGTCAATTGTTCCTAAAACTCTCCCAAAACGTACATGATAAGTGCCGATTTTATGACGTCATTGAAGAATTTTTGATCTGATGACATTACTTTTGTAATGCCCTGTATGTATGTTGTGTCTGGGCGTTTGCTTTGCATTTCTTTATCCATCGCTAGAAAGAGGATTTTAGGATAAATTTCGAAAACGTCAATATTTTAGTCTGCCAGAAAGTAAGAAAAAGTGTCACAATTTGAGCTCTTTGTGTGTCTATTAATAAATTTTTGTTAGAACACATAATAATATTATATGGGATGAGTATCTTACACTTTTGACCTAAATAAAGGAAGCCAAGTTTGTTTATCTTCCCTATTTTTTTGTGTTGAGGTAAAAAAAACTTGGAGGTGGCCATAATAGGACTTTTCCGTACATATTAAAACTAATTTTATGAAGTGTCAAAATAATCAAAAAATGATACACAGTGCATTTTTAACAACATTTAATAGTTTTTTAACTTTTTCTAATCAAAGAAAAAGTTGCTATAATCGAGACAAAAAAAAATAATAATAATTTTTTTTATTGCATTTCTCGACGTTTCGATTCCAAATGTGCAAATAAAATTTTTCGATTTTTTGAACTGAAATGTCTATGTATGGATGCCCCCCCCCAGAGCAAAAACTACTGAAGCGATTTTGATGAAATTTGGTTTCAGCCACTTTAAAATTATTTCATCGGCAAAACTAGCTTTAATAAGAAATCTATACAGGGTGTCCAAAAATAAGGTGGTTATTTTGAGAGCATATTTTCAAATTTGGGTCAAATTCATTTTTCCTTGGCTATATAATGCACGTGAGCTTTAATTGAAAAAAAAATTTTCAAACTTTTTTATTCAAAATGGCGCCCAATAGAACGATTGTCCCATTTTGTGGTTTTTCTCTTATAACTTGACCGGTAATTATTATTATAAAAATTTCAAAACGGTATTGTACAGCCAAAATATAGGGTTTTCGTCCTAAGCAAGTCGATTTTAAATATTGTTTTGAAATTGCCACTCCTTCTAAGTCACTCCCATGAAAAAGCGCGTGATATTCGACTCACACAAGAATTGACATGCGTCAACCTTATTGGACAGAAATTTGTAGGGAGTGGCTTAGCTGCATCTTGTCGGTAAACAATGTCTAATGTTTTTTGACGTTTAAACAAGTCGTACGGAATTTTTTAAGAACCACCTTTTTTGCAATTTTCTCAAATTGATGTTATAACTTAAATCGAATCCGATTGATCTAATTTATTTTAATAGTGAAACTTAATTAACCTCTTTATGAAGGTCGTTTAATTTTCAAACCATCAAATTTAATAATTTATATCATTTAAAATTGGTAAGTGTGAAGGTAGCTTGTATTAACTTCTCTTTAAAGAAGTTTTTTCTTGTACAATTGGTAAAATTATTCGTGCAATTTCTACCGAGAAAAAGTTTAAAAAGAAAAGAGTTACAGGAAGCTCCCTAATTCTATACATTTGAAACTTAAAATTTCAAACTTTGTTTCCAATGATATTTTTTGCTTTTAAATCTTGTAATAAGTTTCGAAACTAATGTTTAAATTAATAAAATAACCCAACTTTTGTTAATTGGTACATACTTACAGTCAAAACCGGTTATAACGACTTTGAAGGGACCGCAAAATTCGGTCGTTATAACCGATAGTCTTACTAAGCAATTATGCTTTTAAACAAAATTATGGAAAAAGCGAAAAATGGACTTCTACATTTGTACGACATATCGGATATAACGCTATCCGACATATCGGATATAACGATATCCGATATGGCGTACATAGCGGTTTCGCTATAACCGGTTTTGACTGTAGATACATTTCATTCGCATTTCACGGAATGTCATTACTTGGTTATTTTTCCATATTCAAACTTTATAACAATTAATTTGATTCAGATTCAAAAGGACGTACGGTTTAAGGCTTAGAACATAAAACATCAGGAAGGAGCCTTGACAACCGTTGCCTTTAAGAGAAAATTCGACGGAATAACCATTTTTGACTTCCATAGCGTTTACATTATTATTGGTTGGTTCCCGCTCGGCTCCGGGCTCCTGTCGTCCCCAGGACCGGCTCGCCGGGCCGAACTCGCGAGGTTTTTTTCTCCTAGAACAAAAAGTGTTGCCCCACGAAACTTCAGAAACTCACGAAACCTCAGGTGTTAACAAAACTCCGCGCATTCCGCTCGCGAAAGCAACTGTTGGCATAGAAGCAGCAAAAGTGCTCCCGCTCGGCCCCGGGCTCCTGTCGTCCCCAGGACCGGCCCGCCGCTCCAAACTCGCGAGGTTCTTTTTCCCCTAGAACAAAAAGGGTTGCCCCCGAAACTTCAGAAACTCAAGAAACCTCAGGTGGTAACAAAACTTTTTTCTTATAAGTGAGCATATAAGCAATCATTTCTATTAGAGAAATTGATCGGAAATCGCTATATTTACTCTTCCATTGCGATCCATATTATTAGCTAAAAAGCTCTTTCCTGCTAGAGTAGAGGGTATTTTTTTATTCAATGGTTTAAGGTTCTAAAGCAACGTGTTCTTGAGATATATAGTCTCATCAGTTATTAAAATGTATTGCTATGTGAAAAGCGATTTTTCTAATCTTTGTTATATCTTGTACATTTTTAAATATTTGAATTCCTTATAAACTAACCACTAAAATGATACAGGTTTTCACGGTTTGAAACTAAGAGTTCTTGTGATCCGATAGTCACTTTGGTGTTAAGAAGGCGGTTTCTAACGAATTGGCGGGAAAGGTGTTATTTAGACATTCCGCTCGTAGCCGTTAGCGACTTTAATATCCGGTTGATATCACTAATAGCGATAATTCCTGATAGGGTAAGGTTCAAAGAAGGCAATGACGTAATTGTATATAGGAAAAAACAGAGAAATTTGTTTTTACTGAACATCCTTTGCTTTTTTTGAATTATTCCAAGTTCAATTGGACTTTTCTCACTAATTAGCCTCTTATTTCCTATATACAAATAGTCATTGCCTTCTTTGAATCTTACCCTATCAGGAATTATGGCTACTTGTGATATCAACCGGATATTAAAGTCGCTCACGGTTACGAGCGGAATGTCTAAATATCAACTTTCCAGCCCATTCGTCAGAAACAGCTCTCTTAAACTAAATGTATCTTTATGCCATTTTCTCAGATTTTAGTAAATGTAACGCCCTGTATAGTTTTAGGTATTTCAGTCTCTTATAAGCTACAAGCATTTATTAGCTTTGTGAGATGCATTTTCATGGGCTTAAAAGGCATCGTTTGTAGGTATGTTAAGATTTTTTTGAAAGGTGAGACTTTCCCAGGCTGGTTCAGTGGGGCTTAAGGGGCATCTAAAAATTAATAAAAACCTAAAAGCGAACTTAAAACGTTTATTAGTGCTACTTTCTCCTTTCTAGTCCTTTTTAAACCAGAAGAACCCATATTTTTTCAGTTGGTCATTTTATCTTTGTAATATTTAGGGAATAAAGAAAAGATTTTGGTATAAGCGTCATTGTTATCTTTTAGTAAGATATAATATTGATTCTATGTCGTTTGCGAATGTGTCTATTTCCTTAAATAATGGCCCGTTTTATTCGTGCAACACATCTTTCTTTGTTTTTGTACATCTTCCTTTATCTCTAATTCCATTCTTTTTACGTTTCACTGGCTTTATTTTCTTTTATTTGGCAATCATTCGTCTTTGCGACAGTAGCGCTTGTTTCGTACTTCTCAATCTTAACGTTTGTCGCTTTTTTGCTTTAAGAGGCTACGTCACTCCTGTTAAAATGCATCAAAACACTACTCACGGCATAGCTAATTGTGGCGTTATAAAGCGATTTTTCATGAAAAGGAAAAGTTATATACAATAAGGGATAATAGTCAAAGGTTCAAAGACTATAATAATCAAAATTGGTGTGTTAATTAATTAGCATTGTACAATCTAAAACTCAATAATTTGGGTTATTTTAAACATTTTTTTTCTCTTTATAAAAAGATGATTGAACAATGCCACTTAGTCTATAAACCTCTATTAGGGGATTATGCTAGTACCTATAATTTTTTGAAGTAATTTTTTTTATCCGTTTAGGCAGAATCAGCTATTTTCGAAACAAATATTTTAATTTATTTACGACTACATAGATGGCGCATATGGCGCATATATATGTGAAAACAAATAATTTGTTTACACAAACTAGTTCTTAGAAACTAACTCCGCCTCTTCGATAACCTTCTCCATGCCTTCTCCTCAGTCTGCTGTTGAATGAAAAACGATAGCATTTTGTGTTATCTTTTGTTATTGTTATTTTTTTAAATAATTTAAACTAAACACTCCGGAATTAAAACTATTATTTTTAATTGTAGATGGAGATTAAATAAAAAATGTACTACTTTTACCAGAATTGTGAATTTTTGAAGTTTATTTTACATTATTTACACATATTTTACGTACGTACGTACGAGTACATTAGGGTGCTTCTTATTTGGCCTACTTGCGAATTTTAATTCTTACTCAATCAACTCCAAATAATTCAAAAAAAATATCCACATCATAAAAAAACATTATTTTTGATATCGGCCATTACCAACGGGGTCGAAGTTTCTTATGTAAAATACACAAGGTTTTTGGATATTGCGGTATAAAATGTTTTTCTTCGATCAATTCGTAGTCTAAAAATCTGAAACTTGGTAGATAACATGTTGATGAACAAACAAACCTATAACTGTAATATTTTACCCTAAAAATATGTATGGGTCATTCCATTTCATCAGAAACTTTTCATTGACAAATTAATAATACCTGAAAAGCTAGAAATACCCGAATAACACGGAATAACATTGACAAACGTCTACAGTGGTTTCCTGGGCCCAAATTAAGACAATTTCCCCTCTTACAATTTTATCAAAAAACGCATCCCTAAAAAGTTGTGGGCTCTTAAAGTTTGGGTCAAAATTTAAACAATGGCTTTATCTCCAAAAATATTGTAAATATTTTAATGATTTTTATACAGTATTAGGCTTATTTTATAAAAGTCATCATATGGTAGAAATTTCATGAAAATCGCACCACTAGAACTATCTCTTCAGGGGGTGGCCCTAACTTTAAACCCCTAAAATACAAGTTTTTTCTAAAAAAAATATATTTTTTTTATTTTTTTAAGTTTATTTGTCCATGAACTTGCTACCTACCAAGTTTCAGATTTTTAGACCAACAATTTTATGAAAAACGAATTTTTATTCAGTTTCATCCAAAAACCCTATGTATTTTACATAAGAAACTTCGACCCCGTTGGTAATGGCCGCTATCAAAAAAAAATTTTTTTAAGATATGGATAATTTTTTTTTAATTATTTGGAGTTGATTGAAGGGGCGTAAGAATTAATTCAAAAATAGGCCAAATAAGAAGCACCCTAGAGTACATACAGGGAGGGTGGTGATCGGACCTCTCGGATATGTATGGCTTGTTTTTAATAGGACGTAACTAAACCCACAATTTTTTTGAAAATGTAGTTTTTGCGCTATTTTACCTATTAATTTTATCATTTTCTATTGTTTTCGTGTTTTCTGAAAACAGTACACAAGCATTTCATAGTAGGTAATTGCTTATTTCTACAAATTTTATAAATTTTGAAATTAAATTTCTGGCGCTATTTAGCTTCAAAAATGGCTGGTGTTTCGGAGTTTCGGCCCACTGGAGAACTAACCATTTTAATGGTTTTCACTAATTTTTGGAACTTTTACAATAATTGCAATTGCTATCTATACCTAATTGTCTTCTACAACAATAAATTGCAAGTGAAAAATCAAATCAAAGACCTCCCTTTGAAATTTCTGCACCCCGTAAAGTTGTCTTACATTTTTGAATTCCTAGAACAATAATTCCGTATACGATACGGAAGTTTATTCGTTTTTAAATAATTCTTTTAAATTTTATTAAATAAAGTATCGGTTACATCAGATATCGTATGAAAACAAACGGGGATATAAATACAAACAAACCTAATTATAAAATTTTTTAGATAGATAGAATAAGTGGTGGGAGACTCGTAGGAGAGCACGTTGCAAAATAAGTCCAGCCTCCAAACTATATGCCCGTCTGCCTCCACTTCACCTGAAAAATCAACTTGTCGCCTGACGTCGAGTCTTAACTTCAATTTTAAAATGTTACTCGAGATGTATAAATTTTTTGCTATGCCAAATTCCGATTTTATTTAAAACCCAATTTGCAAATTAATCGAGTTGCGAAATTGTATTTTGTTACGTTTTTTAGGTATAACGAATTCTTTTAGAAAAATTGAATTTTTTTATTATTACTTTAAAACCGAAACCAGACATCAATTTCGTAATGGATTCATTTTTAGTACAGCCATGTTTTGATTACATAACCTCAATTTTATTTCTTTTTACGAGAGGAGAGTTAACAAAAATGTGGTTGAATTTTAATTTTATTGTAAAGGAAAGTTCGCTTTTAGTTTGATCAAAAAATTTATGGCGCAGTCGGTTCAAATAAGTGCGTTTTCGACAAAAAAGTAATTTAATTATTGCTTGTCTGGCGTATCAATCAAAAATATTGGATTATTAATTGATGGGACTAATTAAAAAACCTTTTTGATTGACAATTAGTAGAAATGTTTGCTAAAAAAATATAGAATTGTTAATTTGGTTAGTTTTCTTTTGTTTAGATTGTTTAGAGAGGGTTTTAAGTTTTGTAGTTTGCTGATGTATTGTTGCGGTGTTAATTTTAGCTATTAGTCTGTGTTGCACTCGTGTTACTACAGTATTTATCAATTCCATGTTATTGTTATAGGTTCAAAAGACCTTTTGTCTTGACGTAACAATGTGGAGGGTATATAATACGTGCATATACGTACGTACACTGCTTTAATTGAAACAATAACTCATTTGATAGTTATAGAATATGATTCTACTAAAACTAGTCGTAAAGATTTAGTAGTAATTTGGAACGGTTAATGTTAGTTTATAATCCAAAAGTGGTCATCATAACTCAATTGAAAATATTTTATTTTGTTTTCAAATTGCCTCAGTTAGATTAACGAGTTTATCTTGCTATTGAAGGGGCTTTAAATATTTATTTCGAATGGAACGGTTTGTTTTAATTATGGATTATTGGATTTAAATTGCTTTATATAATAATTCTAATCTAACGGTTATAACTTTTCATATTGCCAATTAAATACGCAATTTTAGATTTAATCCAAGGCTTCAAAAAGGCATTATAGATAATAGGTTTCTACAGTTTCTTATGTTTTGAGGATTCAAGCTTTTTTCCTAAATTTCATTGATTCAATCATTATCAACATATTATTTTGAAAGAAGTCTGTCTGATGCCTTTTAAGCACCCTTTTAAATTATTCAGTGCCTATTAGATATTGAAAAAAAAATCCCGTTTGGTTCTAAGTAGCCATACGTTTGCTTTAACACTAAAGTGACCATATCTCATGAACCCGTTACTTTAGAACCATAATATTCGGGTCGTTTTGAACCTAATTTTTGTAAGAATATTAATATGTCAAAATATACACAGTGTTTCAATTAAAAATATTGAGAAAATCGCGTTTTAAGTAGCCATACGTTTGCTTTCACACTAAAGTGACCATATCTCAAGAACGCGTTCCTTTAGAGCCTTTATATTTGGGTCGTTTTAAACCTAATTTTTGTAAGAATATTAATATGTCAAAAAATGCACAGGGTTTCATTTAAAAATATTGAGTAAATCGCGTTTTAAGTAGCCATACGTTTGCTTTAACACTAAAGTGACCATATCTCAAGAACGCGTTCCTTTAGGTCCTTTATGTTTGGGTCGTTTTAAACCTAATTTTTGTAAGAATATTAATTTGTCAAAAGATGCACAGGGTTTCATTTAAAAATATTGAGAAAATCGCGTTTTAAGTAGCCATACGTTTGCTTTAACACTAAAGTGACCATATCTCCAGAACGCGTTCCTTTAGAGTCTTTATATTTGCGTCGTTTTAAACCTAATTTTTGTAAGAATATTAATTTGTCAAAAGATGCACAGGGTTTCATTTAAAAATATTGAGAAAATCGCGTTTTAAGTAGCCATACGTTTGCTTTCACACTAAAGTGACCATATCTCAAGAACGCGTTCCTTTAGAGCCTTTATATTTGGGTCGTTTTAAACCTAATTTTTGTAAGAATATTAATTTGTCAAAAGATGCACAGGGTTTCATTTAAAAATATTGAGAAAATCGCGTTTTAAGTAGCCATACGTTTGCTTTAACACTAAAGTGACCATATCTTAAGAACGCGTTCCTTTAGAGCCTTTATATTTGGGTCGTTTTAAACCCAATTTTTGTAAGAATATTAATATGTCAAAAGATGCACAGTGTTTCATTTAAAAATATTGAGAAAATCGCGTTTTAAGTAGCCATACGTTTGCTTTCACACTAAAGTGACCATATCTCAAGAACGCGTTCCTTTAGAGCCTTTATATTTGGGTCGTTTTAAACCTAATTTTTGTAAGAATATTAATATGTCAAAAGATGCCCAGTGTTTCATTTAAAAACATTGAGAAAATTGCGTTTTAAGTAGCCATACGTTTGCTTTAACACTAAAGTGACCATATCTCATGAACCCGTTACTTTAGAACCATAATATTGGGGTGGTTTTGAACCTAATTTTTGTAAGAATATTAATATGTCAAAATATACACAGTGTTTCAATTAAAAATATTGAGAAAATCGCGTTTTAAGTAGCCATACGTTTGCTTTCACACTAAAGTGACCATATCTCAAGAACGCGTTCCTTTAGAGCCTTTATATTTGGGTCGTTTTAAACCTAATTTTTGTAAGAATATTAATATGTCAAAAGATGCCCAGTGTTTCATTTAAAAACATTGAGAAAATTGCGTTTTAAGTAGCCATACGTTTGCTTTAACACTAAAGTGACCATATCTCAAGAACGCGTTCCTTTAGAGCCTTTATATTCGAGTCGTTTTAAACCCAATTTTTGTAAGAATATTAATATGTCAAAAGATGCCCAGTGTTTCATTTAAAAACATTGATAAAATCGCGTTTTAAGTAGCCATACGTTTGCTTTAACACTAAAGTGACCATATCTCAAGAACGCGTTCCTTTAGAGCCTTTATATTTGGGTCGTTTTAAACCCAATTTTTGTAAGAATATTAATATGTCAAAAGATGCCCAGTGTTCCATTTAAAAACATTGAGAAAATCGCGTTTTAAGTAGCCATACTTTTGCTTTAACACTAAAGTGACCATATCTCAAGAACGCGTTCCTTTAGATTCTTTTTATTTGGGTCGTTTTAAACCCAATTTTTGTAAGAATATTAATATGTCAAAAGATGCCCAATGTTTCATTTAAAAACATTGAGAAAATCGCGTTTTAAGTAGCCACACGTTTGCTTTAACACTAAAGTGACCATATCTCAAGAACGCGTTCCTTTAGAGCCTTTATATTTGAGTCGTTTTAAACCCAATTTTTGTAAGAATATTAATATGTCAAAAGATGCCCAGTGTTCCATTTAAAAACATTGAGAAAATCGCGTTTTAAGTAGCCATACTTTTGCTTTAACACTAAAGTGACCATATCTCAAGAACGCGTTCCTTTAGATTCTTTTTATTTGGGTCGTTTTAAACCCAATTTTTGTAAGAATATTAATATGTCAAAAGATGCCCAATGTTTCATTTAAAAACATTGAGAAAATCGCGTTTTAAGTAGCCACACGTTTGCTTTAACACTAAAGTGACCATATCTCAAGAACGCGTTCCTTTAGAGCCTTTATATTTGAGTCGTTTTAAACCCAATTTTTGTAAGAATATTAATATGTCAAAAGATGCCCAGTGTTCCATTTAAAAACATTGAGAAAATCGCGTTTTAAGTAGCCATACTTTTGCTTTAACACTAAAGTGACCATATCTCAAGAACGCGTTCCTTTAGATTCTTTTTATTTGGGTCGTTTTAAACCCAATTTTTGTAAGAATATTAATATGTCAAAAGATGCCCAATGTTTCATTTAAAAACATTGAGAAAATCGCGTTTTAAGTAGCCACACGTTTGCTTTAACACCAAAGTGACCATATCTCAAGAACGCGTTCCTTTAGAGCCTTTATATTTGAGTCGTTTTAAACCCAATTTTTGTAAGAATATTAATATGTCAAAAGATGCCCAGTGTTCCATTTAAAAACATTGAGAAAATCGCGTTTTAAGTAGCCATACTTTTGCTTTAACACTAAAGTGACCATATCTCAAGAACGCGTTCCTTTAGATTCTTTTTATTTGGGTCGTTTTAAACCCAATTTTTGTAAGAATATTAATATGTCAAAAGATGCCCAATGTTTCATTTAAAAACATTGAGAAAATCGCGTTTTAAGTAGCCATACGTTTGCTTTAACACTAAAGTGACCATATCTCAAGAACGCGTTCCTTTAGAGCCTTTATATTTGGGTCGTTTTAAACCTAATTTTTGTAAGAATATTAATATGTCAAAAGATGCCCAGTGTTTCATTTAAAAACATTGAGAAAATCGCGTTTTAAGTAGCCATACGTTTGCTTTAACACTAAAGTGACCATATCTCAAGAACGCGTTCCTTTAGAGCCTTTATATTTGAGTCGTTTTAAACCCAATTTTTGTAAGAATATTAATATGTCAAAAGATGCCCAGTGTTTCATTTAAAAACATTGAGAAAATCGCGTTTTAAGTAGCCATACGTTTGCTTTAACACTAAAGTGACCATATCTCAAGAACGCGTTCCTTTAGAGCCTTTATATTTGGGTCGTTTTAAACCTAATTTTTGTAAGAATATTAATATGTCAAAAGATGCCCAGTGTTTCATTTAAAAACATTGAGAAAATCGCGTTTTAAGTAGCCATACGTTTGCTTTAACACTAAAGTGACCATATCTCAAGAACGCGTTCCTTTAGAGCCTTTATATTTGGGTCGTTTTAAACCTAATTTTTGTAAGAATACTAATATGTCAAAAGATGCCCAGTGTTTCATTTAAAAACATTGAGAAAATCGCGTTTTAAGTAGCCATACGTTTGCTTTAACACTAAAGTGACCATATCTCAAGAACGCGTTCCTTTAGAGCCTTTATATTTGGGTCGTTTTAAACCTAATTTTTGTAAGAATATTAATATGTCAAAAGATGCCCAGTGTTTCATTTAAAAACATTGAGAAAATCGCGTTTTAAGTAGCCATACGTTTGCTTTAACACTAAAGTGACCATATCTCAAGAACGCGTTCCTTTAGAGCCTTTATATTTGAGTCGTTTTAAACCCAATTTTTGTAAGAATATTAATATGTCAAAAGATGCCCAGTGTTTCATTTAAAAACATTGAGAAAATCGCGTTTTAAGTAGCCATACGTTTGCTTTAACACTAAAGTGACCATATCTCAAGAACGCGTTCCTTTAGAGCCTTTATATTTGGGTCGTTTTAAACCTAATTTTTGTAAGAATATTAATATGTCAAAAGATGCCCAGTGTTTCATTTAAAAACATTGAGAAAATCGCGTTTTAAGTAGTCATACGTTTGCTTTAACACTAAAGTGACCATATCTCAAGAACGCGTTCCTTTAGAGCCTTTATATTTGGGTCGTTTTAAACCCAATTTTTGTAAGAATATTAATATGTCAAAAGATGCCCAGTGTTTCATTTAAAAACATTGAGAAAATCGCGTTTTAAGTAGCCATACGTTTGCTTTAACACTAAAGTGACCATATCTCAAGAACGCGTTCCTTTAGAGCCTTTATATTTGAGTCGTTTTAAACCCAATTTTTGTAAGAATATTAATATGTCAAAAGATGCCCAGTGTTTCATTTAAAAACATTGAGAAAATCGCGTTTTAAGTAGCCATACGTTTGCTTTAACACTAAAGTGACCATATCTCAAGAACGCGTTCCTTTAGAGCCTTTATATTTGAGTCGTTTTAAACCCAATTTTTGTAAGAATATTAATATGTCAAAAGATGCCAAGTGTTTCATTTAAAAACATTGAGAAAATCGCGTTTTAAGTAGCCATACGTTTGCTTTAACACTAAAGTGACCATATCTCAAGAACGCGTTCCTTTAGAGCCTTTATATTTGGGTCGTTTTAAACCTAATTTTTGTAAGAATATTAATATGTCAAAAGATGCCCAGTGTTTCATTTAAAAACATTGAGAAAATCGCGTTTTAAGTAGCCATACGTTTGCTTTAACACTAAAGTGACCATATCTCAAGAACGCGTTCCTTTAGAGCCTTTATATTTGAGTCGTTTTAAACCCAATTTTTGTAAGAATATTAATATGTCAAAAGATGCCCAGTGTTTCATTTAAAAACATTGAGAAAATCGCGTTTTAAGTAGCCATACGTTTGCTTTAACACTAAAGTGACCATATCTCAAGAACGCGTTCCTTTAGAGCCTTTATATTTGGGTCGTTTTAAACCTAATTTTTGTAAGAATATTAATATGTCAAAAGATGCCCAGTGTTTCATTTAAAAACATTGAGAAAATCGCGTTTTAAGTAGCCATACGTTTGCTTTAACACTAAAGTGACCATATCTCAAGAACGCGTTCCTTTAGAGCCTTTATATTTGGGTCGTTTTAAACCCAATTTTTGTAAGAATATTAATATGTCAAAAGATGCCCAGTGTTTCATTTAAAAACATTGAGAAAATCGCGTTTTAAGTAGCCATACGTTTGCTTTAACACTAAAGTGACCATATCTCAAGAACGCGTTCCTTTAGAGCCTTTATATTTGGGTCGTTTTAAACCTAATTTTTGTAAGAATACTAATATGTCAAAAGATGCCCAGTGTTTCATTTAAAAACATTGAGAAAATCGCGTTTTAAGTAGCCATACGTTTGCTTTAACACTAAAGTGACCATATCTCAAGAACGCGTTCCTTTAGAGCCTTTATATTTGGGTCGTTTTAAACCTAATTTTTGTAAGAATATTAATATGTCAAAAGATGCCCAGTGTTTCATTTAAAAACATTGAGAAAATCGCGTTTTAAGTAGCCATACGTTTGCTTTAACACTAAAGTGACCATATCTCAAGAACGCGTTCCTTTAGAGCCTTTATATTTGAGTCGTTTTAAACCCAATTTTTGTAAGAATATTAATATGTCAAAAGATGCCCAGTGTTTCATTTAAAAACATTGAGAAAATCGCGTTTTAAGTAGCCATACGTTTGCTTTAACACTAAAGTGACCATATCTCAAGAACGCGTTCCTTTAGAGCCTTTATATTTGGGTCGTTTTAAACCTAATTTTTGTAAGAATATTAATATGTCAAAAGATGCCCAGTGTTTCATTTAAAAACATTGAGAAAATCGCGTTTTAAGTAGCCATACGTTTGCTTTAACACTAAAGTGACCATATCTCAAGAACGCGTTCCTTTAGAGCCTTTATATTTGAGTCGTTTTAAACCCAATTTTTGTAAGAATATTAATATGTCAAAAGATGCCCAGTGTTTCATTTAAAAACATTGAGAAAATCGCGTTTTAAGTAGCCATACGTTTGCTTTAACACTAAAGTGACCATATCTCAAGAACGCGTTCCTTTAGAGCCTTTATATTTGGGTCGTTTTAAACCTAATTTTTGTAAGAATATTAATATGTCAAAAGATGCCCAGTGTTTCATTTAAAAACATTGAGAAAATCGCGTTTTAAGTAGCCATACGTTTGCTTTAACACTAAAGTGACCATATCTCAAGAACGCGTTCCTTTAGAGCCTTTATATTTGGGTCGTTTTAAACCCAATTTTTGTAAGAATATTAATATGTCAAAAGATGCCCAGTGTTTCATTTAAAAACATTGAGAAAATCGCGTTTTAAGTAGCCATACGTTTGCTTTAACACTAAAGTGACCATATCTCAAGAACGCGTTCCTTTAGAGCCTTTATATTTGGGTCGTTTTAAACCTAATTTTTGTAAGAATATTAATATGTCAAAAGATGCCCAGTGTTTCATTTAAAAACATTGAGAAAATCGCGTTTTAAGTAGCCATACGTTTGCTTTAACACTAAAGTGACCATATCTCAAGAACGCGTTCCTTTAGAGCCTTTATATTTGGGTCGTTTTAAACCCAATTTTTGTAAGAATATTAATATGTCAAAAGATGCCCAGTGTTTCATTTAAAAACATTGAGAAAATCGCGTTTTAAGTAGCCATACGTTTGCTTTAACACTAAAGTGACCATATCTCAAGAACGCGTTCCTTTAGAGCCTTTATATTTGAGTCGTTTTAAACCCAATTTTTGTAAGAATATTAATATGTCAAAAGATGCCCAGTGTTTCATTTAAAAACATTGAGAAAATCGCGTTTTAAGTAGCCATACGTTTGCTTTAACACTAAAGTGACCATATCTCAAGAACGCGTTCCTTTAGAGCCTTTATATTTGAGTCGTTTTAAACCCAATTTTTGTAAGAATATTAATATGTCAAAAGATGCCAAGTGTTTCATTTAAAAACATTGAGAAAATCGCGTTTTAAGTAGCCATACGTTTGCTTTAACACTAAAGTGACCATATCTCAAGAACGCGTTCCTTTAGAGCCTTTATATTTGGGTCGTTTTAAACCTAATTTTTGTAAGAATATTAATATGTCAAAAGATGCCCAGTGTTTCATTTAAAAACATTGAGAAAATCGCGTTTTAAGTAGCCATACGTTTGCTTTAACACTAAAGTGACCATATCTCAAGAACGCGTTCCTTTAGAGCCTTTATATTTGAGTCGTTTTAAACCCAATTTTTGTAAGAATATTAATATGTCAAAAGATGCCCAGTGTTTCATTTAAAAACATTGAGAAAATCGCGTTTTAAGTAGCCATACGTTTGCTTTAACACTAAAGTGACCATATCTCAAGAACGCGTTCCTTTAGAGCCTTTATATTTGGGTCGTTTTAAACCTAATTTTTGTAAGAATATTAATATGTCAAAAGATGCCCAGTGTTTCATTTAAAAACATTGAGAAAATCGCGTTTTAAGTAGCCATACGTTTGCTTTAACACTAAAGTGACCATATCTCAAGAACGCGTTCCTTTAGAGCCTTTATATTTGGGTCGTTTTAAACCCAATTTTTGTAAGAATATTAATATGTCAAAAGATGCCCAGTGTTTCATTTAAAAACATTGAGAAAATCGCGTTTTAAGTAGCCATACGTTTGCTTTAACACTAAAGTGACCATATCTCAAGAACGCGTTCCTTTAGAGCCTTTATATTTGGGTCGTTTTAAACCTAATTTTTGTAAGAATACTAATATGTCAAAAGATGCCCAGTGTTTCATTTAAAAACATTGAGAAAATCGCGTTTTAAGTAGCCATACGTTTGCTTTAACACTAAAGTGACCATATCTCAAGAACGCGTTCCTTTAGAGCCTTTATATTTGGGTCGTTTTAAACCTAATTTTTGTAAGAATATTAATATGTCAAAAGATGCCCAGTGTTTCATTTAAAAACATTGAGAAAATCGCGTTTTAAGTAGCCATACGTTTGCTTTAACACTAAAGTGACCATATCTCAAGAACGCGTTCCTTTAGAGCCTTTATATTTGAGTCGTTTTAAACCCAATTTTTGTAAGAATATTAATATGTCAAAAGATGCCCAGTGTTTCATTTAAAAACATTGAGAAAATCGCGTTTTAAGTAGCCATACGTTTGCTTTAACACTAAAGTGACCATATCTCAAGAACGCGTTCCTTTAGAGCCTTTATATTTGAGTCGTTTTAAACCCAATTTTTGTAAGAATATTAATATGTCAAAAGATGCCCAGTGTTTCATTTAAAAACATTGAGAAAATCGCGTTTTAAGTAGCCATACGTTTGCTTTAACACTAAAGTGACCATATCTCAAGAACGCGTTCCTTTAGAGCCTTTATATTTGAGTCGTTTTAAACCCAATTTTTGTAAGAATATTAATATGTCAAAAGATGCCCAGTGTTTCATTTAAAAACATTGAGAAAATCGCGTTTTAAGTAGCCATACGTTTGCTTTAACACTAAAGTGACCATATCTCAAGAACGCGTTCCTTTAGAGCCTTTATATTTGAGTCGTTTTAAACCCAATTTTTGTAAGAATATTAATATGTCAAAAGATGCCCAATGTTTCATTTAAAAACATTGAGAAAATCGCGTTTTAAGTAGCCATACGTTTGCTTTAACACTAAAGTGACCATATCTCAAGAACGCGTTGCTTTATAGCTTTAAAATTTGCGTAGTTTTGAGGCTATTTTTCAAAATAATATTGGTTAATTTTAGGTTTTCTTTTATATCTTCTTGAACCTACAAGAATTTTTTAGACTTTTTTAAAATTTCGACGAGGCTTATTGGAGGGAAAACAAAAACATTTTGAAAAAGAGTTGTGTTCTCACAGTGAGTTATTTTCTGTTATACGCTCGTTGAATTATTTATTTACAAAAAGGATATTGTTTTTAACAAAAAAAAAAGTTTTAACATAAACAATGAACTTCTATAACTATTATACGAAGTACTAAATTTACATAAGTGCAGTTTTACTCCGGTAGATTAGTTAAACCAAACTCATTTAAAGCGCAACTGCACTAAGGTTTAATTCTGCACAAATATCCGCATTACATCGTCAAATTAATCCACTGCAGTTTACATGAAATTAATTAAATTGTTAAACTAACTAGGATTAAATATAATTTACACGAGCTTTTAGTAAATTTTTATGGTTGGACACATATTTTGTTTTTGGACATTTTAAAATAATATTCGTTGCGTTGTTAAAGTATTAACGCCAACATTGTAATGCTAAAGTATAAAACTGAAATTGTAAAGCTTTGGATATTTCGCACTATGTTGCTTTACGAGCTATGTAAATGGCATCGATTTTCTCGACTTTTCAAACTACAATAATGTTGCTCTATAATACTACTATTTTGCCACTCCGTTTTGCAACATTTACTTCTTATTATTTCCTCGTAGGGATGAAAATCAATGAAAATCTCGAAAACGTTATTCTAATTATTCAAATTGGCCATTTGAATACATGACCGAAATTCGAAAAAAAAAGTAAATTGACTATTAAAAAACAGTCTCTTCAGCAAGTTAATTTCCTGTAAGAAAACGATAGCAAAAACGACCCTTTAAATTGATTTTGTTTTTCTTACATTTTATTAAAATGGCCATTGTTATCTTTTACTTTTTACTTAACTAAATTTAATTGTTTTAATTGCACGAGATTTTTTTTAATTTAGCCCTATTAAGAACTTAATTATAATAAATTTAATTTTCATTTTATATGTACTGAACAAGTGAACAAGGTGAGGGAAACTTTTTATGTTGGGTGTTTTAAAAATGTCTTCTTCAACTAGGGCACAGCTTTTCAGGAGTATTTTTAAATTAAATCCCCCAATCTACGTTAAAATGGCCTATAGTCTGTCCAGCGAACAGATACAGCTAAGGCAATCCCCACAAATCTCTAACAAATAAGGATGACGTATGTCAATTATTGTGTAAGTGTTATAAACCGTATTTTCAAAATTCGGCCAATAGAAAAATGCTATTCGAATATCCCGCGCTAGTTTTGGGAGTGGCTTAGCTGTATCTGATGACTGGACAGGGATAGTGCACTCTAACATAAAACAATGCTCTATTTTTTTTGACGCGGTGCAGTGTGGTGCACTAGGAGTAATGCGAGGTGCAGTGCGGTGCTCTAGGGGTAGTGCGAGGTGCGGTGCGTCGACGTGGCCACCCGCTTAGGTACTTAATTTTTTTTTAAATCTGAGCTTCTTTTATACGGTTTACTAGAAGCATATTCAGGATTTCCCATTTCCAGGAGCATATTCATGAGTTCTGATAAATTATTTTAAATTTATGAACAATTAGTGCGTGGCCACGTCGGCGTACCGTACCTAGCACTGCCCCTAGCATCGCACAAAATAAGTAAATCAAGACGAGGGTGGGTGTTTCTATGTGGCCAGTCTCATAATGGTCTGATAATAAAACGATGCTTTATTTATTCTCTTGGCGCCGTGCAGTGCTGTGCTCTAGGGGTAATACGAGGTGCGGTGCGTCGACCTGGCCACCCGCTTAGGTACTTACTATTTTTTTTATGTGAGCTTCTCTTATGCGGTTTCCCAGGAGCATATTCAGGATTTCCCATTTCCAGGAGCATATTCATGAGTTCTGATAAATTCTTTTAATTTTATGAACAGTTAGTGCGTGGCCACATCGGCGTTCCGCACCTAGCACTGCCCTTAGCATCGCACAAAATAAATGATGAGACGCGAGGGTGAGTGTCTCAATGTGACCAGTCTCATATGGTCTGATAATAAAACAATGCTTTATTTCTTTTTTTTGGCGCGGTGCAAGTGCGGTGCTCTAAGGGTAATACGAGGTGCGGTGCGTCGGCGTGACCATTCTTTTAGGTTCTTACTATTCTTTTTTATCTGAGCTTCTTTTATACGGTTTCCTAGGAGTATATTCAGGATTTCCCATTTCCAGGAGCATATTCATGATTTCTGATAAATTATTTTAATTTTATGAAGTTAATGCGTGATTACATCGACGCACTCCATCCCTTAGTATCGTACACAATAAATAAAGCGAGACGAGGGCAAGTGCTTCAACCACGCCCCTTCAGCTAGCAGCTTTGCTTGGTGGAGCTGTAGTTGTTTTATAAAAATAATTTCGATACCTTAACGCTTTAGGTACTTCGATACTTGATATTCGATTTATGGTGTCGCCATCATATTATTGGAATACAAAAATTAAGTACAAATTTTTGAAATTTCATAAAATGAGTTTCTTTTCCTTTTGACGATAGAAACCGTTACGGAGTTATGGACCGCAAATATAAAATAAAGTTGGTTAAAAAGGAAAGGAGAGGGCAATATTTTTATGTACAAAACAGTACCAATTTTTTCTAATGGATGGCTCCCTTAACTTGATTAAAATCCATCACGATGTAATTTCCACATCATTACCTTGTACAAACAATTTTGACTTTTTCATATTCTTGACACGCATTTTCTCTTTGCGTCATCACAATTTACAATTTTTTTTGTGAAATTATTTAATTTAGCGTGACTTTAAAATTGCTTCTCTCAAGTTAAGAAAAGCGCGTAAATTACCTCAACAAATTTCGTCTTTGATCTCGTGTAATGATTCACTTGAAAGGTGCTTTAGTTTGACTACTTCGATTTTCCACAACCAGTAACTGAAAGGAAAGTAAAGGTGTCGATAGTCCAGTAGCGGTGTTTAGGGCATATTTATAGCGGATCTTGATCGTAATATCCGATAGTAGCAACTTTATGATGATTTTGGTTGAATTTATAGGAAAAAATACTCTTTTTTAGCTTTCATTTAAAACGACTTCGTATATAAAGTCGACAGTTTTTTTTATAAATGATGTTTCATCACGTAACTTTTTTATTTATTTAACCTCTACAATATTAAATGCAATTTTTTTAATCAAATTACAATTAAACGAACGAATAAAAGCGACACACTTGAATGTTGAATTTTATGAGCATTTTCAGAGATTTTCAGATGTCTCAGGGACTGGGGATCGATCTCTTTGTAATTTCCCATAGTACAGTGTGTTTCACTTTAGATGACGACACCCGCATAACTTTTTTGTTTTAAAAGCAATCGGAACAAAATTTTTATCAGTTATGTAGGCCATTAAGATCTATCTTTTTGTAAGAATAGAATTTTTTCAGAAGTTAAAATCTAGCTAACTAGAATTAAAATAAGAGTGACATTTCAGAGAAAGTTATATTAGCCATTGAGATAGAGAAAAGCCACAAAGCTTGCATAAAAAGACAGACATACTGACAGAAAATAGCGTTAGAGAGAGTGAGAAAGAGAGGGAGAGGTAGGGAGGCTGGCAAATTTTAATTATAAGGAAAAATACGCGACCGGAAGCATTGAAAACTTTAATTGAAAAAGTTGCATTAATAGATTTTCCAATTATATTGTTGGTGCGTTTAAAAGTAAAAGTTTTAGTTGAGAAATTGACCAAGTAAAATAATAGGATGCAGAGGGTAATTTCTAATTCTCTTAATTCTTTAGGGGTTTTAGCGAATAATTTTACTTCTTAATTACTAGCAACTGTTCTTAACGACTACATTAAGAGTTGGTAATTGAAAAAATGAACTAAAATCAGAACAAGTAAGGAACTTATAATAAAAAGGAAACTCTTATTAGTTAGTTCTTAAAATATATTAACGTTTTGAAATAACTTAAAAGTTTTCTCCACAAACATAAGTAACACCAATTAGTACTAATTATAACGAAATTACTACAACTAATAATATGTCTGCTTTTCATTTTCAACAATTTATAAATTTTAATTTCTGATTAATGTCAACCCTAACGGTTGTTTAGGTAAATTAAATTATAATAATAATTGTTTGTGTTTTACCAACATTTTCATTAGCTTTATTACAATATCAAATTTAACTTTAAGGGTTGACTCAATTTACATTGTTCAAACATTTTAAACATTTCAATACAAACCTATTAAAAATTACCTTGTATCGAGAAGGCTTAGTCTATTGCAGCGTTTGTTTTTTTCACCGTTTTAACAATTTTTGATGAACCTAAAATGCAGATTTACGTGTCGTGCACGCTTATCGCACACTTGATATGTCTAAAACTCTAAAACATAGATTGAGACTAGTAGTAAAGTGAAATAGCGAAAAATATAGGAAATAATTAGACGAAAGCTGAATTTTTCAGGAACAAATTATGTCGTATATGTACTTAAAAACCGCTGAGTCCCTCCCTCTCCACCCCTTACGTTTGTAACAATGCAGAATTTTATCCAGATGCTGGACCAAAATACTGGTACAGTATTACAGCATCCTGGAAATTTTGTATCGTTTAAAGCAACTACTTGTCATTTTTTCTTTAGTTTTCCCCTAGCCCCGCCTCTGATATTGAAATAGAGATACATTTTAGATGCCCGATCCAATCTCGAAGAGATTCGATCAAAATTACCTAATTATAATTTCTGTATTTTAACTATCAGCTTTATCAGCGATAACAGCTGATTACCTTGTAACTCGGCAACCAGAAGAGCTAGAGCTTCCGTGCAATTCTTAGTTTACCTCTTGAATCATTTTTAACTTTTTATATTTTAATTCAATCTTTTCAATTCATTAATTACTTATCTAAACTTTTTAATTATAGGTTTCAAAAATTATTGAATGTTTAAATTCCATTTAAAACCACGTGAATGTTTCTTTAACTTCCGTGATTCATTACCACCCTTAAGTATTTTACAGCCCTTTTTTATTAATTAGTTTAAACATGAAATTTTAATTTAAAATTACAAATTTTATACCGACGTCCTCGTTATTTTAGTGCGATTCCATTGAGTTAAAGGGGGTGTAAACCAAAAACGAAAGTTGTAGTACAGGAAATTCTAAAAACAAATTTTCAAACTCCACGTCCCTGTGATGGACCGTTCGGAAGATAGAAGACTTTTAAGTAAAAATTCGTGACGTCATGTAGACAACAGTCGCAATTAGTCCAATAGCAGTTTAGAAAAACTATAGTTTTATGCACGAAAACTATATCACTAATGCCCGTATTTATAGACAGATCTCAAGCACTTGCTCGTACTCAAGACTGAGACGAGGCCGGTTGCTATTGGTTTTCATTGTATAATACAATAGAAACCAATAGCAACCGGCCCCGTCTCGGTCTTGAGTCCGAGCAAGTGCTTGAGATCTGTCTATAAATACGGGCATAAGCAACGAGGGCAAATCATAAAATTTTTGTCTATCTGACGTCACAATTTTCGAACTTTTATAAACTTTTGAGTTTATATCTCAGATAATGTTTGTGCTAAAAATGTGCGGTTTTCACCGTTGTTCTTAGATATTTGTTTAGCATTTTTTAACGAATAAAAGTTTTTTTGCTTTACACCCCCTTTAACTTTCATCCTCGAGCTCGCGTTAATTAAAAAGTTATTAATTTAAGTTATAATAATTTATTGATAGTCGCTCTTGTGTTCAATTCCTTTTGCAGCTTTCCTATTGGTTGTCGAGTGAATCCGAGTTGGTCGTCGGATTTCCAATATAAACTCCCTCTCCATTTTGATTAAGGACTTCTTGCTTTGCCATATTGCCATCGTGGTGAGCGGGAGCGCGTTTTCCACCTGCGTAATTTTGCTCCGTGTTTAATTAATTAATTTTAATTTCAATCCCTGTTCATTTTTATTTTTTTATCCCGTGTTAAATTAATTAATTTAATTGAATTAATTAATTAGTGATTTTTCCCTTGCCTTCAGCAAACCCGTGTGTCCTGTCTTCCAGGTCTAGTAGTTTGTCTTTAAAGGTCTGAATAGGTCTTGAGGACAGGTCTAGTGGTCTGGTAACAGGAATTACCCATGTGTCCCTGTCTTCCAGGTCAGGTTGTCTGTCTCTAAAGGTCTGGTTAGGTCTGATCTGGGGATTCTCTACTGACCCCCTTGTGTCTTCCAGGTCAGGTGGTCTCTCATTAGGGTCTGATAAGTCTTGAGGACAGGTCTGGCGGTCTGGGGATACGCTTGTCCGTCCCGTATCTTCCAGGTTAGGCGGTCTCTTCTTAAAGGTCTGATAGGTCTTGAGGACAGATCTGGTAATCTGGGGATACGCTCATCCCTCCCGTGTCTTCCAGGTCAGGTGGTCTCTCCTTAAGGTCCGTTTAGGTCTTGAGGACAGTTCTGGTGGTCTTGAAGAACAGTGGCCAGGTCATACGTAAGAGATTTGTATCTGGTTGCTCAAAAGCCATTGATTTATTTTATTTCCATTAAGAACGGTTTTTTTTTTTATTTTGTACGCGTACCTTATTTTTTTAATTTAATAAATACTTTGCTTATTGCATCCACAGTGTGTTTTATTTCTTACTACGAACCCCCCGTCTCCAACTGAGCGACGCTTAAGGGAGATTCAATGCAACACCCGGTTTCCGGTGTTTTTCCAGAATTTAGGATAAAAAACGACGGATTTGACTACATTTTATTACGCTGTATCTCCATAGTAACAATCCCATTTAAATGATTTTTTTTAGTTCGAGAGATAATTTGATGACTACTGATTTGATGAAAGTTACATACTATGTAACTTTTTTTTATCTTTGTATTTTTTTCGAAAATGTACAGGGACTAAAGCTAGGAGCCAATTTATCGAAATCGTCTTTGTACTACAAATCCAAATTTGTCATCTTTAATTCAAAATTATAAATAACGCAAGAGGTGGAGCGAGAGAGACTCAGCAGTTTCTAAGGGTATAAGACCTGGGAATTCGTCCCTGAAAAATTCAGCTTTCCTCTAATTATTTCCTCTATTTTTCTTTATGTGAGTAAGTAGTTCAAAGACCATTTCAATAAATCAGCACCTACCTTTATTCTCTGTACATTTCGGAAAAAAATACAAAGAAAGAAAAAATTTGCACATGAGATTACCTATCGAACTAAAAAAAGATTATTTAAATCGGATTCTTACGTACGGAGCGTAATTCTTACAGCGTAACCATATTTAGTCGAATCATCCATATTTAATTCAAAATTGTGGACAACGCAGGGGGAGTGGGAGGAACTTAGCGGTTTTCAAGTATATATGACCTAATAATTTATCCCTGAAAAATTCAGCTTTCCCCTAGAGAGCAAAATATCGTGTTATTTGACTGTACTAGGTTCGTCTGTTTGTATAGCGTGTGCCCACTTTCAAAGCGGAACATAGATGGACCAGTGAGAGAAGTGCCTCTCAGGTAAAAAAAGTTATAGAAAGCTCTCATGCAAATCCTACTTTCAATCAAATAATAGAAAAATTAGGACTAAAACACAATGGCGATAGATTCAAACAAGTTGCCAATTTCTTTTAACAAATTGGCAACTTCTTTAATCCCAGCGGTACAAAGAAACTTCCTGGCATATATTTTTTCTTTTCTAAAATGTTAAAAAATTACACAAAAGTTAGAATTATAGCCTTAGAATGCTGTTGTTGGGCGCCTGGAGGGTAAAAAAGAAAGTTTCTTAAGAAGGATTCGTTAATGAAAAGCGTAGGTAAAGTTTTATTTTATCAAACCCCTTTGATCTCGACTTAAACGTCTAATTATTTATTCTATTACATGTATTCACTTAAAAGCGCCTGCTTTTAAAACCAAATGGGGTATTAAAAAAAGAACATAAAAAATTACTATCCCACTACCAATAAACACGACTGCAAGATAACAACTAACTAATAAAAAGTAACAAAACGTTATACTTCTTTACACGAAACTTTTTACATAGAAATTGATAAAATGTTTATACACGCCATTTTCTACTAATATTAAAAAGAAAATTCCTAATCAATTTTTAATGAGAAATTCAAATAAAAACGTTCGTTCACAAATTGGAAACGTTGAAAAATAAAAGTGTATATAGAGAAGTGATAAAAAGGGCGAACAACTAATTAAAATTGGTAAATTGGTACAAAATATAAAGTAATAAAATGAAAAAGTTGAAAAATCAAACATTAACGGTTGTTAAATTTTCTATCGTAAATTTATAGTCAATCGAACCCTCTAAATTTTTTATCGGTTGTTGCGCTTTTGCCCAGTTTTACGACACAATATAGCTAAAATCAGCGAAATTGGAAATACGGTACAACATAAAAAGAAATTACAGTTTGTTATGTAAGCGACAAAAATATCTGAATAATAATAATTATTATTATATCAAAAAAACAAAAAGGTTTTAAAAGCCGTTGCCTTTGATCCAATAATTAAAGAAAATTATCCAAATGTAAAAACTACGGGAAGAATGAAATTTGAAATTAAAACAATTAGGTCCTTCCAAGGCATTACTAGCAAGTGCATACGCTAATTCGAGAACTGTTAATAATTGCTATTGAGACTGCTAAACGAGTTATTCAAGTGGGGTACCACAGGGAAACGTTGTTGGTCCTCTACTATAGTACAGTCAAATAACATGATATATTGCTCTGTACGGGAAAGCTAAAATATTTTCTAAAAAAGTAGCAATATATAGAAAAGTTTTTCATTAAATTATCTATCAAACTAAAAAAGAATCATTTAAATCGGATCGTTACTTATGGAGATACAGTATAATCAAATTTAGTCATATCCGTCATTTTTGATTCCAAAGTGTGGACAACGAAAGGAGTGGAGCGGGGGGACTCGGCAGTTTTTAAGTATATACGACATAACAATTTATCTCTGTAATTGCTCTCCTTTGATTATTCCCTCTATTTTTTGTCATTTCACTACTATTTTTTAAGATTTTTTTATTGTATTTTGGGACACGTTAATTTTTTAAAATAGACGAAGTATACGAAAAAGTAAAAGCAACAATATCAAGATGTATAAATTTAAAAAATTTAAACAAAGAGCTGTGAAGCAATAACAAGTTGAATGAGTCCGGAAAAAATTGTTGTACATACAATCGAATGTAGTAGGTAACCCTAAAACTTTAAGATTACAACAAACAATGAGAAAATCGTCCTAAATTTGTTGTGAAAAGAAAAAAAAATTCTCGACAGCCCTTGAGAAAAATAATGGAAAAAGTCCCGATCTGCGAAGCGTTTAAAAGCTCCTTTGTCGACTTTCTGGAAGTCTGTAAGCTTCGTACAAGACGAAGCATTTTCAATAAGAGAAACTTGAATAAAAAAACCACGTCGTCTGCATATTAAAATGCGCATACGTGCAAAAAAGAAGACGAGGACTCTTTCGTAATGTGAATTAAAATTGAAATGCCAATAGCGCGTGCTAAAACTACCTACTGTTGGCGTATAAAAAATAAGATTGAAATTTTCGCATTCTTGAAGCCTTAAGTGTTAAATATACTTCCAAGTGAAAAAAATCCAATAGGCTCAAAAAGAACTTAAAGCAGGTGTAAAAAATTCGATATTCAATTTTAATGGTTTATGGCGCCTTTGTATTATCGACGAAATAGTAGGTTTGGGCCATTAAATGTAACATAACGACCAAAAATACTTTTTTATTTTAAAATTGCGTCTTGATGGAAACTTTTTCCTCTTTTCTCCAAAGAAAATCTTTAAAATTACCCGTAAGGAAATTTTTGTCATTTGAAATGTTATTTTTGTCGTAAACGAATTGAAATTAAACTTTGGCAATTAAGTAATGGCGAGGTAAAACTATTAAAAGAAAACAGTTGTAGACAGAAATAAATTAAAAAATAGAAAATGTACTAGTATGCGATTAATTATAAAAAGGATGAAGATCAACTAACTCGAATGGAAGAAGAGAAATTACTTTAAGGTTTAATGTTTTTGTATTAACAATCGTTCAATTTACTGCATTTCTATAACTACTATACAACTCTTTCTCGGATCTCTTTATTTTACATCATAATTTCTTTTAGAAATTTCTTAAAGTTTAATTAAACTCGAAGAATTTTAAATTAATAGAAAATTCATCTTTTTAATAGACAAATTTTCAAGTAGCTGTAGTCAAGATTTTATAGTACCAATACAGGGTGTTTCAAGGAAACTTTTTGTTAGACGTTTTCAAGCTTCGAATGGTACGATCGATCTCAAAATTTCAATTCATATTATAATGGCTACCGATCTATTCATTCAAAATACTTTCAAAACCACATCACTTCCGGTTAAACCGGAAGTAACACCAACTTTCTTATTTTAAATGGAGTACTATATGTTTTACATATCTGGATTCTATGAAAAATTCTAAATCCAACTTTATGATATGTTCGTTCCTATACCTGTTTTCAATTTAAAAAAAATATATTTTCTAAAAAAAGTGACGTTTGCTTCTTATGTTACTACAATTTTCAGATATTTTTGAGTACTCTACAACTTTTATTGGAAACGCTGTTCCGTGTCTTCAGGTCCGTCAAGTTAGCATATCGTATATCGGAAACATACTTTTTATGACGTTATAATTTTGTGCAAATTCTGGGCTAATTTGTGCTGCTATTTTCAAATTTTGTGTTCAAAAAACAAAAATGAAATGCCAACTTGACCATATCTGGCCTGCATATCGTATGTCGGAAATTCGACATTTGAGTTACGCTGTAATTTTGTGCTAATTCTGTGCTATTTTATGCTGCACGTTTTAAATTTTGTGTTGGCAAAATTTCGGAGGTATTTGAAAAATAAAATGAGATGCTAATACCTCCGAAATTTTGTTATGTTATCGTTTTACGTTAATTTTGTGCTATCAATTGGTGTACTTTTCAAATTTTGTGCTCATATACTTTTCGAGTTATTCACGAAACACAATTGTACGCGACCTTGATATAATAATTGATCTGCATATCCATGTCAGAATTTCGAGATGCGAGTTACGCTATAATTTTGTGCTAATTTGTGCTGCACGTTTTAAATTTTGTACTGATTCAATTACGGAGGTATTCAAAAAATTTAAGATTATTTAAATATTGCGAAATTTGACATGAAAGTTATGCCATCGTTGTACGTTAATTTTGTGTTCTCGATTGGTGTACTTTCCAACTTTTGTGCTCATATACTTTTCCGAGTTATTCAAGAAACACAAATGTATACGCGACCTTGACATAATAATTGATCTGCATATCCATCTCAGAATTTCGAGATGGGAGTTATGCTATAATTTTGTGCTGCACGTTTTAAATTTTGTGCTGATCAAATTACAGAGATATCAAAAAAATAAAATGAGATGCTAACTTGGCGATTTTTTAAACTCTGCGAAATTAAACATGAAAGTTATGGCATCGTTTTACTTTAATTTTGTGCTCTCGATTGGTATACTTTTCAAATATTGTGCTCATACACTTTTAGAGTTATTCAAGAAACAAAAAGGTACGAGACCTTGACATAATAATTGATCTGAATATTCATGTTAGAATTTCGAGATGGGAGTTACTCTATAAATTTGTACTAATTCTGTGCTACTTTGTGCTGCATGTTTTAAATTGTGGGCTGATCAAATTACGGAGATATTCATAAAATAAAATGAGATGGTAACTTGTCGATTTTTAAAATTTTGAAAAATTTGATATGAAAGTTATGCCATCGTTTTACGTTAATTTTGTGCTCTCGATTGGTGTAATTCTCAAATTTTGTGCTCATATACTTTTCGAGTTATTCAAGAAACACAAATGTACGCGATATAATTGATCTTGACATAAAAATTGATTCACATATCCATATCAGAATTTCGATATGGGAGTTACGTGCAATTCTGTGCTAATTTGTGCTGCACGTTTTAAATTTTGTGCTGCTTAAATTACGGAGATACTCAAAAAATTAAATGAGATGCCAACTTGTGCGATTTTTTCAATTTTGCGAAATTTGATATGAAAGTTATGCCATCGTTTTAAGTTAATTCTGTGCTCTCGATTGGTGTACTTTTCAAATTTTGTGCTCATATACTTATTGAGTTATTCAAGAAACACAGATCTGCATATCCATGTCAGAATTTCGAGATGGGAGTTATGCTATAATTTTGTGATATTTTGTGCTGCACGTTTTAGATTTTGTGCTGACAAAATTTCAGAGGTATAAGTTAGCATCTCATTTTATTTTTCGAATACGTCCGAAATGTTGCCAGTACAAGTATTAAAAAGTGCCGCACAAAATAGCACAGAATTAGCACAAAATTATAGCGTAACTCCGATGTAAAATTTCCGAAATGTGATATGCAGGCCAAATATCGTCAAGTTAGCATTTCATTTTTGTTTTTTTAATAACTCAAAAATTATATTAGCACAAAATTTGAAAATAGCAGCACAAATTAGCACAGAATTAGCACATAGTTATGACGCCACAAAAAAGTATTTTTCCAATATATGATATGCTAACTTGACGGACTTTGTATTTTTGACACTTTTCAAGCTAATTGCCTGGATTGTTTAAAATGGACCACCCGGTATAATAATAACTTGAATATACCTCATATATTTTTCCTTTGTGTTTATGATATCTACATATTTTTATTCGGAAACAAAATAGGTTAGGTAATACGTATTCCAATTTACTTGGCAAGTATTTTCGTCAGTTGCAATTTGTTGTGTAAAAATATTGCAACGTTGGGGTAAATCCTCCATTGACATCGTATCATCTCATATATTTTGGATATCATATGCAAAATGCCTTTTTGTCACACCTACCTCTATAAATTTGGGATTTGTTAGATATTTTATGTTATCATACTCGCTGGCTATAACCTACCCTTTTTAGAATATTTCAGATAAAGCTTCCTCTTATGGACGTTTATCATTGACTAAAAGATATAACGCTTAGCTTTTCGTAATAAAAGCTGAGAAAGGACAAAGCTTTTATTAATATCCTATTAATAATTTGTAACAGACAAACTCTCAACTTAACATAAATCACGTTAAAATTTGGGAGTGAAACAAAAATGTTGGCGCAAAAGCTGTTTCACCATATATTTAACAAAATTAAAACTCGGGGAGTTAATAATAAAGCATCGCACTCAAAATGAAAACCCATTTTATCTTTGTTTCGTAACATACATATTAATCTATTCGATCGGTCTCTCTCATTCTTTTATTTTTTAAACCACCCCTTTCGACCGCCGTTTTAATTTTGTTCGTAGATTTATTTCACTGAAAAGGGGTTGAATATTTATGTTGGCGGTTTTCACTTTTATGTTGTATTTTTTTCACTGCTTTTACACAATGTGTGTTTTATGCCTCGTGTTGAAATGGAACCATAGATTTATCGCCTTTTAATGTTAAAAAATTTCAACATCGATTTATTTCGATTGTCTCTCATTTAAAAGAAAATTGATCTGCTTTTCTCCTAACCCATAAGAAACTTTTTCACCTACTGACTTCGAATTGCCATCAAATGACCAAACTATGAAGTTTTCCTTTTTTCAAATTCATTTTCCACAATTTGTTTTTTTTTTCTCCAAATTTTTCCTCCACTACTTCTTCAAAGCTTTATCTGGATATGTTGAAAGTCTTTTAGCATTTATGAAGTGCGGTGACCACCCCTTTTCCCACTTAGGCTTTAAGAACTAGTTATTTCTATAGATAAACAAGGAGCAACCAGTTCGTGTATAAAATGCTACAAAGGTTCACCAAAGGGTCCTCTGTTTTTTGGAACGTAAAAATGACACAATTGCAAGTTCTAGTTTTTGTTAAAATTAGATCACAACTACTAAAGCAGTCACCTAGGGTCAACGACAGAGACTCGGACCAATAGAGATAATCAGGCGAAAAATTCAAACTTACCTCCCCCATTTTCTCTACGATTTTGAAAAATTTATCGCTTTCTCCGACTGCGCCATTCCACATTTAAGGCGTCCTATGGATGCCCCGAAAAAGTCCCTTCGGCTCCTCGAACGAAATCGCCCCCTCTCTATCTGAGAGCAGGGTAGACGGCGTGCGCCACCGCGTTCTCCTGTTATCTCCAAATTATGGCTAAAAATGGTCACTTTTTTGAAAAATCGTAGCGCCCTTTGTATGGGATTTGTAGAAATTATCTCACGCTCCGTCGTAGGGAACAGTGCGAAGTAACTTCTGAGCTCGGTCCGAAAGCCGTCGGAGCCATAAGAAAGGTGCCAGACGTCACGCTGCGAGAGTCATTTTTTGTCCCCTCTTCCGTGGGGCGGGTATGGTATGTATAGAACAACCGATATTGGAACGACGACCTAGACCCCCTAGAGACCTCCGATCTGGAATTTAAATTTGATTTTAATATTTAAATCAAAAGTTCAGATTTTTTCACATTTTTCAGAAAAATCTACTCTGGGAAAACGGCCGAAGGGATCGGTCTGAATATTGTCAGACGATAGCTAAATGACTTATAACTTGCAATAGGGACTAAAATTACAAACTTTTTGCGTACTTTTTTCTGTACGCCTTTTTAAATTCGGAAGACGATATTGGTCGCTGATGCCCGGTCATCTTTCAGGATTTTTCAAAACTAAGATCGCAGCGTTTATGTAGCTACCCTATAGTACCCGAATCCAAATTTTGGCATCGACTTGCCGATTTTTATTTTTTGACCAATCGAAACCTATAAAAAAATTTCGATTGCTTCGATCGGTTCGAAATTTTAGGAGGGGATACCTAGGGGTGTATCTTGGGAAAGTGTAAAATTTGAGCTCTTGCAATTCGAAGATTTTAATATTTAAATTAAAAGTGTCGTTTTTGCACATTTTCCAGGAAAATCTATTCAGGGAAAACGGCCGAAGGAATCGGTCTGAATATTGTGTCAGACGATAGCTAAATGACTTATAACTTGCAATAGGGACTAAAATTCCAAACTTTTTGCGCACTTTTTTCCGTACGATTTTTCAAATTCGGAGAACCATTTTTGGAAAGTTTATATTGATTGCTGCGCGGCCATCTTTCGAAATTTTTTAATACTAAGACCAGGGCTTTTACGAGGCTACTTCGTAGTACCAGAATCCAAAGTTTGACGTCGATTTGCCGATTTTAATTTTTTGGCCAATAGAAACCTATAAAAACAATTCAATTGCTTCGTTTGGTTCGGAATTTTAGGAAGGGATACAGAGGGGCGTATCTTAGGAAGCTATAAAATTTGAGCTTTTTCATTTCAGAGGTTACGAAGATTTCAATTTTTAAATTAAAAGTGTCGATTTTTTCAAATTTACCCCCCCCCCCCTTCGCCTTCCTCTTGTGTTTAATTCGAAATTTGACTTAATAGGGTGTTTGGTGAGTAGATGACGATTATTTCTTAAAAAAGTCATTATTAGATTTAACTAACAGCTGGAAGGGTGTGCTCTGAAGTAGCTTGTAACAATTTGTAAAAATTCGGTAAAAATTGTAGCACATTATAAAACAAATTGGGTTTTAAAGATACTTAAGCTTAGAACTAGTTAAGAAATCAAAGTGAAGAGAGTGTTGATTCATTCTCCTATAATTATTTCGATACGAAACTTACCACACTCGAATTTATTTTAAGAACTTAATGATCGTCTACTTCTGGTCTATAGTTGTTATAGCCTGTATTTCCCGCATTGTTACAAATCTAACTACTAGATTGTGGTCGTTAGAAATCGTAAGGGTGTAATTATTATAATTATTACTTATAAATCTCGCCTCCAATTAGAGTTTAAGGATAGTGTGACCTAATTCGAATTGCCTTGCGGTTTTATTCATAGACTTTAGTTAGAGCTAGTTTTCGGTTTAAAACATGAAACTCGTGTACCTATACTAGAAGAGTAAAAAGCTATCGTGCAATATAAAGTTTTAAGCAGCAAATAAAATAATAAATATATAAAGTTAAATGTCAACATTTTGGTCTCTGGAGGTGTAGTAGATTCGCTTTACAAACTGCATTGGTTCAATCTAAAACTCAATAAAACTTTTCCTGCATACGAACTATGTATTTATGAGATACACATCATACGGCTTGCATTTTTATAAGCGTCTATAACCTTTCGCCACTTGAAAAGTTGAAAAAAATTCAAAGTCGAAAGAAAGACGACATTCTATTTTAACAACTTCCGCCCATCTCTTGGGCTAACAAGAGAAGATCCAAAAATACGCTTCTAAAGTTAAAAAAATATAAGTAAAACTCCAACTGTGCGACATAAAAATAAAATGAACAAAATAAAAAGTACTTAAAGAAACCCCAATTTAAAATACCTGCACACAGAAACAGTTGAAATATGCTTGAAATAAGTTTAAAATTCGCGCTGAAACTGCCGGAAATGAGATAAGGTGGATATAAACAACTGAGCGTCGAGCGACCCTTAGGAAAGAAGATAAGCGATAAGCGTAATCGGACACATTATTTACCCCCGAAGCTTTTTATTTTATTTCGGGGTTCAGGTGCAGGGCGTGATGAAATAGGCTGAAAAGACGTAAATTTGAGCCAAACTTTTAAATTACGATTCTAAAACATTCATCGCTATATAAAATAAAATAAAAAAAAGAGAAACCGTACGTTTATAAGATACAAAATTATGAAATAAGACCAAAGTAATATTGCGGGGATAATTATAAATTTATAACTGGACTTCTTTACACCCCATTTAGTAATTAAATTTAATTAGTCCCTAAAGCAGTAAGCTACTTAAAATACAAAATTAACATTTTTTGCCTTTTGTTATATACGACTTGCTTCTCACAACTTTTTTTTATTATCCCTTATACTCCCGGAAAGTTGCGAAAAAATTTCTTTTAAACCCCTTTTTTTAACTCTTTCAAACATTATAAATACATTTTATACCCTTAATTACAAAAAGTTACTTTTACAAGATATTACAATAATTATTCAACTTTATTACGAAAGAAAAATCCACCAATTGCACCTAATGAGTGCTCCACTAAAAGATTCAGTTCGTGGTCTTTCTTAAGTCCGACTCGACCCTCAACCACACTGCATAAATCTGACTCTCTGTTATCCTTACTGGACTGCCTGTAAGCTTCATCAGTGTTTTAAAAGTGACTGTCGAATTGTCTGTACACTGTCGATTAAATATGCATCTATACTAATAATATGAAGTTTCTGGACAGCCTCAACTGCAGAGGATACAAGGAAGAGGACGAAACAATGGAGAATTGCTATGTCACTGCCTTGCGTTAACACAAATCATAAGATTTATGTCTTAACTGCAGAGGATACAAGGAAGAGGATGAAATGATGGATCATTGCTATGTCAATCCCTTGCGTTAGCACAAATCATAAGATTTATGTCGTAACAGCAGAGGATACAAGGAAGAGGACGAAATGATGGAGCATTGCTATGTCAATCCAGTGAGTTGGCACAAATCAGAAGATCTGTATGTCATAACTGCAGAGGATACAAAGAAGAGGACGAAATGATGGATAATTGCTATGTCAATCCCTTGCGTTAGCACAAATCAGAAGATTTATATGTCTCAACTGCAGAGGATGAAATGATGGAGCATTGCTATGTCAATCCCGTGCGTTAGCACAAATCAGAAGATCTGTATGTCATAACTGCAGAGGATACAAAGAAGAGGACGAAATGATGGATAATTGCTATGTCAATCTCTTGCGTTAGCACAAATCAGAAGATTTGTATGTCTCAACTGCAGAGGATGAAATGATGGAGTATTGCTATGTCAATCCCGTGCGTTAGCACAAATCAGAAGATCTGTATGTCATAACTGCAGAGGATACAAAGAAGAGGACGAAATGATGGATAATTGCTATGCCAATCCCTTGCGTTAGCACAAATCAGAAGATCTGTATGTCATAACTGCAGAGGATACAAGGAAGAAGACGAAACGATGGAGCATTGCTATGTCACTCCTTTGCGTTAGCACAAATTAGAAGATCTAAATATCTCAACTGCAGAGGATACAAGGAAGAGGACGGAACGATGAAGCATTGATATGCCACTCCCTTGCGTTACCACAAATTGAGGATATGTCGCCTCAACTGCAGAGGATACAAGGAAGAGGACGAAACGACGGAGCATTGCTATGTCACTCCTTTGCGTTAGCACAAATTAGAGGATCTAAATATCTCAACTGCAGAGGATACAAGGAAGAGGACGGAACGATGAAGCATTGATATGCCACTCCCTTGCGTTACCACAAATTGAGGATCTGTCGCCTCAACTGCAGAGGATACAAGGAAGAGGACGAAACGACGGAGCATTGCTATGTCACTCCTTTGCGTTAGCACAAATTAGAGGATCTAAATATCTCAACTGCAGAGGATACAAGGAAGAGGGCGGAACGATGAAGCATTGATATGCCACTCCCTTGCGTTACCACAAATTGAGGATCTGTCGCCTCAACTGCAGAGGATACAAGGAAGAAGACGAAACGATGGAGCATTGCTATGTCACTCCTTTGCGTTAGCACAAATTAGAAGATCTAAATATCTCAACTGCAGAGGATACAAGGAAGAGGACGGAACGATGAAGCATTGATATGCCACTCCCTTGCGTTACCACAAATTGAGGATATGTCGCCTCAACTGCAGAGGATACAAGGAAGAGGACGAAACGACGGAGCATTGCTATGTCACTCCTTTGCGTTAGCACAAATTAGAGGATCTAAATATCTCAACTGCAGAGGATACAAGGAAGAGGACGGAACGATGAAGCATTGATATGCCACTCCCTTGCGTTACCACAAATTGAGGATCTGTCGCCTCAACTGCAGAGGATACAAGGAAGAGGACGAAACGACGGAGCATTGCTATGTCACTCCTTTGCGTTAGCACAAATTAGAGGATCTAAATATCTCAACTGCAGAGGATACAAGGAAGAGGGCGGAACGATGAAGCATTGATATGCCACTCCCTTGCGTTACCACAAATTGAGGATCTGTCGCCTCAACTGCAGAGGATACAAGGAAGAGGACGAAACGACGGAGCATTGCTATGTCACTCCTTTGCGTTAGCACAAATTAGAGGATCTAAATATCTCAACTGCAGAGGATACAAGGAAGAGGACGGAACGATGAAGCATTGATATGCCACTCCCTTGCGTTACCACAAATTGAGGATCTGTCGCCTCAACTGCAGAGGATACAAGGAAGAGGACGAAACGACGGAGCATTGCTATGTCACTCCTTTGCGTTTGCACAAATTAGAGGATCTAAATATCTCAACTGCAGAGGATACAAGGAAGAGGGCGGAACGATGAAGCATTGATATGCCACTCCCTTGCGTTACCACAAATTGAGGATCTGTCGCCTCAACTGCAGAGGATACAAGGAAGAGGACGAAACGACGGAGCATTGCTATGTCACTCCTTTGCGTTAGCACAAATTAGAGGATCTAAATATCTCAACTGCAGAGGATACAAGGAAGAGGACGGAACGATGAAGCATTGATATGCCACTCCCTTGCGTTACCATAAATTGAGGATCTGTCGCCTCAACTGCAGAGGATACAAGGAAGAGGACGAAACGACGGAGCATTGCTATGTCACTCCTTTGCGTTAGCACAAATTAGAGGATCTAAATATCTCAACTGCAGAGGATACAAGGAAGAGGGCGGAACGATGAAGTATTGCTATGTCACTCCCTTGCTTTAGCACAAGTTAGAGTGACAATTTCCTCTCCCAATGAACTCCAGCCTCTTACCCTTACTGGGTTTTGTAAGTGCAGGCCAATCTGTAATTTGTCTCCATTGCCTCAAGAAGGAAGAGGATGAAAAAATGCAGCACTGTTACATTCTCTCCTGCGTTAGCATAAATCAGAACTTTCGTGTTTGGGAATACTATGGTCTTCCATGGCTAGTATCAGCGTCACTTGACTTTCTAGTGTCCTTAGGTTCATCCATAGATTGGGTTGAATTCAGGATTGTACCAAAAATTTAGTTTACTCTGCTCTCACCTGCACAATTGAGCTCTTTACTACCTCAGTGTGTCGTTACTTAATTCTCAGACTAAAAATCCATTCAGTATTCATTATTGTAAATAGATTCTTTTATGACTTCATTACTTTATACGCTTTACTGCATGATTCTCTGCTTGAGTGAACGCATACTGTTCAAGTACCACTGTTAGGGCATCACTTGCGGGATTTCTCGCTAGAAATGAACGTTTCTCGCTTCTTCTCACATCGCAAAATTTTTGAAATCATAATTTCGCCTCCCGCGAGCAAACATCCATGTTATTTCTTACGGATACGACTAAGGCCTGATTGCACCACTTTTGCTTAACTATTAACTATCATCTTAATCTTTTAAGTGACAGTTTTTCTGTTGTACATGTAAATACACTTGGTTTGAATGCATATGAGCACACGTAAATGTCATGCCAGGTTTAGCTACACGTTGAGCAGTAGGTTGTACTAACCAAGTCGAAAGTAAGTTCATGGTGAGTTGTAGTTCAATCGCATAAATGTATTTGGTTACTGAACTCAGTTATCGTGAATTTGATTTGGCACAATCCGCCCTTAGTGAACTATAGATTTAAGGGAAAGTAGTGCAGTCAGGCCTTAGATTGGAAAGTCTTATGCGGGCCATTCACGTTCGCACTTGCCTTGAAGCAGACCTGTAGGCCAACAGTGTGCGCGCAAGGCAATAGTGAAGTGATACTCCACCACACACGATTCTATAAATACGAAAGTATCATTTCACATTTGGGCGCACACACTGTTGGCCTGTAGACCTGCCTTAAGGCAAGTGCGCACGTGGATGGTCCGCATTACTTCCTTACTGGTTTTCTTGACTCCCTGTTGGTATTGTGACTAAGAAAATGGCTTGATTACTTTAGAATCTTACTGCCTATCTCGTAACTTGCTTGAGAGATTCAAATGTCTCTACAAGTCAACAGCAGGATGTTAAAGGTCAAAAATTCAACAGTCTTCGAAATTTAAAACACAATTTTTTCGGTTAGGAATTTTTAGAATAACGCGATCATGTCAACGAAACCTTACAAATTATAGGGAAGAAAAGTTTTGGAAAAAAAAACACTCGAACTATTTAAATTTCCTAAAAGTAAAAGAGGCGAATTGAATTTTTATTTCGAAACTAAATTTGAATTTAAATCAGACTTTAAAAGACTCAAGACACAACTCTAAGAATACACTTGGTAATGTATTAATAAAAAAAAGGCCAAAAGAACATTTATAAAAATAAACCAAAATAAACTAGCAATAACCGTTGTAAGACAGTTGAAAGATTGAAGTAACAATGCAAACTTTTCCTTCTCCTTTTGATCTCATCGGACAGTCCACACAAGTTGTTTTTTTTCGTTCTTCGACTTATTTATTTTTTCAGATTAAAGTTGTGTATATTTTGCAATTACTGTCTGAAATGTTTGAAAGTCACGTCGGTACGAGACGTGTCTCGGGATTTTCTCCTTGTATCAATTTAAAATTTTTGTTCCTCTCTTATTCCTGACCCATTTTTAGACTTATCGTTGGAGTAAATTTCCAATTATTTATATAAACGTCGATATGAAATAATCAAAAGATAAAGTCACCGAGTTGTAATTGGTTGTCAATTTATTAATTATATTTTTGAGTCGATAGGAATCGCGTGAGACAAACTCGAGTCTCTCTATGGTTGCAAAAATTATTAACAGACAAGACGGCTTGGCGAATACGATTATATTGTTGGCATTAATAAATGCATCAGGATATGCATTCTTTGTCACATATGTTTATTATGCTTTACACATGTTCTTCATTTTTTGTAAAATACGCATTTATAATGTTATCCGAGCGACTTGAAACACGCACTTGTAATGCCAATCAAATTAATTAACATACAAGACAATTAACGTTTAAGATTGGGGTTGGGAAAACGGCACAAAATAACGCTCGATTTGATTAACGATGATATTTTGGTAAATACAACCTTGGTTTCTTCGTTATGTGGGTTACGAAACTATTATTAGAAAGCTTGACTGATGATTGGTAATTGTTTTCTTTGTCGTTGAACCCTTATTTCATTAATCTTGGGATTTAATATTTTTTATAGTTACAAGTTGTACGACGACGGAATCGTAAATGTCTCCGACAAAACAAAACTTCGTCAAAAAAGTCGTTCGAATGGAACTTGCTCGAGATTAAATTTCCAAACCACTTTAATAGAGCTTCTAATAATAAAACTAACAAAACGATTTTTAATTGCGTTCGCTTTTTTTGAGTTTTCACCAAACAAATAGTCCCACACTTTAAAGGAAAGGCTCGTCGAGACCTGATTTACTCCTGACGTGCTTTGTATGAAATAACGCGTGCTGCAAATCTGAAGATTGTTGTTCAGTTTCCTTAAACAACTAGTGCCAGATCAAGATGTGGAGATGTGTTATACAGATAGTTCAACTTGTTTGTGATAAGATAATCATAGCCATATCTCTATTCAGGGGTAGGGGATGTACGGTGGATCATGCAGTGGTAATTCTGTTATGATGGATGTAAGGGTGCCTTCTTTTTACTTAAATTCGTTTTCTTAAATTTTTGGGGAAGGACGATTCTCTGAAGTGAGAAAATGTTCTTTATTTGTACATGTAGGTAAGCTCAAACCAAGCTCAGACTTAACCTGAAGAGTATGAAGTCGCCCCTAAAGTGGAGTAACGAATTTGATTGTAGTTGAACTTTCAGCTCAAGGCTAAACCCGAAGGGTCATAAATGTTATAAAAAAGATTATGTTGGTTCAAGTGTTTTGACCTTTCTTCAATAGAATAATGTATTTTCTGGTCTTTGAGCTCAAGCTTAAGCCCGAAGGGTTTTATATTTAATGAGAAAGGTCTAGTCTAGGTCAAGTCTCCTTATGTTTTTTGAGTAGAATGATGTATTTTGTGGTAGTTAAACCTTGTACTTAATCCTGAAGGGTCTTAGATTTGATAGGAAATCAAGTAGGGTCAAGTAGATTTGATGGGAAAGTTCAAGTAGGGTCAAGCCTCTTCATCTCTTGAGAAAAATAAGGTATTTTCTGCATGTTGAACTTTGTGCTCAAACTTAAGTCCGAAGGGTCCTAAATTTGATGAGAAATATGCAGTCGAGGTCAAGTCCCTTGACGTTTCTTGAGTAAAATGATGCATTTTCGGGTATTTAAACTTCGTGCTTAAGGCCCAAGGGTCTTAGATTTAATGAGAAAGGTCAAGTAGTGTCAAGCCTCTTGCGCTCTTGAGTGAAATGAGGTCTTTTCTGGTAGTTGAACTTTGTGCTCAAACTTAAGTCCGAGGGGTTCTAAATTTAATGAGTATAATCAAGTCCAGGTCAAGTCTCTTGACGTTTCTGAGTAAAATGATGTATTTTTTGGTAGTCAAACTTTGTGCTTAAGCTTGAAGGGTCTTAGATTTGATGGGAAAGGTCCAGTCTAGGTCAAGTCTCTTGACGTTTTTTGAGTAAAATAGTGTACTTTCTGGTAGTTAGACTTTCGTGCTTAAGGCCGAATGGTCTTAGATTTTATGTCAATCTTATAGGTCAAGTAGGGTTAAGCCTTTTGATCTCTTGAGTGAAATAAAGTCTTTTCTGGTAGTTGAACTTTGTGCTCAAGCTTAAGTCCGAGGGGTTCTAAATTTGATGAGTATAGTCCAGTCTAGGTCAAGTCTCTTGACGTTTCTTGAGTAAAATGATGTATTTTCTGGTAGTCAAACTTTGTGCTTAAGCTTGAAGGGTCTTAGATTTGATGGGAGAGGTCTAGTCTATGTCAAGTCTTTTGACGTTTCTTGATTAAAATGATGTATTTTGTCATAGTTAAACTTTGTTCGTAAGTCCGAAATGTCTTAGATTTGATGAGAAAGATCAAGTCGGGTTAAGCCCCTTGATCTCTTGAGTGAAATAACGCCTTTTCTGGTATTTGAACTGTGAACTCCAAGTTAAGGCCGAAGGGTCAAAGATTGGATGGGAAAGGTCAAGTAGGGTAAAGCCTTTTGATCTCTTGAGTGAAATAAAGTCTTTTCTGGTAGTTGGACTTTGTGCTCAAACTTAAAGCCGAAGGGTTAAAGATTTGATTAGAAAGGTCAAGTAGGGTTAAGCCTCTTGATCTCTTGAGTGAAATAAAGTCTTTTCTGGTAGTTGAACTTTGTGCTCAAACTTAAGTCCGAGGGGTTCTAATTTGTTGAAAAATGTCCAGTCCAGGTCAAGTCTCTTGACGTTTCTTGAGTAAAATGATGTATTTTCGAGTATTTAAACTTCTTGCTCAAGGCCGATGGGTTTTATATTTGATAGGAAAGTTCAAGTAGGGTCAAGTCTCTTGATCTCTTGAGAAAAATAAGGTATTTTCTGGTAGTTCAACTTTGTGCTCCAAGTTAAAGCCGAAGGGTCAAAGATTTGATAGGAAAGGTCAAGTAGGGTTAAGCCTTTTGATCTCTTGAGTGAAATAAAGTCTTTTCTGGTAGTTGAACTTTGTGCTCAAACTTAAAGCCGAAGGGTCAAAGATTTGATGGGAAAGGTCAAGTAGGGTTAAGGCTCTTGATCTCTTGAGTGAAATAAAGTCTTTTCTGGTAGTTGAACTTTGTGCTCAAACTTAAGTCCGAGGGGTTCTAATTTGTTGAAAAATGTCCAGTCCAGGTCAAGTCTCTTGACGTTTCTTGAGTAAAATGATGTATTTTGTCATAGTTAAGCTTTGTTCGTAAGTCCGAAATGTCTTAGCTTTGATGAGAAAGCTCAAGTCTGGTTAAACCCCTTGATCTCTTGAGTGAAATAACGCCTTTTCTGGTATTTGAACTGTGAGCTGTTACTTTTATCAGCGTTTTGCTCTGAGCCACCTAGAGCTGCTTACATGCTCGTGACCTAGCCTCCAGAAGGGGTGCTGTATTTCGTTCTCTTAAGAACTCGTTATGACATCTTTACGATAATCACAAATTTGTACATAATAGATTTTTCCAAAGTTTTTATAGCCCTGTACTTGCATCTCTGTGTTTTAAAAATTAGTCTATTAAGGCATTGTGTTTATTGAGTATTGAGACCTATGACAGTAATTTATTATTTTTTGTACTTATACGTGTTCATTTGCGATTCAATTGTTAATCCGTCACAGCCTCCAACCATCAATAATTTTTTTAGCGTTTTCTTTTACTTTTTCTAGATAAAAAGCCACCTTAAATAGCATCGTGGAACAATTTAAAATTTAAGGCTATTAGGAGCAGTGATTTCCTCCGAGTCGTTTGTAATGTTTGACACATTGTTTTCTCGTCGGATCTTTTATAACTGTTGAGAATAATCCCTCTCCGACTTGAATTTGTGCGGTTTGCACACAAACAAAAATCATTGTTTAACCTCTTTTTCTCTACTGTTGTTTTACCAAAGTAATGTTAAAATATTCGATTTAAAACGCTTTAAAATGTTTATCGTAACTCATCAAGACGTAAACTTTTAGACGAAATAACTTAGCAATTACCTAGACGTCGGTGGTATATCTTTCTAAAATGTCGCAAATGGTTTGTATGTGTAATGGATTTTTAAGCGACAAGTTTAATAATGTACATACCTTCTTGTCAAATTTAAAAATGAATTTCCACTTTGTTTAAAAATGTAAATAATTTGTAATAACGTCGGGCACTTGTAAATACTTCCTAGTCAATTATAGACGTAATTATTTCCTAACAAAAATTAGTTAATTATTCTTACGTTAAGAGCGACGAATGCATCCTATTTGCTTTAAATTAAGTTACGTAAAATGAATTTAAAATTCGTTTATGTACAGATTGAAAGGGATTCGAAACTCACATTGACCCTATTTCCGTTTAGTCTGATGGTGATCATATCCGTTTTGTAACGTATGGGGGTGATTTGGATCAGTTGGCTTCCAAATTACCCTTCCTCCTTAATGATCTATTAGCTCTGTAGATGACAGCCATCTGATACAGCCGACGATAAGCTTTATATTTGCCGAAAACTTTTATTTAATAATTTTTGAGCTCTCCAAGATGGCTTTTGTATTTTCGTCAAGGTCTGTGTCCGGTGGAAGTTTTTATATACGTTTTTTTGACGTGAAAAGTGTGATAATAAATGACCTACTTGGGTATGGAAAAAAACGAAAAAAAAGTAGAAATCCAACCGTACTTTTTGTGTCTTGACTGCAATAGACTATAGAAAATCTACGAGCGGATAGGAAATCCTAATGTTATGTTTGTTTTTTGTTTCAGGAGGAAAGTCGCTCTTTTCGAGGGATGATTTGAAAGTTATAAAAATGACGGACGAGTGAGTTTTTAACGAAGTTTATTTTTCGGTTTTAAATTTTTATACGAAAGTTGATAAGTTTTTGAAATTTTTAAAAAAATTGCTTTTTTTTGTTTATTTACTCGGGCTTCTTCTTCGTTATATGTGTATTGTACATACTTAATAATCATTATACGACCTTCCAAGTCACACACTTCTACGAAGCATTATAAGGTCATTGGCCATGCATTCTGTCTTAGAAGATCTAAAGCTCAGTTTGTTTTTGCCGTGCCCGCTGATAGTAATTTCTTCCATTGAACAAAATTCGTAAGGTTGTGATTCAGAAACTTCCATCCAAAGTGATATTATATAATTGTTACAAAAATTTATTTAAATGTTATCGTTAATTAAGTGCGCGAGTTTAACTCAAAAATGGAAGTAACTTAACCTAATCAAACAAAATAAAAAAAAATATGGAAGGTGAGGGTAGTTCGTCTAAACCTCGTCGCTTGAGTCAAATATTTGATCCTCTTACGCGTTTAAATGAGTTGACCCGCGAATCTCGTTCCACCCCTTCGAGTCCTCGACTTTTACCACGTCGTGCAGCACGTGAAACAAATTCGTCGTCGGTATTACCACCCCCTTTGGGTACGTTCGAATTGGTGGATCATGGAGCTGACGAAAAGGCAGTTAATTGGAAAGAGAAGTGTTTGGAGCTTCAAATGGAATTGCATCGGAACAGGGCGCAGGCCACGAGGACTAGGGACATGCTTAGAGATAAGGTAAGGGTTGAAAATTTTTTTTTAATTTGAAATTAATCATTTTAATGCTAACTAATGGGACAAAGGGGTAGTTATTAAAAAAGTGCCGTATAGTAATCACCGAGAGGAAGGAATTTTCCTCCCTTTTTCAATAAAAAATAAGACTGTTAGTATTTTCTTCCCTTCTAAATCGACTTTTTACGAGCACGTTTAGTACTGATAAAACATTAAAGAGTTTCAAGAGTGATTTAGATTTCTTGTAATTATAACTCTCGAATGTAATACTTTTATCCTAATGATGAAGTTTCAAACTCTTCTTCCATTGTGTATAAAAGATGTTCAATTGTTACAAAATGTAACGGTTGGAAAATTATCGAAAACGAATTATGTTAACGAAAGTAAAATTTTAATTTTAAACTTTGAAATGTTTAACGAGATATTTGTTTTATGACGTCGTCGTCGTCGGTTTGACCCATATAAGCGTAGAATATATTAACGAAACAAGTTACAAAGCTTTACAAATGAACTATAATCCATCAACATTTTAAGGGTTAAACTACCATTAGATTACTCAAAATATGCGAGTTCCTAATTAGGTTTCCACCTATTTCAAATCATGACTAATTTTAGAAATTTATTGTGAAAGCGTCAATTTCAATTAAATTGGTCTTTATATTCAGAAAGGGAGTCAATAAAATCTTTCTTTTTTCTTTGATGTCTTCGTTAGAATTTTAATGTTTTAAGCTGTTGCACCGTGCCATATTTAAACACCATGTAGATACAGACATTTAAATAATTTGCTGTGGTCATTGGTTTCTAATCTTGAAATTCTCCGTCTTCGACAGATTAAATTTTTAGATCGACGATAGAACCGCATTAGATTTTGTAGAGAAGACGAGGACAAGTAAAGGTTTCCTCGTCCTTTTCCTTTTTTTCTCTCGTTTTCCATTGCGAACACAAGGTCCCCTCCCCTCTCTCATAATATAGTGTGAAGTATCTTATTCTTCATCCCTCATTGCACAAGTTCTCGTGAAACATTTTCATCCCTGATCTCCCTGTCCAGAGCTCGTGATCTCCCCTTTCACAACTTTGCTGGAAGCATCTTCTTTGTCCTAAGAACAAGAAGTATGATCATTGCATAACATCTCTTGAAACATATTTTTCTCCGTTCCAAACACACGGTCTGCTCTTTGACAACTGTATTCCAGGCATATTCTTCGTCAAGGTGTCCCCATTTTACAATTTCTTGCGAAATATCATCTTTCCTGTCCAGAGCTCGAGATCTCATCTTTCAGAACTTTGCTGAGAGCATCTTTTTGTAAGTCCTGAGCACAAGAGGTATCCTCATTGCATAACATCTCTTGAAAAATATTTTTCTCCGTTCAAAACACATGGCCTGCTGTTTGACAACTGCATTCCAGGCACATCCTTTGTCAAGGTGTCCTCATTTCACAGTTTCTCGTGAAGCATCATCTTTTCTGTACAGAGCTCGAGATCTCTTCCTTCGCAACTTTGTTTGAAGCAGCTTTTTCTACATCCTAAGCACGAAAAGTATCATCAATGCATAATATCTCTTGAACCATGTTTCCCTCCGTTAAAAACACATGGTTTGCTCCTTGACAACTGCATTTAAAGCACACTCTTCTCCTCAAGGTGTGGAAGGTGTGTATGGAAGGTTGTGAAACATTATTTTGCCTATCCAGAGCTAGAGATCTCATCTTACACAACTCTGTCACTTTGACACAACTGGTCAAAAACATATGGTCTGCTTTTAGATAACTGCATTCCTAACACCTCTTTCGTCAAGGTACCTCCATTGCACAATTTCTCGTGAAGCATCATCGTCCCTCTTCAGAGCTCGGGAGTTTCTCTTTCACAACTTGGCTGGAAGCATCTTCTTCTAAATCCTGAGCACAAGAGGTATCATCGTTGCATAACATCCCTTGAACTAAATTTTTCTCCGTTCAAAACATATGATCTGCTCCTTGACAACTACATTCCAAGTACATTCTTCGTCACGGTGATTTCATTACACAATTTCTCGTGAAACATTGTCTTCCCCGGCTAGAGTTCGAGATCTCCTCTTCCACAACTTTGCTTGGTCAAAAACACAGGGTCTGATTTTTGATAACCGTATTCCTAACACCTCCTTCGTCAAAGTACCTTCATTGCACAATTTCTCGTGAAACATCATCTTCCCTCTCCAGAGCTCGAGAATTGCTCTTTCATAAGTTTGCTAGAAGCATCTTTTTCTACATCCTGAGCACAAGAGGTCTCATCATTGCATAACATATCCATTGAACTATATTTTTCTACGTTCAAAACACATGGTCTGCTCCTTGACAACGACATTCTATTCACATTCTTTGTCAAGGTGCTCTCATTTTACGATTTCTTGTGAAACATTATCTTCCCTGTCCAGAGCTAGAGATCTCCTCTTACACAACTTTGCTTAAAACATTTTCTTATATTTGAGCACAAGGTATCCTCATCTCGGAACATCTCGTGGACCATACTTTCTCCGTTCAAAACACGCGATCTGCTCTTTGAGAACTGCGTTCGAAGCACCTCGACCGGAAGACGTTAGTGGATAAATGGTCCTGAAGACGAGACCTTGCACTGTCGGTCTTCTTACTATCAGCTCTTGAAATTTTATCCCTCATGCAAGCAGAAAGTGCTGCAGTTTTTATAGAAAATGCATAATTACTGATAATATGAGAACTTGGTCTTATGGTTATGAGTGTTGTAACGATGTGTTTTTGTATTCGTCTCAGGGTGGTTACGAATCTTTAAGAGTTATGTTCTGAGAAATAAGTAAGTAAGTAACTAGCAATTATCAGCTCTTCTGCTTAGATGAATTAAAATTTAGTAATACATAGTTTTCTCAATTATTTGGACTCTCAGCCTGTTTCAGCGATAACTAAAACTTAGACCTAAATACTGGCCTTCAGCAGTAGGTATAGTGAAATTTTTTTACTTAATTTAAATTACCTATACATTGATTTTCGAAGGATTGAAGTATTACCCACTTTTAGATTTGACTACAAATAAGGTAATTTTACTGATATGTTTCGTAGCATTTGCGATGCAGCATCACAATTATTTTATATTACCTACTTTTTCAACGTAAAAGTTACGCGTTTAAAATTTGATCGTGCTTGATATTTGAGTTATTTAAATTTATTTTAGTCTCTCAGAGGGATGGAAAGAGAGCTTTCTTCTGCTATTTATTATAATTCTTGGTAACTCATCTTGTATTTTTAAACACTGCCTTTCTCCCCTGAATTTCACTGCTGAAAACACGAAACAATCAAATTTCTTTACAATAAAAAAAATTGGAAAACACCAAGGCACTAGACATAGAAAACGTGTCGTGTGTATATGTTGAATTATTTTTTTTGCAGAAGTGCGTGTGTAGAACACGTTTAAATATTTTAAAATAAAGCATCCAATACATTCATATACATACATGCACAACAAGTAAGATCACAAAAGCATGAATATCTGATATATGGTTTATTATTTATGCATTCGAAAGAGGAAATATCAAGTCGAGCGAATCGAAGGGGACACTTTTCCTTACTTATCCTTATGATAAAGAGATCAAAAAACTTTTTTCCGCGCCATTTTTTTTTAAACTTAAAACATAAATTTATTTTAGAATAATTTTAACTAAACAGTTTCCTGCAAAAAGTTTTTAAAGAAAATCTCAAGTTTATATTTTCTTTTATTCTGTCTGGGAGAGTCAGGTAAAGCGAGGAGTAGATTATTAATAGTAGGAAGTGGCTGGGATGTAGTGTTACCAGCATAAGAGACATGAATAAATGATGACATTAAAGACGATGCTCGTCAACGTATGCTTTCAATTCAATTTGCGAGAGACATACAACACTTGCAACATCCTCTATATAAAATTGTTATTTTCGGAATGAAAGAACCCCTAATAGAGTGTGTGAATGGCAATGAAATTATTTTCACTGTATACGACAGAAACTTTTTAAAATTGTAAACGAACAAAAGACTTCTTTGAAGTCGTATCAAATGATTTTTTACGACTAAAAGTGGCTATTTATTGGATGAAAAAAAGGAAAAACTTTTACTTATTGCTCAGAAAAGGTTTTCAATAATCTTCTTTAAATTCGTTTTTTCTTTGTATTTTGAAAATTGCTCAATATTATGTTTAGGTTAAGCTAATAATGAGCTTTGAGCATTTAAACGTTTCATAAGTAGAGTACTGAAAAATGTTTTTTCTTAACGCAGCTACAACGTCGTAATACGTTTTATCTACTTTCATAAAATAAGTTAAAAAATATTTTTTAATTTATCACGTTTATTGCTCTTTTTTATTGCTATAGTTTGGCTTTCTTTGTACAAAACTATTCGATGGTAATTGCTTACATGTTTACCCATTAATTATTAATAAATGATAGAATTTTGTAAAAGGCCATGCTTCGTTAACCCTCCACCCCCATTCATCTATTAGTACCTTTGTATCGTTTAGCAAGTTTAATTTTACAGACGAGCCACTGATTAAACTGCCCTAATTTAATTAAACCACAGTTTAAGGTATTTATTGATTATTGTCAAAATCAACTTCCTCCTCGCTGCAGGTACCTCCATATAAAGAACAAAGCAACATTAACAGATTAATTAAACGAAATTTAATCTTCGTATTAATTTTACCTAATTTTTTAAAATACGTCAAGATATGTAGGATAAGAGTGAAATTAATATTTATATTTAGAAAATTAACTGCTTAAATTACTTAAAGAACGCTTATTTAAAATTTTAATTTTTTTCATTCGAAATTTAATGAAATTATGTTTTAACATGCTTTTTAAAGCTAAGTAAAAGCGGTGTACGTCGTACGTACAGCTGATCGCGTGCTTATTAAATATCATCCAACTAAAAAGTACATTTAAATTTTTTTTCTTTGAAAGATTTTCACTTTTTTATTATTGCCGAAAGGGAAATTTTATAATAGGAGGTATCTAATGAGAGCAGAGGTGAAGGAAGCAAGGGAAGACACTTTTCGTTTTTTATAAGTAATTGTGTTAATTTACGCGACCGAATTCCGAACGAAAATATTTAAAAAAAATCGATATTGAAAAAAGTCATTACCGACTGCGCCAAACTTAATGACGTGTAATTAATTCAACGTCTTTACGAACGCTCGAAAGACTTTTACGTATAAGTGCACGTTAAAATTATCATATAATATTAATCTAAAAGAGCTTTTCTTCATGAAAACGATAATTACGTCTGAAACATGCAGCTTTCTCCGAGTCTTTGCTATTGTGTAAACATTACGTGAACGGGAACTAATGCCCCATTTGTTCTATTACATCAATATGGAATATGCATATTAATATTAAAGTGCACCATTCGTGTGCAATAGTGCGCTTTGATACTCTCATGAAATTAACTCTTTAATTAATCCGTAATCAAAATGAAAATCTCTTTGAAGAGAGAAGAGGTCACGAAACTTTATCCAATGAACGTTGAATTGTTGAATACCTCTAAAATGAGGTGATTAATGGGGTTTTAGAACCGTTTTTGTGTTTTACCAAAAAGTAGTAGTTTTGTAACTTACGAGCCCACCTTGAAATACAAAATCTTTCATAACTAATTTATGTAAAAATTTTAATAATAAATGATTCAAATTGAAAGCATTTAAAAACTTACAAACGTGTGACGTGAGACGGGACAATTGATTAATTTAACGTGACCTTGAAGACATCAGAATAATTGGATATTTATGCGATACGATCTTTTAAATTGGATGTAATTATTAGATATGTTTATGATTATTGACAGGTTTTACGTGGCTTCGTATTTTGCTTAGTAATTATTTATAAATTAATTTTTCTTATCAAAATTTGTTATCGGAATTTTCGCTAAATTGTTGTCATCTATGTTGTTGTCCAAGTAAGACATTCCATTAAAATTAATGACATTTTACGTTTTTGATTAAATCTCGAAAATTGTAGGTTGGAGACGATTTATATGTTAATGTACCTAATGTGGCACATGCCTTTTTTCCGATAAATTCTATTTATGAACGTGTAATATAAAATATCGTACGTAAACAGTAGTTTCACGACGTAAACGTTCCATCTTATCAATGTACCATATATGGAACAAGTCGAGTATTTGTTATTTTCTGAGCTATGAATTAGAAATTTCATGAGGTTATGGAAACAACAATATTGATTTCGTTATAATTACTAAAAAATTTTAAGGGCACCCTGTATAATTGTTATTGTTTGGAATCGTTTCAAGTTAGCTTATGTATGGAAAAGTCCCGTTGTGGCCACATCATAGTATTTAATCAGTTTTTTTCCGATAAATGCTATTTATAAACGTGTAATATAAAATATCTTACATAAACAGTAGTTTCACGACGTAAACGTCTCATTTTATCGATGTGGCATATATGGAACAAGCCGAATATTTGTTATTTTTTGAGCTATGAATTAGGAGTTACATGAGGTTAAGGAAACAACAATATTGATTTCATTATAAATGATAAAGAATTTTAAGGGCACCCTGTATAGTTTTTATCGTTTGAAATAGTTTCAAGTTAGCTTATGTATGGAAAAGTCATCTTGTGGCCACATCATAGTGTTTAGCTAGCTTTTTTCCAATAAATTCTATTTATAAATGTGTAATAGAAAATATCTTACGTAATTAGTAGTTTCATGAAATCAACGTCTCATTTTATCAATATGCCTTATATGGAACAACCTGCAATTTTTTTATTTTTTGGGCTATGAATTAGAAATTTCATGAGGTTAAGGAAACAACAATATTAATTCAATTATAAATATTAAAGAATTTTAAGGGCACCCTGTATAGTTTTTATCGTTTGAAATAGTTTCAAGTTAGCTTATGTATGGAAAAGTCATCTTGTGGCCACATCATAGTGTTTAGCTAGCTTTTTTCCAATAAATTCTATTTATAAATGTGTAATAGAAAATATCTTACGTAATTAGTAGTTTCATGAAATCAACGTCTCATTTTATCAATGTGCCTTATATGGAACAAGCTGCAATTTTTTTATTTTTTGAGCTATGAATTAGAAATTTCATGAGGTTAAGGAAACAACAATATTAATTCAATTATAAATATTAAAGAATTTTAAGGGCACCCTGTATAGTTGTTATCGTTTGAAATAGTTTCAAGTTAGCTTATGTATGGAAAAGTCATCTTGTGGCCACATCATAGTGTTTAGCTAGCTTTTTTCCAATAAATTCTATTTATAAATGTGTAATAGAAAATATCTTACGTAATTAGTAGTTTCATGAAATCAACGTCTCATTTTATCAATGTGCCTTATATGGAACAAGCTGCAATTTTTTTATTTTTTGGGCTATGAATTAGAAATTTCATGAGGTTAAGGAAACAACAATATTAATTCAATTATAAATATTAAAGAATTTTAAGGGCACCCTGTATAGTTTTTATCGTTTGAAATAGTTTCAAGTTAGCTTATGTATGGAAAAGTCATCTTGTGGCCACATAGTGTTTAGCTAGCTTTTTTCCGATAAATTCCATTTATAAATGTGTAATAGAAAATATCTTACGTAATTAGTAGTTTCATGAAATCAACGTCTCATTTTATCAATATGCCTTATATGGAACAACCTGCAATTTTTTTATTTTTTGGGCTATGAATTAGAAATTTCATGAGGTTAAGGAAACAACAATATTAATTCAATTATAAATATTAAAGAATTTTAAGGGCACCCTGTATAGTTGTTATCGTTTGAAATAGTTTCAAGTTAGCTTATGTATGGAAAAGTCATCTTGTGGCCACATCATAGTGTTTAGCTAGCTTTTTTCCAATAAATTCTATTTATAAATGTGTAATAGAAAATATCTTACGTAATTAGTAGTTTCATGAAATCAACGTCTCATTTTATCAATGTGCCCTATATGGAACAAGCTGCAATTTTTTTATTTTTTGGGCTATGAATTAGAAATTTCATGAGGTTAAGGAAACAACAATATTAATTCAATTATAAATATTAAAGAATTTTAAGGGCACCCTGTATAGTTTTTATCGTTTGAAATAGTTTCAAGTTAGCTTATGTATGGAAAAGTCATCTTGTGGCCACATAGTGTTTAGCTAGCTTTTTTCCGATAAATTCCATTTATAAATGTGTAATAGAAAATATCTTACGTAAATAGTAGTTTCATGAAATAAACGTCTCATTTTATCAATGTGCCTTATATGGAACAAGCTGTAATTTTTTTATTTTTTGAGCTATGAATTAGAAATTTCACGAGTTTAAGGAAACAACCATACTGATTTCATTATAAATGATAAAGAATTTTAAGAGCACCCTGTATAATTTTTATTGTTTGAAATCGTTTCAAGTTGGCTTATGTATGGAAAAGTCTTCTTGTGGCCACAACATAGTGTTTAGCTAGCTTCTTTCCGATAAATTTTATTTATAAATGTGTAATAGAAAATATCTTACGTTAATAGTAGTTTCATGACGTAAACGTCTCATTTTATCAATGTGGCTTATATGGAACATGCTGCAATTTTTTTATTTTTTGAGCTATGAATTAGAAATTTCATGAGTTTAAGGAAACAACCATATTGATTTCATTATAAATGATAAAGAATTTTAAGAGCACCCTGTATAGAAAAGTCCTGTTGTGACCACATCATAGTGTTTAGCTAGCTTTTTTCCGATAAATTCTATTTATAAACGTGTAATAGAAAATATCTTACGTAAATAGTAGTTTCATGGCGTAAACGTATTATTATATCAATGTGCCATATATGGAACAAGCTGCAATTTTTTTATTTTTTGAGCTATGAATTAGAAATTTCATGAGGTTAAGGAAACAGCACTATTGATTTCATTATATATATTAAAAAAATTTTGAGGTCACTCGGTATAATTTTTATTGTTTGAAATCGTTTCAAATTAGGTTATGTCAAGTTATGTATGGAAAAGTCCTGTTGTGGCCACATTATAGTTTATAGCTTAAAATTAGAATTTATAGGTTCGACATTTTGGAATAAAAAAACTTTTGACAACGACAAAATGCCTACTCTTTTGTTAAAACCACTCGGATCGTAAAACAATATCAGAAGCTGCAAAGCATATTGATCACATCCGAGAGCTCCTTTTAAAACAAAATATAGAGCAAAAACGACTATCGAGACTTAAATCAATAAAAATGCCATCTGATAAATCGGAATTATTTTTTAAACATATTCCCTTAGTGTAGTAAAAATCTTGTGTCAAAAAACTCTCGAAAAACTAATATTCGATTCTAAGCGAGTAGCTGATGTGGTTTTGGAACGTAACTAAAAACGAATAGACACGCATGTGTTTTTAATACCCCGGATCACGGAGTTGGATTTACATAATGGTCGAGTAACGAGTCGCTATGGTAGCCTGTTCCTTGTAACGTTTTGTGCCCTGCCGAATTCCAGTCATATCATGATACAATATGAGGTCTTTATAACGGCCCTAATTTGCACGAAACGCTATTAAATAAAAAAATATCTGTCATGCCAAACCAAATTTTTGTTATATCGCGATATACAACGACGGCTTTATTATGCCTATAAAACAATAACTTTAACTTATTATAAGCTCGGGATATTTTTTATACTGTACATAGCTTCTATTTTTAATGTTCCATATATGGAACACATGTTATTTAAGTTCCTTATTGTCTTTATTATTACTGTATTTAAAAATCAACAACGGTTATTATGAATAAAAGTTAAAAGAGCACGATCTTCGATGGTACTTCGTTTTTTACCGACCTGCGACATTAATAATACCTACTAAAGTTGATTTCTTAAGGCAGACTTTACATCCGCGTAAGTTGACGGTTTAAAAATTATAAAACGTAATGGGTTTTAGAAGACCACAAGCTAGTAAAACCAAACTAGCTGACATATTATTTCCAACAATGTTTTCGTTACGAGCTAATAGCAGAAGTGCCTAATATGGCACATTGAGTTCGATGGTAGAGTTGGATGGACCTTGATAGACGCTGCTTGTAAGCGTCTGATTATAGATGTGCTTCTGTAGGCACAGGCCGAGAATATTTTGGATCTATCACGTGATATACAAGACCGTGTTCCAGGATATGGGTCAAAAAAGGAACTTGTAGTACTTCGGATTTGCCGTGCGAAGCAAGAGATCTAGTCAGCTCCAGATCTTCATGCATTAAGATGGCCTGAAAAGCGCCTAATATTATTAATGACAATTTCAACGAAATTTGATGAACTAACGTCCACTGAGGGTATGACATCCCGAAGAAGAAGAAGAATCAGTAAGCAATTAAGAGTCTTATCGATTCTGTACTGGGATCCTGTAATTGTTAGCGTATTGCTACGCTAAGCTAAGCTACTTACTCCCTACCCTTCTTCTACAAACTTTTAGAAATTGATAAGAGAAGGGTAAAGTCTTATCGGTTCTGTACTGGGATCCTGTAATTATTAGCGTATTGCTACGCTACGCTAAACTACTTACTCCCTACCCCTCTCGTACAAACTTTAATAAACTGATAGGAAGAAGGTAAAGTGTTATCGGCTCTGTACTGGGATCCTGTAATTGTTAGCGTATTGCTACGCTAAGCTACTTACTCCCTACCCCTTTCCTACAAACTTTAAGAAATTGATAGGAGGAGGGTAAAGTCTTATCGGTTCTGTACTGGGATCCGGGAAATAATAACGTATTGCTACGCTACGCTAAGCTACTTACTCCCTACCCCTTTCCTACAAACTTTAAGAAATTGATAGGAGGAGGGTAAAGTCTTATCGGTTCTGTACTGGGATCTTGTAATTATTAGCGTATTGTTACGCTACGCTAAACTACTTACGCCCTACGCTTATTCTACACGCTTTTAGAAATCGATAGAGTATAGATAAGATAAGGGTAGGTAGCTTAGAGTAGCGTAGCAGCAACACGCTTATAATTACAGTATCCCACAGCCCCGTTCTTGTTTTTTTAAAAATAAACTCGCTACCTATTGAGGTATTAAATTAAAACACCCTGTATATATTTTTTTGTATTAGTGCACAATTGAAAACCATTTTAAAATATTATGGACTTCTATGTCAAAAACTTTTATAAAAATAAAAGCAAAATCGAAGAGCGTCGTGATTTTGAAAAACGTTTCATAACCTAAAATTATTTTTTTTTTGTTTTATTAAACAAACTTTACAGCTATTTTTCCCTCGTCGATTTTTTAAAAGTAAATTTATTTGACTTTTTGTCATCAATTTTCTCATTCCATTATAAGATAAGGTTTCACTAGGGATGAAAGTGCATGCAAACGATCATAGCAAGGACGTTACGTTGTAAAGAAACTGGGTATATCGTTCCCTCGACACATTTAAACATTACAGCCATAACATTGACTTAAAGGTATTTTGTTTTGACATTTCGCGTTTTTTTTGTGTTTTTTCCTTTTAACGTTTTTATAACAAATTTGTTGTCGCTCCCCTTTTAAAAAGCTCAATAGAAATTGATAAATTTACCCAATTCGAGTCGTTGAATTGAGGCAAATAATTTCAGTGCGATGTGATCAAAATGACTCCCTTTTTTGGTTCTAAATCTGTACAGAAGCCATTAATTTTTTCAACTCATTGCGTGTTTAAAGGCCCGTCCACACAGACAAGGTGCCTTCCGGTTTGCTTGTGCAGGCGGAGGCACAGGCCATTTGAACGTTGTCCAGACCCTCTAGTTTGGCCTGTGCAGGCCGCCTAAACGATGTCCATACTCCACACCTCCTGGGCTGTGCAGCTTGCACAGGCTAAATCGGAAGGCAAGCCTGCGTGTGTGGACGGGCCATTATAATGGTCTCGTTCAGGGAACAGCTGCTGATATACTTAATTATTTATTGTGCTGTGATTAGTTGGTATCATTTAGTATCTAAGCCGCAGGCGATGGTCCAATCAGGACGACTGAAAATAATTCGGTATTTTACCCATGTAATGAGACGAGACTAAGGTAGCATAATGATATAATATAGGACAGAGGAGGAGGATAGGTTAAGCATCAAGTATTCAAGACGGCTGGAACAAATGCTGAAAAGGGAACAGTAGAGAGAACTAGTGATATTAATTGCACTCCGTTCTCTCAAAGGGATCAGGACTGGGAGGGAGAACGTGTTAGTGTCACACACGTGACGTTGCTTCCAACTATCATTTAATTTATTTACAGTTATACGCATGCAGGTAGACGTTGATTTTTTAGAGATTGCCTAGGCGGAGCTAATGCGCTACGTCGAAAATGTGACCGATCGCATTGGATCGCATCAAGCTCCCTCCATCTGTACCTACTACTCAAGGGCAAGATATTGGCTCCGTACAGGCAATCTCTAAAAAATCAACGTCTACTTATTTGTGAAATTTACAAAACTGGATGGTTCCGATAAATCTCTTAAGGAGCAATTCTCCAGCCACACAGTTAAACACTCATTCTGTAGTAGCGTATTGTACATTTTCAAATTTCACACTGTATATTGGCTCTAATGGAAGCCGATAATTAAGTGTAAAGAATGTCAAATTAATGTGCGACGAAAAATATATTGGTGTATAGTGACTATCTCCCCAAAAATTAATTTGAAAGGAACCGAAACAACATATTTCATTAATGAAGACAAATCGTAAAGGGATACAAAAGTTGACACTCAACTAAATTACTCCGTCTCGCCCTTTATAATCTATTTAAAGACAGCAAAAGACTATAGAAGCCAATAATAAAGTAATAAATATTGTGAAAATGCGGAAGATTAATAATGTGAAAGGCCCCGAAGGCGTCAATGGGCGCCGTTTTACATCTACCTACATTAAATACATTTAATATTCTCTCAGTTGCACCGTCTATTAGCATAGGCGCGTATATTTGAGTTGTGCGAAATGTCATTTTGTAGTCTCTCCTTGTATACTCCAATTCTCCAATTGCTATTTACTTTCGTGAAATTAATTCAACTTGAACAAATAGAACGTGTACTCTATTTCTTCTTTTTTTTTCCTCTCTTCCTTTTAACATTTCGTGAAAATTAAATGCGCAATAAGGAACAAATTGGTATGTTAGATTAACTTAATTGAGTTGAATTAACTACTTATAGTAGTAACAATGACCTTTAATAATATTCATAGCTAAATTTATATTATTATTAGATATTATTAGTAGTCTGTGGGCGTATGTTTTAATCAAATTATAGCTAATAATTATGTTTTTACACTTTAACCGCTTCTTTGCTAACATTTCGCCTTTAGGAAGAAAAGGTTTCATAGTCGTAAGACGGATATTGACGAATATAAAACCTCATATTCACAAGGTGGGCCATGACACTTTAAGCCCTTGATGATTTTTGACTGTAACCTAATTACAGAGAATTTTCTGCTCTATTATTTTCATTAGAGGTAAAATTGCCCTCAGACTCCTCCTTAAGGAGCTAGAGCCTCGATAGGCACAATGAGTTGTAGAATACGACTTATTATAATTTTTGAACATTGATTTATTTTCATAAATTAATTATGACAGCTTAGACAATTATTTTTACGGATTTCGATAGAGAATTTTCTGCTCTATAATTTTTGTTAGAGGTAAAATTGCCGTCAGACTACTCCTTAAGAGTGTTATTTAGTGAAAAAAAATTTCGATTTCATGTAGGTTGAGTTGCCTAACCATTATTTCTTTTAAAGTGACAATTCTACCTGCCTTTTTGCTTACTGTCCCAAGCTCAGTTAGTTGATAGATTTATGACACCTTATTGAAATTTCAATACAAAGCAAATCCTTCTTACTTTTTTTTTATGTTTCGGTTCAACCAAGATAACAAATTTCTTGATAGATATAATTAAACTTATGATCTAAAAATTAGAAAAGTTATAAAACAGAATACGTCCATATTTTTTAGTTAATTTGAATTATTTATTGATAAATTATTAAATGAAAAAGAATACAAAAATTAATTTTAAATTAAGAGAATAATAAATATGAGAATATAACTACTTCATATATCTGAATTAGGTACAAAATCTTGATCTAAGACATACAAATAAAGTCTTTACTTATTTCTAATTCGTATAGTATTTCCATAGCGAATTTTTCGAAGCATAATATGTAAAGCTTTAGAAATTAAATTAAAAAAACACCCGTATCTATTCTTCTGATTCTAACGGTATCTCTAAATTTACTAGAAAGTCTAAAAATTAAGTCCTGAAGTGATTATGAAATTCGTAAAATTGTATTACCATAAGAAAGTTTGAAGGACTGGACTTTATACAGTAAGTAGGTACATTTTCTTTTTAATCTTTTTACAATAACTTAAATTTGCACATAAACTACCTGTTCATAATTATACTGTTACTTTCTTTACACCCTTACAAACTAAGGGTATCGGCCGGGACGTAATTACGTAATTTCTGGAAAAAGCCAAGAGTATTGCCATCGTATTGGTACCCAAAATAAGTAAATTATATTGATAAAAATATATTGATAAAAAGTATTTATTTTTAAATTTTGTACTCAAATAAGCTAATTTGTTAATAAAAATTGAGGATCAAGCTGCTCTAGAATTAAAACAAAAGCCGGTATAACCAAATATAAATCCATGCTTCGATTGCGACTAATTTTATTTCTTTATTTGTGTTTATTACAAAAATAACTGAGTAAACAATGCTATTAATGTACTTCATAATTTAGGAAATAAAAACTTTAAAAACTTGTTAAAGGTGTTTAAATTTCAAAATCTCGGGTTGTAATCGAAGCATGGATTTATGTTTTGTTATACCTGCTTTTGTTTCTATTCTAGAGCAGCTTGATCCTCAATTTTTATCAACAAATTAGCTTATTTGAGTACAAAATTTAAAAATAAATACTCAAGTGATATACATTTTATATATATTGATATACAATAATTTAAAAACAAAAGCAGCTTAGGGCACTTTTCTTTTTAGATTATTAGTCGGCATAAAATTCCGCAACTTTGCCCCAATTTAACCGTTTCTCTATCTCTTCAAATAAGCGAGATCCCCATGCTGCCGGTCGAATTTGAATAACCCTGTATATAGATATTTTTGTTTATTTTTTACTTTTAATAAAATAATTAATGATTTCGTCTCTATCATGACTTTTGATTCGATTGAAATGGAATCGGATTGAGTTAATACACTTAAAAATTGTAGATGTACGCAGTTCATTTTGAAATCTCATACAAATCGAACGGTTCAGGTCAATTTTTTGAATGTTCGATCCGATTAAAATTTCAAAATGATCTATGTCGACAATTTGAAGTGGATGAACTCAATCCGATCCCATTTCGATCGAATTTGAAGTTTGTTTCTTTTTGATTCAAATAAAAATAAGCATATTTTATTAATCCTATTTTCTATACATTTTAAAGAAAGGATTTAATAATTTATTATGCATTATGTAACCTTATTATTTTAACGACTTCGATGAACATAAAACAGAGAACCTATTATCAATGAAGGTCCAGCAAAATATTATAAAAATGGAGTGTGTTTTTTTTGCATCCCTATTATTAATTATTATTGGTTCAAAGCTTAAATTAGCAAAAATCTTCATTTCTCTAGTTTTTAAATATATTACAGAAGAGGTTTTTAAAATACTTTTAAAACTTGCCTAAACTAACCCCCTGTTGATTTACAAGTTGGTCATAAATCTCTTCTAGGTAAAGTGAATAATGTGTTGCCTATTCTTCAAAACCAAAATTGAATAGCTAGTACTTTAATTAAAATTGAATTACTCATTAAAAAATGTATTTGATAACTATTTTATTACATTAACTCGTAGTTCTTATTATTGCGGAGGCAAATACAGCGTCTATTTTAAAAAATAAAATCTTCATTTATACATAATTAGTCTTAATAAAAAGATAAAAACAATAAGGTTCAAACAGTCGTAGTTATAAATATTTTTAAAATTCAACGACTGTACGTGCCAAGATCACGATTTTCTGATTTTAACGGTATTTTTAAATTTTTTTCAAGTTTCCAAATAAAGTCCTGAGCTCCGTTTGAAAATCGTAAAATTCCCATAAGAAATAGCATAGGAGATTTTAGCTAAACAACACCCTTAAGGAGCTAGAGCCTCGATAGGCACAATGAGTTGTAGAATACGACTTATTATAATTTTTGAACTTTGATTAATTTTCATAAATGAATTATGATAGCTAAGACAAATATTTTTACGGGTTTCGATAGAGAATTTTCTGCTCTATAATTTCATTACAGGTTAAATTGCGGTTAAAGTCCTCCTTAACGAGCTAGAGCCTCGAGAGGCACAGTGAGTTGTAGCATTCGAATTATTGTAATATTTCAAGTTTGATTAATTGTTATAAATTAATTATGATAGCTAGAATAAATATTTTTACCGGTTTCGATAGAGAATTTTCTACTCGATAATTTCATTAGAGATAAAATTGCCGTCAGACTACTCCGTAAGGAGGTAGAACCTCGAGAGGTACAGTGAATTGTAGAATTCGACTTAATATAATTTTTCAACTTTGATTAATTGTTATAAATTAATTATGATAGCTAGGACAAATATTTTTATGTGTTTTGAGAGAGAGTTTTCAGCTCTATAATTTTCTTTAGAAACAAAATTGTCGTCAGACTACTCCTTAAGGCAGTATTTCTCAAAGTGTGTGTCGCGACGCATTACTGTGAACAAGCTTCAGTACTGACCCTGTATATTTTAAGAGGAATCTAAATTTGGAAAAATATACGAAGTGCTTTAATTTAAAAAATCAAGAAAATTGATAAGTGTAAGAACCTTATACATTTTTTGGTTCTAAATATCCGTGCTCGGGCGCCAAAAAAACACCCACCCTGTAGTGTATAGTTCATTCTACATAGATTTTCAAATTGTGATACTGTATACGTAATGTTTTCAATTAATTTCGACTGTTATTGATTTTTAATTAAATTTAATAAGCGTCGATGTGCTTGTCGTGTTTATATTGTGTACTTCTCCCTAATATTTACAATAAATTAAATGAAAATTTCGACGAGTTGTCGCATAATATATTCATTACTTTGTTGAAAAGTTAAATTAAATCGTGTATTTGAGGAATTGGGTCCAAGTCGTGTCGTCGTTCGCCATTTCACTTTTCCTAAAACTGTCAAATTTAAATTAGCAATATGGCTACCCAACTCCCATTATGCGTACGTATCAGAAATTGGGAGTAAATTAATTTCATACCTCACCATCGGAATTTCAAATAGCCATCTAATAAACTTCAGTCAACAAGAAAAGCATGTTATGGGGTTTATCTCTCGAAACTAATCAAACGAGAAATTTAGTTCCATCGTGTTGATTGTAATCGAGAATTGACATAATTCATAGGTGGTTGATTAGATGTGTCAACAATAATTAATGTTGTAATGGGGATTTTGAGCCGGCGTGTTTAGATTTAACTATCGATAATTGATTACATACGTACGAATTAATTTACAATCAACTATAATTTAACATAGGTAACCAAACAACAAATGAAACATACAAAACTTACAATAATTCACCATTCGTCTACTAACAGTCCTCTCTAAGGAATATCTCTCTCTCTTTCCCTCTCTCGTTAGCGAAACAAGCAAACAAATTGCATATTTCTATATGCTTATGCTTGAATTTATATTAAGTTACTTAATTACGTTACATCCTTTAATTACGATTTATACAAACAGACGTGACATTAAAAAAAAGTTGTAAAAGTGGTTTTCACCACGGGCGGCTGATTTAATTTTAAAATTTACACTCTAAATAAATTATGCCAACTTCATCAAGTTATCTACGTGTAACCAACACACCAGTCAAATGTTTATTTTAAGCCGATCTCAGTGAGCGAATAATGTCTCTTATTATTCTTTCGTCTTCGGAACTCGCAAAAAGTCGAGAGAATTGCTGTGTGTCCATTGTCAACTAGAGAGCGTCCAAAATGGAACTGTCAATCATTTTGGATCATTATGTATAGGACGCTGGTTAATTAATAGTAGGTGGGAGATCCCAGCTCAAGTAATTTTCTATTTGGGATGAGTCATAGAGAAGATATTTTTATAGAAGCGTTCTGAAATAGGAATAAAACGATTGTTATGTGGAGAGCCCACTATAGTTTCTGTTTATGATTTTTATTTTTTTGACAAATTCATCATCATCCTTACGAGAGTGTGTCGGTTCTATGTCCTCGATGAAGATGATTTTAAGTGCAACCTTCGTCGTGGTCATCATTTCATTCCTTGTTTTATATTTAACTAGATCATGAACGCGCGCTATCATCTCGTTACAGGACTATCGGCTGCCGAAGGCAGCACAGCACAACATAGAATTGTTAGACAACGTAGGTGAAACAGCAGTGGATAAATCACCTCCACAACTTGAAAAAACGTGGAATAGTAAAGATCACCGCTAGTGAGCTATCAAGAAGAAAAAACAATGCTTGACGGATTACCTTTCGTCACAGGATGATCGGCTGCCGAAGGCAGCATAGCATTGTTACACAACGTAGGTTAAACAGCGGTAAAGAAATGGCCTTCACAACTTGAAAGAACTTGGAATACTAAATGTCACCTCTAGTGAGTTATAGAGAAGAAAAACACACTCTTGATGGATTAGTTTTCGTTACAGGACGATTGGCTGCCGAAGGCAGCATAGCACAACATAGAATTGTTACACAACGTAGGTCACACAGCAGTAGATAAATGATCTCCACAACTTGAAAGAACGTGGAATACCAAATGTCACCGCTAGTAAGATATCAAGAAGAAAAACCAACGCTTGACGAATTAGCTTTCGGCACAGGACGATCGGATGCCGAAGGCAGCATAGTATTGTTAGACAACGTAGGTTAAACAGCGGCAGACAAATTGCCTTGGTCTTGAAAGAACTTGGAATACTAAAAAATGTTATCTGCAGTGTTATCTATCATCTCTGTCTGCTTATGCCTCTTCTATATATGAATATCATCTGTCAGTCTAAAATTATGTCATATCGTCTCATCTGTTATTTCATCTCATATATCAATCGCCTGTGTTATCTCAGCTTTACTGTGATCTAATTGTATGTAACTACTGGTGACAGACTACTCCCCATTTCTCTAAACCAATCCATATCTTACTTCACCATTCCCTATTTCTCTAAACCAATCGCTATCCTACTTCCTTAACTCTCTCCATCTCTATCCTGTCTCTTTCGGAGCTTACTGCGCATTTCCGATGATCCATTTGTTTTTTTATTGTGTGTATAGCTTCTCTGAGTTCGTTGGTGCTAACAACTGCCAGGTAGATGCCACCATACTTTGTCTCTCTTAAATTTCTAATTTAAATCCCAAGAGGACCCACGTTCACCTTCTACTGAACCGCATAGAAAGCCTTTTTTGATGCATTGGAAACAAGCTGACAACAACGGCATCGGAACTCGAGTAATTAGAAGTTTGTCCGCTAGGGGGGGGGCTGCCTTAAAGTGTCTCTTCTTTTGGGAGCATGTCCGTACTCTTGAATCGTGAGTGTCCAGATTTTTTTTCGGAATATATTTCTAAACTAGACCGTCGAGCTTCATGAAAATGGAAAAAATAAATAGAAATGGGCAGTCATGTATTTATATCTTTAAACATAATGACATTCAAATAAGCACATTCTACTAGACAGATATCATTATCTTATAAGACAACCGAGTAAATAGGGCAGACAGTCGGGTAGATAGGTAGGCGACTTCAATTATTCGAATGAAAATCCAAACATTTTGTGCTACAATACTTGCATCGTGTATGCATAAACGAGTTAAAACATTGTTCAAGTTGAGAAAGCACTTACTTCAAGTGAATTTTCTTGTCTTCCGGGTCGCGTCTCGTTTGTTTGCTATTTACTAAAATTATTTATTGCTCTGGACCGGGTTAAAATCTCGGACCAGCTATATCAACTTGTCGTTTTTACGACCTCAGTTCTTGGCAACACTACTAGCCAACCTCTTACAGTGTTGCCAATGTCTTTAAAAATAGAGTATTATTACCATAGATAATACAGGGTGGGTCTTCACTGTGTTGATTGTTCCTTAAATATTAAAGATTTTAAACCAATTTTGACATTTTATCAATATTAGGCACATACACAAAAAGTAATGACCCAAACTTGTGTTTGTTTAAACGGAACATACTGTAGATTTTGTATATTAGTATTGCACTACAAATTGGCGCCCGAGCAGGGACGTTTAGAACTAAAACCGTTTAGCTTTAATGTGGCTCATTAAATATATTTCATATCTTACTGTATTTGAGCTACATTATGTAATTTTTGTTTTTTTAATAGAACACGCTGTATATTGGCTCGTTTTAGAGTCAGTTTCAGAGAGGAGAGAAAAAAAGCTTAATTTTTTTCGCAGGTTTCTCCTTGATGCAGTTATTGTTTATGCCATCTCGAGTGTCTGTGCAAATTCGACTTGTGTGTCATATTACCGAAGTCGACAAAAAGTTAATTTTTGAACCACCTAAATGAATTTGTTGTTGCCAACGTTAAAACACTCAAACGTTAATTGGATGTAACCAAATATTTACTCGCATTTGATACAATTTAAGCGCAAATAAATGAAATAGAAATTAGAGAAGTATTATAGAGGAGGGTTTGGATGAAAAGGAGAAGATAATTTCTTCAAAAATGGAAGAAATTAAGATAAAGGTTGTTCATTAAACATGATTTTAAAGTAACAAAAATCGAGCTCGTCTTTTATAGATGCGAGAGCGAACTGCTTTTATTCTTATTTTAATAAAACGAATTTCTAAACAAGCACAAGCGCTTGAGTTCATTTAAACACAATTCGAGTTAAAATTCATGAATAAACCGTCCATGAATAATGTAAATTCGCATTCAAATTCCCATAAAAATGATTAAGTTCGACATAGGGTACCTGTAAAAATGTATAAAAGTAGGTATCGGACAATTTTACGCTTGGCTTATTATGTCCGGCCAAATATGCAGTAAAATGGAGAGCCATAAACAACAAATCGGAAACTTCCCCCTGTTGTTTCCGAGTAGATAGGAAATTAAACGAAAACAACCAATCTGCATCTAAGTTTATTACGTTCACTTTATTCTTCAATTTAACTTTATTTTGCCATTTTAATTCTTTTTTATTTTAAAACGTAAACGTTTCCTTTCCGACTAAACACTTGTTGGTTGCAACAAACGAAGAAAAAGAGAAACACGGAGAGAGGGAGAGAGTAGGAGAAGAGAATTTCGCAAACTAACAAAAGTCGGGAGATTGTAAATTACAAACAAACATTGTGCAAGTTGCATAAGGAAAATTACAATTCATAAATCTGTTATAACGTTTTCCTACTAAATCCAACATTTCCGTAGAAATTGCAATATCTATTAGAAAATTTTGTCGGTTTCGTGCATAAGTGGATTACCCTACTTCGCCGAAAAGCAATAAATAGCTCCTACATAAAGCGAAATAATGATTTAAAAACATATATCGTTAAATTTATGTTATTTCAGTAGTTAAATTACAAACTCGCTCCTATAATACTTAACATTCCACCTTCAACTTTAAATCATTCGAGTTTAAGTTGTACCGACAATAAAACCTATAGTTTCATTGTTTCATTAGATCACCAAAACTGCTCTCATACTTTGATGCACGCTCAACCATGGCTCGTGAGATCAAAAGGACGATCTAGCTGAAATTGCTCATATGCTCATATCCAAATATGTCTTCTTTAGAAGGTAAAGGGCACGTGACTCGATTGTTGTCCGCTCATTCTAGAAATCCCCTGTATGTAATACACACTTCTTGTCTATGGTATGTTGGTCTTTCGGGGGGCGAACACAGATCGGGGCAGAAAGCTTACACTACCGCGGGAGTCGACTGTCTTTGGCACTTGCCTAACTTCTTAAACTGCGCTTTCACATCACCTCTTCGACTCTCTTCCAGAGTAACCCTTTCGCTACGAACCCACTGTGCATTAGAGATCTGAATTCTTCCTCTTGGGGGCGAACATGGGTCGGGGTAGAAAGCTTAGACTACCGTCGGAGTCGACTGTCTTTGGAACGTGTCTGCCTCCTGAACTGGGCATCTTCATCACCTCTTAGACTCTCTTCAAGAGTAACCCTTTCGCTACGAACCCACTGTGCATTAGAGATCTGAATTCATCCTCTTGGGGGGCGAACCTGGGTCGGGGTAGAAAGCTTAGACTTCCGTCAGAGTCGACTGTCTTTGGAACGTGCCTAGCCTGCTGAACTGGGCGTCTTCATCACCTCTTAGACTCTCTTCAAGAGTAACCCTTTCGCTACGAACCCACCGAGCATTAGAGATCTGAACCCTTTCTCACGGAGGGCAAACATGGGTTGGGGCAGAAAGCTTAGACTACCGTCAGAGTCGACTGTCTTTGGCACGTGCCTAGCCTCCTGAACTCGGCCTCCTCATCACCTCTTCGACTCTCTTCAAGAGTAACCCTTCCGCTACGAACTCACCGTGCATTAGAGATCTGAACCCTTCTTCTTGGAGGGCGAACATGGGTTGGGGCAGAAAGCTTATACTACCGTCGGAGTCGATTGTATTTGGCACGTGCCTAGCTTCCTGAACTGGGCTATGAACTAGGTGATGAAGACACCTCTTAGACTCTCTTCAAGAGTAACCCTTTCGCTACGAATCCACCGTGCATTAAAGATCTGAGCCCCTCAGACTCCTTTGCAGACTCTTACTCGATCTTTTATAGAGCTCTCACCCTCACGGCCATCGAGGATCTGTGATGCTCTGCATAAAGATACTTGTGCGGCCTTTTCTAATCATAATCGATGTTAGCACTTGCTAACTTAACTTCGGTTGCTGGTTGTGACCTCCTCGCATTTCGTTGATCTTTCTTGAAACCACAGCACTATTTAAACAAGGTGGTGTGGATGCGACTGAGAAAGTTTTAGAGGTTTGGCCTTGATCTGGAGTCGTGCAGCTCTCCAATTGGGTACTCGCTATTGGCACTACTCACTGAACTTCCATGTACCGAAGCTATCCCCGTATAGCGAAAGATCTTGGATCAAAAGCTCCGGTACTACTTGCCTTCTCTCACGAACAGAGGGTGTCACCGTACACGCCGAGTTCTGGGGCCAAAGCGGATGGTAGGAGCAACCGACTCAGGCGTAAACGCCGTTAAGCCGAATTCATTTGCTCCTCTTGCCTGTGGTTTCCAGAGAAAGAACATAAATCTTCGGTGTTTGGTGGGCTTAGACGAAAGTCGAAGCGGGCTTCCATCTCTTTGAATGGCTCATAGGCGTGGAAGTCAAGGAGCTTCGCCTCCCACCTGAACCCCCTAGGGCGATTTCAGTACGACTTCAGTACAGGTTGTTCAAAAAGTACTGTGAAAATTTCAAACCTAAAACTTTTTTTAATTTTAAATGGAACATCCTGTATTTTTTGACAGTTTCGAATGTAGAATTTTTGATGATCCATGTGTTTTTTATTATGTGAAATGTCATAAATTTAGATTTAGAACTTTTCTTAGAATCCTATTCTACTTATAAAGGTAATTCTATTTATATTAAAAAAGTAGGTGTTACTTCCGGTTTAACCGGAAGTGAGGTAATTTTGAAGTCGTTTTTAATGAATAGACGAGTAGCCATTATACAAGAATTGAAGTTTTCAGATCGATTGTACTAATCAAAGCTCCAAAACGTCTAACCAACGGTTTCCGTGAAACACCCTGTAGATGTACCTAAATATAAAAAATTGTAAAAACCACCCTTTTATCCGTAGCTTCAAAAAAGATTAATTGCTTAATTGACTATAAATCTCCTAGTCATCTTTCCCTTATAAGGCTCTTTTTTGGGGAGGCCTAAAAGTGAAACATCACCTGACCAAATAAAAGCGCCCCAAAGACGCAAGTCATTTCTTTCATTATTTTATTTGCAACATTGTATCTCAATATACTATCATTTTTATTGGTTCCATCAAATTCCCATAAACACAACTATTATTAAAAAAGTGAAATAAAAGTCGTAGCTTTGTCCGATCGATTGATATCCAATTTGGACTTAATATAATAATAGAGAAATAAACTTGGGAGATAGTCGCGATAAGTATTTAATAAAGTGGTAATTGACAAAGTTAACTTTTTATTACCAACTACAGGGAATTAATTTTAAAAACAACCCTTAATTTACAACGCCCTTTCGAAGTATACTTTTTTCGGGAAAAAAAGTTTTCGAACGTGTTAAAAAAACAAGAGGCCAAGTTTGTTATCGTATTGATATGATGTGTGTTTTTGTGTTGTTGGGAGATCCTCAAGGGTGCCATTTTAAATAGTGGCATTGATAAGGGTATTCCTAGTTTGCTAATATTACCGTTCTTTTTTTCCAAGGGTGAATTAGGTAAAAGAAGGAGGATTTTCTTTACGCACACACACACAAAAAAAAAGAAAATCGCATCTAATTTTTTTATCTTATCTTTGCTTGTTTGTAGTAGTAGGAAAATCTTTTTAGTTTAGTTTATCGCGTTTTAAACGTTGATTAATTAGAAAGTGCTTGCATGTTTACCTACCCCCAAAGGGGTAATATATGAGAAGGCGTGGTAATGATCCAACTTTTTTCACACACTTCTTCAAAGTTATTTACGTCTCAATTTTCCAAATTGCTTTTCTCCCTTTAGTTTTCCAATTTATCCAAATTAAAAATTAGGGAAAATTAATATCGTTTTTCTTTTCAACTTTTAATTTGATTTGAGCGGGATGTTTTAAAAATCCAAACGTGCCTTTTTACAACATTCTACAATGCAGCTCTCTAAAGCTGCGTTTTTTTGTTTCGAGTACAACAAAGTTTGTTGTTTACAAGAGTAAAACTTCTTGATTGCGTGTATATAACTCGTTAAGCACATGCGTATGTTTTAAATTGAAAATAAATAATGAGAAAACATGCAATGATGCGGATTGTAAAGGCACTTATCGATTTTTAACTACACTTTAAAGCTTATGCCAACACAGCTGTGTAGGTGGAAGGATTTTTAAAGGTATAAACCAATAAAATTCTCATTTTTTACTCAAATCTTGTTGAGAAGACTCGACTCGAAGAAATCCACGTTGTATGCTTTTGCATACTGTCCAATTAGAATTTAGCACTAGGTCACCCATTGGTCTTTTATTATTTACCTTGTGATTTTTTGTATAAATTCCAACGTCTGATCCTGATCCTGATGTGGGGAAAAATATGATTCGGGAAACATGGTAGAACCCATTCCTCGGTAAAAACTGTGATGTGGCCACCACAGTATTTTATTTCTTCCCTTGATGGTACAAAGATACAAATATATAGTGTCCATAATAAATTTAAAAGTTGGAAATCTAGTAGCTCTAGAAATTTTTTGAAATAATGGTGAATAGTCTTATGTCAACGTACGTAAACCTCCCAAATTTCATTACATTTGCTTCGGTATTAAAAATAATACAACATATAGTATACGAAAAAGCCAGATTTCAATTTTTTCAGGGTATTTCATGACATTATATTCCATGAGCCTAGAAAGTTTTTGATTCATGGAGTTACTAATGTAAACCTGCCAAATGTCATTACATTCACTTCTGTATTACAAATGATATAAACGATGTAGGTACGAAATAGCCAGATTTCAGTTTTTTCAGGGTATTTCAGGACATTATTTTCCATGAGCCTAGAAAGTTTTTGATTCATGGAGTTACTAATGTAAACCTGCCAAATGTCATTACATTCACTTCTGTATTACAAATGATATAAACGATGTAGGTACGAAATAGCCAGATTTCAGTTTTTTCAGGGTATTTCAGGACATTATTTTCCATGAGCCTAGAAAGTTTTTGATTCATGGAGTTACTAATGTAAACCTGCCAAATGTCATTACATTCACTTCTGTATTACAAATGATATAAACGATGTAGGTACGAAATAGCCAGATTTCAGTTTTTTCAGGGTATTTCAGGACATTATTTCCTATAACCATAGGTCATAGGACTTATATCCATAGGTCTAGAAAGTTTTTGATTCGGGGAGATACTTATGTAAACCTGTTAAATGTCATTACATTTACTTCCGTTTTAAAAATGATATGAACGATGTAGGTACGAAATAACCAGATTTCTGTTTTTCAGCGTATTTCAGGACTTAATTTTCTATAGGTCTAGAAAGTAATGATTCGGGGACTTACTTATGTTAATCTGCCAAATATAAATACATTCACTTCTGTATTAAAAATAATGCGAAAGATTACGTAAGATTAGGTACGTAAAAGTCAGATTTCAGTTTTTTCAGGATATTTCAAGAGATCATTTTCCATAGGTTTAGAAAGTTTTTGGTTCTAGAGGAGTTACTTATGTAAACCTGCCAAATCTCACATTCCCTTCATTATTAAAAATGATAAGAGTGTTATAGATACGAAAAAGCCAGATTTCAGTTGTTTCATGATATTTCAGGACACAATTTTTCATAGGTCTAGAAAGTTTTTGATTCGTGAAGTTACTTATATAAACGTGTCAAATGTCATTACATTCACTTCAGTATAAAAAAAGATACGTTAGGACATGTAAAAGCAAGATTTCAGTTTTTTCAGCATATTTCAGAATTCAAGCTTTCCCGGATTTCTTTTTACATTTCTTAAAAACACACTTGAAATTTTTTTTTGTAATTTAGCCAATTCTAAGTCTGTGGCTTTAGCAAAGCCTCGTTATGTGCATTGTAAAGCTGACCACCCCGTACACGTATTTTAAATGACTAAATTATACGTTTTTAGGAAAACACATAATTTTCTCATCAATTTAAAACGAGTAAATAAAAACTAATCGATACATCACGAAAAGTACAAAAATATTTATGTATGTTTATGAATTAATTAAACATTAATCGATATTTAATTAATAATTAATGACGGCAGCTGTTTGCAAAACCCACTAACACCCACTGCTATTATTTGTTTTTAATAATTAATAAAGGCGTTATAAAAAATACTTTTTCCTGTCCGTTTATAAACGTTAAAAGGTTTATTATTGCATAATGCAAGTAATGAAGGCAAGAAGAAACTAAACTGAAAACTTCTCATTTAATTTTGAAATTGTAACCTTGCTCGGGGCTCTATTCACTACATTAAATTACACAAGATTAAATTACAGACGAGCCTTAACCAGAAGTTCATCACTATTTTATTTTAGCGCCGTGCTTTGTAATTTGCATGTGAAAATTGAGTAGTTTCAACTTGTTTCTCTCTTTCTCTCCTCGTGTCCTATGATGATATAGAGAGCTTCATCAAGTTGAAAACACGCTGTGTTTTATGTAGGATGTGAGTTGCGTCTTTATTTTTAATAGAAAATTACGTTTAAAGAAAAATGGTGGCTAAACGTCGTGCTTAATATTATTATTTCATCACGGATGGATAATTTTGATTTTCATTAATTAATTTCTAACTTCAAAGAAAGCATTGGCTTTTAACACCTCTCGTGGCGACTATTCCATTATTGGACACTACTAGCCTGCCCTGACTAATGTATCAATAATATCCCTTTCGGTCTCTCTACCCCTATAAGAGTGTATGTTCTTTATGTGTTATTGTCCCTCTCTATCTTAGACAATCTGTGTTCCTTTATTTAATCTTTGGCCAATCAATGTTTTCTTATAACCTGTGTGTACAATTTCCCTGATTCTTAATGGGTTTTCTTTTAATACACTCGCTTTCCAAATCTTTGTGGGTAGAACATTTAATGAAAAAAAAATATTTTTCGTTGACTTTTCTATTTGCGCTCTATAGGTTATATGATCATTATTTTAAGATGTCATCGAAGACATTAGGTAAAGCTCACTATTCACGTCTAGTCTGCCAGTAGTTCATAGTTCATGGACTGACCAGTCTGGTCGGCCGGCTGTTTACTTTGTCTAACAAACACGTACAGTTTGAACTGCGTAAGAAATTAGGTGAAGCTCACTATTCACATACGTGAACACTTATTACACACATTAAGTTGGCCGGTAGTGTAAGGATTTACCGGCCTGGCCGGTCGGCCGTTTTCTTTGTTCGACACACACTTTCATTTTGAACTACCGTATAAAGTAGGCGAAGTTCATTATTCACATACAGAGTTGGACGTGAACAGTAAACTTAAAACTTATTACACACTCTAAGTTGGACGGTAGTGTATGGATTGACCGGCCTGGCCGGCCGGTCGTTTTCTTTGTTCGAAACACACTTTCATTTTGAACTACCGTTTAAAGTAGGTGCAGTTCGTTATTCACATACAGGGTTGGGCGTGAGCAGTGAACCTCAAACTTATTACACACTCTAAGTTGGACGGTAGTGTATGGATTGACCGGCCTGGCCGGCCGGTCGTTTTCTTTATTCGACACATACTTTAATTTTGAACAACCGTTTAAAGTAGGTGCAGTTCGTTATTTACATGCAGGGTTGGACGTGAGCGGTGAACCTCAAACTTATTACACACTCTAAGTTGGACGGTAGTGTATGGATTGACCGGCCTGGCCGGCCGGTCGTTTTCTTTGTTCGACACATACTTTAATTTTGAACAACCGTTTAAAGTAGGTGCAGTTCGTTATTTACATGCAGGGTTGGACGTGAGCGGTGAACCTCAAACTTATTACACACTCTAAGTTGGACGGTAGTGTATGGATTGACCGGCCTGGCCGGCCGGTCGTTTTCTTTGTTCGAGACATACTTTCATTTTGAACAACCGTTTAAAGTAGGTGCAGTTCGTTATTTACATGCAGGGTTGGACGTGAGCGGTGAACCTCAAACTTATTACACACTCTAAGTTGGACGGTAGTGTATGGATTGACCGGCCTGGTCGGCCGGTCGTTTTCTTTGTTCGAAACACACTTTCATTTTGAACTACCGTTTAAAGTAGGTGCAGTTCGTTATTTACATGCAGGGTTGGACGTGAGCGGTGAACCCAGTAGCGAATCTAGCACTGAGTGGGCCTCAGTGCAGAAAAGACTCATGGGCCCCAACTTTCGGGGAGGGGGGGGGGTACACCTCTAGAGATTTTTTCTAATATTTAATGCAAAATCGTGAGTTTTATGGCTTCCAGGAGTGCAGTTGCCATTTCCTACTCCTTCCTTCTGACGCCTATATTTAGAGACCTAAGAAAGATTCACTTTAATTTTTCATGAAAAAATTTGAAGGGCCGGGTTCTGCCATGGGCCCCTCGAACCCATGGGCCCCCGGGCTGTGCACCGAACTGCCCGGTGATACAACCGCGCCTGGGTGAACCTCAAACTTATTACACACTCTAAGTTGGACGGTAGTGTATGGATTGACCGACCTAGCCGGCCGGTCATTTTCTTTGTTCGACACACATTTTCATTTTGAACTACCGTATAAAGTAGGCGAAGTTCATTATTCACATACCGAGTTGGACGTGAACAGTAAACTTAGAACTTATTACACACTCTAAGTTGGACGGTAGTGTATGGATTGACCGGCCTGGTCGGCCGGTCGTTTTCTTTGTTCGAAACACACTTTCATTTTGAACTACCGTTTAAAGTAGGTGCAGTTCGTTATTCACATACAGGGTTGGACGTGAGCAGTGAACCTAAAACTTATTACACACTCTAAGTTGGACGGTAGTTTATGGATTGACCGGCCTGGCCGGCCGGTCGTTTTCTTTGTTCGACACATACTTTCATTTTGAACAACCGTTTAAAGTAGGTGCAGTTCGTTATTTACATGCAGGGTTGGACGTGAGCGGTGAACCCAGTAGCGGATCTAGCACTGAGTGGGCCTCGGTGCAGAAAAGACTCATGGGCCCCAACTTTCGGGGAGGGGGGAGATACACCTCTAGAGATTTTTTCTAATATTTAATGCAAAATCGTGAGTTTTATGGCTTCCAGGAGTGCAGTTGCCATTTCCTACTCCTTCCTTCTGACGCCTATATTTAGAGACCTAAGAAAGATTCACTTTAATTTTTCATGAAAAAATATGAAGGGCCGGGTTCTGCCATGGGCCCCTCGAACCCATGGGCCCCCGGGCTGCGCACCGAACTGCCCGGTGATACATCCGCGCCTGGGTGAACCTCAAACTTATTACACACTCTAAGTTGGACGGTAGTGTATGGATTGACCGACCTAGCCGGCCGGTCATTTTCTTTGTTCGACACACATTTTCATTTTGAACTACCGTATAAAGTAGGCGAAGTTCATTATTCACATACAGAGTTGGACGTGAACAGTAAACTTAATAGTACATTGCAATACATGGTCGGTAAGTGCATAGTTAACAAATCCAGAAAATGTTAGGAAAACGTGACCCGTAGGGTCGAGTTTTTCTAATTTTCGAGATTTGTTAAGAAAAGCACTTAACGATCCAAGTATTGCATACTATTTTTTGCACAATCGTGAAAAATAACTAATAATAAATTCATTTTTGAAACTGACATTAGTTGACAGTTGTAAATAATTTTTATAATTTTAAAGTTTATTCAAAATAGTAACCGCTGGAGAACAATGTTGTCCCAGTAACAAGAATAAAAGTAACAAATAGCTCAAACATCTGTTTCACTTACCACCCTTGTGCTTTTGGTTAAATATTTCGAAATCATTATTTTATTGTTTCTATGGACACATACAATGGTGTGGTAAAATCAACTTCCTATTAGTATAAACATTGTTGGTAAGTACAGAATAGAACACGATTGTGCAAAAAACTTATTACACACTCTAAGTTGGACGGTAGTGTATGGATTGACCGGCCTGGCCGGCCGGTCGTTTTCTTTGTTCGAAACACACTTTCATTTTGAACTACCGTTTAAAGTAGGTGCAGTTCGTTATTCACATACAGGGTTGGACGTGAGCAGTGAACCTCAAACTTATTACACACGCTAAGTTGGACGGTAGTCCATGAACTGAACTCTTATGGCCACATCCGAGTTTGTTTTTAATATAATGCAATTTTAGCAAGCTTTCAAGACTTGACGCCCAACGGTTACTTTGTTGTGTCTTTGATTTCGACAGACTTTTCACTGTTCAAGGATTGGGATGTAGACCTATTAGGCACCCTCTTTTAACATCGTCGTTTGTTTGTACCACCTCCAAGGTTTGACTCTGAAAAGTGTTTTGTAGCTCATTTGCACGTTTGCCTGCTTCTTCGGTGCCTTCTAACCTTTATGTTCGGGTGGTCCTGAGCGGTGTTTTGAGGGATCTTACAAGTTTTTTAGGCAGCGTAGGCAATATTTTCTTGGATATATATGTGTGCTTGGACTGAGAGGGAGTTATCGCCAATGATCTATAAAAATTATATTTTGACCGTTCGGCTGTCATCGTTAAACTATAAACAAGATGTGGTGTTTTACTAATGTCTTGTTAGTACTAAAAGATAAAAACTCAACTATTGGCTCCCGAGAAGGGAATTATGTTCTTAAGAACTACACAGTTTACTGTCTGCTATAAATTAAGTAGAAATATTTGTCTTTGACTAAACTACACTAGCTCGATGTTCACTTACCTGTAGGCAAACACAGTTTGTGTAAGTTTAAGTTTATTTAGGATTCTGTTGGCTTAAGAAAATATATCCTCCATGTTGCTAATACACCTGATATTAAACGTCGAGGGTAAATAAAACAAAAATTAAATTACCTCGTATTAATCGAAACGTTTTTAATTATCGCAGAATTTTCAATACCTCGAAAATTATATTTACATAGCTGAAATTATTGGTGCATGAAAATTGGTCATGTTCGAAAGCGCATACCCTTTTTTTTCCTCTCCAGTAGGGATTTATTGCCAACTTTTTTCTTTTTTTTTTAATCCAAAATGAAAACGTTATGAAGTTTTCATATAAAAATAACCTGTAATATCAACCTTTAGCTAATATTAAATTGGTCGTAGCAATTCATGCATGATGAGCAGTTATAAGTGCTCTTCACCAAGCTTTAAGCTCTCTCGACTATTCGAAACACGTACAATATAATCAAAACGTCGATGCATTTCAACTATTTGCATACATTAGATTACGTACAACATGGCGTAAACGACATATAAGCGACCGCAATATCGAGTGTTTAAAACTTTCTTTAAACAGATAACGTTTTAGGGGAGTTAAAAGAATCGGCGCTTCTCAAAGTTGGCTGCTTTTTCTTCTCAAAATAAACTTTGTCATTAACATAAAATTGAAATTATCTTTCAATTAGAAAATAAACGAAGCGTAACTTAATCAGATTTATTTATAAGAGGATTACATAATTTGGCGCCCAACGCGCGGGAACTTGGTTCTTTTAATAAATAATCAACGCTTTTCACTTTTTCAGTGCGAGAAGATGACATTATCGATTGTTTTATATCTTGTTTACCATTTTGAAATAAGAAAAATTGCTAAAGTTTCATCTGGATTCTTTACGGACGTTTAAGTATTAAAAAGCTATAAAACTATAGAAAGTATTTTAGAAGATATTTATGTGTTTGGAAACTAAAAACCATATTTTTCTATATGTAATAGTGGCGGCGGTTATATTTCGCTGATGCTGTGATTTTAGATTCGTCGTGGGGATAACCACTCAAGTAAATCTATACGTCATGTATTTCGAAGCGTCGTCATGAAGACGGCTGGAGTCTACAGTAAGGCGCCACGACGCTCCTCACCATATTCTTACTTTAAAGCAATAGGATTTGCATGCCAACTCTTATACGTATATTATGATTTCTATTCTTCAGCCATCTTATGAGAGATTTGTATGGATATTAAATGTAACTCGAAATGCTTTTTTCGACTAAATTTTATTCTTTTTGAGCGCAAATGACGACTAAAAAGTTTTTAAATTGAAAAGTCGACCCAACAGATGTACTATTATTTTTGCAAGCTTTCGTTTGAGTACCAACACGTTTTATCGTATATTCTCATATACAGGGTGTTTTTTTTCAACTTGCACGATTTTAATTACATTTCTTCTTTTTGAAACTTATACAGGGTCTTTACGAACTCAATATATTCATATTACTTTTCAAATTGATAATTACAATTCGTAATATGGAAGCCGCTCAATGCCCTTTCGTGACAGTTTTTCCAGAACAAATTAATTTTTAATCGCGCCATTTTTAGAATTGCAAATTGTTTATCTATACACTTAACTTTTTAATCTCGTTTATTGTATGAATAGAAACCAATAACGTTTACTGAAACCATATACGTGCGATAAGCTTCGATTTCAATTTATTTTCTCGTTATTTTAATTTGTTTATTATTTTTGTAATGTTTTATAAACGATAAGTTTTTTGTTTATTGAGTATTACTTATGCTCGATGTGAATATTAAAAGAAAAATGTAGGTTTCGTAAAACGTTATTTAAAATAAGTGTTGTTTGGTTGTAAAAGTCACTTGCGCTTAATTATATTTAATAATCGCCCACGTTGGGCGCCAATTATAACAGAAATCATGAATTGCTGCAGACTGTAGATTTTAAAATCGTTTTTAAAGACTCTTGAATCGGTTTAGTTGTAGATAGTTTTTCAAAATTTATTCTTGGTGTAATAAAAAAATCATTTTCTCGCGAGTGCGTTTAGCCCCATGTTGGGCGCCAATTTTAACAGAAATCATGAATTGCTGTTGATTTTAATTTTGTGTTTGAGGACTTCTGAATGGGTTTAGTTGTAGATAGTATTTTAAAATTTATTCTTGGTGTAATAAAAAAATCATTTTCTCGCGAGTGCGTTTGGCCCCATGTTGGGCGCCAATTTTAACAGAAATCATGAATTGCTGTAGATTTTAAAATCGTGTTTAAAAATTTTTTAATCGATATAATATATATATATATAATCGATATAATAGTTGTAGATAGTTTTTCAAACTTTATTCTTGGTGTAATAAAAAAATCATTTTCTCTCGAGTGCGTTAGGCCCCAAGTTGGGCGCCAAGTATAACGGAAAAGAAGGGTTGTTGATTGTTTTTGTAAGTTTTATAATCGTTTTAGTTCAATATTACTTTGCATAAATCAAAAATTAGATATTTCTTTTAGAAAGTTTAATTTTTGAATAAAAGATTCTCATAACCAGCTACGAGTGTATTCATAAGCCCCACGCGTTGGGCGCCAGTTGATTTTCTATTTTTTTAAATTTTTAATGTGAGTTAATTCAACGTTATCCGATGGCTTTTTTAAAATGTAAAAGCCTCTTTGTATTGTAAAAAGATTTCCGTGTCTGTTAAATCGGCTTATTTGGTAATGTGTTTAGCGTATCAGACTCTTGTGGTCCGTATTTACGTTGCGTCGAAATAAAATTGTTTGGAATTATTACAAAAGAAAAATAATTTTTCAACAGGTGATTTTTAAATTAAAGATTCATCGAAACGCCCTGTACATTGTCGTTATCTTATGTTTTAGGTTGATGGAATCGATTATCTGCTCTTATCTCGCTAGTAGAAACTCAAATTGCATGCCTTTCAAGTTTATTGCACTCTAAAGTGCATTATATTTATTTTTTGGTTCATTTCCCAGATGTTCCATACTTTTCTTTACTTTTTTCTTGCCTTTTATTAAGCTATCTGTGCATTTTGTGTAGCCACGCGACCATATATTTTAGCAGTTGGTGCTGCTTTTTGACCACAACAGTATCATGATAACATGCAATTTTGTTAACGTTTCTACTAGGGGTTGGTTAGAACTGTCGTAAAAGATTGTAAAGCTTGAAGAATTATTGATTAATCTGTCGGGTACTTTGTAACAAATAGGGCAACGTTCGTGAGATTTTTTTTATTTTATTCGAATTATCGTCGAACGCGCACGCGTACGGGAGACGTTTAAAAATTTTTCGACTCGTCGCGATCATTTTCAAAAAAAAAAAAACTTAAACGAAACATTTTCGCCGCAATGCATTTAAATTGATGACTTAACTCTTTTCGCGTTTGCTATAATTTTATTTGTTTTGTATGTGCGCACGTCTCGGTATTATTGCTAATATTATTTGGACGGCAACTCACTGTAATTGATATTAAAGTGTGCTTACGGCACGTTATAATATCTATCTTTTATGATCTTCTGTGTAGTATTGTGGATCAAAGCAATTCTGTTTTGCAATAGTTGAGACACTTTGGCACGTTTCTCCATTACAAACTCCTTTGATGTCCCTTTAATAAAAATATGAGCCTTTATTAAAGTCTTTTTTCACTTCGTTTTTCTATATCCACCACCAAACACGAGCTGCTTTTCTTTTTTCGCATCAATGCAAATAGTTGATTGACTGTTGATTCAACAAATTGGTTTTCTATTTTTTGCCGCCCCGTTTTAATTAAAAAGTTTTTGGTCAACAAAATGAGGGAAATTGGTTCCACTTTTCGATTTATTTTAAAGAATAAAGCGTTAAAAGGAGGAATATTAGATTTTTTATTATTCGTTTAACGATGCTCAAATATTTTGTTTAATTAAATTCGGAAAAATTTTTCATTTGTTTTATGTTTGGGTGCTTTGAGAAAATTAATATTATAAAGATGGTGCTAGGGGAAAAGTGAAATTATTTGCAAGCATTTAAGGGAATAGATCTCGACATAAGTGAAATGTCGCCATTTCTAAGTACGGGGATTCGTCAAGTTGGAAGCACTCAAGCACGAAGGTGGAGACCCCAGGTGTTTGCGTTCGTCTTTAGATGGATCTCGCGTCACTTGAACCCATGTAGATCGGTCATCACTCAACAAGACAGGGATAACTTCCCCTTTCATCTTCGTGATGCTTCTGTATCGTGAAAGCTTAAGGTGTGTTTTGTCGACTATTTTCCTTTTTTCTTCACCGAAAAAATATATTTTATCAAATCCTAACGTATTTGTTATATTTTCATTCAAATTTATAAAATAAAATTCAAATTTGTATAGGTAGTAAAATTTCATTTCCTTTGTCAAATAAAGAGTGGTATTTACAATAGATTATTGCGCATACAGTGTGTCGTATAACTTACGAGGAAACCATTTCAGGGGTATTTTCATTGAAAGTGGTTGTTTTAGAGCACCCTAATTTTTCTAAAGCCTTCATTTTTTAAAACGGAATAAAAGATGTAGATTCGGATTTTTAACAGATAAAAGTAAGTGGGATCAGGCCCAGGGCTTTAAAAGCCCAATAAAAGCTTGCCCATTTTTTGTTTCTATGAAAGCTAATCTTTATAAGTTGGCAGGCATTCTTCCCTCGTTTACTATTTCTATGTATGAAGAGGGGCTGTGTAAAGATCAAATTAACTTGGAAATTTTTAAACCAAAATGAAAACGAGAATGTTCTTGAACAGCTAGTGCCAGTGTCGCACAGGGTTTGTTTCTTGGACTTCTGTTTTTTATGATACTATACTCCGTTCAGCGACCAGAAATAGCTAAGCCACTTCCCACAAATATCGGTCAAATAAGATTGACGCATGTTAATTCTTGTGTGATTGTTATACACCGTATTTTCATAGAATATATTTTGTGGGAGTGGCTTAGTTATTTCTTATCGCTGAACGGAGTAGAGATCATTTACGCGCGCTACCTTCTCTCTCGCTTCTCTCTATCGATCTTTGCCTGTTTCATTTCCGTTCATCTGTCAATCTCATCTGTTATTTTATTTCATGTGTAAGTCTCATCTGTCATATCATTTCGTCTGTCATCTCATCTCATTTGTCAATTTCATCTCTCATCCATCTGTTAAGCTCTTCTGTCTTTAATCTCATCTGTTAATCTCCTTTGTCATCTCATCTCGTCTGTCAATCTCAAGTGTCATCCCATGTCTCATCTGTTATTTAATCTCTTCCGTCATCCATTCCATCTGTAGACTCATTTTATCTGCCAATCTCATCTGTCAATCTAATCTGCCATATCATCTCATCTGTCTATCTTGTTCTCTCTCTTTCTCCTCCGCTTTTAAATGACATATTGTATTACAAATGGGATGACAGATAAAATGACAGATGATATGGCATATAGCATGACAGATGAGATGACTTATAGCTTGATAAAAGGTAGATAAATTGGATGACGGAAGACATTAAGGTAACTATGGTGTCAGATTGACATTTGACACAGGGTAACTATGGTGACAGACCACTAGCCATTTCTATAAAGAAATCCCCATCCTACTTCCCCCTCCCCAATTCTCTAAACCAATTCCTATCCTACTTCCCTCACTCTTTCTGTCTATCTCTTTTTTTATCTCCGCCTCTTTAGAACATTACTGCGCATTTCCGATGACAGTTGTGTTTTTTAGGCATGGCCATGCCTCTACACTAATTTATTCTCCAACAAGGCTTAAAGCCTTGCCCCCTTCAGTTTTCTATTAACACTGCCCTTACAATGCTTTTTTTTCATGATTTTGTCGTTGCCATCAATGGAGCTACTTTAGAGGCATGGCTTTAAAGCAAGGTTTAAAGCCTTACCTTCTTGAGTTTTCTATTAACACTGCGTTTACTGTCCTTACAATGCTTTTTTCATTAATTCATGTTTGATGGCCGAAGGCCGAGCTGTGTTCGCGTATTAACGCTTTTCGAAAATTAAAATAACACTAGGCCGTAGACATCGATAGCAACCACGTTCCTACTCTAATTTGAGCCCGGGCAAGGCCTTCTCTCTTTCAATTTTCTATTAACACGTTTACTGCTCTTTACAATGTATTTTTTCATGATTTTCGCATGGTCATAAAGCTTGGTAGCCGAAGGCCGAGCCGTATTCGTGTATTATCGCTTGTCGAAAATAATGACGCGAGGCTATAGGCATTGATAACGTGCGTGGCTTCGCCCAACTATTACATGACTCCAGTTTACTATCCAGCAAAGCCTAAGGCTTTTTCCCTTTAGATTGCATAATAATTTTTACATATTTTGCTAAATAAGGTATAGTTTACCTATACATATAAGTTTTTTTAGCTTCTATAAGTCAACAGTTGCTCATCAGCTAATGCCAATATACAATAGCAATTGTAAAATCATATGCAAGCATCCCTTGTACTATGAGGACTGTAAAGTTACCCTTTATAGTTACTGAAGCAAGTAAGTAGACGAAAATACTCATTATCCTTTAAATTTATGTAAGTATTTGAAATTTATTTTGAAAGTATTTTCGTCTACCTACCTGCTTTAGTAAATATGTAAAAGGGTAACTTTACAATCCTCATAGTACAAGGAATGCTTGCATATGTGCAATTGTGTATTGGCATAAGCTGATGAGCAACTGTTGACTTATAGAAGCTAAAAACTCTTATATGTATAGGTAAACTATACTATGTATATAGCGATGGGTGTTTTAGTGTTATGCTTGCCTATCATGGGTTGTCGCGTTTTAATTTTTTTGGAGTACATAGCAGGCAATCATTTGCTACAGAGTGTATTATTTTTCCTCTCAACTGTTGTCTTTTTCTTACGACTTTTATTAAAAAAATCTTTATAGCTTCAGAGATATTTTTTTTAGTAAATTCCCCTTCTTAATTTTACTTAGAGCAATCTGTATCTATTACGTATTATATCCATGTTCCGATATACTGAACAAATCGCTTCCTTTTTATAATAGAGATAAATTGTTAAGGCGTGCTCCCTAAATTTGCGCTTCATATTTTGTACTTGCCAATCAATCACGTTTTTCTCTTAGGAGTACATAATACACGCGTCTCCTCGAATTTAATCATTTAAAGTAAAATTTTGATTAAAGAAGAAAAATAATTTTAATATTTGGAATTTATCGATTTATTACTACGAGCGTGCCTTTGGAAGAAGAGTCAGTAGTCGAGTCGCTAAGTTTATTGTAATACATCGTTACTATCGGTTTTGTTTGTATAGGGGATGCGTTTTAAATGACATAAGCTTATCTTGTATGTTCAGTTGCTATTTTAACCGACTGACGTTTCTGTAAGGACGAAATGAGTCAAGTTGGTATTGTTTTAAGCTTCCAGCACATTCAGATAACTGTTGACAATTTCAAAACGTTTTCATCTTTGTTATATCAAAATATAAAACAATTGAAAACTAGCAAAGCTCTGATGATAAATTTAATAAAAATATTTTTGTTTCAGGTAAAGGAGCTTTTCAATTGTCGAACATTTTTCCTGATGGGTGAGTTTGAAATTTACTAAAATAAAAAAGAAAAAGGGGTCGTGTCATGTTTTTTGAAAGGAGCGAGTAACTTTTCTCGTTTTTTTTTCAAGTTACAAGCTTAAAATTTTATGCATGTCTTGTCATTTAAAATGAAATTTGTTTAAATTGACGTTTTTGTGTTTTGAAACATTTCAAATTTTATTTTCTTAAATTTGTATTGGACAGCTTATTTTTGAAAGAGGGTTTGATGTTACCTATTTGAGTATTATTTTATTGATTTAATATTAAAACTTGACTTCAATTATATAGCAGTTGACCGTGAGTTTTCGTTTGAAAACTTGGAAAAATTAGTTGATCAAAAATAATTTTTTTTGTTTTTTCTCGACATTTTAAATTTCCCTGAGATCAAAAGTGTCAAAAAAGCCTTAGAAAAAGGATTATCATAGCATTCTTATTACCGTTATTACTAGAGAGTGGAATTATATGCAAAAAAATTTTAAAAAATTATTTTTGAAAAATTGTTTTTTGGAAATTTTTTTTGAAAAAATTTTGAAATTTTTTTGAAAAAGTTTTTTTTAATAATTTTTGAAATTTGTTTAAAAAGAAAATTTTTAGAAAAAAAGTAACATCAAAATTTTAACTTGTATTTTAAAAATTTTTTAAAAAGTGATCAGAAAACGCTAAGGCGTGCCTCAACGGTCTTGAATGGAGCTTCATTTATTAAAATTTTCAAAAATACAGGGTGTTTCAATAAACTTCAGGGTGATGTTTTTTTCTTAAAATTTGAATACCCATATTTTTTGTTGTCCTCAATTTCTATTTTTAAGGAGTGTGGAAGCCTTTGAAATCCCCCCCCCCAAACACTATTTTCTGAATATTTTAGAAACCTTATTACCGATTTTTATAAGATTTCGTATGCGCTATAACCAATTTAAATACAAAAGTTATTCAACTCCTTAAGGAGCACAACCTATAATTTGTTTCATCTATACAGGGTGTTGTATTACTGCTGGGTGAGAATATTTTGCATTTTTTTAAATGGAACACCCTGTATATTTTTCTATATTTTGACTTGGCATTAAGTCGTCTACATGCCCATATTAAAATTTTTTAATTTTTCCGCAGTGTTGCCAAGTTATTAATTTTTTTCTTTAAAAGATGCTCGTAACACGCGTCGCTTTATAAAATCGTTCTAAAGCCGTTGTTCAAGGAATAATAATCAAAATTTTTTTCTAGCTAGCTATGACTATCCTCTATGCGTTGAAATTAAAAAAGTTCGATTAAATTGTACAGGGTGTTCGTTAACGCAACCCAAATTTACTTACTTAAAATATTAACATATTTGGATTCTTAGTAAAATTTAGATACTAAATTTGCAAAAATATACAGGGTGCTGTAATGTAATTTTATATAATTTTGAAGTCTCGTGTTTATGGGTAGTAAAGGCAGCTCACTATCGCTTATGCGGTTAAAGATGTATTTCACTTTAATTACATGAAATGCGGTTTCAAGTTTGAAAAATGTAGGATTTACAATTTATTTTAAGACGGTCGATTTGAAATTTAATGAAAAAAGGCCAAAAAGTCAAAATTAAATGTAAGTTAAATAAGTCTAAGAATATAATGGAAAACATGGCGACGCTATAATGAAGTTTGTCTATGCACGACTGCGTTTTGGCCATCTTCTAAATTCAAATATGTCGGGTGGCATGCAATAAAGAGAGGAATGTTCTAAACGGCCTAGACAAAATCGCCCTTTTATTCATCACAATATTCAAACGCCCACTATATCTATAAAGAAAAAACTACTTTTATTAACTAATCGTTTTTACAATTTTTTTATGTAATAACCACCCCCGGGGTTAAAAAAGCGCTTTATAATATTCTTATAAGTTGAGCATAAAGTTTTTCTACTCGCTTAAAACAACCTGTCAAAATTATATTTTTAGAAGCTTTTTTGGATATTTCAATATGTTAACATGGACGTTGTTTGTAAAACAAATATTTTCTGACAGCTTTTACATGCTTTACCAAGATAAATTTATTATTTAAAACTCTTTTGAAAATTTTTAACATTTAATAAAATTCAATCAATTATGTAGGTTGTAGGTAGTTGCGTAGAATGTCAGAAATAATATTACATTAATAATTCTTAACTTTTACTCTTCCCTCCAGTCACCCCCTTTTGGAGTAGCTTCCTTTTTGTAATTGTAATAGAAAGTAGACGCCCAATTTTAGCTTTAATAGGTTCGAGAAAGTCCTTTTGTGGCCACATCACAGTTTTAAGAAACGAAAGAGAAAATTTTCCGAGGCTTAAAAGGGAAAAGAAGTCTAAAAAAATGTTTTTCTTTTTTACACAGTAATAATGACGTAATAAATCTATTCGCAAATGGCAGATTCAATTCCGGTGTTGTGGAAAATGATATAATTCTTTTATAAAGCCAGATAGCCCCCCCGAACTAGATTTACAACTTCTATTCTTTGTCATTTTCCTTTGTAACGTCTACAACTATAATAATGGACAACGTTATTATTCGCGAAAATCACAAAGGGTGCGACACCTATCGGTTAAATATGAAATACTTTCCGTAGGGGCTGTTACGTGTTATTTGTTTACAATTTTTATCTAAATTTTATGGAGGGCGTCAACATAACCTCAATAATACAAATTTATTTTAGCAATAGAGCTACAAAAAGTACTTCAAATATTAAAATTTAAATAAAAATATGTTATAAATATCAAATACAACCGCCTGTAAACAATAAACTTGATTAAACGAATGTAAATAAACAGGGTGTGTAAACGTCAAAATCATATGTCCAATGTTATCCCCACGGTTTCCGACATCTTGGAATGTAAGTGGCGCCTCTAGTGGTTATGATTTTCTCGAATAGGGAACAATAAGTGGCAAGTATTTACGTCTAGTGCTTGGGCCTTATCGTGATGCTTAAATATTACTCCATATTGAATAAAATGGACGTTTTTGGTTATAATCTCTTACGTCAAACAATACACCGAATATAAATCAAACGAGAATTTAATTCAAAATCCGAGCTCCTCTTATCTGATAGTTTCTCGAGCAGAAATGTAGGTTGAATCCGCGCTTATTTATGTTGGCAAAAATGTAAACTAAAGCTTGGAATAAGTAGCTAATTTAACCCAAGGTATAATGCACGTGCGGCAAATTATTCAAGTTCACCCTTAACACTTGGGAATAATGGCGTTACTGTCATCTAAAATCACATAAATAACTAAATAAGAGAGAGTACGTTAGACATTTCTAATGCAACCAAGTCCAACAAAAGGCAAGTTTCTCCTCGTTATTAGCTTACTTAATTACAATAGTTTAAACCAAAATTACTCCCCATTTGAACCTCTACACGGGGTAGTGGCGTTAAATTAGTTAAAGCAATCTCGTTCGATATTCGAGAAACAAATTAAAATTACACGCACAAAAGATAATAATCGGAACACAATATTGAGAGCGTTAAAGCTGCGGATTGATGATCTGGTAAAATTAGTGAACTAAGTTAAGATATGTCGGTGCGCTTTAAAGTAATTAACAGATGGGTTATGGAGTAAATGTTGCAGGGGTCGATGTGGTTTACGTACTAAGCATGTCTCCGAGGCGCACTAAGAAACTCTCCAAGGCCTTAAACTACTTACTCATTCGCCTAAATTCTGTATGCCTCTTCTTCTTAGAGAGCACGGACTCGTTCACCTCGCTATACATATTAATTAATATTTGATGTTTGGAACGTGTTTCAGTTAGACAAATCTAATAACTATTGTATCTTAGCATATCAAAATTAAATTTTGTTATGGAAATTTACCAAGTTTCTGTTTTATGATTTTAGATTCAGTTTTTCCTACTTTCATGAAATAAATCAAAAAATTTTATATTTTAAAATTTCATTAATATCTTGTTATTAGCTATTTCAAACTTCCAATATGTGTTCATCTATCATTTTTACGTGTCAAAATTCATTATTACAACACTTGTGTTGTAATAGAATTCATTACGACACTTTTTTAAGTTTCGTAATGTTGTACTTAATGAATGTAGATAAAAATATAAAACAAATTACAATATAAAGGAAAATGTAGGGCATAGGTATTTATTTTTCAATTAATTAATGTTAATAATTATTTTCATTTAATAAAAACGAACAACCTAAATCGAATTAACAAATATTGGGTAAATATTTTTTAAGCAAATTAATAAATGCTTTTAAGGTAAACTCGTAAAACCCGAAAATGATGTGTAATAAAAACGCATTATCATTATTATCAAAACAACGCACATTCCATATTGGATTATCGTTATTAACTCGCACGCTTAATTTATATACTTTTAATATTTTTTTGTCTCACAACGTGCGTGATATCGAACAATTAATTAAAATAGTAAATATGTCAAAGTTATTATAAAAATTCTGATGTGGTTGTAACAGGACTTTCGAACAAATTAAAACTAATTTTTCGAGATTGCAAAATAATCAAAAAATAATTAGAAATAATAAAAAAAGTGCGGGTTGGTTAAGTTTGAAACGACAATCATCAGATCGTGATAATTTTAGACACAAAGCTGTACTCATTCACCCATAAAAGTGTTTATAAATTAGCGTTTAATACTTGCTAAAATCTGCAGGGTGGGCCACGAAAGTTGTAGGCCCTTAACGTTTTTGAATGCAACCCAAATAACAAATGCAATTACATTCCAGTATATATGATTGAATTTTCAATTATTTTCATCTGAAATAATTTTTGCTCACGTCAATACTTCAGAAGATACCAATGTTTCAAGTTGAACTCACAAAAACTTCAGTAAAAGTGCTCTTGTAGAGATTATTCTGCGTGGGACTTAAGAAATAGGTTAGTTTTGGAAACTTTTGTTACAAAAACTTATAGATAATTGAATTTGCAATAATTTTCATCTGAAACAATTTTTGCTAACGTCATTACTTCAGAAGATACCAATTTTCAAAGTTGAACTCACAAAAACTTCAATAAAAGTGGTCCTCTATAGAGATTATTGTGCGTGGGACTTGAGAAATAGGTTATTTTTAGCAACTTTTGTTACACAGACTTATAGATAATTGAAATTGCAATACTTTTCATCTGAAATAATTTTTGCTAACGTCAGTATTGAAGAAGGTACCAATGTTTAAAGTTGAACTCACTAAAACTTTCACAAAAGTGCTCCTTTGAAGATTCTTGTGTGCGGGACTTAAAAATAGGTTATTTTGGCAACTTTTGTTACAGAGACTTATAGCTAATTGAATTTGCAATAACTTTCATCTGAAATAATTTTTACTCAAGTCAGTACTTCCGAAGGTACCAATTTTCAAAGTTGAATTCACAAAATCTTTAATAAAAGTGCTCCTCTAGAGATTAGTGTTCCGGGGACTTGAAAAATAGGTTATTTTGGCAACTTTTGTTACACAAAATTATAGATAATTGAAATTGCAATAATTTTCATGTGAAATAATTTTTTCTAACGTCAATACTTCAGAAGATACCAATGTTTAAAGTTGAACTCACTAAAACTTTCACAAAAGTGGTCCTTTGGAGATTATTGTTCGTGGGACTTTGAGAAATTGGTTATTTTTGGTAACTTTTGTTACACTAACTTATATACAGGGTGTGTCCGAAATAGGGTGACAAACGTCGAGGGTACGTTCCTTACCTAAAATGAAGGTACCCGTATTTTTTTGGTTTGGTCAATTGTAATTTTTGAGCGGTGTGGGAGCCCCTAACAGCGGGCCCTCTAAACACCATTTTGTTAACATTAATTTTAGAAACCCTTAACCGATTTTAATGAAATTTGGTATGGGGACTATCTAAGTGAATTAACTTAAGTACCATACCCTACTTTTGTAAAAGTCGCTAGAGGGCGCTAGTTACGGGCAATTTGTCTTGGTTTTTTGGTTTTTCTGCAATAACTTTTTTGGACAATACATTTTTCAATTTTTTATTGCACAATTAAATGTACAATTTCATTATCTAAAAAAAGTATGTTTGTATCTTTTTCCTAAGATACACAGTTTTCGATAAAAAGACTAAAAATACCGACCAAATGCAAAAATTTTCAACTATATTTTCCCAATCAAACGATATATTTGATATTTACAGCTTGTGTTATAATTCCTATAATTCTAGTGTAATTTTATTTTAAAAATATTAAATTTGGACTCAAAAGGAGAGAAATTAAATAAAAATTTGTTTTCGTACACTTCGTCTACTTTATAATTTTGAAAAAGTGCATCTTGTTTTGAAAGGGTGAAATTACCTCTAAATCAGCGCGGTCGTAAAAATAAATGAATTAGGGAAAAAATTCTAATAGTTGTATACTTCCAAACAGTTTAGTAAGTTCTCGACCCTTTGGTCAACCGCACTGTAAGGGCATTAGGGGGTAATGAATATAAATGTAGTAACTAACCCTCATATGGCCGGTCTTACCCCTTATACACTCAACTTGTAAAATAACTGAGATAAATTCAAATTCTCTAATCTCACGTGGATCCCTTAAAATTAAATTAATGAAAAACTTCTTTTTTTTTGGTTAAGGGAAAAACGTTGTGAAATATTAAAGATTTAAGTAGATATAAGGGGGGGAGGATTATATGAGGATGTGGTAAGAATTAGAGTTGAAAACAATGAGTCAGTTTGTTAAGTGAGCAATTGACAAACACTGATTGTGACAAGCGGGGGAGATATTGGATTTATCTGTGGTCTGAGTCTGCAGGGGACAGATTATTTAGATAGATTGATGCATTTGGAATTATTTATACTGCATGGGCCATAGCCATTTGTTTATGTTATTTACGCGCAACGCTACCACCACCTACAGATACTAAAATAACAGGCAATAGATATTGATAATAGTAAATTAGAATTATTGAGCGAAAAATTGAAAATTAGTGCTCCATGAATGTCACAAAATCCAGTCGCTTATTTTGTAATTAATTTATTTAAACAAAATAATACGCACATAGTAGGCGGTATGTATTTGGCACACAAATTGTGGTTTTTGAAATGAACGAACGGAAGTTTAATTAATTAACAACTCGGGTGTAAATTGGAAAAAACTCGATAAACCCTAGTTTGTTTTAAAATAAATAATTAATTGCCCAAGTTGTAACAAGAAAGTACAAAGCCCCAGAACTAACTGACTTCAATTAACTTCTCGCCATCATTACAATAAATTGTGGTTGAATTAAAACAACAAAGTGCTTAGACTTAGTTTTAAACAGATAGACATGGTTTACAAAAGGCAAAAAAAATATTGCTAGTGAGGCTAAAAACCTATTAAAAAAGATACAAAAAGGCTAAGACGTGCTTTGTGATACAGCTGATAAAATTATAACAAAGCAAGTTAATTAAAAAAGACAAAACAACATCGGAGATATTTTGCAGTTTCGACAGCCAGATCGAACGCCCTCCCTACAATAAAGGGATCAAAATTCATATTTTACCATCAAACAGATCTTGTACTAAAGGAAGTATTCTAATCGTCTCAAAATTCGACTTTGATGTCTTCAAACCCCAAATGCCGAAGAAATGAATTTAACACAAAAGTCTGTGTTCAGGGAGCAACCCCACAACGATCTGGCTCGACATGGTCAGAACAAAGCTTCTTAGAAGTTGTTCGTCCAATGGATCCGAATAACTCCATCTCCAATCTACCAATCCATGCTTTCACCTATCATTTTTGTGATTGTGGATTCTTTTCAGTCAAAACCTCCGTGAAAATTGATATTATGTAAGAAAATTAGAATTTCCTTTGAATTATTTCTAATTAAGCGAGCACTTAATTTTCCCTTAAACTCACATTATTAACAAAAAGCTTTTATTAACAAAAATTCGAGAGCAGCAACTTTTGCTAATGAAAACAATTTGGTGTCTCAAAAGGAGAGAGCACATATTTATTACTAAACGGCAAAGCAAATTACATGCTCGAAATACGATGTGTGAAAAACAAGAATCTCACTTAAAACCTTTACATTCCTAGTTGTATACGACTCGAGTTCAAACTCAAGCACCAGACTCAAAAGTGTAGTTTCCAACTAATTTGACATTCAAGTTTAATATTGGACTTGAAGTAAAGTAGTTTTGTGTAATAAAACCAAAATGGAATTAAATATAACATTTACATGCTTTTAAAGAATAAAATATTCAACAATTTTCTTACTATGTATTATGGAAATTTTAATTTATTCGCACTTTTTACTTTTTTGTATACTTTGTATACCTTGACAAATTTATTTAATTTCTTTGGAGTCCAAAAAGGCAATTTAAAACTAATAACTGTAAAAGTTAGTGTAACAAAAGTTGTCTATAGTAACCTATTTCCAAGTCCCACGCACAATAATCTTTAAAGGAGCACTCTTATGAAAATTTTAGTGAGTTCAACTTTGAATATTGGTATCTTCTGAAGTATTGACGTTAGATAAAATTATTTCACATGAAAATTATTGCAATTTCAATTTTCTATAATTTTGTGTAACAAAAGTTGCCAAAATAACCTATTTTTCAAGTCTCCCGAACACTAATCTCTAGAGGAGCACTTTTATTAAAATTTTTGTGAGTTCACCTTTGAAAATTGGTATCTTCTGAAGTAATGATGTTAGGAAAAATTAGTTTAGATGAAAATTATTGCTAATTCAATTATCTATAAGATTGTGTAACAAAAGTTGCTAAAAATAACCTATTTCTCAAGTCCCGCGCACAATAATCTCCAAAGAAGCACTTTTGTGAAAGTTTTAGTGAGTTCAGCTTTAAACATTGGTACCTTCTTAAGTACTGGCGTTAGCAAAAATTATTTCAGATGAAAAGTATTGCAATTTCAATTATCTATAAGTCTGTGTAACAAAAGTTGCTAAAAATAACCTATTTTTCAAGTCTCCCGAACACTAATCTCTAGAGGAGCACTTTTATTAAAATTTTTGTGAGTTCACCTTTGAAAATTGGTATCTTCTGAAGTAATGATGTTAGGAAAAATTAGTTTAGATGAAAATTATTGCTAATTCAATTATCTATAAGACTGTGTAACAAAAGTTGCTAAAAATAACCAATTTCTTAAGTCCCACGCAGAATAATCTTTAAAGGAGCACTCTTATGAAAATTTTAGTGAGTTCAACTTTGAATATTGGTATCTTCTGAAGTATTGACGTTAGATAAAATTATTTCACATGAAAATTATTGCAATTTCAATTTTCTATAATTTTGTGTAACAAAAGTTGCCAAAATAACCTATTTTTCAAGTCTCCCGAACACTAATCTCTAGAGGAGCACTTTTATTAAAATTTTTGTGAGTTCACCTTTGAAAATTGGTATCTTCTGAAGTAATGATGTTAGGAAAAATTAGTTTAGATGAAAATTATTGCTAATTCAATTATCTATAAGACTGTGTAACAAAAGTTGCTAAAAATAACCAATTTCTTAAGTCCCACGCAGAATAATCTTTAAAGGAGCACTCTTATGAAAATTTTAGTGAGTTCAACTTTGAATATTGGTATCTTCTGAAGTATTGACGTTAGATAAAATTATTTCACATGAAAATTATTGCAATTTCAATTTTCTATAATTTTGTGTAACAAAAGTTGCCAAAATAACCTATTTTTCAAGTCTCCCGAACACTAATCTCTAGAGGAGCACTTTTATTAAAATTTTTGTGAGTTCACCTTTGAAAATTGGTATCTTCTGAAGTAATGATGTTAGGAAAAATTAGTTTAGATGAAAATTATTGCTAATTCAATTATCTATAAGACTGTGTAACAAAAGTTGCTAAAAATAACCAATTTCTTAAGTCCCACGCAGAATAATCTTTAAAGGAGCACTCTTATGAAAATTTTAGTGAGTTCAACTTTGAATATTGGTATCTTCTGAAGTATTGACGTTAGATAAAATTATTTCACATGAAAATTATTGCAATTTCAATTTTCTATAATTTTGTGTAACAAAAGTTGCCAAAATAACCTATTTTTCAAGTCTCCCGAACACTAATCTCTAGAGGAGCACTTTTATTAAAATTTTTGTGAGTTCACCTTTGAAAATTGGTATCTTCTGAAGTAATGATGTTAGGAAAAATTAGTTTAGATGAAAATTATTGCTAATTCAATTATCTATAAGACTGTGTAACAAAAGTTGCTAAAAATAACCAATTTCTTAAGTCCCACGCAGAATAATCTTTAAAGGAGCACTCTTATGAAAATTTTAGTGAGTTCAACTTTGAATATTGGTATCTTCTGAAGTATTGACGTTAGATAAAATTATTTCACATGAAAATTATTGCAATTTCAATTTTCTATAATTTTGTGTAACAAAAGTTGCCAAAATAACCTATTTTTCAAGTCTCCCGAACACTAATCTCTAGAGGAGCACTTTTATTAAAATTTTTGTGAGTTCACCTTTGAAAATTGGTATCTTCTGAAGTAATGATGTTAGGAAAAATTAGTTTAGATGAAAATTATTGCTAATTCAATTATCTATAAGACTGTGTAACAAAAGTTGCTAAAAATAACCAATTTCTTAAGTCCCACGCAGAATAATCTTTAAAGGAGCACTCTTATGAAAATTTTAGTGAGTTCAACTTTGAATATTGGTATCTTCTGAAGTATTGACGTTAGATAAAATTATTTCACATGAAAATTATTGCAATTTCAATTTTCTATAATTTTGTGTAACAAAAGTTGCCAAAATAACCTATTTTTCAAGTCTCCCGAACACTAATCTCTAGAGGAGCACTTTTATTAAAATTTTTGTGAGTTCACCTTTGAAAATTGGTATCTTCTGAAGTAATGATGTTAGGAAAAATTAGTTTAGATGAAAATTATTGCTAATTCAATTATCTATAAGATTGTGTAACAAAAGTTGCTAAAAATAACCTATTTCTCAAGTCCCGCGCACAATAATCTCCAAAGAAGCACTTTTGTGAAAGTTTTAGTGAGTTCAGCTTTAAACATTGGTACCTTCTTAAGTACTGGCGTTAGCAAAAATTATTTCAGATGAAAAGTATTGCAATTTCAATTATCTATAAGTCTGTGTAACAAAAGTTGCTAAAAATAACCTATTTTTCAAGTCTCCCGAACACTAATCTCTAGAGGAGCACTTTTATTAAAATTTTTGTGAGTTCACCTTTGAAAATTGGTATCTTCTGAAGTAATGATGTTAGGAAAAATTAGTTTAGATGAAAATTATTGCTAATTCAATTATCTATAAGACTGTGTAACAAAAGTTGCTAAAAATAACCAATTTCTTAAGTCCCACGCAGAATAATCTTTAAAGGAGCACTCTTATGAAAATTTTAGTGAGTTCAACTTTGAATATTGGTATCTTCTGAAGTATTGACGTTAGATAAAATTATTTCACATGAAAATTATTGCAATTTCAATTTTCTATAATTTTGTGTAACAAAAGTTGCCAAAATAACCTATTTTTCAAGTCTCCCGAACACTAATCTCTAGAGGAGCACTTTTATTAAAATTTTTGTGAGTTCACCTTTGAAAATTGGTATCTTCTGAAGTAATGATGTTAGGAAAAATTAGTTTAGATGAAAATTATTGCTAATTCAATTATCTATAAGACTGTGTAACAAAAGTTGCTAAAAATAACCAATTTCTTAAGTCCCACGCAGAATAATCTTTAAAGGAGCACTCTTATGAAAATTTTAGTGAGTTCAACTTTGAATATTGGTATCTTCTGAAGTATTGACGTTAGATAAAATTATTTCACATGAAAATTATTGCAATTTCAATTTTCTATAATTTTGTGTAACAAAAGTTGCCAAAATAACCTATTTTTCAAGTCTCCCGAACACTAATCTCTAGAGGAGCACTTTTATTAAAATTTTTGTGAGTTCACCTTTGAAAATTGGTATCTTCTGAAGTAATGATGTTAGGAAAAATTAGTTTAGATGAAAATTATTGCTAATTCAATTATCTATAAGACTGTGTAACAAAAGTTGCTAAAAATAACCAATTTCTTAAGTCCCACGCAGAATAATCTTTAAAGGAGCACTCTTATGAAAATTTTAGTGAGTTCAACTTTGAATATTGGTATCTTCTGAAGTATTGACGTTAGATAAAATTATTTCACATGAAAATTATTGCAATTTCAATTTTCTATAATTTTGTGTAACAAAAGTTGCCAAAATAACCTATTTTTCAAGTCTCCCGAACACTAATCTCTAGAGGAGCACTTTTATTAAAATTTTTGTGAGTTCACCTTTGAAAATTGGTATCTTCTGAAGTAATGATGTTAGGAAAAATTAGTTTAGATGAAAATTATTGCTAATTCAATTATCTATAAGATTGTGTAACAAAAGTTGCTAAAAATAACCTATTTCTCAAGTCCCGCGCACAATAATCTCCAAAGAAGCACTTTTGTGAAAGTTTTAGTGAGTTCAGCTTTAAACATTGGTACCTTCTTAAGTACTGGCGTTAGCAAAAATTATTTCAGATGAAAAGTATTGCAATTTCAATTATCTATAAGTCTGTGTAACAAAAGTTGCTAAAAATAACCTATTTCTCAAGTCCCACGCACAATAATCTCTATAGAGGACCTCTTTTATTGAAGTTTTTGTGAGTTCAACCTTGAAAATTGGTATCTTCTGAAGTAATGACGTTAGGAAAAATGGTTTCAGATGAAAATTTTTGCAAATTCAATTATCTATAAGTTTTTGTAATAAAAGTTGCCAAAAATAACCTATTTCTCAAGTCCCACGCACAGTAATCCAATTTGAACCAAGCATTCGTTTGTGTTTGTAAAATGTTTAAAAAAATTTATATGCTTTTGAGAGCTTGTAGTTTGTCTCTGAGGCTTTTTGGCTTTATGAATTATATTTATTTTTTAATAATCTGCCCATCAAAAGAGGCGAGTTTGAGTTTGCGATCGATGTTGAGGAACCTCAAACTTGAGTTTTATTCAAACAATTTCTGTCAATTTGTTAAACCATTCGTGTTTTTGTTAGTCGTAGAGATCCGTTTTTACGTTCGTCTCTACGCGAGAGTCCGGACATATAAAAATAAAAAAAAAAGCTTAGAAAAATTCTTCTCGCTTCTACCAGTATGTCTGTAAAAACGCTCATGAATCAAACACTACTGAACCGATTTTTATAAAATTAATTTGAGCCTTTTCAGATGACGTCAATATTTAACACAATACGATTTGAACGTTGTGCGACAGTGGCTGATCTGTAATTTTTGCATATTCCGATTCCACTTGAAATTGGCGCCCGAGCAGGGGCATTTAGAACCAATATCGTATAGCATTCTTTTGTGTTTCTAAAATGTTTAAAAAGTTTCATATGCCTTTGAAAGCTTCCAGTTTGTCTCTTTGACTTTGACTTTTTAGCGTTCAGAATTATATTTATTTTTTAACTGCCCATCAAAAGAGGCGAATTTCAGTTTGCGATCGATGTTGGGGTATCTCGAAGTTGAGTTTTATTTGAACAATTCCTGTCAATTTGTTTAACCATTAGTGTTTTTGTTAGTCGTAGAGATCCGTTTTTACGATCGTCCATACGCGAGAGTCCGGACATCATAAAAATGAAAAAAAAAGTCAAAAGACATAAAAAGTAGTAATTAAAAATTTTAATTCAGTTTGCAGCAAAAAAAAAGTAAAAAGGAGCTGTGATTGCGTAATGGAAAGGATGAAATATTTGAAAAATTAGGTTTTTCTTTAAAATTTTAATTTTTCTAATTGTTTACAAGAAAAAGCTGCTTTATAAAGCTTAAAAGAAGGAAAAAAACGAGACTACATTAAGGGTGAAAAATTGTATAAAATTATTTGTTTTGGTATACTTATTTATCTTGTAGTAAAAGGGGGGCTTTAGTAGTACGAATGTATTTTAAAAATTGTACTAACCTTTAAATTTTTTATTTTTCCCTCTCTTGATCGTATTAGAAGGGTTCGTTTTCAAAAAATGAAGCCGTGGTTAATTTTTGACGTCGAGTTTAGTTTTCTAGTTTTAGTCGATATCTTGTAAGTTTAATTAATGGATTGTAATTATTGAAATTCTGTAGAGCTCTATAGGAGGCAACCGCTAAAGGGTTACAAACGCTTGTTCTACCTTAAATTACCCTCGTTAGCATGGATTTACCTTAGCGTTCTATCGTAAGTAATCTGTTCTAATTCAATTTTCATCATTATTAGATTACCACATTCATAATGTTGTTTTGAAACACGTGTGATCCATTAGAACTCGCTCTTCACTTTCGAGCTAAAAATTATATATTCTAATTAACGCTAATTATTAATGTGTGGTGTGTAACATAAGCAAAGTAGAAAATCACGTACATTTCCCCATACACGCTCCTAATAAATATGGTCACCCTGACAAGTTAGTTTCCCTTATTTAACACGGTGTGCTATGAGGGGTCGACAGGAAACCGTCATGTGCACAGTTACGTTTGAACTACCAACCATTTACCAACACCAAATTCAACACAAAATATCAAAAAATTTACCCTAATTTATTACACATTAGAGGGGCGTTGTAAATATTTCTTTTTGTATGAACTCTCGACGTTTATATTTTAAACGAAATCGCCAAAATCTGTATTAAATTTTTTCAAGTGCTTTTTCTACTAAATTAACGAGATTGTCGCAACAAATCAAAAGAGGAAAGTATTTGATTTAAAAAATGTAAATGAATAAAAAAAATTTGCCTTCAAAATGGCGGTTTTTCCCTTATAAGTTAGTCGGTAATTATTATTATGAAAATTTCAAAACGGCATTTTATAGTCAAAATGTAATGCTTTTGCCCTAACACAATCAATTTTTAAAATGGTGTCAAAATTACAAACCAAAATTAGACAAAGTTAGACAAAATTTTGAAATTAATTTTCTAAAAATCGGCTCCGGCCGTTTTTCCCTTTTTTGGATATGTTATAGACATCCCTATTATCTGCGAATGGCACACGTTTCATTAGTTAGAAATTTCCAGGACCGGAGTTATGAGTTTTTAAAAGTCAAATTTTTAAAAATCACTTTTAACAAGAAGAAAAATCGGCCTTGTATTATACCTTGTATATTTTTAAATACTTTAAAAGATCGTTAGATGAGATCAAAAACTTTATTCTTTGAATTCCTGTTACTTGAAAATAGTTGACTTTTCAGAGCTTTGAGAAAATCCCAACACTGACTTTTGAGTCATCCACCTCAAATCGAGTCTACTTTTGTAGTAAACCAAATTGGAAATGTAAATGTCTCAAATTGACATTTTCAATTTTCTTCTTTCGATTAAACCTGTAGAAATTTATTCTGCCATTTTTGGTAGAAAAATATGGTAGGTTTGTAAATTAAAATTAGGCCTTTGTAGTCCTTTCTGTGTGTTCTTCTAATGAGGTTTGTTACGATAAATTTTAGTTAAACGAGAAGTGACTTAAAATTCAACTTCATTTAATTGCTCGTAATTATCAATTAATTTTAATTAAAGTCGACTTTTACTACAAAAGTAGTAGGTAAAGAAGAAAATTTCGTGTTTTAATAAAAAAATTTATTTTTAACCGTTTATCGCCGACATAGAAAAGCAGTTAAAATATTGAAACGCATTTACATTTTTATTTTATAAAGTATTTGCCGCAGTGTAGTAAATTTAGGTAAATGTGGAAAATCGCGGAAAATGAAAAAATCCTGAGATATGATTTGCTAGATTTGTTTTTTCAAGTGGAAAAATTTTTAATACGAGATAAATTAAAATATGGTTCGAAATTAAAATTGTGAATTACGAGGTTTTGTTACAACGAACAAAAAATGGAAGCAAATTATATAAGAAAAGAAAGAGAAGGGGAGAAGGGAGTTTATTAAGCAATTTAAAAACGCATACAGGACATTGTAGATTTCAAAGTCTTAAGTATAAGACAAGTCATAACAATAAACCCAGTAATGTTCTATAGAAGTAATAGAAATGGGTCGAGTTTAATCTTCCAAGAGCGTGCTCCTGAAATATGACACCTAAATCTTCTAGTTCCTGCTGCTTTGTCGGAGTATTTATTTTCAGTGGCGTACACCGAGATCAAAGATAGCTATTTGTGTTTCTGGACATTTTATAATTTAAAATATTTCTTTATTTTTCTTTTTACCTCTTAGTGAAGCCATTTTGTGAAAATTAGTTCTAAAAAGTCTTACAAGTCAGGAATTTTGTATACAGGGTGCTCTTTACAGATAGATATACTTAAAATGTTTTTTTATAATGACACCCTATAGATTATTCCATATTGGGATTCAACTACAAATGGCGCCCGAGCAGGGACATTTACCACCAAAATTGTATGGGGGTTTATGTAACTTTAATATTTTTACTTTTCCTTCTTAGTGAAGCCGTTTTGTGAAAATTAGTTCTAAATAAGTCTAACAACTCAGGAATTTTCTATACAGGGTGGGTAATTACAGTGTGATCTTTAGAAATAGATATACTTAAAATGTTTTTTTAATGACACACCCTATAGATTATTGCATATTGGAATTCCACTACAAATGGCGCCCGAGCAGGGACATTTAAAACCAAAATTGTACGAGGTTTTAAGTAGGTACTTATCACTAATCTATCACTGCAATGGCTCATTATAGAAACAATGCTTTAGATTTTTTTAGGACTAGAGAAATTTTGAATTATTAAAATTTTTTACCCTCTATTTTTTTCCTTATTTTCACGAAAGGTTTTAACAATGAGAAATATCTTGTTATGTCTTTATGACTGACTAAACCATTAAGAAGCAGTAGCTCGTAACTTTTAATCGTTGTCTCAACTCCTTGAGATATTAAACGTTTTAACTGTGACATTTTTCTTGCACAAACTTGGTGTAAATCTAACATTAATTAAATCTTCTTTTTTTTCTCATTTCTCTCCTTTATACAAGAGGATTGATAACAATCTGATTGACAGAAGACGAAACACTTTTAATTAATTTTTTCTTGCTTTTATTACTGCATTTTGTGTTTTAAAGGAAAATTCTCTCTTTTTTTGGACCAACTTGAAAAGGGATATTTCTGCATATTAAACAAGCATCGGAGCGAATCACTTTCTCTTGGGCTTTATCGTTTTGGTATATAAAGGGATTAAATTTTAACAGAGCTGTTCCAATTTAATGCGCTTTAAGGATTATTTAATCCTGCGACGTCATTGAGCTGGACAGAATGCAACTGTCTTGATTTAATCCAGCTTATATGTCTTTTAAATGTATACGAGTTCCTGTTGTAAAGGATGGGTTCGTTATTATACGAGCTTTTCATATAAATTATCGAGGAAAAGAGTATTATAAAATTTCATTTGGAAAATGAATTTTTGAGACTAGTTGTAGCGTTAGTAAGGGGTCTCATAGTGTAAAAGTTGCGGGTTTTCTATTTTATCCAGTGTAGTTTGTAGTGTGGTTTTATTGTCGAGCATATCTTCTGAAAGAGAGAAAATATGGAATGGCAGATTTAACCACTCTTTTAGTAATTCTAGACTTTTTTAGGGCTGGTACTTTAACTCTTGGTTAAGAAAATTTGATATCTGGTTAGAGATAACCAGTTCTCGCCCCTATATTGTATTTTATTGTACTCAGGGGTTGGTTGACTTCAAAGCCTTACAGAACTGCGATAAATGTTGATCTTTTGTTCATAACAATCATAACCCTACTCGTAGATATTCTCAGGAATGCAATGGTGCCAGCGAAGCATAGAATGTCCCTGAGAAGTCTGCTTTTCACTTCTTCCTAACCTTAAGTGCTTCAGCCTAAGTCGAGCCAATGCATCGCAGTTGCAGAGAATGTGGTCGGCGGATTCGATCTCCGATTCACATAGTCTGCATATGTCACTATCCTCCAGTTACAGTTTCTTGAGGGGCTGAGTTTCTACCTCACTGGGCAGTGTCCAGTAAACAGACCCGTGATGAGTTTGATTTCGTTCTTTGATAATAGAAGAAGCTTTTTAGCATCAGTGGTCTAATACTCAATGAATTTCTTCGACTTTCTTTGTCCTGGTACGTTGTTGCAGTGAGAAATTTTGTTCTGTTTCCCATTTTTGGATCTCTGCTCTTGTATGTGTTCTAGATAGTCCACAGAATGGTTTGGTTTCAATCGGGAGAGCTTTTGAGTCTGTTCTAGCTAATTCATCAGCTATTTCGTTTCCTTCAATTTCTTCGTGACCCGGCATCCAATGAAGGGTAACGTTGTTATCCATTGTCAGAGTTTTGAGGGATTGTCTGCATTCCCAAGTCGATAAAGACACAAAGCTATTGGCTTTGAGTGCATTTATCTCAGCTTGGCTGTCAGACATTATGTAGACTTTTTTGCCCTTTCAATTCCTTCGTAGGCATTCTTGGGCATAGAGATCTATTGCAAGAGTTTCAGCTTGCATAATTCTAGGGTAGTTTTATAAGGCGATGCCCTATATTGTGGCCCATATATGCCTATATCTGTTCCCTGCTCAGTTTTAGATCCTCCATCTGAATACCAGATGGAGGAGTTTGGTTCCAGTTGCATTGATTGACTTGTGGCCCTGAATGACCACCTCGAACGGTATCTGGAAGTCAGACACTCTTGGAATGACATTCAAGGGTTTTTCAAACAATTCTGACTGTAGAAAATTCAGGATCTTTAGGTGACCTGTTCTGCCGCCCAGTTTGATTTCTTTACAATTTTTTGTGTTTGTGATTTCTGTGCAATTTTTATGGCGGTTTGAAGGCCGCCCCACTTCACCTGCAGGTAAAGGGGTGGTAGGTCTAAAAGTGCCTCAATAGCTGTGGTCGGGATTGTGCCCATAGCTCCTGTTATACCCAAACACGCTAGCCGTTGCTTCAGTTCCGCAAGTTCTGCAACTTGCCTTGTGTTGTGATTTCATTCGTTTTTGTCCACCACACAAACGAAGCGCATGTGACAATGGGTAGCCTGAAAGAGAGTAAATATAGAACGGCCTTTTAAGCAGCTTAACCGATACTAAAAGTACCGACTCTTTTAGGACCGGTACTTTTACTGTTGGTTAAGCAAATATGATACCTGGTTAGAGTTAACCAGTTCTCGCCCCTTATAACCTTAATAGTTTAATACGTTGTTTAACCGATAGTAAAAGTACCGGGCCTTAGTCTATTACGTCTCTGCTCTTGTCGGTTGGTTAAGGAAAGCGAGGAGGCAGGGAACTACAGATTCTCAAGGAGGTTGACGGTGGTGTGATTACTCACCAACAGCTAGCCACACACCTAATCAATAAATTTTGTCGGACCCTGTACTTTGTTTATTTAATTTATTTAGTAATTAATAACAGTTTAAAGAGGAAAAATTTTCCATTCATAATATGAGCGCAATTTTTCTTAATTTAGATTAAAATTAATTCAAAATGAGCTTTTATAATTAACGGTAGTTTAATTGAATGCACATGAGGTGTTATTAAAGTTAATTACATCGTACCATAAAGTAAAATTCCATTATATTCATAGGAGCATACTTCCATTATAGTTTAGAATAATAATGGAACCTAACTTTATACAAAATGATGATTTAAGTTAATTACTTCTTTTTTACGACACTATGAAATTGATTAAAAAAATTTATTTTTTCCTCTTCTTTTTACTACTAACTCTTATTGAATAGAGTAGTTAAAAAGTATTTCAGTATCATCTGTGGCGAGCTTAAAAATTTTTTTTTATTACTTTTATATTATATTTAATAGTTTATTGTGAAAGGAAGCGAGTGCTTATAATAAAAGAAAATGTTTTAACGATATCAAAATGATATCCTACCATTTACGGCAAAATCCAGCATGTCATTGGCAAGTCTCGTATAAAATCTTGGCGTTGCAGGAATTTCGCCCTAAATTCCTACTGGTGAAAAACTGCTCGACGCTCGATGCTCCAGGGAGCTTTTATACTAAGGATTAAGCCCATTTCTTGCATCTTTCTCTTTAACGTTTATTATATACGTTACGTGTATTTGTTGCATTTTTCGCTTCTTGTTTTGTTGTTTTTCTTTAAATTTAAATACCTGCAGGTATCGATGTATTATTCTCTTTATATAAATACTCTCTTTTGCTACATTTAAATTTTGCTTCCGGCCTTTCCTTTTCATCTCTTCCTGTTTAAAGTTTGTGTGTGCTTATTGTACAAGAACTATAAGGGGTGGTTTGTGTGGTTACAAACTTTTGAGCTGTTGCTTTTACTTCACTCTTCGTTACTATAATAAAATATTGTTAAGACTTTCAGAGAAATTATAAAATTTTTATTTCTTTAAAGAACGCTTAGAGTGGATTTACTTTAAAAAAATAAATTCGAGAGTCAGGGTGGTATCTCGAAAAGCATCAACTTTTGTGGCAATAACGCACACATTTCGTACATTTGGTTGTTATACAGTTTGCTGTTGATTTATATTAAATTTTTCAAATAGCTCACCGAGACGTGAAGCTCGACACACGAGAAAAAGGAGCAACTCTTACGATGAAGTTAAAAGTTTTCTTATTTTATTAAGTTTTGTTTGCTTTTTGGCATGCTCTTTAATGTGCTCTTTTTATTTTTCTATGTTTATAAAATACATATTTCTTTACATTTACTACCAAAACATACTATACACACACAAAATTACTTTTTTCTCTTCTTTGCTTTTAAAAACAACTTTTATACGATTTCATAAATTTATTATTAAATGGAAATCGAATATTATGCTTACTTTTCGTACCCTTCGTCTACTTTGGAAAAGAAATGTGATCGAAATTTTATTTAACTTTTTTACTTCATTTCTGAACATTTTCAGTCTCTTTGAGTCCAAAAATGGAATAAAGAACCTTAGTAAAAGACCGCCTGTTTGTATACAAACTGTTTCTAAAAACCACTTCCTATAACATGAGGAAAATCCCTAATGGGTCTACTATTTGTCGCCTATAATATCTTCGGATCTCACCCCTAGAGTCTAGTCAGCAAACGTCCAAAAAAGGGACGTATTAGGGGACATATTATGGGGGCATTTTTTCTTGAGAAATGTGTTTGTAGTAGTTAGAAGGCAAAAATACTGAAATTCCCCGGTCTTAGCTAGATAGCTAAAGCTTGGGTTTCCTAGGATAGCGGTGCCGTCAAATAGCGCCCGTAATATGACGGTACTGACGTCACGTGGCGGTGAAGTCTAAAGCATCCGTAAAAACGTTGTATCAGTACCGCTATCTAGAAACCATGTATGTTTAAATATATGGAAACGCTTTTTGTGACGTCATTGGCCGTCATATTACGGCCGCTATTTGACGGCACCGCTTTCCTAAGAAACCCAAGCTTAAGGGAGGTAGAAAAGTCCCGTTTTGGGGGTTTTTGCTTATATCTCAAAAACCGCGTGCCCTAGAGAAAAAATTGCTTTTAGCAAAATGAAAGCTTATCAAATTTCATACAAGATTGTTTATATTAATTTTATCTCTCTTTCTTATACTTTTCGAGATACCCGCCAGCACAAATCGTTAATGTATGACAAAAAACTTATTGTCTCTCGTTTTTCTCCAAACTTTTGCCTCTAGCACCTCAGCCCTTCGTTGTACAGTAAAAGTTCTTCAGAAAAGTAGTTGTAGAACATCAGTAGCGTAACTAAGAACTTGGAGGCATTCCCGTAAGATTCAGAGTGGGCCCTGACAACCTTGGCAAGTTTTGATTCTCTATGCACTTTTTGGTCGTTGGGTTGCACCTGAGAATATCAACTTTGGCAAGTCGATTCTACTTTCTTGCAATGCCAAAAGGTAACCAAAATATACGTTATTGGTCTAGAATTAATCGTCTGTCGATTTTGCATAACTGCATATTTTTACTTTAATCCTATTATGTATTTATTTTCTTATAAAAATTAGGGTTCATTTGTGACTATTTCTAAAACTTTTACAACCGGCCTTTTTAAATAGTTTACAAATGCAGTTTTCGACAAAGCCGACGGTATAAAGTTGCTTATTATGAAAATATCTGTGCAACTTTACAAGGAAAGAATAGTATTTTTTACAACATGAGATGAAACATACGTTTTTTTCGTGAGATAGAATTTAATTCACAAGCCCCGTAGGGGCGAGTGAATTAATCTTTCGAACGAAAAAAACGGATTTCATCTCGAGTCGTAAATGCTATTTTTTCTACGACGATAATTAGTACATTTTAAAAAAATAATTCTTTTTACTAAAATGTGAACCGACCACAAAAAAACTGGTTTCACCTCATGTTGTAAATAACATCTGCTTGTAATAACACTTTTTCTCACTAGAGACGAAAATGCTATTTTCGTAACGAGTAAGTGATGACGAAATGCTTAGTTTCACATATGGGAGTAGAAAAAAGCATTTACCTACTTCTATTTTTAAACTCTCAAATACATAATTGCAAAATCAGACATTTTTTAAAGTGCCTCTTTATGGTACAAAACACAGAAGTTTTCGGGGGTCCTCCCGCAACGCGGGCTCTGCGGACCCGTTATTTACGCCACTGTAGAGCATTAAATTGCCTTTACTATTTTGTCTTCAACTGGTAATTTTTTTTCATACATTACAGATTTGTGCGGGTGATATCTCAAAAACTATAAGGGCCAGAAAAAAGTGAATATAAATAATCTTGTAGGAAATTTGATAAGCTTTCATTTTGTTAAGAATAATTTTTTCCCTAGGACCCGCAGTTTTCGAGATATAAGCAAAAAACCCAAAAACGGGACCTTTCTACCTCCCTTAGCTATGTAGTTGTAGTATGTACGAGAGCATGTAGCTAGAATCGAGGACTTTGTGTTTGTATGTCCCTTATAACCTCTTTGTTGACTCCACTACTACAAAAACAATAACGAATTGGTATTTGAACTTGTTTTTGAGACTTTTTATAATCATAATTTTGTTTTTCATGAATATGTGCAGCTCAAAATATTTTTTATTTTCTTTATTTTTTACTCTATTGTGTTACTTTTTTGCCACATACTGTACATTTTTGAAACGATTTGAGTTTTAAATTTTGAACGCTTTGGAATATTAATTTTGAATTAAATTAAATTTTTTATAATAAAAATTTGAAAATAGTTAAAGATAATAGTTACATTTAACAAAATCTGTGTATTCGTTTTATTGCGATAAGATAATATTTTCTGCACGTTTGAACGAATGCAATGGTGTGATAATATTATAGGTGATAAATAATTTTGAATATTTAATTCATTTTCAAGTTTGGTCCGGTTAAGTTGTACATAACAGTCGCGTAGTTTTATTCTGTTTTTGTGCCTTTTTGGTCAAGATGTTCAAGCTCCACCAATTCAATAACTTACTAAGGTTAGTTTTTTGTATTTTGAATAACTTGAAGACCCTACAATATTATTTATTAGCAATTTTTATTGGTTAATATTATGTAAGCGACTGTAGATTGTGTGTACATCAGTTGAGTCACTTGTAATTTCACCCATTCCTATTTTAATGGTAGTAGTAAAATTTGTAAAAATAGGCTAAAATTTGTTTTTGGATCTTAATGAATAACCCAGAGGGCAAAAAATTATTTCTTATATTTAACCAACTACAAATAACCGATATCTTTTGAAATTAGTTCAAGATTCTGAATATAATACCTATTGTTGATAGTTATTTCTATTGTCAAATCGGTTCCAGTTCTATGCAGTTCTATGCAAACTTAAAACTAACCCTTAAATCTAATATTTCTATAAACAAAAGGATATTTTTAACATTTGATGTTCGTATAGCACCTTCGACACCTAAAACAAATTGTACAATAACCAAATTATGACTCTTGAGGTTATACACCATGTAACACACCTGATAAAAGTGTACACATCGTGTTCACATACTTGAAAGCTTTAATTATTACTACGATATAAATATTGTACTGTTGTCGAAACTACATCATTGCTTACGTAGAGGTACAAACCATTAAATAGTTGATCGAGATGATTATATTTGATGAAATAGATGCTCTGTATGTGAGATACTCATATAAAGACTGTCTCAAAGACCATTTTTAGACATTTAGACAAAATTAATTGTTGCGATGGTAAAATTGCACACGAACCTAAAAATTGAACATTGATAAGTCAAATTATAGATAAAAGACATTATATTAGGGTTTATTTAACTATTATAAGGACATTTAAAAGGTTTTTAGCAAGTTTAAGTAGTTTAAAGAAGAAAATAGTAAAATTTGTGTTCGAGAAAGGTATTTTTGTAAGTAATTATGAAAATTGACATAGTTACTGTACATATGAGGTATTAAAAGATGCCGAAGAGCATAAAGAACACAATTATGAACAAAATAATATAGCTTAATATTTAGTGACGCAAAAGCAATTCAAATAAACCTTTTTAAAATTTCAAATGACAGCTCTAAATTACAAAAATGCGAATTATTAATTTATTAATGCAAATATTTTCATAAAATTTTGGCAACGTGTTTTATTAATTAAACTTTAATTTTTGTGTAAATTTGAAAAAGATTGAGCATAATTTTTTTGAAAATTTTTATTTTTGACATGACAATTTATTTTGAATTAAATGGTATATTATCTGAAGATGAGGAAAGGGCCAATCGTAAGCCGTCTTAAATTTGAAACAAGTGGCGTTACCACGGCAACGATCTAAAGTCTAATCTTTTTTAGTTGTTCATTAGACGTGTGTTAGAAGTGATTAGAGGTTAAGCAATTATTTTTGAATTAAAGATTATTTATTTGAATAAACAAAATTTTTAATTAATAAGTGTTTGTGTTAGTGACAATTTCAATCAATTTTTATAAAAAGTGTTTTAACTTTTGAAAATATTTCGATCGGATTACTTACTATGGGCGATTATTGTGAAGACAATGTTGTAAGTATTGAAGAATATTACTGTACTATAATAATTTGTCTTGAATTGCACTTTTTGAAGGGTAGAAATTTCTATAGATAACTATTTTGTTGTTTTGTCAAGTTTTAACCATTTGTGCAATTAATTTTTTTCTTTATGTTAATTTATATTTTTTGATAGATTGGTGGGCCATTTAGGTCCTTCAGTTAATATCTACCTGATTTATTTGTGTTAATGTTAATTATTAATACCTTCAAAAACTTCTTTCAATTTTGAACACGGTGTTTACGTCTTTACATTTGACACTTGAAATTGCATCATAGTGGGCAAAAGCTAAAGCGCATGTCATTAGCGTAGGCGTTTACATTATACCAACTGTTCTTGCGAAATAAAATAAAATGATTATTCAAAATTTTCCAAACTATTTACAAAGTTTCAAGAAAAGACTTTGATGTGACCATTCGTACACATTTTGAAAATTGTTACAAAATTGCCTACTTTTAAAGGGTTGGTTAGAATTTTTAAATTGATTTACCATTATATTTACCAGATTTGACGTCATTGACGTCACTCCTGAATAGAGCGTGTCACTCAAAACTTTTTTAGATGGCGCAAGCGGCGACAGTTCCTCCTCCCAGTCCCTCCTGTCATTCCGTGCATGTCTGTCAGTTAGTATATTTGAAAATTTGAATGATTTTGACTGATTTTTACAATCGTAAGCAGAACAGCTGGTTATTTTATTATATAGTATATTAAGTATGGAGAACGGTAAGGATGATTTACCGGTTAAAGACAATTGTTTGGAGCTTGAGAGAAGCGGAGCCTCCAATTATTGTCTGAGACCGGTAATCCTTAACGTTCGACATGGTTATGTTTTTTGTACGATCACGGACAAAGAAAAAATAATAGATTTATTTTATTTTAAATAAAACTTCTACTAACAAAATGAAATGTCAAAAATGACATTTGTATTTTTTTATGAAATTAACTACCTTTATATGAAAAGTCGACAACAAAACGTTTTACAGTTCTAGAACAGTAAAACCACTTACCATCGCACATTATATCCTAGCAACTAGTATATTCAACTTACCGACGTGAAAACGTATGCTGTAAATAGCTTCAAATGACTGATCGTACAAAAAAAATAATTAATCCAACAAATTTATACAATACAATAACAGTAACGTAATTTGACGTTTGGGACCGTCGATTGCGCGCACCTTGTGGAATAAAATTCACGCTACATTTCAATAAATTGATTCGTATCTTCATAAGTATCGAGTTTATGGATAGTACACCCACAAACACAATTCGAAACATAATTCAATTCTCTATCACAGTGCCTCTTTTTTGATCCGCCGAATTTTCTCGAGCTTAAATCGAAAACACAAGGCCCCCGATTTTAATAAATTTTAAACAAAATAGTAACATTTCAGTTTTTTTTATATATTACTTATTTCGGAGCTCTTCACGGCCTTTTTTTGCAAAATTGCAGCCACCTCTACGACCCAAAGATTTTGGCGTCATTGCCATTTTTAATTTTTAAATTAATTGAAAATTATCCAACTGAAATACAGCTTAAGTTGGTAAGTACCACTAAAAAGTGCTTCTTGTTGCCTTTGAATAAATAGCCGCTACTCTATCAAGAAAGAACCATTTAGCTAATAATATGGATCGCAATCGTTTTTTAAATATAGCAATTTCCGGTCAATTTATCTAATAGAAATGGTTGGTTGCTTATACTCCTACTTATAAGGAAAGATCATTACAGCCAATGATTATGTAAACACGACGAAATGAATGAGTCATCCATAGTTTTCCGAAATGTCGTTTCCGCCACATTTTCTCTTATAGGCAAGGTTGCTAACCCTCCTTCCGGATCTGTTTATTCAATGATTGTTGCAATTTAAGATTCTTGAGTTGAGGTGACTAGGTGACTGGAACTATATGGTAGGCGGAGGTTCATCACTTTGTAAGTCATTCGACGTCCTCCTTGGTACTATCCAAACGGTTTGAACAATTCTTCAACCAGTGCAACTTTTCAAACTGACACTCTGACACACTGTTTAGTGTATATGTTAATTTATTGTGTTGTCGTGCATCAGGAGGGCTTGTCAACAGAACATCCTTGGCCTATGGCTCTCATTTCAACCTGTATTTTTTATTGTATCATAATCGCTCCTAGTGTTATACTCATTAGTGCTTATTCGATTTTAAAAAATAAATTTTTTACCATAAACTCCATACTTGGTTAACGTGAAGAGTATCAGCGATACTTCGCCCTCTAACATCCTTGGATTCATTCAACTTTATGGTAGATTTAGGACTGAAGGGTCACGGAGAGTTACTATAGGACAGGGGTGGCCAACTTTACTAAACATATGCTCGACTATTTTTTTTTAAATGTGTCGCGATCTACCTACTAAAATCTTGACGTCAACTATGATACAGACAGCTGAGTCGTCAGCCATTTTTGTTCGAACGTCAAAGTGAAGTTTACCATTCTTGTCAAAAGATTTAAGAAAGGCTTAACCTCATGTAAAAGAATAGGGTTAGAAATAGCGCAAATTACATCAATCGTCACTTTGACGTTTGACCCAAAATGGCTAATGAGTCAGCTATTATTGAGACCTAGAGTAATCCCAACGTAACCTGAGCACACCACGTGACCAAACCTGCGCGAGGTGTGGCTTCAGAGCCCAGTGACGGAGCTAGTTATTTCTTCTGTCAAAAAATTATTTTTAAAAGTTGTCAAAATTTAAAATAATTACTTGATTTAAATTTTTATTTGAAGTACTAATAATAATTAATTAGGTACTGTTTTAATACCTACTTTATGAATGAGATCTTCACATTATTAAAATGCTTTTAATTATTTTGCTTCGACAAAAGTAATGTAATAACTATACGACGACACTGTCTACGTTTGTTTCTAAGCAACGGCAGTACAAAACTATTGCGCAACTTTAACGGTCACCACGTGGTGTGCTCAGGTTACGTTGGGTTTACTCTAGTTTATAATACCAAGGGCCAATATTATAAACGAAGGTTGAAACTCGGCTAACCTTAAGGTTATCTTTCATTTTAGTTTGACTTAATTGTGAAATTGACGTTTATTTATAATTTCAACCTATGGTTGAGTCAACCTTCGGTTAACTAGGCTTTTTAATACTGACCCTAACGGAGCCACGGCTGTTTGTTTCAATGAGTCACGACTAAATTGTGTTTACGTGTTGAAATCTCTCCTGGCAGCTATTATGTGATTGGATCTACCAAAAATCGCTTTGCGATCGACTTGTTGGTCATTCCTGCTATAGGAGACAGTTTCTACAATTGACAACAATAGGGTATTTTCCAATTTTTTAAAATGTATCTAGAAAGATACCTTATTGATAACGTAATCTCAAAACCACATTAAAGAAAAATTGCGACTGTAGGTTTTGCCAAAAAAATTATTTGAAATTCAAACTATAAAGTTTCCCACATAAAAGCGGCATGACGTCACGAGTCGTTGCTGTCAATATTCGTCGAATATTCGTCAATATTCAACTAATGAGCTCCAACTTATAACCTTGATTACACATTTGATTGATTAAACTGACATTTAATACATGTAACTAAGCAACAAACGTGATGTGTATGACTCGTGACGTCACTTCCGTTTTAATTTTCACTTTGAAACTGTACCATTTAATACTTTTTCTAAAGCAGTTTTTGATGAAACTTTTTTGATTAACATATTTTTAGTGTGCCCAGTCATTGATAATCGACTTTGCTATGCAATAACGCAGGAATAATCGATATTTTAAAAATTGGAAAATACCCTATTAAACTCAAAATATACTTTGTTTAAATACCGCAACGAATAGATAACTGATGGTTATTTCGTCGCCACACATTTAGCTGGCGCCGAATCGACCAACGAAAAATTGAACGAATGGGTATAGAGCCGACATACATTTGAGCAGATCCAAAAATTTGGGTCGAATATAGACTTCTGAATTTTTTTGTTTTTATTTCTTTTTAATGGTGGATGTGTTGGGATTTATTTTCCAAATTAAAATTTGTCTATTGGGCTATTTGAATTCATATTATTTCGTCTAAATGTCCGTTCGGCCAAACGCCTGCCTATGAAAGTCCGCTTAAATATCGAATAAAGAGAAGCTTTAAACTGAAATTTTTCCTTTATGAATGTAGTGTTAATAAAAAATTTTCCACATAAATAATTAAAAGATCTTTATTTACATATAAAATAATACGCTTTTCATTTGGAACAAAATATGTAACCAAGTGTATATTCACGTTTATAGTTTAAATATTTAATTTGAAATTCGTTTAATTTAAAATGAAATTGTACACGAAATAAATAAAAAAATGTGTTTTTGAAGCACAAAAATAAAAATGTATAAAAATATTTTTCCACATTAATAATTTATATTTTCTTTTATATTTGATGTGTACAGTACAACCCCTGATGCTTACAGATTATAATCTAATATTTTTTTCTTCCTCCATTACGAACGAAGCTTTTAAATGTTTATAAATATTTAATTTTTCTATTAATTTTTAACAAAATATAACATACATATTAAATAATAACAAGCAAACATGATAAAAAGTTTCTTATTTAAAAGGAAAATGTTCAACAAGTTTTCATTTCCATCGATTCCTTTGTCGATTGTCGAGTGCACTGAAAAATCTCGCAAGGGGTTTTACAAATAAAACATCAATTGAGTGTATGAGTTGTTAAGAAAGCGACGAAAAGAAAGTCAACAATTATATGTCATTGTTATTTCTTTAAAGAAAAATCCTTTTCGTTTGTACAGAAATTATTTTGTTTACATTTACTTAACTGGCGAGTGCTCGCGTCTTCTCTACGTTTTGCCATTTTACTCAAATTTTTATATGGGAAAATGTGATACAGTGCAAATAGGTAGCGGTTTTGTAACAAAAGGTTCAAGGAGAATTTAGAAATAAGAAAATCTTGTATGCTTCGAACAGGCACGTAACTACGGGAGGGTCAGGGTGGGCCTAGGCCTACTCTTGTTCCCATCTTGGAAAATGACAACAATAAGCAACAATTCAGATTTTTTTAGTGTAACTTGAATTCCACACAATATATTTCATCTGTAAAAGGTTTTATGGGCCTCATATTATGTATTTGGCCTACCAAAAAAAATTTGTGACCACCAAGTGCCCACCTGATTTTAGAAAGCTAGTTACGTGCCTGGCTTCGAAACGTCGTAAAATTATCTTTAATATGTACCAAAAGGCATTTTATTAGAATATTTTAATCAATTTTATTGGATTTAGCTGAAGGGTTAACTACATATTATCCACTCGCGTTAATACTTTAGAATGGGTCTACATCAAACAATTTTACTACACAAAAGTTCATTTTGCCCAAGAGTACGTTTTATTATCGATTCGATAGTCGTTTTCTATTACAAATAGAAAATTTATATTTAATTTACATTCATTTCAATATTATACAGCTATTTGCTTAAGAGCTGCAATGCGGATCGTAAAACTTGCACAATAACAACTCGGTGTATGTATGGGAAAGTTGCAATAACTTGCAACTGATAACGATTTTATTGTATAATATTAAAACCCCTCTCGATGCACAAATTTTTCCGCAAATTGAATTAATAGAAGGTGCACTTTTAAATTATTCCATGAAAGCTCCTTTAAAATGAACGTGAGCAATTATTATAAAAATAAAAATTGTGGAAACATTTACACAAAAAAAAGAAAAATCTCAGTTAGTTGGTTCTATTTTCTTAACGTTTTCATCATGTGAACATAAATGTTTCATAGCCATCGGAGTTTCGCGTTACCTTTTATTATTGCCAAGCGTTATACTTTTGTTACTTTAGGTAGTCTCAAATGCTCTAAACTCTCGAATTTTCACTACGTCTTTATGAGTTTTGAAGTTTTGTTACAATTTTCGTGACAAATTTGTAAAAGTAAAACATGTGTCTTGACAATAAAACGATAAAAACAAACAACAAAAGAAGAAGAAGCATTACCGTAAAGTTAAGTTCAGTTGCAATATATATAACGTATAAATGTTTCCTGACATTGCTTGTGATTGACGTCCAGGGTTTCTTCCAACAGCCGCCACGGGGCGTTAAAAGGTCCTACAAAAGTCACCCCTCAAACCAACGTATGAAACTTTACGATCTTAACTACAATTTGTGTGCTTGTTAACACCACACGTGTTTAAAGAAGAAAATGCTGAAAAGCGAAAATTTTCTTAAAAGTTTAATGATGGAATTGCCATCTCATATAATTTATTATTTATCGTTGAATTGTGATCAATGTTCTTATTATGTTACGTTTACCTACCGAATTGATTTTGAAAAAGAAATAGATAGTAATTACCCCTATTTACAGCCAGACTAATTATTTGTTTTCATTAACACTTGGAACTTATTCAGCGCTGCGCCCTGGTTTGCTCGTAGTTACATGTTCCAACCAATCAGATTTACTCTTAGCCCTCATTGTAATTAGTAAAAAGAAATTCTTGATAATTTTGCACATGTAATCGCCTAATGCATAGACAACACTACCATCATAATGTAATATCTTGAAGTTTACCTTACCATTATAGTAGGTAGTAGGTACTAGAGACACCTCTAGTACCCACCAATATAACTGACACTCTTAATATTTGTTAATTTTTAATAAGATATTAATGTGGAGATGTCCATTTTGAGACTTTCTAAAACTCGAATTGTGACTTTTAGGACAAAGCAACTGTCGGTCTGGGTCTATTCGTCCCTGTAAACATAACGAATGGTCGGTTTGAGTAAATTTTTGTATGTTTGATGTGTTGGTAAATATGATTTTCAGACTCCGAGTGGGGGGAGGTTATAAAATGTATTTTCTTCACTTTCAGAATTGCAAATTAATTATACCAAGCACATGAGACTTTAGCATATTTAATTTTTCTAATAATCTTCTTTTCGTGGATTCCCACCCCAAAGCAGAAAACTGAACTTTTTTTGAAACCCTCGAAAATCTGCATGTAGTGATAATGAAATATGTTTAGTTATTTTAATTCTCGCTTTGATGGGCATTAAGTAGAAGCCAGAACGGACCCGATATCTTCTGCAGTGCCAACACAGATATAAATCAAGAAAATACGTTTTGGTCCGTTACACCAAGTTACACCCCTCTGTACCAAAAACCATTCTATACCCGGTGTACTTATTCATTATGTATAATTTTACAAGGCTTTTGAGGTAGGGAATGCAAACTGTTAGGGCTGATAAACGTCGTCGGAAAAATTTTGTTTAAATCTCAATATATTCGTATAAGGAATTTCTAAAATTCTCAATTCGTAGCTATCAAAATTGTAAAAATGCTGTTTATCTGTATAACGCCCGGTTGAAAAAACAAAAATTAAATTTTAATCCGAGTATTATATTTACAATCTTTTGATATGGCAACGTTAAACACTCGAATGTCAAAGTTTGACGTTTGTAAATAAATATTAAAATTTGAAGTTAAGTGCTTTTTGTGCTGAATAATTGTGAATACGATTTGTCAAACTTTGACCTTTATTAATTTTTTTATTGTGTAACGTTGCCATATCTAAGGATTATTAATCTATTTTTCCGATTAAAATATACTCAAGGATTATCCACCATGTTTTAATTTAAGTCAACATTTGACAATGTTGATGTCTGATTGGGTTATTCACAATGACTTACTTTTTGTTTTAAATTATTAGACTGACATTTCTAGTGCATTGCGCATTTTGAGTCAGTAAGATGCAACATCTAAATTAACTGGATGGAGTAAAGCAGGCACTTGAGCTATGAGAAGCGTAAGCAAAAAGATCTCATAAATGCTAGATATATTCATCAATTGACAGTTTCTGGTGAACTAAAATGACACAAAGAAACGCGAGGGATACGGAAGGCAACTTAAATATTAATAATTACAAACTGTATAAATTTTACAGGGGAAAAATAAAACTAAAAAAAAAGATGCATTATTTTTGTCCATGAGTGTATAATTTTCGTTTATGTAAGTGTAGTTAAAGTTGCCTACTTTTCAGGGGTATAAGCAGTAACTTCTCTCAATACTGCAAGACTACGCGTCAGTGATCCATAAACAATTTCCGAGACAATTTCAAAACATGATTATGATTTATACAGGGTTAGTTAGAAGTATGGAAACGGCGATTTATTGACTTAATCATTCATTTTAGGAAATAATGTTCAATATAAAAGTTTTTTATGAAATTTTTATCTATATTTGGAATACTTGAAATTTTTTTAGCACTTTTGCGACGAAATGGTCGGTTAAAGTATTTAGAAATAGTCGCTATATCTAATTGAAACAAAAGCGGAGCGATAAACAAACTCCTGTGAGTAAACAATAACCAATAACAGTTAACTCCGCTTTTGTTTATCTTAGATGTACCTACTATTGCCTACTATTTGAAAATACTTCAACCGGCATTTTGTGGAAAAAGGGTTATAAAAAGAAAATTAAAAAATTTTTTTTTTAATACTATTATAAAAAGAAAAAATTTCTCTATCGAGTGCTAGCATAAAATTAATACGTCCCCATTTAAAAAAATTTAGGGGATAGGTATAACTCAAAAACAATTGAAGAAAAAAAATTTTCAAGTATTCTCAAATATAAAATAAAAAATTCGTAAAAACTTTTATATTGAACATTATTTCCTAAAATGAATATTAACGACAAAAATTCACCGTTTCCATACTTCTAACTATAACCCTGTATACTAGCGCGTTGTACTATCTCTGAAAGTTTGTTTTCCACATCTAGTAACATCTGGTATAAAGGCATAGTCAATTAAACCCTTGTTATTAGTATTACCAAAGACCATATAGAAGAGACTACCAAAACCTATATTAAAAAATGTGAAAGGGTTTTTAAGGTCAAAATCGCTTAAAATCCCTCGAAGGGTAAACTTGTTTTATCCCTCTCTTCGTTGCTCCCGCCTCGACAAGCTATCTTATTCACTCGAAAATGCCCCGATGACTAGCGACATCTTCTGTAGCGGGGATTTTTGGTCACATTCGGCCCGTAAGCTTTGCCGGTCTTACACTGTATAGTCTTTGGTATTACTTATCCTCATTCAATGGTGTTTCTTCTGTTAGCTTACATAAAAATAATTATCTCGATCTTTTTCTCAACTGCTATAAAAAATTAATCACAAATAAACCTTTCCGATTTTTAAAGATTAGAAGGGGGGGGGACTCTAAAGAGCTCGTTTTTGTTTTTAGTTACCTCCCCCTTGTTCCATTTTGTTTAAATTTTAGGGATAACCATAAAATAAAAAAGATTATGTTTTTGTTCCTAACTTTTTTCAATTCACTGGAATTTTCTTTATTTTTGTACCAAATTTAAATTCGCCGTGTAACCTGTTCACAAGAAAAGTCACAAATATTTTTAATATTTTGGAATAACGGCACAATTGCCACATCCAAATCTACCCCTTTTATTTGCTTTTTTGTTGACAATTTTATGTCTGAGGTTCTTCCACCGTACATAGAACTACTTAGAACTTTTCTAATTATCTAATCAATTCGAATGTTTTTCACTGTACATGAAAATATAATAATTCCATTATATCATCTTTTATTGGCTGCCCTTCTAACTTGTCTATTTCTTCGGATAGTTTTTCACGAAGGCTCGATAATTTATTTCTTGTATCTTCAAAGCCTCCATACTTTTCAATCAATTCCAAGCACTCTCTTTTGAATGTAACGTCAGTTGTGTGCATTTTTAAGATTTCTGAAATATCCAAGATCATTAGTAAACATATAATTAAAGTTTTTGTTCTTAGATAACCCAAGATTTGGCTCTATTTGTTATTTGAGACGAAAATAGTGACAAAAAACGTGATATTTCTTGGAGAAAAGGTTCAATTATATCTTTTTTAAAATGCAGATTACTAAATCCGTGGTCACCCTGTACAGTCAGCCTCACAATTAATGGCCACCCTGGCTATACGTTAAGTACGAATTGTGGATGCAAACGTCATAACACCCCCTACTTAAATTGAGGGGCAACTTTATTTTGCCAACAAGTAGTAAATCAACAATCTCATTTTCTGTCCTTTTGTCGCTGTTGGCTAATAACCATCCTGGCGTAAAGCCAGGGTGGCCAATAATTGTGAGGCTGACTGTACATTGTGGAAGTTGATTTTTATCATAAAATTGAATTTATTGTTTTGACAAGGCATGAATATAACTCACCTAGGATTCGTCGATCTTCAGGATGATTACGAAGAGCACAAATTATAGGATAGCTGAACTTCCCTTCCGTTAGATCTTCGCAAAAACCCTTTTTTTCATAGTACTAAAATAGAAACTCATTAGTTTTTTCAAATTGAAGTTTTGGGAAGACACGGATTTACAAAATTTGACTAAAATTTACCGCTTCCGACTTCAAGTTGTTGTAGTCGTCAAGAATTTGAAAGTGCGTTGATATAACATTACAAAATGTGTCAAAGTTTTTGTCCATTTTGCCACTCAATTCCGAGGTGAGAGAAAACATTAATTGAAAGAGACAACCAGCTTCTATAAAATACTGGGAATTATACATTTTGTTTAATGAAAAAGATAAATTGAAAGCCTACTTTTACAAATCATATCGATGTATGCTTCTTCACTTGGACAAATAAAGTGGTCACGCCAATAAGTATCCATTATTTGTCCTTTCAGAGCACGTGTGCATGCTATGGTTATCCAATTTCCCATCTATAATTTTTTAGTTATTTTAGGAATGTCCACAATAACTCCACAGATCTTTCTCAATTATTTTAAAATTAAATATTTATTATATCGTACACCATTCACCGACATGATGCACCTAAACTACTCCCAAAAAAAGCGCGCGATATACGCATAGAAGTTTTCTGTTGGTCGAATTTGGTCGAACACTCACACAAGAATTGACATGCGTCAACTTTATTTGACAGAAATTTGGAAGGAGTGGCTTAGCTGCATCTTGCCGGTGAACAATGTATAGAGCGAATCACAACTTCAATTCTTTGCTCATTCTTTTATTTCTGTACGACTTGTTTAGCAAAAATTGACGTAGTCTTTCATAGCGAACTTACTGGTTTTCTCAGATGCTGTGGTACTGTTTCTGGTACGTTGGTAGTAATTGCTGCGTGATTTACAGCAGCAATTGTTCTTGCAGTGCCGTAAACAATGTGAGCAGCGGGAGCACCTCTTCTAATGTATGAATTATCTTGAATGTCATCGAGACTATAACAATACGCTAAGTTAGCTTTTAAAAGTTAGGTTACAGTCGATCACTAATACAGTAAGTGCAAAAAAGGACATGTAAAATATTACTTATCCCGACAGGAATATCAAAAAATTATAAGGACATCTTAAAAAGCGCTAAAGTTGACTAAGGGCCGTTTTACATGGACTAAATGTCGTTCTAACTTGTTAGTACTGAATCAACTCAATGAGCTAAAGCACGGGAATCTAAGCTTTAACGTCGTGAGTAGACATTTCAACGCACTACCGTGCATGACGTTAAAGCGTAGATTTCCGTGTTTTTGCTCCCTGAGTTGATTCAGTACTAACAAGTTAGTACGACATTTAGTCCATGTAAAACGATCCTAAAACTTAACTAGAGAGAAGATTTTTAATAGAGCGTGTCACTTGTCATGAAGTTCAATTTTATTCCACGAGGTTCGAACAATCGACGGTCCCAAACGTCAAATTACAGTATTACCAAATTACTTTTATTGTATAATTATAGGAATTTTTTCAAATTTGTTTGAATTAAGTAATTTGGTAATACTGTAATTTGACGTTTGGGACCGTCGATTGTGCGAACCTCGTGGAATAAAATTGAACATCATGACAAGTGACACGCTCTATTTGTTGCTTACTATTTGAGATAGAAGCTAATAAGTTTAAAAAAGCTAAAAGTAACTAATTTTTTATAACCATGCGTCGTAAGAACCAATGCTTTATTCAAAGTTTGTTATTTTTTCACTGTTAAACGACTACATACATCTTATTGTCTTTTTAGTTTATAGCTTTATAGTAAGAAAAAAATGTATACATACAGTAAACTCATGTGATGTAGTTTTAAAACAATATCTTTGATCATTTGCAATTCTTCTTGAGTAAGGCCTGCCCAAAAATTCAAAATATTGATCAATTTCTCTCTTATTTGTTTACCAGGAATAACTTCTATATACTCGTATGGTTCAGAAATCAGCTAAAAATTAATAAGTATTATCTAACGTTAATATTTAAAATATTGGTGATTAAATAAACCATACCTTGGTATATTTTTCGCGGAACTTTTGCAATTCCTTTTCGTCTGTATCAATTTCTATAAAATCCATTATAACAAAAAGTTCTTTTTATTCTTACTTATTGCGGGATCTCATTCACTACTAAAAAAATATTTAAAAAATTGTGAGTATTTATAGGAAAAACACGAGAACAAGGTTACGGTTCTGTACAAAAAGTTTGTTTTGAAGAACATTAAAAGCAAAAAAAGGTCTAAGTTCGGAGGAGATTTTCCATCCTATCCTCAATTTTTTTGCTCCAGTAGTGTTACCTGCTAGTTAAATTTTTATTAAAACTGTTATTAAAAGAAATTGAATTTTTGAATCGTATTTTAACCATCGGATGCTCAACCTATTTTAGGTAAACGGATAACCGAGAGGGGTAAAGAAACACCCCAGCTTAATTAAATTTGAGGTTTAAACAGTAAATAAATTAGAAATTTGGTTATGTTTCAAACAAATATTTAAAACTAAACACTAATAATTAATATAAAAGGCAAAAAAGATGTTTATTACGAATAATTAATGGGTTGATAGTGGTTTATTTTTGCTATAATCCGAGGAAGTACACTACTATAACAATGTTATCAAGAAGTGACCTTTAATAGCAAAAAAATCAAACCAAATAAATAATAATTATAAAAAATAGTTTATTACATCATGATAAATCAAAAATATCAAGAAAATTTTACAAACCCACAAAAAAACACCTAAAAGTACTCTATCAATTTATGTAACGTAGAAGGTCAAGCGGGGTAAATTTCTAAAATTTTGGGTTGGTATTTATGATAGATTATAGTATGTATGTATAGATAAAAATTTAATCAAAAATTACCGATATTTTAGAAATCGCTAACGAAAATATAAGTGTGGGGTATTCTTTACCCCGCATGAGCTTGAACTTAGTTCACCTGGATCGTAGTTTAAACGATGATTGAAAAACCAGGTCTTGGTAATACTAATTGCATAATTACCTACTGGCTTACCAATACATACTTTTTCATTGAGAATGGCCAAAAAAATTACGATATTTTTATTTTATTTTCTAATTCTATTTATTGTTTACAACTTTTTTGTTTTTACATAAACAATTATTCAATTTCAATTTGCAATTTTATTATTTTTTAGTTTTGCTTTATAACCTGAACTGAGCCTAAAACAGAAATATGTAAGTTTTGTATCATCTTACAGATAATTTTAGGAGCTTTCAAATATTTAAAAATATACAGAGTGCTCCTAAACATTTGTGATATTTATAAAATTTTCTACCGCACGACAACGCTTTCTGAGAAGATTGTACCCGGTTTCGTGAATGGGATATCCTATAATGTTCATGCAGACACCTTTCTACCTTGGTCCTACCTCAAAAACTTGAATTTTAATTTATTTAATGACCGTGAATTAGTTTATTTACCTACTTATAATTTTTTGCCTATTTTAATTAATTTATCATTCTATTTAGACTGCTTAGCACTTTCCTTTTTTTCCAATTTTTTGTCTGGTGGGGATGGATCGATGGATGTCTGTCTCAAACAGCTGTGGGGCCAAAACTACTGAACCGATTTTGATGAAATTCGATTTTAGGCACTCTAAAAACATGATTATACTAGCGCCTTCTACGATCTCTGAAAGTTTGTTTCCCTCATCCAGTAACATCCGGTATAAAGGTATAGTCAATTATAGATGGTGAAACTTTTGATTTCTTGTTGGTAGTCCCTTCAACGAACGGCAAGACGTTCGAATTACCCCCTCTCTTCCTCGAGGAGAATAATCATCTCGAGGTTAATTTTTTTTCTAAACTGGTACCAAAAAATAATCACAAATAAACCTTTTAAAAACAAAGTGACCGACTTTTTGTTTCGTTAAAATCTGATTTTTTTTTAATTTGGGGGGGGGGAGCTCTAACTGTTTTTAGTCACTCCCCAAGTCCTTGCTCTATTTTGATTTAATTTTGGGGATAACCGTAAAATAAAAAAAGTTTCTTTTTTTGTTGCGAACTTCAATTGACTGGATTTTTATTATTTTTTGATACCATAATTTAAAATCGCCCTGTAACCTGTATTATTGGTATTTTCTTGTTTATTTCTTCCGCATGATATTAGCGTAATGTATAACTCAATAAAGTTTATTTACTATTATTTACCTATACCTTTTCACATGAGAAATTAATGATTTGAATTCCGCACGTAATGCTTATACAGATAGAGAAAATATTGAATATGATTTTAACGACAACTGTTTGATATTCATGAAATTGTTATAAAACAAGAATTCCCAATAGATTTTTTAGACCGAGTTTGACTTCCATTCCTGAATAATATTTCTTTTTGTGTGTAACTTACAAATTGCCAGAGTGTTTTTTGACTATGCTCCAACTATTTCTAAACGTTTTTTCGAAACATCCGATATTTCCTTTTTCTCCCCGATGGTTTACTTTTCGTCGAATTTTCGTTCCTCGTTTTATTTAGTCTATCGTCTTATTTCACGGATCGCAAATTTTAAGACCTTTTCTCCACTTTATTTGATAATGTCCGGTTATAGTAGATGAAAAGAGATGGAGTATCTTAGTAATATACAAAATTGTTTTTTATACAAAATTAATCTTATTTGATCAATATAATTATTATTGTAATATAAATGTTTTGTTTTCAGTTTGTTTTAACTTAATAAGTGTGAAAGAACTTAATTTGACATAAATAAAAGTCTTACAATTTTGTACACGCAAACTAATCGCACAAACACGGAATATATTATCAAATCAATCTTGGGCCATTGTGAAATTAATTACAAGACATTAATCATGTAAAATTATTTGCTTGTTGTGTAACATGAAATGCAAATGATTTGTTACATTCCCCAACTTTTTGTAAGTCTCTCAAGAGCTTTTGTAGAGCACGAGAGGTATATGAACTTTGGGTTTAGAAATTATATTTACTTATGTTAATTGGGTCGTTTTTAATGTAGAAATCTATAATTTTTTAAAAGATTTAAATGATGAATGGAGGATTTATGTGCTTATTGTTTGATAACTCGAAATGGTATATTAAGTATGGAGAACGGTAAGGACGATTTACCGGTCAAAAACAATTGTTTGGAGACTGTGAGAAGCGAAGCCTCTCAATTATTGTCATCAAGACTGGCCAGTTCTTAGCCCAGATCTCAATTCAATCGAGCACTTACAGAATGAACTTGATCGGAAGATCAGAAGCAGACCTGTGACTTTAGAAACTCTTCAACAGCTTTTGACAGCTTTTCAAGAACAATGAGTCAATATACCCCAAGAGGATATACAGAGGTTAATTTAAAGTATGCCGTGAAGGTGTCAGGCCGTCATCCATTTCCGTGGAGGCCATACGCATTAAATTTCATTCAGTGGTTTAATTTTTTAGTTCATAACACTCTAAGCTCTTTTAAGTCCATAACTGTATGATTCTGTTATGCTTGTTAATTTATTGTTGTAGTAAGGTTAAAAAGTCTAAATTTACTTTTAATAAACTATGAAGGTAACCAACTTACAATAAACCCAACGTAAGATGAGTACACCACGAGATGACCGTTAAAGTTGCGCAGTAGTTTTGTACCGCCGTTGCTTAGAAACGGAAGTAGACAGTATTGGAGTATAGTTATTGCATTACTTTTGTCGGAGCAAAATAATTACAAGCATTTTAATTCGCAAAGTACTAAACAAGTAATTAGTTATATGTTATACCTATGTATTAGTACTTCAAAAAAAAATGTAAATTAAATAATTATTTTGAATTTGACGATTTAAAAAAATATTTCTTTTGACAGAAGAACAAACTAGCTCCGACATTGGGTTATGGCTTATGCTTCGCGCAAGTTTGGTCACGTGGTGTACACATCTTACGTTGGGTTTGCTCTACTATATTCCAACGTTTATTTTTCAACTACAAAAAAATTTCAGCTACTTCTGTTTTTTGTTGACAATTTTATATCTGAGGTTTTTCCACCGTACATAGAACTACTTAGAACTATTTTAATTATCGAATCTATTGTAATATTTTTCACTGCCCATGTAAAAATATTAATTCCATTATATCGTCCTTGATTGGCTGCCCTTCCAGCTTATCTATTTCATCAGAGAGTTTTTCACGAAGACTTGATAACTTATTTCGCGTATCTTCGAATCCTCCATACTTTTCAATCAATTCCAAGCACTCTCTTTTGATTGTATCGTCAGTTGTGTGCATTTTTAGGATTTCTAAAATTATAAAATATAATAAAAAAAATCTGTTGTGTCAACACAAGAATTTCCGATTGCGTTGATTATTCTAAGACCTATAGACTTAGACAGTTAGAAAACAAAAGAATACTATACATTTTTATAGTGCAAGAAAGATTTATGTTAGCGAGAGGTGGGAATGCGTAGATACCAAAAATGGTATTTATCCCCACCAACGCAGTAGTCAACGTATTTAAATTATTAAAGGGGCATAAAGGTGCCATTACACTTGTACACTTTTGTGGCGCCACTTTTTATTGCAAGTGTCATGCAATTGTCAAAACCGAGCCATTTTTGAATTTGCAGCGTTGTTTCCATGGCAATATCAGAATTGCGCAACTTTTCTTGTTGCGCAATATAAAAAGTGTACAAGTGTAATGACACCTTTAAACATACTAAAACCTAAAACCAAAAAACTTTATAAACCAATTTTTTTTATTAGGCCTTTTTGAAGATTTGATGATATGATCGTGACTTATATTTTTATAAATGCAAGCCTAGTCTTAATGTTATGTTATTGCAAAGCTAATTTTTATATAATTTCAAAAATATAACGGTTGAATGGATTAATTTTTAAAATTCTATTTAGTAACGTAAAAAGAGAAAATAAAGTTATTTATATTAGAATAATTAAAAAAAATCAAGTTTTCTATAAGACAATGAAATAAAAAAAATAACAACTGAAATTAAATAATTGTAGGTAGGTATATCAAAAATGTGTAAAAGTAATACATAAAAGCAAGTAAAAAAATTTGATGACCCTTATATTTTTGAAAAGAGGTTAAAATTAGCTTTTCAATAGCATAAAATTGAGACTAGGTTTGTAATTAAAAAATAAGTTTGCATCATATCTTCAAAATGGAGTAATAAAAAATTATTTTTCATTATAAAATTTATTGGTTTTAGTAGTGCCTATTACCTGTTTTTTATAAATTGAAACGATCTTTATTCATAAAAAAGTTGTAGACATAAAGACATGAGTTTTTCAGTTTTCCTAAATATCTAGAGTGCTAATAATATTTTTCAAAAAAACAAAAACAGCATTGAATAGACCGTGAAACTACATGCGGTGTCATTTAACCCATCTCGAATCACTTACGGTTTACAAGACCCCCCCCCCCCCCTTGGTGTGCATGATAAGTGGGACAGGGTCTCCCACTTATCTTGATATTTGAGACGAAAATAGTGAAATTATTAGTAAGTTTACATGCATTCGCTAAAGCGGATTTAATCAAATCGCTTTACCGTATTAAAAAGTGAACAAAAACAAAACGTTTTACTGAAACCGATTTAAAAAGCGGAAGTTGATTATCTTCATAAAATTGAATTTTTTGTTTAGACAAGGTATGAATAGAACTCACCCAGTATTCGCCGATCTTCAGGATGATTACGAAGAGCACAAATTACAGGATAGCTGAACTTTCCTTCAGTTAGATCTTCACAAAAACCCTTTTTGGCATAGTACTAAAAATAGTGAAACTGTTAATAGTGGAAGTGGTAGGCATTAATCGTCATCAATTTTGTCAAATTCAAGTTTTATGAAAGCACGGATTTTTCAAATATTTTACAAAAACTTACCGCTTCCGATTTCAAATTGTTGTAGTCGTCAAGAATTTGAAAGTGCGTTGCCAAAACATTACAAAAAGTTTCAAAGTTTTTGTCCTTTTTATTACTGAATTCCATGGTGAGCGAAAACATTAATTGAAAGAGACAACCAGCTTCTATAAAATACTTGGAATTATATATTTTCTTTAATTAAAAATATAAATCAAGAGCCTATACTTTTACAAATCATATCGATGTATGCTTCTTCACTTGGACAAATAAAGTGGTCACGCCAATAAGTATCCATTATTTGTCCTTTCAAAGCCCGTATGCATGCTATGGTTATCAAATTTCCAATCTAAAATTTTTTTAGTTATTTTAGGAATGCCCACTATAATCCAGTCAAACTAAACACAATTACAGCGAAACCTCGGAAAAATTAGCAGAAGGCTGAATTTTTGTATGGACCTTGATATTGTCCTTTTAAACAATGTCTCAAAAGTCCCCATCGATCCGAGTGGAGCTAAAAATTTTATAGGGGGGTGAAGGTAAGAAAATACAGTTTTTGCCAATTAACTCGTAAACTATCGATTTTTCGATATAAATAGCGATTACCAAAATTGTAGATCACAAAATTTGCTACAGGAAATGTTCATTACTATTACTCAGTGTCCTAAGTTTGCTGCACATTGTGTTACTTAAAAAGAAGATAACCTCTAATGCTTAATTGATTCGTATCTTCCAAGGTATCCAGTTTAGGGATAGTAAACCCCAACACAATTTGAAACATAATTAAATTCTTTATTACTCTACGCAAAAATATACAGAGTGTTCCATTTAAGAAATCAAGTTTTCGTCACTTGAAAATGACCAAGTTTCTCCCTCTAAAAAAAACACCCTGTAAAATAAAATCAATTTCTTGTGATGGGAAAGCATAAAGGACAGTCTTAACTATGTCTCCAACAAAAATCTTTTCTTAACTTGTAAAAACAACCACTCTGGGATTTTTTAAGCAACTATCCTGCATTTATAAAATAATAGTAGTCAAATTTGGATTCGTATGTTCGTCTACGGAAAAATTTCCAGAAAGCTGGATTTTTGTGTGAACCTCGATATTGTCGTTTTAAACAATGTCTCAAAAGTCCCCATCGATCCGAGTGCAGCTAAAAATTTTGTAGGAGGGTGAAAGTAAGAAAATGCAGATTTCAAGAATATCTAGTAAAATATTGATTTTTTAGCCAAAGTAGCTATTATCAAATTTGTAGTTTATAAAATTTCTTATAAAAAGGATATTATTATTATTTTTAAAAAGTTTTCTAAATATTAAAATCAATAGTTTGCGAGATATTCTTGAAATCTGCATTTTCTTACTTTCACCCTCCTACAAAATTTTTAGCTGCACTCGGATCGATGGGGACTTTTGAGACATTGTTTAAAACGACAATATCGAGGTTCACACAAAAATCCAGCTTTCTGGAAATTTTTCCGTAGACGAACATACGAATCCAAATTTGACTACTATTATTTTATAAATGCAGGATAGTTGCTTAAAAAAATCCCAGAGTGGTTGTTTTTACAAGTTAAGAAAAGATTTTTGCTGGAGACATAGTTAAGACTGTCCTTTATGCTTTCCCATCACAAGAAATTGATTTTATTTTACAGGGTGTTTTTTTTAGAGGGAGAAACTTGGTCATTTTCAAGTGACGAAAACTTGATTTCTTAAATGGAACACTCTGTACATTTTTGCGTAAAGTAATAAAGAATTTAATAATGTTTCAAACTGTGTTGGGGTTTACTATCCCTAAACTGGATACCTTGGAAGATACGAATCAATTAAGCATTAGAGGTTATCTTCTTTTTAAGTAATACAATGTGCAGCACACTTAGGACACTGTGTAATAGTAATGAACATTTCCTGTAGCAAATTTTGTGATCTACAATTTTGGTAATCACTATTTATATCGAAAAATCGATAGTTTACGAGTTAATTGGCAAAAACTGTATTTTCTTACCTTCACCCCCCTATAAAATTTTTAGCTCCACTCGGATCGATGGGGACTTTTGAGACATTGTTTAAAAGGACAATATCAAGGCCCATACAAAAATTCAGCCTTCTGCTAATTTATCCGAGGTCAAATCGTAGTTTGATTAGACTACTATTAGACCTTGGACCGATAACAGAACAATCGGGGTAATTTTATTCAGGCCCATCTTTTGGGAATAAGCTATTTAAGTACCAGCGAACACGAAAATTAAGACGTCAGGATCCTTCAATGAATTTGTTAGAGAAGGAAAAAAGTAAGAAATATTCGGGATGCAATTTTGACATTTTTTCATTCTTATAAAAATAAACGACAAAAAAATTGGCTACTATCTAGAGTGTCTCTGAGAGCGTGGCAACTGGACTGAAAGTAACGTCTTTATGCTGCACAGCCGCAAACTTAAACTCGTAAGTCATAAATGGTATTTGGATTAAGATTTTATTTTGGCATTCTTCTCAGGTGGGTTTCCCGCTCTGCTCACCAATTAGAAGTTTATTATTAACAGTCCTCAAGCCTTAAACCAGTGCTTTCGATAGCCAACCAGATTTTCGTGTTCCCTGACACTTAAATAGGTTATTCCCAAAAGATGGGCCTGAATAAGATCACCCTGATTTTTCTGTTATGGGATCCGGGACTATATGGTCTATGGTCTATTGTGTTATTTTAAATAGAAATGAGGGCTCTCCATAGATCGTTCTCAATTATTTTACCTCAAAGTTTTTTATGGCGAACTTACTGGATGTCTCAGTTGCTTTGGTACAGTTTCTGGTATGTTGGTAGTAATTGCCGCATGATTTACAGCAGCAATTGTTCTTGCAGTGCCGTAAACAATGTGAGCAGCGGGAGCACCTCTTCTAATATATGAATTATCTTGAATGTCATCGAGACTGTAACATTACACTAAGCTAACATTTAAAAGTTGGATTACAGTCACCTATACATTGAGTGCAAAAATTAAGGAAATATTTCTTTTCTTTTCTTTTTTACATCTTTATGACGTACCGTGCGTTTCCGAAAAAGGGTCCCAGCTTATACTCGTAGAAGGTTTATTTGTAACTTTAGACATAAAACCTTATAAATTAAATGTGACGACATTTTCTACAATTTTAGGAAACTTGATTTTTTTCCAAGCGCGTAAGAGTGATGACATGATGACGTCTTGGATATTATATTTTTTTTTAAATTGCACCATATATTTTTTCTAATCTCATATGATAGAGAATTGTTTTTTATTTTCAATAAGGTAAAGCATTCTTAGCTTTAAAATGGAAACAAGTTCTCTATCATATGAGGCTAAAAAATGTATATGGTGCCATTTTAAAAAAATGACGTCATCACTCTTAATACGTGCTTGGAAAACAATAATAGTATTTTTTACAACATGAGATGAAACATACGTTTTTTTCGTGAGATAGAATTTAATTCACAAGCCCCGTAGGGGCGAGTGAATTAATCTTTCGAACGAAAAAAACGGATTTCATCTCGAGTCGTAAATGCTATTTTTTCTACGACGATAATTAGTACATTTTAAAAAAATAATTCTTTTTACTAAAATGTGAACCGACCACAAAAAAACTGGTTTCACCTCATGTTGTAAATAACATCTGCTTGTAATAACACTTTTTCTCACTAGAGACGAAAATGCTATTTTCGTAACGAGTAAGTGATGACGAAATGCTTAGTTTCACATATGGGAGTAGAAAAAATATATTTTTTTTAAATTGTAGAAAATATCGCCACATTTAATGTAAGGTTCTATATGTATGTCTAAAGTTACAAATAAATCCCCTATAAGCTGTTCTTTTTTGAAAATGGACGATATTATGTAATTACCGTTGTATACAGGGTGATTCAAATTCGTGGGCCACTATGGGGATCTCGGAAACTGTAAGAGATACAAAGTTGGTTAAATGGGGGCAAAGTTGCGTAATTGGATAGCGAATAATATTAAAAAAAAAATTTTTTTAATTTCCATTAGGTCCCGAGATTTTTGAAAAAAATCGAAATTTAGGAAAATCTTATTTATTTTTTTCTGAATTTATTTTGAAAGATATCAAAAAACTAAAAACACATTTTCATTGCACCTTTTTTGTCTCTACAAGATGGCAATTTTTAGTTTTCAAAACAACGTTTCGATCTAGAATTACCATCATCAAATCAAAATTTTTAAATACGAACCTGCATTTTTTATTTTATTTTTGAGTTTATATTTTTATTATAAATGCAACTACTTATTAAAAAATGCAGGTCCGTATTTAAAATTTTTGAGTTGGTGATGGTAATTCAAGATCGAAACGTTGTTTTGAAAACTAAAAATTGCCATCTTGTAGAGACAAAAAAGGTGCAATGAAAATGTGTTTTTATTTTTCTGATATCTTTGAAAACAACTTCAAAATAAAATAAATGAAATTTCCGGAAATTTCAAAATTTTAAAAAATAAAAAAAGTCTGTTTTTGTAGGTCATTGCATTTATAATAAAAAGCTAAACTCGAAAATAAAATAAAAAATGCAGGTCCGTATTTAAAAATTTTGGGTTGATGATGGTAATTTAAAACCGAAACGTTGTTTTAAAAATCTAAAATTGTCATCTTGTAGAGACAAGAAAGGTGCAATGAAAATATGATTTTAGTTTTCTGATATCTTTGAAAATAACTTCAGAAAAAAATAAATAAGATTTTCCAAAATTTCGAATATTTTCAGAAATCTCGGGACCTTATGGAAATTTTTTAATTTTAGTTTTTGAATATTATTTGCTATCCAATTAAGCAACTTTGCCCCCATTTAACCAACTTTGTATCTCTTACAGTTTCCGAGATCCCCATAGTGGCCCACGAATTTGAATCACCCTGTATACAGGGTGAGTCAAAACTAGCGAAATTCCACTGGAGGGGTTGTTGTGGACTATTAAGGGAGTACGGGACAAATGTTAAAAGAATTCTTTTCAATCATTTCTCTGAGATATTAACAGCTGAAGATGAGCTTTGAACTTTTTTATTTAGCAGCATTTTGGGAAAATTCATGGTTTAAATCGCAGATTATTTTATTAAATAGACACCTCAATTAAAAAAAATTACTTTAGGCCTAATTTGTCAAGAATTTGAATTTTATAGCTTTAAAATGAATCTATAGCAATGATGTTGCAGAAAATAATAGATTGACAGTTGTCAAAACCTTGACAGTTATTTTTTTTTTGGTTAATTTGGGTACCGACCTGCATGCAACCATGTTGTCAAATTTACAATTAAGTTTATCATCTGAATTTAAAGGAAGAATTTTTTTAAACATTTTTCTCATACTCCTCTAATAGTCCCCAACAACAACCCCACAGAGGAATTCCACCATTTTTGAATCACCATGTAGTTTTTAGCGATTAGTCTTAAAACCCTCACAAAGTTGATTTTTAAACGCAACTTGACATTGCTTGAACGTAATGCCTGATTCTAAAAATTATTTCACAATTTTTCAAACTTCGTAAAAATTGTTCAATATTTTTTACCAAGTAAACATTTTTAATTTATGCTGGCATTACTTAATCCCTAGCTTTATAGTACTGGCTGTAAGAAACGTATACATACAGTAAGCTCATGTTGTGAAGTTTGAAAATAATATCTTTGATTATTTGCAATTCTTCCTTAGTAATGTCCGCCCAAAAATTCAAAATATTGATTAATTGCTCTCTCATTTTTTTACCAGGAATAACTCCTATGTACTCGTATGGTTCAGTTATCAGCTAAAAATTTAAAATTACCCAACATTAATATTTAAAATTTTGTAATTAAATAATCCATACCTTAGTATATTTTTCGCGGAAAGCTAGCAGTTCCTTTTCGTCTGTATCAATTTCTATAAAATCCATTATTACAAAAAGTTCTTTTTATTTCTCTTACTTGTTGCGGGATCTCATTCACTACTAGAATTGTTTAAAAATGACTTGTATTTATAGGAAAAGCCATGAGAACAAGGTTAAGGTTTTGTATAAAAAGCTCGTTTTTAAACAAATTCATAAATATTTTGTTAAATTTAAATGTATAGGATGTCCCGAGGGATGTCCTAAGTTTAGAAGAAATTTTCCATACTATTCTCAATTTTTTGCCTCAGTAGTGTTACTAATTACCGAAATGGTTATTAAAATTTTATTGGTTTATTTCCAGGTAAACGTTTTTTTTTTACAAAATGCGATTTAGCAACGAATTAAATATCATCGAAGAGCTTCCATATAGTTTGTCGAACTAATTGGAAACTTGTATAATACAATACTAACAGGCGTAGGTATGTGGCTCAAAGAAAATTCATGAGCAGTCATTAAGCACGGTATTCTCCTTCTTACTTCCTAGAGGTATCCGATAACTCGAAATTTTATGAATTTTTTATTCATATTTTAAGCACATAATAATTTGCTACACTAGAATTAAATACAAAAGTCTTTGATTTTTATAGTTTAAATAAGGAACTTGATTTTTTATACCGCTTTTAACGTAGCATTCCAGATAGTAGGTTTTACCTCTGCTCTAACATTTTAAAGACACACTGTATTATTGTGTGCGTTGCAGGAAACGTTTTTGAATGTGACGTATCAGATGTCAAAATGTAGTGGCTCAAGTCCCCTGAAGTCACATTCAAAACTAATCAATTTTGCAACTCAAGGTTAGAAATGCTAATATTGATAATGGCACAGGGGTTTGCGGGATTTCATTCACTACTAAAAAAATGTTTAAAATTTTTTCGTATTTATAGGAAAAACTTTTAGGAGAAGGTTAAGGTTCTGTATAAAAAGTTAATTTTTAAACAAATTAAAAGCAGGCAAGTTCGATCTATGCAAGTTATTTTTATTTTATTGTCTGTATTCTCATGTATTATGTTAATAACTTTTTTGTTTTAACATAAATAACCATTCGATTTCAATCTGCAATTTTAATATTTTTCGCTTTTAATTTCTGTTTTATATCCTTGAACTGACTCTAAAACAGAAATATGTACTAAACCTAAAGTCAAAATATTGAAGAGTTTTGTATCATCTGAGAGATAATAATTTTAAGAGCTTACAAAATATCTAAAAATATACAGAGTGCTCCTCTTAAACATTTTTGATATTTATTTAAAATCGATCAATCAAATTTTCTTCCGCACGACGCAGTAATGGAAATCCAGCTTTATACTTTCTCAGATCTTTTTTGAGAAGATAGTACCCAGTTTCGTGAATGGGAAATCCTAATGTTCATGGAGACACCTTTCCATCAAATTTGTCAATATCTACGCAAACTTTGCTTTTCGATATGCAAAAAGTCGTTTGTGGTTGTCACTTGTCACGATCTTAAAAACTTAAATTTTATTTTATAATGACCGTGAATTAATTTTTATTACCTAATCATAGTTTTTTGTCAATTTTAATATTATCATTAATTTATATTCAAACTGTTTAGCACTTTTTTATTTAAAAATTTTAAAATACACTCAGTGGGACATTTAACCGCCCATCCCTAAAATTCGAGAAATTTTCCAGTTTTACTTTTAATATTAGTTATAATCAATCAACCACGTGTTCTTATATGGTCAGGCCTTTTGGGCAATCTTTTTTCTCCTGTTGGTCAGACCCCTTGGGCCAACTACGTGTTCCTTTGCGCTCAGGCTTACGGACTAATCCTTCTCTTCCGCTGGTCAGGCCATCGGGCTAACCACACATCCGTAGTTACCGGATCAAAATCTCTTGAAGTCGTTCTAGAAGCATTTTGTTTTTAACAAATAATTTTTTCCACTACTAGTCTAAGAAGTAAGAACCTATTAATAATAACCTATTTTTGAGTAATGAAGTTGATTTTCACCACCTCCAGTTTAAAACAGGTCAATAATTATTAAAAACTGTCAATTAAGTTTTACGTTTCTCGAAATTATAGTTTTATTTTTGTTTTTTTAACAAAAATTTTTCGTGCACATATTGGCGCTTACCTTTCATTTACCTCAGAAGGCGCCGATCTTCCACTTTCGCTACATATTATTAGAAACCTAAATGAATACCTCCAGTCGAAACGTCAGATGAACATATTTACAAAAGTCAGTTAATAAAACAATTAAATTCATTATTTATATTTATTGATAAGCAGGTTTCATCTGGTGCTTCTGTTAAAAATTGAGTAATTTCATCTTTGAAGAACACCCTGTTTAGTTATGCACCAAATCTTTAAATTATTTTATTACTTTTAAATACAAAGTTTTAGACTTTTCAGGCAGCAATTTATCGTTTGCACTTTCTGCCATCTCTCTCATTTCTAGAGGAGTACACATTTTACTTTGACTACAGTAGGAGGGGTTTTATTGATGGTTAAACCCACAATTCGTGCTAGGCGTACAGCCGGGGTAGCCAAAATATATGCACGTGACTGTACGCTCGATCGTAAGATCGGTGTTTCAAGTTTTGAGGAAGCTCAAAAATAGGAGCGAAACGTCGACCTACTAGTGAAACATAAGAGTTTTAATATACAAACTTGACCTACCTTATTGAAAATTTTTTACTTAAAATAATCAGGTCAAAAAAATAAACAATATGTACACAATAATTTTATACAGCTCCATGCTAGGATTATATAGAGTAGTTAAATAATGTTAAGAAATGAGAGCGGGGATTTCAACTAAATAACTTTTTTTAGGGAGTTTATGTGACTTTATCGCTTAGCAACCTACGGACACAAAATCGCCACATGTAGTGCAACACAGATCCCTGATGGCTAGCGGTAGAGATATTCGCCACGCCCCTTTAATAATTTAAATGCGTTTACTACTGCGTTATTGGGGATAAATACCAATTTAGGTATCTGCGCATTCCCACCGCTCGCCAATATAAATCTGCCTTGCACTACTGCACAATTACTACCACCAAATTTTATTTGCCTTTTTATTGACAATAAATCTACATCCGAGGTTCTTCCACCCTATATCTAACTTCATAGAAGTACAACTATTTTATATAAGTAATATCTGAATGCTTTTCACTGCGCGTGTAAAAATAATAATTCCATTATATTCTCCTTTATTGGCTGTCCTTCTAACCTATCTATTTCTTCAGATAGTTTTTCTCGAAGGCTTGATAATTTATTTCTTGTATCTTCAAAACCTCCATACTTTTCAATCAATTCCAAGCACTCTCTTTTGATTGTTTCGTCAGTTGTATGCATTTTTAGGATTTCTGAAATTATTAAAAATATAATCTTATGTAAATAAAATATAATTATTAAAAATAATAATTAAAAATGTAAAATATACAGTGTGATTGAAAAAACGTGATAATGCAGATTTCTTGGTTATTATTAAAGATAGAAAAAAACTTATTTAGGTAACTTGTAGTACTCAAGAAGCTTGTTATTTTGGTCAATTCAAAAGTATCAGTAAAATTAAAACAAAAGAGTAATGTTAGTTAGATTCCTTTTTTTAAATGGAACGTGTAGATTTTTTCTAGATATTCTTCAAGAGTATCAAATTCTCTTTACAGTGATACTAAATAACAATACAATATTTGAAAAAATAAAGTCGTAATAAGGTTTTAAAAAATGAATCTAGCAACCCTTATAACCATAGCACAACAATCGATAACAATCAAAAATACAAAAACATCTACTATCAAGTTGCATAAGTATTAAAACAAATAAATAACGACTGTTTCGATTGTTATCGATTGTTGTGCTATGGTTATAACGTTATACAGGGTGATTTTTTTAAGTGGTACTAACATTGGGATCTCGGAAACCGTAATAGTTACGAAGCTGGTTAAATTAGCAAAAAGTTGCATATTTTGATGATCTTTAAGAATCCGTCTAGAAAATTTCAAAATTCAAAATGGTTTCCGAGATAATGCAGAAAAACAAAAAATTGGCAATTTCGTTTTTCGACTGTAGTTTCAAAATGGTGTACTTTAGAAAAAAAATTTTAAGAAAGCTTTTTAGGAGATCAAAAAAGCTATTAAACGATATGAAACTCGACTTTTTATCACATCGACGCGAAGCGTCGCGACGTTCAACTTTTCATTTTCTTATGGGGGACATATTATTTTTTTTACAAATATTACTCAGTAGGCTTATCTAAATTCGGATACCAAACGACAGCTTCCTATCTTGAACTTTTCTTAATTTTCACAATTTTTCAGGTTATGTTATGTTATGTTAATATTTTACTTTAGGTTATTTTTTACGATAAAAAATAACGACTAAAACTTAGTTTTTAAATTTTTAGAAAAGTAATTTAAAAGAAATAAAATTTCATTACTAGGATTTAATAAATAAATAATAATTTGGTTTATTTTTATTTCCAGCTCAAATTACTTTTCTAAAAATTTAAAGACTAAGTTTTATTCGCTATTTTTTATCGTAAAAAATAACGTAAATATTATAATAAAGTAAAATATTAACATAACGTAACATAACATAACCTGAAAAGTTGTGAAAATTAAGAAAAGTTCAAGATAGAAAGTTTTTGTTTGGTATCCGAATTTAGATAAGCCTACTGAGTAATATTTGCAGAAAAAATCATATGTTCCCCATAAGAAAATGAAAAGTTGAACGTCGAGACGCCTAGCGTCGATGTGATAAAAAGTCGAGTTTGGTATCGTTTGATAGATTTTTTGATCTCCTAAAAAATTTTACCGAGAATTTTGTTTCTAAAGTACGCCATTTTGAAACTACAGTCGAAAAACGAAATTGCCAATTTTTTGTTTTTCTGCATTATCTCGGAAACCATTTTGAATTTTGAAATTTTCTAAACGGATTCTTAAAGATCATCAAAATATGCAACTTTTTTCTAATTTAACCAGCTTCGTAACTATTACGGTTTCCGAGATCCCAATGTTAGTACCACTTAAAAAAATCACCCTGTATAAGGGTTACTAGATTCATTTTTTAAAACCTTATTACGACTTTATTTTTTCAAATATTGTATTGTTATTTAGTATCACTGTAAAGAGAATTTGATACTCTTGAAGAATATCTAGAAAAAATCTACACGTTCCGTTTAAAAAAATGAACCTAACTAACGTTACTCTTTTGTTTTAATTCCACTGGTACTTTTGAATTGGCCAAAATAACAAGCTTCTTGAGTACTATAAGTTACCTGAACGAGTTTTTTTTATATCTTTAATAATAACCAAGAAATCTGCATTATTACGTTTTTTCAATCACACTGTATAATAAAAAGTTTTTTTGTGTGGCGGATAAACACGGATTTGGCTCTATTTGTTATTCGATATGAAAATAGTGAAACAATAAGTGATATTTCTTAGAGAAAATGTTCAGTCGTAGGTACTATCAATCTATACAGGGTGTTCGCGAGAAGTGGGCCACTATTGCTATATCCGTTAATATTAAAAATACGAGGTTGGTTAAATTGGTAAAGTAGTATAACTTTTTCCGCTAATTGCAATGGTCAACACAAAAAAAGAATTGAACATCTGGTTTTCAAGATATTCACAAAAATAACTTTTTTTTAAATGGAACACCCTATATATTTTTATATATTTGAAAACGACACTGCATTTAATAAAATGTCATACGAGTTTTGTCCTAAAATGAAAAATAAAGTACCGATTTCGTATCTTCAGTATTGAACGGATACAGCAATAGTGGCTCACTTGGCATGAACGCCCGGTATTTGTGCTAATTTAGTATTTATATTTTACCAGGGATCTAAATTTGTATAAAAATACAGGGTGTTCGTGCCAAGGGGGCACTATTGCTGTATCTGTTTAATGCTGAAGATACGAAATCGGTAATTTATTTTTTATTTTAGGACAAAACTCATATAATATTTTATACTCTAAATTTAGTGTTCTCTTCAAATACATAAAAATATATAGGGTGTTCCATTAAAAAAAAAGTTATTTTTGTGAATATCTTGAAAACTAGATGTTCAATTATTTTTTTGTGTTGACCATCGCAATCAGCGGAAAAAGTTACACTATTTTACTAATTTAACCGACCTCGTATCTTCAATATTAACGGATATAGCAATAGTGGCCCACTTCTCGCGAACACCCTGTATACTATCTTTTTTGTAACGTAGAAAATTGTTAAAAGTTTTTGATGAAAGAAGAACGCGGTCCTAGAACTAAATCCATAGTCACCCTGTATATATTTTGGAAGTTGATTAACTTTCAAAAAATGAATTTTTTGTTTAATTGTTTAGACAAGAACTCACCTAAAATTCGGCGATCTTCAGGGTGATTACGAAGTGCACAAATTATAGGATAGCTGAACTTTCCTTCAGTTAGGTCCTCGCAAAAGCCCTTTTTTTCATAGTACTAGAAAAAAGAGAAAACTTATAATAGTGAAACTACTCTTCATCGTTAAGGTTTTTTACAAAAACTTACAGCTTCCGACTTCAAATTGTTGTAGTCGTCAATAATTTGAAAGTGTGTTGCTAAAACGTTACAAAACGTGTCAAAGTTTTTGTCTTTCTTACCACTAAATTCCGAGGCGAGTGAAGGAATTAATTGAAAAAGACAACCGGCTTCTAAAAATACATAATAAGTGATTATACACATTTTCTTTAATAATAAAAACATACTTTTACAAATCATATCGATGTATGCTTCTTCACTTGGACAAATGAAGTTGTCACGCCAATAGGTGTCCATTATTTGTCCTTTCAGAGCACGCGTGCATGCTATGGTTACCCAATTTCCAATCTAAAAAAACTTTAGTTCAAGTTATTTTATTTCAGCAATGCCCATGCCCACCCATTGTGGTCAAATAAATATAAGGCGTCTTCACTGATCGTTCTTATTTATTTAACCTCAAAAATATTAAAATTCTAGAACTACAACTGTTTTCACGAATTACAACTCCAAAAGTTTTTGCCCATGCTTTTATTTCGTGTAATAATCACGGTAAGATTTTTTAGTAAACAGTTGATGGGGTGATTCGTGGCTAATTTTAAAGAACTTACTGGTTGTCTCAGATGCTTTGGTACACTGTCTGGTAAGTCTGTAGTAATTGCTGCGTGATTTACAGCAGCAATTGTTCTTGCGGTGCCGTAAACAATGTGAGCAGCGGGAGCACCTCTTCTAATATATGAATTATCTTGAATGTCGTCGAGACTATAACAATAAGCTAAATTAGCAGTGTTTTAGAAGTTAGGTTACCGTTAATATACATGACATATTGGATGTACCTTGCGATACCGATATATTGATATTTAAAAAAAAATCATTATCAGCATTCAATATATCGATATTGATATATCGATATAATTGTAATTTCGACATTAAATTAGTTGTCTTGACCAATCGCAATTGATTTTTGTTTAAGTACAACAAGTTCCATGTTAAATTTAATGCTAACTTCAGTTAATTGAGAGTTTTATAGTACTAGCTGTAAGAATCGTATACATACAGTAAGCTCATGTTGTGAAGTTTGAAAATAATATCCTTGATTATTTGCAATTCTTCCTTAGTAATGTCCGCCCAATAATTCATAATATTGATAAGTTGCTCTCTCATTTTTTTACCAGGAATATATCCAATGTACTCGTATGGTTCAGAAATCAGCTAAAAATTTATAATTATCTAACATTAATATTTCAGGTTTTCTGATTAAATAAACCATACCTTAGTATATTTTTCGCGGAAATTTTGCAATTCCCTTTCGTTTGTATCAATTTCTATATACTCCATTATTACAAAAAAAATCTTTTTATTGTTACTTATTGCGAGATTTCATTCACTACTAAAAGAATGTTTAAAATATTTTCGTATTTATATGAAAAACATCAAGGACAAGGGGAAGGTTCTGTATAAAAAGTTAATTTTTAAACAAATTAAAAGCAGGTCATAAATATTGTCTTAAATTTAAATGTATTGGATGTCCTAAGTTGTGTTACTTGTAAATAATTATTTTTATTGGTTTTGGAATTAAACAAATGCATCGAAGAGCATCCATAGTTTAACCAACTAATTGGATATCGATAATCCGTCTTGTTAATGAACGTCAAATTTAGCTATTAAACTTGTAGAAAACTGGGAGGAGTAGGTATGTGGCTAAAAGAAAATTCATTCACGAGTACTCCCGTGCAAAGGAAAACTTTTTCTAGTTTTACAGGAGAGCGAATTTAAGTTTGTAAAACGTATAGCTCTTAGGCTCAGTTTTTCATTGGGAGTTTAAACTAGGTTCCATCTGAACGAAGTTCAAGCTCATGCGCCGTAACTCGTTTACGTTACGGTAAAAGTACAGCGCATGACATTGATCTTCGTTCAGATGGAACGTAGTTTAAACGATGAATGAAAAACCGACCCTTAGTGCTTGCTAAAGTAAAAAATACCTAAAAATCTCAATTTGCAAAAAAAGTGGCTTACTAGGTTTTTCCTTTGCACGTGAGAGCAGCCAAAGCACGGTACTCTCGTTCTTACTAAGTAGAGGTGCCTCATCATCTCAAATTTTCTTTTTCTATTGCATACAGTTGAGAAATAGTAAAATCGTCAATTTTTCTTAAAAGACCTTCGTAAATATAAAGTACCGAACATTTTCAACAATTATTTATGCAAATGAAACGCAATAACTTGTACGTTCAATCTTTAAAAACTAGAACTTGTTATGACTTACTGAGACTAAGGGAGCAGCAGTTGAATTTTTATCGCATACTCCGGAAGTCACCCGCATCAAAATTCTTCGTTTATAAACTCAAGGTTAGTGGTGCTAATGGCATAATTAATCACAGGTTTTCAAATAAATATTCATTGAAAATGCTAAATAAAGTATGACTAAGTTATTTTTATTTTATTGTCTTTAATCTCATTTATTATGTTAACAAATTTTTTGTTTTTACATAAATAACCATTAAATTTCAATCTGCAATTTTAATATTTTTCTAATTTCCGCTTTATAACCTGAACTGAGTCTAAAACAGAAATATGCACTAAACCTAAAGTCATAATATTGAAGGGTTCGGTATCATCTGAGAGATACTTTTAGGAGCTTTCAAAATATCTGAAAATATACAGAGTGCTCCTAAATCTTTTTGATATATATTTAAAATCGATCATTAAAATTTTCAACCGTATGACGCAGTAATGGAAATCCAGCTTTTTATACTTTCTCAGATCTTTTGAGAAGATAGTACTTAGTTTTTACAAAGTTTTCTGTTCGATAATGCAAAAAGTCGTGTAACGAATAACGATCTTTAAAACTTGAATATTAATTTATAATTAATATTTTATTATACCTACTTATACAATTTTAATTTTATCATTTCTATTTAAACTGCATTATATAAATATAAATTCCTTGAATTTATATTTTTCAATTTTCGAGTTTTAGCGCAGTAACATAATACCCATTCTACACTACGCAGTGACCTTTTAAAAAGCCAAGTTAATGAAATTTTAACAAATTTCATAAATATTCACCTAGAATACTTCTGAACCAGAAGTGGGCTTGTCAGTCATTCTGGTTCGTGACGCTATTGATCTCGATTATTTTTTTTTCTTTTTCGTACTTCATTACCTAATATTTAAAAAAAACAGCAATGAGTGTTACAGTGACTCTTGATTTACTTTTATAACAAGCCAACAAATTTCGGAACAAAATTTAATACGCAATGTATTAATGATTGTTCAAATTGTCCACCATGGAACTCAACATTTTTGGGCTCTCTTTGAGCATGTTTTCTGCAACACTCATATTGTTATTTTTTTGAATATTGCGCATAATTATTAGATATGAAAATGGTAGGGGAAAGACGCAATGAAAAGGAACTTTTTTTCAAATAGCTCTATTTTCTGAACAAAACATAAGTTCTAATAAATACTTGGTAACGTAACAAAACAATTATTCATAATAACATACCAAGCAGAAAAACTAAGTTTTTCATCAAAACTGAAAAGTTGTAAGCTTTTAAAGTAAAATCGGGAAATGTCCGTTTCATGGCACCCTGCGCATTGAAACGGACACATGGGGTTATGAAACGGACATTCTTTAGTTTTGCAACATTCGCACAAAAAAGTTGAAGAAACTTAATATCATTGATTTGTAGCTTCATTTACAAACTTGTTCAAAAAGAAAAATTTTAAAAAATAAGCTATAATAATTAATAATAACAAAATAAACAATCTAGAATATTTAAAAAAAAATGTTTTGCAAAAAAAGCTTAAATTTCCTTTGTGGCCTTAATTTACGTGTGCAGAACACATTTGAAAGCAATAGAAATATTTTTTGTTTTTGAAACATCTATTTCCAATGATTAAAAATTTCTATCTTTTACACGCTTTAAAACTAACGTCCGTTTCAATGCGCCATGAAGTGTCCGTTTCATGACACCGAGACATTTTTTAAGAATATTTGTTCAAAACTAAAATGCAAAAACCAAATTTGTTTTTAATAGTTGTCCATATAAATAGATACCTTGATATACGTTTTGCCATAAAAGTAAGTAAAATAAGTAAATACATCCCTATCTTGAAGCTTCCAAAACTTGCAACAATATTTACTTTGTATATGAATAAAAAACAAAACACTCTACTTCCGGTGTATTAAACGAGAGGACTATGTTCACGTCATAGTTTGTTTATAAGTATATTAAGTTACATATACTAAAATTTCAAACTTAAATGCCTTTTGGTTTTCAAGATACTGATACTGTCCTTTTCATAACGCGTCCTTTTCATAGCGCTTTCCCCCTACTTGTGATGCACCGTTGTAAAGAGAAATTGGTTTAGAATGCAATTCTGTAAAAATGTACCGAGTATTCTATTTAACAAAACAAAGCTACATATTTATCCGGAAAATAAGTAGGCTATGTAACAAAATTTCTTGCGCCATTTTGTATATCAGGTGTCGGTCGTTTGAAAAGTTTCTAATGTAATTTATTTTTGTATCTTCAAGATATCAGCAAATATTATCTGGACAATGAAAAACGAACCACCCTGTATTTTTAAACACTTTGAAAGCTCGTACAATTAATTATCTGTCACACGATACCAAACACTTTAAATTTTGGCTTCTGGTTTAACCGGAAATGGAAACAACTTTCTTAATTTAATTGAAACATCTTGTATATTTTTCAATATTTTGAGAGCTCGTAAAATTAGCTTTCTGATGATTTAAAACACACGGTATAAGCAACGCGATATGGTGACTACCAACTACCTGGTCCAGAGTTCAATACTTACTTTTTTTACTGTTTATATTTTTATTTATTTTATTATTTGTTAATTGTTGCATTTTTTATTTTTTAAATATTTTAAAATTAAATTTTAGTTAAAAAAAACAATTACAAGATTTCACGGGTTCAAAAAAGTTGCCGGTACGACAACATCCGTTGTTTTTTTTCCAACGTGTTTGACCTTAAAAGTACACAATAATTAAATAAAATTTTAGTAAGGTAGGTCAAGTTTGTATAATAGTAGAATAGTTTTTTTATAATACTATTTTTTTTATTTTTTATTGTTTAGTATTTTTTTGCTTCTGTCTATTTTTATGTATTATATAATTCGTTAATCATTGTTGCATTATTTATTTTTTTATAATTTATTAAATTAAATTTTAATAGAACAAATACAAAATATAATCCGTGCTTCGGAGGGCACGTTAAGCTGTCGATCCAGACTACCATATAATTAGGCCGTAGGCCTGTTTGGTAGTCTATAACCTCAATTAGAGGAATAAAATAAATAAGATTTGTCGGGCACGAAAAAGTTCCCGGTATGGCCACATCCGTTGTTTTTTATTACGTGTTTGACCTTAAAAGTACACAAACAAAATTTTACTAAGGTAGGTCAAGTTTATCTAATAGTAAAATCCAATTTTTTTCTCGTAAGTCGACGTTTCGCTCCTATTTTGGAGGTTTTTTCACTACATTTTTTACAAATACTAGCACCAAAGTGCGCGCTTACGCGCGCTCTGACTACTGTGTAATATCAACAATATGTTTTTGCTTTTCATTTAAATTTGCGTAATATTTTGATGCATCTTCGATCGTTTCCGCTTCATCTAAAACATGATCCTTAGTTTCAATCTCACTTATTTGATGCATAGTAGGAAACATCGTAAGATCAAAACCTTCAGCACCGAGAAGCAAGTTAATGTCAGCGTAACCTTTGTTTGGTCCTCTAATTTCGCCAAAATGTCTGACATAATCTTCTGACAATGGTTTTTAAAATTCATCCCATAGTTCTTCAGGATGAGTTGGCTGACAATGCATCAGAATTCGAACAAATAAACATCTGAACTGTTTCGGCATCATTCAAACTTCAGCTTCGTGCATAGCTCTCTTCCATTCATGATCATTTTCAATCAGTCCTAATTTAAGACATGTTGCTATGTAAGATTCTTGAACTTCTCCGTTTACTGTTCTTAAATCTTCAAAACTCTTTGCTCTTTTGATGTGAATTAATAGTAAACGTAAATGAAATAATTCAGTTTGACTGGGACTTACAGAATACATTCGTCGAATAACGTTGAACTGTTTCTGACGTCTTTGCCAATGATACCCGTAGGTATTAGTATGATTATTGTTTTTTTTAAACACATAGTGGGTTGGTATGTCACCATACACGTACTGGGTATAGCAGTCCCAACGTAAGTTGAATCCACCACGTGACCAAACCTGCGCGAGGCGTGGCTTTAGAGCCCAGTGGCGGAGCTAGTTATTTCTTCTGTCAAAAAAAATTATTTTTAAAAGTTGTCAAAATTTAAAATAATTACTTAATTTAAATTTTTATTTGAAGTACTATTAATAATTAATTAGTAATTACTGGTTTAATACTTTGTGAATGAGATCTTCACAATTTTTAAAATGCTTGTAATTATTTTGCTTCAACCAAACCAAAGTAATGTAATAATTATACGACGGCACTGTCTACGTTCGTTTCTAAGCAACGACCGCATTAATCTACTGCGCAACTTTAACGGTCATCACGTGGTGGATTCACCTTATGTTGGGTTCCCTCTAGCTTCATGGTCTCTTACATTTAGTGCAAAATAATCTAGAAGCATTGTTTGTTTTTCTAATGCATTTCTGATTTCACTTTCATCACAATCATCACTAACAATAACATTTTGTTGATTTGGTAAATGCACTGGTAATCTGGTAATGGAGTGGCTCTTATCTTGTAAAGGTTTATTTAATATTCTCCAAGCAGCTTCTACCGGACCAACGTATCTTGTTTCGATAAAACTACCAAGTTCATCGTGTTCAATAGTTTCATTAGTTGATTCGCTAATTGTTATTCCTGCAGCGTCGTGCCCTTTGTAAATGTACTTATACAAATATTTGACAGACTTAATGCTAGAAACCACTTCAACATTAATATGACAATTAAACACTTTGAGAAGATGTGGATTGTAAGGCACAACATATTTATTGTCACAAACATAACCATCAGAACGCTTATAAAAAAGTCCAGTATTTCTACGTCGATAATTTGGATATCCTTGTTCATCCAGAGTTGTTACTTCATTATATGTTTTAGGAAAATTCTTTGAACATACTTTCTGTTCTGTTAAACACCAATTTCCACATGGACCGTGAACCATGTTTCTTAAAACAATAGCATGTAGTATAGAATCTATTTCCGGGTTTGGTATTTCTGCAGATATGTATCGGTCAACTACTTCTGAAGTAGTTATTTTGTGAGACTGTTTTAAAGTTAATAACATGTGTGCGCATGCGGTAAACCCCGTTTTTGAAATTCAATCACATAAACATACGCTTGTACTTTGCCAAAAAAGTTTTTATTTACTATCAAATCAATGAGAAATTTTTTTTTTGAGATTAAATACTCGAGCTACCAGATCAGGTCGATCTGAAGCAGTTTGGCTTTCCATTAAGTTTTCAGAAATCTCTTTCCATTTGGGGTTACAAGTGATTGTAATAAATAAATCTGGTTTACCGAATTTTCTTACAATTGCCATAGCATCTTGGTAATTTTGTAACATATTTCGCGGCGAACCTTGAAATGATGATGGTAAAATTACAATTTTTCCAATACTTTGATGATTCTTTTGTGCTCTTAATTCTAGATGATCAATTAACCCTTGATAAGATTCCGCACGTAATTTCTTTTGATTATTTCTACAAAAAGTTAACCTATCTTTTTCAATTTTGACGTAACTATCGACTATCCATATCCATTGTTAAAACAATCGCCGTCCCATCAAAAAAACATTTGAGTCTTCGCGAATAGCCATTCTGTACTTAATATAACATGCTCGAGTAATTCGTTTGTTTTTTGTAGTACAACGCAAATCTCTGTGCCATCCAAGAGTGCCGTATGGATAAAATAGAGGATAAATCCAAGGTTCTACGTTACCATCCATTGTACTAACAAACTGCAATGATTTATCACTTTTGTTTCGAATTGTTACGTACGATTCTGGAATATCTCCATCAGCAGTTGTGGAAAATACTGCGGCAACTTCATTTACTCTTTGAAAGTTATAACGATTTCGGTCCATTCCAGGTTTCATTGTAAATAAAAGGTGCAATTCAGGGTCTTCATTTGCATTATTTGAATTAGTGAGACGTTGATTAGCCAATTCTTCGCTCATCATTTGATAAGATTGTGCAAATAAATTATGTTCACGCATCAAATCTTCAATTATGTTCATAACTTCTTTGTCACATTCAGTATTATGATTTAAACGAAATTCTACTGATTCTTGGGAATCTACAATAAAAAGTTGACCATAGGTTGGCATCTCATCACATGATGGATAAAGTGCTGTATTAATTTGATAATATATTTGACCCTGTATTTTAAAACAAAACGGTCTTTCCGTGTATTATTAAAAGTCATCAAGTTTGCATTAAACGATGCAAAAGAAAATGAGTTATTATAACTTCGAATATGTTCAAAAAATTGTTTCGATTTTGGATGTGAACCTTTAAATAATGATTTTAAAACAGGGGGGAAAACAGGTAAAGCTTGCAAACATACTTCGCCGTGATTACAACAATCATTAAATGAATTGTTTTTATTTAAAACTTTTTCAGATACAAAATGTTTTGCACCGCTGCTGCGTATATAGTAAAAAAAAAAATTTTTTTAACATTAAATTAAAATATAAAAATTGAACTAAAATAATTTTTTAACGTTAAATCGAGTCAGTTAATTAAATCTAAAAATAACTCCCAAACATACTAACTCATAACTCTTAAGCCGACTAAAGAAAGCGAAGGCGGGATTTAAAAAACCTTCTACGGCGCATTCTCCAAAACTATTGTCGATTTTATAAGTGGAAAACACTTTTCTGCTTTTTTGATTAATTTTTTTATTGCTGTTTAATGGACTATTGGGTGTTTTTTATATTTACCTTGAGCAACTACATGTTAGTTCATTAAACAAAACAACCAATAAAAAGAATAATTAAAAATACAAAAACAAAAAACAACGGAGAATAATCCCTTCGTCAGTCGTTAGTAAGTCGTTTGTAAGTATTTGTAAGTCCAAATCCGAGGTTGGTTAGTAAAAAATAAGCGAGATTTTGATATTTTTGTGTGTGCCAACTTGGCGGTAGTACCAGATTTATATATTTTTTTTAACTTCATTGGGTTTTTTGGTTAGAAAGGAAAACGCAGAGATAGATAAAAATGTGAAATGGCAAACATGTCATTTGGTAGGCAGAACGCCCCCCCCCCCCCCTTCTGGATTATTATACCATTTCGCTATACAGGGTGATTTTTTTAAGTGGTACTAACATTGGGATCTCGGAAACCGTAATAGTTACGAGGCTGGTTAAATTAGCAAAAAGTTGCATATTTTGATGATCTTTAAGAATCCGTTTAGAAAATTTCATAATTCAAAATGGTTTCCGAGATAATGCAGAAAAACTAAAAATTGGCAATTTCGTTTTTCGACTGTAGTTTCAAAATGGCGTACTTTAGAAAATAAATTTTAAGAAATCTTTTTAGGAGATCAAAAAAGCTATCAAACGATACCAAACTCGACTTTTTATCACATCGACGCTAGGCGTCTCGACGTTCAACTTTTCATTTTCTTATGGGGGACATATGATTTTTTCTGCAAATATTACTCAGTAGGCTTATCTAAATTCTGATACCAAACGAAAACTTTCTATCTTGAACTTTTCTTAATTTTCACAACTTTTCAGGTTATGTTATGTTACGTTATGTTAATATTTTACTTTATTATAATATTTACGTTATTTTTTATGATAAAAAATAACGAATGAAACTTACTTTTTAAATTTTTAGAAAAGTAATTTGAGCTGGAAATAAAAATAAATCAAATTATTATTTATTTATTAAATGTTAGTAATGATATTTTATTTCTTGAATAAATTACTTTTCTAAAAATTTAAAAACTAAGTTTTAGTCGTTATTTTTTATCGTAAAAAATAACCTAAAGTAAAATATTAACATAACATAACATAACCTGAAAAGTTGTGAAAATTAAGAAAAGTTCAAGATAGGAAGCTGTCGTTTGGTATCCGAATTTAGATAAGCCTACTGAGTAATATTTTCAAAAAAAATAATATGTCCCCCATAAGAAAATGAAAAGTTGAACGTCGCGACGCTTCGCGTCGATGTGATAAAAAGTCGAGTTTGGTATCGTTTGATAGCTTTTTTGATCTCCTAAAAAGATTTCTTAAAATTTTTTTTCTAAAGTACGCCATTTTGAAACTACAGTCGAAAAACCAAATTGCCATTTTTTTGTTTTTCTGCATTATCTCGGAAACCATTTTGAATTTTGAAATTTTCTAAACGGATTCTTAAAGATCATCAAAATATGCAACTTTTTTCTAATTTAACCAGCCTCGTAACTATTACGGTTTCCGAGATCCCAATGTTAGTACCACTTAAAAAAATCACCCTGTAGTTGCTGCTCTATCCGCATCTCATAACTGCATATAGTCAAAATCACCAAAGCTTTGGAGTGGGGGGGGGCTAAGAAACGTCTGGTACACGCTATTGACAACTATATTTGAACTGTACAACGGACGTTTGTTAGAGTTCTTCTTTTATAAGCCATAATTAAAGTGAAATAAATCTGACTACAACAATAATATTTTATAGTAACGAGCTGAGAGGAAGCGCAGATACCTAAATTGGTATTTTTAATCGCTTAGTTACTTAATTTAGTAGCCACTGATACAAACGAATTTACAAACGATGGAAATTTTAGAGAAATTTATTTAGTATTTAATGCGTGTATGGTGAAATCCGGACTGCAGATCTAGAGATCTGCAGGCCGCCTGTGCGTGAATGGGTACTTTAACATATTGCTGCCCCCTATGAGAAGCTTACCTCGCTTACCGTCTAGCGCCGCCACTGTATATCTCTAAATGATAAGGGGTATCCTGTTTTAACCGACTATCCCGTTTTAGCTAACTCTCCCCTATCGAAGCAAAGTTGCTCTTCGATATGCGAAAAATCGTGTGGGTGTTAATTTATTTTTATTTAGTTTTTTTTGCAAGTATTAATACATATTTTTATTATTTTCAGGTAAGCTGTTCGGCAACTTATTATTTGATGATGAAAGTGAAACTGAAAATAAAGTTGGGTAAGTGTTTAAATTGGTAGTTAACATTTTTTCTTTAAATTGAATTATTAAAGAGTTGTTTAAATTTAAAACCTATCTTTCAAAAATGTTCAACTAAACTTTGTCTAAACTATAGAAGTGAACCTGTCGGTCATTCTGGTTTTTAGCGTCAGTTACTGACTGTCAAGCACATCATTTATGTATTTTAATTATATTTCTTTTATAACGTGTTTCACCATAAAAATACACAATAATTTTGTGCAGCTCCTCCAAGATTGTAGAACAGTTTGCAATTGCTAGAGTAACGCTTACCTCTTGGTCGTGAAATAATGTTAGGAAATGAGGGAGGTATTTCAAATAGATTGCTCCACCGACTTGTTTTAGGGAACTTCTGTGGTATTATTGCCTAGCAACTTACGGACATGAAATCGGCACATGTACTGCACAATTACTACCACCAAATTTTATTTTGTTTTTCTTGACAATCAATTTACATTTGATGTTCTTTCACATTACATCTACCTACATTGAAGTAGAACTATTTTAATTAGATAATTTATCTAAACGCCTTTCACTGCATATGGGAATGTAATAAATTCATTATTTCATCCTTTATTGGCAGTCCTCCTAACTTATCTATTTCTTCAGAGAGTTTTTCACGAAGATTCGACAATTTATTTCGTGTATCTTCAAAGCCTCCATACTTTTCAATTAACTCCAAGCACTCTCTTTTGATTGTTTCGTCAGTTGTGTGTATTTTTAGGATTTCTAAAATTATAATTATTTATAGTAAAATATAATAAATTTTTGTGTGGCGATATTTCTACTAAAATGTTCAGTAATAGCTTTTTTAGGGTACGAAAATTTTAAACGTTTTTGTTCAAAGAAGAAGCCGGTCGTAGAAAACTAAATCCGTGGTCACTATGTATTTTTTGGAAAGTGATTATTTTTATAAAATTGAATTTCTGGTTTAGAGAAGGCTTCCATAGAAAGAACTCACCTAAAATTCGGCGATCTTCAGGATGATTACGAAGTGCACAAATTATAGGATAGCTGAACTTTCCTTCAGTTAGGTCCTCACAAAAGCCTTTTTTTTCGTGAAACTAAAAAAATAATATAACTGTTAAAAGTGGTAATGGCGAAATTGTTAACAAAAAACAATTTATAGTTATTTTTTAAAATTTTGAAATGGAATTTCTCAAAATTTCCTTTGGCAATTTTTTTCATTTTTGGATGTGTTACAGACAACGCAATTATCTATCGAACGGCTCTTTGTTGAAAACAGTTGAACGAGCAGGACCAGAGATATCATTTTTTGAATTTCAAAAGTTAAAAAGTCACATCCATTGTTGTTTTTTTTCAAATAATTTGGATAGTTGGTAATAATGTTAATATTTCTTAACTGAATTTGAATGGCCGTGCAATTCTGCCCAACTTTGCTAATTTAATCGACTGTGTCTCACCCTGTATAAGTTGATTTTAAATGGGAAATGAAATTGGGAAGATACTGATGTACAAAAATTTGCAAAAACTTACCGATTCTGACTTTAAGTTGCAATAGTCGTCAACAATTTGAAAATGTGTTGCTATGATATTACAAAGGGTGTCAAAGTTTTTATCTTTCTTACCACTGAATTCCGATATCAGAGAAAACGTTAATTGGAAAATAGAGCCAGTTTCTATGAAATAATTATTATACATATTTTAAAAATTAAACTATAAATATTAGAGCATACTTTTACAAATCATATCGACGTATGCTTCTTCACTTGGACAAATGAAGTTGTCACGCCAATAGGTATCCATAATTTGTCCTTTAAAACAGCGCGAATGTGTTATTTTTAGCCAATTCCGAATCTATAAAATACTTATTGTAACTATTTTATTTGAAGAATTGTCTACTACAGCAGGGTACATATCAGAAATTATCGTTCTTATATTTATTTGACCTCAACGATATGAGTTTTTTTTAGTTTTTATTGGTCGGTATTTTGACTCTTGGTTAAAAATCACGCAATTATACCAGTTACCGAAGTAGTAAATTGGCTTAACCGAGACTCAAAGCAGCGGCCCTATAACAGTTCTGAATTAACGATTTTGATAAACAAATTAGGGTTTTTGTCAATCACCGCTAAAACGTGACTATAAAAAAATAATAAAAAACTTCTGAAGAGGTCTGCCGGCACTGCTAACAGAATATGCTTAGGCTGGGTTTCATAAAGGGTGCTAAGCACATGCTGAGCACTTGCCTAACTAATGTTCGCGATCGTTTTATAAAGCTTTCTCAAACTCGAACAATGACCAGACTTAAGTCTGGCCGCTTTCGGAGGTTATCGGTTGAAAGCGAACGTACTAACCGATAATCACCGAAAGCGAGTTCGAGTTTTAGTTGAGAAAGCTTTATGAAACGGACTTAAGTCCGCGATCGCGAACTTAAGTTAGGCAAGTGCTCAGCATATGCTTAGCATCCTTTACGAAACCCAACCGTAGGCAGAACAGCGGTTTAATGTTCCTTACTATTGTTTCTTTTGAATTTCACAAAAATTAACCGGATGTTCTAGGTGTTCGATGACGTAGAGTTTTATACGATTAACTTTCTTACTATAAGGAAACGGGGCTTTACTTGACTGCACTTAACGAACTTACTGTTTCTTTTAGACGCTTTGGTACATTTGCTGTCAGTGTAAGTTCTGCGTGTTTCGCAGCAGCTATTGTTCGTGCAGCTCCATACACGACATGAGCGGCGGGTGCACCTCTTCTAATGTATGAATTGTCTTGGATGTCGTCGATACTATAACGATATTAGCATTAAAACTTAGGTTATAAATGCCGTCAACAATAAGCAGATTTGGTTTGAGGAGCATGAGCTTCTTTAGAATGTGATACGCTAGGGCTAACGAAACTAAATGGAATCGTTATGCTGAAGGTCGAAATTTTACCATTCTGTATAACTGCCAATTATAACGGTCAAGTCAAGCTCTATAATTTCATTATTAACCTGTCAGTGGTCGCATAATGAGCATTTTGCTCACTGTATAACTGTTTTGTTTTAATAAATGTAATGCACTAAAAATTAATTTAACCAATAAAAGTGGTAAAATTTAGCATACCTATCATTTAGCATAAAATAGTATCCCATTAAAAAAGTTAGCAAATGGCTTACTTAGCGACCATCGAAGGGTTAAGAATATTAGAAATTTGTACATACTTACAGTAAACTTATGTTGTGAAGTTTGGAAACAATATCTTTGATTATTTGCAATTCTTCATTAGTAATTCCTGCCCAATAATTGCAAATGATGATAATTTGCTCTCTTATTCTTTTACCAGGAAGAAGTTCTATGTAATCGTATGGTTCAGATATCAACTATAAATTTTCAAATAATATTGGTATTTTAAAGAAATTTGATTAGTTATTAAGTAAATCAAACCTTGTTGTACTTTTCGCGGAAATTTTGCAATTCTTTTTCATCTGTATCAATTTCTATAAATTCCATTATTAACTTTTTTCTTTTTACCTAAGTAGGTACTTCTTACAGAATCTCACACACTATTATCTACTAGAAGTATTTAGAAAACTGCGTGATTTTATAGACAGAATAGTGTTGGATACCAATAAGTGGGTAGTACAAAAAGTGGGAAAATGTTGGTTTTTAACCAAATACAAAAAAGATTACCTAATCGATTTTGTATTATTGTATTTGCCTATTTTTTTGGGAAAGACTGAGTATCTTCTTCAGTTTAATTAATTCGTAAATAAGCTTTTAAGTGTACTTATATAATCTTTTTTGTTCAAACCATACAATTTCAGAACAATTAATAATAATTGCTTTTTAATCAAAATGTTGAGAGCGCTGTTTATTTTCGAGAATATAGAAAAATCTTTTCTAGCTTTTCTTCAAGCTATTGTATTGCTCTTCCCGCATAAATCCCCAGATAGCTTTTAAGCCTTTTCTCCTATGGTTAAAAAGAAAATTAGCTTATTAAATTAAAGTGTTCGGAATATCGGAATCTTCACAAACAATAAGCATAATCGTTTTTTCCCTGCAAATAAAAGCTTTTTTATCACATGGAAATTTTTAACTTTATTAGAAGGTCATAAATCATACTTCTAATTGTCATTGTTTATTAATTACATTGATGTGTAATTATTAATTTTAAAAGAAAAGTTTACGTTTACGAAGGACGTAAAGAAACAAATATTATTTGACGTAAGAATAGAAGAAGAATTAAAGCTCAAAGGTAAATTTTATGAAAACAATAGATAACTATGAACGTTACGAAAAGTGTTGATACTCGTCCGAAAAAAATGGAAAACGCTCTTCTAAACCTTTTCCCTAGCCCATAAACAAAAATTAAGCCGTTGTAGCGCTACATCTTCAATTTTAAAGACCAGTCCTGTTGAGGCTTGGTTTAAGCACTGCTTAGAGTAAACGTGGTTACAATTAGGCATTTTCTTTAACCGAGACTCAAAGTAAGGTGTCTACAAACCGTGTTTTTTAGAAGAATTTTGTTATCTTTATAAATTTTTCGAAGGTGACTTTTGCTAATATCGAGTTTTGATATTTTTATTAACGATAATTTTTGATTTTCCCGAACAGATCGAATTGTCAAAAGAGTTACTGCGTCTTACATGCTCATATGTAGTTGAGTCCAAATAAAGTGGCGCATGATTCATCTTCTTAGAGCGTAAGGATAAGTCCATAGTAAACGTATTTCTAATCTTAATACAGGACCTTTTGTAAGGTCCTTTATTTCCAATTTTTATCTGCAATTTTTTTGTTGGTATTAGTAAAGTTCAGGAAATGTATAAAAAAAATTAATAATTGCATTATCGATTATATTGGCCTAAAAATCATTATTTAAACTTGGGTCGCCGGCAACCCCACGGAGTGATATACGCACAATTTCTTCACGGTGTGGTTCTAGGGTTAATAACGGCTCGACTTTATTAACAGTTGATTTTTGCCAATCCGCCTTGTACCTGGATTCATTAACTAAATTCGATGGCGAGCGACGTCTTTAACTACCGAATCCGTTAAGTCAAGTTTGCGATTTTTGTCATTAGGTACTGTTCGCTACCGAAAAATTAAGAAGAAATTAACTATTTTCGGTAGTTAACGACATTTATTGACAAAAATCGCTTTGAGTTAAAAAATCGAAGCTAGCTACCGAAAAAGTTACTGAATCCCGGCACTGGTAACTGATCTGTAACTGTTAGCGATCCGCTAGCTAAGGCAATGGTACTAACCCATCTCCTAACAATAACTGTTAAAAGTTTGTTAGAGAGGGGTAGAGAGTAATTAGCGTAACGCATAGCTAATATTTACAGGATTCTGGCCCAGAATTGATTATTTTTGTAGAAATACAACTAAAGGTGGGGTAAGTGCGCACGGATTTTCTTATAGTTAATATATAACGTAAAATATCCAAAAACTGGTAGTTGCCAAAAAGTTCAAGTTTTAGCTTTGAGATTTATGTGGTATTTGTAGGCGTTAATAGAAAGTGGAATGTTTCAGGTTTTATTTGTCGACTAAAAAAAATATTTGGCATTTGAGTAACCGGGTTCCCACTTTCCCGGTACTCGGGGCAAGTGGAAATGGTGACCCACAATTTGTATTTAGGTGCATATTGTGCTTTACCGGGAAAGTGGGAATGGTGCATACCATATTAACTGCTGGACTATAATTTCAGGCTGTTTATTAAAATAGACATTTGAACTTATATTTTATACATTTCGTATCTTTAAACGCATTATTAATTCATAGTAATACCACGGGCAACTGGGAATGATTGCACAAAAGCGATTTTCGAGGTTGTTTAAGTAAAAGTGTGGTAAATTCCAAGCGAGTTCGTAAACAAGTCCGGTGCGTGGACATTACTACTCCAGACATGTGCTTCACTATGTCAACCAATCTAAACGATGTTTGCAGCAAAGGCGCGAAAATTCAAAAACCGTTTCTCACTTACCCCGTTTTCGCACTTACCCCAACCTTACATAATTAAAACGTCCGATTAAATTCGTTTGTTACTTTTTGATCTAAATTATTAAATAAGGGCTTTTATACCGTGTGTTCATTAATGTCTAGTCCGTATTCTTATGTAACCCCATGTAACCTGTTGGTAAAAGCATTATTATACAGGATAATTTTTTTAAGTGGTACTAACATCGGGATCTCGGAAACGGTAAGAGTTACGAGATTGGCCAAACTTGCAAGAAGTTGCGTATTTTTAATGGTCTTTAATAGGCATTTCAAGCTAAGCGACACGCTGTCTTGCGGCAAGATTTTTAACTAGCGTTGCAATGATGTTTACTTTACGTGTGTATTCAAATGCGAAGTTGAGGGTTTTCTAATGAAATTATGAGTAAAGTTTATTGTTCAGTTTTCGGGTGTAATTTTATGCGTAGGTATATAAAAGAAATCCCAAAACAAATATAACAACGTGAAATGTCAAAATTTATAGGTTAGAACTGAGAACACAAACGATAATTTTAATAAATTTGACATGCGCTCATGCGCAGTTATTTCAATATCATTGCATCGTTAGTATCAACATATCCGCTAGAGGCGCGACAATCTTAATTTGAAACGCCTATAGGGCTTGAAATTTTTGCAGATTTAATATTCGATGTATTCGAATATTTGAATTATTCATTTACTTATTCATAGTATTCGTATTCGAAATATTCGTTTTATTCGAATTATTCGAAAAAAAAAACAAAAAAGTAAAGGAAAAGTACTTAATTTAAATAAAAATAAGATCCTGGTAGCTGAAAAAGTCAGTTTATAAAACAAAAAATTGAGTTGAATAAAATAATTAAATAATAATTAAGGTTTCTGTTTTGGTCAATCAAGTCCAGCCGAGTATGCAACCAAACAGGTATTAATGAATACACGGTAGTAGCGGCTGTTCGACTTTTAATAATTAATTGCTACAATTTAATTCATAAGATAACTGCCATATACTTTTAATTTCTTGATATAAGAGCACAATTACTACCTCCAAATATAGATTATAGTTTTATTTGATTCGATGTTGACAATTTTACATCTGAGTCTGAGGTTCTTCCACCATACATGAAAGTACATAAAACTAGAGCTATTTTACTTAATTAGTATGCGCATCTAATGCTTATCACTGGGCATGTAAAAATAATAAGTCCATTATTTCATCCTTTATTGGCTGTCCTTCCAGCTTATCTATTTCCTCAGACAGTTTTTCACGAAGGCTCGACAATTTATTTCTTGTATCTTCAAAACCTCCATACTTTTCAATCAATTCCAAGCACTCTCTTTTGAGTATATTGTCAGTTGTGTGCATTTTTAAGATTTCTAAAATTTTAATTACTTAGTAAAAAATACTTTTCTATAATACCTTATGATATCGGAACGTAATACTAGATTTGTACTGAAGTAGAAAAATTCCAAACTTTTTTGTCTAGATAATAAAATCCGTGGTCCCCTTGTATTTTTAGAAATTGATCATCTTCATACAATAATATTGTTGTTTAGACAAGGCACGAATAGAACTCACCTAGTATTCGCTGATCTTCAGGATGATTACGAAGAGCACAAATTATAGGATAGCTGAACTTTCCTTCAGTTAGGTCGTCGCAAAAACCTTTTTTCTCGTAATACTAAAAATAATGAAACTGTTAATATGGAAGCAGTAAAAAAACGCCTCTTAATGGCTTTGTTCAGATGAAACCTAGTCCTTTCTAGCGCTAGGTTCCCTTCTCGGATTTTATAGAATTGCATAGCGTAGCATCATATAGCATAGGATAAGATAGACAGAGGATAGAGAATTTGTATCACGTTCTTTTGATTTAGCTTTAAGTATTTAAAATAGGGGAAAATCACAAAAGCTGATGGTTAACGGAGGTTTATTTTGAAGCAAGAATGGATGCACTGATATACAATAATTTACAAAAACTTACCGCTTCGGACTTCAAGTTGCAATAGTCGTCAACAATTTGAAAATGTGTTGATATGATATTACAAAAGGTTTCAAAGTTTTTGTCTTTCTTACCACTGAATTCCGCTGTCAGTGAATGCATTAATTGAAAGATGCAGCCAGTTTCTATACAAAAATTGGAATTACACTTTTTGAAAAATGTAACTATTAATTCGCTACCATAATGACAGAATGTCGCGTATTATAATAATTTTACATAAATTTTTGGAAGGAGGACATTCTTATGTTCATTCTGATAGAACGTCGTAAGTGAAAAAATAACAATATTTATCTTTTTAAAATAAATATTTGTTTTTATAAAATGTATCTTTTGTATAGAGCAGTTACAAATAAATCGCGTTTTACTTAAAACTATGTTTCATTCACATACGACCTTGTGTCATAATGCTAGCGAATTGTAGAATGTAGAGCATACTTTTACAAATCATATCGATGTATGCTTCCTCACTTGGACAAATAAATTTGTCACGCCAATAAGTATCCATTATTTGTCCTTTTAAGGCTCGCACATATGTTATTGTAATCCAGTTTCTAAACTAAAAAACGTTAATTGAAACTATTTTAATTGAAGGGTCTTTAAGCCAAATAGAATTGAAGTGTCATCACAGATCTTTGTTTTTAATTTAACCGCAAAGATATTCAAATTCTACAACTAGAACAGCTCTAATTTATTAACAATCACAATAATCACGATAAGATTATTTAGGAAAAAAATTGACAATGCCTTTCATTGCTAATCTTTTAACGAACTTACCGATAGTCTCAGATGCTCCGGTACACCCTCCAAGTCTATACTAGCTGCTGTGTGATTCACAGAAGCAATTGTTCTTGCGGGTCCGTAAACAATATGAGCTGCGGGAACACCTCTTCTGATATATGAATTATCTTGGATGTCATCCAGACTATAAGCATACATTCAATTAGCATTTAAATTTCTAACATTTTAATTTTTAAAATATAAGAAATGGACGTGTTGAGATCGATGTTTGGAGGGCCCACAGGGCCTTTTTCCAACCGTTTGGCGAAAATCGTAAAATGTATAAATTTTACTAAATTTTTTTTAATATCTATTGGCAAACATCGTACAATTTTCCCTACAATTTTGCATAGACTTTTCAAAATACTTATATCGAGAAATTTCATCAACTTTTTTCAATCAATTGATAATACAAATTTGGTTTTTTGACTTGAATTTCGATGTAGGCTCGCAGAAATGTGCCACAAGACAACTAACTATACAATATACATACAGTAAGCTCATGTTGTGAAGTTTGGCAACAATATTTTTGATTATTTGCAATTCTTCATTAGTAATGCCTGCCCAATAATTACAAATAGTAATCATTTGCTCTCTTATTTTTTTACCAGGAGCAGATCCTATGTAGTTATATGGTTCCGCAATCAGCTAAAAATTTATAAACAATTTTATAAAAAATTTTAATTATTAAGTAAATCAAACCTCTTCATATTTTTTGCGAAAATTTCGTAATTCTTCTTCGTCCGTATCGATGTCTATAAATTCCATATTAAAAAATAGTTTTTTCTCTTGTTTAGAACCCCACGCACTATTAGCAATTTAAAAACATTTTACTATTTTATATACGAAGAACAAGGTTAATAAGGTTGTAAAAGTGTAAAAAAAAATATTTACCAAAGAGAGTCGTCTATTTCTTGATTTAAAAAATATAGGATGTCTGATGTTTTAACTTAAGAGGAGACAGATTATCCCCAATATTTACCAATTAGGTATTGTTAATTCTCGCAATTTTAGTTTCGTTCTTAAGTCGTAGAGATAGATGTCCACCGTTTTCCTTTTTTTAAGATTTTCTTCTTACAAAAATCGTAACTACTAGCTACTAGTGATTGAAAAATTATTCATACTATAGTTCATTCACTCAAAAGAAATAGTGAAGCCACGCTCCAAAAATTTATGATTGCGCAGAACGATGAGCGCAAGAACCAGTTTCACACGATACAAAACACACGGGAACGAAATAGATAAGATCTGTCAAATAAGGTTGACAATACGATTTCTTTGGTGACTATTGTAAATCGGATTTTCAAAATTCGACCAATAAAAAAATTCTATTCGAACATCGCGCGCTTTTTGTGGGAGTGGCTTCACTATTTCTGTTGGATGAACACCGTATAGATGTGTTTTCAGGACTAAAATGTGTAATAAAAAACGATGTTTCTGAACTTGGTGATTTTTAAATAAGCACCTTTTAAAGGCTCGTCTACACACACAGTCTTGCCTTCCGGTTTGCCTGTGCAGACGACGTCGCACAAGCCATCTGAACGCTGTCTAAACGTTCCGGTTTGACCCGGGTAGGCCGCCTAACGCGATGTCTACATGCTCCGGTTTCTCCTGTGCAGACCACCTGAACTGTGTCCACACTCTCCCGTTTGGTCTATGCAGGCCGCCTGCACAGGCAAACCGGAAGGCAAAACTGTGTGTGTAGACGAGCCTTAACAGGCATGGTATCTATTTCTTATGTGGTTCGCCATAATCCAAGATAAAGCTTACCTCACCCAGCATCTTGGCGACACGCTATATTATTACATAGTGATGTTAAAGACATAATTTGTACCGGTTTGCTAATATACATATTTTGGTAATAGGAAATTACAAAATAAAATGTTTTTTTATTTTTTTTAAATCTAATTTAAGCGTAAACAATTTTTTTACAAAAATACCTTACCTTTAGATTTCGATTAGCGTATTTTGAACCCTACATTTCAAAAGCGAAAATTGCCGTCCAATTGTCCAAAATTATTGTGAAAAGGGTTTACTTCGAAAAATGGTTATTATATGATTATACAGTGTGATTGAAAAAACGTGATAATGCAGATTTCTTGGTTATTATTAAAGATAGAAAAAAACCTCGTTCAGGTAACTTACAGTACTCAAGAACCTTGTTATTTTGGTCAATTCAAAAGTACCAGTGGAATTAAAACAAAAGAGTAACGTTAGTTAGGTTCATTTTTTTAAATGGAATGTGTAGATTTTTTCTAGATATTCTTCAAGAGGATCAAATTCTCTTTACAGTGATACTAAATAACAAAACAATATTTGAAAAAATAAAGTCGTAATAAGGTTTTAAAAAATGAATCTAGTAACCCTTATAACGTTATAATCATAGCACAACAATCGATAACAATCGAAACAGTCGTTATTTATTTGTTTTAATACTTATGCAACTTGATAGTAGATGTTTCTGTATTTTTGATTGTTATCGATTGTTGTGCTACGGTTATAAGCGTTGCTAGATTCATTTTTTAAAACCTTATTACGACTTTAATTTTTCAAATATTGTATTGTTCTTTAGTATCACTGTAAAGAGAATTTGATACTCTTGAAGAATATCTAGAAAAAATCCACACGGTCCATTTAAAAAAAGGAATCTAACTAACTATCTTTTGTTTTAATTCCACTGGTACTTTTGAATTGACCAAAATAACAAGCTTCTTGTGTACTATAAGTTACCTAAATAAGTTTTTTTTCTATGTTTTATAGTAACCAAGAAATCTGCATTATCACGTTTTTTCAATCACACTGTATATTACTTTTGTAGAAAGTTGCATCCTAATCTATCTATATCTATACGTAAAAACGATACTATACTTCATTCAAGGAGACGAGATATTGAATGTAAACAAACAACCCGCGTGTTGTGCACGTGAACACTTCTATTTAGCGCTGTGATTGGCTCTAACGTATAAACTTATTTTAAGCTTGTTGCATGGTTACCTAACAGCGTTGATGCGGATAACTCATATTATAGTGGCAATTAGAGCTGGGACGATTACAGGAAAAATGTAATCGATTATAAATAAATAAATGATTGAGACAACTTTAACTAAAGGAGCTTATAGGGAATTATTATGAAACCGGCTGTTATTAATAATTTTTGAAAAATTTACACCGTATTTAATTTAAGTTCACGTAAAACCGCGCTCGTGAGAACTTGCACGTGCACGTGAACATCGCATGCAACACTATCTCGTCTCCTTGAATTTAGTATAGGGAATTCTTAATGTTGCTCTTTTCTCGTGTTGTGCTCAAATAGCCTTCTTACGTCTTTCGCAGGGTAAAATAAAAAGAGTTTTTAAAACGTTTTAACATTAGGACTTTTAACAAACAACAATCGTAATCGGTTTTTTCCCTAACGCACATACAAGTTTTTTAATTTCATTCCAATTTTTAACCTTAGTAGAAGGTTATGTTATTGCAACTTGTTCTTTTTATTATATTGCTCTTGATGACTAATCATTAAAAAAAGTAAAAAAAATTTGTTTGCATTGTAAATAAAATACTGTAATTGATGTAAGTATAACCAAAAATAACAACTATCACGATTTAGAAAAATGTTTATTTTTTGGCCTTTTAAATCTTAGTGGCGCTTGTGTTCAGGAAACCTTTCCGAAGCACATCCTCTTTTGTAAAATGGCAGGCTGCCACCAAATCTTGTGGTTAGAATTCCCTTAGAGTCTTTAGACCGTCATTAAAAATGACGGAAGGACCAAATCCCGTTGAACTCATTATTTCAGTACTCCTTCGATTTCAATGGGTGCATTCACCGGACGGAACAGTTGTGGAACAGCTACCAAATCGTTCAGTGACTTATCCCTACTTTGAGAACGTGTGCGCTTTTCTCCAGTCGCTATTTTACCGAGCGCATTTCATTTGCGTTATGTTGAACTATTTCGATACCTGCTTACTTAACAAAATTTCCGCACGATAGTAGCGCTAATGATGTAGTAGTGATAGCTGCTCTACAACTGTTACGTCCGGTGAATGCACTCTATGATTATTTTTTTGTTAAAAAATTAGTATAGTGTTCTTTGAAATTGGTTGTATAATGGAGGCTACCGAAATCCATATTAAAAAATGTTAAAGGCTTTTAAGGTCAAAATCGCTTAAAATCCCTCGAAAGGTAAACTCGACATCTTCTTTAGCGGGGATTTTTGGTTACATTCGGCCCATAAGCTATGCCAGTCTTGCACTGTATAGTATTTGATTAAATTTAGTTATAGTGCAAGGACGTTTAGAGTTAGGTAATTACATGGCCCCAATGAGCCAATGAACTTTCCATGTTTTGAAGTTTTTGTATTTACTTATAATTAGGTATCAAGGTCCCAATATTATATTTTATGTAATTAAAAAACTTGTATGATTAATTTTATTAATTACCATATTTTTCGGACAAACAGATAGTATAGTAGATCTAATTCAAATAACACCTTAATCTGAAACTAATTATCACAGAAATGATTCCTGTGGCAAATTGAAGGTAACATACCTATTCAACATACTAAAAATATACAAAAATTAAAAGGTTCTTCCACCGTACATATATTATTCCGAACTAATTCAATTAAAATAAAATAATAAAGTATTAATCTAGTAATTTTTTATTGTAGTTGAAGAAATAATATTTCCATTATTTCATCTTTTATTGGCTGTCCTTCTAACCTATCTATTTCTTCTGAGATTTCTTCACGAAGACTGGATAATTTCTTCTGAGTATCTTCCAGGCCTCCATACTTTTTAATCAATTCCAAGCACTCTCTCTTGATTGTATCGTCAGTTGTGTTCATTTTTAAGATTTCTGAAATTTTAAATGTTTATTTACATATCGGGTGAGAGTGAAATCAGGCTCACTTCCATACATTTTAGAACTAAAGACAATCAAAGCTTCGGAGAACACCGAATATGTATGGGATAGATTCACGTTTGATTATTTCGCTATCAAGGAATAAAAAAGTTTGCGATGAAACAGTAATTAAGTAGCACTAATGAGTTATTTGTTTATGATTGCATTGGCTATAATTATCATAATTACCACACTGTAATGCTTTCTTCATTCTTCTCTATGAAAGAAAATCTCAAAAGTTTCTTTCAAAGTAAAAAAATGACGGTAGACAGTTCAATTCATGATCACTCAGTATGTATTTAAGGTGATTATTATAGAGATTTACAATTGAAGCCGATTAAAACCTTCGGCTCAAGTAGCTTGAATAAGCAGGTTGGATTTCTGAATCCGATTGAAGTAGTCGAGATTTCAAGCGGATTGAGATCTTAACTCAAGCGGACTTAACTTTTAACGAAGTAAACGCGTTTGAAAGATAGCACTTCCAATCGAGTCGAAGTTTCAAGCCGGCTTATATTTACGATATAAACTAACTCATAAACTCATTGTCTAAAAATTAAATTTATAATTTAGAGAAGAGCTCACCTAAGATTCGACGGTCTTCAGGATGATTACGAAGTGCACAAATTATAGGATAGCTGAACTTTCCCTCAGTTAGATCTTCGCAAAAACCCTTTTTTTCGAAATACTGAAAATAATAACAAAACTTTCAATTTATTTTTTTATATAGTAGTGCATAATATGTATTTATTTAATGCGATTTTTGATAGATATCGAAGATTAGAGAAAATTTTGCATAAACTTACCGCTTCCGACGTCAAGTTGCAATAGTCATCAAGAATTTGAAAATGTGTTGCTATAAGGTTTGAAAACTTGGCAAAGTCTTTATCTAACTTACTATCATTTAATTCCTTGGCTATGTTATAAGCCAGTCCTAAAATAGTTCCAGTTTCTATAAAATGTTTGTATAATAATTTTAAAAATTTAACTTAGGTAAGATACGTACTTTTACAAACCATGTCAATGTATGCTTCTTCACTTGGACAAATGAAGTGGTCACGCCAATAGGTGTCCATTATTTGTCCTTTCAGACCACGTATAGCTGCTATTACTACCCAATTTCTAATCTATAATAGTAGTTTATGATATACGTGTTCAAAGGGACGTTTTATTTGGTGAGCGGAGAAGATTACGAAACGAGTGGAGTAACTCCACGAACAACATAAAATCACTTTTAACACAAATATCATGCAATATTTTTTATATTTCAGCCTTTTAAATCAAAAATTGTAACAAATTTCAAATTTTAAAATTGAATTTATTTTTTGTTGGTTGGCACTTTTGTTCATAATAAATAGGGCACAGGTTTATATGTTTTTACATGTTTAGTTTGCCTAGTTTTACAAGGTCCTTTAAAGCGTGATAACATTTTAACAAATGAATGAAATTAAAATACCAAGTTTTATTTTACATACAGGGAATTCCGCTTAGCATGCTCACCATGGGGATCTCGTAAGACGAAGTCGGTTAAATGACACCAAGTGTAGCCTCTTTTATGACCAACTCGATCCTACTTATGTTTTTTGAAAAATATTATTAGCACTCAGCACTCTAGTTATTTAGAAAAACTAAAAACTTCATTTTCTTTAAATGTCTATAACTTTGTTATTAATCAAGGTAATTTCAATTTTCAAAAAAGGGATAATAGGCACTACTAAAACCAATAAATTTAATATACAAAAGAATTTTTTTATTTTGCCGTTTTTGAGATATTATGCAAAGTTTTATTTTTTGAAATGCAAACCTGACCTCAATTTTGTGTTGTTGTAAAGCTAATTTCCTTCTCTTTTCAATCATAGATTTGTATCTTCAAAGGACCTTCGTTTTAAGCTTAATTTTGCTAGTCTTGATAAGAGGCGTTCTATTAGTGCTTCCTTGTTCCTGTTAGTGTAGTCGAATTACGGAGAAAAATAGTTTGAAAGTAAACTTTTGCTGATAGAAGTCCGAACAGTGCATTTTAAGGTACATTGACAAATTTTCTCTCACATTTTATTTAATATCTCAACTATTAAACATCGGATCGTAATTAAAAAATTATGAGATTATGGGAAATGGACAGACGATTAATTCTAGACCAAAAACGTCTAGTTTGGTGTAGTATACTAATGGTTAAGTAATGGGTATACTAATACTTTAAAATTTTAGAAAAATTCATCAGTAATAATTTGGAGTGGGAAAAGTCTCAGGGGGTATTTTATAGGTAATCTTTACGAACTTACCGATACGATTTGTTGACGGGGTACTTTTTCAAGTATCAGATTGGTGTATACATATGTCGCTGAACTAAATGTTCTTCCAGGACCGTAAACAATATGAGCTGCGGGAGCACCTCTTCTAATGCTCGAATTATCTTGGATGTCATCCAGACTATAAGAATAAATTAAATTAGGATTTAAATGTCACCATAAAACTTCGTCATTGCAAAATTTTACACAGAGATGAATTACACTCGAGTAGTGAAAGTAGTCAAGCCGACCTAACTTGTAATAAACGAGTTTGAACGATGCCACTTTCAAGCGAGTTGTTTGAAGTTTCAAGCGGCTTCAAACTACGAGATAACAGCACTCAATGCTAGAACAGATTGTTTTTGGAAAATTTTATAAGGGCCATTTTACATAGACTAAATGTCGTAATAACTTGTTAGTGCTGAACCACTTACGGAGCAAAAAAAGCACGGGAATCTAAGCTTTAAAGCTTTTGTTTAATACTTTTGATCATTGAGTTGATTCAGTACTAACAAGTTAGTACGACATTTAGTCCATGTCAAATGGCCCTTATAAAATTTTCAAAAACCAATCTATACGACATTTAGTCCATACAAAACGGCCCTAAGAAGCTATGAATATTTTTTTATGAAATTTGGTATTAAAACTTATGAATGACACTTTTAAGTTACGAATCGATTGATGTATCATAAATGTTATGTTTTGTTTAAAAATAACCCTTTAAAAAGAAAAAACGATTTCAGGTAGATAGTGATACCCCTTAAAGAATACAGGGTTATTCAAATTTGATTATCACTATAGGGATCTCGCAGACTGTAAGAGATACAAAGTTGGTTAAATGGGGCAAAGTTACGTAATTGGATATCTATCTAATAATATTTAGAAAAGAAAATTAAAAAATTTCTATTAAGTTCTGAAATGTCTGAAAAAAATAGAATTTTAGGGAAATCTCATTTATTTTTTTAAAGTTATTTTCAAAGATATCAGAAAACTAAAAACACAATTTCATTGCCCTTTTTGGTCTCTACAAGATGGCAATTTTAGATTACAATTTTTTTTGGCTGATTTTTGCACATAGCAGAAAGTAGTATGGATTCATGAAAATATCTCTGAAATGGAATTAGTGATTGTAATGAAACTTTGGACATAGGTGTAAAGACATATGGATCATACGATAGGAGTACTTTTGTTTTGATTGAACTTCCGGTTTAACTGGAAACGGCACCAACTTTCTTATTTTAAATGGAACACCTTGTATATTTTTACATATTTCAATAGTCTTCTTTCTGCTGCATTCATCAATAGTGATAGTTTTGGGTAACAGCCGAAAAAATGAACCACTAATGCATTGGTTTTTAGGTTATGTTTGCTACCTACTTTAATTTACAAAAACACATTTATTTTAACTTTTTTTTTTAATAGATTACTTAATTTATTAATTATTTTGTAGATTAATCAACTCCAATTAATTAAAAAAAAATGATCCCAGATCATAATAAAAATTTTTTATCGATTGTGGCCATTACTAGCGCGGTCGGAGTTTCTTATGTAAAATACCCAGGGTTTTTGGATGAAACTGAATAAAAATTTTTATTCCTTAAATTCGTGGTCTAAACTCTGAAACTTGGTAAGCACGTTCATGGACAAACAAACTTAAAAGAGACAAAAATTTTTTTTAACAAAATCTATTTTTTTAGGAGTTTAAAGTTAGCCCACCTTCTGAAGAGGTATATGTAGTTCTAGTGGTGCGATTTTCATGAAATTTCTACCACAAGATGACTTTTATAAGATAAGATAAAATATTTACAGTACTTTTGATTGTTTAGATTGTTTAAATTTTAACCCCAACTTTAAGAGCCTACAACTTTTTGGGGATGCATTTTTTGCAAGAGGAGCAATTGTTGTATTTTTGGCTCAGGAAACCACTGTTATTATTCGGTGTTACTCGGGTATTTCTAGCTTTTGTAGGTATTATTTGTTCATAACAAGTTTCAGATTTTTAGACCACGAAAATTAGTCGGAAAAAAACATTTTGAAACTTCGACCCCGCTGGTAATGGCCGCTGTAAAAAAAAGAATTGTTTTATGTGGATAATTTTTTTAAAATTATTTGGAGTTGATTGGAGCGGCAGAATTAAAATTTAAAAGTAGACCAAATAAGAAGCACCGTAAGTGTAGTAGGTTAACATGAGGTGTAATCTTAAAAATGTAAATTCCTATAATGGCCGGTGGGTAAAAAATTCACGGTACAATCTTCAAATTTATAAGTTTACTAGATTATTAGAAATGTATACGTACAGCAAAAAAGAATTATGCATTTTGGTAATAACGTCTGACACTATATTTTTTTCGTCTGCATTCAGCATAGTCCAGTAATTACTAACATTTATTAATTTCTCTCTTATTTTTTTACCAGGCATCTCTCCAAGATACTCGTATGGTTCACAAACCAGCTAAAGATTAATAGCATTAGTATTTTAAGTAACATTTAATTATTATTAAGTAAACCGTACCTTCTTATATTTTTCAATAATTGTTTCACGTTCATCTTCCCCAATATCAATATCTATAAACTCCATTATTTAAACAAAAAGTGTTTTCTCTTGTTAAGATATATCACGCACTACTGCAATTCCTTAAAAACTTTGTAGCATTTTATAGAAAGAACAAGGTTAAAATAGTACCAAAAAAAGGTAATAAGTAGGGTTTTTTATGGGTGATACTTAGTTGTACCACGACAAGACATCACAGGTAGATATAATTAGAGCTGAGATTTTAGGTAAAAAAAAGGATCTATAAACGAAAAACGGCAAAAAAAAGGTAAAAATGGTAAAAACCATGGAATCGTGTTACGCAACAAGAAACCAACCCTCAAAATCAAAAAATTGAGATATAATATATTTCGTGTCTGTCGTGTAAGTCATTTTGTCATAGTTTCAAATACAAATCATTTTAATACTCATGCTCATCACTTTCATAGTGGAGTGAACGAGGGTTTTACTGCTAAGAACCCACGCCTTGAACGAATTTAGATGAAATTTTTTTTATTCAGTTCTAAATATCCTAAAGATCAAAGTTTATATTGTTAAAAAGTGTGCATTTGCCTCATCATCTTCCCCCCCCCCCTTCAATCGGCCCAGAGAGTTTTCAGAACTTGAAGACTTTTTTTATTAATCTTGAGGACATTCGTATACATTGAAGCCAAAAGACCCCGCACTTTTTATATGGAAAAACGGTTTCAGTCAAATTTGATAAAATTTTTGTATGTTGTAGATTTTGCTCTTCTGAACAAAAGTCTCCATGGGCGAAAACTTCTATCCCCTATCCCCATTAAGTTTCATCTTCTTGGAACCTGGATAAATTACATGGTTACAATAATAATTCAAATCGATAGATAATTATGTACAATGAAGTACTTTACATGTTTTAAATAGGCTTTTTACAAAAACCAGCTTGAATTTGTGAGGTTATGTTTCTTTTTACCAAGTTAATTTTATGATATCTACAAATAATTAGCATTTAAAAACAATTTTTCTGCATATTTGTAAAGGTTGTAATGTATACTTGCTGTTTACTTACCTTTTTGTACGATCAGTCATTTGAAGCTATTTACTGCATATGTTTTCACGTAGGTAAGTTGAATTTACCAGTTGCTAGGATATAATGCGCGACGGTAAGTGTTTTTACTGTTCTAGAACGGTAAAACGTTTTGTTGCCGACTTTTCATATAGCAAAGCTGCTTAATTTCATAAAAAAATACAAATTTGTTTTTTTTAGTAAAAAATTTATTTAAAATAAATAGATCTATTATTTCTTTGTCTCTGATCGTACAAAAAACGTTATAAGCATGTCGAACGTTAAGGATTACCGGTCTCAGACAATAATTGGAGGCTTCGATTCTCTCAGCCTCCAAACAATTGTCTTTGACCGGTAAACCAACCTTACCGTTCTTCATACTTAATATACTATATCTCCTTATTTTAATCCTTAACTATGAGTTTTAAGTAGAATTGGCCAATTAATCGAATTACAAAGGTTTGTTCCCACACAGCTCGAACTAGTTCGTAACTGGGCGGAGTGTGCGCAAATTGAAATTTGTACTGCCAACTTCAATGTGCGCTTGCGCTGTTCAGTTCTGAACCGTTCTGAACTGGTTCGACTGTTTGTAGGAACAAACCTTAAAGAATAATATTTATTTTTATCTGTTTACGCAGGAATTGCTGTTTATTACTAGTTTAGCTCTTTTCACTCTTTTTAGCTCTTTTTTTGGCTATTTTCATTTAAAGATTTAAATAATCGTAATCGTAACCTGCGGTTATTATTTTCTTTAATCGTAATCGTAATCGTTAAGCGACAATCGTTTCATCACTACAATAGATAACTATATGAACGTTTCGAAAAGTGTTGATACTCGTCCGAAAAAAATGAAAAACGCTCTTCTAAACCTTTTCCCTAGCCCATAAACAAAAATTAAGCCGTTGTTGCGCTACATCTTCAATTTTAAAGACCAGTCCTGGTGAGGCTTGGTTTAAGCACTGCTTAGAGTAAACGTGGTTACAATTAGGCGTTTCCTTTATCAAATTTAGCGCGACGTAACCTGGTTCATTAAATATGATTTTAACCGAGACTCAAAGTAAGGTGTCTACAAACCGTGTTTTTTAGAAGAATTTTGTTATCTTTATAAATTTTTCGAAGGTGACTTTTGCTAATATCGAGTTGATTTGATATCAACCAAAAATTATAGTTATATAAATTATAACATAATATCAATACTAGGTTTGCATTTTAAAAAATAAAACTTTGCATCATATCTCTAAAACTGCCTAATAAAAAAATTCTTTTGTATATTAAATTTATAGGTTTTAGTAGTGCCTATTATCCTTTTCTTAAAAATTAAAATTATCTTGATTAATAAAAAAGTTATAGGTATTTAAAGAAAATGAACTTTTTCAGTTATTTCTAAATATCTAGAGTGCTAATAATATTTTTCAAAAAACAAAAGTACGATCGAGTTGGCTATGAAAGAGGCTACATTTCATTTAACATTTAACCGACTTCGTATCTCTTACAGTTTACGAGATCCCAATGGTGAGCATGCTAAGTGGGACACCCGATATATTTTGATATTAGTGTCATAGAGTTGCATCCTGGAATTTTTCTTTGTTCTTCTCTAACATCTTGTATATATTTTTACTTCGAAATATGCAATTTTGTTTACATTAATAGAGTTTACAATCTGATTACAACAAATTTTCATTAATTTACTATATTTTTTTATAACTTTTACTGACTACCGAAAAATATTTTTTTTTAGGTTTATTTCTCTATATTTTATTTTATTTTGTAAGGTCCTTTATTTCCAATTTTTGTCTGCAATTTTTTTTGTTGTAGGTATTAGTAAAGTTCAGGAAATGTATAAAAAAATTAATAATTGCATTATCGATTATATAGGCCTAAAAATCATTATTTAAACTTGGGTCGCCGGCAACCCCACGGAGTGATATACGCACAATTTCTTCACGGTGTGGTTCTAGGGTTAATAACGGCTCGACTTTATTAACAGTTGATTTTTGCCAATCCGCCTTGTACCTGGATTCATTAACTAAAATCGATGGCGAGCGACGTCTTTAACTACCGAATTCGTTAAGTCAAGTTTGCGATTTTTGTCATTAAGTGCTGTTCGCTACCGAGAAATTAAGAAGAAATTAACTATTTTCGGTAGTTAACGACATTTATTGACAAAAATCGCTTTGAGTTAAAAAATCGAAGCTAGCTACCGAAAAAGTTACTGAATCCCGGCACTGGTAACTGATCTGTAACTGTTAGCGATCCGCTAGCTAAGGCAATGGTACTAACCCATCTCCTAACAATAACTGTTAAAAGTTTGTTAGAGAGGGGTAGAGAGTAATTATTAGCGTAAGGGCTGTTTGACATGCACTAAGTATCTTACTAACTGTTAGTAACTGAATCAACTCAAGGAGCAAAAGCACGGGAATCTAAGCTTTAACGTCGTCCACGGTCATGCGTCAAAATTTCTAATGACGACGTTAAAGCTTAAGATTCCCGTGCTTTTGCTCCTTGTGTTGATTCAGTTACTAACAGTTAGTAAGATATTTAGTTTATGTCAAATAGCCCTAACGTATAGCTAATATTTACAGGACCCCAGCCCAGAATTGATTATTTTTGTAGAAATACAACTACATAATTAAAACGTCCGATTAAATTCGTTTGTTACTTTTGAATCTAAATTATTAAATAAGGGCTTTTATACCGTGTGTTCATTAATGTATAGTCCGTATTCTTATGTAACCCCATGTAACCTGTTAGTAAAGGCATTATTATACAGGATAATTTTTTTAAGTGGTACTAATCTCGGGATCTCGGAAACGGTAAGAGTTACGAGATTGGCCAAATTTGCAAGAAGTTGCGTATTTTTAATGGTCTTTAATAGGGCTTGAAATTTTTGCAGATTTAATATTCGATGTATTCGAATATTTGAATTATTTATTTACTTATTCATAGTATTCGTATTCGAAATATTCGTTTTATTCGAATTATTCGAAAAAACAACAAAACAGTAAAAAAAAGTACTTAATTTAAATAAAAATAAGATCCTGGTAGCTGAAAAAAGTCAGTTTATAAAACAAAAAATTGAGTTGAATAAAATAATTAAATAATAATTAAGGTTTCTGTTTTGGTCAATCAAGTCAAATCAACTCCAGCCGAGTATGCAACCAAACTTACAGGTATTAATGAACACACCGTAGTAGCGGGTGTTCGACTTTTAATAATTAATTGCTACAATTTAATTCATAATTTAACTGCCATATACTTTTAATTTCTTGATATAAGAGCACAATTACTACCTCTAAATATAGATTATAGTTTTATTTGATTCGATGTTGACAATTTTACATCTGAGTCTGAGGTTCTTCCACCAATCCACACATACATGAAAGTACATAAAACTAGAGCTATTTTACTTAATTAGTATGCGCATCTAATGCTTATCACTGGGCATGTAAAAATAATAATTCCATTATTTCATCCTTTATTGGCTGTCCTTCCAGCTTATCTATTTCCTCAGAGAGTTTTTCACGAAGGCTCGACAATTTATTTCTTGTATCTTCAAAACCTCCATACTTTTCAATCAATTCCAAGCACTCTCTTTTGAGTATATTGTCAGTTGTGTGCATTTTTAAGATTTCTAAAATTTTAATTATTTAGTAAAAAATACTTTTCTATAATACCTTATGATATCGGAACGTAATACTAGATTTGTACTGAAGTAGAAAAATTCCAAACTTTTTTGTCTAGATAATAAAATCCGTGGTCCCCCTGTATTTTTAGAAATTGATCATCTTCATATAATAATTGTTGTTTAGACAAAGCACGAATAGAACTCACCTAGTATTCGCTGATCTTCAGGATGATTACGAAGAGCACAAATTATAGGATAGCTGAACTTTCCTTCAGTTAGGTCGTCGCAAAAACCTTTTTTCTCGTAATACTAAAAATAATGAAACTGTTAATATGGAAGCAGTAAAAAAACGCCTCTTAATGGCTTTGTTCTCATGAAACCTAGTCCTTTCTAGCGCTAGGTTCCCTTCACGGATTTTATAGAATTGCATAGCGTAGCATCATATAGCATAGGATAAGATAGACAGAGGATAGAGAAGTTGTATCACGTTCTTTTGATTTAGCTTTAAGTATTTAAAATAGGGGAAAATCACAAAAGCTGATGGTTAACGGAGGTTTATTTTGAAGCAAGAATTAATGCACTGATATACAATAATTTACAAAAACTTACCGCTTCGGACTTCAAGTTGCAATAGTCGTCAACAATTTGAAAATGTGTTGATATGATATTACAACAGGTTTCAAAGTTTTTGTCTTTCTTACCACTGAATTCCGCCGTCAGTGAATGCATTAATTGAAAGATGCAGCCAGTTTCTATACAAAAATTGAAATTACACTTTTTGAAAAATGTAACTATTAATTCGCTACCATAAGGACAGAATGTCGCGTATTATAATAATTTTACATAAATTTTTGGAAGGAGGACATTCTTATGTTCATTCTGATAGAACGTCGTAAGTGAAAAAATAACAATATTTATCTTTTTAAAATAAATATTTGTTTTTATAAAATGTATCTTTTGTATAGAGCAGTTACAAATAAATCGCGTTTTACTTAAAACTATGTTTCATTCACATACGACCTTGTGTCATAATGCTAGCGAATTGTAGAATGTAGAGCATACTTTTACAAATCATATCGATGTATGCTTCTTCACTTGGACAAATAAATTTGTCACGCCAATAAGTATCCATTATTTGTCCTTTTAAGGCTCGCACATATGTTATTGTAATCCAGTTTCTAAACTAAAAAACGTTAATTGAAACTATTTTAATTGAAGGGTCTTTAAGCCAAATAGAATTGAAGTGTCATCACAGATCTTTGTTTTTAATTTAACCGCAAAGATATTCAAATTCTACAACTAGAACAGCTCTAATTTATTAACAATCACAATAATCACGATAAGATTATTTAGGAAAAAAATTGACAATGCCTTTCATTGCTAATCTTTTAACGAACTTACCGATAGTCTCAGATGCTCCGGTACACCCTCCAAGTCAATACTAGCTGCTGTGTGATTCACAGAAGCAATTGTTCTTGCGGGTCCGTAAACAATATGAGCTGCGGGAACACCTCTTCTGATATATGAATTATCTTGGATGTCATCCAGACTATATGAATACATTCAATTAGCATTTAAATTTCTAACATTTTAATTTTTAAAATATAAGAAATGGACGTGTTGAGATCGATGTTTGGAGGTCCCACAGGGCCTTTTTCCAACCGTTTGGCGAAAATCGTAAAATGTATAAATTTTACTAAATTTTTTTTAATATCTATTGGCAAACATCGTACAATTTTCCCTACAATTTTGCATAGACTTTTCAAAATACTTATATCGAGAAATTTTATCAACTTTTTTCAATCAATTGATAATACAAATTTGGTTTTTTGACTTGAATTTCGATGTAGGCTCGCAGAAATGTGCCACAAGACAACTAACTATACAATATACATACAGTAAGCTCATGTTGTGAAGTTTGGCAACAATATTTTTGATTATTTGCAATTCTTCATTAGTAATGCCTGCCCAATAATTACAAATAGTAATCATTTGCTCTCTTATTTTTTTACCAGGAGCAGATCCTATGTAGTTATATGGTTCCGCAATCAGCTAAAAATTTATAAACAATATTATAAAAAATTTTAGTTATTAAGTAAATCAAACCTCTTCATATTTTTTTGCGAAAATTTCGTAATTCTTCTTCGTCCGTATCGATGTCTATAAATTCCATATTGAAAAATAGTTTTTTCTCTTGTTACGCAACCTCACTCGCTATTAGCAATTTAAAAACATTTTACTATTTTATATACGAAGAACAAGGTTAATAGGGTTGTAAAAGTGTAAAAAAAATTATTTACCAAAGAGAGTTGTCTATTTCTTGATTTAAAAAATATAGGATGTCTGCTGTTTTAACAACCCATTAGCAGCCGTAACTGAAATTTGCAGTTAGCATATTTTTGGTTTTCATGCACTTTTTTGCAAATTTATAAGTCAATATTTAAAAATCATTCAAAATGTTACCGTCCTAAAATTGGGACGATGGCTGGTAATGGGTTAAGAGGAGACAGATTATCCCCAATATTTACCAATTAGGTATTGTTAATAGCTCTAGAAATTTTAGTTTCGTTCTTAGGTCGTAGAGATGTCCACCGTCTTCCTTTTTTTTTAAGATTTTTTTCTTACAAAAATCGTAACTACTAGTGATTGAAAAATTATTCATACTTCATGTGTTTTCAGGAATAAAATGTGTAATAAAAAACAATGTTGCTGAACTTGGTGATTTTTAAATAAGCCCCTTCTAAAGGCTCGTCTACACACACAGTCTTGCCTTCCGGTTTGCCTGTGCAGGCGACGTCGCACAAGCCATCTGAACGCTGTCCACACTCTCCGGTTTGGTCTATGCAGGCCGCTTGCACAGGCAAACCGGAAGGCAAGACTGCGTGTGTAGACGAGCCTTAACAGGCATGATATCTATTTCTTATGTATGGTTCGCCATAATCCAAGATACAAAGCTTACCTCACCCAGCATCTTGGCGACACGCTATATTATTACATAGTGATGTTAAAGACATCATTTCTACCGGTTTGCTAATATACATATTTTGGTAATAGTAAATTACAAAATAAAATGTTTTTTATTTTTTTTAAATCTAATTTAAGCGTAAACAATTTTTTTACAAAAATACCTTACCTTCAGATTTCGATTAGCGTATTTTGAACCCTACATTTCAAAAGCAAAAATTGCTGTCCAATTGGCCTAAATTATTGTGAAAAAGATTTACTTCGAAAAATGGTTATTATATGGTTATATATTACTTTTGTAGAAAATTGCATCCTAATCTATCTATACGTAAAAACGATACTTAGGGAATTCTTAATATGTTGCTCTTTTCTCGTGTTATGCTCAAATAGCCTTCTTACGTGTTTCGCAGGGTAAAATAAAAAGAGTTTTTAAAACGTTTTAACATTTGGAATTTTAACAAACAACAATCGTAATCGGTTTTTTCCCCAACGCACACTAGTTTTTTAATTTCATTCCAATTTTTAACCTTAGTAGAAGATGTGCAACTTGTTCTTTTTATTATATTGCTCTTGATGACTATTAAATTGTTTAGTAATTATTAAAAAAAGTAAAAAAAATTTGTTTGCATTGTAAATAAAATACTGTAATTGATGTAAGTATAACCAAAAATAACAACTATCAGGATTTAGAAAAATGTTTATTTTTTGGCCCTTTAAATCTTAGTGGCGCTTGTGTTGAGGAAACCTTTCCGAAGCACATCCTCTTTTGTAAAATGGCAGGCTGCCATCAAATCTTGTGGTTAGAATTCCCTTAGAGTCTTTAGACCGTCTTTAAAAATGACGGAAGGGCCAAATCTCGTTGACCTCATTATTTCAGTACTCCTTCGATTTCAATGGGTGCATTCACCGGACGTAACAGTTGTGGAACAGCTACCAAATCGTTCGGTGACTTATCCCTGCTTTGAGAACGTGTGCGCTTTTCTCCAGTCGCTATTTTATCGAGCGCATTTCATTTGCGTTATGTTGAACTATTTCGATACCTGCTTACTTAACAAAATTACCGTACGATAGTAGCGCTATTGATGTAGTAGTGGTAGCTGCTCTACAACTGTTACGTCCGGTGAATGCACCCTATGATTCTTTTTTTGTCAAAAAATTCGTATAGGGTTCTTTGAAATTGGTTGTATAATGGAGGCTACCGAAATCCATATTAAAAAATGTGAAAGGCTTTTAAGGTCAAAATCGCTCAAAATCCCTCGAAAGATAAACCCGACATCTTCTTTAGCGGAGATTTTTGGTCACATTCGGCCCATAAGCTATGCCAGTCTTACACTGATAGTCTTTAATAAAATTCAGTTATAGTGCAAGGACGTTTAGAGTTAGGTAATAACACGGAGTCCCAATGAGCCAATGAACTTTCCATGTTTTGATGTTTTTGTATTTACTTATAATTAAGTATCAAGGTCCCAATATTATATTTTATGTGTTTAAAAAAACTTGTATGATTAATTTCATTAATTACCATATTTTTCGGACAAACAGATCATTCAACTTTGAATTCAATTTTAAAATAAAATTGTTGTACAAAAGTATTTACATTAATGATGCTCTTCATTTTTAATTATTATTACCTTAAACTTGTCAGCCTCGCAATTAATGGCCGCTATACGTTTAGCACGAATTATATAGATGCAACCATCATAACACCTCTTACTTAAATTGAGGGATAACTTTCTTTGCCAACAAGTAGTAAATCAACAACCTTCTCTTCTGTTCTTTTGTCACCCTTATGGGGTGGGTGACCAATAATTGTGAGGTTGACTGTACTACCCAGCAATATTATGTATAGTTACATCGTCTAGGCTTAGCACGTTATTAGCTACATTCAACCCATAAGACGCACTCCAGTTTTAAATCCATTGTTCAAAAAAACTCGACTGCGTACTACTAGTGTATATTATTAAACCAGCCCTTTTCACATTATAGCGTGGGTGTAAAATGAGTAACACATAGTGGTGTTTGATTAGAAATCATAACAGCTCTTTATGAAATACAGGGTGTTAAAAAAGTATTCGTAACTTCAATAGCGTTAATACGTCGAAAAGTTAATACTTCTCGAGTTATGACCACAACTGGAAAAGTGTTAACAAATGGACATCGCTCAATAAATTGAGGGTAGGTAATGAACTTTACTAAACATTAACTTAACTTAAAAATTGAACGTAGGCAAATATAACTGCATTTAATGAAATATTAACAGCTAAAATAGAAGGAAACTTATTTTTTATTTTAAATGTTAATAACACAATAATTGTTGCATTTATCCTTTAAGTATTTTAGATATTTAATAAATTTGAATTTTTGATTTATAACTGTCATGTAAATGTAAAAAATTGTTAATTTAAAATTTACTTTTATAATCAAAAGTAGATAAACTATTGTATGCAACACATAAGGAAAATGGGTGATTATCACTCATGGGATTGCAATACTCGGCTACACGGCTCGTGTTGCAAGTTTCACATTTGTGAAATAATCGCCCTCATTTACTCACTTGTTACATAATGGTATATTAGAATACATGTGTATAAGAAAGACTTTATCGCATTAGCGACGAGAATTATAAGTGCGAGCTTGCGCTTGCGAGTGCTTGTAACGGCGTTACAAGCACTCGCAAGCTCGCGTTTGTAATTCTCGACGCTAATGCGATAAAGTCCACTTATACACGAGTATTATACGCTATTTTTTATTATAATTGCAACTAAAACAAAAAATTTCTATAAAAGAGAAAAAATCTGTCTATTTAAAATTTAAAAAACAAGCGTGTCGATTTTTGATATATTTGTTGCCACAGAGATGCTTTGTGTTTGCATTGGAGAACAACAGTTAATATTATTGTTGTTACCTAGACGACTTTATAGACCACAATAGGTTTGTTCCCACACAGCTCGAACTAGTTCGTAACTGGGCGGAGTGTGCGCAAATTGAAATTTGTATTGCCAACTTCAATGTGCGCTTGCGCTGTTCAGTTCTGAACCGTTCTGAACTGGTTCTCGACTGTTTGTAGGAACAAACCTTATAAAGACGATTTTATGAACGCTTTTTAGTGTGAAATTGGCAGGTTATAATGCAAGAATAATAAAAAATATAATAATTGCCTATCCACGTGTAATTTTTATTGCCTTATTGTTTATAATCAATTTACATCCAAGAGTCGTATGCCACTATACTACTTTCAGTACTGATAAAAATTGGTTGAATAATTAATTTTATTCAACAACAATAAGAAATTATAATAATACTAAGTATTAATCTACATAGTAATTTCTACATAATGTACTTATTTATATATTTACATATTATACATATATTACATATTACTTATTTAGAAATGTGTATATAATATTATTATATACACATTTCTAAATAAGTAGGTACATATTTTATACGGTGGAAGAACCTACCGTATGCCAATATATTAATTTCAATTCTGAAATCAGTTACAAAAAATTGGATAAAAACTTTTATACATGATGAATGTTTGACGCTTTTTACTTAATTATTTACTTTAATTTTACTTAATTAATACTTTTTTATTAAAATAATTTAAAACATAATGACAATAAACTCGAACACGTTATGAATTATTGTATCTAAAAATGTGAAATTTAAATAATATTTCCATTATATCATCTTTTATTGGTTGTCCTTCTAACCTATCTATTTCTTCAGAGATTTCTTCACGAAGACTCGACAATTTATTTCTTGTATCTTCAAAGCCTCCATACTTTTCAATCAATGCCAAGCACTCTCTTTTGATTGTATCGTCAGTTGTGTGCATTTTTAGGATTTCTAAAATTTTAAATGTTTATTTACATACCGGGTGTGACTGAAATCGGGTTCACTTCTATAAATTTTTTATCTTAATTTATACGCTGTAGTAAAATGTTTGTGACTCTTACGGTTTTATCGGAAATGATACCAACTTTGATTTTTTAAATGGAACACGATATATATTTTTACTTTTTTGAATTTAGGAAGTCACTTTTAACCTATTTTATCAATTGGAAAATAAAATATTAAAAAACAAAATTTGTTTTAATATTTAGTTTTGTATCTGGCCATGTGACCACTAAAAATTGTTACCTTTGAGGGTTAGGTTTGTAAGAAAACTGAAATCATAATATTAATTCAATTAGTTCGTAATTTGTAACCATCCAAGTGCTTTTGGACTACGTTTTTGACAATAAGTGTGTTTTAAACGGAACGTATGTGGCTCACTACGATGTTACGGTGATTTTTTCCCCAATAGTTTTATGCCAAATACTCTGTTATTTATTAGCAAATGACAGATAGAGTAGTAATTATTATTTGAGTTTTTATACAAACAATTAAATGTAAATGGATCACTAAATCATGGAGTGTGTGGCATCAATCTGTTAGGAAAAATCCCCCTATTAGAATATCCTAGTGAGTCATCCTAGGTTCCATTTATAAAACGCGCTTATTGCCAAAAATAGTAGCCCAAAGATATGTGAATGCTTACAAAGCACAAACCAAGAATTAAATTAATATTGATTTCAGTTTTCCTGTAACCCTCAAAGGTAACTTGAGGGTTACGTGTCGCAAATATTTTGTTGTAGCGTGCGTATAAATTCAAAACTACAAGTTGGAAAGTGAAAAGATAAAAAAGTTCTAGAGGTGAATCCGATTTCAGTTACCATAAACGTCGTAGCTGACAGACATAATACTAATTCTACAATTAACTTATCTAATGGCTGTAGCAATAGTCGTAGGATCAAGTTTAATCCCAGGTTTATAAAATCTTTAGATATGGCAACGTTACTTAATACCAAAGTTTGACGTTTGTATTCAAACTATGCTGCAATTCTGAGCACTATCGTAAGGCTCGTAACTTGTTATCGTAGCAACCGTAAGGACTTACGTGTAGATGTGCAATTCTATGCGTATCGTATCTCGTTACGATGGCTACGATCACTTGTAAATATTTACAGTTTCACGTAAATCTTACGTTGAGATATTAGTTGTCTGTAACGTTACGGTTTATGAGTTTTTCGGATATATTAATGAATAGAAACATCAATATATTATATACCGGACGTTAAATTGAAGTTACGCTTCGCTTCGCCTTGCAAATGCAAAAATTGCTAGCCAAACAAAGCTCCACTTTTAATCCTAATAATACAATATACTATTTATTGCATAAATTAGATAGAAATTAAAATAGATCGATAGTACTTTTCTTCCAAAATTTCGTCCGTTTTCTTTCGAAATAATGCTGCAATTCTGAGCACTATCGTAAGGCTCGTAACTTGTTATCGTAGCAACCGTAAGGACTTACGTGTAGATGTGCAATTCTATGCGTATCGTATCTCGTTACGATGGCTACGGTCACTTGTAAATATTTACAGTTTCACGTAAATCTTACGTTGAGATATTAGTTGTCTGTAACGTTACGGTTTATGAGTTTTTCGGATATATTAATGAATAGATACATCAATATATTATATACCGGACGTTAAATTGAAGAAAAATACAACAGAAACCGCACGCAAGAGGAGAGAAGATACGTAAGATATGTTTCCAACCCATTCGGTCTTCCTCCTTCAAATTTCAATCAAACGTATAGATTAGACCACTGGTTTGTTGTATATGTAATTCAAAGGATTGAATCTCATTGCAGTCCATAAAATTCAAGAATTCCCTTGCATATTCAAGTCCCAACGGTGTTAACTTCTTAAAAACCGGCTCATTTCAAAATTGTGTTGAAGTAAACTTCTCCATTTCTCTATGTCAAACTCTTTACTCCTTAGTCAGTTTAATTGTAACTTTATTATCAGAATATGTTAAGTTTTCTTCTACTGCAGAAGAACAAAGTGGAGTTAAGCAAAAATGTTATATGTTATGAACAGTGGGATAGCAGTGATGTGTAGCTCTAATTGATAGAACGCTCATGTTGAAATCAAAGCTCGACTTGCTGCTGATGAACATTATCTTCCGTTTGTACCTACGTTTATGTGTATTAACATATAGAGGAAAGGCATTCTGGTATTCAATAAATGTAATACTTCTTTCTGATTATAATTGTAAGATTATCGCATACGCTGCATGTCCCAGTCGTTAATTGTGTCAAAATTAAGAAAGTGAAAAAGAACAAACGCATATTGAGGACAGAACGGTTGCTCATTAAAACCACGATTTGAAGTATGTGATTGGAACTATAACCTTAAAAGAATCTTAAAAGTCGACATAAAAGTCAAAATGACAGTTTGTTACGAGTGCTGTACCGCATTTTATTAATAGAGTCTAGTAGTTACGATATTTAGTACAAATGTAGGCACAGAATTGCAATTTTATAAAATTTGTAAAGTTATCTGTAACTCGGTTGTTTACGTTCGTATCGTAAGCAACGATTTTATGATTTTACGGTTTTCTTACAGATTTGCTTAGAATTGCAGCATTAAACTGGAAAAGAATTTTTCATATTAGGACATTAAAGTATACATCTCATGAAGATAGTAATTTCCTTCCATCTAATTTTATTTACAATTGAAATCTTTGTACTTTCAAATTACCAGATGTTTAAAACGCTCTAAGCAGGTAAAAACTGGACTTAAAATGCAAAATGTGTTTGAGGTTGGCCCTAAAAGCATCTTTCTTTTTTTTTGTTGAAGTGAGATATAATTTTAAGGCCCGCCCTCCATTTCACACCTTCTTGTCCCGTTATAGTTGCAAAAGACTGGCAAGTTAGCTAAATCTCACTCTTAAAGAAAATTTTCAGCTTTTTCTAAATATCTAGAGTGCTAATAATATTTTTCAAAAAACAAAAGTAGGATCGAGTTGGCCATGAAAGAGGCTACATTTGGTGTCATTTAACCGACTTCGTATCTCTTACAGTTTACGAGATCCTCATGGTGAGCATGCTAAGTGGGACACCCTGTATAGCTATTTTGTCGGTTTTTCTGCTTTTTCTGAAATAGCTGCTATTACAAAAAGCTGCTATTTTTAACTGCTATTTTTAAATAGCATAGCAGGTTCATAACTGCTATTTAAAAATAGCAGTTTTCGACATCACTAAATGCGCCTAACGTGGAAACATTCTCTGTTGTATAGTAGTTATAGCCGTTATTATTCCCCCCTTCCCCCGGAAACTCCCCACCCCGCCGATGGGGGAACACCCCTTAATATTGGGTTTAAACTTCTAAAATTAAACTTTTTAACACATTTTTGCAATTAGATTACTATTTTCATGATGTCTACTTTAATGTCTTAATATGCAAAATTCTTATCCAGTTTTGTTTTGATAAAAAAATGAAACTTTGAAATTCATAATTTAAAGGTTGTTAGGAATTTTGCAATCTTTAAAATACTCTCAATTAATAAAGAAGAGATCTAAGACTATAAATTTTGTTATGTAAATTTTTAACTCTTTATAATTTTTCATTTACTACCTAGTTTTCAAGATAATTGCAAAAATGTGATGAAAAGTGTAATTTTAGAAATTAAAACCCAATTTTGAGGGTGTTTCCCCCTAGGGAGTGGGGGGAGTTTTAGTACGATAATAAGTACTACACAATAGCGAAGGTTTCAGCTTTAGGCGATTTAGGCTCCGGTCTAATGCTAAATGCACTGTAGTATTATAGGGCTAGCGATGCAAAATTGAAATATACAGTGAGTGGTTAAGCTCAAAGTCGAAATTTTACCGCCCTGTATAAGCACGCATTATAACGTTCAAGCCAAGCCGTAATTTTCTTATTATAGTTTATCCATTTTTGGAACCAGAAATTGCCTTCTTAATCCTTATTATCTCATTAGCACCCTACTGTGTTGGATACCAATAAAAGATGAGTAAAATCTTCGAGAAAAAGGTAAAAATGAACTTCTATGCCAAAAGCAGGTATATAAACCCTTTTAATGCTTTTCACTTTACAAAAAATGTGCAAAATATCACATAATATTTAAATTAAATCTTTTTAAAATCCTTTTACAAGAAGCGTTAGAAGGGTTTATATACCTGCTTTTGGCAGAAATTCATTTTTACCTTTTTCTCGAAGATTTTACGCATCTTTTATTGGTACCCAACACAGTAGGGTGCTAATGAGATAATAAGGATTAAGAAGGCAATTTCTGGTTCCAAAAATGGATAAACTATAACAATGTAAGAAATTTATACATACAGTAGTAGTCCTGGGGCCTGTAACAGAAAAAAGGGGGTGATCGTATTCAGGCCCATCTTTTGGGAATAAGCTATTTGAGTGCCAGCGAACACGAAAATCTGGTTGGCTTCCACAGGCAGTGGCTTAAGGCCTCAGAGCTGTTGATAATAAATTTCTAATTGGTGAGGAAGGCGGGAAACCCACCTGAGAGGGATGGCAAAGTAAAATCTTACTTTTTATGTAAAAAGTAGTTACTTTGCCAGTGAACAACTCAAATACCGTTTATGAGTCACGAGTTAGTGTTTGCAGGTGTGTAGCATAAAGACGTTAATTTCAGTCCAGCTGCCACGCTCTCAGAGACATTGTAGAGAGTAGCCAATTTTTTTTTTGGCTTTTTTTTATAAGAATGATAAAATGTCAAAGTTGCATCCCGAATGCTGTCACATTTCTTACTTTTTTCCTTCTTTAAGAATTTCATTGAAGGATCTTGAGGCCTTAAGCCACTGCCTGTGGAAGCCAACCAGATTTTCGTGTTCACTGGCCATCAAATAGCTTATTCCCAAAAGGTGAGCCTGAATACGATCACCCCGTTTTTTCTGTTAAGGGCTCCCGGATTATAGACTTATGTTATGAAGTTTCCAAATAATATCTTCGACTATCTGCAATTCTTCCTTAGTAATGTCTGCCCAATAATTGGAAATAGTGATCATTCGCTCTCTTATTCTTTTACCAGGAATAAGTCCTATGTAATCGTATGGTTCAGATATCAACTATGAATTTTGAAATAATATTAATATTTTAAATAAAGATTAGTTATTTAGTAAATCAAACCTTCTTATACTTTTCGTAGAAATTTTGCAATTCTCCTTCATCTGTATCAATTTCTATAAATTCCATTATTAACTTTTTTCTTTTTACCTAAGTACTTCACACACTCACACACTCACTTCACAGATCTCACACATTATTAGAAATATTTAGAAATATGCGTAATTTTATAGGCAAAAAAATGTTGCCTACAAATAAGTGTGTAGTACAAAAAGTGGGAGAAAACTTGTTCGTAACCAAACAAAATTTTATTCGTAACGACAAGTTCAGTATAATGATAATTTTTTTCCTTCTTACGTCAAAAGAAGTTGAGATTTTGTTACTGAATAAGTAACGTTAAAGTTCTGCTTTTACATCCTAGATAGAAAATTTTCTTCCAGCTATTGTGTTGCCCTTCTTGCAGAAATACCCAGATAGCCTTTAAGTCTTTTCTCCCATGGTTAAGAAAAATTGAGCTTTTAAAATGTTCTTGTACATATCGGAATCTTGACAAACAATATGCATAATCGTTTTTTTTTTCCTGCAAATACAAGCTTTTTATCACATTTTTTACCTTAGTAGACGGTCATAAATCATAATTGCTACTCTTTGTTTTTTCTCTTGCACTAATGTTGATGAACTTGTTTAGTAGAATGACTACTTTTAAGAAAAACTTTCCGTTTAGGAAGGACACAAACAAACAAATATTATTTGACGTATCATAATGCTCAAAGGTAAATTTTATGGAAACAATAGATAACTATGAGATTTTCGAAAAGTGTTTATATTCGCCAGAGAGAAGGGAAAAGCTTTTCCCTAACTCATAAACAAAAGTTAAGCCGTAGCGCTACATCTTCAATTTTAAGGGCCAGTACTATTGGACTTGGTTAAGCACTGCTTAGAGTAAACGTGGTTACAATTAGGTGTCCCCTTTATCAAATTATTATTCTTATTATTTTTGTCGTTTATAATCTACAGGGTTATAAACAATGGTGTGTATAGTCATAACCAAACTAGCTTTTAGTTCGAGTTGCGCTAAGAAACGTCAGGTATGCGTCATCGATAATTATATTTAAATTTTACAGCCGACGTTGGTTAGAGCATGATATCTTCTTTTGCCACTATTAAACTGAAATAAATATATCTAACTACTTCAATTTTCCATTTATAACAAAATTCCTACCCAAAAGCTAAGGTGGTTAGAACTATATTTTGTAACGGTTACTTTTTCAGATCAATTAGAATGTGACCAGTGGAGATGGTCAGAAGAAAATTCTAGAGAAAAAGTTGGATCTTTAAGTTATAACGATATCAAATAAAATTTTAGTAACCATGATCAAACAAATTGTCAATGTCAATGTTTGAAACATAAGTAACCTGCAAGACATTGACATTGACAATGTCAAGAAGACAGGTAATTTATCACTCCCTGGTCAACGTAGGATAAGGAAGGAGATAAAAGATTTATCTCTCCCCTGCATAAAATATAAAAGATAATTATATTAAGGGGAGAGAAAAATCGGAAGGCAGTTCGAATTGAGTTTGAATTCAATAATTCAATTCGGGTTCTAATATTAACCACGGGTTAATATTAGAAAAGCGGTATACGGGCTACTAGACATCGTTGAGGGTAAGTGATTTTGTGTTTATTATTGTGTGCTCCGTGGAAGGTCAGTACCTGGTGACGCTTGTTCGTTAACCTCGTACGCTTCTTCGAGATTCGCCGTTTGTGTACTTGGTGACGTTTGTTCGTTAACCTCGTACGCTTCTTCGAGATTCGCCGTTTGTGTACTTGGTGACGTTTGTTCGTTAACCTCGTACACTTCTTCGATATTCACCGTTCAGTATCTGGTGACGCTTGGTCGTTAACCTCGTACATTTCTGCAAAGTCAGCTGAGTATTTTTCGTGTTCTGTCATTCAATTCCGAGTTGTTAAAGCTTTGTGTACTTGGTGACGCCCGTTCGTTAACTTCGTACGCCTCTTCGAAGGTAACCGATCATTTCCGTGCTTTGTCGTGCAGTTTTGATTCGTGGAAGCTTCGTGTACTTGGTGACGATTATTCGTTAACTTCGTACGCTTCTTCGAAGGTAACCGATCATTTCCGTAATTTCCCGTTAATTCCCGAACCGTTGAAGTTTCGTGTATCTGGTGACGCTTGTTTGTTGCTCTCGTACGCTTCAGCGGAGTTTTCCGATTATTCCCGAGTTTTCAGTTAATTCCCGAACGGGGACAGATTTGTGGATCGAGTGCCGAAGATGGAGTCGACGTAATCCTTGTGTTTCAGAGACTGGGAGAAGTTTTCCCGGCTGTCATCGCCGAGAACAGCTCAGGTGTAGTGAAACAGAAGGCAAGCAGAGTAATTCGTAACCCAGCTGAATTAGCCACAACAAGGCCAGAGGGGGTTAACCTGAACCGAGTCAAGTGCCGGTCAAGTTATACTGTAGCTAAGACTACTAGGATAGATAAAAGAAGAGCAGCGTGTAAATACGAGCAATCAAGTACCCGTTTTGTGTGTACATAGATAAATATATTATACGATTAGTTATTGAAATCTTGTTTTTATTTCTGGTATTGCAAGGGAGTCACGTCGAATTCTGGCTTCACGATTGAAGTTATCCGAATAAAATAAATAAAGAGTGCACCGAACTTTGCTGTGACGGCATAAGGCTGATTACAGAAAAGTACGTTACATTTTTGGCGCCCGAGCAGGGACTGCATTTGTCAGTCAGAGTAATTGATTTTATTGTAAAAACTTGCAAACAGAAATAAAAACAAAATGAATCCTCCGGGTATAAGTACCGCACCGACCACTGCAGAAGAAGATGTTCCTCCGCAGGTGGAAACAGAGGTACCAACCCAGGCTATAGGAAGTAATCCAGGAAGTGCACCGAGTATCATTATTGATGTGTCGGAATGGCACAAGGTGGATTATATCGAGAAGCTGGAGGAGTTGAACCTACCTACGACAGGTACGGTCAAGGAATTAAAGGAGCGTTATATAGGACATATCGCAGGTACACAACCTCGACCACCGACGATCCCAGGTATGACCTCATCGAAGACAATGCAATCTCCGTCGAGAAACCGCGGAGAGTTGGAACGATCACCTAGGCGACACAGGCGTATCGAGTCACCCACACGAGCTATCGATGAAGAGAGAGACGTACCAAGAGCGATGGATCATTCCCGGTTGCCGAGTAGGATGGACTGTTTGGAATATCCGTCGACACACCTACCACGTGCAGCTCAAATCTGTAACACGGTGAGGAAATGGAATTTGCGGTACGATGGTAAAGGAGATTGTCGGACGTTTCTGGAACGTTTGTTGGAAATGAAGGATTGTTATAATCTTCGGGATCAAGACCTGTTGAGTGCATTACCAGAACTATTTAAAGACCAAGCACTAATGTGGCATAGAAATAACCGACACATATGGAGTTGCTGGGATGAGTTTGTCCACCTGTTCCGAGTCAATTATGCTCCGAGGGCGCAGGAGGTAAATCTCCGTCGGGAAATTTATCAGAGGTGTCAACAACCGCAAGAGACGACACAACAGTTCTTGACGGAAATCCAAACGATGATTAGGCGAAGCAACCTGTCAGAAATGGAAGAGACAGACATCGTCTATGAGAATCTCAGGAATGAGATAAAGCTGCACATTAAAAGAGATAGTTTCCGTAATCTTAGTGAGCTGCTGACCCAAGCAAGAGATTTAGAGGCTTTATTCGAGAAACAGAAAGTGGAGGCACGACGGTGGAACAACAACAGAAGTAATTTTCCTTCAACCTTGGTATCCAAACCGTTTCCAAGAGCATATGTACAACCGTTCGAGCGACCTAGTTTGATGGCAGCAATTGATAGTACGCCACGATCACGAGCTATCATACCAGATCTCCAATCAAGGACGGCGCCGAAAGTGACAACAAGAGATGATGGAAATAATGGTCCAAGGGCGAACAGATTATTTAATAAGGAGACGTCTCGTTGTTTTCAATGCGGTACCATGGGGCACTGGCGCAGTGATTGCAATAATACGGATTATCGTGTGTGTTTGCGGTGTAATAGGCGCAATCCGTTGTTGAAAACATGCCCATGTAATCAGTTGGCGGGAAACGAAGCTGGCCCGAAGGAGTAGGACTGACTTCTTCATTACGGGCAAAGGTTAGACATGATCAGCAGGCGTGGGATGCTTGGCTGCTTAGGGTGAAACAAATTCATCAACGGGATCCTAACTCGTCACGATGCCCACAACCAGTAATAAAGGTACAAGCAGATCCCGTAAAAACTCGCAGAGTTCAGGTGGAGAATAATTGCCTCTCACCAACTCTGGTGTGCAACATAAATCCTGTGAAAGTTCCGTGTGTAAATAATTCTTCAATAGTTTTAGTTGTTAGTGATATTAATCAGTTTCCATGTGTAAAGAAGGCAGTTTGTGGGTTATCCAATAATTGGAATGGAAATGTGAATAAGATTGTAGTTTATGTTTATTGTGGTACGCAGAGAATAAAAGCACTGGTGGATACCGGAGCAGTGGAGTCCCATATAAGCGGAGAAGTGGCCAATGCACTTCAGAAAGAGGAAGACGTGGTGATTGCCACTAATAACAGGAAAAGCCAGTTAGCCAATGGCGTAGTTGTTAACAGTTTCGTGACGTATCAGTTTCCCGTGCGAATTGGACCTCGTCGAGTGTCTCACACGTGGAATGTTCTGGAGGCGTTGTTCGTAGATGCTATCATTGGAATCGATTTGTTAACAAGATTGAAAGCCACAATCAGCTTTGATCCGCCACAATTGAGTTTGGATGGAGAAGAAATTGAATTGGTAAATGAGGTAAAGGAAGTTCTTCTCGGGGGATTACGCCCCTTAGAGGAAACTCAGCTGGACCGCTTGAATCAGTTATTGAAGGTGGAGTTGGAGAAGGTTACACGATTGAAGGGTGTAACCCATAAAACTCACCATCATATCAAACTGAAACCAGGAGTGGTGCCGATAAAGCAGCGGTATTACCCGAAGAATCCGAAGATGCAGGAGGTAATGGATGCAGAAGTGGATCGCATGTTACAGGAAGATGTAATCGAGCCATCTTCTAGTCCGTGGAGTTCTTCTATCGTTCTAGTTCATAAAAAAAATGGTAAATATCGTTTTTGTATTGACTTCAGGAAACTGAATGCACTGAGCGAACCAGATGCATATCCAATACCATACATACAAGGGATTTTGGATAAATTACGTGGCGCTAAGTACTTGAGTACTATTGATTTGAGGCAGGGATATTGGCAAGTACCCCTGGATAAGGAGAGCAAACCCCTGACCGCGTTTTGCGTGCCAGGCCGTGGTTTATTTCAGTTTAAAAGAATGCCGTTCGGATTGCACTCTGCACCCGCCACATTTCAAAGACTCCTGGATTCGATTATTAGTCCAGAGTTGGATAAAAAGGCGTTTTGTTACTTGGACGATATCATAGTAATTGGGAACAGTTTTGAGGAGCATTTGGATAACCTCAAAGTTGTATTTGACCGATTATATGAAGCTGGGCTTGGGTTAAACCCCGACAAGTCTGTTTTTTGCCAGACTGAGTTGAAATACCTGGGACATGTAATTAATACAGAGGGTATCCACACAGATCCGGATAAAGTAGCCGCCATAAGTACCATGAGATCGCCAACAACGGTCAAAGGAGTACGTTCATTTTTAGGAATGGCGAGTTACTACCGGAAATTTATTCCCGATTTTGCGGGGATAGCAGAACCACTTCATCATCTGTTGAAGAAAGATGTGAAGTTTGTATGGACGGAACGCCAAGAAAAGGCTTTGAGTGAATTGAAGTGCAAGTTGACTCAGGCTCCAGTACTTGCATGCCCGTGTTTTAATACCCGATTTGTGCTCAAGACCGACGCTAGTGGAAGTGGGCTAGGCGCCGTATTGACACAAACACATAATGGAGAAGAAAGAGCTATAACATACATCAGCAGAGGGTTGAATGCGGCGGAGAAAAATTACTCGGTCACAGAAAGGGAATGCCTCGCTGTAGTATGGGCCATAAAGAAACTCAAGGGGTATTTGGAGGGCTATGAATTCGATGTGATAAGTGATCACCGCAGTTTAAAGTGGTTAAGGGCTTTACCTCAACCAACAGGGAGGTTAGCTAGATGGATGATGGAACTACAAGAGTATAGATTTACCATCCATTACAGAGAAGGAAAATTTAATGCGGTAGCGGATGCATTGTCCCGTAGGGAAGAAAATGAAGAAATAGAGATGAAAGTGGAAGAAAACGCCACCTTCAGAAAACCCGTGATATCCTCCGGAAAGAGGTTAAACTACCAGAACCCCGTGATATCCTCCGGAAAGAGGTTAAACTACCAGAACCCCGTGATATCCTCCGAAAAGAGGTTAAACTACCAGAACCCCGTGATATCCTCCGGAAAGAGGTTAAACTACCATCAGCCCCTGATGTCCTCCGGAAAGAGGTTAAATTACCAGAAAGGAACCCGAAAGAAAGAGGTCGGAGGGCCCCATAATTTAGGTCCCCTCGATAGAATAGAAGAAAACGAGGAGATCCATCATATAGGTCCCCTCGAGGAAAGGCGTAATGGCGACGAACTTCGTCATAGAGGTCCGATTGAAGTAAATGTAACCATTCAAGGAGATCCAGAAATTGTTCCCGCAGAAGAGAATTATCCCGTCGAAGACCAACCATGGCAGGACTGTCGATGGTTACGTCAAATGAAGGCAAGGATAATGGAAAATCCAGAAGGGTTTCCCGATTATCGTATTCGGCAGAATGATCTGTACCGCCAATGTTTGGGAAATTCAAATGATGAGTTTCACAACTCATGGAAATGGTGCGTGCCTACGGGTGAACGCATGAGGGTGTTGAGGGAATGCCACGATGTGCCGCATGCAGGGCATGCGGGCATTAACAAAACTTTGCAGCGGGTACGAAGAGAATATTTCTGGCCGAGGTTATCCGGGGATGTAAGGAGGTACGTTAAACGTTGTGACAACTGTCTCAAGTATAAACATCCCAATCAAAAACCTCTGGGTCAGATGTTGTCCTCTCGAGCGACAGGACCATGGGATACAGTAAGTGTAGATTTTATCGGTCCGCTGGTACGCTCTACCCAAGGGTTTAGGTACCTATTGGTATTCCAGGATAGGTTTACCAAATGGGTCGAGTTAAGGCCCTTTCGCAAGGCGACTACCAGGGCATTCATTACCAGTCTGAAGGATGACATTATATTCCGTTACGGATGTCCACGTGTCCTTACTTCAGACAATGGTACCCAGTTTGTTAATTCAGCGGTAAAACAAATGCTGCTGGATTATCACATTCAACATAGGCTAACGGCACCATACAGCCCGCAGGAAAACTGCGTAGAAAGGGCAAATCGTGTGATAGGCTCCATGTTGGCGCAGATTTGTGATGGTGATCAGCGTAGATGGGATGAGCATTTAAGCGAAATACGCTTTGCCATCAATACTAGCCATCATGAGTCGACGGGTTATACTCCATGTCTGCTAACCCATGGGAGAGAGTTGATTCCTCCTGCAATCTTAAGGAGACAAGTAGAGAATGAGAATAATCTGCGAGAGGAAACGCATAATGAGGTGGCAGAGAGGATGCATAACCTGTCGACGGTATTAGAGAATGTTAGGGTAAATTTAGCAAACGCCCAAAACATTCAAGCCCGCCAGTATAATTTACGACGGCGTCCGTATAAACCGCAGGTAGGCGCCTGGGTATATAGGAAAGAGCGTCCATTGTCTAAAAGACAAGAGGGATTTTCCGCCAAATTGGCAGCGAAGTACAGCGGGCCGCATGAAATTGTGAAGGTACCGTCTCCTGTAATCGTGGAATTGCGATTAAAGAGAGGAAAAACCTGTCGGGTACACGTGAAGGACATTAAGCCCTACGTGGTATCCCAATAGAGAATTCTACTGGAATATTTGTGGTCAAAATTCTAAAGGTATGATAATTTTTAGGAAGTCATGAATCAAGTAAGTACAGAAACGTTTGAAAGAGGGTTGTAGGATAGCAAAAGAAAGTAGGGAGAAGTTAGATGTAATAAACAAAGAAGGATAAAAAGGGATGTAAGATAGCAAAAGAAAGTTGGCCCAGACAGATGAAATAAGATGGTTAGAAATTAAAGACTGAATCAAAGTTAAGAGACTAAATGAGTCTCGTAACTTAGGTACCCTCGAATTAAAGGTAAAACTGTCGTAGAACCTGCAAAAGGGGTCTGCTAGAAGCTAAGCTGGGTAGGATAGCAAAAGAAAGTTGGCGTGTGATAGATGAAATAATTGAAGGGATATTACGGAAAGTACTAAGATAGCAAAAGAAAGTGGGCACAGTCAGAGAAAACGGAATGAGTAGCAAATGGCAGTAGAGCAGGATACAGACAATGTAGGTCGTCGGACTTGGGAAATAGGTCTGTTAACAGCTAAGGTGGGTAGGATAGCAAAAGAAAGTTGGTGGGTGGTAGATGAAATAATTGAAGGAATATTACGGAGGGTATTAGGATAGCAAAAGAAAGTGGGCACAGTCAGATGAAACGGAATAGGTAGCAAAGACCATTTACCAAGTGAAAGAGATCATAATGGAGATCGTGGCATCTCCATGGTTGCATTCTAACCCTAAGGGGAAAGTTTTGTAACGGTTACTTTTTCAGATCAATTAGAATGTGACCAGTGGAGATGGTCAGAAGAAAATTCTAGAGAAAAAGTTGGATCTTTAAGTTATAACGATATCAAATAAAATTTTAGTAACCATGATCAAACAAATTGTCAATGTCAATGTTTGAAACATAAGTAACCTGCAAGACATTGACATTGACAATGTCAAGAAGACAGGTAATTTATCACTCCCTGGTCAACGTAGGATAAGGAAGGAGATAAAAGATTTATCTCTCCCCTGCATAAAATATAAAAGATAATTATATTAAGGGGAGAGAAAAATCGGAAGGCAGTTCGAATTGAGTTTGAATTCAATAATTCAATTCGGGTTCTAATATTAACCACGGGTTAATATTAGAAAAGCGGTATACGGGCTACTAGACATCGTTGAGGGTAAGTGATTTTGTGTTTATTATTGTGTGCTCCGTGGAAGGTCAGTACCTGGTGACGCTTGTTCGTTAACCTCGTACGCTTCTTCGAGATTCGCCGTTTGTGTACTTGGTGACGTTTGTTCGTTAACCTCGTACGCTTCTTCGAGATTCGCCGTTTGTGTACTTGGTGACGTTTGTTCGTTAACCTCGTACACTTCTTCGATATTCACCGTTCAGTATCTGGTGACGCTTGGTCGTTAACCTCGTACATTTCTGCAAAGTCAGCTGAGTATTTTTCGTGTTCTGTCATTCAATTCCGAGTTGTTAAAGCTTTGTGTACTTGGTGACGCCCGTTCGTTAACTTCGTACGCCTCTTCGAAGGTAACCGATCATTTCCGTGCTTTGTCGTGCAGTTTTGATTCGTGGAAGCTTCGTGTACTTGGTGACGATTATTCGTTAACTTCGTACGCTTCTTCGAAGGTAACCGATCATTTCCGTAATTTCCCGTTAATTCCCGAACCGTTGAAGTTTCGTGTATCTGGTGACGCTTGTTTGTTGCTCTCGTACGCTTCAGCGGAGTTTTCCGATTATTCCCGAGTTTTCAGTTAATTCCCGAACGGGGACAGATTTGTGGATCGAGTGCCGAAGATGGAGTCGACGTAATCCTTGTGTTTCAGAGACTGGGAGAAGTTTTCCCGGCTGTCATCGCCGAGAACAGCTCAGGTGTAGTGAAACAGAAGGCAAGCAGAGTAATTCGTAACCCAGCTGAATTAGCCACAACAAGGCCAGAGGGGGTTAACCTGAACCGAGTCAAGTGCCGGTCAAGTTATACTGTAGCTAAGACTACTAGGATAGATAAAAGAAGAGCAGCGTGTAAATACGAGCAATCAAGTACCCGTTTTGTGTGTACATAGATAAATATATTATACGATTAGTTATTGAAATCTTGTTTTTATTTCTGGTATTGCAAGGGAGTCACGTCGAATTCTGGCTTCACGATTGAAGTTATCCGAATAAAATAAATAAAGAGTGCACCGAACTTTGCTGTGACGGCATAAGGCTGATTACAGAAAAGTACGTTACAATACCACTTTCTGAAAGGGCTTTGCAACACTCGCACCATCGCAGCCCTCGTTTCGCTCTTGCTGCGATTATGGTGCTTGTGTTGCAAAGCATTACTTTCAGAACTATGTAGGTATACAAATAACTATTTTATAATACTACAGTCAAATTAGATGAAATAAAGGGCTAACCTCGGAATGAAAGTCAGAAAGCTAAATATTTGCATAATAGTACATTGCAATACATGGTCGGTAAGTGCAGAGTTAACAAATCGAGAAAATGTTAGTAAAACGAGACCCGTAGGGTCGAGTTTTTCTAATTTTCGAGATTTGTTAAGAAAAGCACTTAACGATCCGAGTATTGCATACTATTTTTTGCACAATCGTGAAAAATAACTAATAATAAATTCATTTTTTAAACTGACACTAGTTGACAGTTGTAAATAATTTTTATAATTTTAAAGTTTATTCAAAATAGTAACCGCTGGAGAACAATGTTGTCCCAGTAACAAGAATAAAAGTAACAAATAGCTCAAACATCTGTTTCACTTACCACCCTTGTGCTTTTGGTTAAATATTTCGAAATCATTATTTTATTGTTTCTATGGACACATACAATGGTTTGGTAAAATCAACTTTCTATTAGTATAAACATTGTTGGTAAGTACAGAATAGAACACGATTGTGCAAAAACTTATATTTTGACGTTATAAAGACTTGCTTAAAAGTCTCATAAAATCTCTGTCCGCGTCGCTAGATATTCAAGGTCAAAGGTCACAAAAATCGTTTTTCTCCAAATATCTCGTTTCCTATGCATCATACGTTATTAGAGGTCATTACAAAAATTGTAGACCATAAAATTTTCTACAAATTTCATCTAACTTATTTTTTTGTACGATTAACCGTTCTGGAAACATAGCGCGGAGAGTGGGAGGCGAAGAAGCTTGTATAGGATATAGAATAACGTAAAAAGCATCAACGATACGTATAGGGAATGGTAATGCAAAACGATAGTAAATTTGTTTCTGCATCCAAAACTGTCAAAAAATACAGGGTGTTCCATTTAAAATTAAAGTTTTTTAGGTTTGAAATTTCCTCTAATAGTCAGCAGTTTTTGAACACCTTGTAAATGAATAGAGAAAAATTTTAACATCAGAGCTTAGTCTAACTTTCTTAGAAAAATATCTGAAAATTATGTAGTTCCTGTTAACATCATAACGTCAGTATGTAAGTTTCTAGAAAAGAGCGCAAACGTCACTATTTTTAGAAAATTCAATTTTTCTTAAAAACGGTTGAAAATCGGTAGAGGAACATGTTATAAAATTGGATTTAGAAATTTTCTTAGAATCCATGAATATAAGAAAAATATTTACAATAAAAAATTTAGTGTTAGCGCGCCTCCCAATCTCCGCGCAATATTTCGAGAACGGTTAATCGCACAAAAAAATGAATTCGATCAAATTTGTAGAGAATTTTATGATCTACAAGTTTTATAGTAACCTCTAGGAACGTATGATGCACAGAAAACGAGATATTTACAAAAAACGATTTTTGTGACCTTTGACCTTGAATATCTAGCGACGTGGACACGAGATTTTATGAGACTTTTTAGCAACTCTTAAGAAGGTCGAAATATAAGTCTATTCTGAGGTTAAAACCCTTATTTGACTGGAGTATAACCCTGTCATTGAAAGTTGAATTTTATGCAGTGTTTCCATTAATTGAAAATTATACTTTTTATCATAGGTTACGTTCGCGTAAGTTGCCATGGTAACAAATCACTTTCAGTTCATGCAGCGTCATACATTTACTTTCAGTGCTTAGGTACTTTCAGTTCATGGTGCTTTATATTGAAAAAATTACATGGCAACTAGTGAATATCTATAGCAACCATCACAAGCATAGACGCACAATGATAAATCTAATAAAAGAAGTTAATAATAATTATTCTTATTAATTTTGTCATTTATAATCTACAGGGTTATATAAAGTAGTGTGTATACCACTTTCTGAAAGGGCTTTGCAACACTCGCATCATCGCAGCCCTCGCTTCGCTCTTGCTGCGATTATGGTGCTTGTGTTGCAAAGCATTACTTTCAGAACTTGCTGGTATACACATAATTAATTACTCAAAGCAATTTAAACATAATACACACTGTAATGCTGACAGTAAGAGTTAAAAAGGCATTTTTCTTTATTTACTAGCGGCAAAATCGTTTATAGTGTCTTCAAAATATATGTCCTTTAGTCTTTCTATGCACATGAGAGTAAGGGAGTTTAACCTCTCCTTGTTGCCGTTGTAACCGCGACTTGTTGTTATAATAATAATAATGCGACGTCGTTATTCGCGACTTTCACTGTATACAAGGTGTTTATAAGAAATCTTTGATACTTTTGTAATTTCCGGTTTAACCTGTAACGATGCAAAATTCTATCAGGCTGCTGGACCCCATTACTGCTACAGTATTGCAGCATCCTAGAAATTTTCGGCTTCTTATCAGTTTTTCTTTTTGCTAGCGCCGCTCCTGACAACAAAATGGAGATAAATTTTAGATGCTCGTGTTCAGTTTTTCAAGCTCCGTCATTTGAGTCCAATCTCATCAAGATTGGACCAGAATTACGTATTTTTAATTTTCTCTATTCTGCTAGCTGATTTCCCTGTAAGTCGGCAACCAGAAGAGCTAGAGCTTCCTTGTAATTTTTAGTTTATCTTTTAAATTATTTTTAACCTTAGAAAAATTATTTCACTCTTATCGCTTAAGTATTTATTTATCTAACAGTTTTTTAATTATAGGATTGAAAAGTTTTAAATTCATTTAGAACCACACGAAGTAGTAAAATTTGTTGTTGAAACTGATTAGTGTTTTTTCTTTTTACCTTTGTGATTCATTAGCACCCCTAAGTATTTTACAGCCCTTAATTATATTTTATTAAGTACTTTAAGGTTGAAATTTTAATTTCAAATTATAAATTTTGTACCGACGTGCTTGTAATTTTTGTGCGCTTCCAATGAGCTAAGTTTTGCCATTGCTGACCCTTTAATTAAAAGGTTATTAATTTAATAAGTATAATCTATAACGTACTAAGTGATAATTCAAGATCTTTGAAAAAACGTCACTAAATAGGGGAAATCACTAAATAGATGGTCACTAAATAGGGGCTCGACTGTGTTTTAAAGAATCTTTTTTTCGACTTATCTTGTTGTTCTTTTCTCGTGTTACGTTCACATAGCCTTCTTACATGTTTCGCAGGCTAAAATAAAAAGAGTTTTTAAAACCTTTTAACATTGGGAATTTTAACAAACAACAATCGTAATCGATTTTTTCCCAACACACACAAGTTTTTTAATTTCATTCCAATTTTTAACCTAAGTAGAAGGTTATATTTGCAACTTGTTCTTTTTATTATACAGGGTGTATTTTAAATAGCGCCAAATATTTACATAGCGCAATTCTACGTCGAAAATCAAGCAAAAAACTCTGGCAGCAGTTTTCTTAAAACCCATTGGTGAGCGTGTTATTAATGGTCGTAGTTTGAATTTTATTTTGACTATGGCGTAGAAATCTATTTCAATGATATCGGTGATACATAGTTCAACAACTAAAATAAATAACCGAATAAAAATTTTACAGTTTCGGTAATTAGTTTACTTGTAATTTAAACTTAAAAAATGTGAAGTCTTTGCTACGGATTATTTTGCAAAATGTTGCAACAGTGGATTGTAAAAAATAAAATTAGATAGGTAAATGAAGTCTGACAGTTGTCATTTTTGACGATTTTCGTCAAGCTGCTGCTGTTCCGCTTGCAGTTTGTTGCCAAATTTAAAAACTTTTAATTGCTTATATTTAAAAAAATATTGGATTAAGACCAAATTAGAACTGGAATTTTTTGTTTAGTTTTTGATGATGAATAGCGTGATGTAAATATTTGGCGCTATTTGTAATACACCCTGTATTGCTCTTGATGACTATTAATTTGTTTAGTAATTATTAAAAAAAGTAAAAAAAAATTGTTTGCATTGGAAATAAAATATTGTAATTGATGTAATAGTCCAATCACATTAGAATTGGACCTCTAACTAATTAGTAACAGGACGGGACCACTTTTAAAAATCTTCATTTGGTGAGTAAAAACAGGTAAAAAAAGTCTACCGTTTTTTTGCATATATACAAAGTTACAATTGCAACTTGTTTTTTTTGTTATAATATTATTGATGAAATGATGACTATTAATTTTAAAAGTAAAAAATTTTTGTAAAAACATTAAGAGACTACCGAAATACATATTAAAAAATGTGAAAAACTTTTGAGGTTAAAATCGCTTAAAAACCCTCGAAAAAACCCAAGGTAAACTTGTTTTATCCCTTTCTTCATCGTTCCCGTCTCGATTAGCTATCTAATTCACTGAGAAATGCTTGTGGTGACTAGCGACGTCTTCTTTAGCGGGGATTATTCATTCGGCCCATGAAATATGCCAGTCTTATAGCTTACGGTCTTTGCTTACAGTCAAGTGCAAATAATGTAGATCGAAATTTGCGCAAATGCGCCTAAAATACCCACTTTATTATGGGCAATCTCGTATAGGTTTCATTTTGCAAAAAATTGATGAAACCAAATTTCATCAAACTCGGTTCAGGGTCTGTGGCCATTTAAAAATAAAAAGAAAACACTTGAATTAACTTCAGCTGTAGTGCAAGGACGTTTAGTTAGGTAATTAAACGGTCACAATAAGCCAATGAACATTCGATGTTTAGAAGTTTTTGTATTTCCTTCTAATTAGGTATCAAGGTTCAATATTTTATTTTATTTGCACGTTATTACCTACATTCAACCCAAAGACGCACTCTAATTTTAAATCCATTGTTCGAAAAAGTCGACTGCATATACTGCGAGTGTATATTGCTAAACCAGCGCTTTTCACAGTATAGCCCCGGTTTGCCAAGCTATTACTTTTATAGATGACCATATAGAAATGAGTTAATTTCAGCCTTAAATGTGAAGTATTTATATAAAAATAAATAACTGTAAAATGCAGTACAAAAATGGAAAATTATTCTTATTAATTGCCACCTTATTTCTTTACAAAAATCATTCAAAAATTGCTCATCTCCGAGACTTTAAAGGCAACTATTTGATAAACAAATCAAAATTTCATTTTAACTTTTGGTTTTTGAGAAACTTACAACGCAAAATTAGCAAATGTTGCCCATCTCAGCAATAAGTGCAACTGCGATAGCTATACCTACTAAATCGCATCCTTAACATCGAGAATTCACACCATAAACTGGACGGTGATTTGAATGTTTGTGAGAACGTTCCAAAAAATATGCTAGAAGAACATTTTCTTCTAAAGATTTAATGTTCTTTTCAATGCAACAGTTTTTGAACAATTTATATGCGTTTTCATAACGAGCTTTTGACTTCTCTGGAAATAATTGCAAAGACGTTAAAAATATGATTTTCCTATGTAATTAACACATGCATGAGTATTAAAATGAATTATTGTATTTGAAACTATGGCGAAATGACTTAAAAAATTTTTAAACATTTTTTAAATAATTTCCATCCACATCACTACATTTTAATTATCGTTTTGCTACTTATCTCAAAAACTATTAATTTTAACTCAAACTATCAGGTAGAAAAAATATTTGCCATTAAATTTTCTTATTATTTTCAGGTAAGCCACTCACCAGCTTCTGATTTGATGATGAATTTTTTGAAAATAATTGATGGGTAAGTCAAGATGTTTTATTTAAATTCAAGCGTGCATACAGTGTGTTCATGAAAACAGTTTACAATAGCTACAAAAAAAAAAAAAAAGGTCGCGCGTTCTTAGTTGGCGAGAGTTGAAACAGCGCAGCTAATAAAATACCTTTCAGGTATTTAAAAAATTTTTAAGGATCTTCCAAGAAAGATTGTTGATTAGAAAATACAATATTAGCTAGGATTATAATACCGTTACTCCTCAAAGAAAAGAGAGACATTATTGTTTATAAATTCTGGTTATTCAATTATTATTTAAATGTAGGTAAATAAATACCTGGAATAAAATTTAATGTGGATTTTTAGGAATTAGGGTAGGTAATAGGCACCCTTATTTTAAAAATTTGTTTGCCTTTAATTTAGTTTCACTTAAATTGTTAAAGCATAAGCTTTACTTTTACTGGTCTTATTTTTGTGTACTATAAATATATGAAAATGACATTAAGTGCAAATAAAGTTCTTCACAGTCAAACGCGTGAAGTAGTGTTTAAAGTTTTCACACATTTTCAAACTGATGATAGATATAATAGTAATTTGAAAGAAGTAAAAGCCATCGTTTCAACAGTAACTGGTGTATCAGTGAGGACCTTAGAACGGAACATACAGGAAGGGAATAATCCACAGGAAGATGAAAATAAACCTCTTTTTAATAGTCCCAACAAAAAACGTTCGCAGAAGTGTACAGTGACTGAGTTACTAGATTATGAAAAAACCGATTTGCGAAATGTTATATACAGGGTGTCTCATCTGAGCTGTCTCACCATGGGCAACTCGCTTATTTGAAGAGATAGAAAGGAGGTTAAATGGGGACAAAGTTGCCAAATATAGTTACTAACAATAATCTGATAAGAAAATTAGCCTACTTTTCTTATCTTCGCAATTATTTAACAAATATAATATATTCTCGAATATAACAACAACAATATAACAAATTAAAATCCTGATTGTAAAAAAGTTGATTAAATTCAAAAAAATCTGATCTATTTGATTTTTTTGAAAAAATCGTGATTTTTATCAACCCTGAATTTCCTTTACTAACGGGCTTATGTAAATTTGTCCGAATGTGGTTCGAATTATTAGCAGCTTATACAGGGTGTTCGCGAGAAGTGGGCCACTATTGCTATATCCGTTAATATTAAAGATACGAGGTCGATTAAATTAGTAAAGTAGTATAACTTTTTCCGCTGATTGCGGTGGTCAACACAAAAAAATAATTGAACATCTTGTTTTCAAGATATTTTCAAAAATTACTTTTTTTTAAATGGAACACCTTATGTATTTTTATGTATTCGAAGAGAACACTGAATTTAGAGTATAAAATGTCATATGAGTTTTGTCCTAAAATGAAAAATAAATTACCGATTTCGTATCTTCAGCATTAAACAGATACAGCAATAGTGGCCCCTTGGCACGAACACCCTGTATTTTTATACAAATTTAGATCCCTGGTAAAATGTAGATATTAAATTAGCAAAACTACAGGGCGTTCATGCCAAGTGAGCCACTATAGCTGTATCCGTTCAATACTGAAGATACGAAATCGCTACTTTATTTTTTATTTTAGGACAAAACGCAGATGACATTTTATACTCTAAATGCAGTGTCTTTTTCAAATATATAAAAATATATAGTGGTCCATTAAAAAAAAGTTATTTTTGTGAATATTTGGAAAACTAGATGTTCAATTATTTTTTTGTGCTGGCCATTGCAATCAGCGGAAAAAGTTATACTACTTTACCAATTTCAACGACCTCATATCTTTAATATTAACGGATATAGCAATAGTGGCCCACTTCTCGCGAACACCCTGTATAATTTCCTTAGATACATTTTATAAATAATTTTCATGCATTTTCCTGGGTGTATATCTCCTTTAACTCATGAATTCGAAGTCGAACAAAAGTTTTTCTGATGGGTGCCGTCCTGCCGTCCTATTTGGAAACGCTTCTTCGTACAAAAGACGAGCTAGTCTAGAATTTCCTCGTGCCATTCCATAAGAAAAAAATCGTGTCTCGTTGCTCAATTGAAGTATAATTATTCATTTTGGGTGCAAAAAAGTTTAAAAACCGATTATTTACGGTTTGGAAATTTTGTTTTATTCGTTTTTAGTTGATCTGGGTAACTCGATTATTAATAGTCTAAGAGCCCGCGACGCAAACCCTTACTATTAAAAAAGCAGTAAGAAATGTAGATTTTAATAAACCGCGCCGCATTTAGCCGGAAGTTAAGAAATTTTAACTTTTTATAGTGTTTTAAACGTCAATTTTAATAAACATTTATTTATCTGTCAGCGCGATGGAAATTCTGAAAGAAAGTCGCAGGTTCGATCCCGGGCGGAAGCAATTTTTTTTTAAATTTTCTTTTTAACAATTATTATGCAATTTTTATTAAGATAAATGTAAATTTAATACTTCTTAAAAGGTAAAAATAAAATATATACAAAACATTAAATGATTTCCTTGTATATCAAGCTAGAAATTGGAGTCTCAGGGACGGACGAAATTTTGGTTTGTCAAGTACTTCCGGCCATTCCTATGCCGGCAGACGGGGTTATTTGTGTAGCCGACGTTACGAGCTTTAATTTGATACCTCATATGGACTACTTCTAATAAAAAATAAAATTAAGAAAAAAAAATTGCTTCCGCCCGGGATCGAACCTGCGACTTTCTCCGTGTAAAGTAGAATTTCCATCGCGCTGACCGATAAATAAATGTGAAAGTGTGCAACTTGATGCAACTTCATAAAAATTACCTATAATGATTTCAACTTTTAACAAAAAAGTTAGGGCAAAAATTAAATTTAGGTTTCAGGTTAAGTGCCCTTCATTGATGACACATCTTCAAAATTTCTACTTCTTATGCGAGGCTTTATAATGCTTAGTAAATGTGCCAAATATGATAAAAATTCGTTAAGGGCGCGCTGCAAAAGTGGAGGGGTGACATTTTTGACATAGCGTGTATTTTTACCACTTTAAGTTGAAGGAAAAAACTATAGATGGTGCCAACATACTGTCAAAATAATTATTTTAATTACCAATGTCAACCAATCTCAAACTTAAAAAAAACAAGAAACAGTACTTAAAAGTAGAACATTACAACATCGTTTTGGACGGTTTTCGATGCTGTAATGAGTATATTGTTACAAAAGAATAGTAAAGTTAAAAATTTATACCTGGAACTTTAAAATTTTGCTTGGGCCATCTAAAAGGCAATGCCTGAACTATTGTCGAAAGATTTGGTTGAAAAGACCGCTAAGGACATATTTTGATTCAGTATTATCTTCCTTGTTTCGTTTAATTAGCGATGGAATCACTTAAAAATTAGGTATTGTTCTTATAACGATCTCCACCAGGAAATAACGGAATTTCATCAATATTGGTTGCTTCAAAATTTGAAAGTTTCTTGTTTTCAAAAATTAATTTAACCTATTTATTCATAATATAAAGCAATGAAAATTGTTCATCTCCTTCATTGATCTTTCCTTATTAAAATTTCAAAAAAATTAAGTTCATATAACGTTTAGTTTTTAAATTCCGCAAGACAAACTAAAGGCTTATTTTTAACGTTATTTTAACTCCAACTTTTGACGCTTTGTCAGCGCGCCCTTAACATCTAAAGTAACTGTGACAAAAATAAAAATTTTAAAACTCAACTTTGAGGCTACACAACTTTGTTATTAGTGGGCTTTGGACTTTTTGTTATAGGAACTTGTAGTACTATTTTGACCTGAAGAATCATGTGTAAGCCGTTGGCCAAGGAATATCCTAATACCCTGTATAGTCGGATTTTTTAAAGACTACCGACACGTGACCACCTTGATATGTATAAATAAAGGTGAAAACGACTTTTTTCGTGAGTTTATTTATTTAATTTAGTTAATGCATTTATTGTTAATTATTATTAAATATTTATTTAGAAAATTTATAATTAAATTAATTATTTATTGAATATTTTAAGTCACGTGTCGGCAGTCTTTTAAAAATGCGACTATATTTTCGTTATGGTTGAAAAAAAAAATTGTTTAACTGAGTAAATTGAAAGTATCCTCTATACCAATGAACCATAATGAAAATTTTTAACAACTTTTGTTTGCTTCATTCGATAGAGAATGTTTTTCTCTATTCAGTGTTATCAAAATGTTTAGTATTCTTTTGTTTTTACAACATACAATCAAATATCTAATAATAATTGGCAGCTGACGTTTTGACAGTTGTCAAATAATTTTAACGTTTGTTTTTTTTCGTCAGTGATATAAAAATGTATAGTATTCTTTTATTTTCTAACTGTCTTGGTCTTAGAATAATCAACTCAATCGAAAAGTTTGGTGTTGACTTAAGAAATTTTTTTAAAATTGAAAGTAGGCAAATGTGACTGCATTTATTAAAACATTAACGGCTAAAACTGAAAGAAACTTATTGTTTATTATAAACATTAATATAACAATTGTTGCATTTATCCTTAAAGTAATTTAAATATTTTAACAAATTTAAATTTTTGATTTATAACTGTCATGTAAATGTCAAAAAATTTTAATTCAAAAATTTCTTTTACAATCGAAAGTAGATAAAATATTGTATGTAAGGAAAATGGATAATTATATCACTCACATGAGATTGCAGTACTCGCCTAAACGGCTCGTGTTGCAAGTTTCACATTTGTTAAATAATCACCCTCATTTCCTTACTTATTACATAATATGTAGCTATTATAGTACGTAGGTAAAGTCCGTCTCAATTATTTTGGAACTCGTAAATCAAGAGCAGCAGATATGATAAAAAATACTACTGATAATTTTTTTTTTTCATATACCTACAAATATATTTTACAATTTTCAGTCACATGTTCATTTTTACCCAATCACATAAAACTTTAACTGACAATCACCATTGGGTAATTTTCAATTGCTCTGCCGACGCGATATCGTATAAAAGTCAACGAATTGTCACTTTTGACGTTAAATTTAAATTTAAAAAAAATTATCTCGTTGAATAGCCCTCGGGCATTGATAAATCCGAATATAGTAGGTCAATGATAAATCCTCATAATTTTGTCTATCTTTCAAGTACATTTTTTTTGGAAAAACGCCCCTCCGCTTCGTGTAGGGGTGTTTTTAAAAAATGTACTTTTAAGATATGACAAAATTATTTCGGTTGTTATTTTATTATTGCCCTAGGGTTATTACAGTTGATAATCTAATCTCAACTTATCGCAAAGCCAAACAGTGACTTCACCATTTCAGAAGCGTATTAAAAGGATTGTTTAATATTATTATTCATTTAACATAATTTCAACTCTTTAACAGAATATCATTAAATTAATTATGTCTATGAATAGTATGAATGCTTCGTTTTATGTATTGTAGTGACTGTTAGGTACGAGGCAGTGATATTCTTGTTCTTAGTAAGTTTCTAAATTTTTCTAGTACGCTCCTGAACCAATGTTTTTCCTGGTTGTTCCATAAAGCGATAAGTTGATATTAGCTTATCAACTGTAATAACCCTAGGGCACTGATAACAACCGAAATAATTTTGTCATATCTTGAAAGTACATTTTTAAAAACACCCCGACGCGAAGCGGAGGGGTGTTTTTCCAAAAAATGTACTTGAAAGATATGACAAAATTATGAGGATTTGTCAATGCCCGAGGGATATTCAACGAGATAATTTTTTTTTAAATTTAAATTTAACGTCAAAAGTGACAATTCGTTGAATTTTATACGATATCGCGTCGGCAGAGCAATTGAAAATTACCCTAGGGTGATTGTCAGTTGAAGTTTTACGTGATTGAATAAAAGTGAACATGTGACTGAAAATTGTAAAATATGATTGGCTGTGTATATGTGTAAAAAATTATCAGTGTAATGTTATATTTTTAATTTTATCTGCCGCGTTTGATTTACGAGTTCCAATTTACTTGAGACGGGACTTTAGGTAGTACCGACTGTAACTTACTGTAACAGTTAATAACTGAAAAATTAAAATATAATCATTGCCTATCCACCTATAATTTTTATTGCCTTATTGTTTATAATCAATTTACATCTAAGAGTCGTATGCCACTATACTACTTTCAGTACTATAAAAATTGGTTGAATAATTAATTTTAAATTTCACATTTTTACATACAACAATTCAGAACATGTTCGAGTTTATTGTCATTATGTTTTAAATTATTTTAATAAAAAAGTATTAATTAAGTAAAATTAAAGTAAATAATTAAGTAAAAAGCGTCAAACATTAATCATAATCATTGAAAATTGAAATTAATATATTGGCATACGGTAGGTTCTTCCACCGTACATAATATGTACTTATTTAGAAATGTGTATATAATAATATTATATACACATTTCTAAATAAGTACTAGTAATTTCTACATAGTAATTTCTACATTATGTACTTATTTACATATAAGTACTTATTTAGAAATGTGTATATAATATTATTATATAGACATTTATAAATAAGTACTTATATGTAAATAAGTACATAATGTAGAAATTACTATGTAGATTAATACATTATGATTTTATTTTAATTTAATTTAATTAAAATAAAATCATCAAGTATTATACTAAATTCAAGGAGACGAGATAGTGTTGCATGCAATGTTCACGTGCACGTGCAAGTTCTCACGAGCGCGGTTTTACGTAAACTTAAATTAAATACGGTGTAAATTTTTCAAAAATTATTAATAACAGCCGGTTTCATAATAATTCCTTAAAAGCTCCTTTAGTTAAAGTTGTCTCAATCATTTATTTATTTTAATCAATTACATTTTTACTGTAATCGTCCCAGCTCTAATTGCCACTATAATATGAGTTATCCGCATCAACGCAGTTAGGTAACCATGCAACAAGCTTTAAATAAGTTTATACGTTAGAGCCAATCACAGCGCTAAATAGAAGTGTTCACGTGCACAACACGCGGGTTGTTTGTTTACATTCACTATCTCGTCTCCTTGAATGAAGTATAGTCTAAATAGTATTTAGTATAATTTATCTAACCCCGCTATGAAATGTCAAATTTTAAATTCATTTTTGACAAATTCATTTGAAACGTCCAATTTTACATAACTAGTGATGCTATGAAATATTACATAACTGAGGGTAGAATTCTAATGTATTTGTTTGTTTGCAGCAAGCTTTGATATATTATTCGGACCTCCGCAATACTAATTATTTTTCATTTCATAGCGAAGTCAGATAAAATTTTGTACCTAACACGTTATGAAGAGACTAATTTTATTTAACTCACGTAATTTACAAAACTCGCTCACTTCGTTCGCTCGTTTTAGCAAATATTACGTTCGTCAAAATAAAATTTGTCTTTTCATAACTGGTTAGGTTAATAACTATTCTTATTGTTGTTGCATAAATAATATTTCCATTATATCATCTTTTATTGGTTGGCCTTCTAACTTATCTATTTCTTCAGAGATATCTTCACGAAGACTTGACAATTTATTTTTTGTATCTTCAAAGCCTCCATACTTTTCAATCAATGCCAAGCACTCTCTTTTGATTGTATCGTCAGTTGTGTGCATTTTTAAGATTTCTAAAATTTTAAATGTTTATTACATACCGGGTGTGACTGAAATCGGGCTCACTTCTATAAATTTTTTATCTTAATTTATACGCTATAGTAAAATGTTTGTGACACTTACGGTTTTATCGGAAATGATACCAATTTTGATTTTTTAAATGGAACACGATATATATTTTTATAATAATAAAAATATATATCGTATACAGTGTGTTCACCGATAGTGGTAACAGTGAATAATTCTTGTATCGTACTAGATACAAAAAAAAGTTTGAATTGTTTTTTATTCAACTCGACGTTTACTATCGGAAACTGCTGAGGTATATTTTTTTGTACTTCAAACTCAACCGGAAATGTACATGCATTTTTTTTCTCAAATGGCAACATTTATTTTTTTTTACATTTTCGAAATCTCCATTTTTTTCTCTATAAATTCATGTAAAATTGTCATAAGGTTACATAAGAAAAAATTTGAGAAAGACGTAATGGATTTATTCATTAAACAATTATTATTGTTATTATTAGTAATTGATCACGTAACTGACTTAATTTGTATTACTGCTGTCAAACTTAGAACTTAAAAGTATTGTTAGGCACTCTATAATTTTAAATATTAATAATAATTAATTAAGCCTTGGGGTTGCCTTTTGTTGATATTTTGATTGCTGTTAATTATTACTTATATGCTTGCTTACTGTTGACTGAAGGTAATAAAGTTTATTATTATTATTATTATTATTATCTGTACTAACTAAGATCGGCATATCATAATATTATTACCGACTAACTTCGATTTAGCTCGGCATTCAGTGTTGCTTCTTGCCGAAGTAAGTACCTCGGCGTGCATCACAAGTCGGTTTTCTAATCACTTAGTATAGAGCATTAGCTCGGCATGAATAATAAACACCAGAGGTCGCTAGGATGTACTAAGATGCAAATATAGTAGTTCAGTAACTTTTCGGTATATGACGTATGGCGCACGGTAGATCTACCAATGGATGAAAAAAACGTACAACAAATAATGAGACGAACTAAAACGCGCTTTTTATGACGCCCGAAATTTAAGAAAAACTTAAGTAACTCGAAAGCCAAAGAACTAATCATAACGCAAATTAGATCATGTTCTCATAAATATATCATTGCGTGGAACATTTACGGGGGCGGCTTGCAATCGGGCGTATTTTAACTTTTTAATTCAAACTTAGATTTGACGATGAAAAGGACCTATTCTTTTTGAAAAAATGCTTTAAAAAGAATAAAATATAACTTAATAAAATATCACAATTTTCTTCTAAATAAACAAACTACCAGTTTCGCTTAATAATCATCATCAGGTGTAGAAGACTGAAGTTAGGAGTTAAAAGTGGGGTTTATATATTAAGGGGTATCACTACCTACATGAAATAGTTAATTTCTTTTTAAAGGGTTATTTTAAGATGTAAGTTAATTTTAAGATGCTAGGTACCTATCATTTTGGTTTTTGTATAAATTTAATGGATCTTCAGAAAAAATTGCCATCATTAGAAGTCATTCAGAGGCAAAATTTGGAACAAAATGATTTAATTTTTTTTATATTGTAACTTAAAAGTGTCATAAGCTTTATTACCAAATTTAATAAGAAAATATTCATAGCTTCTTAAAAAATTTCAAAAACCAATTTGTAATTCCATTGATATTAGAAATATAAGACAACGCTAGCTGTTTCTCGTTATCATTAAATATTTGGTTGGACGACGATGGGCCGATGTCCCAAAGCTTTTACAAAAATAATGCAAAAATATCAATCAAAATATCAGGTTGCAGTGGTTACAACCTAGCAGCTATTTCTAGAACCGGTGAGTTTTCTGGGAAAAGTATTTCGTTAATTCGTTATTTCGTTAGATTTCACGCTAAAGTGCTCGATGATCCGTATTGTATACCTATAGCAAATGCATAGGTCTACATTTTAGTCTGAGATTTATGTAGCGACTAAAATGAATCTATTGTCTCTTTCTTTTTCATTCAAACAGGTAAATTTTTAGACGTCCACGTATTAGTCTTAAGGGAATATTTTGAGAACTTGAGGTTGAAAATAAAGAAATCAGATTGATTAATATATTAACATAAAAATGGAGATTTAGCTCGATCGAAACAAACTGTCGAGCTAAGTGAGAGAATTTAGCTAGCCGTGAATGATACAACAGTTATATAATTACTGATATACCTCGACTACGTCGAGCGGTCGATTTAAGGCGGCAATGTTATGATTTAACTTAAAAATACCAATCATAAGTGAATATAGTGTAAATTTAGCGACATAGCTCGACAGACACCATTTTGGTCGATTTAAGTGACTGATTTTATTACTATATTATCGAAGGGCCAGGTTACGAATTACTTAAATATACAATAAACGATGAGTCGATTTAAGGCGCGTTTTTTATGACGTCTGAAATTTAAGAAAAACTTAAATACCTCGAAAGCCAAATAACTATAATCATAACGTAAATTAGATCACATCATCATTACCATTGCGTGGAATATTTAAGTAGATGGATGGCTTGCCATCGCACGTATTTGGCTTTTTAATTCAAACTTTGATTTCACTACACCAAAGTGCTCGGACTAGTGTTTCACAAGACAAAGTTTCTTGTTTTTCTTGACTATTTCTTGTCTTGCCTTGTATAAATGTATAGCAAGATAAGAATTTAAAATATGTCTTGTCTTGCTTCATTCTTGCAAACAAAAATCTTGTCTTGTCGTGTTAGTCTTGCATTATATCTTGTCTTGCATATTTGTGCAAGAACGAGACAAAAACAAGGAAAATGCAAGAATGTCGTGAAACACTAGCTCGGAGATTCGTAATCAAATGCATAGGTCCACATTTTAGTCTGAGATTTAAGTAGCGATTTTAGCGAATTTTTAGACGTCCACGTATTAGTCTTAAGGGAATATTTTGAGAACTTGAGGTTGAAAATAAATAAATCAGCTTGATTAATATATTAACATCAAAATGGAGATTTAGCTCGATTGAAACAAACTGTCGAGCTAAGTGAGAGAATTTAGCTAGCCGTGAATGCTACAACAGTTATATAATTACTGATATACCTCGACTACGTCGAGCGGTCGATTTAAGGCGGCAATGTTATGATTTAACTTAAAAATAAATACCTATCATAAGTGAGTATAGTGTAAATTTACCGACATAGCCCGACAGACACCATTTTGGTCGATCTAAGTGACTGATTTTATTAGTATATTATCGAGGAGTCGATCTAAGACGCGTTTTTTATGACGTCCGAAATTTAAGAAAAACTAAATTATCTATTATTAGAAATTGGCTTTTTGATTATAGAAGTAGGTACGAGATAAGAGAAATTTTTATATCTTTAGTATAAGCAGTATGCATGCCCCACGACAGTTTATTTTCAAACTGATTTGAATAATTGGACCAAAATGTAGGCTAGTTTATATAAGATTCACATTCGACTTTCCAATGTACATTGCTAGTTGACAAAAAGAGGAAATATGCCCAGTTAAAGTTTATCGAATATGGGAAACCAACAAAGACTATAAGAATTACTTATATGCCACGTTTCTAATCAACATGTTGGATGGTTTTTGAAAAAACTCAATTTTTAACTTTTTAACCAGTAAGATAATATTGCAGTCATGTCTCGACGTTTCTACGAGCGTTCTTGTAAGTGATCCATTTTATTACTACTACAATCTTTGTTCGACTATAAGTCGACGTAGGTGACAATTTTTAGCACACGTTTATATTGAAATTTATATACCTATGCTATGGTCATGACGTCACCAATGTAGGATGTTAGTGGAGTTGTTCGTTGTTAATGTGGTTCATGTCACATGTCTCATAAATATGTAAGATGGTCGTTGTCTTTATGGAATAAAACATTAATTTGCTTTAATGCGTACTTTGTATTATTTATTTTAAATATAAAAAATATACACCAACAGTTTAAGCAATAGATATAGATACCGTGTAGGCATATAATTTAATTAGATTGCTCGAAATAAAAATGAAAGCTTTTTAATATACAGGGTGTCCTAACGATTCGTTATCATAAAATTGTGGCTTTGTTATAGAATTTAACAAAAAAAATTAATGCACAACTATAATAGTTCTCTTAGAGCTGCACCTCTTAAAATTATTTTTATATATACCGGGTGATCCATTTAAATGATACAGACGTCCACACTTGTGTTTTTTAAATAAAACACCCTGTATATTTTTATATATCCGGATTCCCTTTTTGAGGATGATTATAGTAATGTGTGGGTTAATGGATGTCCCATAAGTCTGGGTCAAGATACTGCGCATTTTATACTAAAAACAAGTCAACTTTGCTGGCTTGTTGTGATTTAACGAATTGACATTTTTAACCGTGGTTTGAGTTAGAATTATTTTAACGTCGTCATTTTTCCTTATTATCTTTCAAAGCTACATAATGTCAAAATGATACCGTGTGAGTCTACAACGCAAAATGTCAGTTTTCTTCATTTTTTTAAATGGCACCCCCTATTTCTAATTTCAGAAAAAGAGAGCCCTTCTCCTAAGCTTTTCAATGATATAATATTTTCTAAATCTATTCACTTTTAAAATTCAACTTTTTCCCATTTAAAAAAATAAGAAAAATTGCACTTTGCGTTGGAGACTTACACGGCACAATTATTGCGGTTTTGGGAACTTTGAAAAATAATGTAGAAAGAAGCCGATGTTAGAATTGTTTGTTCTAATGCAAACCGCAGTCAAAAATATTAATTCGTTACGTCATAACAGATAAGCAAAGTTGACTTGTTTTTTCATAAAATTCGCGGTATCTTGGCCCAGATCTATGGTAGACCCATTACCCACACATTACTATAATCGTCCTCGAAAGGGGAATCCAGATATGTGAGGATATACAGGGTGTTCCATTTAAAAAAATCAAGTGTGGCCTGTATTATTTAAATGGATCACCAGGTATATGTAAAAATATTTCTAAAAGGAGCACCTCTAAGCCAACTCTAAGACAAGCTCTTAATCTTAAGTGAATATTTTGAGAACTTGAGGTTGAAAATAAATAAATCAGCTTGAATAATATATTAACATAAAAATGGAGATTTAGCTCGATCGAAACAAGCTGTCGCGCTAAGTGAGAAAATTTAGCTAGCCGTGAATGCTACAACAGTTATATAATTACTGATATACCTCGACTACGTCGAGCGGTCGATTTAAGGCGGCAGTGTTATGATTTATCTTAAAAATACCTATCATAAGTGAATATAGTGTAAATTTAGCGACATAGCCAGACAGACACCATTTTGGTCGATCTAAGTGACTGATTTTATTAGTATATTATCGAGGAGTCGATCTAAGACGCGTTTTTTATGACGTCCGAAATTTAAGAAAAACTAAATTATCTATTATTAGAAATTGGCTTTTTGATTATAGAAGTAGGTACGAGATAAGAGAAATTTTTATATCTTTAGTATAAGCAGTACATACATGCCCCACGACAGTTAATTTTCAAACTGATTTGATTAATTGGACCAAAATGTAGGCTAGTTTATATAAGATTCACATTCGACTTTCCAATGTACATTGCTAGTTGACAAAAAGAGGAAATATGCCCAGTTAAAGTTTATCGAATATGGGAAACCAACAAAGACTATAAGAATTGTTTATATGCCACGTTTCTAATCAACATGTTGGATGGTTTTTGAAAAAACTCAATTTTTAACTTTTTAACCAGTAAGATAATATTGCAGTCATGTCTCGACGTTTCTACGAGAGTTCTTGTACGTTATCCATTTTATTACTACTACAATCTTTGTTCGACTATAAGTCGATGTAGGTGACGATTTTGACCTCAGGAAGTGGTGGTAGATGGTTCATTTTTACTGCCACTATGGCAGTAGCTAATTACGAAATTTCAAAATCAATGGCATATCTAAAAAGCCTCAAAAAGCGTGGTCTGCAAAATATTCAGCAGGCCAGCAGACTTCTTAAAAAATTCACATCAGGGAAGTACCCGAAGGAGTGGTGCTAGAGGGTTGTTTTTTCGACAAACGCTACAGTTGTTACAGTTTTAGTTTCTAAGACATGTCAACAAAGATGCGAGGTACTTGGTTTTTCAATTGAACGATCTCAATTTGCAACTGCAAATTGCAGGCTAGTTTATATAGATTCACATTGGACTTTTTGATGTAGTTCGTTAGTTAACGAAAAGCGTAAATATGCGTAGTTAGAATTCATGCCCTATTCTAAACGAATTAAGACTACGAGAATTGCTTATATACCTACCAAGTTTCAAATCAATAAGTTGGATAGTTTTTGAAAAAAACTCAATTTTTAACTTTTGAACCAGTAAAATAATATAGCAGTCGTGTCTCGACATTGCCACGAGCGTTCTTGTAATTTAGCAATTTTATTACCACTACAATCTTTGTTTGGCTAACGTCGATCTAGGAGACAATTTTTATCACACATTTAAGCAATATCATGTAGGCGTATAATTTAATTAGGTGCTGGAAATGAAAGCTTTTTAATATATGTAGATACGGTACAATGGTACATGTTTGTAAGATAAGACAAATATTAAAATGTCCATCAATTTATCAGTGATCATAATTTTCAACGAAAATGTGGTTTTTACTTTCTCGAATGGGCCAATATACCTAGATCTACCTGTTGGCTAGTTTTTTAAGTTACGAATATATTTGTACAGATTATCAGTATTGTTTTCTAATAGAACTTGGAGATTTTTTGAGTATTGGTTTATGATTATGATTAAATACCTTAAAAAATTAATTTTCTCATGTTGAAAATATTTTATTAATGCAAATTTAGGAGTATCTTTCTTAGTGAAAAAAACGTACTACAATTTAAGTTGAAAAACCTTTGGTAGAAAATAGATCGTAATTCTAAATGAGATATTTCAATTCCTTATCAAGTACTGTAGCTGTTGCTATAAATAGAAATATATCATGAAAAAGGCGCCAAAGTGCACAGTATCGTATTCGCGCGTTCAGAATAGCTGTTTGACCCTGAGGCCTGAGCTTACTACAAATTAATTAGTTAAGGGGTATCACTACCTACATGAAATCGAAAATTTCTTTTTAAAGGGTTATTTTTAAACAAAACATAACAAATGATACATCAATCGATTCGTAACAGTCTCTCACTGCCAGACATTTTTTTTAGATATTGAAAATACGAATTTTAGTTACCTTTAGGATACTGCCTGACATTTTTGTTTTTGCAAAAATTTAATGCATCTCCAGAAAAAACTACCATCATTAAAAGTAGTCATCCAGAAGAAAATTTGTCAACAAAATGATTTAATTTTTTGTACATTGTAACTTAAAAGTGTCATAAGTTTTCCTACCAAATTTCATAATAAAATATTCATAGCTTATAAAATTTTCAAAAACCAATCTGTAGTTCCATTGATATTTGAAATATCAGACAACGCTAGCAGCTGTTTCTCGTTTTTATTGAATATTTGTTTGGACGATTGGCCAACGTCAAAAAGCTTTTACAAAAATATCAATCAAAGTACCCAAAACCTTGGTAATTTGTTATTATGAACTGATATTATTGTTGACCAAGTAAATAGTGCTGACTTTTCCTAACTTGGTGTCATGGTTACAAAACTGAATTTTCGTCGAGGTATTGAAACCCCTTAACTATTTTGTACTCCTGACTTAGTGACCTGTTTTTTTTTAATATTACAATTTATACGCATTCACGCATTCATATACTAATACTGATTGTAGCCGCAATTTGTTTTAGATCAAGACGATCAGTTTTTGACCGACACTTAGTTTTAGGGCGACTATCAGTTTTAGTTTGATGTAAGTAATCAGTTTTAGGTCGACACTCAAAAAGTCGGATGAACAGCAGAAGGAAGTAGGTACCCCAGGGAGTTATGCTAGAGAGTCCATTTTTAGGGCAAAAGCTACTGTCATAGCGGCAGTACTTGTTATATATATACGAAATTTCAAGATCATTGGCGTATCTTAAAGGCCTCAAAAAGCGTGATCTCAAAATAATCTAAAACACACACAACAGGGATGTACAGTCAGCCCCACAATTATTGGCCAATTATTGGGTGGTTATTAGCCAACAACGACAAAAGAACAGATGGAGAGGTTGTTGATTTACTACTTGTTAGCAAAATAAAGTTACCCGTCAATTTAAGTAGGGGATGCTATGATGGTTGCAAGACATTCCACAATTCGTGCTAGAATTATAGCAGGGTGGCAAATAATTGTGAGGCTGACTGTACCTCAGGAGGTGGTGGTAGAGGGTTCATTTTTACTGCCACTATGGCAGTAGCTACATACGAAATTTCAAAATCATTGGCATATCTAAAAGCCTCAAAAAGTGGTCTGCAAAATATTCAGCAGGCCAGCAGACTTCTTAAAAAATTCACATCAGGAAAGTACCCAAAGGAGTGGTGCTAGACCCCGGGGTCAAGCTTTTTTAAAAAGCCAGAGGGTTGTTTTTTCGACAAATGCTACGGATACAGTTGGTTTCTAAGACATGTCAACAAAGATGCGAGGTACAATAAAGATAAGAAACTTGCTTTTTCAATTGAACGATCTCAATTTGCGACTGCAAATTGCAGGCTAGTTTATATAGATTCACATTGGACTTTTTGATGTAGTTCGTTAGTTAACAAAAAGCGTAAATATGCGTAGTTAAAATTTATGCACTAAGCTAAACGAATTAAGACTACGAGAATTGCTTATATACCAAGTTTCAAATCAATAAGTTCGATAGTTTTTGAAAAAATTAAATTTTTAACTTTTGAACCAGTAAGATAATATAGCAGTCATGTCTCGACATTGCAACGATCGTTCTTATAAGTAGGCAATATTATTACGACATCTTTAGTAATCGAGATAGATCGACCTAAGTAACAAATATTACGATACAGTCTTCGATTGTATGGTCGCTCAAGGTGACAGTATTGTTGTTAATTGTAAATAGTAAATAATAATAGAATGGAAAATAGAAAGTGGATGAATCAATGATCGTAACTTTCACCGAAAATATGAATTATTGAATGCAACCAAAGTAAACTCGGGGAATCCCATAATGACATCATTTTACATCCGCTATTGGATTGGTCGGTTAGCGCGGGATGTGTTAAGCGGGGAATTTTAGTAGCATTATGGATGGCAATTAATGGACGTTCGTGTGCACGTGTAGAACGCGTTAAGTGAAATAAGTTGTGTTTTTCAGTTTTTCTTTCATAATTACAACTTTTTACTGAAAAATTTATTAATTTTACAAGGTAAGTCTATTTTACTACTTATTTAGTGGATTGCCATTGCTGAAAGTTTAAAAGATGCGATGGTTAATACGATTTTGATTAAATGTTAAAGTTAGATAAAGATGTTAACGCCAAAATATTTTTTTAAAAAAACAATGCCATAACTGCAGCTTTATCTACTTGTATGTTTAAAAAATGCAACGTTGAGTTCTAGCGTTGATAAGATTGGTCGATTGGTGTGAGTATCATCTTTCAAAACCCAGCCATTTATGATAAATTTATAAACTTTAATTTTTGAGTTTACACTTGATTTTTTAGAATAAAATAAATTTTTAACAAAATCATATTTATAGTGGAGTTTCGAGTTCTATCTTAACTTTAATTACTATAATAATTATTTACCAAAAATTTTTAAAATTTAAAAATGTTTTTTTAAAACTACAAAAATCGGTAGTAAATTTCTGGAGTTTTGTTTAAAAAATTTGTTAATATCGTAATGACAACCTACGCTTATTATACCTGAGCAGTCTTTAGTTCAAGTTCATGCTTTTCCAATGTTGCATTTTTGTAACACTTCTCTTTTCGTGAAAAGATAATTTTAATTTTTTGATAATTTAAGTTATCAAGCTTGATAAAGCTACAACAGTGTGGATGAAACATGGTTTTTTGTTAAATAACTATTTTTTCGAAAAAAAACTTAATTTCTTAGGTAAATTAAAAAATTGATCTTGGAATGTGGAAAATTTTCAACAAGTAAAGATAAAGACCAATTCAATTACATGTTATTTAATTTTTTTATCACTTCCTTCGTAGTATAGTTTGTTATGAGATAAATTTGTAATTTTTAATACTTCCTCTTATTAATTTTAGACGTTTATCGATTTTTTTGATTGTGTAATTTTTCGTTTTTAGAATGGAATCATTGCAACCTAATGAAGTGGAAGAAATTGTGCAAGAAGAACCATTTGAAGAATCTGAAAGCGATTATATCCCTAATTCTACCTCAGAATCTAGCTCGGTTGACGAAGAACTTGAACAACGCGAAAATGCTTCTAGAAAGCACAAAACTGTAAGAAGGTCGTTATTTTTAGACCCAGAATATGATCTAAATAGCGCTCCTTTGTCTTCATCTCAACGATTGTCTCCATCTCAACGATTGTTTCCATCTCAACGATTGTTTCCATCTCAACGATCGTCTCCATCTCAACAATCGTCTCCATCTCAACGATCATCTCCATCTCAACGATCGTCTCCATCTCAACGATCCTCTCCATCTCAACGATCGTCTCCATCTCAACGATCGTCTCCATCTCAACGATTGTCTCAGTCTGAAAACTTTTTTCCATCTTCAAAAATTCAACTAAGTGCTAGCCTATTGTTAGACGAATCAGACTCGACGATAAATCTAAACGTAAAGGGTAATTTGCACATTGGTAATTATAAAATACAAATTTTCAACAGTGTCGACAACAATGAAAAGAGGATTGTAGTTGGATTTTTAAAAGAAGACGCGATTACAGATGAAACGGATCATGTTTGTGGTAAGTAAATAGTTATTTGTAAAAAAGGTTTCAAATACGGCATTCTAGTTAATTTACTGTACTATACGAAGTCAATTCTGAAGTAATAACAACGTAATTTCTACAAATAAATAAACTTTGTGTTAACTTTGACCCAGTTATGGTAATCTAAAATTTGTAGATCTTTGTATTGCGAAATCTTGGAATTTTCATCAGTTTTAAAAAAATAGTGGAACTATTCCAATTTGGACTTGATTGTACTGAATTTTTTTTTTATTTACAGAGCATAATTTGGAAAATATTCCTTGCTATATTATTATCTTGAACAGCGACTGGGCAGAACTATCGGTAAAGCGGTGTCTACATAATTGTGAATTACGTGGTACAATGTCGCAAGTAGGAAATTTGAAGATGTGTGCATTACAGCTTGATTCTGCTACGGTCATTGATGACGAATCAAAGAAATTCAAAACTAAACGAAATTATTGTCCGTTTTGTCATATTTCTACATCTTCGTTTGCACGACATGTAATTAAAAAACATGCAGAGGAAGAAGCAATAGTCAAAATTTCCCAACTTCCAATTAAAAGTAAAGAGCGGCGTATGATATTAGAAAATTTAAGAAAAACTGGAAACTTTGAGTTCAATAAAACTGTTACTCCAAGTAAGCGGATTCCGATAAGACGACCAACAAAATCGAAAATGGAAAATACAATCGAATGTCCAAATTGTGGCGGGCTATATGTAGCTAAATCTTTATGGAAACATCATTTGCAATGTGCAAATAGAGAAAAAAATAGGACGAGGGTTCTAGAGATTGCTCGCAATAGGAGAATCGACAATTTGGAAATTCAACCAATTCATAATGATCGGTTGCTGTCAAAGCTTTTACAGCCTTTGAGAGATGATGAAGTCGGTCAATTAATTAGAACAGAAAAATCGATTTTATTGTTAGCAAAAAGATTAGCAGTTAAACATCGTTCTTCAGATAATTACAGTAGAAATGATAGACAATATCTTCGTTGGGCTGCCAGGATACTCATTGAAGCCAGAAAAGTGGATAACACAATAACAACGTATGAGGAACTCCTCCAAACTAAACATTATGATATCGTAATTGAAGCCATTGGCAGAATGTGTGGAAACAAAAAATTAACTTTTAATAATCCAACTGTTGTCAATATGTTACGATTAGTTTTAATTGAAATTGTCAACGCAATTAGAAGTTACCATATCAAAACAGGTTACAAAAGAACCGATAATATAATTGTCGAGCTCGATGAATTTGAAAATTTACATCGGAAAGACTTTCTATGCGAAATTGGAAAAAGTGCGTACATCTCGATAAAAAAAGCCGGACTGAAAAAAAACGTAGTATTACCAAGCAATTCCGACATAAAAAAATTTTCCGACTACTTGAATACGTTAGCTATAAATGCTTATCAGAAGTTAACCGAAAACGGTTTTGAATACCATTCTTGGCTCAGGTTAGGCTCTGTCGTGTTACTACAAATTATAATTTTCAATAGACGACGTCCGGGAGAAGTTAGCCGCATGTTACTTGAAATGTTTAAAAGTAAAAGTAAAATTTGCAAGGAAGATTATAAATTCATGACCAGGTTAGAACAAATATTAGCCGACAGTTATCAAAGAGTATTAATAATTGCTAAACGATTACGCAAGTTACCCGTACTTCTGACAAATGAACAAGTCAAGTAAGTTTAAAATAATGTTATAAATTGTTTAATGTGTTATAATAGCCGGTAATTATTCATAATACCCAAATTTTTTTATTCTTTTGTCTGTTAATGCTTTAAAGATCTTCAGGGTCTGTCACAGAAGATTCGAGCCCAGGTAAAGAGAACAATAACCCCTCTCTTCCAATAAGAAAAATGTAAATTAAGATTTGCATTTTTATTCATACAAATTAATTCTGTAAGAAAACAACAAAAAATGGAAATTTAGTAACTAGTTCGAGGAATTCTTTGACCCAACTAAAAGTTTAAAAATATTAAACTTTCTGTTGTATTGAAATTTTTACTTCTGACCCTTTTTTGTATTTACCACCTTATACTGACACCGCTCTTGTAAAACTAGACATTTTTACTTTTCAAAACATTATACCTCTACTTAATTTCTCGCTGTATTGTATATGTACTCAGAAATTTTACTGGTATTCGAATATAGAAGCTTGAATCTGTGCCCTTTTTGCATCACCGGGCCCTGGAAATTAGTACCCTCTCCCCCCGCATTTAACCACTCTGAAGATCTTTGAACAATTATTTTTAATTAAAACTGTAAAGTTAAAATAGGGTTTGACATTTTTAGGCTTGAATTTTGAACTATTGTTTTTGTTTTAGATATCTCGAATGTTTTGTTTTATTTCGTGTGGACGCTGGTATATCACCCACTAACGAGTATTTATTTGCCACTAAAGGGGCAACTGGATACATAGATGCTTGTTCGGTTATGAGACGTTATGCTAGCGAATGTGGAGCTGATCAACCTTCACACCTGAGAGGCACATTGTTACGAAAACAGGTGGCAACTACTGCCAAATTTTTGTCATTATCTAATTCTGAAATGAAAGAGTTGTCGAATTTCATGGGTCACGAGGACAGTGTTCACTTTGAAAATTACCGACAAAATAATGACTTGCAGGACATTACTACGTTTAGTCAGTTTTTAAAAGTAGTTGGTGATCCAGATATAACGCGCTTTCGTGGAAAAACCCTAAAAGAAATACAAGAAATGCAACCTATTGAAGGTTCAGACAATGATGATACTGACGAAGAGTTAGACGATTTAAAGGAACAGTATATGCCAAGTAATAATTCTGATTTATTTTTCAAAGCTTATTGTTAATATTGAAACTTTTTAGGAGATTATTATGTTCCTGTATCTATAACAAATGCTGAAGCATCTTCTTCTCAAGTTTCTGAATGTAATGATTGGATGCATTCGCCGACACCCGAAATTTTCGATGAAGAAGATCTGCCATTAAGTAACGAAATATTATCCTCACCTGTAAGCAACAAGAAACAGATTCCACGTAACAGATCAACGCCACTTAAACAAAGACTGCGACGTTATAAAAAATCTACTAAAGAAGAATCATCTGATTCGGGTAATGTTAAATAATTTATATTTCTAGTCTTAAGGGAAGAATACGCAAAAAAGATCATTTATGATCTTGTCGACGCTTATTTATTTTGTCAAACGTCTTACCTACTATCTCAACAGAATGTTAATATGTTATTTTCACTTTGCAGATGTATCTGTCAAAGACTGTACGGTGAATATCACTAGAATAGTCACTCCTAAGAAACGTTTGAAAGTAAAAAGCCGAACTGCAAAATCAAACATCGTCACACCTACGAAACATCCAAAACCGAAGAGCCCAAATGCAAAATCAAACATTGTCACACCTACGAAACATCAAAAACTGAATAGCCCAAATTCAAAATCAAACAGTCCACATTTGAAACCTACGATACACAATATTATCAATCACTTAAACAGTGGTGTTAGACGTACACTAACAAAACGCGAAAGATGGACACCGCAGCAAATCGCACTAATTTTAAAAACTTTCAAAAATAATTTTTCATCTCGCACGATGCCTAGGTTAGATCAGTTGGATGATTTTATTAAAGTACATGGTGATATTTACAAAGGTCGCACTCCTCGCACGATTTATGCATGGATTCAGTATAGAATAAAATACACATAAAATGTACTATTGTTTCCATATTTTTTATATTGTTTTTATAGTTTTATACATTGTTTTCATCATTTCTGTTATCGATATTTCTCTTGTAAAATAACTTAGAATTTTAAATTGGGGATGGCATTTCAAACTAACTTTTACGCATAATATATTATGTTTGTGTACAAGCTACTTGTTAATAAATCAGAGTATATCATCCTTACAAAGTTTTTTCTTACTGGGACATGAGTTGTTTTCTGTGTATATTTATAATATTATCTAAAACGTCACTTTGAAAACCGTGTAACTTAAAGAATTTCAATTCACAGGTTTTGGCAAAAATAAAATCCTTTAGCTGCTATCTTTCAATTGACAAGACTATTATACTATGATGATTAGCTGAAAAGTTTTCTCCAATACACTAACAACAAATAATCAAAGCCCTATAATCAATTTTTATTGAACTCAAATCTTTATTTGCCTATTACTTTAAAATTAATAAATTTTAAGTTACAAAGGTTTTCAAAAGAATGTGTGATATGAAGTTGAAAAGCTAAAAAATTATTTATCTGAAGTATTTAATGTTATAGTATATGAAATAAGGGTTAATAAATTAATATGTGTACACATATATGTAATAAACTTGAATACAAAAAAGTGATATCTAATAACTAATAAATTTTGTGTTACAAAGGTTTCCAAAAAAAAAAGATGTGCGATATGAAGAAAGCTAAAAAAATTAGTTATCTGACGTGGGGAATGTTATTTCATATTAAATAAGGGTTCATAAATTAATATTTGTACAAATATAATAGATATGTATGCAAAAAAGTAATATCCCAAAGATTTTTCCCTTAGTCTGGAAACAAACCGCTATAAACAAGTTCCTATAGCACGCGCCGTCGAGTAGATCTCTATTAATTATTTTTAAAATTACAAACTCGTTATTACTGTCGAGCTAAGGCAATTTTGGCTTTACGTCGGCGTGCTGAGCTATTATAGTGATGTATGATAATTATTATTATTAATTATCATTGCTTGTTTAATTGTTTAATAAATCAATTACGTTTTTCTCACATATTTTCTTATGTAACCTTATGACAATTTTACATGACTTCATAGAGAAAAAAATGGAGATTTCGAAAATATAAAAAAAAATATATGTTGCCATTTGAAAAAAAAATACATGTACATTTCCGGTTGAGTTGGAAGTACAAAAAATATACCTCAGCAGTTTCCGATAGTAAACGTTGAGTTGAATAAAAAACAATTCAAACTTTTTTTTGTATCTAGTACGATACAAGAATTATTCGCTGTTACCACTATCGGTGAACACACTGTATATATAATAAAAATATATATAATACAATATACTATTTGCTTTTTTGAATTTAGGAAGTCACTTTTAACCTATTCTATCAATTGGAAAATAAAATATTAAAAAACAAAATTTGTTTTAATATTTAGTTTTGTATCTAGGTGGCCATGTGACCACTAAAAATTGTTACCTTTGAGGGTTAGGTTTGTAAGAAAACTGAAATCATAATATTAATTCAATTAGTTCGTGATTTGTAACCATCCAAGTGCTTTTGGACTACGTTTTTGACAATAAGTGCGTTTTAAACGGAACGTATGTGGCTCACTACGATGTTACGGTGATTTTTTTCCCAACAGTTTTATACCAAATACTCTGTTATTTATTAGCAAATGACAGATAGAGTAGTAATTATTATTTAAGTTTTTATATACAAACAATTAAATGTAAATGGATCACTAAATCATGGAGTGTGTGGCATCAATCTGTTAGGAAAAATCCCCCTATTAGAATATCCTAGTGAGTCATCCTAGGTTCCGTTTATAAAACGCGCTTATTGCCAAAAATAGTAGCCCAAAAATATGTGAATGCTTACAAAGCACAAACCAAGAATTAAATTAATATTGATCTCAGTTTTCCTGTAACCCTCAAAGGTAACTTGAGGGTTACGTGTCGCAAATATTTTGCTGTAGCGTGCGTATAAATTCTAGAGGTGAATCCGATTTCTGTTACCATAAACGTCGTAGCTGACAGAGACATAATACTAATTCTACAATTAACTTATCTAATGGCTGTAGCAATAGTCGTAGGATCAAGTTTAATCCCAGGTTTATAAAATCTTTAGATTTGGCAACGTTACTTAATACCAAAGTTTGACGTTTGTATACAAACTAATAAAAATAATTGATTTAAAATTGTAAAAAATATAATTAAAAATCGAAACTAAGTAACAAATGATTTTTAGAACTTTCAAAGTGATTTATAATAATATAAAATAGTATATTGTTTGATTAGGAGTAAAAATGTCACTTTTTTTAGGCTAGTCAGTAGGGCTTGTCAGACGAAACGAAGTTGAGTCTGACAACTACTGACGAGCCAAAAAAAGTATTTTTACTCCGTATTAAACATTTAATTTTTTCTTCAAACGTAAAACTTAGAAAAAGCAAAAATAAAAATTTTTGAAGTGTCGCCATCTCTTGAAAATTATTTGTAGTTCAATTGTCAAATATTTATTAAAATTAACTTTAACTTGTAAAAAGAAGCTAATTATTAAACGCAACGAATAAATTATAACAGAAAATTGATAAAAACATTACCTTTTTACATTACAAATGCTTATAAATATCATTTTACGTTACAATTTGTTGTAAATATTTTGGGTTAGAATTTACTTTTACCTCCTAGGATGTAAAAGTAGAACTTTAACCTTACTTGTTTAGTAACAAAATGTCGACTTTTTTTGACGTTTGCAGAAAAAATATTTTTTCTTCTTTATGTCACTCAATATTTAAGGGTGTAGTTTAACTTTCTCGCCTATAGACAGGAAAAGTTGTCAGACAAAGTACGTTTCTCTGTCTAGACAGACAAAGTAAAATCTTAACCCAACTTAATTTTTATTTTTATAACGTAAAAATTGTTTTCCAAGCATTTGTAATGTAAAAAATTTAATGTTTTTTAAGTTTTCCTTTATAATTAGTTTTTTGCGTTTAATAATTAGCTTTTTTTTAAAAATTATAGTTTATTTTAAAAAGGATTTGACAATTGAACTACAAGTAATTGAGAAGAGATGGTGCGCTTTCAAAAATCAAAATTTTCAGTTTTACGCTTTACGTTTGCAGAAAAAATAAAATGTTTTATACGGAGTCAAAGTAGTTTTGTCAATATTTTCAAAAAAAATAAAAGCAGCTTTTATTTTTAGATTATAATCAGCATAAAATTCCAAAACTTTGCGCCAATTTAACCGTTTCTATATCTCTCAAATAAGCAATATTCTCCATAGTACCGGTCGAATTTGAATTACCCTGTATACCTATCTACCTCTTCAAAATTTTATTCCATTTCGTCAATTTGTTTAGAATTTATTAAGGTCGCTCTACACTTTTAGACCTTACTGTAAAAGTATATAAGACTGGAAGCTATAGGGGCGAATGAGATAAAAAAATTCCCGGAAAATTAGATGTCTTCTATTATTCTGGGTGATGTATTAACCTTTAATAGTGCCGTGTATGCTCGAGAGACAACAGCGTATTTTAACATGTGTGTATGTTTGTAATTATTGAGAATTAAAAAAAATTATTTTACCTATTCCTCGTTTATGGTATTAAGAACATCCCCCTAAAAGATATTTGAAAAAAGTAATTGCAAAACCCAAAAAAACAGAAATTAAGCAATAAGCTTGCGCGCTGTAATCTTCACATTTGTTGATACTTTTTCTTATATTATTATGCACACGTAAGGGTTTTATAGAATTGACTCAATTTATAATGCGATAAGAAAATAATTAGTTGCAAAAAATACTATTTATTTACAATAATTTTTGAAACAGAATATGTATTTTTCTATTTTGCGTTTGTAATATACTCATTACAGCATCGAAAACCGTCAAAAACGATGTTGTAATGTTCTACTGTTTCTAGTTTTTTTTTAGTTTGAGATTGGTTGACATTGGTAATTAAAATAATTATTTTGACGTATGATACAAATCAATTATGAAAAAATTATTCTTAATTTTAAAAAGTAATTACAAAAAATTCTCTAACACGATTTTTTTAGAATCAATTTTTAAAATAAATCATTGCAAAATAGAAAAAATAGTATAAAACACTTGTGTTACAAGACCTTTTTGACACATGTATTTTAATATACTAATACATAATATTTAGAATTATTGCTCGTCAAACGAAATGCAAGTTCTATGTATTTTGGCCTTTAATTATTGTCTAAAAAGTATACACAATATCAGGTAATGACCTATTATTAATAATTGTAACATAAAAATAAGTTTATTTATAATCTACAGGGTTATTCAAATTCGACCGGCACCATGGGGATCTCGCTTATTTGAAGAGATAGAGAAACAGTTAAATTAGGGCAATTTGCGGAATTTTAGGCCCATTAATAATCTGAAAAGAAAACTGCCCTAGCTGCTTTTGTTTTTGAGCTATTGACAAAAAATCAAAAAATCGAAATTTCTTTTTTTGACTTTATTTTCCTTATTATCAAAAATTTTTAAAATCTGACCGAATTTCTCCTAAGCCATTTTGTATTCTACACCAGATTCCGAAAACACATTTGATGTAAAACGTTTCGGTTTTCTGGAACCATCATCAACTTTAGTTGTTTAAATAGGCGCAATCTTTTGTTTTAGCGCCATCTCATAGAACCTGTTTTGCTGATTTCAAAAATGTTTATTACTTGAGTATTTATTTTTAAATTATGTTCTTAAATAAGCTAATTGTTAATAAAAATTGAGGATCAAGCTGCTCTAGAATAAAAACAAAAGCCGGTATAACAAAACATAAATCCATGCTTCGATTACAACCCGAGATTTTGAAATTTAAACACCTTTAACAAGTTTTTATAGTACATTGCAATACATGGTCGGTAAGTGCATAGTTAACAAATCCAGAAAATGTTAGCAAAACGAGACCCGTAGGGTCGAGTTTTTCTAATTTTCGAGATTTGTTAAGAAAAGCACTTAACGATCCAAGTATTGCATACTATTTTTTGCACAATTGTGAAAAATAACTAATAATAAATTCATTTTTTAAACTGACATTAGTTGACAGTTGTAAATAATTTTTATAATTTTAAAGTTTATTCAAAATAGTAACCGCTGGAGAACAATGTTGTCCCAGTAACAAGATAAAAGTAACAAATAGCTCAAACATCTGTTTCACTTACCACCCTTGTGCTTTTGGTTAAATATTTCGAAATCATTATTTTATTGTTTCTATGGACACATACAATGGTTTGGTAAAATCAACTTCCTATTAGTATAAAGATTGTTGGTAAGTACAGAATAGAACACGATTGTGCAAAAAAGTTTTTATTTCCTAAATTATGAAGTACATTAATATCATTGTTTACTCAGTTATTTTTGTAATAAACACAAACAAAGAAATAAAATTAGTTGTAATCGAAGCATGGATTTATGTTTTGTTATACCGGCTTTTGTTTTAATTCTAGAGCAGCTTGATTCTCAATTTTTATTAACAAATTAGCTTATTTGAGAACAAAATTTAAAAATAAATACTCAAGTGATAAACATTTTTGAAATCAGCAAAAAAGGTTCTATGAGATGGTGCTAAAACAAAAGATTGCGCTTATTTAAAAAACTAAAGTTGATGATGGTTCCAGAAAACCGAAACGTTTAACATCAAATGTGTTTTCGGAATCGGGTGTAGAATACAAAATGGCTTAGGAGAAGTTCGGTCAGGTTTTAAAAATTTTTGATAAGGAAAATAAAGTCAAAAAACGAAATTTCGATTTTTTTGTTTTTTGTCAATAGCTCTAAAACAAAAGCAGCTAGGGCAGTTTTCTTTGCAGATTAGATTATTTAATGGGCCTAAAATTCTGCAACTTTGCCCTAATTTAACCGTTTCTCTATCTCTTCAAATAAGCGAGATCCCCATGGTGCCGGTCGAATTTGAATAACCCTGTATATCAATAAATTTAAGGAAACAATAACTGTTGTCTCAAAAGCGCCACTGCACTACTTATGTAGGAATGAAGCACGGCACTAGTTAAAGGTTAAGTAAAACAGCCTTTGTTGAGGTGGGAGCAAAAAAAAAGGGATTAAAGAATAAAAGCAAGATTGTCCCAGGAGGGATTTTAAGCGATTTTGACCTTAAAAGCTTTTCACATTTTTTTATAGGATTCGAGAGTCCGATAATTATGTAAAAAATTTTTTTTACTTATGATCTTTTTAAAATAAAATTGTAAAGTGAAATTTAAATAAAATTTTTAGATGACAGTTTTGATAGGTGGTAGGGGCGAAATATTTTAAATTTGCAGGGGGGTACCAGAATAGGTCACTGTAACTTATTGTCTAAAAATTAAATTTATAATTTAGAGAAGAGCTCACCTAAGATTCGACGGTCTTCAGGATGATTACGAAGTGCACAAATTATAGGATAGCTGAACTTTCCCTCAGTTAGATCTTCGCAAAAACCCTTTTTTTCGAAATACTGAAAAATAATAACAAAACTTTTTGTTTATTGTATATTTATTTAATGAAATTTTTGATTGATAATATTCTAGTATTAATTTTCAGTGATATAAAAATGATTAGTATTCTTTTGGCTGCTGACGTTTTGGACAGTTGTCAAAAAATTTGACGTTTATTTTTTTTATGCAGTGATAGGTATAAAGATTTTAAGTATTGATTTGTTTTTTAACCGTCTTTAGAATAACCACCTCAATCGGAAAGTCTTGGGTTGAAACAACAGATTTTTTGGTGACGCGGTGACAGCTCTTGGTTGAATCCCAATACAAAAAACGATTCTAATGAAATAGATGTTGCACGTTAACAAATCTCAAGATATCTGGGATCTAACTGCTCTTGTAATACAAGTTCTAAACGAAACCATCGATAATTTTGGGCTATCACGTAGGTTTATTTGCAAAATATTATCCATTCACTTTTTATTTGCGCTATGGTTGGCCATGAAATTTTGTTTTTTGGTTTGCCAAAATAAAAAATCCCTATTAAGTTGACTGACAGCTCTTGATAGTACCAAAAAAAATGACAGGCCCTTGACAGACCAACTATTAACACAATTGAATAAAAGCCGCTACTCTACAATACTTAACCCAACTGATTTTTTTTAAATTTATACCGGGTGGAATCTGTCACCCTAACATGGCCAACCATAGCGTAAATAAAGAGTGAATGGATTATAAGTATTGCTTTTACGAGTAAATAATCACTGATTTTTGTTCATAGTTAGGCAACGATTAAAAAAACTTTGCATTAACTTACCGCTTCCGACGTCAAGTTGCAATAGTCATCAAGAATTTGAAAATGTGCTGCTACGAGGTCAGAAAACTTGGCAAAGTCTTTGTCTAACTTACCATCATTTAATACCTTGGCAATGTTATAAAGCAGTGACATAACAGTTCCAGTTTCTATAAAATGTTTGTATAATAATTAAATTTTTTAAAATTAGTTAAGATACGTACTTTTACAAACCATGTCAATGTATGCCTCTTCACTTGGACAAATGAAGTTGTCACGCCAATAGGTGTCCATTATTTGTCCTTTTAAACCACGTATAGCTGCTATTACTACCCAATTTCTAATCTATAATAGTAGTTTATGATTACAGGGTGTCTCAAAAAGAATAGGACAGCGCTTGAGCACAGATTCTCTAGGTTAAAATAAACCCATTAAACCTAATATACCCTAATACAAAGTCCTTCGGTTTCCAAGTAAAAGGACCTTAAAGTTCAATTTTTTCTTTTTTCTTTTTATGATAATTTCCACACATGTAATAGTATATTATCCAACGAGCGGGTAATGAGCATTGCCGGCGAGTCGGATACTATACTTTATCCACGACCGCAAATATTATAAACCAAATATACGTTGAATACGCGGGTATTTTTTGAAAAAAAAAATTTTATATTTTAAATAATTATTTTTTATGGAAATGTATTCAAAATTTAATGTAGAATTCAAAAATATAAAAATATATAATTATGGTGTTTATAAAAGTTTACTTCATTTCCGGCGAAATCGGAAGTGGAAGAATTTTCAAAAGTAGTTAAACAAATTGCAATTTATATGACTATAACTCGCAGCAAATTTCATTTTGATATGTTGACAAATAACGGAGCTATAAAAGTTTTTAATCCCTGTGTCGCCCGGTAACCCATTAAGTAATATAATAATCATTGAGTAATATGTATATTATTCAATGATTTGCAACTAGTGAGTAATGACACACATTACTGGTCAAAAATCGTAGAGTAATGAACGTATTATTGGACGGTCGTGGATAAAGAAAGTTTAGTGTGGTATCATCAGAAATTGTTTTATATGCCCAATCGTACTTCCACCAAAGCTCAAATTTAATCAGTATTCAAACTTCTTGGAAAATAACCCGGATGAACTATTACGCCACGTACCTTTGATTTTAAGACATTATTATTGGTTTAACATGTTTTCCAATATTTTACATATTGTTTTTGTGATGATGGCTAGAGGTAACCCAACGTAAGGTGAATCCACCACGTGATGACCGTTAAAGTTGCGCAGTAGATTAGTGCGGTCGTTGCTTAGAAACGAACGTAGACAGTGCCGTCGTATAATAAATTATTACATTACTCTTATCGAAGCAAAATAATTACAAGCATTTTAATAATGTGAAGATCTCATTCACAAAGTATTAAACCAGTAAGTAATTATTGATAGTACTTCAAATAAAAATTTAAATTAAGTAATTATTTTAAATTTTGACAACTTTTAAAAATAATTTTTTTGACAGAAGAAATAACTAGCTCCGCCAATGGGTTCTGAAGCCACGCCTCGCGCAGGTTTGGTCACGTGGTGGATTCAACTTACGTTGGGACACTACTCTACTATACATGATAATTGGTCGTCTTACCAATAAATAAAAACTTTAAGGTTTAAGTTCACACTGCGTTTTTAGAACTACAAGTTCAAAAATTTTGAAAAAAATATATGTTATGTAATACCTACTGTTAAACAACATATGTAATTTTCATTAAACTCCAACCCGCGGTTTTTGGATAACATCAAGAAAACGGTAAAAAAAGAGGTTTTTTGCAATTTATTTCCAAAGTAAAGGACAGAATTTCCTCAATTTATTTCTACAAAATGTAACCGAGTTTCTAGCAATACTGTAATTTTTTGAAAATTTTTGAACTCGTGGTTTTCTTAATACGGCCGAAGAAGTTATAAAAATGCACACAATTTGATTATTTTCTTTAGAGTTTAATACAGATCAATGCAGAAAATGATGGACGTTGGTCTGTAGTAGCGCATTATGCACAAAAACCGGACCAATTATTTGAATTTTCGAAAAAAAATTAAATTTGCGAAAGATAAATATTCAAATTTATAAGTATTTGACAGAGCTGTCATCAGCGCCGTCACATTAAAATACATATAAATTTTGCGGATGAAATGCACACTACGCATTATTATGCGTTACCATCAGTTACCATGCACGCTTGAATTTAAACCTTAATACCAATTTTAAGGTAAACGACTGATTTTCCGCATATGAACTAAGAGACCTTAATTTTCGCTTTTTCAATTTTCTTTCAGAAAATACCACAATATTCAAAAAAATTTCTCGGCTAACAAAGTTAGAGCTAAAACAAGTTGTAGAAAAGTTAGGTTAAGTGCCTCTCATGGTCATGCCTACTTTATGAAAAAATTTCTATTGATGTACTTCGCAATAATAAACACCTGTTCCAAATTTGAAGTCAATTGTTCCACATTTGTAGAAATTATCATAAAAAGAAAATATTCAAAATTTAACTTTAAGGTCCTGTAACTTGGAAACCACAGGACTTTGTATTAAGGTATATTAGGTTTAATCAGTTTATTTTGACCTACAGAATCTGTGATCAAGCGTTGTCCCAGTCTTTGTGTGTTAAAAGGGACGTTTTATTTTGTGAGCGGAGAAGATTAAGAATCGAGCGTAGCGAGTGAAGTAACTTCACGAACAAAATCAAATCACTTTTAACACAAATATTATGCAATATTTTTTATATTACGGTCTTTTGAATTAAAATTTTTAACAAATTTCAAATTTTAAAATTGAGGTTATTTTTTGTTGGTTGGTATTCTGTTTATAATAAATAGGGCACGGATTTATATATTACTCAAAATCCTTATATATGTTACTGGAAATGATTTTCGAAATCTAATGTAACATTTATAATCGAAGTATATCATCAGATTATAAATGTTACATTAGATTTCGAAAATTATTTTCAGTAACAAATGCATTTTTTCGTGACAAACAGCGATATTTCGATAATACACCTCGCTGTCGGTGTAATACCTGAAAATTTTCTAACTTAAATTCTTTTGTATCTTCAATATTTCAGCAGATATTAGCTGGACAATGAAAAACCAACCACCCTGTATAGTGCTCCATTTAAAATTCCAAGTTGGTATCATTTCCGGTAAAACCGGAAGTGTTGCAAACATTTTACTGTATTATACAGGGTTAAGAGAAAGTATGGATCTATGGAAATATCTCTGAAACGGAAAGAACGATTGTAAGGAAATTTTGGATATAAGGGTAAAGGTACGTGGCACATACGTTGGACATATTTTTGTTTTATATAAACTTCCGGTTTAACCGGAAATCGCACAAACTTTCTTATTTTAAACGGAACACCCTGTATATTGTTACATATTTTAATAGTCCTCTTTCTGCTGCATTCATCAATAGTGATAGTTATGAGTAACAGCAGAAGAGATAAACCACACTATGCATGCGCCTTCATAATAAGTTGACTTACAAAATTTACAAACACACATTTTGTATGATTGTAAATTTTTAAAGAACATTAATAAATTGAGCAACTTATTATAAAAAAGTTAAAATAAATGTGTTTTTGTAAATAAAGTAACAAACATAACCTAAAAACCAATGCATTAGTGGTTCATCTTTTCGACTGTTACTCATAGCTATTACTATTGACGAATGCAGCAGAAATAGGCCTATTGAAATATGTAAAAATATACAGGGTATAATAATAAAGTTGATACCGTTTCCGGTTAAACCGGAAGTTCAATCAAAACAAAAATATTCCCATCGTATGCCCCATTTGCCTTTACACCTATGTCCAAAATTCCATTACAGTCATTTACTCCATTTTAGAGATATTTTCATGGATCCATACTTTCTCCTAACCCTGTATAAATTTAAAATCACAAGTTACTTCCTAAAATTAAAAGAAAGTTATAGAAGTGAGCCTGATTTCGTTTACATCCGGTATTTACTGGGTCCTTAGCATTTACTAGGGCTGTGTGAAACAATCGATTAATCGATGTTTGATTAAGTTTTTAAAATAATCTACTGTCCAATTAATCGATTATTCGATTTATGTTTGTTCGATTAATCGATTGTTCGAATACTCGATGTTTTTGAGACAGTCGCCCTACTCTAGTTGGTTGGGCTGTACCTATACTATTGATCACCGATCAGAATCAGGACACCCATACTTTAAAATTTTACATAAATTCATTATATTAGTAATAATTTCGAGTGGGAAAAGTAGGGGCTATTTTATAGGTAATCTTTATGAACTTACGGATATGACATGATGAGCGGGTACTTTTTCAAGCAACAGATTGTAGTATACATACGTCGCTGAACTAATTGTTCTCCCAGGACCGTAAACAATATGAGCTGCGGGAGCACCTCTTCTAATGCATGAATTATCTTGGATGTCATCCAGACTATAAAAATAATTTAAATTATTATTTAAATGTTATTATAAAAATTCGTTTTTGATAAACTTTACAGTTCTTCACTTCAGCACTTCACCCTCGAGTAAGTAGTGAAAACTCCAATCAACTTAATTTTTCTATTGATTTTTCTGACGGACAAAAGTGAGTTTTTTTTTATATACAGTGTGTTTGACATTACGTTAGGAAATCGTAGTGCTATTCAATGTTGGCATTTGCGTTAAAAGTTGTTATTTAAATTTATGCCAAATTTAACAAAATGAATGAAATTTTTGAAACAATTTAAACCTAAAAATTTTGCTTACATACAAGTCTTAGGTTCAATCCCGGACGGAAGCAATTTAAAAAAAAATAAAATTCTAAATAAAATTCATTAGACAAAAATTCGTGGACTGGTATCAGAGAAATAAGGCTTTGAACTTCCTGCTTCGCCGCCATTTTGAAACGGTGAGAGATATAATAAAAGACCATTTACATTATTTTTTGTAGAGCTTGCTAAGTAACTTACATAAATATTTTTATTTTTTTCCTAGCTCAAAAAACAAAGATGCTACTTAAAAACTTAAAACTCAATAAATCCGCCATATTGAAAAAACAAGCGCCATTTTGAAAATCTATATAAGAAAAGTTATTAGAATTGGTCAACTTTACCACCTGGTCCAGTTTATATTTCTGTATAACAAAAAATATCTGCTACATTAATATAATCAGGGTAGCTATCTTAAGAGCTTTGGCGGCCCCTATCTCAGAAACGTAGGGGTCTAGAAGTTTTCGCCCATGGAGACTTTTGTTCAGAAGGGCAAAATCTACAACATACCAAAATTTTATAAAATTTGACTGAAACCGTTTTTCCATATAAAAAGTGCGGGGTCCTTTATCAATTAAATGAAAAAGCTAAATAGTTTTTCTTCAAACGTCAGAAAAAGTCGCCTTTGTGTCACTCAATAGGTAACGGTGAAATTTAACTTTCCCACTGAGGCAGGAAAAATTGTCACTAAGTACCTACTTTTCTCTGTCTAGACAGACAAAGTAAAATCTTGACCCAACATAATTTTTATTTTTTAACGTAAAAAATGTTTTCTAAGCATTTGTAATGGAAAAATCTTAATGTTTTTTAAATTTTCCTTTATAATTAGTTCGTTGCGTTTAATAATTAGCTTTTTATTACAAATTAAAGTTAATTTTAAAAAATAATTGACAATTGAACTATAAGTAATTGACAAGAGATGGCGCTCTTTTAAAAATCAGAATTTTCAGTTGTACGCTTTACGTTTGCAGAAAAAATTAAATGTTTTATACGGAGTCAAAGTAGTTTTGTGTGACTCGCCTTTATTGCCAGACTCGCTCGCTACACTCGCTCTTCAGCCAAACACAGTCTTGTCACACAAAACGTCACTTTGTCTCCTTATAAAACAAACAGCTATTTCCTACACTGCAAAAAGTACATTTGCAAGACTCGTTAAATTTTTTTATTTTGTGTGGAAATTGTAAATATTTGTTTTATTTATTCTTATAAAATTATTATTGAAGCTTTAAGTATCCCAACGCCAGCACAATTTTTTTTAAAGATTCATAGTTTAATCATTTTTAGCTATACTAATTGGGGTCTATAAAAACCTTGGTCGTTTCCAATCGTGGCCTTTCTAGGGTTAATATGAAAGATACATAGACATACGATAGTAGGTTAATATTAGGTGTACCTAATGTTTAAAATGTAAAATTCCTATAATGGCCCGTGGGTAAAAAAATTCATGGTACAATGGTCAAATTCATAAGTTGAACATTATTAGATTATTAGAAATGTATACGTACAGCAAAAAAGAATTATGCATTTTGGTAACAACGTCTGACACTATAATGTTTTCCTCTGCGTTCAGCATAGTCCAGTAATTACTAACATTGATTAATTTTTCTCTCAATTTTTTACCAGGCATCTCTCCAAGATACTCGAATGGTTCCAAGACCAGCTAAAGATTAATAACATTAGTATTTTAAGTAAAATTTAATTATTAGTAAGTAAACCGTACCTTCTTATATTTTGCAATAATCGTTTCACGTTCATCTTCGCCGATATCAATATCTATAAAATCCATTATTTAAACAAAAAGCACTTTTTTTTGTTAAGATATCTCATGCACTACTAGAATACCTGAAACAAGTTGCCGCATTTTATAGAAAGAACAAGGTTAAACTAGTAGCAAAAAAAAGCAATAGGTTTTTATGATTTGTAACCAAATAATAATCAGGTATTTTTTGTGGAATTTAAACATACAGGGTGATTCAAAACTCGAGGCTAAAAATAAAATGTCATATTCAGCGTCAAATTTAGTGTCAAAAATGTAAAATAAATTTTTTTCCTATCGGGTTTAGTTTCCCAAATAATCGTTTTCAAAGTTTCCAGACGAAGTTAATTTTTTGCATATCAACAAGATAGGCCGTGCAAAAACAAAACACTCTCCAGCTTTTATTAGTGTGTTGATAACTTTTGAAACACTTATTAATTTACACATATTATTTAAATTATTTGTTTTCAAAATTGGTTCAATTTTGAAATTGAAAATTTTGGAACTTATGGGAAACTTTTTGAACTTGATTTTCTCGGAAACAAAGCAAAATCGGTAAAACATTTATAACATATTTTCTGTCTAGAATTCGACTCGGGATATGACATACCATTTTCCTCTTTCAAAGGCCTGCCTTGTTTTTAATATTTATAGATATTTTCTGGATACTTTGAAATCGATTATCTCGAAAACAAACTTTTGAAATGGATTTTTTCAAAATTTTCTTTGCCATATTTTTTCATTTTGGGATATAGTCTGGTTTGAAACACATAAAAATGTGCTTAGAAATGATTTTTGTGGGGGTTTTAAGACTAAAAGCTGAAACTTTCCAAAACGATAGTACATGAAATAAAGAACTTAAATAGAAAGTCGTAAAACTTTCGTGAGGAGCAAAAGGGCGCTATTCAAAATTTTCGAGTTAGCTATCGTAAAACGTAGATCATATACTAAAGTATTATTAATAAAATTGGAGGATATACAGCTAAATTATTAAATATAAACATTTTATTTGACGTTTCGCCAAAATTTTGGCTTCTTCAGAATTGGGATTATAAAAATTTTTTTTGTATCTGTAAACAAATTAATTAGGAAAATGAATATATTAATTATTAACTATTATTAACTTACAATAAAAAGATTCAATTTAATATTTATAATATTAATGATAAAACATTAAAATGACAAATTAAAAATTTTTTAGATGCCTAGATGCCGTGGCAGTACTACCAAATGTCATGATATTTTTTACACAAAAGAAATAGAAAAATATAATTTTTAGATTTTTTAACAGTCGTTTTAACATAAAAATGAAATGAGGTAATGTTTTTATACAACTAAACACAGTATTTTTACGACATTTTTTATTCAAAGAAAATTATCAAATATTCAATGTAGCGACATCTAGATTGCCAGCTTTTAATTTCTATTTAGGAAATATGAATCTAGACCTGATTTGACGGGTAATTTGCATCTTAATTCATATGCACTGGGTTGGTCACGTGTCGGTAGTCTTTTAAAAATTCAACTGTAACTATGATGATAATATACAGTGTGTCACCGGATTGAGTTCACTATAGGTGTAATTGACAAAAATTTTCGGAATTTCATTTTGATGTTTTGGAATTCAGCCCTGCTTGGTCTGAAATGAATTTTAAACATATTTTCAATTTTTAAAAATGAAGGCCCCCGTGACAATTAAGAGAAATCTATTTTCTGTTCTGGTAAAGTGCCGTTTTAGTCAACAATATAGCAAATTGTCATTAACAAAAGTTGTTCAGAATATGAAATTATGGCTCCATACAAAATTTCAAAATGATAGACACACTTTGATTAAATCGGTTTTGATTGTATGTATCAACGAAAAATCGCATCGTACGTATAGACTATGGGCCCATAACAGAAAACTGGTGGTAATATTATTTCATTGGGGTGTCACCGAACAATAAATGAATCATAATTGCTTTGTAAATTGAGATAAAATTTTATTCAAAATGCTTAAATAAAATTAATAATGAATTGATAGATCAGGCGTGGTTTGCTCTTATTATTTTGAGCGATATTGATATTTAGAGTGAAAATAAATAAGAAATAAGTAACTGCATGGCATTTTTGTATGTTTCAAAAATTATTTCCTAGAATGTTGACTGTAGAACAACGTGTTAATCAAAGTGTGCCGATCATTTTTGAATTTTGCATAGAGCCATAATTTCGTATTCTGAACAACTTTTGTTAATTACATTTTGCTGTATTGTTGCCAAAAAAAGACACTTTACCTAAACAGAAAATAGATTTCTCTCAATTGTCACGAGGGCCTTCATTTTTAGAAATTGAAAATATGCTTAAAATTCATTTCAGACCAAGCAGGGCTGAATTCCAAAACATCAAAATGAAATTCCGAAAATTTTTGTCTATTACACCTATAGTGAACTCAATCCGGGGACACACTGTATATGATATAACAAATTCACAAGTATAGGCCAAATAAGAAGCACCCTTATGACTAATGAGCACCCTTTATTAGTCTGTTATATTAAAAATATTTTCACACCGCGTATCCATTAACATAACATAATTCATATCAAAGAAAGTCATAAAGCGGCTGTTAAGCTAGCTTTATACAGTTAAAGAAATTCATCAATTCACCATGAAGAAATTGACGAATCTTCTAACGTTGATTTACCTGCAAATTAAATTTTTATTTACAACTGATACTAACTCTTAAACCAGTGTAACCGGGATTCCCTAAAAAATTGTTGAAAAATTAAAACCAGTTCTGATTTTACTATTTCTTCATGAATTTATTGTTGTGAATTTATGTTACGATAACTTGCAAAATATGGTATAACTGCTGCTTTAAAGGTCTACTTTGCTTATAACAATCAAGTTGCTCGCGTTTAATTGTTAAGAAATAACCCTTGATGGAATGCTAAATTTATTTATTATGAGAAAAACAATAAAACTAGAAAAAATTAAATCAAATTTTATTTTTTAATTGAAAGACCTATCTAAGACCTAAATAAGAGACCCCTTTCACCCGCCAGAATCAAAATTTTCACAAGATGGTTTCGGTTATCTAACAATTGGTTATAGGAATTTACTATCTAATCGCTTTTTACATATGCGCATGTATAAATAATAATTCCATTATTTCCTCCTTTATTGGCTGTCCTTCTAACTTATCTATTTCTTCAGTGAGTTTTTCACGAAGATTCGATAATTTATTTCTTGTATCTTCGAAGCCTCCATACTTTTCAATCAATTCCAAGCATTCTCTTTTGATTGCATCGTCAGTTGTGTGCAGTTTTAGAATTTCTAAAATTTAAATTATTTAGTAAAGTACAATAAAGAAGAAACCGGTCTTAGATAACTAAATCCGTGGTCATAGTATATTTTTAAAACTGATTATTTTTATTAGTGGAATTCATCCATCCATATATTTAAAACGCGAAGCCTTTTCTTTTCCGCTAATTTTAGCGTACTTCTACTGGACCGATTTTAATGATTTTTTTTTAAATTGAAGCTCTTGGCCCACAGATATGTCATCACTAGTTTTTCTCTCAAAATTATGAATTTCATACATTGTTTTATATTTTATAATATACATAATAGAATAATCAATTTTATAATTTAAAATACATAATCCAATTTTAAAAATTATAAATGAGAAAAATGTAGATAGTATTTGGTTTTATATGATAAGGCACACATTATACATTTGGTCGTGGTGATAAAATTTTCAATACTTTTATTCGACCAGTACGTTTCTAATACGCGATATGGTCAGGTTTGTGCGTGCATTTCTAATTACGTTTCGTGCTTTTGTGAATTTTGAATTTTTGAGACGGTTTTTTATATTGCCCTCTTTGGCTTAGTTATCTTTAAGGTTAGTTTTCTTATTTATTTTATAAAATAGTCATAGCTCATTCATATCTTTAAAAACTTCGTCGATTTCGACGGGGGTGACCGCTATTTTTTTTAAATTGAAGCTGTCGACCCCCAGATATGTCAGCACTAATTATTTTCTTCAAATTACCAATTTCATAAATTTTTTAAAATAATAAATTAAGAAACAATCATCGGTGTAGGAAGTAAGTGCATTATAATAATTGTTGTAAATTTCATTTTTCTAACACATTCATCTCTACAACTACTTCGGGGGCGCCCGCTCGTTATTTATTTATTTATAAAGCATTAATAGAACTCACTTAAGATTCGACGATCTTCAGGGTGATTACGAAGTGCACAAATTATAGGATAGCTGAACTTTCCCTCAGTTAGGTCTTCACAAAAGCCTTTTTTTTCGAAATACTAAAAATTAATAAACGTGTTAATAGTGGCCGTGTTAAACTTGAATAAACTGCTCGTGGTGATAGAAGTAAGTCGCTCTAAATAAATGATAAACAATATTTTTATGAAAATTTACATTATTATAGGATTATTTTTCTAAAATTGCGTTTTTGACACTTACCGGAACAAACCTAAAGTTAGTTAGAAATGTGAAGAGACAATGCAGTTAGGGACTATTTTAATTTGGCATCCCTGTACAGAGTTGTCACATTACAATTTAATTTGTTTGAAATTCAATGTTTTTTAGCTTTATTTGTTGACATGTGGCAAACCTGCGCTGTCATTATGAAACTTCAAAAACGCAATTTAAAAAAAATAATCCTATAGTAGTAAAAAAAATATCTACTAAATAAGTTACGGTTGAGAATACTATTGTAATCTTCGCTCTGTATATACTTCGGCGCTGCGCGCCTCAGGTTATAATACTTGCACTGGGGTTATAATAGTATACTTCTTAACCTAAGTGTATAATATCCTATTTTCTCGCCTTATTATGAATTGAGGAATGATAATGAATACAAAACTTATTTGGAAACTTTGTAATTTTAGAGAACTCCTGGACAGAGCCAAGCAATGTGCTACACGAAAATGTGTCCGGTAACATCTGGTAGCATCAATTTTAGTGAGGTACAGAGAGAAACAGAGTACTCGCTCCCTCCATCTGTACTTCACAAGATATTGGCTACGCCCAGGAGTTCTCTCTAAAGAGAGAACCAATCAGAATTTATTAATTATTAGTTACAAGTACAAAAGTGTCTTGTTAAATGTAACACCAAACTAAATTAATCAAGAGCTTTATAGTAGTTGGTGATCACAACTAATGCCCACAAAATAACTCAAAAGTGAAGATTTGAAAAACTCTTAAGGCAGTGACGTCGTAGAAAAGTTTTATTTCAATGGGATATAGAAGATACTGATTTACAAAAATTTGCAAAAACTTACCGCTTCTGACTTCAAGTTGCAATAGTCGTCCGCAATTTGAAAATGTATTGCCATGGTATTACAGAAGGTTTCAAAGTTTTTTTTTTTCTTACCACTGAATTCCGATGTCAGGGAATACATTAATTGGAAAATAGAACCAGTTTCTGTGAAATATTACACATTTAAAAAAAAATAAAGTGTAAATATTAGAGCATACTTTTACAAATCATATCGACGTACGCTTCTTCACTTGGACAAATGAACTTGTCACGCCAATAGGTATCCATTATTTGTCCTTTAAAACCGCGCGAATATGTTATTTTTAGCCAATTCCCAATCTAAAAAATATTTGTTGTAACCATTTCATTTGAAGAACTTGAGCTTGTCTGCTATACCTGCATCACATCAGGTATTATCGTTCTTATATTTATTTTACGTCAAAAATATGAAAATATGAAATTTTAATTTTTAGGAGTAGGTATTTTGAGTCTCGGTTAAAAACCTGTTTAACTAACAACCCCGCGGTTACCGAATTTAATTTTAACTAGTAGTAAATTAGCTCAACCGAGAATCAAAGCAGCGGCTCTAGAACAGTTTTGAATTAACGATTTTTGATCAAACAAATTAGGGTTTTTATCAATCGCCGCTAAAATTCGATTATAAAAAACTACTAAAAATAAGAACTTTTAGAACAGGGCTTCCGGAGCTGATGCCAAGATATGTTTAGGCAGAAAAGCACTTTAATGTTCCTTGCTATTCTTTCTTTTGAATTTCTCAAAAATGAACCGGATGTGGGATGAGACTTATGCCCGTATTTATAAAGCGATCTCGACTCGATCTCGTACTCAAGCACGAGATCAAAACCGGTTTCTATTGGTTTCTATTGTATTATAAATTATACAATAAAAACCGGCCTCGTCTCGGTCTTGAGTACGAGCAAGTGCTTGAGATCTCCCTATAAATACGGGCATTAGAGTTTTATACGGGGCCAACTCGCTTTCTATAAGGAAACGGGGTTTTGTTTGACTGCACTTACTGTTTTTTTTAGACGATTTGGTACATTTGCTGTCAGTGTACGTTCTGCTTGTTTCACAGAAGCTATTGTTCGTGCGGGTCCATACACGATGTGAGCAGCGGGTGCACCTCTTCTAATATATGAATTGTCTTGGATGTCGTCGAGACTATAACGATACCACTAAATTAGCATTAAAAGTTAGGTTATAAATGCCGTCAACAATGTTAATCATGAGCCCTAGTAAGTAGTCCGGTTCACATAGTGAACTCGGGATAAATTCGCCTAACGTGGAAACATTCTCTGTTGTGTAGTAGTTATAGCCGTTATTATCATAGTGAAACTCCCCACCCCGCCGATGGGGGAACACCCCTTAATATTGGGTTTAAACTTCTAAAATTAAACTTTTTAAAACATTTTTGCAATTAGATTACTATTTTCATGATGTCTACTTTAATGTCCTAATATGCAAAATTCTTATCCAGTTTTATTTTGATAAAAAAATGTAACTTTGAAATTCATAATTTAAAGGTTGTTAGGAATTTTGCAATCTTTAAAATACTCTCAATTAATAAAGAAGAGATCTAAGACTATAAATTTTGTTTTTAAATTTTTAACTCTTTATAATTTTTCATTTACTACCTATAGGTTATTCAACGAAACGAGATAGTAAATTGAACTAAACAAATGCACGTGGACACTTGTGTTTAGCACTGTAATTGGCTCCAACGTATAATTTTAGATGTAATATAGATATAATTTAAGATTATATGTTGGAGTCAATATCACAGTGCTAAACACAAGTGTCCACGTGCATTTGTTTAGTTCCATTTACTATCTCGTTTCGTTGAATAACGTATAGTTTTCAAGATAATTGCAAAAATGTGATGATAAGTGTAATTTTAGAAATTAAAACCCAATATTGAGGGTGTTTCCCCCTAGGGAGTGGGGGGAGTTTTACTACGATAATAAGTACTACACAATAGCAAAGGTTTCAGCTTTAGGCGATTTAGGCTCCGGTCTAATGCTAAATGCACTGTAGTATAAGTTTATCCATTTTTGGAACGAGAAATTGCGTTCTTAATCCTTATTATCTCATTAGCACCCTACTGTGTTGGGTACCAATAAAAGATGCGTAAAATCTTCGAGAAAAAGGTAAAAATGAATTTCTATGCCAAAAGTAGGTATATAAACCCTTCTAATGCTTCATGTAAAAGAAATTTAAAAAGATTTAATTTAATTATTATGTGATATTTTGCACATTTTTTGTAAAGTGAAAAGCATTAAAAGGGTTTATATACCTGCTTTTGGCATAGAAGTTCATTTTTACCTTTTTCTCGAAGATTTTACTCATCTTTTATTGGTACCCAATACAGTAGGGTGCTAATGAGATAATAAGAATTAAGAAGGCAATTTCTCGTTCCAAAAATGGATAAACTTATATAGGGCTAACGATGCAAAACTGAAATATACTGTGAGTGGTTAAGCTCAAAGTCGAAATTTTACCGCCCTGTATAAGCACGCATTATAACGTTCAAGCCAAGCCGTAATTTTCTTATTAACAATGTAAGAAATTTATACATACAGTAGACTTATGTTGTGAAGTTTCCAAATAATATCTTCGACTATCTGCAATTCTTCCTTAGTAATGTCTGCCCAATAATTGGAAATAGTGATCATTCGCTCTCTTATTCTTTTACCAGGAATAAGTCCTATGTAATCGTATGGTTCAGATATCAACTATGAATTTTGAAATAATATTAATATTTTAAATAAAGATTAGTTATTTAGTAAATCAAACCTTGTTATACTTTTCGTAGAAATTTTGCAATTCTCTTTCATCTGTATCAATTTCTATAAATTCCATTGTTAACTTTTTTCTTTTTACCTAAGTACTTGTTACTAGATCTCACACACTATTAGAAATATTTAGAAATATGCGTAATTTTATAGGCAAAAAAATGTTGCCTACAAATAAGTGTGTAGTACAAAAAATGGGAGAAAACTTGTTCGTAACCAAAAAAAATTTTATTCGTAAACAACAAGTTCAGTATTAAAGATAATTTTTTTTCCTTCTAAAGGTGCGTCCATACCAATAAAAATTTGCGTTGAATGTTGTATTTTGAATTCAAGAAAAATATTTGCGGCGCAAATTTAAAATTTACGTTGAATGTTGTATTTTGTATTCAAGAAAAATATTTGCGGCGCAAATTTAAATAATTTCCAAGTACAACACAAATAATTTCGCCACGTACAACTATCGGTGGGGATGACGGCGGATAAAGAAATATTTAAATAAAAGAGGCTTTTTTCCAAAAGAGATATTTTAACACCAATAAACGGCATTGTTGACAAACTGCATTAACAATTAGGAAAGTCCAAAAGTACAGGTGGTAAAGTTTCGCAAAAATGCATTTAAAAGTACAAAGAAAAGGAAAAGATAAAAGAGGCTTTTTTCCAAAACATTTATTTTAACACCAATAAACGAATGGATATTTCATTCATTAACTCTAAGTAATATGTACAGGGTGACCTATTTTGCTTGTCCGTATGGGGTATCTCCGTTAATATAAGAGTTAGGAGAAAACTAATAAGACGATCTCGATCTACTTTTTTGAGACAAACTCAATGGTGAAATCAAAAATCTGATACCTTCTTTTGTTTTTGAGTTGTAGCCCAAAATTAATATTTTCGTCATTTTAACTTTGGTCAATATCTCCCTTATTCCTCAAGATTTTCTTAAACTGTAAAGACATTCTTATGACACTTTTTAACGTAGATTCCAGTGGCGTAGTCAAAAATTTTTTTGTGATGGGTTATTTCCGAGTTTTTATACAAACTTCATTTTTTTTTAAATACGAATCATACGCGATTATGTCTTTATTAAATAGAGTATTTTTTGCACTTTTCAAAAATATGACATTTACAAAAAAAATTCAAAATTTCGAATTTTTAAAATTTTTCAGATTTTTTTAAATAAAAAAAGGTATTTAATTATTAGTGAAACGACATAAACAAGTGTGAACGGCATTTGTTTACCGTGTCAAAATTAGATTGTCTTTTGTTTTTAAAGTTAAGTCATAATTTCCTAAATAAACTACTGTTGCGTTTTTATTATTAAAAATAATTTTAATAAATGTTACATTTTTGAAAAGCGCAAAAAATACCCTATTTAATAAAGTCATGACCGCCTATGATTCGTATTTAAAAAAAGTTTGTATAAAAACTCGGAAATAACCCATCACAAAAAAAATTTTGACTACGCCACTGGAATCTACGTTAAAAAGTGTCATAAGAATGTCTTTACAGTTTAAGAAAATCTTGAGGAATAAGGGAGATATTGACCAAAGTTAAAATGACGAAAATATGAATTTTGGGCTACAACTCGAAAACAAAAGAAGGTATCAGATTTTTGATTTCACCATTGAGTTGGTCTCAAAAAAGTAGATCGAGATCGTCTTATTAGTTTTCTCCTAACTCTTATATTAAGGTTTAAGTTCAGACTGCGTTTTTTGAACCACAAGTTCAAAAATTTTGAAAAAAATATATGTTATGTAACACCTACTGTTAAACAACATAATATGTAACTTTCATCAACTTCTAACCCGTGGTTTTTGGATAACATCAAAAAAACGGTAAAAAAGAGGTTTTTTGAAATTTATTACCAAACTAAAGTACAGAATTTTCTTAATTTGTTTGTACAAAATGTAATGGAGTTTCTACTAAAGCTGTAATTTTTTGAAAATTTTTGAACTTGCGGTTTTCTTAATACGGTCGAAGAAGTTAGAAAAATGCATTCAACTTTTTAATTTTTTAGAATTTAATATAGATAGACGTAAAATGAGATGTGCATAGGTTTATAGTAGGGCACTATTCATAAAAACTACACCAACATCTTGAATTTTCGAAAAAAAGTTAATTTAATGACTGAGAAATGTTTAAATTTAAACGTGCTGTCATTCCAATATGTTGTGATTTATTGAAACAGAGGCCAATAGATGGAACTATTAAGGTTTAAATGCAAGCGTGCATAGTAATGTATATGTATAGTGTGCATTTCATCCGAAAAATTTAGTTATGGCGCTGATGACAGCGCTGTCAATTTGACTAAATTTTGAATATTAGTCTTTCGTAAATTTAATTTTTTTACGAAAATTCAAAGAATTAGTCCAGTTTTTGTGTATAATGCGTTACTCTAGGCCTATGTCCCTCATTTTCTACGTTCATCTGGTATTATATTCTAAAGAATAATGAAATTGTGTGCATTTTTCTAACTTCTTCGGCCGTATTAAGAAAACCACAAGTTCAAAAATTTTCAAAAAATTACAGTATTAGTATAAACTCGGTTACATTTTGTAGAAATAAATTGAGGAAATTCTGTACTTTAGTTTAGTAATAAATTTCAAAAAACCTCTTTTTTACAGTTTTCTTGATGTTATCCAAAAACCATGGGTTAGAGTTTGATGAAAATTATATATGTTGTTTAACAGTAGGTATTACATAACACGTATTTTTTTAAAAGTTTGAACTTGTGGTTCAAAAAACGCAATGTTAACTTAAACCTTAATTTAATTTTTTTTTCGGAAATTCAAATAATTGGTCCAGTTTTTGTGTATAATGCTCTACTATAAGCCCATGCCCATCATTTTCAACGTTCATCTGTATTAAATTCTGAAGAATAATCAAGTTGTGTGCATTTTTCTAACTTCTTCGACCGTATTAAGAAAACCGCTAGTTCAAAAATTTTCAAAAAATTACAGTATTGCTATAAACTCGGTTACATTTTGTAGAAATAAATTGAGGAAATTCTGTACATTAGTTTGGTAATTAATTTCAAAAAACCTCTTGTTTTACAGTTTTCTTGATGTTATCCAAAAACCATGGGTTAGAGTTTGATGAAAATTATATATGTTGTTTAACAGTAGGTAATACATAACATGTATTTTTTTTTTAATTTTTGTACTTGTGGTTCAAAAAACGCTGTCTGAGTTCTTATAACCTCAGCTTTAATGGGTGCATTCAGTGAACGTCAGCAGCTATGATAGCGACGAGTCAAAACACAGTCAATAACTAAGCATCGTCGTAGCTGACTTTCACTGTCTATGTCATTTTAGGTTAAATATATTTTTCTGTCAGTATGTTTATAGGTTTCTGTAAATGCAAAAGTCAGTTTTCTGTAAGTCTACTACCGTTGATCAATCGATAGTTTGGCCATCTCGCGGATTAAAACACACTATATGCACGCTTGAATTTAAACCTTAACGGAGATACCCCATAAGGACAAGCAAAATAGGTCACCCTGTACTTCAATACTTCTTTAAACCCTTTTAGCCGCTGATTTTGTTCAATATTGCCCGTTTATTATGATTGTGTGGACTTAAGTTACTTAAGTTAAAATAAAACTACTTTTAAATCAAGGGTTTTTCCAAATTTCATAATGGTATTCGTATAGGTACTTCTTGGTCTCTGTATAATGGCTTAGCAGACGTCTGCTTTAAAAGCCGCTCATCGTTTACGATTTGGTCATTTGGACTTAAGTTATTAAAATAGGGTTTTCTATAAAACCCACATTAATATTATTAATTTTCTAATTTTTCAAATAAATTTTTTATGTTGCAAATGTGATAAGATTCAATTCATTTATTTGCTTTTCCTAAAAGTCAGGTACAAATAGTCAAAACAATGAGTTCTTTTAAAAGCAAATTTTACTCTGGCTTCCGAGTCCTGATACGTATTTTATGTTTGAAGTTTCAACACGCAAAATAATTTATTTACGTGGAAAATATTTTGACCAATTTTAAATTTGCGCCGCAAATATTTTTCTTGAATTCAAAATACAACATTCAACGCAAATTTTTATTGGTATGGACGCACCTTTACGTCAAAAGAAGTTGAGATTTTGTTATTGTACATTTTTGTGAATAAGGTGAAACTACCTGCTTTGAGGTAGGTACACAATGGCTTTTGTTATAGGTAAGGACCCCAACCTTGCCTTAGGCGCTTCTTATTAAAAAAATACTCTATACTGAATAAGTAGGTATATTATAATATATATTAGGTCTGTTTGACATGAACTAACTATCTTGCTAACTGTTAGTTACTAAATGGATACTAAATGAACTCAAGGAGCAAAAACACGGGAATCTAAGCTTTAACGTCAACGTCAAAATTTCTCCGCCCATTTTGCAAATTCCAGGAGATACGAATAATGATAGCTAAAATGGGCTGGTATCCTGTAACTATTAACGATACGATAGCTAACGCTAAGCTACTTACCCTTTATTCTTCTCCTACCAATTTTTAAACATTTGTCGGCGAGCGATAGAGAGCAGGTGAGTAGCGTTAGCGTATCTTTAGTTACAGTACTACCAGCGAGAGGAAAAAAATAGTTGAACCTTTGCGCAGATATTTGGTCACAGTCTGTCACTGTCACCCACTGTGGGCATATACGATATGAAACGAAGAGAATTGCGCAGAACGTCTGCGCGAGGTTCAACTATTTCTTTTCTCTCGCTGGTTTCCCAGTATCAGTATCTATCTATCTAATAGTTGCAGAATCCCAGTCATGAACAGATACACCAAACATGGCTTCGTAAGAACTTCTTTGTATACTTTTATGAAGAGATCGATTTTTCTTTAATTTTTCTTTTTCTTTTAAGTTGTGTTGCTATCTTTCATCCAGGTTATTAAAATATCAGGAACATTCTGGTTTCTGCTCTCCAGCGATCCTTGACTTTGGGAATGGCGCGGTTTGCTGTGAACTACTTTAGCATTGAGAATTTCTAAGACATTCTTGATTACAGTATTAGCAAATTCTTTTCCTCTATCGCTATGAAGAAGACACGGAGCACCAACAATGATAAATATGCCCATTAAATTATAATCAACCTTTTCGACTGTCTTAGATTTTATTGGTCTGAGAAACAGGAACTTGGTAAGATGATCCTCATAATTTATTAATTATTATGAATTTATCTTTTTTCTTGACCCGTTTATCCCCAGTGTCCTGGTGGGTTTTTCTAAAATTCCAATATAAACGGTCATAGCTTAATTATGCTTGCTCACACTGCAGTGTGATGATTTCTAATACCCTCAATCTCAGAACTGTCCAAATTGTACTAATTGATCACTGAAATATTATAAGAATCGGGAATCGTGTAACAGCATCTTGCACAGTTCGCGAATTGATTAAAATTTTGTTTTCAGTTTCCGAAATAACAACTTAATTCAGCGATTGAGCATTTTCGATTAAGTACTCAATTCTAGGACTGCTCATTTATTTCGGCAATTGAGCGAATTCGGAGATTGAGTCTAACATAAATATATTTAATAACTAAAATTAAAAATTTATGTATTTAATTTTTTGCCTAGTATTATTAGTAATACCTATTTTATTATTTACAGGTAAGCCATTCGCCAGCTTCTGATTTGATGATGAATTTTTTGAAAATAATTGATGGGTAAGTCAAGATGTATTATTTTTCATAAATCCCTAATTAACCATATTTACTTAAATTAAGGGTTGGTTAGTAGATTTAACAGTTGTGTTTCAACTTTGGTAACGACTTCAAAGGAAATAATGATACAAAATAGTTATTATGTGTACTAAAAGGAACTGATGCTAATTTTATCATCATCAATGTGGATATTGTTTGACGAGGCGCCAGCCGAGCCAAATAACTATCGCGTACCTAATAGAATAAGACTTAATCCAAAGGTGCACAGTAAATTTTGTTTTAATCGCGTAATCGTAAATCGACTGTTGAAAAATTTTTTATTTCTAAAAAAACGTAGAAATAACTAGGGCCTTTGAGACCCGGCAAGAGCTTTTCTATACAACCGCCCCATATGCAAGACAATGCCTTCGCTAAAATACTAAACTATTTAATTTTGCATAAACCAACAAGTAACAAACCACACTGGCCATGTTTTGTATCCTGATTGTTCCTAGTTTAGGGTTTAAAGTTCGAGAGGTCGACACAATGTGTGGTTTACCAAAAAGTCGTTTTACAAAACTTTAGTTTCGAATAAAAAAAAATTGCAAGTTTCGATTAACAAAAAAAATATGCGATTAAAGTAAATCAACCTTTAGTTGTAATTTTATGTAACGTTTATTATCCCATTACATTGAGAAAATTAATGACTGCTGGAAGTCGAGTGGTTGACAATAAATCTACAATTCTATTAAAAACTTATATTAGAAAATTATACACGCAAAGGGAAAATTTATAGTAATTAATCGTGATATACTATACAAAAATAGTTGGCAGGTTAATAACGTTCGAAATCACGATCATTAGATTAAAGGACATTAATAAAAGATGAAAATTTTCTATTGAAATTGAATTTCAAAAATAATAAAAAATTTTATAATAACAAAATGTGTCCCACCTTGTGGTTATTCCCTCATAACTTATAACGTAATTATTATTATGAAAATATCAAAAAGGTGTTGTGTATAGCCAAAATATAAGGCTTTCGTCTAAAATTCTTGAAATTGTTCCAAAATTGCTTACCTTTAAAGGAGCTAAAGTTGATCATAATTTTGAAATTAATTTTCTCAAAATCGGTTTCGACCATTTTGATCATTTTTGGATATGTTATAGACATTGCTGTTTTCTATCGATTGCCAGATGTTTCGTTAGTTAGAAATATCCAGGACCGGAGTTATGATTTTTTGAAAATCAAAATTTCAAAAATTTGAAAATTGGTACATGTATTAATCTTATGAATAGGTATTATTTGACCCTATTTTCAGTTACCAAAACGCTTCCGATTAAACCGGAAATTAGAAGCATAACAAAAGTTATTATGAACCTATACAGGGTGATTCTGTATCCACGTTAGTGACTTTTTTGACTTCCAGTTAAACTTGAAATGAGACTATTTTTTTAATTTTAAATGATCATGCTTAAAAATCTTAAAAATAGCTTTAATTCGCCCAAAAAAGTCTTATTATGGCCACATAAGAGTTTTTTTTAACTCTGTGCTTAGAGATGAAAGAAACGACTTGCAACGAAATTTGTGTTGTTAAATAAATATTAACTTTAATAAAGTAAACAAAATGCTTCTTCCTAAACAAAGTTTTTACTAAATTGATAAACTTTTTATTAGATTTACTTTGAGCGATTTTTTTTTCATTGTAGAGTGTACTTTATATGAAGTATCTTGTAGTTAGTGGGGTTCCATCTACTAAAACAAAGTTTGAAACCGTAATCCCCGATTATCTCTTATGATCTCTTAAATACTTTTTCATCGCAAAAGCTTTACTGGAGTTTATTGATTTTTAAGGCAAAAGAGGTTTTGAAATTTCATATTTTTCCATTTTTATAATTACGTGGAGAATCGGTCGGTTGTTATTCTTTCTCGTCAGTTAATTATGGTTCGAGGGTTTCCCCAATTGATCGTGGTGCGTGAGAGAAGGGGATCTTTTCAATTAGAACACGAGGGCAAGAGTCCGTTAAATGCTATGTGCTGCTGCATTTTCTTACAAACTCTCCTGCTTACTTTTTTCCCCTCTTTTTGTTCATTTTATTTCCTTTTACTGTTGCACTTAAGTTGGAGACATTGTTTGTAATAATGCTTTTCTGGATTAAATTAGATAAGAGAGATGAGATGAATTATTGGAGACATCTGTGGTTTTAGCTCGAAAATGGTGTGAAAAGAAACGAAAAGATGGAATTAATGTACGACTGTCTAAAACGACTTTGTCATTTTTTTTTCTACAAAATTGTCGAAATTAGCAGATTTTTATATTTTTCATTTTTAAATTACGCCACATTTTCTGTTCGTTTATACATTTGTTACTTGAATAAAAGAAAATTTTTAAATTACATTTCTTTTGACAAACGACGTCTTTTGAAGATGTTCAAAAGAATTGGAATTGATCCTCTTTTGAAGAATTATACAGAGCGTTCATTTGATATGTTTGTAGTCAGACAAATTGCCGTGCTAATTATACGCTCTGAGCTGGGATCATGTAATTATTAGCGTATTGCTACGCTACGCTAAACTACTTACTCCCTACCCTTCTACAAAATTTTGGAAATTGATAACAGAAGGGTAAAGAGTAGGTAGCTTAGCGTAGCGTAGCAATACGCTAATAATTACAGGGTCCGAGCCTGGATAGATAAGATAATTCCAGTAGCGCTGTCAGCGTCAGTTTATTGTAAGCTCAAATTAGCTTAGACTCTACTTCTGCCATCATGACCACGCTCTCCACTATGGAGATCTAATATTGAAGGCTCCGGCAATGAGTACAGGTCAAGAGGTCTCTTCCGTCCAAGAATGCCGTTTTTCTTTGGATTGTGCCTATAAACATATCAAAATCACAATTTGGAAGGAAGGAAAAAAGAGAAGATCCCTCGATACATCTCGTTATCTGGAATCTTGATAATGACTGTTGGGGTGCCTGGGCTTTGTGGATTAAATGTATTGTGAAATGTGACCGAAGTCACAGACGATAAACGTTAGTCTGTTATGGGGACGGTAACGAGGTTATTAGGCTCGGTCAAAAACCAACTTGGGTCTCTTCCGAAACCTAGACTCGTTGATGTTGTATTCCCATAGTCCTCGGATGGTAGGGTTGTCGTGGTCCAGTGTTGTCTCGTGGAACTTGGAGGCTGCTTCTCAGATGAAATCCTGAATGCTGATCATCTGTAGGTCCCGTTGAAGGTTACTGTTACGAATGCACCATGGTGCGTTGACGATGGTCCTCAGGATCTTGTTATGTATGGTCTGCATCTTCTTGATGTTAGATGGTGCGGCGTAGCCCCAGGCAGGACGTCATGATGGATCGAATAACGGTCTTGTAGAGAAGCAGCTTAGCTTGTTTCTGAGGTCTAGCGTTGTACCTGAAAAAAGCGGATATAGTAGCGAAAATGCAGCTCGTGCTCTGACGATAGCTCCCTCGATGTGTGGTTTCCAGGTGAGTCTCTTGTCGATGGTTAGTCCTAGATATCGGGCTTCCTCTTTCCAAGGAATGAGTTCGCCGAAAATTTCTATATTTTGCGGACAACGGAGACTTGGTCGCTTGGAGAAGTAAATGGACGAACTCTTCTGTGTGTTGGCGGAGATTCGCCATTTCTTGAACCAGAGCTCCAGGCCGTCGGCTGCTCTTTGAAGTCGGTATCCTACCAAGCGTGGGTCCTTGTTGCTGGCCATGAAACAGGTGTGATCTGCAAAAATATAAAGATTAGTAGCTTCGATTACTGGTCACTTGTAAAGATGGTGAAGAAGTGCGGAGATAGGGTGGCACCTTGAGGGACACCGGCTATAATAGATCTGGAGGTAGATAGGGAGTCGTCGATCTTGACCCTGAATGATCATATGATCAACGGGAAAGGAAGGAGGAGATGAGCTTCGTTATTGATAGTGGGTATCGAGCGGTGATCATCTTGTAGAGTAGAGCTTGGTGCCAGACCTTCTCGAAAGCCTTGGAGACGTCCAGGAAGACGACAGCGGGCCAGTCCTTGTGGTCGAATGCTTCGGCGACGAACTCGACTAGGCGAACTGTTACATCTCGTTAGTGATCGAAAAGACATTTTTATTCGTACTATCGTATAGTAGACCAGATTAGTCCACGTGTATATAAACTTCTGCTCACCCCCATCCTAAAAATCGCGCTCTCAACACCCTGTATACATTAAAGCTTTAAAACTTTCAAGTTTAACAAGCTTACCAAGTGCACAATATACAACTTGAGATTAATTTGGTGATATTTATCTTTTGGATTTGACAAAAAACTATTACGAGTTAAGATAAACGTTTTTGAGGTTAATACTAAAACGTTTGTTACACCCACACACACAGAAGTAAACATCTCTATTTCTCGTTGGATTACAAAACTACTTACAACGTTTATAATCTTCAACAACGCTCTTGGAAAAGTTTTAAGGAACATCTAAATTTAACTTGATATCAAGTTCTTGGGGATAAACTATCTTAATCTCGATTTTAATTAATAGTTGTTCATAAGATGTTTGAACGTTTTAGAAACTAAAATAGGGCTATTAAAATTTCTGAGATGTAACTCTCTCTTTTGTTTGCCAAAGTTTTGTATTTTAGTTGAAAACGTAAGTGGAAATTGGCTTGAACGAAAAATTTGTGCAAATAGGTATCAACACTATACTCGAGAATTATTTTTTGACAATATTTTTTGTAATATTTTTTGACCGACGTAAGAATAAATATTGCGCAGGAAATACAACTTCATTTCCTCTATTTCCGTTTTCACCCTCTTGAAGTGGTCAAACTATTAACCGCAGCGGTAAAAGCATTAATGGATGTGCATTTGACTCAAACTTGAAATTTTTCATGTTACATTTCGTTTCTTACACTGTTTCCTCTTTAACCTTCCCTTGGTGTATGTTTTAGGTGAAGTGTTTTTCATACAGGTTGGTTTTTACTTTTTCAGATATACGACCTAATACAGGGTGATATTTGTAAGTGGTATTAACATTTGAATCTCGGAAACGATAAGAGTTCCGAGATGATTAAATTTGGAAAAAGGTGCATATTTTGATGAGCTTTAAGGATCCGTGTAGAAAATTTCAAAATTCAAAATAGTTAGCGAGATAACGCAAAAAAAACTGAAAATTGCCAATTTAGTTTTTCGTCTGTAGTTTGAAAATGATACTTTCGAAAAAATAACTCTAGGGAAACATTTTCAGGAGGTCGAAAGAGCTATCAAACGATACTAAACTCGACTTCGTATCACATCGACGCTAGGCGTCGCGACATTCAACTTTTTATTTTATTATGGGAACCAATTCTTTTCTTTGCAGAAAATTACTCAGTTGGCTTGTTTAAATTCGGTTACGAAACGAGAACTTTCTATCTTACACTTTTCTTAATTTATACAACTTTTCTAGGTTACGTTATGTCAATATGTCACTTTACGTTATTTTTTACAGTGAAAAATAACGACTACAACTTGAATTTAAAATTTTAGATATGCAACTTCATTAGAAGATAAAATTAAAGCGAATTATTATTAATTAAATTTTATTTTCGAATCAATTTACGTTTCTGAAACTTTAAATCCAAGTTTTAGTCGTCATTTTTGATCGTAAAAAATAACATATTAACATAACGTAACATAACATAACCTAGAAAAATTGTATAAATTAAGAAAAGTTTAGATAAGTTTGGTATCTGAATTTAAACAAGTCAACTAAGTAATTTTCTGCAAAAAAACAATAGCTGCCCATAAAAAAAATGGTTGAACGTAGCGACGCCTAGCGTCGATGTGATAAATAGTCAAGTTTAGTTTTATTTTATTTTCGAATCAATTTACGTTTCTGAAACTTTAAATCCAAGTTTTAGTCGTCATTTTTGATCGTAAAAAATAACATATTAACATAACGTAACATAACATAACCTAGAAAAATTGTATAAATTAAGAAAAGTTTAGATAAGTTTGGTATCTGAATTTAAACAAGTCAACTAAGTAATTTTCTGCAAAAAAACAATAGCTGCCCATAAAAAAAATGGTTGAACGTAGCGACGCCTAGCGTCGATGTGATAAATAGTCAAGTTTAGTATCGTTTGATAGCTCCTTTGAACCCTTTAAATTTTTGTCCGACATTTTTTTTATTAAAATAAAACATTTTCAAAGTACAGTTGATAAACTGAATTGCCAATTTTCAGTTTTTTGGCATTAACTCGGTAACCATTTTAAAATTTGATATTTTCTAAACGGATTCTTAAAGCTCATCAAAATATGCAACTTTTTGCTAAATTAACCAATCTTGTAACTCTTACCGTTTACTAGATCACAATGTTAGTGTCTTTTAAAAAGATCAATTTGAAAGGGTTGTTTGTTCGAATTGTATTTTTTTTTCAAATTGAATTCTTGACGTTTAGGACCTCCTATGTCCAAAAATGCAATTTAAAAAATTAGGAAAGAAACTAGAGAAATATTTTATATTATTTTGAAATCTTCCAAAATTTGCTTTAATACGTAAGAAAAATTCGCCTTATACCACGTCAGAGTTTTCATCACGAATTTTCTACAAAAATTCTTATAATAGAAAGATGATATAATTTAATATTTAACAAGTAATCGAAAATACATGCAAGAACTTAAAACAGGAAGTATTAGCCAATTAGCACACGTATTTTTTAATAACCAAGGTAATCTGCTTTATATGTTTGACGATATTCAGCGTTTTTTGGACCTTTTCACTTATATAGTTTTTTTTTCAAAATGCCGTAAGTAAATTTGATTGACTATTTCCCTATGAGAAAAATTTCGAACACCGTCATCGGTACCTCTTGGAAATCCGACGAACGTAAACAAGTACAAGAAGTGACCTTGTATTAAAAGTAAATAATTGCCCCGCTATTAGGTCCTCTTTGAACTAGACCAAATTAAGGCAACGTAACACAAAATAATTGTTAGATAATTATTGAAACTGCTTTTTTTAAATTAAAAATTGTAATTAAATTATAACCATAATTATTAATTTTTTCTTTTTTTTAATTATTAGTTTAATGTTTAATTATTAATATTTTAAATTAGAGAAATAAGCTTTTATTATAATACCTAATTATTGTTTTTTTTAACGTTTCCTCACAAATATTGGCTTCATCAGAAAATTAAAAGTATTTATAAAAATTATCTGTAAAAATCTAAAAATATATATAATTAGATAAATGAAACACATTACAACTAGTAAAAAATTCCAACTTACAAATTCATATTAATTAAAAGTAAATAGTATATTGTTTTATTATGATTAAAAGTGCAACTTTGTTTGGCAAGCAATTTTTGCATTTGCAAAGCTAAGCGAAGCGTAGCCGAACTAATTTTTTTTTGTTTATTTAATCATTTTCTAGTCAATTATCCCCTGTTTTGCACTTATTTAATTCCGACATTCACCATCATAATTATCATTATAAATTATATAACTATAATAGTTATTTTTGTTATTTACCTTAAGTCCATTTTCTTAACGTATTTTTTTGAATTTATTGTAAGTCGGCAAAAATGATGGCAAACTAATAATGCTAATAAGAACTAATTTATATTTTTTATTATTGGCACTAAGAATGTATCTTGGTCAGTTACCCCTATACAGGGTGAAATAAAAGTCGCTTTCTACGAAATGTTAAGATCACAACCAATCCATGTATCAAAGTGCTCGGTTAAGAAGTATCCCACCTATAAATTGTAATGAAGAAAGCAACTTCTATCTTTTAGATTTTTTTTGACTATTTTATTTCATTTTTTTTGCTTACAAAAGATTAAATATTTTAGATTCGTTCCTTCGAATTGTTCCCTAATGAGAACAAGGGGCCAAGTAGATGAATGTCGGAAAAACAAAAGCCTCGAGTTTTAAAGATGAAAATTTTAAAAATTCTTATTTAGTACAAGATTCGGCTGAAATTCGGCACAGGAGTAGTTTCTGTGGTCCGATTGATGATTCCGTCGAAAAATTCCGGATAAAAAATTTCGGGCCTCCCTTTGATGGGTGCCCAAAATTTTCAAAACCAATTTAAAAAATTGTTTCGCCGTTATGTTTGGTCCTCGAACTTTTCTGCGGGGGGACATTTTTCCGCAAACGTGCCGTTAGGGCGCTAGGTGACGACGAATATAAAAATATTTAATTCGTCAAATTTAGGCCAATTCACGCGAAACGCAAACGCGAAAGTCAAAAAGGCCGATTTATTTTGTTTCGAAGAGGGACTCCTAACTCTCCTCTTTCGATTTCGTCCATTGAAACAGCCACCATTTCCATGGGGTTCATATTTTTTAAGGTCATGTTTGTCTAAATTTTAACTTGGCGTTTAAATAACACATACGAAATTTGTGAATATTGTCAAACTTGGAAGGGTCGTAAAGCCCTTTTAGAAATTATTTTTTAATAAAATTTTTAGAATTTTGTGTTCCTCGGGCTGTGTACTATTAGATCTATGTGGCAATTTACCCGGTTTTAATTTTTTTATAATGTTTTTATAATTGTTCAAAATTTGGCTATTTCTCATTTTAAGCTTTTCGTCTAAGCTTTAAGTGATAGTATTTACCCTTAAAAAATTTTTTCGATCATTTTTTTCTTAATCTAGGGTAGGACAGACTGTGCCGTACGTTCTATGTGCCAATTTATTAGATTTTAATTTTTTAAGTACCTATTTTTAATAATTTTTCAAAATTTGTTTATTTTCTAATTTTAAGCTTTCCATCTAACTTCGAGATATTGCAATGCCCTTACAATAATTTCTTTTGTCCTTTTCTTTTTATTTCACGTTCTCGGACTGTGTCCTATATCCCTTTATGTTCTATATGGCAATGTGCTCATTTTTAATTTAATATACATTTTTGAAAATATTTGAAAATATTTGAAAATTGTTATTCTTTATTTAAGACTAGTTAATTTTGAGGGATCGTAACGCTCTTACAAAAAAAATTTTCTGCAAATTATTTTTAATTTCGTCTTTCACGGACTGTGTTTAATGTGTCTTAAGTGAAAAATCACCACCATTTAATTTTTTAAGTACCTATATTTGAAAATATTTAAAAACTAACATTTTGCTTTTATTTTTTTCCTCGGCTACGTCTCGTGAAACATTTTCGACACGTACGGGCTAAAAGCTATTATTTTACGCCTTTGATACAAAAATAACTAGTGTTGCACTTTTTTAAAACATAAATTGGTAAAATAAACAAATTTTGATTGAGGGGAAATATTATGTTTTCAAGAGCAAGACTAACGTAAATTTGCTGATATTTGCATTTAAAAAATTCATTATTTCCAAGGCAATTTTTATCTTAATTTATTAAGTCGACGTCATAATTAACACGTTTAAATTTAAAAAAAAAAACATTAAGTTATTATTTATTGATATCAATCATTTTTACGTTTTTGCACGAAATTAAAAAAAGCCAATTTGAATTACAAATTATTTAAAATACGAAATCGAAATGATTATATAAAAATTAATGCTTTATTGCTCAAAATGCAATGTTTCGTTATTTTAATTTTGCTAGATATCTCCCTTGGTTCTCAAGATTTTTTAAAACTGCAAAGACATTCTTAAGACACTTTTTCAGGTAAATTCTAGTGGCATAATCAAAAAAAAATAATATGGCTATGTTGGCGACTTAAGTCCAAGTCTAAATATAGAAAAATATACTGGGGCGTTCCATTTAAAAATTCTTATATGTATAAGAATTTTTATTTTCTTATACATATAAGAATTTTTAAATGGAACGCCCCAGTATATTTTTCTATATTCTCGCCAAACAGTAATACAACATCCAGTAGAGATGAAAATAATTTTAGGTTATGCGCCTTAAGGAGCTTCAATGAATCACCATGTAGACTGGGTGAGTGTGTCGTGTTCATTTATTACGGGGTATTTACTAATTTTAGTAATTTCATAGAACACAGTTCCTATACAGTGTGTTTAGCAAAGAATGGAATAGTCCAATATGTCGTGCATGGATGAAAATGTGTTGTGATAAATTTTCCTTAGGGTCTCATCTTTTATGTTAAATAATTTTTAAGTTACTTCTGCCACCACTAGATGGTGCTATCTGACTTGAGTTGAAATGAGACACTTGATATTGTGGTATTTATTATTCATGATTTTCAAAACTGCCGTTGCAGTTTGCATTCCGTTCTCCTGTTTGGCTGTATTTTTGTTGTCATCTCTGCCAGTTTTTCCCCAAGACTCTACGGTTTTCCCACGATTTTATTAATTTTTCTTATACGCTCTTATGTTGCTTTTTTCCTACTTTTTTTGCTCGGGATTATGACGACATTTGGCATCCATGGAAACGGAGCATTGCGAACTTAAAAATTGATTTTTAATAGTTTGTTGTTGTTCTTTTTTTGCATTACTTAATAAATTATTTAATATCGTTTATGTAAAATAATCAAGTTTTGTGACGACAATAACTAATTTTTCGAAGTAATAAAAATAACCATTAGTTGCACACAAAAAACTCAAAATACTCGTATTATTGGATCAAATTTAAGCTTTTCACTCGACCCTCAATTTAAGGGTGGAAACGCATTTTTCGTGTCCACTTTGATTTTATTTTGTATACGATAGTTATTTTTTATTGTTCAACTCACATTTACTTCAGTTTCAACAGTTTATTGTTTTGTCACTTTTATTTACTAGAATACTCTTCGAATTTCCACAGCTCGACATTATTATAGCGTTGTTAGGTTTTCCTCCAATTTTTCTCTCAACTTTAATTACAAGTCGACTATGTTTACTAATCAAAAAGTTTTCCCTATTGTTTCAATTTCAATTTCAACTTGAAGAACCGAAAGCAAGCTCAATATGAAAACAAAACATTAAAAGAGAGCTCATTGTTGGAACTAATAGTTTATTTGCAATTGTTTTTATTAGAAAACTCGATATTTCTTCCAAATCAAAAAAATAAAGTAACTCGAAACTTGAGTGTAGTAGTAGTAGGTTAAACGTTTTCAATTTTTCCACAACTTTTTGTCATTAAGAAATGTTCCAACTGGGAATACGTCTTAAGTTTCTCAATGTGAATGAATAAAAAAGAAAGAAAATTAATCAAATATCATAAATTTGTGGGGGAGAAAAACTGAAATGGAAATTGGGAAAATAACAATCCATTCGATTGAATATTTCATAAGACGATTTTGTTATACAGAGAATCGAAGACGTTGATTTCATTTATTTTTAAGTTTAATTCGTGATATGTCGTATTTATACGGACACTCGATTAATTTGACACGCAAGTATACAGGGTGTATCAAGTTTAGTAGTGTTGCGTGGGCCAATGGGTATCTTTGTTATTAATACAGATGCAGGTTTGGTTAAATGGGCAATATTTTGCAGTTTACTATGCCGGATCAGATGCAGATTTTTATATATCAAAAATGTCGAGCCGTTCCAAAAAAAAGAATAAGAAAGATGGAAGCATTCTAGATTTTTCGACAAGGAAAAAGTTACACCTAATCGAGAAAAAAATTTTTTTCAGTTCTCGACGTTTTGAGCCCCCCCCCCCTGATTTTATAAGACCTTTTATAATAAATCTATGCAGGGTGTCCAAAAATAAATTGGTTATTTTGAGCGCATGTTTGCGAATTTGGGCTAAATTTATTTTTGCTTGACAATCTGAGCCCCAATTAAAAAAATTCTAATTTTTTTATTCATAATAGCGGCCAATAGAACGATTATAGTCCTATTTTGTGTTTTTTCCGTTATAACTTGGACAGTAATTAGTATTATAAAAATCTTAAAAAGGTAAAGTACAGTCAAAATATAGGGTTTTCGTCCTAACCAAGTCGATTTTTAAAATTGTTTCAAAATTGCCTACCTTTAAGCGGTCAAAAAGGAGCAAATTTTTGAAATAGATTTTCTCAAAACCTAGTCCAGTCCTTTTATTATATTTTGGATATGTTGTAGACAACGTAATTCTCTATCGAACTCTGTTTTTTTTTATCAAAATCGCCCCAGCGGAACCGGAGTTATGATTTTTTAAATGTCAAAATTTAAAAAATCTGTCAGTTCTTTTGTAATAAAAATGAAAACTTGAAAATTTATACATGTATCAATACCATGAATGTCTATCATTTGACACTATTTTCAGTTAACAAAACGCTTCCTGTTTAGCCGGAAATGGGATCAAATTTCTTAAGTTAAATGTAACACCCTGTATATTATTCAATAATTTGAAAGCTCTTAAAATTAGCCATTTAGAGACATCCAACACTTTATACTTTACTTTCGGTTTAACCAGAAATGAGTATAGTACGCACGAAAAAAGATGTGGCCGGTAAGGCCACATCCGTTGTTTTTCGATTATCTTCTATACGGCTGGGAATTTTTGATATGCGACATCTTCAACAGAATCATCAATAGCAACTACAAAACATTTTCAATTAACAGAATTGATATCTTTATTAATAACAAAGCTACAACACTACTCAATTTGATACACCCTGTATTTCTAAATTAATTATTAACCATTCAATTATTCATACATGGCCTCTTTTGCCGACATTGATATTATAAGTCATCTGTTCGTTTAGGCATCTAGCATCTACTCGTCTGTCTGTTCAACTGTTGACTTTAGTGTTCGATCAGACAATCAAGAGCTCTGGTTTTGCTTGTTTCTTTTAAATCTCAAATATCCAATCTGCGGATGCAGTTGTAATAGTACTAACGCGATAGTTCGTATTACTTCGTTTCGAAGCTGATGTTAACAATGTTTACCGTAACAAACGGTGTAGGGGACAAATAAAAATGTAAATAACGATGTCCATCTTGATTATTGGTCTGAAGTTTTTATGCCTTTTTTGTTACATAATTATCACACCATCAACAAATCAACATGGCTTTGCTTGCTTGCCTTCCTGTCTTACCCATCTCTCTAGCTACGTACCCGTCCTTCAATCTGTCTGTCTTTTTGTACTCTTACGTCCATCAATATACAGTTAGCGTCGAAAGTTTGGAATAACCGAATTATTGTCTTTCCTGATAGAAATATCAAAAAACAGTTGGACACGTAAAATTGATTTCTTTTAAAACATTTTCCGACAATTTTCATTTTTCTATCTCTCACCCCATTCGAGCAGTGACGTCATCACAAGCTTTTTTAAAATACATCATTTTTTTTAAAACTAAATAAAATATTTAAAAAACGATATAAATTTGATATACGTTCATAGTACTGTTATCTTTCTAAAAGATTGACTTACTGGACATTTTTCGAAAATTGTTGTATTTTTTTATGTTTTTAAAACCATTTTCGTCAATATTTGATTCGGTCAATACATTCAAAAAACTTTTTTTGAACGTTCGTTTATTAAAAGTGAACATTTAATCGTATTTTTGAATGATGTAAGTGTATTTAAGGCGTAAATATTTTATCATAACCAATTTAACATTGTGCATTTTTAATAGGAAAAAAAGTACAACGCAAAGGATAATCAGGTCAACAAATAGGTAATACTTTTATTGACAAAGAAAATAATTTTACAAAACGATTTTCTATTGTAAAATACAAAATTTTTGTTTGGCTTAATAAATCGATGAATTTAATTCCATTTAAAAGTGTCGTGGTAGTGCTGCCCACTGAAAGGGCTATAAATTTGAAAATATTTTTGTTTAATTTATGTTTTTAAATTTTTTCAAATCGCCACCTGATGATTTCTTAATTCTTCTTATGACTCTCTAAATTGATGAATTTTTGAACACCCTCTATATACAATAAAAATTAAATTAATCGACATTAATGTACACGTGTCAGAGCAAATCCATCATTTTTTAATCGGCCTTTAGAATATTCTATTTATTTGCCTAAATTATTTAAATAATTCCAATTGAAAATAAACGCATTTGGTTTAATGCGATAAGAAAATTTGGTCTTTCTGATAAAATTTTACCTACAATAATAAATTTATCTCAGTGCATTTTAAAACTTGTTGTGATGAACGTCGTACACATGTTGTATTAATTTGTAATAATGTAAAGTGTAGAGTGCCTTTTTGGATTTTTGAGATGGTGTTTCAAGTGCATCACCTTAAGAGTTTTCTGTAAGGTTAGATTTTTATTTTTGTTATGAAATCGTCAATGTTTTTTCTAATTTTATTCATGAGTCATTATCTCGTTATTCATTACTGATGCTATAACTAAAATAGTTAAAATTTCACAAGAAAGGGCGTTATTAACGTCATTTAAAAATTAATATGAAATATTTTTACAATTTAGTGGTTTTGAAAGCAAGTAACGATTTTTCGAAATCAAAAATATTTTTTTCTCTCTTGGAAACCTAATCTCTGAAGGACAAACTGTGCACATTGTGAAAGATATTAAATTGTCCAAACATTCGTAAAAACAAATTTTCCACTCAAAAATACCTCATTAATTTTAAATCCTAACCAAACTTTTTTTAATTCAACAAATTGTACACAAAAGCAAATAAGAGCTTTCTGGAGCACAACTTAAAAATTACAAAATTCCATCATTTCGTCTTTTGTTTTAATTGTATGTTGCGACTTTTAAGATTAGAGTGGTATGTTTTTGTTCTCGAATTTAATCTCAAAATTACCCGTTCTCTCTATTTCGAAATGAATACCCAACTAATACTTTTCAACTATACCTTGCAAGTTGCTAATTTAAAATCGCCTTTTGTTCCCGCAAATAGCAAAGTTTTGTCTGAAAGTTTTTAAGTCCCATTTATTTGTCTTGGTCGATGGAGAAGAAGGTAAGGCAATAGATATTAAAATTTAATTTTAAATTATCTTGATGAAGAAGTTGGGATGATTTTAGTCTTTTGTTACAGTTACCCATATTTTCCTTGTTGAAAAAGTTTGCTCGCATCCAACAACCCCTTTAAGTGATTTGTATCAAAAATAAAAGTAACGTGATTTACGGTTTGTTTATATTGCAGGTTGCAGATAGTTTGTGGTTTGCAACGCTTTGTTGCAGTTTTATTCAATAATTTATTATTCTCGTTCGCTTCCAACCTTTTCGTCTTTTTACATTTTTTCGCGCTTTAAGAATGTTTATAGTGGATATTTATTCATTCACAAGACATTTGCGTTTGAAAAATTGAAAAAACTGCATTGTTGCAAAATATTAATTATGTCTAATGTTTTATCAAGTATTTGCATAATTAGAATGTCAATAGTTTCAAAAATAATATTTTTTTGAATAACAATGATTGTATCTCGTTCACTAAGTAGTACAGATCCCAAAGGCGAATATCGGCATCGACCTGGAAATAAAACATATGTATGTGGCTGAAAATTTGAATTTGGGCATTATTTGATATGTAGGTACTACAAGACGCTAAAAAGTTTACCATCGTCAGGGGTGTGCAACATGGGTAGATCCCACCCATATATTGTTTTTAGGGGGCGTTTTTTTAAATCCAATTATTTTTTGATAAGGACATGGTACTTTATATTTTTGGGGTCGCTGATTACGAATATGATGTCAAAATTGTAGTTTAACAACTGCAAACTGTTAAATCAGCTGCCAAAATAATAACATTCTGCTTTTTTAACATTTTTTTTCGATTTAGCGGTTACTGTAAATGAGGAGGAATAAAAAAGATAAAAAAAGAGATGTAATTAAAATTTTAAACTAATTTATTTAATTTTTTTTATATAAATTGATGTAGAGGCTATCTAAATATTCCTTTCGTGGTGCTTATGGTGCAACTATTGCAAGTACAGAAAATTTCATAGATATATAAATTGTTTAGAATTGCATTCTCTATAAATTGGCCCAAACAAAATTTAGATTTTTCCATCACACTTCCAGTTACTCTTTTAACAGTTGAGGATACATTTATTCCATGTTGCACACCCCTGAGAGTGGTAAACTTTTTTGCCTCTTTTTCTAGGCTTTTGATACTACCTTATTTAAAATTTTCAGCCACATATGTTGTTTTTCCAGTCTGTGCCTTAGAGTGATGTTAAGGCTATATAAATGGTTCTTTTGACGCGTTTACGGAAAAACTATTGCAAGTACAGAACATTTCATAGATGTATAAGTTGTTTAGAATTGCATTCTCTATAAATTGGCCCAAACAAAATTTAGATTTTTCTATTACACTTCCAGTTACTCTTTTAACAGTTGAGGACACATTTATTCCATGTTGCACACCCCTGAGAGTGGTAAACTTTTTTGCCTCTTTTTCTAGGTTTTTAATACTACCTTATTTCAAATTTTCAGCGACATATGTTGTTTTTCCAGCCTGTGCTCTACATTGATGTTAAGGCTATATAAATGTCTCTTTTATAGCTTACGGTAAAACTATCGCAAATACAGAAAATTTCATATAGTCAAATTTTTTAAAGACTACCGACACGTGACCACCTTTATATGTGTAAATAAAGATGAAAACTACTTATTTCGTGAGTTTAATTAGTTAATTTAGTTAATACATTTATTGCTAATTATTATTAAATATTTATTTAGAAAATTTATAATTAAATTAATTATTTATTCAATATTTTAAAAGTCACGTGTCGGTAGTCTTTTAAAAATTCTAGTGTAGATATAAAAATTGTTTAAAATTTAATTCTCTATAAATTGACTATAACAAAATTTCGATTTTTCTATTACACTTCCAGTTACTCTTTTAACAGTTGAGGGCACATCCACTCGATGTTGCACACCTCTGAGAGTGGTAAACTTTTTTGCCTCCTTTTCTAGGCTTTCAATACAAGCTTATTTCAAATTTTCAGCCACATATGTTGTTTTACGAAATGTAGCTTGTTTTTGCCTTTTGTTCAGGATCATCGAAAAAAACAGTTTTTTCGGGGTTCTTTTTTCGGAACAGGTAGTCAGAAATCAATATTTAATATGATGAACTGAAACGTTGAAATATCCTCTTTCATTATCCGCAAACGTTTTTAAGATATAACGTTTACGTAAAAAAATGCCGTCAATCTTACGATAAAAGTGCCCTTTTTGAGACGCGCGCACTTCATCTTAATTTCATAGAAAGTACATGAAGTAGAGTAAATTTTAAATACATCATTTGAAATCACGATGAATGACCTACAAAACCGTATATTTATTTTTTTGGAAATTACATTTTTCCATCTTACGCTGCCTCTTAAAAATTTAATTAGAAGAAAAAAATAAAATTCAAAAAAGTTGAAATATTTAAGGGGTGTTTTTTTAAAACTGAAAATTGTTTTAACATGATTAGTAGCATGATGTCATTACAAATATATTATAGAACATATATCCAGAATATTTTTTAAATTTGAACTCTCTGTAGCTTATGGTACATTAATATGTAAAGAGTCGTCAGAAAAATGAAAAAGAAAATTTCTAGTACAATTTCAGGGATGATGAAAATAAATAAATTAAAAAATAACCCCATCAATTTTAAGCTGAAACCATCTTCTTTCCAAAAATTTACTCGAAATAATGATCTGACAATTAATTACAAAATGGCAAACATTTTTGTGAGTCACTACGCTGTAAAATTTCCAATTTTCAGATTTCTAACGGTTTATCCCTATTTGTCTTTCATCGCGTTTTTCTGGAAAAGTACTATTGGTACAAAAATTTTTATAGATTCATAAATTGTTCAGAATTTCATGCTCTATTAAATAGCTTTATCAGAATTTCGAAATTATCATTTCTTTTCGAGCTAGTATTCTTTGAATGTTGAGGGCACATTTACTTCATGTTGCACAGCCCTAGGAGTGGTAAACTTTTTTATGTCTTTATGTAGACTCTTAAGGCTTGCTAATTGTAAATTTACAGCCACATATGTCGTTTTTCCAGGTTGAAACCGATAGACCCTGTACTATAAGCTACATTTTTTAAAATTAACCTTTCTCATAGCGCCAGTATTGAAAGAGCTGCGAGTATTTTGTTCAGATAGGCGTAGGCATACTCTTCTGAAAAGTACTAAGTCTGAAAAGGTTTGACCAAACATTCCGGAAAAACTTCGCATCGAAATTAAAAATTTCTTTAATAACGATTGTGCTTAAATGTAAATTGTACACTAAGCTACAATTTTAGTTAATTAACCTTTCACGTAGCGCCACTATTGAAAGAGTTGTGAGTATTTCAGACAGTCGAGACGTAGGCGTATTCTTGAAAATCTGCAAAGGTTTGATCGAACATTCGGGCAAAACTTCTTGTTGAAATTAAAAATTTCTTTAATAACGATTGTAGACCGTTCACTAAGCTACAATTTGTGTTAATAAACCTTTCTTGTAGCGTCACTATTGAAAGACTTGTGAGTAGTTTAATCAGAAAGGCTTATATTATGCTCTTCGAAGCCTGTAAAAGTTTGACCCAATTAATATATTTTGTTACTAGTAGGGGATAGTGGAAAATAGCCAAAAATTAATTTTTTTTATAGTAAAAAAGTAGGAGGGGTGTAATAATTTTAACCTGTTACTCGTTTTATACCATACAATTAAGCAAATTTCAGAAAATGGTATACAAAAGGAGTCATTTACAAATTACACATAAAGGTCCATATTTTATGTACGTTCAGTTATTTTACATCGTTCATTTCATAGCTTTTGTGCAAGCTGCATTAATATCGTTCACACTTCCGGACGTTAAAAATACCCCATTGTGGTGTAAATTTACTCTAAAATAAAATCCATTAGTCATATTTCATTTCGCGGTGTGAAGGAAAAAATATGCTAATAAAAATGTAAAAAGCAAATCGCGTTATTTTTTTGTTTTCGTCCCCATTATTCCTCCTGTTGATTTTTGGCCAAATTTATTTTTAATGAATATCGAATTTTTTGTGAAGAGTTTTTGTTTAGATGTTTTTTATTCGTGTTTATTTTAGTTTGAACTTTTATTCAGTGACGCGTAAACTTATCGCTTTTTTTGGTACAAGGATTTATCCCGACACGTACAGAAAATTGACGCATCTTAAATCGAATTTAGTCGAGCCCGAGATCTAGTTAGTTGGGGTTTATGTATGATTTAAATGCCAAATTTTGTTGGATCAACAGACAACATCCGATACTCACGTTGTATTCTGTTAACTCAACAACTTTGCTTTAATACAATCAGAATCAGAAGGGCTTTGCTTGATGGGGATCGAGGCTATAATTTAACTTTATACATTTACATGTTTGTAGGTTGTTCTACTTTCGCCTTCTTCTTTTTTTTCTCTCGTGAAAATTGTTGCATTTCCTTTTTTATTTGTTTGAAATTCTATTGTTTGTAGGAAGTGAAAAGTACCTCTTTACTCGTATACAGATTGAGCTTTTTAGTCCTTACAATTTGGGGTAGTGGTGTAAGTATAACAATTCGCTCTCGTTGGTTTTTGTGTTTCGGTATAATTTTTCGCAAGACTTGGGTTTTACAACGCAAGTGGTTGAAAATGGTCTAAAGGTTTTTTCTTTTTGATTTTTATAAAAAGGGACTCGAAACTTCGTTACGGTTGAATTTTTGACTCTTAAATTGCGTTATACGAGTTGTTGAAGTTGTCATTTTTGGAAACTGAAATAGAAATTTGCTGCAATTTATTTATTTATAGTTATTTACAAGTTGCGTAAATCTTCCGGTATACGAAAAGATATGAGAAAATTAATTGTCAAACGACGCGTAGCCGAGTTTGATATCCCATCGAGTAATAGGAATACTTTCATGAAATAAGTTACAAAATCAAAATCGAATTTTTACCTTTGATTTTGACAATCTTTAGTAATAAATTGTCAAATTATCATTATTTTGTATTATAAAATTTTGAATTTTTGGGATTCGATTTTGACATTCTTTAGCAATTATTTGTCAAATTATCATTGTTGTGTAATATAGTACATTGCAATACATGGTCGGTATAGTGCTGAACTTTTATAAACGATAGGGCAATGACGACTAGGACTGGGAAAAATATCGATATATCGATATTTTTATCGATATATCGACTAGTCGATGTTTTTAAAAAAATATCGATATATCAATATTTCGATATACCGATAAAAATATCGATATATTGATAAAAATATCGATATATCGATATTTTTCCCAGCCCTAGTCGTCATTGCCCTATCGTTTATAAAAGTTCAGCACTTTAAGTGCATAGTTAACAAATCCAGAAAATGTTAGCAAAACGAGACCTGTAGGGTCGAGTTTTTCTAATTTTCGAGATTTGTTAAGAAAAGCACTTAACGATCCGAGTATTGCATACTATTTTTTGCACAATCGTGAAAAATAACTAATAATAAATTCATTTTTTAAACTGACACTAGTTAACAGTTGTAAATAATTTTTATAATTTTATAGTTTATTCAAAATAGTAACCGCTGGAGAACAATGTTGTCCCAGTAACAAGAATAAAAGTAACAAATAGCTCAAACATCTGTTTCACTTACCACCCTTGTGCTTTTGGTTAAATATTTCGAAATCATTATTTTATTGTTTCTATGGACACATACAATGGTTTGGTAAAATCAATTTTCTATTAGTATAAACATTGTTGGTAAGTACAGAATAGAACACGATTGTGCAAAAAAAATTTTTGAGTATTTGTCATTCGATTTTGACAATCTTTAGTAATTAACATGTCAAATTACCGTTAGTATAAAACTTTGAATTTTTGGGGTTTGATTTTGACATTCTTTAGCGATTATTTGTCAAATAATTGGTGTGTATTAAAAAATTTTGAATATGTGTAAGTAATTCGATTTTGACAATCTTTAGTAATAAATTGTCAAATTATCTTTATTTTGTATTAAAAAACTTAAAATTTTTGAGATCCGATTTTGACAATTTTTTGACATTTAATTGTCAAATTGTTATTTTTTTGTATTAAAATATTTTGAATTTCGACATTCGATTTTGACTATCTTTAGCAATTCACTACCTTGGTGTAACAAGGTTCTATCTGACAAATTTAACATACGGAGATATAGGCTGATAAAGTTTTAAATCCCATTAGGTAGAATGCAATTAGAACTTTTGTTTGCAAAATAATTTCGACAATTACAAATTTTTCGTACCTTAACGGCGTTTTTATGGTAATATGTGGCATTTATGTAAAAATATTAATTTCCGAAAAAATGCTAATGGATTTGTGTAATACTAAAATAGCGAATTATTTCATTTTTTTTATATTTAAAAGTTTTGAATTTTTGTTATTCCATTTTGACAATCCTTAGCAATTAATTGTCAAATTATTATTTCTGTGTATAAAAATATTTTATCCACGACCGTCCAATAATACGTTCATTACTCTATGATTTTTGACCAGTAATGTGTGTCATTACTCACTAGTTGCAAATCATTGAATAATATACATATTACTCAATGACTATTACTTTACTCAATGGTTTACCGGGCGACACAGGGGATTGGAAAACTTTTATAGCTCCGTTATTTGTCAATGTATCAAAATGAAATTTGCTGAGTTATAGTCATATAAATTTCAATTTGTTTAACTATTTTTGAAAATTCTTCCACTTCCGATTTCGCCGGAAATGAGGTAAACTTTAGATTTTTAAATGCAACACCATATATATTTTTACATTTTTGAATTCTACATTACATTTTGAATACATTTCCATAAAAAATTAATTTATTTAAAAAAATTAATTTTTTTTTTTAAATAAAATTTTTTTTTTCAAAAAATACTCGCGTATTCAATGTATATTTGGTTCATAATATTTGCAGTCGTGGATAAAGTATAGTATCCTACTCGCGGGTAATGCTCATTACTCACTCTAATGATTACGACACTCGCCATACGGCTCGTGTCGCAAATTCATTCTTGTGAGTAATGAGCTTCATTACCCGCTCGTTGGATAATATACTATTATTTTAGACTTAAGATTTTGTCAATCTTTAGCAATTAATTGTCAATTACATATTTCGTTTCTTTTAAATTTTGAATTTTTGACATTCTATTTTGACAATCTCTAGCAATTAATGGAGCGTGTCAGTTGTCATGAAGTTCAATTTTATTCCACCAAGTCCGCACAATCGACGATTTTTAACCTCAAATTACAGTATTACCAAATTACTTTTATTGTATAAAATTGTTTGGTTTAAATTTCTTTGAATTTTATACAATAAAAGTAATTTGGTAATACTATAATTTGACGTTTGGGACCGTCAATTGTGCGAACCTTGTGGAATAAAATGGAACTTCATGACGACTAACACGCGACAATAGAGCGTCTATTGTCAAATTATAATTTTTGTGTATTAAAAAATTTAGTTTTGACTTTAGATTTTGTCAATGTTTAACAAATAATTGTCAATTATGTCTTTTTTTTTTAAATTTTGAATTTTTGTCATTTTATTTTGACAATTTTTAGCAATTAATTGTCAAATTATCATTTCTGTGTTTTAAAAGTTTTTTAATTTTTAGCTTTCGATTTTGACAATCTTTAGCAAAGAATTGTCAAATCATCATTTCTGTGTATAAAGAAATTTTATTTTAGACTTTAGATTTTGTCAATCTTCAACAATTAATTGTCAATTATTTCATTTTTTTTAATTTTGAATTTTTGATGCTATTTTGACAATCTTTAGCAATTAATTGTCAAATTATTACTGTTGAGTATTAATTTTTTTTGAATAATGGCACTATTTTGACAATCTTAGCAATTAATTGTCAAAATACAGTAGAACCCCGTTATAAAGTACCCCTTTGTAACGTTTTTCTGGATATAACGGACTAAATCATTTGTCCCATTTTAATATTTTGTTTATTTAGTGTATTTTTATTACGAACTTCCGGTTATAACGTACCAAAGTTTTCGGCCCCCGATGGTACGCTAAACGTTATAACGGGGTTCTACTGTATTATTGTTTTGTATTAAAAAAAATTTATATTTTGATCTTCGATTTTGACAATCTTTAGCAATTATTGTCTAATTATAATTTTTGTATTTAAAAATTTCAAATTATCGTTTTTTGGTATTAAAAAATTTTGAATTTTTACCTTTCGATTTTGACAATTTTTAGCAATTAATTGACAAATTATTTCTTTTTTTTTAATTCTTGACATTCTATTTTGATAATCTATAGCAATATTGTCAATTTTTGAATTTTTGTTATTTGATTTTTACAATTCTCAAATTATTATTTTATTAAATTTTAGGGTATTGTGTGGCATCAAAATTCATGACATTATTAAATGCTGTAATAGAGTTCATTACGACACTATTTTTAGTTTTGTAATATTGATATTAAATAATCAGTTGTCATATCGGGGATAGTCCTTTTGAATTTGTGTTTTAAATGGTTTTAATGTATTCTTTAATACTACTTGAATATGACTCTGCTATGTACAATAGAAAAACAGTTCAGACACGGTTGTGCGAGGCCTTCGGCCACGCACTTTGTCGAGACCTATTGTGCACGTCTTACAAATTTAGCAAAGCGGGAACGCACGAACAAAGCTCGACCTTCGGCTTTTATCCAATGTTAGGCCTCATCCGTTAGTGCTCAAAATACACCTCGGCCTTCGAACTCGTCCTCATTCACTTGTCTTTTAGAGTTTTATAATTAAGTTGGGACTTTTTTTGCTACTTTTAGTAACTACGTCTCACAAGGCGTTGACAAACTATATTGAGATTGTTGGCTTTTGTCTGCCTGTCTCTTTCAGTACTTGTTTGTCTGTATTGCAACTTGCCGTACGAGTAGATAAGAAGAAATTTCTTTACGCCAGGTAGGGATTTCCCTATGTCTACCTACCTCCGTACTTGTTTGTCTGCTACCTTATTTGTCTTCTCTCTTCGGCATGTTACTAGAGAATACGTTTATATTTTATATTGTCAATGATCTTATAGTAAGTACAATATGAGGAAGTATTTGATTCTATACGAGCGATTTTTAGAATGCAATATCGGTGGTGATAAGGATGAATTTGCAAATAATGTTACGTCTGCCCGTACTCCGAAAGTCACGGTAAACGTCGGTTTAATCTAACCTGTAATTATTAAGGCGTTGAGGTTCATATATTGAAAGTGGAACTCGCATTTTAAGCAAAAACAACGTTTAATCATCGTGAAACTGAAACAGCTTAAGTAATCCGGAAAAATGATTGATTGTAAATATATCCTTTCTTTTCATAATTCATTTTCTTTTTTTTTAGAAAAAAGAAAAATCATTTTAGGGGTAGTACTTTCAATTTAATATTTTTCTTATCTTAATGTTTAACTATGAATTTCGTTCCATTATGCAAATTGTCTTAATTTTATTTATCGTATTATTATATCTGGTGGCGTGAAATGTTTCCACATTTTCTAATGATCAGATTGAGAGTACAATTTATGTTCTTATTAAAAGAAATCGGCCGATACGCCACTGTTTTATTTGAAAATGTGCATTCACCACGCAACCCTACGTGTGGCAGCCAATCACTACAACACTTGATTTATTTGTTGCTCTAAAAACTTCTTTTCTTTTCATGGATTTGATCGCTCGCCAATTTTTTTGTATAAGCGAGAGGTGTGTGAGCATTTTTTTTCCTAATTTTTGACTAAATTGATTTCTTTTGTTTTTTAAAAGACGCGTTTTTGAGTTGTATTTCTTCCGTTGGAAGTAATGAATTTACAGGTATGAATTGTACGAGTATGATGTTATAGATTAGATTTTGCAAAACGCGCATGGCACTTTGGACGCCCGGCACCGCGACGCTTCTATCAGCAGTAAGCTCAGAGCTTTAACGCGTTACGAACGTTTTCCCAAGTCGCGCGCGTCTCTCGTTGTTCTTTCTCGCGTATTAAGTTACGCGAGCGTATCTTTAAAACATTTTATTTTATTTCTCCGGTATTTAATGTTTTATTTTATTGGGCCGTTATTGTTAAGTTTCTAATTTGTTTATTGTTAAATGAAGTGATTTTCGTCGTCGTTTAAGTTGGACGATAATATGTACCTACGCTTCGTAGTTTTGTAGCTTATGTGAAACCATAATGGTTCCTGGTCATTACGTTGAACTAATTGTTATGTCTTGCCATATCAATTAGTGGCCTTCAAAGTTAATCACCGACTGATATAAACGTACGTTACAAGTCAAAATCGGCTGGGAAATTGGATTTGAAAATTAAACCCCGACACGTGGTGGTTTATAAACGTTTGGATCCTCTTGTATCGTTTTTATTTTTTTTAAAGCGAGTTAGGGGGTTGTAGTAGAGTTTTCAATTTATCAAATTTGCATTACTTAAAGCGAGCCTTTTGATAATCATGAATATTGAATTTGAAGTTTGCATTGAAAAGTTTCGCAATTAGTTTGTAGGTTGACGATTTAAAGAAATCCGGGGAGAAACGACACGAACCAAATTGCTTTTATTAATGATGTTTACTTAGTTTACAGTTTAGGAAAAACTCACATTGTGTTTAGTTAGAAGGAGAAAAATGGGAAAAAGAGGGAAAAAAATTGGTGGAGATTTTGGGATTTTATATCTATTTAAAGAAATTTTTTTCGTGACGTATAAATGATGGGTTACGTGAAGTTATGTTTTTAGATATTGATAGGGTTGATTTTATAAAGTAATGTATTGAATAAAAGGGGTAAAATACCCTCATTTTGTGCAAGCGAAAAGCAGTCGATGACAGAATGTGGGTCGGAGGTAAAATGTGATCAATATTTACCACGTAAAACTTCACACACACACACACGAGGACTCCAGGGACCTTTCCTCACTTGAAGAATATACCTTAACTTTCACTTATTACGATTTTCCAACAATTTGTGTACGATTTTTATTTTTATTTTCAGGTTGTGTTATTTAAATTTGAGTACATTTTAAATTTATTGTTTGCTCATGGTTCAACCGAGTAATAATAACAACGGAAGCTCCGACATGGACTCGCTGGAGGACATGTTACGGAAGGTAAGCTTTTTAAAACGAATTACCTAAGTACTTCTAGGCGCACATAATGATAATTATCTTTTAATTTTATTAAATTAAACAATTTGCAAAGAACACGTAACTTTCTTTAAATCTCTTTGGATTTGTTAAGACTTTTCTTTTATTTTACATAACATGTACGTATCCTTTAGAAACTTTGCTTATTCATAAATGATTTTCTTTAGGGTTTTTTTGTACCCTTTTTGTTTAAAAGTTAAATGAAAACTATATAGAGTAGTTTTTTTTTATATAAACGAAGCTCGAGATTTTTTAAATTAGCACTCTCTGAGGAAATTTATGAGCGAATTTTCTCGAGGATATAAATTTGTACAATTTTAAAATTAGAAATGCGTATACGTTACTTCTTAGAATATATATTTTTTAAAAAGTATAGTCAAACTCATTAGTCGACACTCAGACATCGACGGAGATAAAGAATCTTAGACCCACCGTGTGAAAATAGCGATTTTTTGACCTTAAGACGTCTTTAAAATTGGAGAGCCTTGATCTCGTTTAATAAGTTTTTTACCACTTTTTCTCCTCTATTCTCGTACCTTAAGCTCTGCGGGTCCATTTCGCTATCTGCAAATGTGGCCGATTGTGGCCGAAAAATTCAACTATACAATAAAATCGTAAAACCCAATTACCGTTAGTAAGCTTATCTTTCATAATTATCACTTATTTCTTTAGAAATTTTGTTTTTGAACAGGAAATTTATATAAAAATTAAATTTCTCATCCAACAGACTATTATGGAAGGACGTAGGTGTTTTAGAAATTTAGTTAGAAACAATTGTCTACTCAATTATCTACTTAGAGCAAATGCGAGAAGCTTCCGGTTTAAAGAACTCGCTATCAAATTAAACTTGATGCAAATTAAAAATTTTAATTTTGATCATAAAAAAACCTTTTAGTACTCGTCGCCAATAAAATCATATTTTTTCTCTTTTTAAAGTTTTCCTTAACAATTTGTAAAGGAAAGCGATGCGCTAATGTAAATTATGGATTTTGTGCGGATGTGGTGTTAGATTTACGTACTTAGTAAAAGTGTTGGGAGTTTAGTAAGAAGTACGGAAGGTAAATTGGGTGCATTCTGTGGGTGGAAGAAAATATAAACCACGTGTTGCGCTTGTTTAGTTTCGCCTCTTTAAATTTCTTGGCACGTTCAGGTACCCTACCTGCAGCTACTCCTCTAGCTTTCATGATGGCGATAAAATAAAACTGAAAAATCCACGCCTGTTTGTATGTTATAGTTGAATGCAATCTCAAACCTGTGGTTATGTGCATAAAATACGATTATTTATTATTTCTAAATCTTTTCCTTGTTCCATTGCGATTAATAGAGGTTAATAACAACGTGCAGCAGGTTAAAATTTAATGGTGGACAATTTTAATTAATAATTTAAACCTCAAAAAACGACAATACAGTAATTATTAAAAGTTTCTTTTAAAAATAAATACTTTTTGCATTTTAAAATAATTTATTTTTTTAAAACGAAAAATTATGCGCCTCTCTTATTCGGCATAAATTTCGATTAAACTAAGAGATAAGTTTCTTAAAAGGTTTTTCTTTTTCTGTACAATGGAATATATTTGATTTAGTAGTCATTCACATTACTTTTAGGACAATTGTTAGGTGTTTTATATTGTTCAGACGTTGCTACGACAAGGTCGAAATCGAAGCGATAAAAGAATTAGGGCATGAAGTTTACAGGAAAATACACCTACTGAAAATGAAACTTGAGAAAATTTTATTTTTTCACAATGCGTTGTTGCTATGCTCAAAACAGTTTTCTTGTTAATCAATTATCAGTTGCAATTTGGAACCCCATTTTTTGTATCGAAGAGTTCTTTATCTTAGGAACAGTGTAGGAATTGAAGTAATGTTTTAGGCTACTTTGGTATAGGCTTTTCTTGTATGCGATTACTCTTAGGACGTTTATTTGTTTTTGTTATTTTTTAATAAGGTTTCAGTTCAGTCAAAAATTTGCAACTTTGTTTAAAATAATATGGAACAACTCATTTTTAATGAGCCATACCCTCCACACGGTTGAGAATTGAGCTAATGTTTTATGATAAACTGATAGATGCTTATCTTGTCTACAATTACTCTCAGAACGTTCATTTGTTTTTATTATTTATATATAGTTACAGTCAAAAATTTGCATCTTTGTTTAAGATATCAACACCTCATTTTTAATGAGCCATACCCTCCAAACGGTTGAGAATTGAACTAATGTTTTATGATAAACTGATTGATGTTTATCTTGTCTACAATTACTCTCAGAACGTTCATTTGTTTCTATTATTTCTTTATAAAGTTACAGTTCGAAATTTGTATCTTTGTTTAAGATATAGAACACCTCATTTTTAATGAGCAATATCCTCCAAACGGTTGAGAATTGAGCTAATGTTTTATGATAAACTGATAGATGCTTATCTTGTCTACAATTACTCTCAGAACGTTCATTTGTTTTTATTATTTCTTTATAAAGTTACAGTTCGAAATTTGCATCTTTGTTTAAGATATAGAACACCTCATTTTTAATGAGCAATATCCTCCAAACGGTTGAGAATTGAGCTAATGTTTTATGATAAACTGATAGATGCTTATCTTGTCTACAATTACTCTCAGAACGTTCATTTGTTTTTATTATTTATATATAGTTACAGTCAAAAATTTGCATCTTTGTTTAAGATATCAACACCTCATTTTTAATGAGCCATACCCTCCAAACGGTTGAGAATTGAACTAATGTTTTATGATAAACTGATTGATGTTTATCTTGTCTACAATTACTCTCAGAACGTTCATTTGTTTCTATTATTTCTTTATAAAGTTACAGTTCGAAATTTGTATCTTTGTTTAAGATATAGAACACCTCATTTTTAATGAGCAATATCCTCCAAACGGTTGAGAATTGAGCTAATGTTTTATGATAAACTGATAGATGCTTATCTTGTCTACAATTACTCTCAGAACGTTCATTTGTTTTTATTATTTCTTTATAAAGTTACAGTTCGAAATTTGCATCTTTGTTTAAGATATAGAACACCTCATTTTTAATGAGCAATATCCTCCAAACGGTTGAGAATTGAGCTAATGTTTTATGATAAACTGATAGATGCTTATCTTGTCTACAATTACTCTCAGAACGTTCATTTGTTTTTATTATTTATATATAGTTACAGTCAAAAATTTGCATCTTTGTTTAAGATATCAACACCTCATTTTTAATGAGCCATACCCTCCAAACGGTTGAGAATTGAACTAATGTTTTATGATAAACTGATTGATGTTTATCTTGTCTACAATTACTCTCAGAACGTTCATTTGTTTCTATTATTTCTTTATAAAGTTACAGTTCGAAATTTGTATCTTTGTTTAAGATATAGAACACCTCATTTTTAATGAGCAATATCCTCCAAACGGTTGAGAATTGAGCTAATGTTTTATGATAAACTGATAGATGCTTATCTTGTCTACAATTACTCTCAGAACGTTCATTTGTTTTTATTATTTCTTTATAAAGTTACAGTTCGAAATTTGCATCTTTGTTTAAGATATAGAACACCTCATTTTTAATGAGCAATATCCTCCAAACGGTTGAGAATTGAGCTAATGTTTTATGATAAACTGATAGATGCTTATCTTGTCTACAATTACTCTCAGAACGTTCATTTGTTTTTATTATTTATATATAGTTACAGTCAAAAATTTGCATCTTTGTTTAAGATATCAACACCTCATTTTTAATGAGCCATACCCTCCAAACGGTTGAGAATTGAACTAATGTTTTATGATAAACTGATTGATGTTTATCTTGTCTACAATTACTCTCAGAACGTTCATTTGTTTCTATTATTTCTTTATAAAGTTACAGTTCGAAATTTGTATCTTTGTTTAAGATATAGAACACCTCATTTTTAATGAGCAATATCCTCCAAACGGTTGAGAATTGAGCTAATGTTTTATGATAAACTGATAGATGCTTATCTTGTCTACAATTACTCTCAGAACGTTCATTTGTTTTTATTATTTCTTTATAAAGTTACAGTTCGAAATTTGCATCTTTGTTTAAGATATAGAACACCTCATTTTTAATGAGCAATATCCTCCAAACGGTTGAGAATTGAGCTAATGTTTTATGATAAACTGATAGATGCTTATCTTGTCTACAATTACTCTCAGAACGTTCATTTGTTTTTATTATTTCTTTATAAAGTTACAGTTCGAAATTTGCATCTTTGTTTAAGATATAGAACACCTCATTTTTAATGAGCAATATCCTCCAAACGGTTGAGAATTGAGCTAATGTTTTATGATAAACTGATAGATGCTTATCTTGTCTACAATTACTCTCAGAACGTTCATTTGTTTTTATTATTTATATATAGTTACAGTCAAAAATTTGCATCTTTGTTTAAGATATCAACACCTCATTTTTAATGAGCCATACCCTCCAAACGGTTGAGAATTGAACTAATGTTTTATGATAAACTGATTGATGTTTATCTTGTCTACAATTACTCTCAGAACGTTCATTTGTTTCTATTATTTCTTTATAAAGTTACAGTTCGAAATTTGTATCTTTGTTTAAGATATAGAACACCTCATTTTTAATGAGCAATATCCTCCAAACGGTTGAGAATTGAGCTAATGTTTTATGATAAACTGATAGATGTTTATCTTGTCTACAATTACTCTCAGAACGTTCATTTGTTTTTGTTGTTTCTTTATAAAGTTACAGTCCGAAATTTTCATCTTTGTTTAAGATATCGAACACCTCTTTTTAATGAGCAATATCCTCCAAACGGTTGAGAACTGAACTAATGTTTTATGATAAACTGGTAGATTCTTATCTTGTCTACAATTACTCTCAGAACGTTCATTTGTTTCTATTATTTCTTTATAAAGTTACAGTCAGAAATTTGCATCTTTGTTTAAGATATCGAACACCTCTTTTTAATGAGCAATATCCTCTAAAAGGTTGAGAATTGAGCTAATGTTTTATGATAAACTGATAAATGTTTATCTTGTCTACAATTACTCTCAGAACGTTCATTTGTTTTTATTATTTCTTTATAAAGTTACGGTCAGAAATTTTCATCTTTGTTTAAGATATAGAACACCTCATTTTTAATGAGCAATATCCTCTAAAAGGTTGAGAATTGAGCTAATGTTTTATGATAAACTGATAAATGTTTATCTTGTCTACAATTACTCTCAGAACGTTCATTTGTTTCTATTATTTCTTTATAAAGTTACAGTCAGAAATTTGCATCTTTGTTTAAGATATCGAACACCTCATTTTTAATGAGCCATACCCTCCAAACGGTTGAGAATTGAGCTAATGTTTTATGATAAACTGATAGATGTTTATCTTGTCTACAATTACTCTCAGAACGTTCATTTGTTTTTGTTGTTTCTTTATAAAGTTACAGTCCGAAATTTTCATCTTTGTTTAAGATATCGAACACCTCTTTTTAATGAGCAATATCCTCCAAACGGTTGAGAACTGAACTAATGTTTTATGATAAACTGGTAGATTCTTATCTTGTCTACAATTACTCTCAGAACGTTCATTTGTTTTTATTATTTATATATAGTTACAGTCAAAAATTTGCATCTTTGTTTAAGATATCAACACCTCATTTTTAATGAGCAATATCCTCCAAACGGTTGAGAACTGAACTAATGTTTTATGATAAACTGGTAGATTCTTATCTTGTCTACAATTACTCTCAGAACGTTCATTTGTTTCTATTATTTCTTTATAAAGTTACAGTCAGAAATTTGCATCTTTGTTTAAGATATCGAACACCTCATTTTTAATGAGCCATACCCTCCAAACGGTTGAGAATTGAGCTAATGTTTTATGATAAACTGATAGATGTTTATCTTGTCTACAATTACTCTCAGAACGTTCATTTGTTTTTGTTGTTTCTTTATAAAGTTACAGTCCGAAATTTTCATCTTTGTTTAAGATATCGAACACCTCTTTTTAATGAGCCATACCCTCCAAACGGTTGGGAATTGAAGCAATGTTTCAGGCTAAATTGATAGAAGCTTCTCTTGACTCCAACTACTGTTAGGACATGCATTTATTTTTATTTATTGTTTACCAAGTTACGGTCTAAAATCTACACGCATGTTTTTGATAGAACACCTCTTTTTTACTGAGCCATATCTTGGGAACGGTCAGTAATTGAGGTAAATGTTCTTTCCTTTTAATAAATATTTTATCAGGTAATGATTCAAATTCGAAGGCTTTTTTGGGATAGGGTTTGAAGTAATTATTTATATTCACGTAAAAGTGAACCCTGTAAAATCATAGTCTCTTTGTAAGATACTTGAAAGGCTCTCGTAGATTTTTAATGCCATATTTCAGATTGTTATTTTTTCCCAGTTTATTTTGAGCAATTTGTATGGTTTATTAATTTTTAAACAAACTGTAGTTATAAATTGAATCATTTTTAGCCCACGTAACAAGTCTGCCAAAAAAGCTACATAAGAGCAATTTAACGTACGGATTACTACACAACTATTTATGTAAACATACAACTTGTTTAGTAAAGAAAACGCGTGTATCTAATCCAAGCAAATTTATTAAATTTTTGTAATTGTAAAAATATATAAATCTTCTTATCGTTCTCATTAGGCAATAACGTCGAATAAATTTTTTCACTAAAAATAACCTCTTGTGGAAAAACGGTCACGATTTCTTCATTGGATCACGTTTATGGATGCGATTTGGGATATTGGGGAATACATAATTAACAGATAATCCGAAAATTTTTTTTCTTAGCATAAACTTCGTGACTTAGTTTGCCTTCCTCCGAATTGAGAACAGTTTGAGAATAAATTACTCGATGTTTGCCATTAAAATTTTTCTGTTAGAACTTAATTTTTTTCGTTTTAAAATTTATGTTTGATGAAGGTAATTAAGAGGCAGTGTGCTGGGGACTAACAAAGAGATATAATTAATCACCGGTTGTCAACTCTGATATGTGGCTTTAGCGACAATAAAGCTCTCCCTTGAATTAAACTCATGTAGATATGTAGATTTAGAGTCTTATTATTATTCATATACGTTGTCAGAAGCCCAGTTAAGATTGAAATTAAGTCGATCTGAGAATAACGTCGTCTAAAACTTCCTAATTACTCGAGGAAAATTCAGTTTCGAGTTAATTTGATTGTTTAAACGTAATATGTTTTCTTCAAATTGTCAATTTTATATTTAAATTTTTTTTGTGGGGGAAGTTTTAATAAATTAAAACCGTCCTGGTAATATCTCCAAGTCGGAGTTTTTATTTCGCCAAGTGGAAGTTTTCATTGTTAGAAATTATATTGTAAGGTTTCGGAAACTCAATTCACCCACTTGAAACAGTTTCCAAAACATTTTATTTCGCTTTATGGCGCTGTGCTGTATTTATGAATATTTCCATTGTTTTCCCAACTTTTGCGAATTTCCGAGATAAATATTTAATAAGCAAAACATGATATTACTAAAAAGTTTTAATCTCATTGCAAATTTAAGAGCTTTATTTTAATTAAAACTGAAGTAAAACAAAAAAAATTAAATTATCTGAAAGTTTGTATAAAGAAACATGAAATAAGTCGAGTCGAGTGGTTATACTCTCTTGACGAATTACTTACTCGTTTTAAAAATTAACAACGAAAAATAATTTTTCCCGAGTTCGCTTTTCTTCTTTTTAAATAAATAAAAAAATATTTATTTTCCATTTCTCAAAATACTCGTTTTAAAAATTTTTATTTACACTCGAAAACTTCTTTAAATGTTTTCGTTTCGTTGATTTTAATTTTACATTTCGAAGAGCAATTACTTTAGGGTTCAATTATTAAAAAAAAAAAAAGTTGAATCGCTTGTTTGTTTAAGGTCAAAAGAATAATATTTTTTCGAAAGAATTTCTCATCCTTTTAAATGTTTTTACTTTATTTCAAATAATTTTCGTGTAAAAGTTTTAAAATGGGTGGAGTTTGCAAGAGAGTAATTAATTGGCGAAGTTACTAAAGAAAGAATTGAAATTAGTGAAGAAAAAGTTTGTGAAAAATTAACCAAGGGCGGGAGTTGTGTAATAAAAAAATTACAGAGTAATAACTAATAAAGTAGGGGGGTGGAGTGGTTAGCGTAAAAGTTACTTGGTTCAACTAATATTGAATTGTTCATTGAAACTAAACGCTCATAAGTGACCTTAATTTTCTTTTTGGTGGAGAAACTCATTATGTGTGAGGGTACGTTATTACGTAATATTCAAGTCACATAACTTCTTTGCAAGTTACTTGAGTAAAATTGGCTTTATCTACAAAATTACTATTACATGTGGAGGCTGTGAATTTTAGCTCTTGAAATATCACAATTAGAAGAAAATGTTTCAAATAAAAAAGATAGAGAAACTCATTATCTAGTAGTTTGGTAATAACAAAAATTTAAGTCAGACCATTAATTTATGAGTTTTTGAGTTACACTGCGTTCGTGGAAAATTTACTCTTGGGTGCGGAATGTCAGCTTCAACACGTCGTATTTCTTAAAGTATCCCATCTACGAGAAAAAGTCTCTAATAAAAGTTATAGAGAAACTCATTATCTAACAGTTCGGTAATAACAAAAATTTAAGTCAGACCATTAATTTATGAGTTATTTGAGTAACACTGCGCTCGTGGAAAATTTACTCTTCAGTGCGGGATGTCAGCCTCAACTCGTCCTATTTCTTAAAATATCACAACTAAGAGAAAATGTCTTTAATAAAAGTGATAGAGGAACTCATTATCTAACAGTTCGGTAAAAACAAAAATTTAAGTCGGACCATTAATTTTTGAGTTATTTGAGATAAACTGCGTTCGTGGAAAACTTACTTTTTGGCCCGGGATGTCAGCTTCAACTCGTCGTATTTCTTAAAGTGTTAAAGTATCACATCTACGACAAAATGTCCCTAATAAACGTGATAGAGAAACTCATTATCTAACAGTTCGATAATAGCAGAAATTTAAGCCAGACCATTAATTTTTGAGTTATTTGAGATAAACTGCGTTTGTGTAGAAGTTAAATTTAAAATTTTCATGTTTAGAGGAAAATTCTTAATATTGTGATAGCCTTTAATGAATTTATGTAAATATAATTTTTCTTTTATAAAGGATGAAAATTTAATTTTTAATTGTTGATTTTCACAAGTTGGTATAATTACACGCCTACTTGGTTAACAGACAATTGTAGTTTAATTAGCAATTCAATGGTCTTTCTAGATTAAGGAGCTATAAACAACTGAAGCGTTAATTCTATTTAAGGTTTGAAAAGCGAAGAGCTTTGCGTGAGGGGTTTAAAGAAATTGAGCAAACAGATTGTATTTATTACTTGTTGTTTTAACTCGACAACATTATTTATCAATCTATTATATTATTATTACCCGATGATTATTAATTAAGTTTCATTTGTAAAACAATTCGTTTTGCTTAAAACCTCCAGACACGTTAATATACTGAGTTTATTACATTATCATAGCAAAATTACACGTTGATTTACTATTATCACAAAATATGTCAGCTATAGATATGGAGTTAAATTGCTTGTTTTCTCATTTTGTGGACGTTAATAACATTATTTGTTGCTTGTAATACATTACCAATAAATAAGTATTAAGAAACGACAGATACATTTTACATAATAGGAGGAAATTATGTATGTTGGGAATACTAATACACGGCTTGTTTGGTTGGAGTAACTGACAGTTGCTTTTTAAAAAAAAATCACTTAAAGCATGTTATTTTCAACAAAATAAGCTACAAGCGTAACCTTTTAGTTTCATTTCAAACCAATTAATCAAAATTGTTTATTTACTTTTACGTTTTGAAATATGGGAAAATAATGTTATTTTTTTCGAGAAAATTTATGGAAAAACGTCAAATTTTCTAATAAACTTGCAAATAACTTCATGTACCTTCCAAAGTGCTGTGTTTGATCTTAGGGCATAAATGCTACAATTTGGCTATAGCAACCAGCCTAAACCCCCTAAAGCCTGCGCTGATCTGACTCAGCTCAAGCAATAGCTACGTGTGGTCTCTATTATAAGGCTTATTTTGAGCTAGTTCTATTTATAAGTTTTCAGTCTTAAAAGTTGCTCATGTGGAAACTTTAAGACCTTTAAATTATCTACAATTTTACTTTTCAGTTTGATTCGTAGTTTTATGTTTGAACTCACAATATTATATTGAGTCGGCTAAACTCATACGTGTTCTCTATATTTTTAAGCTTATTTTGAGCTAGTTCCATTTATAAGTTTTCAAACTTAAAAGTTGCTCATGTGGAAACTTTAAGACCTTTAAATTGTCTACAATTTTACTTTTCAGTTTGATTCGTAGTTTTATATTTGAACTCACAATATTATATTGAGTCGGCTAAACTCATACGTGTTCTCTATATTTTTAAGCTTATTTTGAGCTAGTTCCATTTATAAGTTGTCAAGTTTAAAAGTTGCTCATGTGGAAACTTTAAGACCTTTAAATTGTCTACAATTTTACTCTCCAGTTTGATTCGTAGTTTTATGTTTGAGCTCACAATATTATATTGAGTCGGCTAAACTCATACGTGTGCTCTATATTTTAAAGCTTATTTTGAGCCAGTTCCATTTATAAGTTGTGAATCTTAAAAGTTGCTCATATGGAAATTTTAAGACCTTTAAATTGTCTACAATTTTACTCTTCAGTTTGATTCGTAGTTTCATGTTTGAACTCACAATATTATATTGAGTCGGCTAAACTCATACGTGTTCTCTATATTTTTAAGCTTATTTTGAGCTAGTTCCATTTATAAGTTGTCAAGTTTAAAAGTTGCTCATGTGGAAACTTTAAGACCTTTAAATTGTCTACAATTTTACTCTCCAGTTTGATTCGTAGTTTTATGTTTGAGCTCACAATATTATATTGAGTCGGCTAAACTCATACGTGTGCTCTATATTTTAAAGCTTATTTTGAGCCAGTTCCATTTATAAGTTGTGAATCTTAAAAGTTGCTCATATGGAAATTTTAAGACCTTTAAATTGTCTACAATTTTACTCTTCAGTTTGATTCGTAGTTTCATGTTTGAACTCACAATATTATATTGAGTCGGCTAAACTCATACGTGTTCTCTATATTTTTAAGCTTATTTTGAGCTAGTTCCATTTATAAGTTGTCAAGTTTAAAAGTTGCTCATGTGGAAACTTTAAGACCTTTAAATTGTCTACAATTTTACTTTTCAGTTTGATTCGTAGTTTTATATTTGAGCTCACAATATTATATTGAGTCGGCTAAACTCATACGTGTTCTCTATATTTTTAAGCTTATTTTGAGCTAGTTCCATTTATAAGTTGTCAAGTTTAAAAGTTGCTCATGTGGAAACTTTAAGACCTTTAAATTGTCTACAATTTTACTCTCCAGTTTGATTCGTAGTTTTATGTTTGAGCTCACAATATTATATTGAGTCGGCTAAACTCATACGTGTGCTCTATATTTTAAAGCTTATTTTGAGCCAGTTCCATTTATAAGTTGTGAATCTTAAAAGTTGCTCATATGGAAATTTTAAGACCTTTAAATTGTCTACAATTTTACTCTTCAGTTTGATTCGTAGTTTCATGTTTGAACTCACAATATTATATTGAGTCGGCTAAACTCATACGTGTTCTCTATATTTTTAAGCTTATTTTGAGCTAGTTCCATTTATAAGTTGTCAAGTTTAAAAGTTGCTCATGTGGAAACTTTAAGACCTTTAAATTGTCTACAATTTTACTCTCCAGTTTGATTCGTAGTTTTATGTTTGAGCTCACAATATTATATTGAGTCGGCTAAACTCATACGTGTGCTCTATATTTTAAAGCTTATTTTGAGCCAGTTCCATTTATAAGTTGTGAATCTTAAAAGTTGCTCATATGGAAATTTTAAGACCTTTAAATTGTCTACAATTTTACTTTTCAGTTTGATTCGTAGTTTTATGTTTGAACTCACAATATTATATTGAGTCGGCTAAACTCATACGTGTTCTCTATATTTTTAAGTTTATTTTGAGTCAGTTCCATTTATAAGTTGTCAAGTTTAAAAGTTGCTCATGTGGAAACTTTAAGACCTTTAAATTGTCTACAATTTTACTCTCCAGTTTGATTCGTAGTTTTATGTTTGAGCTCACAATATTATATTGAGTCGGCTAAACTCATACGTGTGCTCTATATTTTAAAGCTTATTTTGAGCCAGTTCCATTTATAAGTTGTGAATCTTAAAAGTTGCTCATATGGAAATTTTAAGAACTTTAAATTGTCTACAACTTTACTCTTTAGCTTGATTCGCAGTCTCAAGTTTGAGCTCACAATATTATATTGAGTCGGCTAAACTCATACGTGTGCTCTATATTGTTAAGCTTCTTTTGAGGTAGTTCCATTTACAAGTTGTCAAGTTTAAAAGTTGCTCATGTGGAAACTTTAAGACCTTTAAATTGTCTACAATTTTACTCTTCAGTTTGATTCGTAGTTTCATGTTTGAACTCACAATATTATATTGAGTCGGCTAAACTCATACGTGTTCTCTATATTTTTAAGCTTATTTTGAGCTAGTTCCATTTATAAGTTGTCAAGTTTAAAAGTTGCTCATGTGGAAACTTTAAGACCTTTAAATTATCTACAATTTTACTTTTCAGTTTGATTCGTAGTTTTATGTTTGAACTCACAATATTATATTGAGTCGGCTAAACTCATACGTGTTCTCTATATTTTTAAGCTTATTTTGAGCTAGTTCCATTTATAAGTTGTCAAGTTTAAAAGTTGCTCATGTGGAAACTTTAAGACCTTTAAATTGTCTACAATTTTACTCTCCAGTTTGATTCGTAGTTTTATGTTTGAGCTCACAATATTATATTGAGTCGGCTAAACTCATACGTGTGCTCTATATTTTAAAGCTTATTTTGAGCCAGTTCCATTTATAAGTTGTGAATCTTAAAAGTTGCTCATATGGAAATTTTAAGACCTTTAAATTGTCTACAATTTTACTTTTCAGTTTGATTCGTAGTTTTATGTTTGAACTCACAATATTATATTGAGTCGGCTAAACTCATACGTGTTCTCTATATTTTTAAGCTTATTTTGAGTCAGTTCCATTTATAAGTTGTCAAGTTTAAAAGTTGCTCATGTGGAAACTTTAAGACCTTTAAATTGTCTACAATTTTACTCTCCAGTTTGAGTCGTAGTTTTATGTTTGAGCTCACAATATTATATTGAGTCGGCTAAACTCATACGTGTGCTCTATATTTTAAAGCTTATTTTGAGCCAGTTCCATTTATAAGTTGTGAATCTTAAAAGTTGCTCATATGGAAATTTTAAGAACTTTAAATTGTCTACAACTTTACTCTTTAGCTTGATTCGCAGTCTCAAGTTTGAGCTCACAATATTATATTGAGTCGGCTAAACTCATACGTGTGCTCTATATTGTTAAGCTTCTTTTGAGGTAGTTCCATTTACAAGTTGTCAAGTTTAAAAGTTGCTCATGTGGAAACTTTAAGACCTTTAAATTGTCTACAATTTTATTCTTCAGTTTGATTCGTAGTTTCATGTTTGAACTCACAATATTATATTGAGTCGGCTAAACTCATACGTGTTCTCTATATTTTTAAGCTTATTTTGAGCTAGTTCCATTTATAAGTTGTCAAGTTTAAAAGTTGCTCATGTGGAAACTTTAAGACCTTTAAATTATCTACAATTTTACTTTTCAGTTTGATTCGTAGTTTTATGTTTGAACTCACAATATTATATTGAGTCGGCTAAACTCATACGTGTTCTCTATATTTTTAAGCTTATTTTGAGCTAGTTCCATTTATAAGTTTTCAAACTTAAAAGTTGCTCATGTGGAAACTTTAAGACCTTTAAATTATCTACAATTTTACTTTTCAGTTTGATTCGTAGTTTTATGTTTGAACTCACAATATTATATTGAGTCGGCTAAACTCATACGTGTTCTCTATATTTTTAAGCTTATTTTGAGTCAGTTCCATTTATAAGTTGTCAAGTTTAAAAGTTGCTCATGTGGAAACTTTAAGACCTTTAAATTGTCTACAACTTTACTCTTTAGCTTGATTCGCAGTTTCAAGTTTGAGCTCACAATATTATATTGAGTCGGCTAAACTCATACGTGTGCTCTATATTGTTAAGCTTCTTTTGAGGTAGTTCCATTTACAAGTTGTCAAGTTTAAAAGTTGCTCATGTGGAAACTTTAAGACCTTTAAATTGTCTACAATTTTACTCTTCAGTTTGATTCGTAGTTTCATGTTTGAACTCACAATATTATATTGAGTCGGCTAAACTCATACGTGTTCTCTATATTTTTAAGCTTATTTTGAGCTAGTTCCATTTATAAGTTGTCAAGTTTAAAAGTTGCTCATGTGGAAACTTTAAGACCTTTAAATTGTCTACAACTTTACTCTTCAGTTTGATTCGTAGTTTCATGTTTGAGTTCACAATATTGAATAAGCTAAAACAATACATGCACTCAATATTCTTACGCTTATTTTAAGCCAACGTCATTTCTAAGTTGTTGAACTCTCACATTGCTCATATGCTCATGTTGAAAATTTGAGTCTTGTAAAGTGGTCAAGTTTAAAATATTTAACAAAAAAAATTCTTTCAATTTCTCATTTGTGAAACTGTAAATTTCTTGAAGTATTTAAAATGTCATTAGGTCCTTATATTTTAGATAAGAATTTAACAAGTCCTATATTTCTTTTTTTTGTATTCTAAACTTTAAATTTTCACCGAGACGAATGTCTTAAACTCAGCTGGGTGCTTACTTTCGTGCGTATTTCAACTGTTATAAATTTTCACGTGAAGGATTACATTGGGAAATTCGTTCTTGTCGTTCTCTGCTTTTTTTTAGAGAAAAGAAAATCCAGGGCGACCTTGACATTTTTAACAAAAATAAACTTTTTCCACTAGAAAATGAAAAAAATTATTTTAATCAGAATTGTATTGAGTGGTTGTGACTGCGTGTATTAATCGTTATGTATGCCTTCTAGATATAGTGTTATTTTGGTAGCTCTGCTGTTGAGCTTTTGTTTTGGAGTTTGTAGTTTTCAATTGTTATTATGATCGAAAGTTTAATAATGTAGAATAATTGAAGATAAAATCTTTTAGGGGGGTAAAACGAGCGAGATTGCGAAGAAAGTTTTATTAAGTAAAGAGAGGAAGTATCTAAAATACGATTAAAACTAAATATTTCGGGCAAATGCCTAATGTATTTCGCGGTTGCCAGTAATTCTCTCACATAAAACAATATCACTTTGTGAGTACTTGAAGCAACTCTGTTTCAAACTAAATTTGTGCACGAGATGACATTAAATGCGAGGCTCTAACTTTATTGCTAATTTAATTGCATTTTGACTACACCCCGGGTTAAATTACCTTAAAGCCAAGATAAGAGTTAGGTGGTGACTGTTCTTTTAGTATGTTGTTAAATAATAATTTTTCTAGTTGCTTACGACGTAATTTAATTTCTTATTGCGTCTCTTAAAAAAATTTTATAATTAGAAATGCCGAGAGTGTCGCATTATTATTTAATTATTTTTGCTACATTTGTAATAAAGTGAAATTTTGATATATTACCCAGACATTCGCTCTTGGAGACCGAAAAGGGGTTGTTATTAATTATACGTTTTGTTACAAAATATTTCTTCATCTACAGATGTACACAAAACAGTTACTCATTACCGAAGATAAGGGAAAATTTTCGTGTTCGTTCTTTTTTATTTTCAATTTTACTTACTTTGTATCTGGTTGCCGGTCTCTCTATTTTTATGTGGGTTTATATGCAGGCCAGCCGATCTGTCCGTCTGTCTGCTAGTCTAGCTATCTGCTGCCAGTTTAAACGATCTTGCAGATAATAAAGGCCTCACTAAACGGCATACTAGCGAGAGCGCTACGGAATATAGAATAATGCACATATGGCCCCAGCATCGGGAGCCAAACTGTAACGGGTTGATTAATTAATTTCTCTGTTTCCTATTTCTTAGTTTTTTAATACAGTTCCAGTGGTAAATAAAAGAGATAGAGATAGTCTTTCTTTCCAGTATTTGTTCATTAGTTTTGGTTTTCCAGTTTCCTATAGAACATAGTCTTTAGGTATACTACATACTTTATTTTTCTTTATTAAACTAGCGAGTAATTTTAAATTAGTCAACGTTAAATTTTGTATTTAGAGACTGGGGCTATTTAAAATAAGTTGTAATTAAAGTCAAAATTAGCTTGAGGTATAATGAATTTTTGGTATAAAGAATTTTCATTTATTTTATGATGGAAAACTCGGGTGCTTTTGTTTACGAATGGAAGTTAAAATTTAATAAAGCAATTTTATAAAGTACGAAATTTCCCAAATTAATCGACAATACAGTTAACAATAAATTACTTAGGACTGCTAAAAATTTGTTTTTGTTTTGTATATCTGTAGTATATTTTATCGATATTTTTTTTTGTTTTTATTGTGTATTGTTTGCACGTATATCCTGCTTTACAAGCACGAATAATAGTCCTCGGCTTAAGGATACTTTATTGTCGCGTTTTGTGAGAAGGGAAATTTTTTTTCCAATTTTTTTTACCTAAATATTGGACTTGGCTTAATGCGCGTGCGCGATTAGTTTTAACCTTCATTAGTTTTTATTTTAGTCTGTGGCATAAGCTAGGTTGTTATTGTTAGCCAGGCGTTTTTGTGTAGGCTCGGTTACTATTTCCTTAGGAAACTGTTAATTTCTAAGAGTGAATTGTTGACGCTGGACGGCAACCCCACATTAGACAGGGAAATTTCAATTTCAATGTCTGACAATTGAAAAATCCCTGCTCCAGTTAGGAACTCGAAACCTGCGATCACTAGTCTACTCGACCGTCGTCTGTATTATTAATTGCAGTTCTGAGGCTGGTCCCTAGTGGCTCCTTGCATCGCGACCTCTCAGATCTATTGTGCCCCTCGCATTTGGTCTTCCCAGGCAGTTCTCTTTATAGCATCTTCTCTTTCCAGAGAATGCTGTAACGACTTCTTGTGAAAGTCTCACAGTGTAGTAGAAGAATTGGAGTTTTCTCCTCCTCTGCACATCCTCTGCATAGTGGGTCTTCTTCTAGTCCCATCGTATACAGGTGCTTTTTACTCTGGAAATAGTCAGTTATTATTGCCGTTGCCAGTTGTAGTTCATTTCCGCTCATTCTGAGTAGAGAACAAGATCGTTTGTCAGAGGGTTTCTCCAGTAGGGCTTTAGAGTGTCTCTGTCCAGGAGTTTCCCTCCAGTGTTTAATATGGCTCTTCACCAGAAGTGACTTTACTTCTCTCTTTGTCATTTCATAAGAAATGCCAAAGGCTGGTTCTAGTCCAATGGGTCTTTTTGGCTACACCTAATGGCGTAACTAAGAGTTTGGGGCCCTTCCGCAAAATCCAGAGTGGGGCCTCTACCCATTCCCGTTAATAATCATTTTATTTAACCATAATTCGAGTTTATAACGAAGTTTCATATTAAATGATGTTTCTGGGCCCTTTCTATTCTGGGACCGTCCCGCAACGCGAGCTCTGTGGGCCCGTTATTTACACCACTGGTCACATCGTCCCCTTTCTCGTTCCCTGGCTAGCTATGGGTTAGCACCCATACCAGGTTCACGAAATTTTTTTCTGTCTGTGGATGCAGTTCGTTACTAGTCCGGACCTCACCTCACAGGCGTACAGCGCTCTGAATGCTGCTTGGCTGTCAGATACTACGAAGATTCTTTGGTTGTGATATCCTCTATCTAACAGCATTTGCGCACATGTTAAGATGGTGTAAATTTCTGTTTGGAAGACGGTTACGTGCTTTTCGAAGCTTAAGATTACCCCTTGTCTCAAGTTGCCGTTCCCGATGATTCCAGCTCTTGTGTCAGTTGGGTTTTTAGAGCTGTATATGTAGAACACAAGTCCATTCATTTTGCCTGCCTTGCATTCCCATTCTTCCCTTGTCGAAATGTTGATTCCGTAGGTTTTTTCGATGGTATATGCTTTGGTTATTCTGTCAGATACCAAACTGAGTATGGGGTGTTCTTCCATCTCTCTTAGGATTGAGGCATGTCCTTGCCCATTTCTTTCTACGGAGGAGTGAGTTTTTAGACTGTAAGCCTCACTTAATGCTTTGGTTTTCACCACCAGATGTAAGGTTGGGAGGTTCAGCATTGTTTCCAGTGCTGCTGTAGGCGTAGTACGCATTGCTCCAGTTAATCCTAAGCATGTCAATGTTTTGATTTTGCCTAGTTCGTGTTTGTGTAACACAAGCCGTCGTCTGTAACTTTCATTTTGATTTCTGAAAGTCGGCACTTACTTAAAATAATAATAGGAAATTAAGGATGAAAGTTTTGTTACTTTTCTCTTTTGACGTTGATTAATAATTCAAGGAAAATAAACATCAATTTTATTACATAAAGAAAGCATTATTGACGCTTCTCGAGCAAAATTTTCTGTATGCATAAAGAGTAAAGTAATTGCTTTTGGTAAACGACGATCTTTACAATTTTGATAAACTAATGAAATGTTCCCCGTTGTCAGTGTAGCGTTGTGTTACCTCATTCATTGCTTCTACCAGGTGTTGTCATATTTTATTAGTTGAAAAGCACCATCTGCATTGCATCGTTAATAATATCAATATTCACACCAGCCGAGCTTCAGACACGAATGAAAATTTCTAACCGTGAAATGTAAAAAAAAGAGAGCAGGTTGGCGTTGAGTAGTGATCAAAGTAAATTTCAACTTTTCGTTGTTTTGTGCTTATATGTTGTTGTTCAACATGACATGTGCGTAACGTATTCACAACGGCGTCATAAATAACAAACATGCCCACAACTCTCCAAGGATTTACGTGATATAGAACTTGTCAATTGATACAAATGTTCAACAAAACTTGAATATCTCAGAATTTGTGCACACATAAATACTTGTGTATCATCATCGCTAATCTACTCTTTCGGATTTTCTTTTAAAAAAGCTTTTCATAAACTGTTTTGGGCGCTTTAAGGAAAAAAAATTGCGTTAAATGTCGTCGAATGTAGTAACAACAGATGATATTGAGACCCGTTAAAGGATTGATGGATTAACTGCACGAAAGCTGTTTAGAAGCTTTTAACAAAGGACAATCTGGGATCTTTGAGGTGATTACGAGAGTGCTTTTGTGTTTTCACTTGATAAGAAATTATAAGGGATGGGATATGACTGATTTGTTTTTTTATCTAATTTTTCTCCAACGAAAGGGTTTTAATAACATAATAAGTATTTTTGGTATCGAGTCAAGTGTAAAGTTGATCTCATGATATTTGGGAGATTTTTAGAAAAGTCAATGTGACTTCAATAAGTGATAACTCGAGAAAAGTGGAATTATTTTATTTGAAATTGGGTATGAGATGACTTTTGATTGTTGTGAATAAATCTGATGTGGCCATAATATGACTTTTTCACACGTATTCAGGATATGCACCAACTAGTCTTTTTGGTTCTTCTTGGATCAATGCGAGTGTTATAGATTGAGGTACCGGGGTGTGTCTTGGTGACAACTCGGAACAGTCTATTTGCAATATTTTGCCCAAGTTGCATCCCGATAACTATCGTAGTTCGTTAGTAATTGACGAGTAAACGAGACAGGACGGTCTGGACGTAGCGGGTCCGCTCGTATCTTGTCTGTGCTACGAATAATTGGTAGCTTCAGCTACCGTCAGGTCTTACTGATGTGTTTTCTATCAATTTCAATATTCACAAAACTCGATATCACATAATTACGATAAACTACCCTTTAATGCGCTCATTTTGCTATTAACTATTATTAACCCTTCGTTAAAGCTTTTTTTGCAAATTAACCTTTTGCTTTCAGATTTCATGTAACATGACATAAATTTAATGTCTTATTTAGTTATTTATCGTGTTTAACTAGTATATATTTCAAAATTTAAATATTAAAAATAAACTTCTTCAGTTACTGATTTGTATGTTGCATGTTTTCTAAAATTGTACAAAATTCCGGTTGTACCGGAAATCGTTAGGTTGATTTTTAGTTAAATTAACTTGACTGCCATTTTGATAAGATCGTCGTCGTCGTCGTGGTCGTGGAGCTTGAAGTATATTTTTAGATTTTTTCAAAAAAAGAATGTAATATTCTATAAAAAAAACGTATCTGATTTTCTTTATTAAGGTTAAGAATTATTTGTGGGTCTATTTAAAGAAAATGGCGGTTTAATCAATAAGTAGGCTTCTTTTGTATTTTTTCATCCGATTGTTTTCGAGAAAAACAAGGCGACTTTGAGCTCTATAATGATCTTGCAGATAGGTGCAGTGCTTACCATAATTGCACTTACACAATAAACGCCTTTATAAAGTTGATAACTTACTCGAGCGACGTTGTCGTAAAATTTATTACTAAATGGCATACTAGCGAGAGCGCCACAGAGAATACAGGGTGGACATTAAGGTGGTTCTAATTTATAAAATTTCGAATTTGAATTGTCTCACTCTAAAGTAATACTTTAACTCTCTTTAAGCGTGTTTTGGCGCTATAGGCCAATGCGGGTGTTATTTGCTAATATTTTAAAAGCAGATTGAGATATCGGGATGTGCCTTTGTGACATCTCAGAATGATCTATTTGTAATAATTTACGAAAGCCACTTCCTTGCAACTGTCGTAGTTTATTAGTAATTGACGAGTAAACGGGACATGGCGACCAATTACTCGTAACTAGCGCCCTCTAGCGACTTTAACAAAATTAGAATTTTGTATTTATTTGAATGTATTTGATTAGGTCACATACCAAATCTTATTAAAATCGATCAAGTGGTTTTGAAAATATTCACAAAATAAATTTCAGAGGCTCCCACCAAATTTAAGTAAAGAACATACCCCTAAAGTTTGTTCAAACGTTTTATTAACACCCTGTATTTAAAAAAAAAATCATTAAATAATTCTGCTGTCAAGAAAGTTGAGGGTTTTCCGACCAGGTTAAAACTTTACAGGGATACTTACGGAAAAATTTTGAGGATCTAGACTGCCCATATTCAAAAAAACATATTTTTATACAAGTAAGGACCACCCTATACTATTAAACATGGTAAAAATAAGCACCACCCTTCGCTTCGGAATTTTGGAATTCCTCCTACAAGTAGGATGCTTCGAGAATGGATGGGTCAGAGAAGGTGCTAGGAAGTTATACAATGAGTCAAATAAAGTGATGCGTATCATTTTTCAATTTGCAATCAAAATTACGAGCATCCAAACAATAAAAAAACACATGGATCATCGAAAATGCGCAGTAAGGTCCGAAAAAGACGGAGATATAGAAAAAAGAGATGGATATAGAAAGAGTGAGGGAAATAGGACAAGGATTGGTTTAGAGAAATGAGGAGTGGTCTGTAACTATAGTTACCATGTGGCAAATGTCAATCTGTCACCATAACTACCATATGTCAATGACGTCATCTAACACTATATATCAATATCAGTGGGGGGGGTTATCTGTCACCCTACATATGTCAATGTCAAGGTCATTTGTCACCATAAGTCAATTTCATGTGTCAATTCATATGTCAGGTGGAGTTATCTATCAATTCAGAGATTGGTTTAGAGAGATGGGGAGTGGGGGTAATTTGTAATCATAGTTACTATATGTCAAATGTTAATTTGTAGCCATAATGAAGGTGCCATCTGTCATGCCATGTCATTTCATATGTAAAGGGGGCATCTGTCATCCCATCCGTAAATCATTTTACTTCATCTGGGTTTTTAAATTTTGTAAAATAAATAGATCTATCTATATTAGAAAACTTATAAACCAGTAATACTCAACTGTCAAAACTTGGTATCTCAAAGAAATATCATATTCGCGATTTTCATAATTATGCGTTTTTGTGCAAAAGTGAGGTTTTGCAATTACGAGGTACAGTTGTGACGCCCTCGATATGTCATTTCATCTGTCATTCTATCTGTCATATCATCTGTCATTCCATCTGTCATTCCATCTGTCTTATCATCTGTCATTCCATATGTCATCTCATCTCACAGATAGGACGAGTGACAGATTGAATGAGACGACAGATGAAATTAACAAATGAGATGACAGATGATATTGGCAGACGAGATTTACTGACAGATAAGACTGACACGTAAAATTAAATGACAGATGAGATGACAGGAGATTGTTAGTTAAATGAAAGAAGCGATTGAGAGACGAGATTGACATATGAGATGATATGACATAATATGAGACTGACAGATGATATTCGTAGATATAAGAGCCATAAACAGACTGAGACTGACAGAGAGAATGTGGGGCGCGTTCATGATCTAGTTTTATTAAAAAATTATAATAAAGCGACTTTCAATATTTGGAGGTTAAGTTGTTGGGTTAATCCTGTAACGACACATCGTTTTCTTTTCTTTTTGTATAGTCTGTTGCACTAACTAAAAATTAATTATAGTAGACATGGTGTGCTTCGGAACTTGTATTTTATAGTGGTCGAATTGAATTTTGATGAGGCAAAAATTTCATTTTAGTTGCGCGAAGCGCAATCACAAAATAATTAAAATTTTCAACAGTTTTTTAAAGCAAAAGTTTTTGTTTTATCAGCGTGAACATAAGCTTCGCTTATAGCTTTGGCGAAAAATTTAATTTTAAAAGTATTTCCTTTTTAAAATTTTCCAACTTTTTTTAGCGTCGTTCGAGAGTGGTGGTTGTTGTTTTTTCGTTAAATCAGTTAAATGTGTTTATTTGTAACACTTTAGCCAATATATTGGTCGGCTCCGGTTGTGTGTACACAAATAATTATCCTTTTTCCAGCTCATTTACTAGAGGAAATTGGTCACAAACATACTCGAGAAAGTTGTTGCCTGTTGTGGTTGTAAAAAATGGCGGTGGTAGTCATTTTTAAGGGAGTTGTTGTAAGCTTTGTGTACTTTTGCAGAAACATTTTTATCGCATATTTTATGGAAATTGGTATTTAACGTGCCTTAATGGTTTGTTCGTAGGCGTTACTCGTATTATTCAATTTTCTTTTTATTTATTAATGTACACTTTGAATTTTCTTATCTTTTGCCACCTTAAAAAACAGGTCAATTTTAATTAAATATTTAGATGTGTTGATATTTTAAAATTAGAATTTTTTTTCTTCTAATGGCCAACGTTGATGAAAATTGCCATTAACATGCAACGGTGTGCGATTAAGTAATTAAGTTTCCTTTAAAGGCGAACTGTATTGTGTATGTGGCAGTTTTGAATCAGTTTTTACATAAAAACTAAACAAAATATGTCGTTCTTTTTTCGGTTTTGCCTTTGGGTTCTTCGTTCGTTCCATTATCATCAAAGCAAAACCGTAACCGTCTATGGTTGTGGTGTTTTGATGACATTGTTTGAAACCGAACCAAAAATAATGTAGATGTATAATACATGGAGTATGTTATTTTTTAGTCAAACACAAGCATGATTACATTTCTTTCGTGCCCTGAGGCACTAAATAGAATTTCATTATTCCACATGGGCGTATATGCATTATAAACAACGTCGTAAATAGAAAGCCTCTAATAAAATCGATTTCATGATATACTAACTATTTAGTGGTATCCTTTTAAAAAGATTCCTCTTTACGATCGCATAACTATTGTTATTTATTCGATTTTCGCATAAACTCTTATAACTTAACTCGATACAGGGTGAGTCGAAGTAGCTTTTCACCATGAGGTAACTCGCTTACCTTCAGAGATAAAAGATTGTTTTTTTGACAAAGTTCTTACATTTTATGATTTTTATGCTATTCACAAGCTCATACAATCCCAGGGTCAGGACTGGCAATTACCAAGGGATCAACCGTTCATGTGGCCACGTCAGCGCACCTTACCTAGCACAGTCCCTAGCACCGCACTTAGCATCCCACCGAAAAAAGAAATAAAGGCAAGGGCCGATGAATCAATGTGCTCAGTCTCATTATAAAACAACGCTTTATTTTTTTTTCGATGAGATGCTAAGTAGGATGCTTGGAGCAGTGCTCGATGCGGTGCGCCGACGTAGTCTCATACTACGTTCAGTTCAAGTTTATCATTTATTAACTTGACCTATAATTTAACACGTGCACTTTCCCCATAAGAGGACCCTATTTATCTTAAATTTATTATCCCCTAGGAGAGACTCATGAACTGAGACTAGGTATTAATTGTCATGTCATGTCATGTCATAAGCGAGAAATTCGCTTACTATCTCTTATCTCTTACCCTCACTAACAGGATGACTATACAATGGAAGAGTTTACTCTGCCCACTTAAGGGGCGTAAGATCTTAAATTCGCTATCCCCTAGGAGAGACTCATGAGCTCAAACTGGGTATTAGTGGTCTTGTCTTAAGCGAGAAATTTGCTTACTATCCCTTATCTCTTACCATCACCAACAACATCTTAAATTCGCTATGTAACACCGAAACTACCACCCTGACTAGCTTAGTGGAGACTGGGGCAATCGTTGCTAATAAAACACACTGTCAACAAGGAACAAAAATGTTTATTAAAAATAAAAGAAATAATTCTAAGTACGCTTTGGTACGAGTACAAAATAAAAAGTTAAGAAAGATACAATATCTCTATGACTCGGCTCTTGTCTTCATCCACCAGATCCCGAGTCCTATCACGAAGCGAGATCACAGGGTCTTGATGAAAGAACGAGGACTTCGTCCACCAGATCCCGAGTTCTTTAACGAAGAGAGATCACAGGGTCCTCCTGAAAGCACAAAAGGGTGATGGTCACCAGATCCCGAATCCTCTCACGAAGAGAGGCCACAGGGTACTCATGAAACTAGTGACTTTACTCTGCCCAGACTTAACAATCGGCTGGTGCCGCTGCTTATTTCGTCTGGATCATTACTAGACCTCAGATCGATAGTTTTGTCGGTAAACCGGTTTACTGGGTCATTTCTCTGATTTCCTAACGCCTTTTCTCGACACCACACAGTTTCTTGAAAAAGGAAACAAAGGGAACATAACGTGCATTACATGTGATGAACCGGGCAGTGAACGTGTTAACCTAAAGGTCAGTCCTCACATACTGTACTTGCCTTCCGGTGCAAGCAGCCTGAACGCTATCTAGACGCTCCGGTTTGGTCTATATGAGGGCTGCCTGAACGGTGTCCACACGCTCCGATTGTGCAGGCCGCCTGCACAGCCTAAACCGGAAGGCAAGTCTGTGTGTGTGGACGGGCCATAACTTAACCTAACCTAACTTAATCAAACCTAACCTAGTTAAACGGGGTCAGACACACAGGCTTACCTTCCGGTTTGGCTTGTGCAGGTCACCTGCACACTGCACCGGCCAAACCGAACGCCTGAATGATGTCCAGACGCTCCGGTTTGGCCTGTGCAGGTCGCCTGAACGATGTCCAGATGCTCCGATTTGACCTGTGTGTGTAAATGGGCCTTTATTCGATTAGAAAAAATCTACGTTGGCAGAGCCGTGGGATCGAGTCCCGCCAAGAGGGTTAGAGGGTTTTAATTTAAACAAACCCGATTTACACCCTCTCCTGGTTAAGTAACAGGCTCTGGGGAGTAAAATAATTTCAAAAAAACGAAGTTTAACGAGATTTGTCTAAAAACTGACCCAATTTCCTTATCTTGAACCATAATGATGACCGTTTTTGGGTAAGACAAAATCCAAGAACGAGTCTTTTTACATTTCAAACTACGCGAAAACCCCAAGGTGAGAACCCAGTTTTAATCACTGTACAAAAACGATATTCTTTTATATTTTGGTATTTTTCATTATATTAAGTGCATTACAAGAGCTACCAGGCACTTGAAATTGGGTTAATCACCATAAAAAACTACCTACGAATTGATGTGTAATTATTGTTGTTTTCCTTATGCACGCGATTTGAATGAGGAAAATGTTTGTTTTTAATATTTTGTAACTTTTTTTTACAATGAGGGCTTTAATGACCGTAATGTAATTAAACAATAAGGTCGCACTAGAAAAATACCCTAATCGACTTTGATTTTGAGATTAACCCGAAAAAAAAGTTTCACATAGAAAGCTTTCACTATTTTCCTCATTATCGGAAAAATTATTATTTATAGCTACTCGAAATTTTGTCAAGTTTATTCTATTCTTTCTATTTTCCTCGAGTTAAAATCAAACTTAATTAATGGAAAATTGTTTCGTCGAGCACAAATTTTCATTTTGTGGAAGACTTGTAATAATAACACAAATCTAAATAAATTTAAAGTACGCAAGAGCTTGTTCAAATTTTTCATAGTTGACCTATTTTTCAATTTAGCGCGCGAGGGTACAACTTAGTAAAAAAAGTTTTAAGTGGTAAAATTGCCACCCTCTCTCTATCTCTCTTCAAAAGAGCTTTAAATGTGTACTACGTGAATTTTTTCTTAAATCGAAAAATTTTATCCAAATCCCTCAATTCCTTAAAAATTAATTTTTTACATAAAACAACCCTTATTTAAATAGAGTGATAGTGACCTTTATAAATGCCTAATTGTTATTCTAAATGTTGATGGCGGATAAACATTTCCGGATGTGTTTTAATGACTATTTAGTACTATACTTTTAACTCAACACATCATTAACATTCATCGATTGACACTTTACACACTTTATTTGCTTTTTACTTTTTTTTACACGCGCACTAAAATCACCACTCGAATCGCACCCCTTTGTAATACCTTTTATACGAAAATCTCATTTTACGCTCATCTTAAAATATTTTTTTTTTTTTTTAAAGTAAATTTTAAAGTGCGTGCACGGCTTATTTTTATGTCACTTGCAAACAATATTTTTGCCCTCCAAATTTCAGAAATTTGACAGTCCATGAAAAATGATTTGCGAGGTGTCGAGAATAAATGGAAAATCTCTTTTCTTGACAACCACGTAATAAAAGAAACAAGGAAAGCGAATTTTTGAAAAGTTATTTCAAAAATAAATTTTAAAATCTAATTTGAAATTAACTTACGCCCGACGTTATGCAACACCCCATGCGCGTTTTGCACCCCATAGCGTTACAGTTAACAGACAAAAGTTCTAACGCTAAACGTTAGATGTCGCTTGATGTTTGGTATCGAAAAAATTCAATTCGAACGGTCTTTTTGCATTAAATATTTATTGTTATTTTTATTGCGTTTTTTTTAATGATGTGTTTTATTTTCAGCTCTCCGAACTCGAACAGAGGGTGTTGGATGCGGAAGGACGAGCTGAAGAGGCCGAAGATAAGGTAATTTTTTTTTAAATGCGTTTTTTAAAGCTACAGTTGCAATTAAGTGCAAGTGCAAATGCGTGCAGATTTAAAAAGAGACGAACGCAATCGATGTATGAATTGTTGCATGAGATGGGGTTCAGAACGCGTTGCCGAGCAACGCGTCTCACTTTCGCTATCGTCCTTTATTGATTATTTTTCGTCGCGACGCTGGTGCCCATGGATATGGCGTCTTGCAGCTGACAGAAAAACTAGAAATCGGAAAGCGTTTTTATTTCGACTTTTATTTTGATTCTTTTGTTTGTGCGCCAGTTTCCTTGTTTGCTTCTTGAGATATTTTCTATGAAAATGTAAGTAAATTGTTTGTTTTTTAATAGAAAATTGTACGAAACGTGTTTTGTTGTGGTTGATAGTCGAGGAAACCCCATGTTGTATTTAGTTGTCGTTTTTAAAGCAAAAATTTTCTTTTCACTGAAAGGTTTCCATTTTAAAGTGCGAGCTATTTCAAGTTTACAAGAAGAAATGTGTTTTTAATTTTTAATGAATTGAAGTTCATGAAAACTCATTTATCGAACTCGAGTGTTGGTGAAAAGCCAACTCTTTTTTTAAATTTCAAATTATTTTTTAACTTTTTATATTTTAATTGAACTGTAGCGTCCCTTTTATTTACTTATTAATTTTGTGCAAGATGACTCATTTAATTTGAGACCACATGAGGATATACAGAGCTTTCACCCCAACTTGTCACGTGATATTTTTCGTATCCCCTTATTTTCTAAATAATGGGCCACCTTGTGTTATACATTTTTAACATAAAATTGTTAAATAGGACGTAATCTAGCTTTTTGGTGTATAAGAGGGTCAAGAGGGGGGTTTAAAGACTCGAATTGACAGCTGCATGATTTTTACCCCTTTTGTCGTTCACATGGGGGTTCCTTTATGATTACTGTTTAATTATGCTAAAATGTAGGTAAAACTTCTTTTTTATTTATTCACTCGCAAAATTATTTATTTTTTGACTTGAAGAGGGTCCAAACTCTTCGAATTGGTGGTTGAAAAAAATTTACTCGTATTTTTTCACCAGTAGTGTACAGATTTTTCAGGGGCGGCTTTTAAGTGACTGAGCACTCTACTAAACACCACCTCAATAACCATTGGGTGTTGTAATTCTTAGTTTCAGACTCCAAAATTGTATCTACTTTTTTCCCCCTTTTTTCTCGCGGTCTTCTATTTCTCTCCATTCAGTGCTACTTGAAACGAATTAATATCCCACTTCTGGCTGTTCTTGTAAAGCGTACCATGGCTGTTAAGATCGTCCCACACCTCTTGGTTCCCTATAGTCTTCATTAGATGGCTCTTCCACTTCAGTGCTCCACTTATCATGTTCAGCCTAATCCCTACTTAAAGAGCTCATTGGTCTGAATGTAATCGTCTAGGCTTGTTTTTCTGTTTTCTCTAACATATAGTGGCGTACCTAGCGTTTCATATCCTCTTAGGCAAAGCAGTAAAATTAGGAAGAGCAACATTGATACTTGGATATGCCCCAATTAATTCATGTCGAACCTCGTTGTCGGCTCAACACATATAGCCAAAGGCACTCGGTCGAAGAGTCGGTGATTCGTGTGTTTTGAGGAGATGAAAAGTGTGGCAATTTGGAAGGTGTGCCAGGTGCAGCTACGGAGCTCTACGTTTTTTTCTCTGATGGAGCATTGAGGGTCTTTGAATTTTGAGCACCTTGTGTAATTTGAAGGGTAGGTAATGACACATAATAAATCTTAGAAAAATAAAAAATAGCTTTGTTTTTAATATATTTCTGCGGAGCACTGTTTGGGAAACCCTGTGTCAAAGTGGAAAGTTTCTGAGCCCTTGAACTGATTAGTTCTACGAAACCATTTCCTAGTTTTTAACACCGAAAACCGGGTGGTGCACTAAATTCTCCCTTCAGCTTCACTCAAAGCCGGAGATGGGAGGGGTTCGATATTAAACACTGTCAACAAGGAAAAAAAATTTATGTCCTCATAAAAGAACGGGGACGTCGTCCACCAGATCCTGAGTCCTCTCACGAGGAGAGATCACAAAGCCCTGATGGGCGAATGAGGGTGTGTTTTGTCCACAAGATTCCGAGTCCTCTCACGAAGAGAGATCACAAGGTTCTGATGGAAGAGCAGGGACTTCGACCACCAGATCCCGATTCCTCTCGCGAGGAGATATCACAAAGCCCTGATGGGAGAATGAGGGTGTGCTTTGTCCACCAGATCCCGAGTCTTCTCACTAAGAGAGATCACAGAGTCCTAATGGAAGAGCAGGGACTTCGTCCACCTGATCCCGAGTTCTCTCACGAAGAGGGAGATCACAAGGTCCTGATGAAAGAACGGGAACGTCGTCCTCCAGATTCTGAGTCCTCTCACGAGGAGAGATCACAAGGTCCTAATAGCCGAATGAGGGTGTGCCTTGTCCACCAGAACCCGAGTCCTCCCACTAAGGGAAATCAGAGAGTCCTGATGGAAGAGCAGGGACTTTGTCCACCTGGTCCCGAGTCCTCTCACTAAGAGCGATCACAGAGTCCTGATGGAAGAGCAGGGACTTCGTCCACCCGATTCCGAGTCCTCTCACGAAGAGAGATCACAAGTTCCTTATGGAAGAGCAGGCACTTCGTCCACGTGATCCCGAGTTCTCTCCCGAAGAGAAATTACAAGGTTCTAATGGAACGAGGGAAACGGATTTACTGAAGGCAATACGGAAAGTTAAAAATAAACAAAATAAGAAAATTATTGAAATTAAAATTAATTAATCCGAGGCGACAACTGACGAATTGAAACGAGGCAGTGGAAATTTATTAAAATGCGCGCTCCCGCTCACCACGATGTGAAACGAAGACTCCTAGTTTTATTATTTCCATATTAAAATTATAATTTTTTGTGACCCTTTAAGTGAGCACTCTGCGCTACAGAGAGTCCAAGAGAATAATTGTTTTGCTTCGAGCTAAAAATATTCCATTATTTATTCATCTCAAATTTATGGTGGCGAATGTAACCCTAAAAGTACCTCATTTATGACAAATAAAAGATAAACACTCGAAAATAAATTGAAATTGTATATCCACTGCAAGATTTTAATCATCTAAAATAAATGGAAGTTGTGTATTTGTAAAAGGGAGCCCCTTTTGTGATGGCACGTAATTGAAAATTCCCTCTACCATCAGCACCACCACTACTAAATGAAAATTTGTTCCAAAGTCCTAAAACTTTCCCCATTCCATTTTCTTTCTATAAATTCTTGTCCATTTTCTTTTTGTGCACACACGTTATTTAAGAAATGAGAATAATTAAGAATTCCCCAACATAGTTTTGGGTTAAAACTTTGTTACACAACAACTATCGCGAAACTTTATTCATTAGGGTTGCCTTGTTTAGTATAATATGTGTTGGGGCTTCTTTCTTTTTTCTTTTTACCAACTTTTACAAGTTGCCAAAATAATTTATCACGTCACGTCGTATCTTTCAAAATAAATGGTAGTAAAGTTTATGAAGGAGAAATTTTTTCTTCTCCGCACGATAATAAATTATTTATTAAAAATTTATCGAGAAACTTCGTGTTAAAAATATACTGTTATCGATAATCGATAGTTTTGAACACTTTTTGATGTTAAAGGAAGAGCCACAGTTGTACCTATATTTTAAAATCGTATAAAATTGCACGAGAGCTTCCGTTGCAAGTTTCGTGGCGGCCATGACGATGTAGTTCCATAAAATTAAATCTCTTGTGAATTCGAGCTTATTCTGTGACACTTATTCCATTTTCTTATGATTTGTTAACTTTATTTTTGTTATTCCAAAAAATACAACTTTCATCTAATCTATCCAACTGTGTAAAATTCCTGAAAAAAATTTGATTTTATTTTCTTATCTAAATTGTGCTTCATAGGGCACCGAAAGCTACCAGTTCTTGTTGCTAACAATCATCTAATCAACTGTTCAACTAATACACCGCCTGATAAATCATGGTTATCTGATAGATATAGCTGGAAATAATAGACTCTAGAGTCTAGACTGATCAGGTAAAGAACAGCCCCTAAAGAGTTGAAGAGGGCTTAAGAGTTACCTTGAAAACAGCGTAGTGTACCGATTTTTAATCTTAAACTTAAACACGAGGTTATGAGAGTTCAGCAGTGAGGATCTGTGAAGTTAGCGAAAAAGTATCAGCACCAATGTTCTAACCATAACCATATAAAATAGTTAGTGCCGTTTAGTGCCATTTTAACCAAATTTAGCACCCTCTTGGTTTTCGAGATATTTAGGGTTCTTTTTCTTGGTACCTTTATTTTGGATTTTCGAAATTTTTTGGTCTAAATCTCTTAGTGCTATATTAGTACCGTTTAGTGCCGTTTAAAATAAATCGATCTTTCTCGTTGTTTTTAGATATTGTGGGTTATTATTTTGATGACGTCACGGGTTTATGAAGTTAGCGAAAAGATGGTAGAACTAATATTGAAACTAAGGATAATCGTTAGTGCTACATTAATGCCGTTTAGTGCCGTTTTTTCGAGATATTTAGGTTTCTTTTTTTTAGGTGCTTACTTCACGCTCAGCACCAACATGTTGGATTTTTAATTTTTTTTTATCCAATCTCTTAGTACTACATTAATGCCGTTTAGTTCATTGTTTTGCCAAAGTCAGCACCCTTATGGTGTTCGAGATATTTAAGTTTATTTTTTTTTGGGTGATTACTTCACGCCCAGCACCAACATGTTGGATTTATAATTTTTTTTTGATCTAATCTCTTAGTGCTACATTAGTGCCGTTTAGTTCCGTTTTCGCCAAAGTAAGCACCCTTATAGTGTTCGAGATATTTAGGTTTCTTTTTTGGGTTGCTTACTTCACGCGCAGCACCAATATGTTGCATTTCTTTTTTTTTTAAATCTAATCTCTTAGTGCTACATTAGTGCCGTTTAGTTCTGTTTAAGATAAATCGATCTTTCTCTTCGTTTCTGAGATATTGAAGGATTTTTTATTAAGTCACGGGTTTGTGAAGCTAACGAAAAGATGTCAGAACTAATGTTAAAAGTAAGGGCAATTGTTAGTTCTACAATAGTGCCATTTAGTGCCGTTTTTGCCAAAGTAATCTCCCTTATGGTGTTTGAGATATTTAGGCTTCTTTTACGGGTGCTAACTTCGCGCTCAGCACCAGAATATTGGATTTAAATTTTTTTTGCTTTTATCTCTGCACTCGGCACTCTTAGTTTTCGAGAAATTTAGGGTTCTTTTTCTTGGTGCAAACTTCACTTCCAGTACCATAATTTTGGATTTTCGATTGTTTTGGTGTAAATCTCTTAGTAGGTACTACATTAGTGCCATTTAAAATAAGTCGATCTTTCTCTTCGTTTTTGAGATATTGAGGGTTCTTTTTTGGATGAAGTCACGGGTTTGTGAAGTTAGCGAAAAGGTGCTAAAACTATGTAGAAATTAAGGCAAATCTTTAGTGCTACGTTAGTGCCGTTTGTTGCCGTTTAAAGCAAATCCAGCACCTTCTTAAATTTTGAGATATCAGAAAATATTTGTTTGATGACGTCACGCTGCTAGGATTGAATTTGACTTCATTAAGTGCGATTAACGGTTATTTTAAAGAGCACTAATATAGCACTAACATATTAGACCAAAAAAATTTGAAAATCTAACATGTTGGTCCTGGGCGTGAAGTTGGCAACAACATAAAGAACTTTAAATATCTCTAAAACTAAGAGTGTGCTGAATTTGATTAAAACGGCACTAAATGGCACTAATGAAGCACTAACCATTTTTCATAGTTAAAACATTAGTTCTGATACTTTTTAGCTAACTTCACGGATATCAACAGTGATCCTCTTGTAATCATTCCATTATCAGTAAAGCCATTTTTAGAACTAATAGAAGGCACTTATTTGCGGGATTGACAATTTGAAGTACAGTCCATGCGAACGGAATGACTGTATATCATAAGTCTATCTTTGTTGAATGTACCCAATTGTCCATTAATTGACGGATTGGAAGCAAATGCTTCACTTTTTGATTGGTTGAAATTTTATAAAAATTCAAGTGGACTCAGAAAAATCAATTGTCTCGTAAATTCAATTTTTGATAAAAACTTGCGTTTCCGGCTACCCCTTTATAACGTCATCGCGACTGTGTGAAGTGAATAACAAACTATCTGCGCCGACCTACCCTAACTAGGATCATTCGAGTCAGTCATCGTGTGTGTATTTGTGGCTTCAATTGCATTTACCCTCGTACGTACATACGTGTTATTACGTGACAATTTGGTAATTTTTGTAAAATTTGTGTGTGTAGTGTCTTTGTGTTCGGGGTGTTTGGCCGCCTGCCAGTTGTTTGGCGAGAGGGGTTACTCTAGTTCGCTTCTGGGGAAGTTTACTGACGGTAGCGTCGGGACGATACGGCGCCGATTTATAACTGCAGTTACTTTTGGTGGCTGGTGACAGTAACACTTGCATCACAAGTGCTCGTTAATTTTTCACTTTTAATTTTTCCAGTGCTTCCAAAAAAAAAAGTAAAAATGGGGCCCCTCTTTTTAGGTACGTTTTTGAAATATTTTTATCTTTCTATTAGCATTTAACGATTTGCGTGTACGAATAAAATTGCGTGACGCTTTTAATTTGTGAATAAGGTTAATTTTATTTGCTTAAAGCTTTATAAAAAGGTGTATTTTGTTAAAAAAAATTTGTTCACAACTATTTACAAAACGTAAGGGTTGCGCATCATTGAAAATTTATACAAAAATTTCTTATTTATCGTGATTGTTTATAAATTTAAAGGGTGAGTTTGTAAATTAAATTTACTTAAGAGGCTTTACCTTTTATTATTATATTCTCTCATGGCAGTCATGGCACCCTTACTAAAAATAAAGAAAGTAAGGGTTGCTCGTTAAATAAAATTATTTAAAGGGATGAAACCATTGTTGGGTTTTCGTTTTAAATATTCGTATTCTTTTTAATATTAAAATGTAAGTGATTCATAATTTTTAGTGCGTATTTTTAGCAAATTTAAATGAATTTGTATACGAGGGCGGTCTTAAAAGTCAATAAACTTGCATGTGCATGTTGCAAGTTCAAGTTTAAATTTCAATGGAACCAAATGGGCTACTTGTATATTAGACACTTGCCAAGTCTTTAAAAAATTCAAACTTGTCTTGAATGGAGATAAGTCGGATCGGGCCTTGAAGGCCCAGTATTAAAAGTTCAAGTTTAAACGTGTTAATACATGTATTAATTATAAATTTCACCTAATTTTAATTCTAAAGGCTCAAGCATTCTTTACAACTAGATAATAACATCTGCATTGTTGCCAAATTTCTAGTTTTTCTTCAATAATCAGCAATTGAATTTTTTAATGGAATATTAAATTAATGTACCTACCCTTATTTGAGTTTTACGAATTTTTTTTTGTTAAATTCTGAGTAAGTACAATTCTTGTTTGAATTTCTAAACCAAACTCGAACCATTTTGCTTTAATTTCCTATAAATTTTCATATAAATCGGTAATATGTGGAAGTTTTGTACAAAACTCCGTGAAACATGGAAGCGAGTCAGGTTTTTTAATGAAAAGCATTTCCACGGAAATTATGTCAATAAAATAACTACTAAAACCCTGAAATGTCTGGATCAATTGTTAATTAGCATTAAACTTTCAAATTTCCATAGATATCTAGTTTTGTATGAAATTTATTCCCCCAAAAATTTGCAAATTAATGGACGATGATTAGAGTTAACCATGGCAACTATTGCACAACATGAGTTTATCTGTTTAATTCAACTGTTATGGGCTGATGAATTCAAAATTAAAATAATACACAGGGTGTCCCATTTAAGAAAAATTCTCGTGTTTTTCAGAAAAATTTGAAATCTGGCAACAATGCACATCTCATAATCGAGTTTCAAAAATTGAAAGTTTTGGTTATACCAACGGTAAATATCGTAATTTATTTAATAATAAGGTAATTTTCGCTTATGTCGTTTTTCAAAATGCAAAATTTTAGGTGGGTCTGCTCCCTCCCCCCTTAGCTGTTGATTTGATTTTAGGTTGATTTTAGGGAAATTTTTGAGTACCTATAACGCCCGTACTGAACGTAGATTAAATTTGGTTTGAACCAATTTAGGAAAATTTCATCGACAATGTAAGCTGTTAAATAAAATCTATACAGGGTGGCACAAAATAAGGGGGTTATTTTGGGAACCTTTTTAAGCAAATTTAGCTCTACATTATTTAAACCTGGTTTAACTTGGTACAGTTTGGCCATAACTAAATTGATATTTTTTCAAACTTCTAAATTTAAATGGCGGCAAATATAACGACTGTCCCATTTCTTGGTTAATCTGTTATAAATTTGCCGGTGACTGTTATTTTTGAAATCTGATATACTTGATAGTATTTTGGGTTAAAAATCGCCATACCGGTTAAATCGGAAATTACATATGAAATGGATATTTTTTCAAACTTTTAAATTTAAAATGGCGGCAAATATAACAATTTTTTCATTTCTTGGTTTATCTGTTATAACTTTGCCGGTGAGTGTTATTTTTGAAATTTAAAAACGGCGTTCCATAGACCAAATGAAAGGCCTTAGTCCGCTTAAGTCCTAATAATAGCCGCTTTTTGAAATAGTTTCAAAATTACCTAACTTTAAGGGGCAAAAGTTGGTTAAAATTTTGAAATGGATTTTCTCGAAATCGACTGCTGTCACTTTTTTTATTTTTGTGTATGTTATAGACATTTTAGTTTTTAATAGAACTATGCTTGTTTTGTTTAAAAAATTTTTCCAGGACCGGAGTTATGGTTTTTTAAAGGTGAAAACTTAAAAAATCATTTTTTTTTAATAATAAAAATGAAAATTTTAAAGTTGAGAAATACTATATTAATCGATTATTTGCAAGTATTTTGGGTTAAAAATCGACATACCTGTTAAACCGGAAATTACATAACTAGATTTTAACATTTTTGAAATCGGAAAAATTCTAAACATGATACTGTTATCACTTCCGCTTAAAGCGGAGATAAGAAAATTATTTAAATGTTTTTAGAGACACCCGGTATTTTTTTAATATATTGACACACCCTCTAAAATTAGGGTTTGTCTTTTACCTGTTTAAAATCAATTAAACTTGATTAAAAAACGCAAGACTTTAATTTAATTAAGATTTGATGAGGGTTAAAGATGCCAATGGTTTGAAATCAATACTCGAGAGAATTCCTTTTACATGAAAAATGGGCAATATCAATTTCATTGATTAAAAGTGTTATTTTTTGGGAGTAAATTGAAATTCCTTCTATGAGAAGATTGATTGCACTCTTGGATCCAAAATAAATTTTGATTAATTTATTTCTTCTCTTTTTCTCTATTTAGAAGACCTCTTGGACTCGACTTAACTTTATTTCTTAATGCAAACCATTACAGTTTCAGTTATAAGTATCTATTTTTGCCTCTTAAATTATTTAAGTGTACAAATTTAGATTCTTTCATCGTGTCAGACATAAATATTTACTCAACTTGTTAGTAGTTTTTATTTATTTCCTATTTTTAACATCATTAATCTTTCACAATTTTACTCTAATTGTTTTACTAACAATTTTTTTTAATTTCTAGGTACGAATAATGGAACAAAAGCTGGCATGGTCACAATCAAATGACTCCAATACTCAAATAACACGTTTAGAGGGTGAAATAGAAGAACAGCGCCAGTTGAGATTACAAGACGCACGCCAAGTTGAAGCCAAAGCAGCTCGTATAAAAGAATGGGTAACAAATAAGTTACGCGAATTAGAACAACAAAATCAAGTTTTGAGAGAACAAAATATTAAGTGTAACCGTCAATTGGAATTGTTGAAGAATCATATAGCTTTAAGTGATAGAAGAAGATCCGAAAGTTGTTCGCCCGAACCCAGACAAGTTGCAACGGCACAAAGTTCTACGAGATCCAACAAACATAGAAGACACCAATCAGTTTGCATATCTACGAATTCTTTCGAACCTTCCGTGCCAAGTGCTAGCTTTGTAAACAGTAACTTTGTAACTAGCAATTCTAGTATGGATCCATTATCGGAAGATTTAAGGGTGGCCGTCGATAATTTAAGTATAGGAAGAATGACTAGTATTAGCGCTTCAGATCCTGATTTAGCTCACGATTATGCAGAAATTTACACGCCTAGTAGAGAAAAAGTTCCATGGCCTAGAGCACCTACACCACCTCTCCATAGATTTCCCAGTTGGGAAAATAGAATATACCAAGTTGCAGCAGACGGTTTAACTTTAACCGGAACTACACCGAGCGACATGGGACCCGAACAAGCTGGATATCAAGATATTCCTGTGCCTGTTTATGCTACAGTCAAGGGCAGAGCTAGTCAAATTAGATCCATGCCTTTTACAGGAGACTCTTCGGACGATTCTAGTGATGGCGAAGGCAACAATACGATGGTAAGTTTTTGTATACTATAGGTCATGAAAGCGCGATACTTTTCTTTCTGTCTGTTTATGCCTCTTCTAATATCGTACGATCTGGCAATCTCATCTGTTATTTCATCTCTTTATTTCGTAAATTGCTTCTGGCATCTAACTGTCAAACTACTCTGTTATCTATCTATCATCTTATTGTATGTGTCAGTCTTCTCTGTCAGTCTCATCTGTCAATCTCATCTGTTATTTCATTTGTCAATTTCATCTGTCATCTTACTTTTCTGTCACTCGTCCTATCTGTCAAATTCAACTCTGAGGTGAGATGACATATGAAATGACAGATTTGAAGACAGGTGGGATGACAGATGGAATGACAGATGATATGACAGATGAAATGACATATGGAATGATGGATTGGTTAACACGTGGATTGACAGATAACATGAGATGACTTCCCGGACATATGTAATGACATATGGCATGACAGATGATCCCCTCCTTATGGAGACATTAACATTTGACATATAATAACTATGGTGACAGATTACCCCAATCCCCATCTCTCTAAACCCATCTCTGACATGACATATGGGATGACAGATTATGAGAATATTAGATAACTCCACCTGACATATGAAATGAGAGATAAAATTGACATATAGTGATAAATGACATTGACAAATGTTGGGTTACAGATAAAACTCCCCTCTGACATTGTCATATCGTAATTTAATTGTCATGGTAACTATGGTGACAGATTGACATTTGATACTTGGTAAACTTTGCTCTGGTGACAGGCTATTCCCCATTTCTCAGTCCGGGTCTAAGATTTTTTAGAGCTCCATTAGTGCCGGTTCATCGCTGTGACTGTCTAATTTCCAATAATGTACTTTATAACTTCTTTAGTCCACTACCCCACACAGTGACAAAATATGTGTTGGACTGTCCCTGCTCAGGGTCAGAATTTTTATGCTTGGTTTTCGAAAAAATTTTGCCATGTCTTACACCTGAACAGTTCTTGGACCCCATGAGCAGGTTCTGGACGAAAAAATAGTGCATAAACAAGAAATATATTTTAATCCGAGAATTAGATTTATAATCCTTTGATATGGCAACTTTAAACATTTTAATGTCAAAGTTTGAAGTTTGTAAATGCATATTAAAATTTGAAGTTCTTTTTGTAGTGAATTGTGAATACAATTTGTCAAACTTGGACATTTTTGTTTATTTATTTCTTTATTTATTGTGTACAGTCAGCCTCACAATTATTGGCCACCCTGGCTATACGACAGGGAGGTTATTAGGCAACAACGGCAAAGGGGCAGAAGGGGAGGTTGTTGATTTACTACTTGTTGGCAAAATAAAGTTACCCCTCAATTTAGGTAGGAGGTTTTATGAAGGTTGCATCCACAATTTGTGCTAGAATTATAGCAAGGTGGCCAATAATTGTGAGGCTGACTGTACGTTGCCATATCTAAGGATTATAAATCTAATTTTAGGTTTAAAATATAATTCGCCTCTATGCGTCCGAGCGTCAAACTTTCACATTTTAATTTTTTTATTGTGTAAGGTTGCCACATCTAAGGATTATAAATATAATTCTCGGATTAAAATATAATTCTTCTGTACCCGTACCCGTAGCTACCCGTACTAATCCATCCTGTTATTTGTTTATGAGCAGCACCTTAATTAATCGGCTCTTTCTTCAGAAGTTACCCAACATTGAAACTAGAAAACATTAAATACGTACTTATGCATTTTGTTTTTCTTTTAGGCTGTCGATGGTACAAATACTCATAGCAGAAGTTCAGGTGATACGACAGGTTCGAGTCCGGGAAAAAGAACGGCATCGAGTAGCAGCGGTTCACCTAGTAAAAGCAAAACTCGAGGTCATTATTCTTATTTTTTATTTTTATTTCGCCATTTTTTTTATGATTTTTTTTATTTTTATTAACTTTAACATGAAGGTGTTTCAGATACGTCATTTGAATCTGGAATGTCAGACGATTATGCCGTACCTCCGGATGCACTCAGTTGTGATACGACTAGTTTAGAATCGTCCATTTTAAGGACGTCGTATTTAGATAGTCCAAACAAGAAATTTGAGTGTATAGAAAAAAGTGGCTCACTTGCTAAATTAGGTAAGCACTTTACTTATTTTTTAATAAACTAAAGTAGGTGGCCTTTGTGTAACGGCTGAAGCCCCAGCAGCTCACATACGATTTTCGGGTTAGATTTATGAGAAGGGAATGGCGAACCACAGAGCAAATTTGTTTCACAAATTGGTGGTTTGAATCCCACATTGAGCTGTAAGTCTCATGAGCTGAGCATGCCCTGGTAAATTTAAAGCCTGTTCTTACCAGAGCTTGCTAAAGATTTTCAAATAATTATGAAACGATAAGTTCCTAATTGGGGCCGAAGAAGAAAACATTGATTTAGAGAAAGTCAAATTTTTGCAAACTTTAAACTCACAAGAGAGAAAACCTTGATTTTAGCTTCGAGCCTCTCTTGGAACTTTTTGAGCCTCCCCTGATAAGGATAACACAGTCTGGCTACGCCCCTGAGTCGTCTACTCTCCGAAAGAGCAAGGCGCTCAAAGAAAAACCATTAATAATTTACATTTCTTTTAAGGTGGTAAATTAAAAACGTGGCGTAAAAGATGGTTTGTTCTAAAAAATGGAGTCTTAACATATTATAAAAATCAAAGTGATATTAATAGGAAACCTCAGGGTCAAATACTTTTAGATGAAATTTGTAAAATTAACAGAGCAGATGGGTCCAACACTTTCGAAATAGATACCGGAAAAAAGACGTATTATTTAACAGCCGACTCCATTACAGCGATGGAAGATTGGGTAAATCCACAACCTTTTTTCCCTACTTTTGCACTAACCCGATCATTCGTTTTAGGTGAGAACTTTACAAAATGTACAACGAAGAAATGCCACAAAATTATTATTAAGTAGAGAAGAAAATAAACCATCCGTTCAAGGATGGTTGACGAAAGTTAAAAATGGACACGCCAAAAAGTGTTGGTGCGTTTTGATAGGAAAAATGTTTTTGTACTTTAAATCTCCAACGGACACAGTAAGTTGCATTTTCCCAAAACAAACAAAAGCGTTAATTTTTAACCATTTAAGCACACACCTGCCGGACAAATAAACATGAGAGACGCTCGGGTCGAAGAAGTGGATCATTTGTCCGATTCCGATTCGGAAGATAAAGATGCCGAGTCCACGGATTTAACTTTAGGTATCTTTCCAAACCATCAAGGACCGACTTATTTACTTTGTCCTGGAAAACAAGTAAGACTTTTTGTAACAATACAAGCTAGATTTAATGATTTTAATTCTGCAGGAAAGAGATGCGTGGTTGTACCACTTAACGGTGGCGAGCGGTGGTGGACCGAGTACCGGAACTCAATACGAGCAGCTCATCCACAAACTAATGGAAGTGGACGGTGATACCAATTGCGTTTTGTGGCGTCATCCTGTTTTACTTCACGTGCCGTGTACTAAAGATGGTGCTATTCCTTCTTACTTTCCTTTAACGACGTTACCGAACGAAGCCTTACCAGTCGAAGCTATAAAATTATTCAAGTGCTTGCAGCTATTTATGTCGGCCGCTGTAGATCAAGCGGGAATAGATTATCACGTTATTTTAGCTCAAAATGCTTTACAACAGTGCCTCGATATGCCAGAACTCCAAGCTGAACTTATATGCGCTTTGATAAAACAAACGAGCAAAAGTTCGCCTCTACCCAAGTTGGGAGTTCAGGTATCTACTCAAAAATTGCTTAAAAAGAGCGTAAGTGTGCTTCTTATATTTATTTTTTATTTGTTAAGTTTAGATTTTTTAAAGTTTTTATATTTAACGAGAAAATATGAAAATTTTAAAATTGTTTTTTTTTAGTTTTTAAGTCACGCATACTGCTGTACAATCTTCACATATTTATTTATTATCTTAAACTCAAAATGGCTTCAGAGCTCAAAAAAATTCGCTTGATCATATTACGTCCTACCAGAGCCTCTCTTGCTCAGCCTCAGCCTCATTATATCAGCTCTTAAAATAATTTTAATGACTTAAGGTGGGTTTTTTAGATGACATGTCATAAGATCAGTCATATCGTATGTCAATCTTTAAAAATGTCTTTTTATATGTCATCAAATATAAGTCACTTAAGGAGGGTTATTTGAGATGACATATATGTCATTTGATCTGTCATGTCAGACTTTAAATATGTCTTTTTACATGTCATCAAATATAAGTCACTATGAGGGGGTGTTAAGGTGGGTTATTTGAGATGGCATATATGTCATCTGATGAGTCATCTCATATGTCAGACTCTAAATATGTCTTTTTATATGTCATCAAATATAAGTCACTTAAGAAGGGTTATTTGAGATTACATATATGTCATCTGATCAGTCATCTCTTTTATCAAACTTTAAATATGTCTTTTTATATGTCATCAAATATAAGTCACTATGAGGGGGTGTTAAGGTGGGTTATTTGAGATGACATATATGTCATTTGATCTGTCATCTCATATGTCAGACTTTAAATATGTCTTTTTACATGTCATCAAATATAAGTCAATATGAGGAGGTGATAAGGTGGGTTATTTGAGATGACATATATGTCATCTGATGAGTCATCTCATATGTCAGACTCTAAATATGTCTTTTTATATGTCATCAAATATAAGTCACTTAAGAAGGGTTATTTGAGATTACATATATGTCATCTGATCAGTCATCTCTTTTATCAAACTTTAAATATTTCTTTTTATATGTCATCAAATATAAGTCACTATGAGGGGGTGTTAAGGTGGGTTATTTGAGATGACATATATGTCATTTGATCTGTCATCTCATATGTCAGACTTTAAATATGTCTTTTTACATGTCATCAAATATAAGTCACTATGAGGGGGTGTTAAGGTGGGTTATTTGAGATGACATATATGTCATTTGATCTGTCATCTCATATGTCAGACTTTAAATATGTCTTTTTACATGTCATCAAATATAAGTCAATATGAGGAGGTGATAAGGTGGGTTATTTGAGATGGCATATATGTCATCTGATGAGTCATCTCATATGTCAGACTCTAAATATGTCTTTTTATATGTCATCAAATATAAGTCACTTAAGAAGGGTTATTTGAGATTACATATATGTCATCTGATCAGTCATCTCTTTTATCAAACTTTAAATATTTCTTTTTATATGTCATCAAATATAAGTCACTATGAGGGGGTGTTAAGGTGGGTTATTTGAGATGACATATATGTCATTTGATCTGTCATCTCATATGTCAGACTTTAAATATGTCTTTTTACATGTCATCAAATATAAGTCAATATGAGGAGGTGATAAGGTGGGTTATTTGAGATGACATATATGTCATCTGATGAGTCATCTCATATGTCAGACTCTAAATATGTCTTTTTATATGTCATCAAATATAAGTCACTATGAGGGGGTGTTAAGGTTAGTTATTTGATATGACATATATGTCATCTGATGAGTCATCTCATATGTCAGACTCTAAATATGTCTTTTTATATGTCATTAAATATAAGTCACTATCAGGAGGTGTTAAGGTGGGTTATTTGAGATGACGTATATGTCATTTTTGATGTCATCTCATATGTCAGACTTTAAATATGTCTTTTTATATGTCATCAAATATAAGTCACTATGAGGGGGTTATAAGGTGGGTTATTTGAGATGACATATATGTTATTTGATCTGTTATTTGTGTCTGACATAATATGTCAGGATTAAAGAATTTTTAAGAGCTGATCGTATCTTTTCAACCTTATTAAGTCGACTCTTTGTCCTTTTTTAAGTCTCAACTCTCAAATAAGTATTTAATAGTACATAATGCCAATGTGATTTTTTTAGAAACGTCTGAGCAATTATGTGAGCGTTGTACTCTTTTACATCTTTTTTTATAATTTCAAGAATGCAATTAGCAATTGATAAAATATTTTTAAAGCTTAATTCGATATAAATGTAGCTTTTGAAATTTTTTTACAATCAATTAAATTAATTATTATTTTCCATCGTCATTGCATTTTTCTATTTTAAAACACTTGCATGCTGTACACAATTTTTTCTCTATCTTTAAGATGTCCTTAATTTTAATTAAAAACTGATTAAGAATGTTGGTGTTTCAATTTCTTATTACTTATTATTTCTCTTTTCGGAATGTACTTATCTTAATAGAATAGAATAGTACTGTCTGTGTATGTTATCACAACTCAAAAAAATTACAAAAGGCACAAATCATCCATCATCTTTTTTAATACACTTAAAAAAATCAACACCCTCACCACACAATAAGAAACACCAAAATTCTTTTCAGCAACTTCTACTTTGTGCAACGCAAAGTTTATTCACGTGCGAGACGACCCCGAGTATAAATAGTTCATCTGAACAACAAATTTCATCTTCCAACATACAGGCATCTCAAGAAGAAAAGTATAAGGAGCACAAAGAGTATAAAGAACACAAAGATCACAAAGGACCTCCGAGTTATACCTTATTGCAAGGATGGCAGCTCTTAGCATTGGCAGTTAGTCTTTTCGTTCCAAAATCATCTAGATTGTTATGGTTTCTAAAATTACATTTACAAAGAAATGCCGATAATAGAACAGAATGTGGAAAGTACGCGTCTTATTGTGAACGAGCCTTAGAGAGAACTATTTTGACTGGTAAGTTGATCTATTTTCGATTATAAAACGTAATTGATTTCTTTAAATGACAGGAGGACGTGAGTACAAACCGTCCCGAATGGAAGTTTTAAGTATTTTGTTAAAAAATCCTCAACATCACTCCTTACCGCACTCCATGCCTGTTCATCTCTTAAACGGAACTTACCACATATCGAGCTTCGATGGTTCTAGCACAGTTAAGGAATTCCAAGATAGTTTAGCCACCGAAATCGGATGTAGAATAACCAACGGCTTTGCCTTATTTAGCGACGATCCGATCGAAAAAGATTTGGAACACACGTTAGATCCGGGCTCGAAACTATGCGACGTCATATCAAAATGGGAGGTCGCTTTACGAGAAAAAGGTTTAGGTAAATTTGAAAATACTCGCGTCATAAGGGTGACGTACAAAAATAGGCTGTGGTGGAAAAATAGTGCAAGACTCGAAACAGACAAAGAACGCATACTATTGTGTTACCAAATTAACAAACAAATAGTTTCCGGTCGTTTTCCATTAAGTAAAGAGTTGGCTTTAGAATTGGCAGCTCTTATGGTGCAGCTAGATACGGGAGATTGCAGCTTTGGTTCGCAAAAAAATACGCTAAACACAAAACAAACTCAAAGTGCTCAAGGTACGTTACATCCTCAAAGTTCAACTCATCAAACTTTGAGCGTACATCAAAGTCCAAAAGTGCCCGAAACTCTCACTCCTAACAACACCGTACAAAACTCAAACACTTTAAGCGCTTTAAATAGTGTACATCACATTTTAACCACTCATTCGAATCAAGCTTTGAGTGCTATAGATAAATTTTATCCCTATCGATATCGGGATCAGTTGAGTCAAGAAGGGTTGGCCGATTTACAAGCTAAATTGTTGGAAAAATGGAGGTCGTTGAAAGGGAGGACGCAGTTGGATTGTGTTAGGATTTATTTAACTTGCACGAGAAAGTGGCCGTTTTTTGGGGCAATGCTTTTTCAGGTGAGTGTTCAACTAAACCAAAACTCATTTGGCTATAGTTCGGTCAAATAAGGGTTTAACCTCGGAATGAAAGTCAGAAAGCTGAAGGTTTCCCTGTATTTTTTTAGTTTTGGATGCAGAAATAAATTTACTATCGTTTTGCGTCACCATTCTCTATACCTATCGTTAATGCTTTTTACATTATTCTATATCCTATATAAGCTTGCACGCCTCCCACTCTACGCGCTATATTTTGGGAACGATCGATTGTACAAAAAATGAATTAGATGAATTTTGTAGAGAATTTTATTATCTACAATTTTTGCAATAACCTCTAATGATGTATGATGCATAAAAAACGAGATATTTGCGAAAAAACGAAAAATAAAATAAAAAAGGTAGTGTTAGCGCGGCTCCTACTCTCCGCGCTATATTTCTAGAACGGTTGATCGTACAAAAAAATGAAGTAGATGAAATTTGTAGAGAATTTTATTATCTACAATTTTTGTAATAACCTCTAATGACGTATGATGCATAAGAAACGAGATATTTACAAAAAACAATATCAATTCAATATCTTGACACGCGGACACAAGATTTTATGAGACTTTTGAGCAAGTCTTTAGAACCTCAAAATATTAGGTTTATGCAAATATTTAGCTTTCCGACTTTTATTCTGAGGTTAGCCTTTTTTTTCATCTTATTTGACCGTACTACTAATAAAATATCTAATTTGATTCCATTATAGGCAAGGCTACGACAACACGACTCCCCGATGAGTTGGTTGGCCGTAAATGAAGATTCCATCACAGTTTTAGATTTGGCAACGATGCAACAAAGAGTGCGTTATCCTTACACCAACGTCCTCACATTTGGTGGATGCCAGGAAGATTTCATGTTGGTCGTTACTCAAAACGACCATCAACCATCTCAAAAATTAATATTCTCACTTAGCAAACCCAAAATATTAGAATTAACTTTATTAATAGCGGATTATATGAATCTCTTAATACAAAATCCAGGCACTCCACTTTTAGGTACGTTGAGTCGAGGTACGATGGTATCTGTAAATCAGTCGATAGTTAATCAATCGATTATAAGTCAAGCAATTGTTAATCAAAGTCAACCTGATATATTAAAATCGACACCGGATCACGGGTTACAAAGATCTGATTCTAAAAGACGTACTCATATCGATTCGGGTCTTGCGTGATATTGTAAAACGGTTAGTTTTCGTTGCAACAACGTTTTAGTATGTTGATTTTAAAATTTTTATTGTGATTTCTTTTAATATACAAATTATTTATTTTTTTGTCTCATTTCTATGTGCCACATAAAGTTGGTTTTTAATAAAGTAACGACGATATTTAAAAACTAACTTTAAATATTTTTTATCCGATATTGTATATAATAGTAGCATCCGTATTTTTGTGGGCATACAAATGTGTATAAAAATAATTGTGCTAAATTTGTGTAAAGAAAATTAGCTCCTTAATGTCCCCATTTTGAAATTTTTTTTTAATTAACACTTATTAAATTACAAATTTTGAGTCGTTCCCCGCGCCCCCCTATTCGTCTTTTATGGCAGTTTTAAATATTTTATTGAATAAGAGGGCTATTTTATCACTAAACTAGTCTTAAATTTTTATTTTTAATAGTTACCATAATAGTTATTTGTTGAACTCAATTTTGTGTAGATCTAATTTGTGCTTTTTAAAAAAAATAAATGTTTTTTATAAGAATTTAAACAAAAATGTACTCTTTTTTACTGCTTAATTGACTAAACTTTATAATTATTACCTGTAATTTGTTTTAGCCGTCTTATATTCTTTATTAAAAATTTAAATAATTTTTATTATTGTATTATTCAATACTTGATATGACCATATATCAATATTTATATCATAATGGCCCAATATAATGTGTTATATCTGTCTCGCCCCCTCTATCTCTCTCTGTCAATATCAGCTGTCATCTCATCCATAATTTCCATCTGTCATACTCATCTGTTATTTTATCTCGTATATCAATCTCCTCTGCCTCTATAGTCTCATTTCACACAAGTAAACTCTTTGTATTACACAGTTAACCAGCTGGAATTTATTGTCTTATGTATTAGGACTTCATTTGCCTTCAACAAATTTACTTTTTGCTTTTAAAATCCAAAGTTAATTGAAAATTAAGAAGAGTATTGAGAGAAAAGAGTCTTAAAGACTGCAAGAGGTCTGTTTTCTTGAGCAAAATATCAAGATTTACATCAGTATACTATTTATGAAAATTAAAAAATGCACAAAAATATATTAGGGTAGCTGCTAGGTAGGTGGTGTCGCTACAGCACTGCACCATGTCAGAGAGAGTATGAGGGGAGGCAAACCCCTTCACCAGCGCGGGTTGTACTTGAAATTGTCGGTCGTTGCTCTTCCTCTTTAGTCTCTAATGGAGGGATGATGTGCGCGTGGGCGCGGTGTAAGAGCATGGATCTGCGTCCAGATCCGAACTCCAACATTGAGTCCACCGCCGCCGATCCCCACATTAAAAACCACGGAAGAGAAACAACCTCCGACCAATTCGAGAACAACTCGCAATGGTCTTAGAGGCTGTTTCCCTTGGTGCTTTCTTTAACGTGGAGAAGAACTGTTAGAAGCAACTAACCTAATTGCTACGTCATTGGTAGCGATGGCCAGTATAAAGGGGTAGCTACTCTCCTAACCAAATAATGATTCAAATTGAAAAAAAATAATTTAAAAAACTGATTCGTAGGGATGAACAGTGTAGAGGTGTAGCTACCCTTCTACTTAAATAAAACCTAAAATAAATTAAAAACAAATTAATCTTCGTTCATTACATCACCTAATCCTTATGTTAGAGCCAAAACCAAAAGGCACTGTCGGTTTGATAAAGAAAACCATCTTTCCGCCTTAAAGATAAACTGAAACTAATTGAGAATTGTTTTAGTTTTATGTACCATTTTGACACAAACTGAATGGTTAAAAGAACTTTTGCTTCCTAAATTTTCGTATTTATCCCAATGATTATTGCCAATTAATTAATTTTTAGTAGCCAACAATTATATTTAAATATTTCGATTAAAAATATCTCGAAAGCCCCGTGAGAAAATAAACGTAGGTAAAACTTCAACTTGGTTCATAGTTTTCTTGTAATCGTCTTGATGTGGACCAGAAGGCATTGCAATTAGGACCATCTTTCCAAGTCAAAAGATTGAAGTCAACTAAAATAAGAGATGTTTTAAATTACTTAGCCAACCAACATTAACCATTAACCAACAAATTTAAAAGTCTAACCCCTTTTGAATAAGGATTATAAAGTCGTTTCGAAAAAGCCCAGTTCCGACTTACGTATGTTACAAACCGCTAATTTTTATGTTTTTAGCGGCCGATAAAATTATATATATTTCAGCTAATATCCAATGTATCTTCCTAAATTAACTAATATAGCGATCTAGCAAATTTTTCATGTGCAATGTGCAGATCACTTAAGTGAGAAGGAAGATTTCGCAAACGGGTCTCTTAAAAGGAGTCTAAAAAACCTAAACAAGATACTAAGGACCATCGTCAACACATCTGGTTCATTCGAAGCAGCAACTTACATCAGGATGATATGCATCCGGGATTTCATCCAAAAAGCAACCACCAAGTTTCACGAGACAGCACTGGACCACGACAACCATACCATCCGAGGACTATGAGATTACAAACAATTAAGAGGATTCCCACTACTCCACCTACGTATTGAAGATTATCCTTTCTGTGGTACCACCTCAGAAACACAGTAACGATGGTATTCTTCTCTGTCTATGATATGGCATCTTTAAAAATTAATATTAAGTTACTAGTTTTTAACACACCAAGAAGAGGAAGTATGTCAGAATTTCACGAACAAAACAAGGATAAGAAATCTTGTAAAAGATTTCTCCCGAATATCAGCAAAAATCGGTACATAATCAATAATCAGTAATCACGCAGCGTATTCTTCTTTTTGATGGTAACTAATATTTAGACAATTAATAAACTAACAGTAATTTTAAAGTAAAACATAATTTTTTTATCCTGCCAAGCTTTTAGTAATAATAAACGTTATAAAACATTATTTTTTTATCCTGTCAAGTTTTTAGTAACAATTAACTTTTACAAGAATAAAAATAAATATTTTGTCACATAATAATTGTTGTGTTAATATAATATGAAGTTTAAATTTACAAAGGCACAACAATTGATAAAGTATTCGATGATTCACTCTGTGTCATTTATAGTAAAACTTCGTAATTTGTTTTAGTTTCGTTTGAACTTCTAAGTCGAAAGGATCGTTCCTGAAGTGCCAGTGCGTTAAACAACAGAACCTTAAGGATTAACAGAAAATGAACAGAGACAGGGATAACATGGAAAGAAAGCTGCCAGTTGCATTCCCAATGAAAAGAGTGAAAAAAATTTGTAAGTAAGATTTATGATATTTATAACTTTTGTCTCGCTAATTATTAAATAAATTAAAAGCGTTTTAATTCTCTATTTTGGATTGTTATAAAAATTAAAAAATATTTTCTATTAGGTAGTGCTTTAAATACGTAGCCATTAACATAATTTTTTTTAATTCTTTAATTGTAACCTTTTACAACAAATCCATAAGGATCGAATCAAAATAATCAGTAATTCATTCAAACTCTCTAAAATTGGAAAAAGACTAACTTTCATTAAATTAATTTTGACATAAAATACAATTAATTATTAATGTTCAAATCAACCAATAGCATTATTTAATTCTTTTAAGGGTGTATTTGTAAGAAATTTTTGGCAAGTAATATTTTAGAGTTGATTAATTAAGTTAAGTTTTGCGCTAATTTCAAAATAGGCTTTATGTAAAACTTCTTACTATGTAAAATATCTCTTAACAATTAAGCATTAAACTAATTTAAATTATCATGTAAACACATAGTAATCTGATATTTGAAATTCTATTCTCTTCAACATCCTGTATGATGTGGCGATAAGCATAAGAATAAATTTCGTAAAAGTAAAAAAAATTAAAAATAGATAAGAACATTGAATTTGCGATGATTCACTTTGTGTCTATCATAGTAAACAATTCGTAATTTGTTTCAGATTTCATTCAACTTTTGAACTAGAAAGATCGTTCGTTAAGTGCTCTCTATACCAGAATAATTCCAAAGACCAATGGACCTAGGATTACAAGAAAATTAAAACGATTAATGTAAGTACTTTTCGTCTTTTTAAGGATATCTAAAGTATAAGAGAAAGAGCTATTTTGCAAATACATTTAGTAGGCTTATTAGTTAAATAAACTTCTTTCTATGTAAAATATCTCATAACAATTAAACATTTAACTAATTTAAATTATTATGTAAATCCATAGTACTTACTCCGATACTTTATTTCTTCAAAATTTTTTAGATAACTTCCCTTAACTAATTAAATTAATTTACTAAATAGCAATAAATATTCCCGAAAATTCTTTCCTTCTTCTGGTTCCTTGTAAATATTTAAAGTGAAACTTGGTGAAAAAATCATTATTTAATGTTTATTTAACATCAAAACAATGTTTATTTAATTTATTTTGTAAATTAAAAATTCATTACTTAATTGAAAATAATCATTGGTTGACTATGCCAAACACATACTAAATTGTTTCTTATTTCAGTTTCCGTTCAAATCTTCGACTTTGAAAGATGGTCTTGTAACTAACAGTTCTTCATTATGCCGAACAGCGAAAGGATTACAAGAAAACTGAATGGACCTAGTTGAAGTTATTTTACCTAAGTTTATTTACTTTCGAGCTATTTTGGATCAAAATATGTTTAATTATTAGTTACTAAAAGTTAATTAATTCGAAATAATCATTGGACAAAAATTACTAAAATTTAAGTAAGTAATTTTAATTAATTTTAAACAGTGAAGACACCCTAGAAGTTGTTTGCTTTTTGCTATGCTGCATGCTGCATGTATTTTTAATTAATTTATATTGAAAAATAAAAATTAATTACTTAATCGAAACATATACTAAAACATATCTTATTTCAGTTTCCGTTCTATCGACGACAGTGAGAGTGTCTCTTTTGTCCATATCAAGAGGATTTTTAGAAAACCTAATGGACCAAGTTGAAGTTACTTTATCGAAGTTGATTTTCTCACAGCGCTTTCAGGATATTTTGAATCAAAATATTTTTAATTATTGGTTAAAAAATTGGAAGTAATCATTGGGCGATAACTATTCAAATTAAAGTAAGTACCTAATTTTAAGTAGAGAACTCACCCTCCTAGAACTCAATTGAAGCACTTTGCTTACACCTTGTATTTTTAATTAGTTAATTTTGCTAATTAAAAATTAATTACTTAATTAAAAATAATCATTGGTTGACTCCTGTATCGACACAATGCCTATTACATACTAAAACGTTTCTTATTTCAGTTTTTCCGTTCAAATCTTCGACTTTGAAAGATGGTCTTGTGACTAACAGTGCTTTATTTTGCCTAACATCGAGAGGATTACAAGAAAACTTAATGGACCAAGTTGAAGTTACTCTTTCTAAGTTTATTAACTGACAGCGCTTTCGAGATATTTTGGGTCCAATTATGTTTAATTATTGGTTATTAAAAGTTAATTAGTTGGAAATAATCATTGGACGAAAATTACTAAAATTTAAGTAAGTTATTTTAATTAATTTTAAATATAGAACCTACTCTAGAAGTTTGTTTGCTTTTTGTTATGCTGAATCCTGCATGTATTTTTATTTAATGTTTATTGCAAATTATAAATTAATTACTTAATCGAAACATGCCTAAAATACATACTAAAACACGTCTTATTTTAGTTTCCGTTCAATCGTCGACAGTGAGAGTGCCCTTTAGTCCACATCAAAAGGATTTTTAGAAAACTTAATGGACCAAGTTGAAGTTATTTTTAATTAATTGGAAGTAATGATTAAGCGATAACTACGAAACTTTAAGAAGCAAAAGTCCTTTTAACGATTCAGCTTGTGTCCAAAATGGGTACATCAGACTAACATCTCGATTAGTTTCAGATTACATTCCACCTTTGATTCGGAAAGATGCTTATTTTTATCAAGCCGACAGTCGACAGTGTCTTCTGGTTTTGGACCCAACATGAGGATTAATTTATTTTTAATTTATTTTGGGTTGTATTTAAGTATAGTAGTAGAAGGGTAGCTACACCTCTCGATTAGTTTTTTTTAATTAATTTTTTTCAATTTAAATTCATTGCTTGCTTAGGAGGGTAGCTACCCCTATTTACTGGTCATCGCTAGCGAAGACGTAGCAGCTAGGTAAGTTGCTTCCAACAGCTCTTCTCCACGTTAAAGAGAGCGCGAGGGGAAGCAACCTCTAAGACCACTGCGAGTTGTCCTCGAATTGGTCGGAGGTTGTTCCTCTGCCGTAGTCTTTAATGTGGCGATGGGCGTGGTCTCCATGTTGGAATGTGGGTGTGCGTTGGCGCCGGGCGGGGAGGGGTAGGTGGGAGGGGGGTCGGCGGTCCCCTCCCCCCTACCCCTCCCCGCCCGGCGCCAACGCACATGCGCACTCCTACACGGAGTCCACGCGCATGCGCATTAGAGACTAGGGAGGAGGAGCAACAACCGACAATTTCGAGGACAACCCCCAGTGGTGGACGGGGGTGCCACCCCTCGTACTCTCTCGGACAAGGTGCAGGGTTGAAGCGACGCCACCTACCTAGCAGCTACCCGATAAGCAGCCATTACCAGTTTTAATATTAATTAATATTTTGTAATTATTTTTTGTTTTAATTATGTATTATGTCTTGTGGGCCACCGCTTGATGAGTCCAACTCCTCAAGCGATGACTCCTCAAGCTTTATTTGTTACAGTTATTTCTTTCCAAATCTAACGAGGGGTGGACTTGTTGCAGCCCATGCCCTGGGCTGCAACCTTTAATCTTTTTTTTAATGGTATAGCTATTTTTACATTTTTAATTTCTGCTGCATACATCGATTAGGACACAAGACTGAATCGTTAAAGGGACTTTTATGTCTCTTGAATCTCGCTTGGGTGATTTACTAAGCGTTGGCCCGTCAATCAATAATAAATTGTTTACAAATAATTAGTTTTAAATTTGTATAATAATTACTTAATTACTAGTACATTATTATTATTTTCTTGTGTACATAATTATATTAAATATACGTTTTATAATATACTTTTGTGTATTTTTCATTTTAATAAATAGTAAGTAAACTGATGTAAATCTTGACATTTTTTCCCAAGAAAACAGCACTCTTGGAGTCCTTAAGACTCTTCTCTCCATACTCTTCTTAATTTTCAATTAACTTTGGATTTTAAAAGCAAAAAGTAAATTTGTTGAAGACAAATGAAGTCTTAATACATAAGACAATAAATTCCAGCTGGCTAAATCTGTAATACAAAGAGTTCTTCTTTACTTGTGTGAAATGAGATGACAGAGGCAGAGGAGATTGCTATATGAGATTAAATAACATGAGTATGACAGCTGATATTAAAAGAGAGAGCTATAGAGGGAGAGACAGATATAAAGATAGAAAAATAGAGGAAGTTAGAAATAGATAAAGAGATGGATAAAATGAGATAAAAACATAGTAAAATAGAGGGAGTTATAGATAGATAACATGTGATAAAAACAGTAAAATAGAGGGAGTTAGAGATAGATTCAGAGATAAGGAGATAGATAAAGAGACTGATGAAATGAGCTATAAACATTTTAAAATAGAGGGAGTTAGAGATAGATACAGAGACAGAGATAAGGAAATAGATAAAGAGACTGATGAAATGAGATAAAAACATAGTAAAATAGAGGGAGTTAGAGATAGATTCAGAGATAAGGAGATAGATAAAGAGAGTGATGAAATGAGCTATAAACATAGTAAAATAGAGAGAGTTATAGATAGATACAGAGATAAAGAGATAGATACAGAAACTGATAAAATATGATAAAAACATTGTGAAATAGAGGTAGTTTAGAGATAGATACAGAGATAAGGAGATATATAGTAGTAAATGAGATAAAACATAGTGAAATAGAGGGAGTTTAGAGATAGATACAGAGATAAGGAGATAGATAAAGAGAGTGATGAAATGAGGTAAAACCATAGTAAAATAGAGAGAGTTATAGATAGATACAGAGATAAAGAGATATATACAGAAACTGATAAAATGTGATAAAAACATAGTGAAATAGAGGGAGTTTAGAGATAGATACATACAGAGATAAGGAGATATATAGTAATAAATGAGATAAAACATAGTCAAATAGAGGGAGTTTAGAGATAGATACAGAGATAATGAGATAGATACAGAAAGATACAGAGATAAGGAAATAGATAAAGAGACTGATGAAATAAGAGAAACACATAGTAAAATAGAGGCAGTTAGAGATTGATACAGAGATGCAGAGAGAAAGATAAAGAGACAGAGATAAAGAGACTGAAACAGAGATAAAGAGAGAGAAACAGAGATAAAGAGACAGACACGGAGATAGAGAGATTGAGAAAAAAAAGTCCCCTGGACTTTTTCCCTGGGGGCTTCTTTCTCTCTCTATCTTCTTCCCATTCTTTGTCTTTCTGTTTATCTCTGTTTCTGTCTCTTTATCTCTGTTTCTGTCTCTTTATCTCTCTCTCTGTATCAATCTCTAACTGCCTCTATTTTACTATGTTTTTCTCTCATTTCATCAGTCTCTTTATCAATTTCCTTATCTCTGTCTCTGTATCTATCTATAACTCTCTCTATTTTACTATGTTTATAGCTCATTTCATCACTCTCTTTAGCTATCTCCTTATCTCTGTATCTATCTCTAAACTACCTCTATTTCACTATGTTTTTATCACATTTTATCAGTCTCTTTATCTATTTCCTTATCTCTGAATCTATCTCTAAACTCCCTCTATTCTACTATGTTCTTATCTCATTTCTACAGTCTCTTTATCTATCTCCTTATCTCTGAATCTCTCTCTAACTCCCTCTATTTTATTATGTTTTTATCTCATTTCATCAGTCTCTTTATCTATTTCCTTATCTCTGTCTCTGTATCTATCTATAACTCTCTCTATTTTACTATGTTTATAGCTCATTTCATCAGTCTCTTTATCTATCTCCTTATCTCTGAATCTATCTCTAACTCCCTCTATTTTACTGTTTTTATCACATGTTATCTATCTATAACTCCCTCTATTTTACTATGTTTTTATCTCATTTTATCCATCTCTTTATCTATTTCTAACTTCCTCTATTTTTCTATCTTTATATCTGTCTCTCCCTCTATAGCTCTCTCTTTTAATATCAGCTGTCATACTCATGTTATTTAATCTCATATAGCAATCTCCTCTGCCTCTGTCATCTCATTTCACACAAGTAAAGAAGAACTCTTTGTATTACAGATTTAGCCAGCTGGAATTTATTGTCTTATGTATTAAGACTTCATTTGTCTTCAACAAATTTACTTTTTGCTTTTAAAATCCAAAGTTAATTGAAAATTAAGAAGAGTATGGAGAGAAGAGTCTTAAGGACTCCAAGAGTGCTGTTTTCTTGGGAAAAAATGTCAAGATTTACATCAGTTTACTTACTATTTATTAAAATGAAAAATACACAAAAGTATATTATAAAACGTATATTTAATATAATTATGTACACAAGAAAATAATAATAATGTACTAGTAATTAAGTAATTATTATACAAATTTAAAACTAATTATTTGTAAACAATTTATTATTGATTGACGGGCCAACGCTTAGTAAATCACCCAAGCGAGATTCAAGAGACATAAAAGTCCCTTTAACGATTCAGTCTTGTGTCCTAATCGATGTATGCAGCAGAAATTAAAAATGTAAAAATAGCTATACCATTAAAAAAAAGATTAAAGGTTGCAGCCCAGGGCATGGGCTGCAACAAGTCCACCCCTCGTTAGATTTGGAAAGAAATAACTGTAACAAATAAAGCTTGAGGAGTCATCGCTTGAGGAGTTGGACTCATCAAGCGGTGGCCCACAAGACATAATACATAATTAAAACAAAAAATAATTACAAAATATTAATTAATATTAAAACTGGTAATGGCTGCTTATCGGGTAGCTGCTAGGTAGGTGGCGTCGCTTCAACCCTGCACCTTGTCCGAGAGAGTACGAGGGGTGGCACCCCCGTCCACCACTGGGGGTTGTCCTCGAAATTGTCGGTTGTTGCTCCTCCTCCCTAGTCTCTAATGCGCATGCGCGTGGACTCCGTGTAGGAGTGCGCATGTGCGTTGGCGCCGGGCGGGGAGGGGTAGGGGGGAGGGGACCGCCGACCCCCCTCCCACCTACCCCTCCCCGCCCGGCGCCAACGCACACCCACATTCCAACATGGAGACCACGCCCATCGCCACATTAAAGACTACGGCAGAGGAACAACCTCCGACCAATTCGAGGACAACTCGCAGTGGTCTTAGAGGTTGCTTCCCCTCGCGCTCTCTTTAACGTGGAGAAGAGCTGTTGGAAGCAACTTACCTAGCTGCTACGTCTTCGCTAGCGATGACCAGTAAATAGGGGTAGCTACCCTCCTAAGCAAGCAATGAATTTAAATTGAAAAAAATTAATTAAAAAAAACTAATCGAGAGGTGTAGCTACCCTTCTACTACTATACTTAAATACAACCCAAAATAAATTAAAAATAAATTAATCCTCATGTTGGGTCCAAAACCAGAAGACACTGTCGCCTTGATAAAAATAAGCATCTTTCCGAATCAAAGGTGGAATGTAATCTGAAACTAATCGAGATGTTAGTCTGATGTACCCATTTTGGACACAAGCTGAATCGTTAAAAGGACTTTTGCTTCTTAAAGTTTCGTAGTTATCGCTTAATCATTACTTCCAATTAATTAAAAATAACTTCAACTTGGTCCATTAAGTTTTCTAAAAATCCTTTTGATGTGGACTAAAGGGCACTCTCACTGTCGACGATTGAACGGAAACTAAAATAAGACGTGTTTTAGTATGTATTTTAGGCATGTTTCGATTAAGTAATTAATTTATAATTTGCAATAAACATTAAATAAAAATACATGCAGGATTCAGCATAACAAAAAGCAAACAAACTTCTAGAGTAGGTTCTATATTTAAAATTAATTAAAATAACTTACTTAAATTTTAGTAATTTTCGTCCAATGATTATTTCCAACTAATTAACTTTTAATAACCAATAATTAAACATAATTGGACCCAAAATATCTCGAAAGCGCTGTCAGTTAATAAACTTAGAAAGAGTAACTTCAACTTGGTCCATTAAGTTTTCTTGTAATCCTCTCAAAATAAAGCACTGTTAGTCACAAGACCATCTTTCAAAGTCGAAGATTTGAACGGAAACTGAAATAAGAAACGTTTTAGTATGTAATAGGCATGTGTCGATTAACTAATTAAAAATACAAGGTGTAAGCAAAGTGCTTCAATAAAGTTCTAGGAGGGTGAGTTCTCTTCTTAAAATTAAGTACTTACTTTAATTTTAGTAGTTATCGCCCAATGATTATTTCCTATTAATTAACCAATAATAACAAATATTTTGATTCAAAATATCTTGAAAGCGCTGTGAGAAAATAAACTTAGGTAAAATAACTTCAACTTGGTCCATTAGGTTTTCTAAAAATCCTCTTGATGTGGACTAAAAGGCACTCTCACTGTCGACGATTGAACGGAAACTAAAATAAGACGTGTTTTAGTATGTATTTTAGGCATGTTTCGATTAAGTAATTAATTTTTAATTTGCAATAAACATTAAATAAAAATACATGCAGGATTCAGCATAACAAAAAACAAACAAACTTCTAGAGTATGCTCTATCTTTAAAATTGATTAAAATAACTTACTTAAATTTTAGTAATTTTTGTCCAATGATTATTTCCAACTAATTAACTTTTAATAACCAATAATTAAACATAGTTGGACCCAAAATATCTCGAAAGCGCTGTCAGTAAATAAACTTAGATAAAGTAACTTCAACTTGGTCCATTAAATTTTCTTGTAATCCTCTCGATGTTAGGCAAAATAAAGCACTGTTAGTCACAAGACCATCTTTCAAAGTCGAAGATTTGAACGGAAAAACTGAAATAAGAAACGTTTTAGTATGTAATAGGCATTGTGTCGATACAGGAGTCAACCAATGATTATTTTTAATTAAGTAATTAATTTTTAATTAGCAAAATTAACTAATTAAAAATACAAGGTGTAAGCAAAGTGCTTCAATAAAGTTCTAGGAGGGTGAGTTCTCTACTTAAAATTAGGTACTTACTTTAATTTGAATAGTTATGGCCCAATGATTACTTCCAATTTTTTAACCAATAATTAAAAATATTTTGATTCAAAATATCCTGAAAGCGCTGTGAGAAAATCAACTTAGATAAAGTAACTTCAACTTGGTCCATTAGGTTTTCTAAAAATCCTCTTGATATGGACAAAAGAGACACTCACTGTCGTCGATAGAACGGAAACTGAAATAAGATATGTTTTAGTATATGTTTCGATTAAGTAATTAATTTTTATTTTTCAATATAAATTAATTAAAAATACATGCAGCATAGCAAAAAGCAAACAACTTCTAGGGTGTCTTCACTGTTTAAAATTAATTAAAATTACTTACTTAAATTTTAGTAATTTTTGTCCAATGATTATTTCGAATTAATTAACTTTTAGTAACTAATAATTAAACATATTTTGATCCAAAATAGCTCGAAAGTAAATAAACTTAGGTAAAATAACTTCAACTAGGTCCATTCAGTTTTCTTGTAATCCTTTCGCTGTTCGGCATAATGAAGAACTGTTAGTTACAAGACCATCTTTCAAAGTCGAAGATTTGAACGGAAACTGAAATAAGAAACAATTTAGTATGTGTTTGGCATAGTCAACCAATGATTATTTTCAATTAAGTAATGAATTTTTAATTTACAAAATAAATTAAATAAACATTGTTTTGATGTTAAATAAACATTAAATAATGATTTTTTCACCAAGTTTTACTTTAAATATTTACAAGGAACCTGAAGAAGGAAAGCATTTTCGGGAATATTTATTGCTATTTAGTAAATTAATTTAATTAGTTAAGGGAAGTTATCTAAAAAATTTTGAAGAAATAAAGTATCGGAGTAAGTACTATGGATTTACATAATAATTTAAATTAGTTAAATGTTTAATTGTTATGAGATATTTTACATAGAAAGAAGTTTATTTAACTAATAAGCCTACTAAATGTATTTGCAAAATAGCTCTTTCTCTTATACTTTAGATATCCTTAAAAAGACGAAAAGTACTTACATTAATCGTTTTAATTTTCTTGTAATCCTAGGTCCATTGGTCTTTGGAATTATTCAATTTCAGATAACAGGTGAATTTTTTCAGAATTTTAATTGCATTACAAATAGGTTAAAACATTGTTTTGTTAATTAACAATTTGGAAAAATGATAACTTTAAGAAACAGTCGTACTACCTTAATAGATGGCCAAAACTAAAAACATGCTAAATGTTTTTTGTTAGTAATTTTATGGTCAACAAGTTTGGTCCTATATATTTTATCGATATCTGGCGTCCTTTTCAAGTATTTTGCAAAAAACACCCTCTTTTTCTTCAGTGGCCTATAACTTTGTATGTACGCAAAAAAAAACGGTAGACTTTTTTTTCCCTGTTTTTACTCACCAAATGAAAATTTTTAAAAGTGGTCCCGTCCTGTTACTAATTAGTTAGAGGTCCAATGTCTAATGTGATTGGACTATTATTGCTATTTAGTAAATTAATTTAATTAGTTAAGGGAAGTTATCTAAAAAATTTTGAAGAAATAAAGTATCGGAGTAAGTACTATGGATTTACATAATAATTTTAATTAGTTAAATGTTTAATTGTTATGACATATTTTACATAGAAAGAAGTTTATTAACTAATAAGCATACTAATTGTATTTGCAAAATAGCGCTTTCTCTTATACTTTAGATATCCTTAAAAAGACGAAAAGTACTTACATTAATCGTTTTAATTTTCTTGTAATCCTAGGTCCATTGGTCTTTGGAATTATTCTGGTATAGAGAGCACTTAACGAACGATCTTTCCAGTTCAAAAGTTGAATGAAATCTGAAACAAATTACGAAATGTTTACTATGATAGACACAAAGTGAATCATCGCAAATTCAATGTTCTTATCTATTTTTAATTTTTTTTACTTTTACGAAATTTATTCTTATGCTTATCGCCACATCATACAGGATGTTGAAGAGAATAGAATTTCAAATATCAGATTACTATGTGTTTACATGATAATTTAAATTAGTTTAATGCTTAATTTATTGTTAAGAGATATTTTACATAGTAAGAAGTTTTACATAAAGCCTATTTTGAAATTAGCGCAAAACTTAACTTAATTAATCAATTCTAAAATATTACTAGCCAAAAATTTCTTACAAATACACCCTTAAAAGAATTAAATAATGCTATTGGTTGATTTGAATTTGAAATTTGAACATTAATAATTAATTGTATTTTATGTCAAAATTAATTTAATGAAAGTAGAGTCTTTTTCCTATTTTAGAGAGTTAATGAATGAATTACTGATTATTTTGACTCGATCCTTATGGATTTGTTGTAAAAGGTTACAATTAAGGAATTAAAAAAAATTATGTTAATGGCTACGTATTTAAAGCACTACCTAATAGAAAATATTTTTTAATTTTTATAACAATCCAAAATAGAGAATTAAAACGCTTTTAATTTATTTAATAATTAGCGAGACAAAAGCTATAAATACTAATCATAAATCTTACTTACAAATTTTTTTCACTCTTTTTATTGGGAATGCAACTGGCAGCTTTCTTTCCATGTTATCCCTGTCTCTGTTCATTTTCTGTTAATCCTTAGGTTCTGTTGTTAAACGCACTGGCACTTCAGGAACGATACTTTCGACTCAGAAGTTCAAACGAAACTAAAACAAATTACGAAGTTTTACTATAAATGACATAGAGTGAATCATCAAATACTTTATCAATTGTTGTGCCTTTGTAAATTTAAACTTCAGATTTACACAACAATTATTATATAAAGAAATATGTAGTATACTAAATATTTATAATATATTTATACTTGTAAAAGTTAATTATTTATTGTTACTATAAACTTGGCATTATTAATTTAAGCTATTTGCTTTGATACTCGCATATTATTGGTTGATATTTCTTTAGTGGTAGGGAATTGGTAGGAGAAAGTTAATATAAGTGCGAGTTTCGCCATAAGTTCTAATTATCAGTAACACAGATCAGCAAATTTTAGAAAAATAAGGGTTACTCTTGTTGAAAATCAACTTTCAATTTTCGAATACTTTTTAATTGGAAGTTGTTCTTTACATTAAAATAAGTATTTCTACCAAGTATTAATTCATCCACTAAAATTTCTTGTAATCCCATTGATGTGGGCCAAAAACTTCAGTTAAGATAACATCTTTACACGTCAAAAGCTGAATGTAAACTGAAGTAAATTTTGTGAGACCAACCGATCCCTAACTAATTTAGGGTTGATGGTTTCTCAAAATATTTACCTTCGAGGTTTTGAGGTTTTAATTAAAGCTAAAAATTAAAGTAGTAAAACTAGTTACTACTTTAGTAGTAGTAAAAGTAAAAATTGTATATTATAAAAAGCTGTTCAAGATGGCCTTGAGGAAGAACAATTTAAAGAGTATTTGTGAATGAAGTAGTGCTTCAGTTCTCAAGATAAAGAATCCAATACTTTTCGATAGTACGATCTTCCATTTAAAAAAACGATTAGTTGAGGTCATTTCTATCACAATATGGTGATTTTCGTGGACAAGCATGCAGAAGAACATCATTTGGTTACCTGATTTAATTGTTTCGAGTAATATTATTGAGAATTTGATTGCGAAAAGAGGCTACTTGTATGATATGATATGATAATACCTTGTACCTTGCACTTAAAAAGAATAAAAAAAAAATAAAATAAACCAAAATAGTCATTTGGGGCAATTGTTAGTTAATTGATAAGTTTCATCCACATTAAATACGTTAAAAATTTTAATTAGAAGTTATTTAATTAAAATCTAGTTATTTCAAATTACGTAATAATTTTATAGCTTTATAATTATAAAAAATTGTTAGTTATTATTTTTACGATGTTTGTAAGATAGAAAATCAAAGTTTAGTTTAAAATGAATTGTTTTGGTGTATATTCAGTTTTAATAATTTTTATTAGTGCTTTATTTATTGTTAGTAAAAATAGCGATTGTAATAATGTTTGTAAAACGTTCGAAGATTATTACACAAATCGCGACCAAAACAAAAATTGTTATTACAATCCGGACTATAAATTAGAAGTCGTAAGTACCTAAACTTTCCTCTTTTTTGAACTACCCTGTACATGGTTTTTTAATTTAAGCTAAATTAATTTTGTTACGTATTTATACTATTAATAATACAATAATAAATCAATAATAAACATTTAATTTTGCTTTTCTTTTTATTTATAGAATTAATTTTAAAATTTTTGTTTTATCAGAGCGAATAAACTTTTATAGTGATAAGTGATTGATAACAAATTTTTTAAATATTACTTGAAAGTTTAATAAAATGCGTTATCAATAAACGAGGGACGTTCACCTTACGATTTGTAAATTTAAATTTCAAATTTAGCCATACTAAGTAAAACAACGTTACAAACTAAAATTCATAACCTAACCTAACTTTTGTAATTTTTTGTAATTTTAGCCTGAAATAATTAAAAGGTTAGGATATGAAGTAGAAACGCACAAAATTACAACTGAAGATGGTTACATTTTGACATTATTTAGAATACCATCACCAAGTGAAAATTCGAAACCAATATTTTTACAACATGGCCTCACGACAAACAGTGCTCTTTTTACTACAACAGGAAAAACATCTTTAAGTAAGTTGGTCTTATACAGTGTGTCGAGCATTATTGTTATTATTATTGCAATTTCGCTCAACAACTTTCTATATGCCATTTCTATGTGATGAGGTGTACCACAGGGTTGCCACATGGGTCCTCTTTTATTCATACTTTCATTAAGGACATTTTTCAGGTTTCGTCTTAGCCGATGCAGGTTATGACGTGTGGTTGGGAAATTCTAGAGGAACCAAATACTCAAACAGCCACATCGAATACGAAAATAATGAGACCCAATTTTGGAATTTTACCTTAGACGAAGTTTCGAAATACGATTTTCATTCCCAACTAAACTTTATACATAATGCGACTGGTAAAAAAATAATCTATGTGGGATATTCCTTGGGCACAACGATTGGTTTTATGTACGGAACAACTCATCCAGAGGAGGCGCTTAATAAAATTGAACGATTTGTCGCTATAGCACCAGTCGTTTATCTCAAAGAAGTTCGTTTGGCGTACATTTTAAAACCAATTTGGACTTACGTTAAAGTAACTATAGTACGGTTTTAAATGGTTATAAAGTGACTAATTTCTAATTAAGCAGCTAAGAGCGGCTTCCATTGAGATACGTGCAAAAATACGACTCTTATTATTTTATAGGGGGTAAAGTAAAAATTAAAGTTGTAGTACAGAAAATTATAAGAACAGATTTTTAAACCGCACATCGCTGTGATGAGCCGTTCAAAAGATATAACGTTTTCAAGTAAAAATACATGACGTCACACAACCGAATCCACTATCGATGCATCGATCGCGTAGCAGCTAGCCTAGCAAAGTAGTTTCATGTAAACAAAATTGAGTGTGCCGCGCGACGGCTAATGTTGCATTTGTCCAATGTTAGCTACGCGCTTGCCGCTTGCATTCGGCTGTGTGACGTCACACGCTTGAAACAAAAGTTTATATCTCGGTTAATATTTGTGCTAAAGATGTGCGGTTTTCACCGTTGTTGTTAAGATGTTTTTTTAGAATTTTTCTATGAAAAAAAGATTTTTTGGTTTACACCCCCTAATGCAGTGGCAAGTACGAACGATTGTCGATATGCTGCTACTGAAAATTCTCGATGTGCTTTACTCTTTATATTAATCTCTATCGTAAGTGATTAGAAGGAAACGCCATAAGCGAAGAGTGAATTTGAGTGGGGGGGGGTGCTTAAGAAAAAATTTTATAACTGTTTGAAACCATATAGTAAGGGAGACCACCGGCGTATACCTACCCCGATCGAGTTATGTGTACAGACTATCATTAATAGATCGAGGTAATTTGTCCAACCATGAAAAGGCAATCCTGCCTGAGTAAATGCTGCCGGAAATGTCTTTTAAGAAGGTTTAAAGTTACGCTTGTAGTGTCATGCAAGTGTCATTTAGTTTGCATGTCATCCGCAAACTTTACACGTATTTTTTGTGGTGGCGCTGGTGACAGAACCGTCAAATACGAATAAATTTAAACACATTTCGCTTTAGTTAATTTAATTTGTTTTCGAAAATTCAAGATATTGGTGTAGTTTTTTTGTATATAATATTCAATCGAAGACCTATGCACCTATCGCATAGATGCGATATACGTTGATCTGTATAAAACTCTAGAATAATTAAGTTGGGTGCATTTTTTTAAACTTCTTCGGCCGTAGCAAGAAAACCACAATATCAGAAACATTCAAATAATTACAGTACTGGTAGAAACTCGGTTACATTATATTATAAAAATAAATTTCGCTAATTTTATCTTTTACTTTGGTAATAAATTGAAAAAATCATTTTTTGTTCTCCTTTTCTTGAAGTCATCCAAAATCCTCGAGATAGATTTTGAAAATTACATTATGTTTTATAAAATTAGATATTACACAACATATATTTTTAAGAAATCATGTATGGTGAGAAATTGCAGGCAGTGGGTGGCAGCCCAGAACATATTGAGGCACCTGCTCACCGATTCATTTTTGGAGCTTAAAAGGTGCTACACATTTCTAGTTTTGCACAAAATGACATAACACATTAAAGGTCTTGATGTCCTCTATCCGAAAATGCAACCTGCATCGTGAAAACTTGCCGGAAGTGACCGTCAGGGAAGGTTATTGGGGCACATGCTAACTGCTTCATTTTTGGAGCTTAAGATGATAGACTTTTCTAGTTTTGCACAAAATGACATATCAAATTAAAGGTCATGATGTCTTCTATCCGAAAATGCAATCCTGCTTCGTGAAAAGTAGCCGGAAGTGGGCGGCAGGGAAGGTTATTGGGGCACGTGCTCACCGACTCATTTTTGGAGCTTATGATGGTACACTATTCTAGTTTTGCACAAAATGACAAATCAAATTAAAGGTCTTGATGTCTTCTATCCGAAAATGCAATCCTGCCTCGTGAAAAGTTGCCGGAAGTGGGCGGCAGGGAAGGTTATTGGAGCACGTGCTAACTAACTAATTCTTGTAAACCTTCTTAAAAGACATTTCCGGCAGCATTTACTCAGGCAGGATTGCCTTTTCATGGTTGGACAAATTACCTCGACCTATTAATGATAGTCTGTACACATAACTCGATCGGGGTAGGTATACGCCGGTGGTCTCCCGGACTAATAGTATAAATTTATGTTTACAAAATCTTTTTTTTTTCAAATTACTTTTTTTTAGTTTCTATTGAACAAGATAGGCAGTGGCGAATTTTATATAAAACCAAAATTACCAAACGCCCTTTACGAAGCTTTATGTTTACCGTATCCAATTCAAATAAAACTGTGTCTATTTTTTGACGACATAATAGTTGGAAATGGTAACAATCAACACAATCCAGTAAATATAGATACAGTGCCTTGCTACCTTCGGAAATACGCTCAATCCACGTGACAAATTGGCTAGACAACCACCACATTTCGTTACGTTTGGTTGGTGATTGCCTAGCGAATTGGTCACGTGGGTTGAGCGTATTTCCGAAGAGCCTGTATATTGGGTGCCCCAACGACGTGTGTACGGAAGATTGTGTCTCTACTTATACAGGGTGGGCCATTTAACTTGTAACCCCTAACGATTTTTGGATGCAACCCAAATTACAAATATCAATACAGTCTAGATACATCTACTTTTAAAAAATAAACAACAGATCAGGGTAGGTAAATATCAAACTAAAATGCTAATTTTAATAATTGACATTTGTCACAAAATTATTTTAATAACGAAATTTTATTTAAATACTTGTAATAAAAAATACACTAGAATTGGGACTTAGAATAGGAACAAAAAAATAATAAAAATTGTGTATTTTTTATTACAAGTATTTAAATAAAATTTCGTTATTAAAATAATTTTGTGACAAATGTCAATTATTAAAATTAGCATTTTAGTTTGATATTTACCTACCCTGATCTGTTGTTTATTTTTTAAAAGTAGATGTATCTAGACTGTATTGATATTTGTAATTTGGGTTGCATCCAAAAATCGTTAGGGGTTACAAGTTAAATGGCCCACCCTGTATAAGTCACAAAATAAGTAAAGTAAATGGTACCTAATACAGTTGTAATTACAGCTTTTACAGCTGCACCTCGTAAAAATAATTTGGCTCATACAATACAAGATGATCTATTTACAAAATACAGATAAAATTTGTTTCTTTTAGGTAGATGGACCACCTTGTATATGTAAAAATATTTTGATGATGTAGGTCAGTTCGAGATAAGAAATTTTGTTAAAGTCTATTTTTCAAATCCCCTACAGAACTCCGTATAGTTCTAATGACCCATCTCTCTAAACTCACCCTGTATACTGCAGTTTAGTAGATGTTTAGATAATTAATGAAATAGTCAAATTGTGATTACAGGAGGTGGGGAGTTAAGTGAACCAGTTATCGAATGGTCACCCTGTACAAATATTTTTAAGAGGTGCAGCTCTAAAGGCAGCGCCACACACACAGGCTCAAATTCCAGTTTGATCTGCGCAGGCCAACCTGCACAGGCCAAACCGAAACCGGAGCGTCTGGACATCCTTGAGGAGCCTTGCGCGGACTTTGATTTGGCCTGTGCAGGCCAAACCGGAGCGTTTGGACATTGGAAATCCTTCAAGAAGCCTGCGCGGACTTTGGCTTCCAAGCTGGGGCCAGATGGTTTGGAGATCTTTCACGAGGCCTGCGCGGACATTGAATTGGCCTGTGCAGGCCAAACCGGAGCGTTTGGACATTGGAAATCCTTCAAGAGGCCTGCGCGGACTTTGGCCTCCAAGCCGGGGCCAGAGGGTCTGGAGATCCTTCACGAGGCCTGCGCGGACTTTGATTTGGCCTGAGTAGGCCAAACCGGAGCGTCTGCACATTGGACATCCTTAAGGAGGCCCGCGCGGACTTTGACTTCGTAAGCTGAGCGTTTATATATCCTTAAGGAGGCCTGCGGGGATTTTGACTTGGCCTGTGCAGGCCAAACCGGAGCGTCTGGACATCTTTAGGGCGGTCTACGCGGACTTTGATCTGGTTTGTCAAACTTCAAGCGTTGCTTTATAATTCGCCTGCTCAGGCCAAACCGGAGCACAAGCCCGCGTGTGTGTAGCGCAGCTTTAAAGAACTATTCTACACTATCAAGCACAGTAGAGTAGAGACACGCATATCTCCTGTGAACACATTGTTGAGACAAAATATTCAATTATTGCTATATTCAATTTAATTTTTTTAGGAAAATTTGCCAATTCTTTTACTACAAAATGCAGACGCATCCGCCCTTGCAGTTTTAGAGCATTATCTACAAATATCGGTAATTGGTAAATTTCAACGTTTCGATTATGGAATTGAAGAAAATCAGCTTCGTTATGGATCGCCCATCCCGCCACTTTATGATTTATCAAAATTTAAAGTTCCTCTCTTTTGTATTACTGCTTCCAACGATCTATTGGCGACACAACCGGTTAGTTATTCTTAACTATTGAAATAAACCGATATTTAGATGACTTAAGCCGATTTCCTACGTTGTACGACGTGGATTTGAGAGTTAAGCGCACGATATGTTTAGCCACGCGACGTCACAATGGAAAGCTCGACTGTGGGCGCACTTGAACTGCAAGTTCCTGTGTGTTATTATTATTTGAAAATATTCCGTTATAACAATAGACGGTTGGAAGCGTTAGTGCTGACCACATTACCTTCATGTAAAAGTGATCCGTGTAGACATACCATTACAACAGTTCTAACGTTGAAAAGAGGAGTCTTAAGCTTAAATTATCCATTAAAAAAAGACTGCAGCGGTTTCAACGTAGAGGTTGTGAATGACCCACCCCGGATTTGGCAACCATTGAGTAATAATTTCTGAACTTACACATTTCCGATAATTTGTTTTTAAACTTGGGCACAAGACCCCATATTTTCAAATTTTTACCTTTTCTATGAAATGTGGTGCATGTGGGGGGTGGAGAAGCTGCTTACAAATTAGAAAGGTTATCTGTGATGCTCACGATTATTATGTCACTTTACGGTAGTGATAATTCGAGTAACTAGTAACACATAATCAAAATAAAAGCTTTCAAATTTTATTTCCGCTATGTCAGCTCGACACGCGCAATGTTTCAGGATGCAATTTAAAAGTTCAATATCATTATCGTATATAGTGTGGAAGAATCAGCAATAGTGCACTCAAATAATTTGATAACGTAATACTTATAAATAAATAATTAAAAAGAGATGGAAAATGAAACAAATAACAAACAAATTAAGTACTTAAAATTTGATAATAAGAGTTGGCCAATTTGTGGTTTAATTTGGACTCGGTACATCCAAGACGTGAGCTACACGCCATTAGATGCGTGCAGAAGTTATTAATGAAGTAGGAATTAGTTGATGGTGACTCTAAAACAAAATAAATATATAAATACATTTTATCAAGTCCTGCTGTACTGTTCGGGTCAATATGATCTGAAATCAACTTTAAATGTTTCAAATCGTCTCAAATGTCTCAAATTTGCTTCTTTTAATATTTTTAATTAGGGCTTCTTTTGCAGAATGTCGAGCAACTGTATAGAGAACTACCAAGAGATACAATAGCCGAAAACAACTACATAGTAGAAGATTTCAACCACCCCCACCTTGTTACGGGAAAAGATTCGAAACGCCTTGTATTTGATGTTATTTTAAAATTTTTAAATAAAAAGCTTTGATGTAAATAATTATTTTTATCATTAATTTGATATAAAAGTGTCTTATTCCAGTCAACGAACGCTAAAAAAAGAGGTGTAGAGAACATGAAAGAGGGTGGAGTTTTGTCCTTCAGGAATGTGTTTGGAGTATCTAGGACGTACAAATACTAAAAGTCGCCGGTTTTAGCTAAGCTAAGGTCCTAGCTATATAGCTAAGGGTGGGAGGAGTTGGAAAGGTCCCGTTTTTGGGGTTTTCGCTTATATCTCGGAAACGGTGAGTCCTAGGAGAAAAATTATTCTTAGTAAAATAAAAGCCTATCAAATTTTCTACAAGTTTGTTTTTATTCATATTTTCTCTATTTCTTATAGTTTTCGAGATATTCGCCCGCAAAAATCGCATTAATGTAAGAAAAGAAAATTTTTGCTCACGATAAAATATCGCAGTAAAGGAAAATTTCTTGCTCTATAACTTCTTTTATGAAGGCTTTTACTGTCAAATAAAAATCTCAGGTGGTAGAGGCAAAAGTTTTACGAAAAACATGAGGCACAATTTTTTTCCATATATTAACGATTTTTGGGGGCGGATATCTCGAAAACTATAAGGAATAGAAAAAAAATGAATAGGAACAATCTTGTAGGAAATTTGATAAAATTTTATTTTACTAAGAGTAATGTTTTTCCTAGAACCCACAGTTTAAAAAATTCACCGTGTTAATTTGTTTATTTTTTATTGAAGTAAAAAATAGTCGAGTTTAATCCTACCGCGCGGATATTATTATAACTTTTACTAATTTTAAAATATAATTTTCCTTTTTTATTACTTTATGACACTGTAATAGCTATGTATACATAATTTACTCCCTCATTACCTTTCAGTATGTAAAGTAGCGTAAATTAACGTAGACTTAAAAATGATAAAGAAAAAACACGTAACGTACACTGTATCGGTAGTAATTTTTGCAGTTTTATCGTGGTTGCTTTATTTCGCAAATAATCAAAATAACGTTTGTAAAACCTTTGGAGATTATTACACCAATCGGGATACTAACAAAAACTGTTATCATAATCCGGATTTTAAATTGGAAGTCGTAAGTACGCCATCTACATTTTCACTTGATCTAATGGCCGGTCCACACACAAACAGGTTTGCCTTTCCGGGCAGGCTGCCTGCACAGGCCAAACCGGAGCGTCTGGACAGCGTTCTGGTAGTCTGTGCAGGCCGCCTGCACAGGCAAATATGTGTGTCTGTGTAGATATTTAATAATTTATTTGCAGCCTGATATCATAAGACGTAAAGCATATCCAATAAAAACGTATCAAGTAACGACTGACGACGGATACATTTTGACGTTATTTCGTATCCCCGAAGGCAAAAATACAAAAAACATTGCCAGAAAGCCGGTTTTTCTACAACACGGTTTGAATCATAACAGCGCCTCATTTGTTAATAACGGAAACGAATCATTAGGTAAGTAAAATAAATGTAGGTTACCTCAATCGCAAAACTGTAGGCGTGGCTATCTAATTTACTGCAAGACAGATTTATGTTGGCGAGCGGTGGGAATGCGCAGATACCAAAATTGGTATTTATCCCCACCAACGCTAAGTCAACGTATTTAAGTTATTAAAGGGGCGTGGCCAAATCTGCCAAACTTATCTAACAATACTCTCATTGTCATTTAAATAATTATGGATAGAAGAGAAAACTCTAAAGCGTGACGTAATGCTAAAACCACGCCCACATTTTTATACCGACCTAACCTATAAATCCCAAACGTACAAAGAAATGATATTTTAGCATTTGTTTTGGCCGATGCCGGTTATGACGTATGGCTGGGTAATTTTCGAGGAACCGTCTATTCGAAACAACACAAACACTTAAAGCCTTCAAGTAAAGAATTTTGGAATTTTACATTAAACGAATATGGAGTTCGCGATGTAGCTGCACAGTTAAATTTTATCAAAAGTGCCACGAAAGAAAAGGTTATTTTTATCGGTTATTCTGTGGGTGCAACTGCCGCTTTAGTTTACGGTTCTACATTTCCCGACGAAGCAGAACAGAATATTGAAATTTTAATTAGTTTAGCTCCTGTCGTTTTTATAAGAGATACTCGATTAATGGCCTACTTGACGTTCATTTGGCCTTTGTATTATGTAAGTATACTATCACTGATTGTACCATTAGTCTCGCTCATTGTTTAAGGCCAATCATACTGGATCCACGTACTCATTGCCTTACGTAACAAAAGACATAATTCAGATGTTATGTTTGCCATATCCATTCCAATTTAAATTATGTCAGTTGGTACAAATGTTATTCGGTGGTATAAATTTTAATCAAAGCAACCCTGTGAGTATATACAGCGTTCAGAAGTAAACAATAGCCCGGCAAATATGTAAACTAGTTTTAAAAATTTGTGGTAAGAAAACATTAATCCACTGTAGTGTACAGTTCGTCACAAAAAATATTTAAATTTGACCCCAAAATATTTTTTTACTCTGACTGTAGGACAGCGACACTTCAGGGCTACTCTTTACGTCTTTACTCTTGTGCACTGTACCATTTATTTACAGTTTCAAAATAACAATTTGAATAATTTTAGGAAACTGTTCCAATAACTTTAGTCCAAAATTATGACTTGACAGCGGCTAAAGTCTATACTCATTACAACCAAATTGGATTAAATAATAAATTCCAACGTTTTGACTATGGAGATGAAATCAACGACATTTTGTATAAAAAAGACAAAATTCCAGAATACGATTTGAGTAAAATTAAATTTATGAATTTTATTATAAGGGCGCCCAATGATTTAATGGCTACTCAAAAAGTAATTTTTTTAAACAATAGGCTTTAGAAAAAGTCTATCAATCTATTACACAAATTAACGTTGCTCTCTTTTAGAACATTGAACTACTGCGTGGAGAATTACCACAAGATGTTAAAACCGAAATATACGTAATACAAAATGAAAAGTTTAGCCATTACGACTTTTTGACAGCAAAAGATGCTAAATCTTTAGTTTATGATGTAATTTTAAAATTTGTAGACGATAATCTTTAATATTAGGTTTACAAGAAAGAATTTAAACTCAGAAAAAATTTTATCTCAAAGAAGTTTTGCTTAATGCAATCCTGTTGAATTGAAAAAATATTCAATGGGAGTATTACTTTTCATTTTTTCAAATAAAGTTGTCCATAAAATTTTGTAATAAAAATGTTGGCTTTCTTATAAAAAAATATACAAAACTAACCTTAAAGAATACCGCCACAGTGATGAACTTGAACGTCATACTAAAAATCCAAAAGGCAGAAATTACAAATAAACACACGAATGTGCTCACAAGTCCCTCAATCAAAATTATAAAACAAACAAATCATTTTTTCAAATCATAATTATTTTTAATGTGTAAATACGGTCATACTAATGTTTTGAAAAATCTCGAACTCCTGATAAGAGTACAAACAAGTTGTGTTTATCAAGTCCAGCAAGCTAAATAAATAAGAGTGGCCTTCTGACCACTTGGAAATATTTCAAAAAGTAAAAATAAATTTTTTCAAATCACAATTACTTTGAATGTGTAAATACGGCCGTTTTAATGTTTTTAAACATTTAAAACTCCTGATGAGAGTACATACAAGTTGTGTTTATCAAGTCCAGCAAGCAAAGTAATTTAGAGTGACCTTGTGCCCAGCTGGAAATAATTCAATAAGTAAAAATAAATAAATAATTGTTTCAAATCCCAATTACTTTGAATGTGTAAAAACGGCCGTTTTAATGTTTTGAAAATTTTCAAACTCCTTGTAAGAGTACATACAAGTTGTGTTTGTCAAGTCCAGCAAGCAAAGTAATTTAGAGTGACCTTCTGCCCAGCTGGAAATAATTCAAAAAGTAAAAATAAAAAAATAATTTTTTCAAATCACAATTAATTTGAATGTGTAAAAACGGCCGTTTTAATGTTTTGAAAATTTTCAAACTCCTTGTAAGAGTACATACAAGTTGTGTTTGTCAAGTCCAGCAAGCAAAGTAATTTAGAGTGACCTTGTGCCCAGCTGGAAATAATTCAATAAGTAAAAATAAATAAATAATTGTTTCAAATCCCAATTACTTTGAATGTGTAAAAACGGCCGTTTTAATGTTTTGAAAATTTTCAAACTCCTTGTAAGAGTACATACAAGTTGTGTTTGTCAAGTCCAGCAAGCAAAGTAATTTAGAGTGACCTTCTGCCCAGCTGGAAATAATTCAAAAAGTAAAAATAAAAAAATAATTTTTTCAAATCACAATTAATTTGAATGTGTAAAAACGGCCGTTTTAATGTTTTCAAAATTTCAAACTCCTGACGAGAGTACATACAAGTTGTGTTTATCAAGTCCAGCAAGCAAAGTAATTTAGAGTGACCTTCTGCCCAGCTGGAAATAATTCAATAAGTAAAAATAAATAAATAATTTTTTCAAATCCCAATTACTTTGAATGTGTAAAAACGGCCGTTTTAATGTTTTGAAAATTTTCAAACTCCTTGTAAGAGTACATACAAGTTGTGTTTGTCAAGTCCAGCAAGCAAAGTAATTTAGAGTGACCTTCTGCCCAGCTGGAAATAATTCAAAAAGTAAAAATAAAAAAATAATTTTTTCAAATCACAATTAATTTGAATGTGTAAAAACGGCCGTTTTAATGTTTTCAAAATTTTCAAACTCCTTGTAAGAGTACATACAAGTTGTGTTTATCAAGTCCAGTAAGCAAAATAGTTTAGAGTGACCTTCTGTTCAGCTGGAAATATATCAAAAATTAAAAATAAAAAAATAATTTTTTCAAATCACAATTATTTTTAATGTCTAATAAAATACGGCCGTTTTATTGTTTTGAAAAATTTCAAACTCCTAGTGAGTATACATACAGGTTGTGTCTAATCATGAATTTCCCTCGCCATAATCGAGTGATATTTTGAAACTTTTCATTATCAAAAATTTCAAAAAACAACGCACAAAATTAACAATTCACAGATTGTTTGGCTTATTTCAAAATTTATTTATTTAGTAAATAAGTTAATCTCGAAGCAATATCGTGGGTAAATTTTTACAATCGAAAAAAAATTGTAATAACGCATCAACCAACATTTTTTTTGTTTAAAAGAATAAATAATAAAAAATTGTAAAGTCAAGGATTTTGATCCACGTGTATCGCTTATTCATATCTTTGATTTTCGATAAGTGTATAAATACACAATCTTCGAATATTTCACATCACAATACCATCCATCCATCTCGATGGTATTTGGTTTAGTTTTCGGGAAAAATATGATGAAGTTGCCTTTGTTGTCTGCTGTAGTGCTCGGTTTCTTGTGTTCAATTTTTATGAAACAAAACAAAAATAATGTTTGCAAAACTTTTGAGGATTATTATTCGGATCGGGATAGTAATGAAAATTGTTATTACAATCCTGACTATAGGTTATCAACAGTAAGTAGCGCCTTTTTTAATCAAACGAGCCATGAAGTAACCACGTTTGTTTCAGTCACAAATAATTTCTCGTCACGGATATCCTGTCGAAATCCATAACGTAACAACCGAAGATGGTTACATCTTGACACTCTTCAGGATCCCTCACTCCAAAAACACTTCTTCCAAAAGAAAACCCCAACCGATTTTACTTCAACACGGGCTCGCTTTGAGTAGCGAAAGTTTCGTCAATATAGGGCGAAAATCTTTGGGTAACTCATCCCAAGTTTTACAAGACAGAATTTAATAGAAAATTTTAGCCTTTGCGTTAGCCGATGCCGGTTACGACGTATGGTTGGGTAATTTTAGAGGAACGACGTATTCGAGACAACATTTGACGTTTCAAGATTGGGATAGCAGGTTTTGGAATTTTTCGTTTCACGAGATGGGCGTACACGATCTTAGATCAAAAATTGACTTAGTTTACGAGACAACAAACCAACAAGTTATTTACATGGGTTATTCTTTGGGAAGCACGACTTCGTACGTTTATAGTTCTATTTATCCGGAAGAAGCTAAAGAAAAAATCAAAATTTTAATTGGATTGGCTCCAATAGCTATTTTGGACGAATGGAAATCTTTGACAAGACACATAATGCCCTATTGGTATATTTTGTCGGTAAGAATAACTGAAATAACTCTGCCAAATTCTTTTGAACTTTTTAACCCCTTGTGAAGTTTGAACCCACTAATTGTGTGTGAAAATTTTTTATCGAACAATTCAAAGTTAGATTAGATTACCATATTTGTGTTACTTCAACTTGCATTTTACGAAATTAACACGGAGGCAACTAAAACGTTATCTACCCAAGTACAAAACAAAAGCAAATCGAATATACAGGGTGATTTTTGTAAGTGCTTCTAACATTGGGATCTCGGTAACCGTAAGAGTTACGAGATGGTTAAATTAGAAAAAAGTTGCATATTTTTATGGCCTTTAAGAATCCGTTGAGAAAATTTCAAAATTCCAAATGATTTCCGAGATAACGCAGAAAAACTGAAAATTGGTAATTTAGTTTTTTGACTGTAGTTTCAAAATGGCTTACTTTAGAATAAAAATTTTCGGAAAATTTTTCAGGAAGTCCAAAAAGCTATCAAACGATACCAAACTCGACTTTTTATCACATCGACGCTAAGCGTCGCGCCGTTCAACTTTTCATTTTCTTATGGGGAACTTATAATTTTTTTGCAAATATTACTCAGTAGGCTTACCACATGAGAACGTATCTTTTACTGTTCTTGATTTAAACAACTTTTCTAAATGATTTGCACATAAGAAAATGAACAGTTGAACACTTGAGCGTCGATGTGATAAAAAGTTGAGTTTGGTATCGTTTGATAGCTTTTTTGAGCTCCCGAAATCCTTTCCCGAAAATTTTTTTTCTAAAGTAAACCGTTTTGAAACTACAGTCGAAAACCGAAATTGCCAATTTTCAGTTTTTCTCCCACTTAAAAAAATCACCCTTTATATTCAGTGTTTTGGCAACGCATCAAGGATATGTCGAGAATTTTTTTAATAATTTATCGCTTTTTTGCAGTCATTCCTGGACACTTTCACCAGAGGAGTCATTTTTCCTCGAGAATACATTCCACCACAAATCAAACATTACTTATGCTACCCGTTACCGTACCAATTAAATTTATGCCAATTCGGGGATATGATGGCTTGGGGTTTCGATTACGAACAAAGCGACCCGGTAAAAAAAAAACAATCAAAAGTCAAAAATAAACGCTAACTTTAATAATTTAAGGAAACTTTACCAATTACCCTTTACAAAGATTCAGATTCGACTTCGATTAAAACTTTAGACCATTGCATACAATTAGTCACATCCAAGGGTTTTAGACAACTCGATCATGGATTGGAAACAAATAGAAAAATTTATAGTGCCGATAAACCACCCAAATATAATTTATCTCAAATTCAGGTACCCGTTTATTTGGTTAGATCTGAAAACGATCTCATGTCGACTAAAACGGTGAGTCAATTTTGGCGCAGTCGGTAGGACCGCTATAGCAATTTTTTTTGTAGAATGTCGAAAAGTTACATCAGGCTCTACCAAACCATACAACTCAACATGGTATCTATACTGTGAAATATAAAAATTTTAATCACATGGATTTCTTGATAGCACGCGACGTTAGGTCGCTATTGTACAACCATTTAGTTGCATTTTTAGATAATTTATAACATAGAGTATTCAAGTTAATTTATGAATTTTTTAGTAAATGAAATTTATTGGCTTAGCCTTGGGGCACAAAAGAAGAGGTGGAAAAGTTGTTGAAAAATTGAAATGAACGCCTCAAAAGACTTTATCCTTAGAAAAAGGTAACAAACCTGAGTACTCTCTCTCTCTCTCTTTGCTTATTATCTAATTAATATGTAACCTCCAAACTATTATTCATTATGTGGACGAGTTTTAGACCTTTGATTATTACCAACAATTTTAAATTGCAAAACTTTCCGATTTTCACTCAAAACTAGTTAGTATTTATACAACATCGGTACCGAACACCTCAAATACCTAGACCCCGTTCAGCGACCAGAAATAGCTAAGCTACTCCCACAAAAAGCGCGCAATATTTAAATAAAACTTTTCTATTGGTAGAATTTTGAAATACAATTTTTAACAATTACACAAGAACTGACTAGCGTCAACTTGATTTGACAGAAATTTATGGGGAGTGGCCTAGCTATTTATGGTCGCTGAACGGAGTATAGAGCTTATCTACAACGTACCAAGGCAATTATGATCTATTTTTAAAATATTTATGTAAAATAATAATTTAAAAAATGTAGAAGGCAAAGACAACTTTTTGTATTTTTATTAAATAAATAAAACTTTATCGTTTTTGCACTTGACTTAATTTATTAAAACTTCAGAGGATTGAAGGTTGTTAATTGTTAAAGACAGTTGAACTTCAAATTTATTTAAAAATATACGCTGCTAAAATAAAATAAAGGGATCCCCATTCTTATCAGAATGAGCGGACGTTAAGAGTCATACCTCTAATCAAGGGTCGAGCTAAGAAGGCATTGTCTTTGCCTACTAAATCAAGGTTTTGTGCTCTCTGGAAAATTATTGTACGAATAAATCGTGTACTTTCATTGTATTGTTCTCCCCCCTCCCTCAGTCATTTACTTTGTCGACCTAAACCTAAACATCTTAACTGTTCATTTAGGCTAAGACGGTTTTATATCATGGCGTATCTCCTGACTCTAGCTTCTTAAGGAGTGACCTGATGGTAATTTTACCTTTAACAAAAATTATACAGCATAAAATGATCTATTCGAAGCAATAAAAGCATCTGTCTGAGTCGGCATAATTAATCTATCACAGAAAATCAAAAAGATAAAAATATGTATTAAGGTGGTTTACACTACATGCGGTGTCTTCTCTCCCGACTCTAGCTTCTTAAGGAGCGACCTGATGGTAATTTTACCTTTAACAAAAATTATATAGCATAAAATTATCTATTCGCAGCAATAAAAGCATCTGTATTAGTAGACATAATTAATCTATCACAGAGGATCAAAAAGATAAAAATATGTATTAAGGTGGTTTACACTACATGCGGTGTCTTTTCTCCCGACTCTAGCTTCTTAAGGAGTGATCTGATGGTAATTTTACCTTTGACAAAAATTATAGAGCATAAAATTATCTATTCGCAGCAATAAAAGCATCTGTATTAGTAGACATAATTAATCTATCACAGAGGATCAAAAAGATAAAAATATGTATTAAGGTGGTTTACACTACATGCGGTGTCTTCTCTCCCGACTCTAGCTTCTTAAGGACTGACCTGATGGTAATTTTACCTTTAACAAAAATTATAGAGCATAAAATTATCTATTCGAAGCAATAAAAGCATCTGTCTGAGTCGACATAATTAATCTATCACAGAGGATCAAAAAGATAAAAATATGTATTAAGGTGTGGTTTACACTACATGCGGTGTCTTCTCTACCGACTCTAGCTTCTTAAGGAGTGACCTGGTGGTAATTTTACCTTTAACAAAAATTATAGAGCATAAAATTATCTATTCGAAGCAATAAAAGCATCTGTCTGAGTCGACATAATTAATCTATCACAGAGGATCAAAAAGATAAAAATATGTATTAAGGTGTGGTTTACACTACATGCGGTGTCTTCTCTACCGACTCTAGCTTCTTAAGGAGTGACCTGGTGGTAATTTTACCTTTAACAAAAATTATAGAGCATAAAATTATCTATTCGAAGCAATAAAAGCATTTGTCTGAGTCGACATAATTAATCTATCACAGAAAATCAAAAAGATAAAAATATGTATGAAGGTGGTTTACACTACATGCGGTGTCTTCTCTCCCGACTCTAGCTTCTTAAGGACTGACCTGATGGTAATTTTACCTTTAACAAAAATTATAGAGCATAAAATTATCTATTCGAAGCAATAAAAGCATCTGTCTGAGTCGACATAATTAATCTATCACAGAGGATCAAAAAGATAAAAATATGTATTAAGGTGTGGTTTACACTACATGCGGTGTCTTCTCTACCGACTCTAGCTTCTTAAGGAGTGACCTGGTGGTAATTTTACCTTTAACAAAAATTATAGAGCATAAAATTATCTATTCGAAGCAATAAAAGCATTTGTCTGAGTCGACATAATTAATCTATCACAGAAAATCAAAAAGATAAAAATATGTATGAAGGTGGTTTACACTACATGCGGTGTCTTCTCTCCCGACTCTAGCTTCTTAAGGACTGACCTGATGGTAATTTTACCTTTAACAAAAATTATAGAGCATAAAATTATCTATTCGAAGCAATAAAAGCATCTGTCTGAGTCGACATAATTAATCTATCACAGAGGATCAAAAAGATAAAAATATGTATTAAGGTGTGGTTTACACTACATGCGGTGTCTTCTCTACCGACTCTAGCTTCTTAAGGAGTGACCTGGTGGTAATTTTACCTTTAACAAAAATTATAGAGCATAAAATTATCTATTCGAAGCAATAAAAGCATTTGTCTGAGTCGACATAATTAATCTATCACAGAAAATCAAAAAGATAAAAATATGTATGAAGGTGGTTTACACTACATGCGGTGTCTTCTCTCCCGACTCTAGCTTCTTAAGGACTGACCTGATGGTAATTTTACCTTTAACAAAAATTATAGAGCATAAAATTATCTATTCGAAGCAATAAAAGCATCTGTCTGAGTCGACATAATTAATCTATCACAGAGGATCAAAAAGATAAAAATATGTATTAAGGTGTGGTTTACACTACATGCGGTGTCTTCTCTACCGACTCTAGCTTCTTAAGGAGTGACCTGGTGGTAATTTTACCTTTAACAAAAATTATAGAGCAAAAAATGATCTATTCGAAGCAATAAAAGCATCTGTCTGAGTCGACATAATTAATCTATCACAGAGGATCAAAAAGATAAAAATATGTATTAAGGTGGTTTACACTACATGCGGTGTCTTCTCTACCGACTCTAGCTTCTTAAGGAGTGACCTGGTGGTAATTTTACCTTTAACAAAAATTATAGAGCATAAAATTATCTATTCGAAGCAATAAAAGCATCTGTCTGAGTCGACATAATTAATCTATCACAGAGAATCAAAAAGATAAAAATATGTATTAAGGTGGTTTACACTACATGCGGTGTCTTCTCTCCCGACTCTAGCTTCTTAAGGACTGACCTGATGGTAATTTTACCTTTAACAAAAATTATAGAGCATAAAATTATCTATTCGAAGCAATAAAAGCATCTGTCTGAGTCGACATAATTAATCTATCACAGAGGATCAAAAAGATAAAAATATGTATTAAGGTGTGGTTTACACTACATGCGGTGTCTTCTCTACCGACTCTAGCTTCTTAAGGAGTGACCTGGTGGTAATTTTACCTTTAACAAAAATTATAGAGCAAAAAATGATCTATTCGAAGCAATAAAAGCATCTGTCTGAGTCGACATAATTAATCTATCACAGAGGATCAAAAAGATAAAAATATGTATTAAGGTGGTTTACACTACATGCGGTGTCTTCTCTACCGACTCTAGCTTCTTAAGGAGTGACCTGGTGGTAATTTTACCTTTAACAAAAATTATAGAGCATAAAATTATCTATTCGAAGCAATAAAAGCATCTGTCTGAGTCGACATAATTAATCTATCACAGAGAATCAAAAAGATAAAAATATGTATTAAGGTGGTTAACACTACATGCGGTGTCTTCTCTCCCGACTCTAGCTTCTTAAGGAGTGACCTGATGGTAATTTTACCTTTAACAAAAATTATACAGCATAAAATTATCTATTCGAAGCAATAAAAGCATCTGTCTGAGTCGACATAATTAATCTATCACAGAGAATCAAAAAGATAAAAATATGTATTAAGGTGGTTTACACTACATGCGGTGTCTTCTCTCCCGACTCTAGCTTCTTAAGGAGTGACCTGATGGTAATTTTACCTTTAACAAAAATTATAGAGCATAAAATTATCTATTCGAAGCAATAAAAGCATTTGTCTGAGTCGACATAATTAATCTATCACAGAAAATCAAAAAGATAAAAATATGTATGAAGGTGGTTTACACTACATGCGGTGTCTTCTCTCCCGACTCTAGCTTCTTAAGGACTGACCTGATGGTAATTTTACCTTTAACAAAAATTATAGAGCATAAAATTATCTATTCGAAGCAATAAAAGCATCTGTCTGAGTCGACATAATTAATCTATCACAGAGGATCAAAAAGATAAAAATATGTATTAAGGTGTGGTTTACACTACATGCGGTGTCTTCTCTACCGACTCTAGCTTCTTAAGGAGTGACCTGGTGGTAATTTTACCTTTAACAAAAATTATAGAGCAAAAAATGATCTATTCGAAGCAATAAAAGCATCTGTCTGAGTCGACATAATTAATCTATCACAGAGGATCAAAAAGATAAAAATATGTATTAAGGTGGTTTACACTACATGCGGTGTCTTCTCTACCGACTCTAGCTTCTTAAGGAGTGACCTGGTGGTAATTTTACCTTTAACAAAAATTATAGAGCATAAAATTATCTATTCGAAGCAATAAAAGCATCTGTCTGAGTCGACATAATTAATCTATCACAGAGAATCAAAAAGATAAAAATATGTATTAAGGTGGTTAACACTACATGCGGTGTCTTCTCTCCCGACTCTAGCTTCTTAAGGAGTGACCTGATGGTAATTTTACCTTTAACAAAAATTATACAGCATAAAATTATCTATTCGAAGCAATAAAAGCATCTGTCTGAGTCGACATAATTAATCTATCACAGAGAATCAAAAAGATAAAAATATGTATTAAGGTGGTTTACACTACATGCGGTGTCTTCTCTCCCGACTCTAGCTTCTTAAGGAGTGACCTGATGGTAATTTTACCTTTAACAAAAATTATACAGCATAAAATTATCTATTCGAAGCAATAAAAGCATCTGTCTGAGTCGACATAATTAATCTATCACAGAGAATCAAAAAGATAAAAATATGTATTAAGGTGGTTACTAAGGCATTACACTACATGCGGTGTCTCTCGCGATTCTAGCTTCTTAAGGAGTGACATGATGGTAATTTTACCTTTAATAAAAATTGTAGAGCATAAAATTATCTATCCGAACCGGAACTAACCAAGGCGTATATCATAGTTTGTGAGCGTTTGTACACAAAGGCTACGAAGATGGGCAGTTGGTTGCCTAACTTTAGGCGTACAACACAAGAATTTTATAGTTATAAAAAATCGTACATCTTCGCTGACAAACGCAATACTTCGACAACATAACTGAAATCTATACATTCCTAACCTAAAAAAACCTATTATTTGTAAATTGAACTAAATTTTTTTAAATACTTTTTAGTACGCCATGAACGCATGATAGGTTATCGTAGTTTTCCTGCAACGCGACAAATTCTTCACCCATGTATTATTGATTTTTAAGAACTTAATAATACACAAAGGTCAAGTTTATTGCATGTAGACACACGAATGGCCCGGATCTATCTTACGATGAAACTACAATTTTTTAAATTTAAAAATTATAATTATTACATGACGAGATAAACAGCTAATGTACGATTAACTCACACGGTCGGTTAATTAGTTTATTATTATTTTTTAAAGACGAAACATGGATTTGGGACTAATATATCCGTAAGCTTTTTAATTAATTATTTTTAGATTTAATTTTAGTTCCACCAGATTAATCATTTTTTTAATTAGATATAATTGTGCGCACAATTTTTTTTCTTTTTGACCTAATTTTAAAATTTTTGAAATAACAAGACCCTCAAACAAGCCTTATACAATAAGTGACGTGGAAAATTTTTCGCCCTCCAACATAACTGCGCTATGTTTTCCTAATTGTTTTTATTTTTTTGATTTCATCTTTCTAATGACGATGTGAGTCAACTTAACTCATAACCTTGAGGACTTATACGTAGGCTTGTAATTTGTAAAGTTTCCAAAGATATTGGAAGGAAATTCAAAAATTGTAGCCAGGGACTTAATTGTTTGTGTACCTACATAGAAACCCCTACATCACCTCCTCCAGGTTAGGGCTCTGAAAATATTAAAATTTTGTGCAACAGATATCATTGTTAATTGTTATTATCACTATTTTACAGTTTTAATAGGTTTTAAGATTAATAGAATTATCGTAGATATTAGATAAAACAAACAATTTATCTAAAATTAGGCGTAGGTACTTTACTTTTAAAGTAATCGATGTTCACCAGGCGTAAATTAAAGTGTGAATCATCTTAATTTAGAAATTAGCACAAGTTCAAAGGTGAATTATTGTAAAATTTATTAATAAATTATAGCAAACTATTTTTCATTTACATTTTTTTTAAAGCCGACCCTGATGAGAGATTGGAAATAATTATTGTAGCCTCTTGGGCTACTAGAGGAATTTTTAAGATTTAATAATGTTATAATAACTGCAACTGCAGATGGATATTGATATCAAAGTTATTCTTGTGTTCTGCTGTATCGTGTGTGTTGTCTATAGTTTAGGGTATTTTATTTCCCCTTACCAATAGGACAGTGCGGTCATTGCTTTATCTTTTCGTATACTTATTATTACGGTCCTTATTTCTATAGGGAATTTTTTTTAATATTTACCCTCCAGGTTTTCTCTAATAAAAAGATAAAAATTCTTGTAAAATTTTAGCCTGATCGGAAAACCCTTAAGACGAGCAACAACGGTTTTGACTGGTAATTTATTTATTAAATTTTTTTTTATGTCTTATAATAACCTTTCCTATAAATTTTGAGAAGTTCTGACACTTAATTTAGTAATTTGTAGTTATAAAAATTGATAACACGTCTAGTACAGTACAGGCACAGACAGCAGGGCGAGCTCTAAGTCCGGGCCGTCCTGTTCCGTTTAGTCGTCAGTTATTAGTAAACTAGGACAGTTATTGGGATGTGACTTTCGCAAAATATTGTAAATAGATCATTCTGAGACATCACAAAGGCACATCCCGAAATTTCAATTTGATTTTGAAATATTGGTAAAATACATTGGAATTGCCCAGGGGCCATGGCGCGCCTAATGGAGGGTTAAAATATTACCCTATCTAGGTCTACGGTTAAAGTGATACTTGATCGACCATTTTGAGTTGAAAAAAGTGCATTTTAAGATCTTCATACTCCTAAGGTATCTTAGGGTATATTGACTATATTTCAACCCCTATGAACACGGTTTCCCATCATTTAATTTAAGATTTTGCAGAGACTTATAAATGGAAAAAATTTAAATATTCAGGGGGTGGGACTTGAAATTTCAAATTTCAATTTGAAATTTCAAATTGTATAAATAAGGACCTTCCTATTAATGAAAATAATCAAATTCAGTTGTACTGATCGTATCAATGGCGGTCTTTTTTTATTTTACACTTTGAACAAATGAAAAATAATAACAATTTAATTGTTTAAGTAGTTTTAACATGCTCACCCCCCCCTTGAATTAATTTGAAAAAAATATCATTTTGTTCTTTATCCTCTTATCGAGCGCAACGCGCAAGACACCAAGCGGCGCTCCACATGTCAGATCTCAGACGCAACAATTGCTCAATTGCAAGTTCTTGCGCTCGAAAATATTTAATAATTTCCGATCTGTAGAGACTCCACTTTTTTGTAAAATGAGTTTTATAGATAAGAGTATAAAGAACAAAATGATATTTTTTCAAATTAATTCAAGGAAAGGGGCGAGCGTGTTAAAACTATTTAAACAATTAAATTGTTATTATTTTTCATTTGATCACAATAAAAAAATTTTTAATACACTTCGAAAGCTAACGTAACAAAGTGTAAAATAAAAAAAAACGACAGCGATCCGATCAGTACAACTGGAGATAATAAACTTCAAGTATGAGAAGATTGGAGAAAATCCAGCAAATTATCGAAATGTCATATGTGGATATTTTCGAAAAAAAATTTTTTTCAGTAAAATCCTAAAATACGTGTCAAGTAAGGTTATGTATAATGTATATAAGTTGTAAAAAAATTTTCGGGCGATTCTAAAATGTCAACTTTTTTGTGAGCGGTTTGTAAAAGGATGATGAATGACCCAAATGATAAAAAGAGAAACATTTTAATTTAAAAATTATCTAGTAATAAATATTACATAATAAAACATTTTCGTTAAAATAACCATTTTGATTATTATTCGAATAAATAAAGACCAATAATAATTAATAAATTCTGATGTGGCTGTAATAGAACTTTTTCGTCAATTTTAAATTGACATTATGCATTATTATTATGCTTTTTTGAAAAGTTTACTACAAATTTTGTAAGTCGACTATTATCAATATTTTTGGTGATACAAGCAAATTTTAAAATCTTGATTACAGCCCTGGGGTAAAGTTGCGTTTCCATTACTGCGGTGTGCGTCGTGCGTCGCTGTGTCGCACAATTCTATTGGTCGATTTTAATTATTTGACAGCGAATATTTAAAATCGACCAATAGAACTGAGCGACTCACACCGCAGCAATGGAAACCCACCATAAAGGTTCCCAAGTTAACTCTATCTCGACATTAAAGTGACAATATCTTCAGAACGGTTAATGGTAGGTACAATTTTGATTCTAAATGCCACGAGGAATCCGAATATGGAAAAATAGATAGCGTGTTCTATGTATTAAAAAAATATTTTTACAGAACAGTACAATTACCCTGTAGAGATAAAAAAAATTTAAGTTGTGCTTTTCAAAGAGCTGATTAAATTGTATTAAGTATGTTGTAGTTCAAACGACTAGGGAGCTATCGAAGACCGATGCCTAAATTATTTATCCTGTATGTGTATAATCTTGATGAAATGCGCCCAAAATAACTCCATTTTTTTAGGGACATCCTGTATATATTTTAAAATATTTTTGAAACTCGTAAAATTAGTTTTAATCTAATGCCCACATCAGAGTTTTGTTTTTAAACCAAATTATCCTTTTTTATAGTAGCATACGTTTTGTTTGCGCGATAAACATCCAAGGGCGCACTCCACTAGTTCATGTAAAATTGTCATGGTTTAATGAACATCAAAATTTACGAAAACTATTTAAAAACAAGAGATGATGTCTATATATTATGTTGTTGAAACGGATAATGTTACTTAGTTCTTCCAACGAGATAGTTGCAGGCGAAGTAGTTCCAGAGAGCTCCAGTACATAATTTTTCAAATGTTTTTAAAAAATAAGCCAAAAGGCAAAAAGAAACCAAAGACTTTAATAAAATCAAGTGTGCATGTGAAAGGCAGGTAAGCTTTGTAACGATGTGCACAATCTTCACATTTCATGACAAGAAATATGATCTTTAATACTGCAGACTTGCTGTCTGTTGACCCGTCTGCCATCTTGTGTGCATGGGTACTAAGACTGTCAAAAAACTGGATAAATGAAAATCGTTTAATCGATTATTCGAAAAACCCAGTCCCAGTCCCGTCACACAAAACCGTACTTTCTCTCCTAATAAAACAATGTACTATTTCTATTTTGAATTTTTTATTTGTAAATTTTTTTTTAATGTAATTATGTCTATGCTTAATGTGAAAAAGTAGTGCACCTTGAAATAAAATATTTAAAAATTTGCATTCTGAGTTTAAGTCCAAGGGTGTGATTACACGAGTTTTAGAAACGTCCCATTACACTATTTTTTCGACAAGCGTGAGTCTGTTATTTATTTATTGGCAAAAAGGTTATAGCTACATTTCTATTGTCGATATTCAATTGTTAGTACAATTAACAAGGAAGCGTGTACGGAAATTATTTTCTATCTCTCATGGCAACGGTTATTTTCCACATTTTCATTACACTCTCTATCGTCACTTCTAAAGGCAACGAAGCTGAAAAGTGGAAAAATTGTAGAAAAAAATTTTTTTCATTAAAATGTCCTTTAGGGTACCTCAATGACAACAAAATAACAAATTGAAAACAAAGTACCTAATACCTACACTTTAATGATCACAATTATCTCATTAACAAGATTTTGACGTTGGTGATGGTGGCCTATATGACACGCTTTATAAGCCGTAATAAAATTAGTATAGAACTGCATTAAATTTAAATAAAAAAATTTTTATTTTAAATTAACACGTTATTGTGACGTTCGCAAAATGCACAATTTAGCAAATTGATGCTATTGTAACCTTTGAATTCACTTATGAAATTGATATAACATTATTACTATTTATATTTATACCTATTGTTTGTTTATAATCACCCAAACGAAATTGGTTAATGAACAACCTTTATAAAATAATTTCCGCTTTATTTAAATATTATCCTTTCAAGCAGTAACAGCTATACATTCTACAAGTATACGAAAAAAATTTAAAAATTTAATTTGTTATAGAATGAAGTGGCTTATATTTTTTGGTTTAATTGTTGTTGGAATTGGTGTAATACTAGTTAAAAAATCAAAAAATAATGTGTGCAGAACTTTCGAAGATTACTACACAAATGTGGATTCCAACGAAAATTGTTATTTTAATCCTGATGCTGGTTTACCTGTTGTAAGTCTTAATTTTTTCATATTGTTATACTTTTTTTTTATTTTTTTTATTTTTTTCATTTTTTTTCTACCTAACTTTTAGGATTTTATAAAAAAATTTTCGTAATTATTTTTATGTATTATCTAATCATTTGTTTTTAAACGTAATAATTTGTTTTGACTAAATCACTTTTAAGTGCTTACATAAGTAATATAAATTTAACCATACAGGATGTCAGACGAGCAGCAAATGCTATGACTTGTTTGAATTTCCCGCAAATTTAACAAATTATCACTGTTGGTATACCCTGACCAGATTTAATTGAACAAAATGAACGAAAATGCAAAAATAACATTTTTAAGATTTATGGTCGATTATGGTACTTAGAGCTTGTTAAGTAACTTCCTGCTTTGAAAGTTTGAAGAGACACAAATGGTTGGTTTTAAGCAGGTAGTTATTCAAGCTCTAAGTACCATAATCGACCATAAATCTTAAAAATGTTATTTTTGCATTTTCGTTCATTTTGTTCAATTAAATGTGGTCAGGGTATACCATTAGATTTTCAGTCAGTATATGACAGTTTTATGTTACGTTCAGTAGCGTACAAAAAATAGTAGAGGACAGGGCTGGATTATCCATGAAGCGCATGAAGCGCGTGCTTCAGGGCCCGGTGTTGTGGAAGACCCAGAAAAAAAGTAAAATAGTAAAGGATGGTCTACAACTTCTTTTCTGAAAACTTTTACTGTAAAAGAGAGGGCTGAGGTGCTTGAGGCAAAAGTTTGACGACAAACGTGAGGCAATTTTTTTTCATACACCATTAACAAGATTTTGTGGGCGGCTATCTCAAAAACTAGGGAACAGAAAAATACGAGTCTAAACAATCTTGTAGGAAATTTAATAAGCTTTCATTTTGCTAAGAGTAATTTTTTCCCTAGGATCCACCGTTTTCGAGATATCGCGAGGTCAAATAACGTTGACGCATGTCAATTCTTGTGTGAGTGTTGTAAACGGGATTTTCAAAATTCGACCAAAATAGAAAACTTCTATTTGAATATCGCGCATTTTTTTGGGAGTGGCTTAGCTGCATCTTGTCGGTGAATGGTGTATAGCGAAAATAAATAAAAGCAACACACAAAACGACATAAAAATTTCGAAATTCAAAAGCAAGTGACGTTAACTATTGCCAACTTAATCTGATAAAATTCCCCATTTCAATAGAGCGCGAAATTCAAATAATCGACAGTATTTGGTACTTAGTCAAAGTAAGTAAAATTAACTTTTTTGTTTTTTAGCCAGAAATAATTAAAAGGTGGGGTTATCCGGTGGAAATTCATAATGCGACGACTGAAGATGGTTACATTTTATCTGTATTTCGAATTCCTTATGGAAAGAAATCCACTACAAAAAAACCTGGACCACCGATATTTTTACAACACGGATACAAGTCCAATTCTAAATGTTTTGCAACGACCGGAAATAAATCGTTAAGTGAGTATTGTCGAATAAGTCAAAATATCTCACAGATAGATGTGGAAAATTTTGGCTTTAGGAATTAGGTTCTTCATTTAGTTGAAGGAACGATAGTGGCTTATTGGAGACTTGGAATTCAGGTCCGGACTGACTTGAAAATAAAGAAAAAAGTTCATAATAAACATACAGTGTGTTTCACTTTAGATGAGGACACATGCATAACTTTTTTGTTTTGTGTAATGAATTGCTTAATTTTACTGTACAAAAATATGTTTAAAAATTCCTAAAGTTGATCTAAGCTCGTTGACCTTTAAAATTCCAAAAAATTTGCGCTATGGACTCCTGTGGGAAATCTTTGGAAATCAGACCCGTAATAGTGTCGCTACTCGCTACGCCACTAGATTAATTTATATTGTAGCCAATTGTTTCAATCCAATAATTTATATTGGATTAATCCTTTGCTTTCTACTCAGACTGATGCGTGCTGCCATATTTAGAAATATTTGCTTAACATTTGTAAAGCCTTGGACTATTATATCGATTCCTTCAGCACAAGACTTGTGAGTCTTTGCAAAACTGCATCTACAGTCTCCTACAAACGGTTGAGAGTCCACTATTCTTGGTCGAGAATCTAAGGAAATATGGGCTACTATAGAAGAATAATGAGCACGTGGATAATCTTTAAAAACCTGGGTCACTGATTCTAACTCATGATTTTAATGTGACCTATTGTGTCAAACTCCTTCCTAAGTTGCCTGATTTTATTAAATTAAAAATAATTAAATTTTCAGGCTTCATCCTCGCCGATGCGGGTTACGATGTATGGATGGGAAATTTCCGAGGAAGTATTTATAGTAGACATCACGAGAGTTTAAGTGAAAATGACGAAAGATATTGGGATTATACATTTCACGAACATGGGGTATATGATGTGCCTTCACAAATTGCTTTAGTTAAAAAAATAACTAAACAAAAAGTTATTTATATTGGTTATTCGATGGGTGGAACTGCTGGCACTATTTATTCGGTAACTTATCCGGAAGTTGCCAAAAGGAATGTTAAAATTTTTATATTATTGGCACCTTTTATTTATGCTGACGGTATAAGCTCGTTTGCTCAATTTGGTATGACAATTTGGCCAATTATAACTGTAAGTATACACTTGAACTCGTTTTTTTAACGATTATCTATAAAATGAATAATGTAATTTTGATTAAAACTTAAATCCGATAAGTTGCAAAATTTAATCATCAAATTATTAATAATAATAACGTATTGATATTTTATCTAAAAGTTAATTGAAACAAATTTTAATTAGATCCTTGTTTTTTGTCTCCAAATCCGGTACTTACATAATATTGCAGTAACCAAGCTTTTAGTGTAGTAACGAACAAAAATTTATCATGATTTTTAGATTTTTTTTAACAGCAAGTTTTTTTTCTTAGTCAGTCGAAACCATTCTTGTGGGTTTGTGTATAAAATGTCTCAACCCAATTTTGACCGGAAGGCCCTTATTCTTCGACTTTAGTGTAAAAGTTTGACTTTTTCAAGTTTACGTTTCACTATTTTTTGAATAACTTCGCTTGTATTGGTCGGATCGGGACCAAAAAATTTTCGTTTTGTTTGTAATGAAACTCTCTTTAAAACTGTTTAGCGTAAAATAATTTATGTTAATTTCCTAACCTAAAAAAAATACAGAACTGTCGTTATTGTTGGGTCGTAGTTTTTTATAGATAACTTTAGTTTTAATTAATATTATGGTATGAAACTTTAGGAAGTTGTAGCTGGTATAGTAACAAATCAATGTTGCAAGTTTGGTCCACAAACTGTTAACGTTGTTAATAAACAACAACGGTTAAAATTTGCATTTTGGTTCAAATTTTCTTTTTCATATTTGTTGTGAGCAATTGGTGGTATCGCAATAATTCTTATCTTGAAATGTAGGAAATGTAATGTCATGCCCTATGTATGCCCCGAAAATTTCCCGGTGGCCTACCGAACAAAATTGGGCCCTCCCTTTCCGAGAGCAGGCGGGATGTCGTGGCCTTCCGCGTTCTCCCGCTATCCCCAAATTGTCGCTAAAAATAGACACTTTTTTAAAAAATTGCTGCGCCCTCCTCTATATGAGAATCGTAGAAATTATCTCGTGGTCAGTTTTAGGAGAAACTCCGTGCTAACTCTTAAACTTGGTCCGAAAGCAATAAGTGCGATAGGAACGACCGTAGCTTTCTCGGCGCAAGGGTCATTTTTATCCCCCCCCCTGGTGTAGGGCGGCTATGGAAACTTTCGAGGAACGATTACCGGAATGACAATTTAGGCCCCCTAAAGACTCCAAATTCGGAATTAAAAATCGATCGTATAAAAACAATTATGGACTAAACCGAATTTCCACGGGAGCTAATTTTTGGAGAATGGTCCAAGGGATCGGTCCAAGGTCACGTAGGACGACGGTCAAAGGTCCGAATGTTCGCCATTACAAACAAAATTCCGAACTTTTTGGGTACTTTTTGTTTTACAGTTTTTCAAAGTTGGAGGACGGTTTTTAGGAATTTTGTCGTCGCCGCTGCGCGACTATCTTTAGAGATTTTTGTAAACTAAGATGGGGGCTTTTATTAGAACTCGAGCAAGTACCGTAATCTCAATTTTTGCGGCGATTCGGGCATTTTGATTTTTTGGTCAATGGAAACCTATAAAAGCATTTCAGATGCTCCGATTTATACGAAATTTTAGAAGGGGATACCTAGGGGAGTGTCTTAGGTAATTCTAAAATTTGAGCTCTTACATTTCAGAGATAACAAAAATTTTCATTTTTCTATTAAATCTCGCGTTTTTCTCAGTTTCTACTTTTCTACTTTCAAAGTCCGCAACTTATGAGAAGAATAGGGCGGAGCCAATGTGCTATAAAGAAAATGTGTCTGGTAACATTTGGTCGCATCAATTTTAGAAATATGTACAGAAAGAGCACTCGCTCCCATGTTTACTATGCAAGATACTGGCTCCGCCCTATTCTTCTCATAAGTTCCAGACTATAACTCTGAACTCTTGATCGAAAGGTCTCTAGTTCGATTCCCGGGTTGGGCAGGGATTTTCGAGTTTGAGATATCCGTGTCTAATTTTTTAAATAGTCAGCCACCATTCATTCTTCGGATACAATTAACAGTCCTGTTCCTAAGTGGCATAAGAAAACAGTAACCAAGCCTACACATAATCAAAAAGAAGACCTAAGAACCATAGCCTAATTATTTTTTTGTTTTAGCCAATTACTCAATTCTTAACCAACGGTCAGTATTATCCAAACGGATTTAGAGATCTTAATGAAAAAATATGGCGATACGTTTGCTATCCGTATCCAATTCAAATGAGAATATGTCAAATATTCGACATGTGGGCCGCCGGTTTTGATTACGAGCAAAACGATCCCGTAAGTTCTTTTATCTACTTTCACCAACATCAACAGGCCAATTTGAGGAACGTCTGAGTTGCTGAGTGATAACAATCAAAAGCACAACATAGCACATAACTCAGCACCTCAAGCTGCTGACGTTCCTCAAATTGACCCAATATTCTAAAACAAAAACAGTGTCGTAATGAACTCGATTACAATACACACAAGTGCTGTAATGAATTTTGACACTCTTTAAAAATACTTTTTAACTTTTTTCATGAAAGTATATAAAACTTCAAAACAACATCAAAAATGATTTTCTTTTTTAGGAAACATTGCCGGTGACGCTGTTACACTTGTCTGAAACGAGCTCAGTTAAATTAGTAAATCACCTATCTCAAGTTATGTTAACTGGTGAATTTCGCCAATTTGATTATAGTTTGGAAGAAAATTTAAAATTATACGGGAGCCCGAAACCGCCCATTTATAATATATCCGAAATGAAAGTGCCTATTTATATTTTAAGATCCGATAACGACATGACTTGTACTAAAGAGGTATGTTGTTTAACTTTAATTAAAATAAAGATTAATTCGTCTTTTTGCAGTCGATTGAAAAATTTTACGAATCAGTACCAAAAACAGTAAAACCTTACAAGACGTTTGTTGTTAACAATACAAATTTCAATCACGTCGATTTTGTATTCGCCAGAGACGTTGTTACCCTTTTATACGATCATTTATTATTGTTTATTAATAATTTATAATTGTTATTATTTTATTATTATTTAATAAATTATTTAAGAATCAAATTTGGTTATTTTCAACAACGAGTAACATTGAGCAGTGAGCACTCTATTTTACGGAAATTACTCATTACCTATTAGATCTGGAGAAAAACAAAAAATACGTGGTCCAAGAGGATATTTTCAGCTTCAATTTACATGCACAATATTTTGTTTTTCAATAATTTATCATTGAAAAAAAAATTAATGAATGTAACATAACCCAATTTTCTAAATATTAAAAATCTGGCAAAGTAATTGAAAAAATCAAAAATTCATAATGAATTTCTATCTTTATGAATTATACTTGTCGTAATATGCCCTAAAATGCAAACTTATTTTACAGTTTTATTTTGAAAAAAAATCGGGCTTTCAATTTCATAATTTTTGTAGATTTTGAAGAACTGTAACATTTTACTAAACACATTAATTTTAATTTTAGAAACTCAAATCCAAGTTTGGGAGGTTCCTCTTGGGAGGGGTGGGGACTTTTAGTATGATAATAAGAGCTATACCTAATTACTAAACAAAAGTGAAGGTTTCAGCTTTAGATTATATTATTCCGAGTCCGATACTAGAGTAATGAAAAAGCCATAAAAAATAAGTTTGTTGAGTGTGTGATGTTGGTCTTTTGGTTATCAAGATCACCTTTGATAATAGTTAAAAAAGAAGGTGAGTCATCTAACTTATAGGAGGCCCAATGATGTTCTTATCTGAGGATATTTCAAATAAAACAGACCGTAGGTATATTATGCTTCGAAGGGCATGTTAAGCCGCTGCTTGAAGATAACTAAATACATCTTTCTAACATAAAAACAAATTACTTGCCTTTTTTTCTAATATCATTTGCTGAATGAGTCCTCCATGCCGAAATCTGCTCTTCGTTCTATCCCCCATTCGAAACGAGTTTGAAAAACGAATCGATTGAATAATAATTATTAAACACTATAGGTACGCACTTATGGACCATGCACTTATGTTTAGAGCAAAAACCAAATAATGAATTATTTTAGAGCTTCCATCGAGCTTTTAACATCACGATTTTAATAACGCGTAAGCGGGAGTTTTTTAAACTCGATTCCGAAAAACTCCGTAAAGTTTAATATTTACCTACACTGAGCAACTTTTTGATTTATAAAAATATAATTGTCTAAACTGATCTAGACTCCAATGATATTTGTAATTTGGGTTGCAGTAAAAAATCGTTAGGGTTTACAAGTTAAATGGCCCACCCTGTGTATAAATAAATTATTATTTAATAATAAACAATTAATTAAACATTAATAAGTAAAGATCATTGGGGGGTGTGCCCGTGTAAGTTTGGTTGCATACCCAGCAGGACTTGATTTGTCTAAAACAAAAACCTCAATAAAGCATTTACACTAATTCATTAGCATTAGAATCCAGAAGAGGTGCCACGGTCGGTGTTTGCTTGATGTTAGGTATTGTATGCACTTACTCTAATGACAATTCGTATAAGAGTGACATTAGGGCTGGGTAAAGTATCGATACTTCGATACCTTAGGTGGTATCGAATAACGATACCGAGGGTCGAAAGTATCGAAGTATCGAAAGTATCGAGGTAGGTATCGAAAGTATCGAGGTATCAAAAGTATCGAGGTATCGAAAGTATCGAGGTATCGAAAGTATCGAGGTAGGTATCGAAAGTATCGAGGTATCGAAAGTATCGAGGTACCTACTGGAGTTGAAAAAAATGTTATTACAGGTGTAGTTGTTTCAGGGGGAATCTTTGCCGCTGTATGTAACGATAACACCACATACGTCGTTATAATTTCGCGTTATATTACGCAACGCCAACAAAGATAGTTGCTTCACTACGTATCAGAGTGCGTGTTTTTGCGTACTTAGCCGAGTTTTGCACGGGCATTGATCCGCTGGAACAAGTGTAGGTAAGTTCTCCAAATTAAGATTGAATAATGAATATTAGAAAGCTGTAATTTCAAAAATAATGTGTAGAAACTGTTAACCAATGTTAACTTTGTTAGTGGTAACTATTGCTATAATTAATCCATTGATGCTATTCGATACTTTCGATGCCTCGATACTGTCGATACCTCGATACTTTCGATACCTCGATACTTTCGATACCTCGATACTTTCGATACCTCGATACTTTCGATATCTCGATACTTTTGATACCTCGATACCTCGATACCTCGATACCTCGATACTTTTGATACTTCGATACTTTCGATAAATTTGCACAAATGCAAGTTGAGCTGAAAAAAGAAGGGGAAGACTTTTGTATTTATTTGACGTACTTTTCGGTTTTTGCTAGGTTTTAAGTGTGCAATGTATTTCTGTATTATTCTGTATTTATTTTTTTAATGTATAACTGTAGTATAACTAAATAAATATATTCACTCAACTTTAAAATTAAATTAAAGAATTCAAATTAGCTAAGTGATAATTGCATTCGTCTAAAATAGCGCTTAATTTTTCTCTGATTGGTTAAAAACAACACTAAACTGACGATTTTGATTGTTGAAATGTCAAATTTGACAGATGAATGAAATTATCACAATTAAATTCCCGGCTTGAAAATTTCAAAATTTTGTTTAAATAATCTTCGTTTTCTACGTTATTTGTACACAAAGAATTATGGAAAATATACAGTCACGCTTATTTTTGTACGCTACTTCCATATAAATACCTTAAAAAAATCTTGCTGCTTTCTATTCTTATAAATAAGTAGAAAAAAAACTTTGTACATGCAAAGCATGCAAGTATTGTAACTAGTAACTACCGATCTTTTTGCCCTCTGCTTGTAAATGCTCTTTTATTTAAATATTTTATTCAATTCAATTGTTTTGATCTGTTCGAACAATGTATAAACTGATTTTTTTCAGTTACTAAGATCTTACATCATAGGTATTTTTTTGGTTATTGTATAATAAGTCAAATTTATAACATGTAAAAAGAAACGCAAAAACGTTTTCTTTAATCATATATTAATTTAATAATAATTGATCAAAGAAAAATGTTTGCGTTTCTTTTTACATGTTATAAATTTGAGGAATTATACAGTAACCAAAAAATTACCTGTTGATGAACAATTTTTAAATAATATTTGTTTTTTTGGTCCTACGTAAACGGAAAGTTTTCTATTAAAATTAATAATTACTACACTACAGATTCATATACCTTAGTGCAAGATAAAAAAGATAGAGTACCTCAAATATGATTTATGACTTGCTAATACTAAGGTAAATAATTGCTGTGTGATAAAAAAGCTTGTATCTGCAGAAAAAAAAAACGATTATGCTTATTGTTTGTCAAGATTCCGATATGTATGAGAACATTTTCAAAGCTCAATTTTTATTTAACCATGGAAGAGAAGGCTTAAAAGCTCTCCTGCTTGAAGAAAAACTTCTATATGATATTAAAATTTTCTCGTAGATGGCGTTTAGATAAGCATCAAGTTTTCTAAAAAATAAATTAGGTTTTTCTAATTTCTCGACAAAAACTATGCTCTCAAAATTTTGATTGTAAAGCAATTATTACTGTTCTGAAATTATAATGGTTGAAACAAAAAGATTATAAGTATACTAAAAACTTATTTACGAATTAATTAAATTGAAGAAGATAACTCCGTCTTTCCAAAAAAAGTATACCCAAATACAATAATTAAAAATAGATTAGGTATTCTTTTATTATTTGGTTAAGAACGTTTTCCCACTTTTTGTACCTACTGCAGACTAATTTGTACCCAACTCTTTTCGGTCTATAAAATCATGCAGTTTTCTAAATACTTCTAGTATCTAATAGTGTGTGAGATCCAGTAACAAGTACTTAGGTAAAAAGAAAAAAAGTTAATAATGGAATTTATAGAAATTGATACAGATGAAAAAGAATTGCAAAATTTCCGCGAAAAGTACAACAAGGTTCGATTTACTTAATAACTAATCAAATTTCTTTAAAATATTTGAAAATTCATAGTTGATATCTGAACCATACGATTACATAGAACGTCTTCCTGGTAAAAGAATAAGAGAGCAAATTATCACAATTTGCAATTATTGGACAGACCTTACTAATGAAGAATTGCAAATAATCAAAGGTATTGTTTCCAAAATTCACAACGTAAGTCTGCTGTAAGTATGTACAAATTTCTAACATTCTAACATTGACCCTTTGGTGGTCGCTAAGTAAGCCATTTGCTCACTTTTTTAATAGCATGCCTTTTTTAATTTTACAATTTTTATTAGTTAAATTAATTTTTAGTACATTGCATTTATTAAAACAAAAAACAGTTATAGAATGAGCAAAATGCCCATTATGCGACCACTGACGGGTTAATAATGAAATTTCGACTTTCGGTATAAAAAATTCAATTTTGTTTCACTATGCCCTAGCTCATGCTTCTCGAACTAAATCTACTTATTGTTTACGGTATTTATAACCTAACTTTTAATGCTAATAAGTTGTATCGTTATAGTATCGACGACATCCAAGACAATTCATACATTAGAAGAGGTGCACCCGCTGCTCATATTGTGTATGGAACTGCACGAACCATAGCTGCTGCGAAAAGCGCAGAACGTACACTGACAGCAAATGTACCAAAGCGTCTAAAAGAAACAGTAAGTTTCCGTTTCGTTATAGTAAGGGACTTAAACAGCCACATATAAATTTATGTGAAATTCAAAAGAAACAATAGTAAGTAACATTAAACTGCTGTTCTGCCTAAGCGTATTCTGTTAGCAGTGCCGACAGACCACTTCAGAAGTTGTTATTTTTTTATAATCTCTTTTCTAATCTTTTTCTTAAAACTGCTCTAGGACCACTGCTTAACCCTCGCGGTTAAGCCAATTTAATACTTAGCTAAATGTAAAATCAAAAATATAAAAGCATGTTAGTGCTTCATTAGTGCCTCTTAGTTCTTTTTGAAAAATTTTAATCACCCTTCTAGTTTTCGAGTTATTAACAACTATTTCTTTTGGAGCAAAGTTCACACTAAACTTGGCACCAACGTTTTAGAATTTCGAAAAAAAAATTATGCCAAACTTTTGTGCCTCATTAGTGCATCTTAGTGCCTTAAAAATCGCTGTTCTATTATCTTAAACGGTTTTGGAGATTTTTTAGAAAAACGGCTAAGGATCACTTTACTATGTGAAAGCGGGATATTTTGAACCTTATTGAATATAATGTATAGGTAGGAACGTTTCCATTTATTTTAAAGTATCGCAAAGGTTTTTGAATTCCGAATCCTTATAAATTAATTATTAAACTGTAAACACCCAAATATTTTCTATTTTCTAGTACTTATGGCCTAAGCAGCTATACTTTTTTTGTGGGAAGGGTATTTTTAAATCGTTTAAAGTGATTATATGTATTTATCACAATCATATTTAAATTTTTATAATTATTTTCTGTTTTTAAAATTTCAAAAATTTATAATTTCTCGACTTTTAACAACTTTCTGAAAAAGGTTAAAAAATTCAAAGCAATAAGAAAAACCAACGGGTAAATATAAAGACCACAAGATCACCATGTTCCTCTCGAAATTAGAAAGTGTTGATGCCAACTTCACACTTGGCAATAATCTACTTCTTAGTAACTCAAAAACAGTTAAAGATAGAAAAGCGGTCATTAAGGCACTAAGAGGCACTAAAGTTTGGCATAATTTTTTTTTTCAATTCGAAAATGTTGGTGCCAAGTGTGAAGTTGGTTCCAAAAAAAATAGTTATTAATTAATAACTCGAAAACTAGAAGGGTAATTGAAATTTTTCAAAAAGCACTAAGAAGGACTAATGAGGCACTAACGATTAGATAATGTTTTTAAATTAGTGCTTTCAACTTTTCGCTAACTTCACTAAGCCTTAGTTAAACAGGTTTTTAACTGAGACTTAAAATACCTACCCCTAAAAATTAAAAATTTTAGTATCTTTGAGGTTAATTAAATACAAGAACGATAGTACCTCATGTGATATGCAGTTATAGCAGACATTCTTCAAATGAAATAGTTACAATAAATATTTTTTAGGTTGAGAATTGGATAAAAATAACACATTCGCGCTGTTTGAAAGGACAGATAATGGATACCTATTGGCGTGACAAATTCATTTGTCCAAGTGAAGAAGCATACGTCGATATGATTTGTAAAAGTATGCTCTAATATTCATAGTTTAATTTTTCAAATGGGTATAATAATTATTTCATAGAAACTGGAACTATTTTCCAATTAACGTTTTCTCTGATATCGGAATTCAGTGGTAAGAAAGACAAAAACTTTGACACCCTTTGTGATATCATAGCAACACATTTTCAAATTGCTGACGACTATTGCAACTTGAAGTCGGAAGCGGTAAGTTTTGGCAATTTTTTGTATAGTCAGTCTCACAATTATTGGCCACTCCGACTATACGCCTCGGTGGTTATTAGCCAACAACGACAAAAGGACAGAAGGGGGGGTTGTTGGTTTACTACTTTTTGGCAAAATAGAGTTACCCCTCAATTTAAGTAGGGGGTGTAATGATGGTTGCATCCACAATTAGTGCAAAAGGTATAGCTAAGGTGGTCATTAAATGTGAGGCTAACTGTACATCAGTATCTTCCAAATTTAATTTCTCATTTAAAACTTCTACATGAGCAAGAAAAAATTCCCGGTATGGCTACGTCCGTTGTTTTTCAAATAACTTGGAAAGTTGGTAACAATGTTAATTTTTTTAACGGAATTTGAATGGTCGTGTAATTCTGCATAACTTGGCTAATTTAATCGACTATGTATCTCTTCTAGTTACCTATGCAACTTTGTTGCACATTTTCCCCTTTTAACAGTTTTATTAATTTTTAGTTTCACGAAAAAAAAGGCTTTTGCGAGGACCTAACTGAAGGAAAGTTCAGCTATCCTATAATTTGTGCACTTCGTAATCACCCTGAAGATCGCCGAATTTTAGGTGAGTTCTGATAATGCCTTATCTAAACCACAAATTCAATTTTGTATAGTGTTTCACAAGACAAGATTTCATGTCATGCTTGACTAATTCTTGTCTTGTCTTGTATAGCAAGACAAGAAATTAAAATATGTCTCGTCTTGCTTCATTTTTGCAGAAAAAATCTTGTCTTGTCTTGTTAGATCTTGGAAATTTCTTGTCTTATATTTTCGATGAAAATACGTCGGGGCTTCCCTTTTCTTGCTTTTTCTTGCAAAATAATTAAATTACAAAAACTAAATTACCTATTTTACTATAAATAATTAAAATTTTAGAAATCCTAAAAATGCACACAACTGACGAAACAATCAAAAGAGAGTGTTTGGAATTGATTGAAAAGTATGGAGGCTTTGAAGATACAAGAAATAAGTTATCAAGTCTTCGAGAAAAACTCTCTGAAGAAATAGATAAGTTAGCAGGACTGCCAATAAAGGATGAAATAATGGATTTAATATTTTCCCATATGCAGTGAATGGCGTTTAAATAAATTACCTAATTAAAATAGTTCTCTACTTCAATGTAGTTAGATGTAATGGAAAAAGGCAAATAAAATTTGGTGGTAGTAGGAGAAAGTGGGTGAATATCGACCATCTAAGGCATTTTTTTGTATAAAATCTCTAAATGTGATTCAATAAATCTGAAATTTTTTTTATATGTCGAGTATACTTCCATGCTTCTTAGGATTATTGTAAAAATTGAACATATTAACACATTCCTCCAAAAATAATTGTAAAAGTCAAGCAAGAATTTGAGGGGTAAAATCGACCATCAGGTAGGATAATATCGACCAAAGTATTAATTCATATAATTATTATTTAATTATATTAGAAAACATACTTAAAAAAATATAAAACGTTAAGAAACATTAAAACTATCCCCAAATGTTGTGTTTAGACTATATGATTTTTGCTATGATTTTTCATATGACAAAATTTTTTCTACAATCTTATGCAAATAGGAACCGCTCTATACTGAAATTGGTATATTATTTTGCTATTATAGGCTTATTATGACCTGTTTTTGAGGCTTATGACCAGACTAATAAGAAAAATCTTATAGTGTAATTAAAAAAATATTGTCTATGACTAAATCACATGAAAAATCATGTAGTCTAAACACAACTTTAGAGTGCCTTAGACTGTATTGTACCGTACTATTAAGGGACTTGGTACATAGATGTTGATGCCGCCTTTCTAATTCCTCATTCATATTCTTGTACGGCTTCTACCGCTTTTGTCGTATTGCATTTTATACAACATTGACGAGATGTTTTCCTTACATAGTTTTTAGGCATCTAGGTACATAAATCTACATAAAAAGTCATTTAGTTTAATATCAACGGAGATGGTCGATATTACCCCATGAGCTGTGGTGAGGAATTTTTCCAAAGTAGAATAAAGGCCGATTGTTTATTTGATTTTATTTTAACTGAAATTGTTAAAAACATAACTATCTATTCTTTAGAAATAAAAATATGCAATTATTTGTTTTAAAATTTTTTTTACCTTAAAACCACGCAGTAAATAATAATAAAGAAAACCGCAAAAACTTATTTTTAGCACTGTAAAACGCATGTGCGACACAAACATTTGTTATAAGTAGCCAATGTTTGCAACATGAACCGATAAATGAAGTAGTATGCTTTATTTTCTTTTTTTTACGCTTACGCTGATCTGTAGGGCACTGGTCGATATTGGACAAAAGTCGATATTCACTCACTTTCCCCTAATTGTGCAGTATACATGTGCCGAATTCGTGTCCGTAAGTTGCTAGGCAGTAATACCACAGAAGGTCCCTAGAAAAAGTTGATGGAGCGATCTAGTTGAAATCCCCCGCTCATTTTATAATATGTCAGAACGAAAGTCCTATATTTTGGCTGTACTTCGCCTTTTTGGAATTTTTATAATAATAATTACCTGTTAGCTAAGTTTGGCGATGAAATAATTTTAAAGTGGCTATATAATCAAATTTCATTAAAATCGATTCAGTAGTTTTTGCTCCACAGTTACAGACAACCATCCATCCATCCAGATATTTTTTTCAATCAAAAATTTTTTTTGCAAATATTACAATCAAATTCCAAAGCAATGGACAAAAGAAAGAAGTGACATGGATACTTAACTGGGCGAAAGACAGAAGCAGGCAATCTCCAAGAGATCCTGTTGAAAAACGTTGATAACTGGAGAGCAGTCGAAGCGTTTGCCATCGAGGTATTAAATAAGAAGGAGAAATACGATGGGCACGTAAGAAATAACAGCCTGTAATGGGGATCAATTTGCGAACATTCACAGCTCTCATGAACTCATGATGCTGCCACGAGCCACCCGATGATATACCGAAAAGGTGATTCCAGGTGTCTCTAGACGTTGGCGAAGAGAGGAGAGGGTTAGTGGGAAACATAAGACCAGGACGACTACCTATACCCAGGCGAGACCCACACAGATCTCCCTGCCTGTGTAGATTCAGCAGGGGGGCGTATATAATGGATTCCCTTAAACCTCTGGAAAAAAAACGTTAGGTTAGGTTAGATTTCGTCCATGCCACCGATCCATCACTTGGCCCTGTAGAGAGCCACGAAGCGCAAAGAAAGTCCAACAATTCGCGCTAATACCATCACCGCCTGGCAGCGTAGCTGGACAGAAACAGAGAATGACCAATGGACCCGATCCCTGATAACTAACCTTCACGGTAGAGAGGAAAAATGACAAACTGTCATACCATCTGACGCAAATCCTCACATGGATGCCATGGATGGAACTTACCCTGTTTTATTGCTGCCGCTGGCTACAGATGCGGATGACGGCGTCGCTGAGAGTCAGTGCAACTCTGACTCCAGTACACCTCATCAGCATCATGCTTGGGGACGAGGAAGGTTTGGGAATCATAGCAGACCTGGTTCACAAGATAATGGAAACTAAAGAGCAGTTGGAGACAGAGCAGAAAAACAAGCAATCCCCAGAAACTTTCGGCACTAAGTTCTCCGAACCGAAGGCGTATGGAGAAACTACAGACCTGCTCCAAACAACAACGCCTTTAGGAAAACAAGACAAGATTGAATTCGCCATAATAGACGGCGCTAAGGATAAGACCGGTACGCAACATCGAAGAGGGAGCAAAGAGTTCCTGACAAACCTACATCGGAAGAAATGTGAAAGCGGATACTCCGAGGACATTGTTAAAAAAGTGGAAAAGGGGTTAGTAGGTAACACCAGACCAGGGCGACCAACTTTCCTGGCGACTCCCATACATCCCCCTGCGTAGATCCAGCAGAAGGCGTCTTTAAAAGATTTCCCTAAATCTCTCCCTAAACCTAGGTTAGGTTTCTTAACTGTATGGTGGTGGAACGGCGTTTCAAGAATAGATGCTATACAAAGTACAAACGACTAAGTGGGGGGGGGAGCAGCATGTCTCCTAGTCCAGGCTCGTACATGGTAACTCTGAAAGAGTGCTGTCTAGGGAGAGCACAAAGGACAAGGTTCAAGCACAAACGTGCACCAGCAGAAGTAGTTGTTGTAGTTGAAGTAGTAGTTGACTATTTTAAATTCCAAGAGTTAAATTAGTTTTTTTTTTCACTAACTTGAAGAGATACAAGAGTACAATAATTGGAATATAACTACAAACTGTACACTGTAAAGAGACTACTTTTTGGACCAAAAATTTGCAATTGAGGGGGGAGCAGCGAAACAGAATTTTTTAAATAGCTTTCATAGAAAAGTAAAACAATTGAAACGATTCTCGTTTCCCTTTGAACTTTACTATTCTCTAGAGGCTTCATTTGATGCATGAGCACGAACGACACACCTTTAGCAATTATATTCTTAAGCGCTCGTAAACTCGTGCCCTTTAAAATTATTTAATTAAATTATTTTAACAGACAATTAATCGTTCGTAATTTACACCTACTATACATAAAATTAATCAATAGTTTGTTATCTTATCACATTAATTCGATTACGATCTTGTCGAGTTATGCTGTGAACAAGTGAACTAGATCATTGTAAGTTTTCTTTTTCCTTCCAAGTGTTATTTAGTACCACGACCGGTACCTATAATGTTAAAATATCGATATACGTTTATGAATAATAATTTTTATTTGTTCTAATAACAAAAAACACGCAATATAGTAATAATTCGACAGAGAAAAGTGAACGCCCCCCCGTGTATTAGTCGACTCCGGTCCGAAGTGATACGGTACGTTGCGTAAGTCAGTCCGTGCGAGTTGATTATCGGACAGGTGAATTTTAGGTATTTTTTTTTATAAACAATTTAGTTCGGACTTTTTTAAAAATTAGTGCAAATTGCAAAATTATTGTTGAAAATAATCACTAACGATTTTAAATTAACGAAAACGTTCCTTTCACCTCCAGTTGTGTACAAAATCGTGCTTTTGCTTTGCATTGTTGGCAAAATACAAATGTTAATTACGGTTTTGTTTTTAATTAATAACTAATGAATTCAAATGGAAATTACGACAATTTAAAAAGGTGAGTTTTGTAAAAATTTGACCTAATAATTAACAAAATTCGCCTTCGTAACTTAAGTTGGCTGCGAAACAAAATCAATTAGGTAGAAATTACGATTTGTTGATTTTTTTTAAACAATTTAAATTAAAATTCTTTTCTTTTGTTTTAATTCTAACTGTATATATTTTAATTATTTTTTCCTATTCAATATGGAGCTTCAATAAAATAGTTGTGTGTATAAAAGGTAGAAAGGTCAACGTCTCTCCTCCGCATCTCTTCATCAGTTCATTCAAGTTTGTTGTGGAAAAAATAGCAAAAATTCAAATAAATAAATAATATTAGCAATAATTAATAAAACACACATAATAATTTAAATTTTCTTCAAGTATTTTGTATAATCGATAAAGTATCAACCTTTTTGGCCTAATTCCTTAACTAAATTAACCGAGAAAGTTATCGAAATTATAACTTTGTTATTAATTAACTTTCTATTGCAATTAACAAAAACAAATATTGATGAAAAAAAATTAATAAAATTTACATAAAAATATTTACGAGTTGAGTCACTATAAAATTTGATTTTAATCGATTCGTTCACGATGCAGTAAGAGAAAATAATCGAATTCGTTTCTAAGACAAATTTATTTATACAGGGTGAGTGTTTACTGTGTAGACGAAGGATTACTCTGTTAAACTAGAGATATCACAACCAATTTTGGCAAGGCTAAATATACAGGGTGAGTCTGGCTAGATGGGCTATTAGAATAATATAGAGTTTTGTAAGAGATATGAAAAAAAGTCATTCACAAAAGTTTCTTATCTCGAAATGACCTACATCGTAAAAATATTTTAAAATGTACAGGGTGTTTAATTTAAGAGCTACTTAACCTAACTTTGTTATTTTAAATGGGACACCCTATATATTTTTACATATTCGAATTGCCGGTAGCATTTATAATTAAAAATGTATAAGGTCAGATGTACCTATTACTAACCGTTCTATAGATATCGTCACTGTAATGCAGAAATAGGGTCATTCGGAGTCAACTTTGAAGTCGTTATGCCAGGACTGTAGTGAAGATTTTTGAAATCTGTTTACACCACCGACTGTTGATAATAGTCAACTAACAAAATACGTTGTAAAATTTTTCAAAATATGTAATACTATACAGAGTGATCACTTGACGCAAAATGTAAGTTTTCGCAATTTTTTTAAATGAAACACCCTATATATTTTTGTAGATTTGGATTGGTGCAAAAAGTAGAAGCTAAATTTGCAAAAATATACAGGGTGTTCTATTTGAAAAAAACTAGAAAAAATTACATTAGAACACGCAAATTTATCATGTACTTTTTACCAGGAATTCTAATCTGCAAAAATATATATAGGGTGTTCCATTTGAAAAATTAAAGAAAACCTGTCATAATCACCCTGTATAGTATTAAGCTTTTTATAAAAGTGTGTGACTTTTTTTGTAAGTCGGCTATTAACAGTAGTCGATGGAACAAACATATCTCTTAGGGAACTTCAAATAATTCTAATGGCCGATCTATCTAGACTCACCCTGTACATTTTTTACTTTTTCCGCTCCAAAAAAAGTTATAATCGAGAAAAAATCAAAGTATTTTTTATTTCATTTCTCGACGTTTTGAAACCATTTCAGAAATAAAAAAAATTTCGTTTTTTTGAACTAAAATGTGGTTATTTTGGGCTAATATTTGCAAATTTAAGCCAATTTTATTTCTACGTGGCTATAAGATAGTACATCTGAGACCCAATCGAAAAAAAAATTTTTTATTCAAAATGGCGGCCTATAGAACGATTGTCCCATTTTGTGGTTTTTCCCTTATAACTTGGCCGGTAATTATTATTATATAAATTTCAAAAAGGCATTATACAGCCAAATTATAGGGCTTTCGTCCTAACCAAGTCGATTTTTAAAATTGTTTCAAAATTGCCTACCTTTATGAGGCCAAAGTTGATCAAGATTTTGAATTGGATTTTCTCAAAATTTCTTCTGCCAATTTTTTTCTTTTTTTGGACATGTTATAGACAACCTAATTCTCTATCGAAATATAAAATTTTATCAAAATCGCTATAGCCATTTCCGAGTAATGATTTTTTGAATATAAAAACTTCAAAAATTTCTAATTTCATCTGTAATAAAAATGGAAACTTGAAAATGGATTTATATATCGATCCTATGAATATCTATTATTTGACACTATTTTCGGTAAATAAGCCTCTTCCGGTTAAACCGGAAATTACAAAAATATCAAAATTCTTAAGAACACGCTGTATTTGTTTCAATATTTTGAAAGCTCGTAAAATTAGCTGTTACACGATACCAAACACTTTATATTTTGACTTCCGGTTTAACCGGAAACAGGATGAAATTTCTTAATTTAAATGAAACACCCTGTATATTTGTCAATATTTTGAAAACTCGTAAAATTAGCTTTCTGAAGATATCAAATTAAATTTTCAAAAATTCAAAATTACAAGATTTGACGGTCGGGAAAAAGTTCCTCGTATGGTCACATCCGTTGTTTTTAATATTTATAAAAAGTCTCGTTATTGCCACATCAAAGTTTTACAAACTAAATAAATGTTCATTGAAATAAATGTAGGTCCAATTTAAAACAAAAAAGTCTCTAGACACGAAGATATTTAACGGGGTAGGGTGGGACCCCTTAATTATTTATTACAAAACAATTATTACTATACAATTTAATATAAATAGGAAACCGGTACGTTATTAGAATCGCTAGACCGCTTACAAAATTATAACTTTACTTTCTATTTTATTGTACTTATTTTTTGAGGTTAAATTTTGTCTCAACCCATTTAAACAACAATAGAAGAAAAGAAGCCCTTCTATTTTTCTCTTTTATATTAAATTACATTTATAAACAATTTTGAAATAAAAGTTGTTTCAGCATGGCGAGATCTTCACGTCTGATAAGTTTCAAAAGTAACATATCAAATTCGCAATTAGAAACGGTGCCTCAAAGAGACCAACCAACAAACCCAAGAATGAGAAGCACTTTTAGTAGAAGTCCAATTAGACCTCAATCGACGACGATTTACGATTCGCTCGGACCTAGAAGAGATCGTCAACCACAAACGCAAAGTACCATGGTCCAAGATGTTATTCAAATGAAAATTATGTTGTTGAAACTCAAAAGAATTTTAGACATGGTAAATATTTAAAAAATACGTCCAAATTCGACAACAAAATTTGGATTTATAACATTTTGTTTTATTTACAGGGTGACGATGAAATGAAAAATGTAAGTTTTTAAATTAAAATTTAAAAATTAATTAAATTAAATTATTCTTTATTTTAGTCCGAGGAACCAATTAAAAATGGCCTAACGAATGGACTCAATGGAACTAATGAGGATCATACAAAAGCATTAAATAATCAAATTTTACATTTAGAAAATCAATTAGAAGATAAAGATCAAACCATTAAACAACTTCAACAACAAATTAGTTCGTTAATTTTAATTAATGAGCAATGTGTCGATAATTGTCGAGTTGGTGGGACCATTAATGTTGCTAATGTTTCTACACAAACGGAAAAGGTATGCTGTTTAAAAATTATTTCTTAAAAAGCGTCCTCCAAAGTAATTAAAGATTGTAATTTAAATTTCCCGCCAATAAGAAAGTTATCTTCATTGGAAAAATCAAAAAGCAAAAAATGTCGTTTTTTCCATACATTAATAATTTTTGGCGGGCGGATATCTCGAAAACTATAAAGAATAGAGAAAAAATGAATAGAAAAAATCTTGTAGGAAATTTAATGCTCTACAAAGACCTTTGCTGTAAAATGATTGAGTGAGGTGCTAGAAGCAACAGTTAACGAAAAACGTGAGGCACAATTTTTTTTTCATACATAAACGATTTTTGCGGGTGGATATCTCGAAAACTATAAGGAATAAAGAAAACATGAATAGAAAAATCTTGTAGAAAATTTAATGCTCTACAACTTTTTTTCTAAAGGCTTCTACTGTAAAACTATTTACTGAGGTGCTAAAGGCAAAAGTTTGATGAAAAACGTGCGAAACAATTTTATCCATACATTAACCATATTTGCGGGCGGAGATCTCGAAAACTGGAAGGAATAGATAAAAAATGGAGAGATAAATCTTGTAGAAAATTTAATGCTCTACAACTTCTTTTTGAAAGACTTTTACTCGAAAACGATTGGCTGAGGTGCTAGAGACAAAAGTTTGACGAAAAACGTGAGGCAAAATTTTTTCCCACACACTAACAATTTTCAGGCGGATATCTCAAAAACTATAAGGAATAGAGAATAAACTAGTAGAAAAATCTTGTAAGAAATTTAATGTTCTAAAACTTCTTTTCTGAAGACTTTTACTGTAAAACGATTGGCTGAGGTGCTAGAGGCAAAATTTTGATGAAAAACATGAGTCACCATTTTTTCATAAATTTTTGCGGGCGGATATCTCGAAAACTATAAGGAATAGAGAAAAAATGAATAGGAAAAATCTTGTAGGAAATTTAATAAGCTATAATTTTTCTCAGAATAAATTTTTCCCTAGGACCGACCGTTTTTGAGATATAAGCTCGAACTTCCAAGCGTGACGTTGATAGTCACCCCCTTATTATAACATCGAGATAAGCAGTATGAAAAAATTTTCAGGCCACTTTGATATTATAAGATTAATTATTAATTACGCCAACTGCCTTCTTGTAGGATCTTAATCTAATTTTTTTTCCAGTGCCGTCCTCAATCAATGGGACCTTTAATGTTACAAGATGTATCGCCTGATAGAAGTTTAAATTATTTTCCTAGGTAAGTGGTGAAAGAAGAAATGTTTTTAAAAGGCATGTCTATCTGAACACCTTGTATATTTTTATGTTTTTAAAATCAGGGAATGATTTTAATTTTTAAACATTTTGTTGATAGTATTTCTGTTTTATAATCACTTTTGGTTAAATCAGAAATTAGAAAACTAACAAAATTTTTTTTAGATATTTTTTAATATTTTGAAACTTTGTAAAGACCCTACAAGAATTTTTATGTATGAATAAGTCATAAAAAATTTTTAATTCAAAAACAATTCGCACGCCAAAATTTATTCAAAATCCACTCACCATTTTGTCCAAAGAACTAGATGTAGATCAAAAACTGCTTAAAAGGGCGAAGATTGATCACTATAACGCCAATTTGGCAAATTTTGAAAGTCTTAACCTCGAAAAGCACTTGCACGTTGCATATTTTATCGAAACTGATGCTAATTTTAATAAATTCACCAATGTGTGTTGTATAAAGCGATTGGTCACCTGCATATCTGCGTTCCAACTACGAACCTTATCGTCCTTATCGTATCTTGTTGAATAAAATTTTGTAAATATAAAAGAATAAAATTGAATTTTTAAATTTTAAATAAGTATTATAAGCGATCAAAATTAAACACCCTCCCGAGTGACTCGAAATATTTTTATTAAAAAATTTTCTTTTCTAGTGAAACGTCCAAACACGATCCAGAAGAATCGACTTTAAGATTAAATTATCATTTAAGAAAATCTTTACCTAGACTTTGGAGAAAATCGAGAGAACCTACCTCTTTACAAGGTACAAATAATAACGTCAAAAATACAACCTCACAAATCCCTCGAAGGGCTAAAAGTCACAGTAGATCAACTTCGACACCTGTATAAATTCCATTACCTATTAGCCTATTACAACATGAAGAATGTTCGTTTCTGATTAAGTGCAATATTTATTATTATATCTGTGATTTTACATAAAAACTTACATTCTTGCCTTTTAAAAAAATGTTTATTGAAGAAGAATTATGTCCTTACATTGTATACTATTAAATTTTAAATAATTATATGAAATATTGTTTATGTGATAATAAATTATTTTCTATTATTTACTGTGTTAAACCTCTTCAGTCTATTAGCTACTGTAATACTTTAAATGTCATCCCTTGTTCTCAAGAGGTGGAGGTCCATGTACCCATCCATCGCTCAAAAACCTTCCAGGAGATTTATAAATAGCAACCAGACTATTAGAGGAATTAATAAAGGAGATGGGAAAGCATTTCAGTCCCCTTCATAGATAATAATAAAATTATGGTTTAGAAACACATGCTCCCTGGAGTTTTGAAAGGAATCTTGATGGCTTTGTGGGAGAAATAAAATTAATACCCAGACCAGAATAAATATTTTTAATAACTTCAAGGGGCTGTTAATTTATTTATTTGGTTTAAAGACTAACCAACAAACTAACTAACAAGACTTTTAATGTTTTAATAGTCTAAAATCATCATAGTCAATTATAGACATAAACGATATTTATTAAAGCCCTAAAAGAATATTTATTAACCTCCACCATTCATTGTTGTTCTGAGTAACAAAAGAAATTAATTTTATAATTGAGAAAAATTTATTTTTCAAAAATAAGGGTTAATTTAGAATGTCGATTCTCGATAACAATTGTCCATAATCAGAAGTGTACAACTGTATAGTCTTATTTTTTATTGTGCTTTAAAACTGTTAATAAAGTATAAAGGCTACAGAACAAGACTGTACAGGACCTTAAGGTCTTTAGAAAGCGCTGAAACTATTTGAAAACAATACTATACGATTTGAATACTGGAAATAATTATTCTGAACAAAATGAGCCTGAACAAAATATTTTTTGGTGCTGAAAAACTGTTAATAAACTATAAAGGCTACAGAACAGAACTGTACAAGACCTTAAGGTCTTGTTACTATTTATAACATATACAACGTATAACAAAAGCGCTGTAACTATTTGAAATCGATACTATACGGCTTAAATACTAGAAATAATTATTCAACTGTAATATCACAAGACCTCATTTTTCAATCGATAAAAAATTGACATTTGCATGAAAGTGTCAAAATGCATGTACATTTATTGAGACCTTTTTGAGCATTATTAATCTGAAAAAAGCTCGAGCGCGCAGCGCGAGGGCTTTTTTCTTGCATTAATAATGCTCAAAAAGGTCGAAATAAATTACCTTAGGCATTTTGGCACTTGAGTGCAAATGTCAATTTTTTGTAGATTGAAAAATGAGGTCGAATTATATTCGATAAGACAATTTTTTTTTAAAAAGGTAACGTGATTATGTACAAAAAAAAAATTGTCAGAGCAAAATGAGTCTCAACAAAACTTTTTATGGTGCTGAAAAGCTGTTAATAAATTATAAAGGCTACAGTACAGGGCTGTACAGGACCTTGAGGTCTTTAGAAAGCGCTGAAACTATTTGAAAATGATACTATACGCCTTGAATACTGGAAATAATTATTCAGAACAAAATGAGCCCGAAAAAATTTTTTAATGGTGCTGAAAAATGTTAAAAACTGCCAAGGCTACAGAAAAGGACTGTACAGGCCTTTAAGGTATTTAGAAAGTGCTGAAACTATGTTAAAACATAGAGACAACTTAGAAACAACAGAGAGAGCTGAACAAAGTCATGAAACTTCCTAAAAATTAGGTTATAATGCTTGGACGCTGAAAATAATTATTCAGAGCTAAATAAGATCAATCAGCAAATTTTATGGTGCTGAAAAGCTGTGTTAAACTATAAGGCTACCAGACAGGCCTCAATAAAGCCTTGAAACTTCCTGAAATTTATGCTATAATACTGCTTGGGTGCTGAAAATAATTAATCCCAGCAAAATAAGCCAGAACAACATTTTTAAAGATGTTGAAAAGCTGTCGATAAACTGTAAAAGCTATCGGACAGAGCTTAACATAGCCCTGAAACTTCTTGAAAGCTATGCTCCACAGCTAGGATACTGAAAATAATAATTCAGAGCAAAATAACCTCGAGAAAAAAAATGTATGTTCTTGAAAAGCTGGTACTAAACTGTAAAGGCTATTTGACAGCGCTGAACAAAGCCTTGAAACTTCAAGAATGTTATGCTCTACAGCTGGAATGTTCAAAAGAATTATTCAGAGCAAAAACAATATCGAGTAAAAAACTCATAGTGCTGAAAAACTGTTAATAAACTATAAGGCTACCGGACAGGGCTCAATAAAGCCTTGAAATTTCCTGAAATATATGCTATAATACTGCTTGGATGCTGAAAATAATAATTCCGAGCAAAATAAGACAGAACAAAATTTTTTATGGTGCTGAAAAGCTGTCGATAAACTGTAAAAGCTATCGGACAGAGCTTAACATAGCCCTGAAACTTCCTGAAAGCTATGCTCTACAGCTAGGATGCTGAAAATAATTATTTAGAACAAAATAAGATCGAGCAAAAATTTTTATGGTTGTGAAAAGTTGTTAAAAAATCTGTCAAGGCTACTGAACAAGGCTGAAGAAAGTCCTGAAACTTCCTGAAAAGCTGTTAATCAACTATATAGGCTATATGGCAGAGCTGAACAATACTTTAAAGGCTTTAGAAAGCCATGAAACTTTTTGAAAGTGATATATAATTAATTATTCAGGGAAAAATAAGCTCAAAAATTTTTTATGGTGCTAAAAAGCTGTTAAAAAAACTACAAACGGCTGAACAAGGCCTCGAAGTCTTTAGAAAGTCCTGAAAGTGATATAATACAGTTTTAACGTTGGAATTAATTATTCAGAGTAAAATATACCCAAAAAATTTTTTTATGGTCCTGAAAAACTGTTAGTAAGCTATAATGACTACAGAGCTCAAGGGGAGATTAAAAGGCTAAAATGAACACATTTTGTGGTGGTGATGATTCCAGGCTGGAATCTCAGACCCACTATTTCAGCTTGGCATGTTTTTAATGTAGAACTGTTCTCAGCCCTTGAAATTGTACCTATGGTAACATTTTGCCATTAGAAATATAATGCTGGCTACATTAGCTTCATTATAATGCCGCACTCACGTTTAGCGAACTTACCAACTAATAATACACGAATATCCAATAAGAATGAAATTAATATTTTAGTAATTTAAGTAATTGGATTAAAATTAAAATTATATCAAGATGACACTTCGATATCTCTCCCCCTTTTTTGTTAACTATGACTTATCAGAAGTTCCACTTTTTACTTAACGTTGTATACAGTTAATTAAGAAAAGTAGGACTCAAGAAGGTCAGCAACTTACCATTTAACAGTACGTCCATAGTACATTCAAGTTCACGAGCACAATATCAAGTTATCAATAATATTTACAGTTTTTTCCTCGAGTCTCTTCCTTATGGATGTTTAAAAATGAAAATAATTTTAGTAATATTATTATTTGTTCCGTTGGTGATTTCGACTAGATACGTTCCGAAATGGAAAAAACAGGTATTTATTCTTGAATTTGTTATAAATCACGATTTATTACAAAAAAATTATTTTGATTAGGCGTGCGAAATTCCTGCTTCTGAAAACGAACATAGCCATTACACTTGTGACGACGATGGTGAAGTAATGTGTCTTCCAGGATGGAACGGTGATTTATGCGATGTGCCCAAATGTCGTACAAATTGTGATCCAATAAATGGTTATTGTAACAGACCCAACGAGTGTTTATGTAGGTTGGGTTTTTATGGTGATCGTTGCAACAAGTGCATCCCTTTGCCCGGTTGTCAGCACGGCTATTGCAACACAAGTTTCGAGTGCCTTTGTCACGAAGGTTGGGATGGAATATTTTGTTCGGATCGTAAGTAGTCCCAGTTTTCAACCTTGGAGTAATTTTTAAAGTAATGTCAAAATTTAGCCATTTGCAAACCGGATTGTCACCAAACGAGAGGGTACTGCGAGTATCCAGGCGAATGCAAGTGTCGTTTGGGATGGTCAGGAAAGTTGTGCAAAGAATGCCAAATTCTACCCGGCTGTATAAATGGTTATTGCACAAAGCCTCTTGAATGCAAATGTTATCCAGGCTATACAGGAATTTTATGCCAAACTCGTAAGGCTTTAATTGTCCATTTATGTTTGTAAATAACTTAGGTTTTTTCAGCAATTTGCTCTTCGACTTGTGATAGACAACGAGGTTATTGTAGAAGACCAGGCGAATGCAGGTGAGTCTCGTGAATAATTTTTCCCAAACAAAACAATAAAATGAGTAATTTGTAGATGTAAAGTTGGATGGTGGGGAAAGAACTGCGATAGATGCTATCCGTATCCAGGCTGCGTAAATGGAATTTGCTCGAGACCGTGGGAATGTAACTGCAAACAAGGATGGGGTGGAATGCTTTGTGACGAAGGTACATTTGCTTCCAATGGGAGCTAAACTTTGGCTTTTTTCCCATTAATTTGTTAATTTTTGTTTTAGAATTAAATTATTGCGAAAAACATCCCAACACATGTCAAAATGGTGCCAAATGTATATCTTTAATTAAAGTCGATGGTAGCTTTAAATGTTTATGTCGCGAAGGTACAAGAGGACGTAACTGCGAAATTTCCTTATTGTCGACCACGTCAAAACCAACAACCATCAAAGAGCTCGTGTCATCGTCGACTACAGAAGTGAGTTCGAGTCCATCCCCAGTTTACAACAATACCAATAATTTTATTCCAATAAAATCGGAAGAAAATGAAGACGACAACGAAACTGGAACTTAAAAATAATTTCTTGTAAATATTTTTTTCCAAGAGGAAGTTTCTACTGCGAGAAATGGTTTTATTTTGAAATTATGCATAGAATTAGCCTCAATATGAAACTCGTTTTTAGTATTTAAATATTATTTATTTATTTATTAGTATTTATTTAGATTAATTGATTATTTGACTGCCTCTTATAACACCTACCTGTATGGTTACTCATACGTTTTTATGATGGAAACATTTCTTTTAAATAAATAATTTTTTATTTGAATTTCGATTTTTTTAAACTCTTTAAGGACTCTACATCTGACAATACAGAGTGATTCAGTTTTAATTTTATACGCAGGTATTTTGAAAACAATGCCCAAATTTGATCAAAATTGTATCTCTCATTCCAAGTAAAACTTCAGAATTGTTTCTACAAAATGTGCCGCGACACACACTTTGAGAAACACTGCCTTAAGGAGTTGTCTGACGGTAATTTTACCTCTAATTAAAATTAAAGAGCAGAAAATTCTCTATCAAAATACGTAAAAATATTTGTTCTAGCTGTTATAATTAATTTATAAAATATAATCAAATTTGAAAAATTATAATAGAGAATTCTAAAACTCACTGTGCCTCTCGAGGCTCTGGCTTCTTAAGGTGTAATCTGACGGTAATTTTACTTCTAATGAAAATTATAGAGTAAAAAATTGTCTATGGAAACCCGTAAAATTATTAATTTGTTCTAGCTGTTATAATTAATTTATAAAATAAAATTGAATTTGAAAAATTATGATAGAGGATTCTACAACTCACTGTGTCTCGAGGCTCTGGCTTCTTAAGGAGTACTCTGACGGTAATTTTACTTCTAATGAAAATTATAGAGTAAAAAATTGTCTAAGGAAACCCGTAAAATTATTAATTTGTTCTAGCTGTTATAATTAATTTATAAAATATAATCAAATTTGAAAAATTATAATAGAGAATTCTACAACTCACTGTGCCTCTCGAGGCTCTGGCTTCTTAAGGTGTAATCTGACGGTAATTTTACTTCTAATGAAAATTATAGAGTAAAAAATTGTCTAAGGAAACCCGTAAAATTATTAATTTGTTCTAGCTGTTATAATTAATTTATAAAATAAAATTAAATTTGAAAAATTATGATAGAGGATTCTACAACTCACTGGGCCTCTCGAGGCTCTGGCTTCTTAGTAAGGAGTACTCTGAGGGTAATTTTACTTCTAATAAAAATTATAGAGCAGAAAATTTTCTATTGAAACCCGTAAAATTATTAATTTGTTCTAGCTGTTATAATTAATTTATAAAAATTAATAAAATTTGAAAAATTATAATATAGAATTCTACAACTCACTGTGCCTCTCGAGGCTCTGGCTTCTTAACTAGTATTCTGACGGTAATTTTACTTCTAATAAAAATTATAGAGCAGAAAATTTTCTATCGAAACCCGTAAAATTATTAGCTTGTTCTAGCTGTTATAATTACTTTATAAAAATTAATCAAATTTGAAAAATTATACTAAGTCTAATTCTGCAACTTACTGTGCCTCTCGAGACTCGAGCACTGTAGCCCTTGGAAACTGAACTAGTTAGCGAGCTCCCAGAACATGTTTAGGTAAGGGATGTGTTATGGAAAATGAGCCCAAAAGCACAGTCTAGGTACAAAACAGTCGTTTCACTTCGCTGATTTAGCATTGAAAAGCGTGAAGCAGCTTTTGTCAGAGCGCATTCTACTCCGAGTCGAATTGGGCGGTGCAGGTGGAACTATTACGAGCGCCTTATTTAAATACACCAATACACAGTGTGAACAATTTGAATTTCTAGACTAATGCTACAGGGCATTTGCCTAGGAGTCGAAATTTGCTAAGAAGTTTTGGTTACAAGATTGTGGTCGAGTGAAATGACTGGTTTGTATCTAGACTGTGCCAAAAGTAGCAGACACTAGGGGTAGTGGGGTAAAGGGTAAAGGGGGAATGTGGGTAGTACAGTTGTCCCTAGAGAGCGACGCACCGACAAAAGCAATCAGAAGGGTTCGATTCTGCTGACATTTGCTAACGTAATCACACTTATAAGCAACGTTACCTAAAACCATCTGTTTCAATTTCCAAAGAACAAAATTCATACTTAACATAAGAAGATTCATAATATTGATCTGTTGAGCACTCTTTCTTCAGAAAAGTACCGAAAATGAAAGAGTGCATAACCTTGTACTACTGTAGAAAATTAATAAAAGTGTAAGTGGTAATAAAAATGGTGAAAACTTACATTTTAACCTATGACACTCGTCTTTCCGGTAGTAAGAGTTGAACCATTATCTTTGCTGTAAAAAAAAATGTAAATTAACATAAACAAGAAAATTTTCTGCAATTATCAAATTAAAAATTAAAAAAAAACAACTCTTATCTTAAAAATAATTTAATGTAAATTTTGAACTCTTTATATAACTTTTATACGTTAAATTAAAAATTATACTTTCACGGATTTGTTCTTTTCCTATACAACGATTCATAGTTTCCAGTTTTCAAAGTTATTAATTTTTACGCGTTTTAATTGGTGTTATATAAAAATTCTTGAAATTCTAAGATTCAGATAGATAATTCACAAGTACTGATGCATTCTGGACGAACAATGCCATGTACAGACGGGCAGACGTGCAAACGGAGGGAGTGAACATATGAAGAAGCATGAAAAAAAATAAGAAGACTAATAGACAGGTAGAGTAGTCTCAACGAAAGAAAAGCCCACCACGTGATTACCGTTGAAAATATCGAAGTCCAAATAAAAGCTAGTTTGATTTCAACTATAGATTTGTGGTGTTGCCATTGGGCTCTGAAGCCACGCCTCGTACAGATTTGGTCACATGGTGAGCTTTTCTTTCGTTGGGACTACTCTAGACTAGCAGACCAGTAACAGACAGCGTGGTAGATCAGATAGACGAAAAGACTGGCAGACCAGCAGACTAACAAGCAGTGAGTAGACAGACAAGTGTGGCACATTGGCCTCTGTTCAATTTTTCTTCTTAAATTCTAAGCACTGAATTTATTTTGAAGTTATTTTGTTGTTGGTGCATCCTGTAACAATGGCGTGTATAGACGTGTAGATGGGGGGTGTGCTTGAGCATTTCATATGAATAGGCAGAAGAAATATAAATAGACAGAGAAGGAGAAATATTTAATTTAGTTATTCGTCCATGGACAAGTAGATATGCCCTATATTAGTTGTAATTGAAACAATACATTCTATTAAATGAAAAAAATTGTCAAAAATTAAGTCAATTATTAACCTTTTTATTTCATAATTATTTTATAAAATGCAAGTAATTGTCTTTGCAACGTAACTTAATCAATAAATTAATTATTACGTAACGAGACATGGCAGTTCCTTTTTTTTAATTCTTACATAAATGGCGATAGTAACGGATATAATTTTTTGCTACGATTTATTCAAGTCGATCATCTTAGTTTTAAGAAAGACACACCCTTCCTTTATAAGAGAAAGGTAGAAAAGTACATCAAATTAAATGATTTTTTTCAATATATGCGATAGATATCATTAATCTGCCAAAAAAAATAATTAACAAATTATTATTAATTAAAAATTTAAATTGCTATACGGGGTGTTCTAAAAGTGCACAGAATATTGTGCTTCCGCCATACATGGAAATCAACGGGGAAAATTAAATTAACGGTAATAATAAATAGTCATAAAGAGGTGCATCTCTTAAAAGTATTCTTACATAAATATACAGTCTCGCTCATTTTATGCCAAAACCAGACCAACTCGACTCGCTCATTGTAACGAAGAGAATTCACATTTTTTGCGTTAGAAAAAATTTAATGTCATTTTTATCTTCCTTCTGTCCTTCCAAAAGTGCCAATTAACCCACTTAATTATACAAGTGCAGAAGGAAATGAAAAAAAAAAGAGTTTGAAGGCCAAAAATGGATGGATAAAGAAGAATGGATAAGAGGATGCGAGAGACGACCAAAAATACTGTAGAACACTCGCCCATATGTATATTATACCAGATGAGTCTTATTTTTGAACCTGCAATATTTATGTTTACCCATTATTCTCTCGAAAATAATTTTAAAGCCACTCCTGTTCAATTACAATCGTAATGAAATTTACAACCATTAGATACGTTACGCTTAAACGGAAATAGTTAGAATTTCAATTTTAACCTACAATGTAAAAACCGGTACTTGTCAAACTATAGATACACATTATTTTATTATTAATCATTATAATGTGATACTAAATCGTAATGATGATTATAATTTGTACGTAATCAAACTATTATTATTTTAAATGATGTATTATATACCTTAAACGGAGCTTATAAATTCTTATAAACGATCAAGATAAAAATAACGGAAAGAAAATGAGTTTTGCAAATAATGCAAGTAATTAAAATATCGGCAGATACCTACTAGGTAGAGTAAAGGGAATGCCTGCAAAAATAGTCGGAAATGAACGTAGTAAGCAAATAGACCAACAGAAAGAGGCGCAAGGGCAGGGGTGCAGGTAGAGGAAAAAAAGGCTAAAAGACAGACGATTGGCTTGCTACAGGGGGAGATGTGCATTAAATTGAATACATGACCACTGTCTACTCTGAGAAAGCTAGTCAAGTGGTATAAAACAAGCAGTCATGACGACATCCAGATGAGGATGTAGGTAGATAAAGAATTAAAAGGATAGGCTCAGAGATAAATTATTCCCTCAAAATAATCTTCAGACTCTTCTGCCTTAAAGTGGATATGTTCAATCTGAAAAAGCTAGTCAAGTGACTTTAAATAGGCAGATAGGACGACATTTGGATGAAGGGATCCATCTGATGTAGTCAGATAAAGAAATAAATACAGATATATAGAGATAATTTATTCCCTCAAAATAATTTTTACACTCTTCTGCCTTAAAGTGGATATGTTCACTCTGAAAAAGCTAGTCAAGTGACATAAAATAGGCAGATAGAACGACATCCAGATGAGGATGTAGGCAGATAAATAAATAAACACAGAAATATAGAGATAATTTGTTCCCTCAAAATAATCTTCAAGCTCTTTTGCACTAAAGTGAATATGTCCACTCTGAGAAAGCTAGTCAAGTGACATAAAAAAGTCAGTTGTGACGACATCCAGACGAGAATGGAGACAGATAAAGAAATAAATATACAAGCACAGAGATAATTTTTTATCCTTAGAATAATCTTCAGGCTCTTCTGCATTAAAGCGAATATGTCCACTTTGAGAAAGCTAGTCAAGTAACATAAAACAGTCAGTCATGACAAGATCCAGATGTGGATGTAGGCAGATAAAGAAATAAATATACAGGCACAGAGATCATTTTTACTCTTAGAATAATCTTTAGGCTCTTCTGCATTAAAGCGGATATATCATCTCTGAGAAAGCTAGTCAAGTGACATAAAACAGGCAGTCATGACGACATCCAGATGAGGATGTAGGCAGATAAACAAATAAATATACAGGCACAGAGATCATTTTTACTCTCAGAATAATCTTCAGGCTCTTCTGCATTAAAGCGAATATGTCCACTCTGAGAAAGCTAGTCAAGTGACGTAAAACAGTCAGTCATGACAACATCCAGATGAGGATGTAGGCAGATAATGTAATAAATATGCAGACGAATAGATTATTTTTTCCCTTAGAATAATCTTCAGGTTGTTCTGCATTAAAGTAGATATGTTCACTCCGAGAAACCTAGTCCAGTGACATGAAACAGGCAGAAAGGACGACATCCAAATGAGGATGTAGGCAGTAAGGCTCAGATTTTTAGGCATTTGCCTGTTTTGGTGCCGATTAATAATTTTTACACGAAAATCCGTTCACAAGTTCGCGATTATTTTAAACCGCATGTTATTTTACCTAAATTGTCTATTTTACACATTTAGTGCCTATTTATAACAATAGTGCCTAAATAGCATGTTTTTTGTTATTTTTGTCTTCGAGTCTAAGATACAAAAAAAAATTTTATTTTTCTCGATTATAACAGCTTTTTCTGGGAAAAATTAATTCTTATCGCATTCATTATTTTTTATTTATCTTTCAAATAAGTACAAAATCTCAAGATAGCTGACGCTGACGAGCCAAATCAGTCAAATATTATTTAGAGACACCAACGCAATATCAAACAAAATGGAAGTTTCAGAAATTCCTAGTTTCAGTTGTACTCCACTGACTTCCTGTGATATGGAGCGTTTGTTTTTTTGCATACAAGCAAATTTTGACGGATAATACAAGGAGTTTAACCTTGTTTTACTCCCGATAATTTACAAAAAGTTTTAATTTGTTACGTTCAACCGTTTTTATTTTTTTTAACTGTGTATTTCTTGTATTTCTTGATCAAAATATTGATAACTTTTTCTTATTATTCAGATAAATACTTATTTATTCCTGAATCACGTGCCTTTTTTGTTTTTTCAGTGCCTATTTGCTGCCTATAATAGAATTTTTACTGTCTATTTCCTTGCCTATAATGGAACTTTTTAGTGCCTAAAACTCCGAGCTTTAGTAGGCAGATAAAGAAATAGTTAGACAGAGAAAAATTTTTCTTTTAGAATAATCTTTAGGCTCTTCTGCATTAAATGTCCAGAAATAGAACTTCTCACAGGTGTTATTTTCTCTTCTAGTGCCATATCCATATTCATACGTGAACTGCTCCTCTGCTCTCTGATCAGAATTGTGTTAAACGTCTCAATTTGGAGAATCTATAACACAAATTGCTCTCGGTGGTACACTATTGCTTTCTGGGGGATAGAAGGCCACGTCCTCGTGTTAAGTATAAAAATATTTTTAGCAATTTAACCAAAATGAAATGTCATTAAATTAAAGCACACCACGTGTCGAAATTAATAATACCAAATGAATATTGTTCCAACTAACAAAAATAATTTTCGACTTCCTCAATACACACAATATAATGAACTTAAAATTTGCAACCAATTTGCCAAATTAATAGGAACTAATTTACTCTTGCCATTATTATTATTTATTAGTTATTTTTTATAAACGATGTACCTTTAAGATATATAATGTACTTGTCTTGCAGTTATAATACAGGAAGTTAATCTCGTCATTGATCAAATTTTAAATTATCAACACACATATCTTTGACTCAATTAAATAACTTTATGTTAAAAAAAAAGTTACACAAAGGTGGAGTCGAAAAGGAAAGTCGTTCACTTATTAACCATCTAAAGAGTCATTTCTATGTTTAAGCAACGCAGTCGAAAATGTGTATTTAACTATTCAACATACCTAAAAAATATCAAAGTGACATTTGCATATTACTATTATTGTTAAACGTGTGATATTTTATTAAAAGAACCAACCATGCGTGCATCAATAAATATTACTCAGGTATGTAATAAAAATTATTTAACATATCAACTAACAACTCAATTTTCAGTTCCTCATTGTCACTCTAGTCATCCAATTAGTATTAACGGCGAAAGAAATTAAAAAGAGAGGCTTATACGAACTACCCTTACACCAACACTACCCTTACTTCCTAGATCCAATTAGATTTGACGATTACAACAGTTTAAACTTTTTACCAGAATGGAACAACTTACTTTTCTTAAATCCAAGCAATTTATACCACGGGCTTCACCATCACCACCACCATAACCCATTGCTATTCAACCACCTACAAGCACCATGGCAAATATTCAATTTAGCAGACATCCATCTACCGACTCCAATAACTGTCGCAAGTCTACCACAAATATCATTTCCACAAGCCAAACTACCGACAAACGCTGCAGCACATCCATCACCATCTTCACAAGACTACCAACCCTTAAACCTCCAAACTAGCAGCTTCCAACCGCAAAATCAAGAAACATCAAACCCATCACCTAACCTATCTTCGGCATCAGCTCACCCATCTCCACCGGCAACGGCGTCACATCCTCAAGCAGGATCCGGACGTTTGGGTTCTGGATCTTTGGGAATTGTTGTCTTACCAAACGGGAGAGTCGCGCTAGGATCGGGATCTTTAGGTTACGCCCCTACTGTAAGTGCAACACCTGCACCAGCCATTGCGAACGCTGCACAAAACCACCAAGACAATGTCGCTAGCCTCATATCTCAACTTCATCCATTTTTAAATTCCTTAGAACAACCCACAAGAGGTACTGTAGATGGCCTTTTTGAACAATTGAATAATGCGCATATTATTACGCAAGGACAAAGACAAGAAACTAAGGAGAATTTAGGTGCTTTGGAACCTGCGTCGGTGCACGAGAGACCAACTTCTAATTCTTATTCGTATGGACATCAAGGGCAACCAAATAGGGAAACCATAGGTAGTTTTGTACCTGCATCAATTAGGCCATCTTCTAATTCTTTTTCGTATGGGCACATACAACCAAATAGGGAACACCCAAATGGCATTGTATCTGCATCAATTGATAGGCCATCTTCCAATTCCTTTTCGTATGGGCACATACAACCAAATAGGGAACACCCAACAAACGGCATTGCATCTGCATCAATTGATAGGCCATCTTCTAATTCTTTTTCCTACGGGCACATACAACCAAACAGGGAACACCCAACAAGCGGAATTGTATCTGCATCAATTGACAGACCATCTTCTAGTTCCTATTCGTACGGTCAAGGGCAAAATTCGAAAGATAACCAAGTTGGGTTTGTTCCAATAATAATTAACAGTAGTCAAAGACCCAATTCTAATTCCTTTTCAAATGGACGCGGTCATAGGGATAATTTAGATGGTTTTGTGTCAAATGCAGATGAAAGGCCACATTCCAACTCTTACACAAGCGGAAGGGTACAAAATTTGTTTTAGTTTTGTTTAAAATTTTATTTCCTCATAGTCGTAAAGTTTTCTTACTTAAAACCCACTTAATAATAATAGTGAGCACAGAATTGTATGAATGTAATGTGGCTAGCACTGTAGCTCGAAACGGTTGTTATTAAAACCTATTTAGTCAATTTAAAGACTTTTAAGACGTGAATAAATTTACGTTGTTACGAAGCAAATCCGGGAGTCGAACCCAAGACCTCAAGACCCTACTTCATTTTTAAAAATAAATTAGAGGTGTGAAGTAATAGTTAAACCAAAATGGTAGTTTTGTTATCATTGTATTGAAACATGTAGAGCAAATAATTTCAATCCTTTTGTTACAGCTATACACTATTCATCGACAAGATGTAGCTAAGCCACACCCAAAAAATAAGGCGATATTCAAATAAAAGTTTTCTATTGGTCGAATTTAGAAAATTCGGTTTACAACACTCCCACAAGAATTGACATGCGTCAACCTTATTTGACACAAATTTGTAGGTAGTGGCTTAGCTGCATCTTGTCGGTGAACAATGTATAGTAGTATGGCTTGTTAGAAAAAATTGTAAAAATAAAACTTTGTTAATTGTTTGTTTTTAAATTAAAATTTGAACTCTAAGGTTTTAAGCACATTGAGAGGCTTTGAGAGGTGTCATTTACGTCACTTTAGTCCTGTTAATAAAATATATACCGGGTGATTAGCACCAAACCTGGCCATAGGGCGACTTAACATTACGCTAATTTTCCAAAAATATATGAATTGCCATGAAATATATTTCTTTAAATCACACACTGAAAGTTTAAAATTTCCTATGATAAATAAAATCGCTATTGCCGGATTTGGTAACCATGGCACGTTACCATGGCAATTCATATATTTTTGGAAATATGCATAATGTTAAATTGCCCTATGGCCAGGTTTGGTGCTAATCACCCGGTATAAGTAAGTGCTGCCTAAGTCCTTAAGACTACCACCTCCTTTAAGTTCCAGATGTGCACTTCACTTCTTGGAAGATTGGCTAAATTGTAGACGAAATCGTCTGTTAAGGCTTGTTTTCACACACAGGCTTGCCTTCCGGTTTGATCTGTGCAGGCCGCCTGAACGCTATGTTTACATGCTCCGGTTTGGCCTGTGCAGGCCACCTGAACTGTGTCTACATGCTCAGGTTTGGTCTGTGCAGGCCGCCTGCACAGGCAAACCTGTGTGTGAAGACGGGCCTTTAGGGACTACTACAACTTTAGATTAAAGACCCTCTAAAGGCTCGTCTTCACACATATGCTTGCCTTCCGGTTTGCCTGTGCAGGCGGTCTGCTTAAACCAAATCGGCGGCCTGCACAGGCCAAACCGGAGCATTGTAGACATAGCGTTCAAGCGGCCTCCATAGTCCAAACCGGAAGGCAAGCCTGTGTGCGAAGAGGAGCCTTAAAACATCCCCACTAGTACCTCTCCCGCTTTTTAGAGAAAAACGGGAAGCTGTAAGGCCCAGACGGATAGATACAGAGACAACTAAACTAGATAAGCAGAGAGACAAATAAAGGGGCAAGAGTACTAAAAGTCTGACACGTAGAGAAGCACAAACGCACAGAGAGGTATAGGGAGAGAGGGGCAAAAAGGCACATAGACCAAACGATCTACAGCAACCAGAGAGAAAATGAGACAAAAAGACAAGAACAGATAAACAGAAAGAGAGATATACGGACGGACAAGGGGACTGAAAGAATAACCTCAAGAGACGTAAAAATGCGCAGATGGGCACAAAAACAGAAAAGCATTAATAGTATGAGTATACCTAGTACGCCATTCCGCTGTACTAAAATCTAACTTGGTCGCGTATGACGTCAGGAGGAGTCAGCACGGACATATGCAATGCAGGTACGAACAAGTCGCGTTGGGTACAAGTACGGTAGACGTCGCGCTAGTCGCATCGTGTTAACCCCTCCTGACGTCACTAGACATCACAAAACCGGCGTAATGGCATACGGTGTATACTTGTAGAAGCCGTGCGGAATGTCGTGAACGATGAGTCACACCATCGCAGTAGTCGAAAATGTGAAGAACTTGCTTGTTACTAAAAAATTTAAAAAAATTTTAAATCTCTCGTCATTTATATAAATTAGTCAATGTGTTTATCTTTTAAAATTTCACTACAATAGCCCTCTTCCTTCTAAATAACCCCGTCTTCGCGTAGCTTTTTTCAAGGGCATCGTTCACGAGATACCGTACTACCTCTACTATGGATATAAAGAGGTAACGTTAAGGGGAGGCAAAAAGATACAGAGATGCAGGCAGATTGATAGATAGAGAAACAAAGAGGTAAAAAACAGATAATCAGAAGAACAAAAAGGTAATTAATAAGAGACAAAGAAGCACAGTGACTGAAAGATAGAGAAACTGTAAGTTCAGAAAAGTGCAGAAATTCGAATAATTAAAACAAAATTTTGCAGTGTTCTTTTTGAGTGCAATGTTGGTTGCTTTATTATTAAAATCATCAACAAATAAAGAAAATTATACTTAAACTGCATATCTCTGTAAGATAAGTTGCATAAACCACTACACTGTTACATTATTTTGAATTAAATTTCAAGCTTTTGACGTCTACTTTGAAGGTTTTTCACCACTTTGAATCGTATAACAACTTTTAAATAAAACTTCAGGTACTAATTCTGTAATTTACATTTACTTGAAATAAAAATTACATTTAAAAATATATTTTTCAATTATTATGAGTTTAATTTAACTTTTACATTAAAAAGTAGGCTTGGGTGGAAAAGATAGAATTTTAATGCATCTCAAGTTGTAATTTCTATGCGTACAAAGTAAGATGAAATTAATGCAAATTAAGAGCAAAGTTTTGCAATTTAAGCATTAATATTAAATTATATGGTTTGTGGTTCACTTTTAAAAACAATCTACACCGTAAATAAAACCTATCAGCACATTTAACCTATTAATTAAACTAATTTTTTATTTTTTTGAAGGTTTAGAGAATTATCGAAAACCTTGAATTTACTATAGGCTTTCATCAAAACTACAGTATTAGGTACTTGAATGTTACAATATTAAACTATAAACCATTACTTTGATTTAGAAAAATGGGAAATGAACTATAAGAAACACGCTTCAGGATATTTAAGTATACCATGAAGGATTTACTAAACAATTTAATAATTATTATGCACAAATAATTTTTAAAGCAAACTGCAAATTAATTATTAGATAATTATTATTTTTTAAACTACAACAAAGATTGATTAAAACACTAAACACGCGATAGAACAAAATACGCCCTGTGATAAATGTGAAAAATTTTCAAATTATCTGTGTGATAAAAAACGACTCCCTGTGACGCGACTTTCGTTTGGGAAATTCTTAATTAATCCGTGAAAATAATTTTTTCTTGAATTATTTTATGCTGAATCTTTAATTATTAATTCATAATCTACAACTTTTATTGGAAGAATTTCTTTATACCACCCCAAATAACAATATTAAGTATGAACGCACTGAGCACGATAAAACAATACTCCCTCCGACTTCCATTTGGGAAATTCGTAATTTATCTAAGAAATTAATTTTTTATTCAGTTATTTTATGTTGAATCCTTAATTACTAATTCATAATCTACAACTTTTATTAGAATAATTTCTTTATACAACCCCAAATAACAATATTACAAATGAACGCACTGAGCACGATAGAACAGTACTCCCTCTGACGTCCATTTGGAAAATTCTTAATTTATATGAGAAATTAATTTTTTATTGAATTATTTTATACTGAATCCTTAATTACTAATTCATAATCGACAACTTTTATTCGAAGAATTTCTTTATACGACCCCGAATAACAATAATAAGTATGAAAGCACTGAGCACGATAAAACAATACTCCCCCCGACATCCATTTGGGAATTTCTTAATTTATCCGTGAAAATAATTTTTACTTGGATTATTTTATGCTGAATCTTTAATTATTAATTCATAATCTACAACTTTTATTGGAAGAATTTCTTTATACGACCCCAAATAACAATATTACAAATGAACGCACTGAGCACGATAAAACAATACTCCCTCCGACGTCCATTTGGAAAATTCTTAATTTATATGAGAAATTAATTTTTTATTGAATTATTTTATACTGAATCCTTAATTACTAATTCATAATCGACAACTTTTATTCGAAGAATTTCTTTATACGACCCCAAATAACAATATTACAAATGAACGCACTGAGCACGATAAAACAATACTCCCTCCGACGTCCATTTGGAAAATTCTTAATTTATATGAGAAATTAATTTTTTATTGAATTATTTTATACTGAATCCTTAATTACTAATTCATAATCGACAACTTTTATTCGAAGAATTTCTTTATACGACCCCGAATAACAATAAGTATGAAAGCACTGAGCACGATAAAACAATACTCCCCCCGACATCCATTTGGGAATTTCTTAATTTATCCGTGAAAATAATTTTTACTTGGATTATTTTATGCTGAATCTTTAATTATTAATTCATAATCTACAACTTTTATTGGAAGAATTTCTTTATACGACCCCAAATAACAATATTACAAATGAACGCACTGAGCACGATAAAACAATACTCCCTCCGACGTCCATTTGGAAAATTCTTAATTTATATGAGAAATTAATTTTTTATTGAATTATTTTATACTGAATCCTTAATTACTAATTCATAATCGACAACTTTTATTCGAAGAATTTCTTTATACGACCCCAAATAACAATATTACAAATGAACGCACTGAGCACGATAAAACAATACTCCCTCCGACGTCCATTTGGAAAATTCTTAATTTATATGAGAAATTAATTTTTTATTGAATTATTTTATACTGAATCCTTAATTACTAATTCATAATCGACAACTTTTATTCGAAGAATTTCTTTATACGACCCCGAATAACAATAAGTATGAAAGCACTGAGCACGATAAAACAATACTCCCCCCGACATCCATTTGGGAATTTCTTAATTTATCCGTGAAAATAATTTTTACTTGGATTATTTTATGCTGAATCTTTAATTATTAATTCATAATCTACAACTTTTATTGGAAGAATTTCTTTATACGACCCCAAATAACAATATTACAAATGAACGCACTGAGCACGATAAAACAATACTCCCTCCGACGTCCATTTGGAAAATTCTTAATTTTTCTGAGAAATTAATTTTTTATTGAATTATTTTATACTGAATCCTTAATTACTAATTCATAATCGACAACTTTTATTCGAAGAATTTCTTTATACGACCCCGAATAACAATATTAAGTATGAAAGCACTGAGCACGATAAAACAATACTCCCCCGACATCCATTTGGGAATTTCTTAATTTATCTAAGAAAATAATTTTTACTTGGATTATTTTATGCTGAATATTTAATTATTAATTCATAATCTACAACTTTTATTGGAATAATTTCTTTATACGACCCCGAAAAACAATATTAAGTATGAAAGCACTGAGCACGATAAAAGAATACTCCCTCCGACTTCCATTAGGGAAATTCTTAATTTATCTAAGAAATTAATTTTTTCTTGGATTATTTTATGCTGAATCTTTAATTATTAATTCATAATCTACAACTTTTATTCGAAGAATTTCTTTTTACGACCTCAAATAACAAAATAAAGTACCAAAACACTGAACACGACAAACCATACTTCCTGCGACGTCCATTTGGGAAATTCTTAATTTATCGGTGAAAGTAATTTTTTCTTTAATTATTTTATGCTCGATCCTCAATTACTAATTTATAACCTACAACTTTTATACGAAAAATTTTTTTATACAACCCCAAATAACAATATTAAGTATAAACGGACTGAGCCCGATAAAACAATACTCCCTCCAAAGTCCATTTGCGAATATCTTAATTTATCTGTGACAATGATTTTTTTCTTGAAGTATTTTATGTTGAATTTTTAATTAGTAATTCATAATCTACAAATTTTATTCGAAAAAATTCTTTATACGACTCCAAATAACAATATTAAGAATGAATGTACTGAGCACGATAAAACAACACACCCTCCGACTTCCATTTGGGAAATTCTTAATTTAAATGTGAAATTAATTTTTTATTAAATTATTTTATGCTCGATCCTTAGTAACTAATTTATAATCTACAACTTTTATTGGAAGAATTTTTTTATATGTCCCCAAATAACAAAATTAAGTATGAAAGGGACTGAGAACAATACCTACAACAATACACTCTGATGCGACGTGCATTTGGGAAATTCTTACAGCATCTGTAAAAGTAATTTTTCTTGAATTATTTTGTGTTGAATCCTTAATGAGTAATTAATAATCTACAACTTTTGTTTGACTAAATTTCTTATGCGACTGCAAATAAGTAAATACTGAGCGATGCAAATAATGTGCTACTCGCTTGGAGACGCACCCATCTGATAAATTATTTGTGAACTATCCGAAGTAATAATTTTCTATTCTAATTTTCTAATTTTTAATTTTAATCTATAACGGTGATTAAAATTAAGAAAAATGCCAGAACAGAAACAGCATATCATAGTAAAAATCTTTAAAAGCTTACTATTTTACAACTTCTACAAAACGATCGTATACTTTCCAATCCTGAAACTGAAATTCAATTCGAGTTTTCCTGATAACGCATCTTGCGCGTCCGACTTCCGCTTGCAACCATAACCACAAGAATAAAATTATATAAAATATTTCATTTCTTGTATGTAATTATATATTTTGAAGTCAGCGTCATGTGTTGGCTACATTAAATTTTTTAATTCCAAAAACTAGTTTGGCTGTTATTGTAAAACGCAAAGTCAGGAAATACACAACTTTTGGATTAGTTATACTATACTTGTCATGCAATTCCGTAACTAAAATTTCTTTCTTATATAAATGGCGAAATAACATAAATAAAACGTGTGTGCGATCAAAAACATTGCTAACTATTTCAACAATTGAAAGCATTTAATTTTGCCATAAAACAAGGTTATTATCAATTTAAACATCGAGTTCAAACTACGAATCATTAAAAGATAATTACCTCTAATAAAACGTTGTTGAGCCAAAAATTGCATTTATTTAGGTCACTAGCAGAAAAAAGCTTCAAATGCATTATAAATAGTGTCAAAGCTGAAACAAATTATTTAATTTTAAAGATCGGCACCAAAATAATGCATAAGAAGTAATGAACTGTCGCCTTTCTTCCGACATGTGTTTAGTTGCCTGGTTAAGTTTACATAATCTGAAAGTAGTCCATTCATCTTTTGGGTGGATGTTGGTTATATAGAAAGGTATGGTGGCATTCAAACTACATCCGCCCCTCTCGTGTGAACATTTTATGATTTCATCTAGTATAAAAGTCGTTAACAGTTAAAACAAAATCAGTCTTCTGCAAAGTACTCTAAGAATAGCATTATGAAGACGGTGGTTAGTTATAAATCAATTGTTTTTTTATAAAAGTTTTTATTTTTTAATTGCAGGCTTGTTTACTTTTGCTAACGATATCGGCAAGTTTTGCTAAGGAGAAGACCGAGAAGAAGACCACGAAACGTGGTGTCTTTGGTGAAGGTCTTGCCTTAGGACATGGTGGACATGGTTTAGATTTATCTGGTGGACACGACTTCGGTGGATTAGGTGGACACGGTGGATTAGGTTTAGGCGGATATGGCGGTGGATACGGCGGTGGATACGGTTTGGGTGGTGGTGATGGAGGTTTAGGAGCCATTCATTTGGGACAGTCGGTCTCAAATCATGTTACCATCACTAAACAAATTGGAATTCCAGTGCCACAACCGTATCCAGTTACGATTACGAAAGATGTACCTTATCCGGTACCACATCCGGTAGCAGTGCCAGTAGATAAGCCATATCCAGTTCATGTGCCAAAACCGTATCCAGTTCATGTAGAAAAACTCGTACCGTATCCAGTAGATAAACCGGTACCTTATCCAGTTCATGTGCCGGTTAAAGTTGCAGTGCCACATCCAGTTGCCGTGCCAATACCTAAACCATACCCAGTTGCAGTACACAAACCAGTCGCAGTTCCAGTGCACGAACCAGTTTATATTAAACAACACGTTCCAGTATTAGTTAAAGGTCACGGATTAGACCATGGTATTGGTTTAGGACATGGACTTGATCTCGGTGGTTTAGGACATGGCTTAGGAGGACACGATTTTGGAGGACACGGTTTAGGTGGACACGGTTTAGGTGGACATGTTTTACTAGGACATGGACATGGTTTAGGAGGGCATGACTTAGGAGGCCATGGCTTAGGAGGACATGGCTTTGATAGTCATGGACATGGGTGGTAATCTGTGATCTTTTTGTTCATTTACATAATTCATTGTAGTTGTTCATTTCATTGTAATATATCAAAAAGTTGTAAATATAGAATTTTATATAAATAAAAACTTTATTTTTTAATTTTATTATTTTTCTTAAGTCGACAAACTATTAGTTAATTGCCTTTTTTTAAAGTTTCCTGTCTGGTGCACAAACACATGCCAATTTATTTTACCAATAAAACCAACTTAATTGATTGTAATGTATGCTAAAAATAGTAATTTTGGTTATTAATTATTAATGTTCTTCGTGTAATACATTCCTACCACTACCAATTTTATAAATTATAATTTTATTGCACCATACCGATAATAGGATATAAGCAAAAATAAGATATTAATTGATGGATTGAACTTCAAAATTAATATTCTTTTTTCTACTCCATTAAATAATACAGTTAAATTAAATAATAACTAGAGCGAATTACGACACTCGCCTTTTGCTCGTGGCTCAAGTATCATCCTCAAGATTATTAGTTATCATTGAATAATTATTATTCATTTACTACTCATAAATTATTGTAAGTGTGCCTAATAAAATAAAATTTGTAGAGAGCCATATCTGTAGAGAATTTAAATAAGCTATTTAACATTGCAACATACAGGGTGGTAACAAGTCATTAAATCTTTTGAAAATAACTCAGAAAATATCAATTTTATCAAAAAAATTATAATAACTTTTCTTGAAGTTTATGAAATTACCTTTAATTTGCTTTTATTTTTGTTGCTCTATGATAAAAATTAATCGAGTTACAGCGTTTTGAATATTGTAACTCGTCTTCGAACCCTAGCCAAACATCTTCTTTCGATCTAATGAAAATAACTCGGAAATATAAATTATATCTAAAAAGTTATAATAAATTTTCATGACACTTATGAAATTTCCTTTAATTTAATTTTATTTCGGCCTCTCTAAGATAAATATTAATCGAGTTACAGCATTTTGAAAATTATAACTCCTCTTCGAACCCTAGCCAAAGAGCTTCTTTCGATCTAATGAAAATAACTCGGAAATATAAATTATATCTAAAAAGTTATAATAAATTTTCATGACACTTATGAAATTTCCTTTAATTTAATTTTATTTCGGCCTCTCTAAGATAAATATTAATCGAGTTACAGCATTTTGAAAATTATAACTCCTCTTCGAACCCTAGCCAAAGAGCTTCTTTCGATCTAATGAAAATAACTCGGAAATATAAATTATATCTAAAAAGTTATAATAAATTTTCATGACACTTATGAAATTTCCTTTAATTTAATTTTATTTCGGCCTCTCTAAGATAAATATTAATCGAGTTACAGCATTTTGAAAATTATAACTCCTCTTCGAACCCTAGCCAAAGAGCTTCTTTCGATCTAATGAAAATAACTCGGAAATATAAATTATATCTAAAAAGTTATAATAAATTTTCATGACACTTATGAAATTTCCTTTAATTTAATTTTATTTCGGCCTCTCTAAGATAAATATTAATCGAGTTACAGCATTTTGAAAATTATAACTCCTCTTCGAACCCTAGCCAAAGAGCTTCTTTCGATCTAATGAAAATATTTCGGAAATATAAATTATATCTAAAAAGTTATAATAAATTTTCATGACACTTATGAAATTTCCTTTAATTTAATTTTATTTCAGCCTCTCTAAGATAAATATTAATCGAGTTACAGCATTTTGAAAATTATAACTCCTCTTCGAACCCTAGCCAAAGAGCTTCTTTCGATCTAATGAAAATAACTCGGAAATATAAATTATATCTAAAAAGTTATAATAAATTTTCATGACACTTATGAAATTTCCTTTAATTTAATTTTATTTCGGCCTCTCTAAGATAAATATTAATCGAGTTACAGCATTTTGAAAATTATAACTCCTCTTCGAACCCTAGCCAAAGAGCTTCTTTCGATCTAATGAAAATAACTCGGAAATATAAATTATATCTAAAAAGTTATAATAAATTTTCATGACACTTATGAAATTTCCTTTAATTTAATTTTATTTCGGCCTCTCTAAGATAAATATTAATCGAGTTACAGCATTTTGAAAATTATAACTCCTCTTCGAACCCTAGCCAAAGAGCTTCTTTCGATCTAATGAAAATAACTCGGAAATATAAATTATATCTAAAAAGTTATAATAAATTTTCATGACACTTATGAAATTTCCTTTAATTTAATTTTATTTCGGCCTCTCTAAGATAAATATTAATCGAGTTACAGCATTTTGAAAATTATAACTCCTCTTCGAACCCTAGCCAAAGAGCTTCTTTCGATCTAATGAAAATAACTCGGAAATATAAATTATATCTAAAAAGTTATAATAAATTTTCATGACACTTATGAAATTTCCTTTAATTTAATTTTATTTCGGCCTCTCTAAGATAAATATTAATCGAGTTACAGCATTTTGAAAATTATAACTCCTCTTCGAACCCTAGCCAAAGAGCTTCTTTCGATCTAATGAAAATAACTCGGAAATATAAATTATATCTAAAAAGTTATAATAAATTTTCATGACACTTATGAAATTTCCTTTAATTTAATTTTATTTCGGCCTCTCTAAGATAAATATTAATCGAGTTACAGCATTTTGAAAATTATTACTCCTCTTCGAACCCTAGCCAAAGAGCTTCTTTCGATCGAATGAAAATAACTCGGAAAACACAGGTTTTTTCGATCTAAAGAAAATAACTCGGAAAATATAAATTTTATCAAAAAATTTACAACAACCTTTCATAAAACTTATGAAATTACCTTTAATTTAGTTTTACTTCGGTCGTTTTAGGAAAAATCGGGATAAATATTAATCGAGTTACAGCGTTTTTAAAATTGAAACTTTTCTTTTACCCCTCCCCAAACACATCATATTTTGATCTTTTGAAAATAACTCGGAAAATATCAATTTTATCAGAAAATTTATAATAATCTTTCTTGACGCTTATGAAATTACCTTTAATTTGCTTTTATTTTAGTTTCTCTACGATAAATATTAATCGAGGTACAGCGTTTTTAACATTGAAACTTATTATTTATCCTTCGCCAAACACTTTCGATCTTTTAAAAATAATAACTAGCAAAATATCAATTTTTCCAAAAATATACACTACCCTTTCTTGTAGCTTATGAAATTTCCTTTAATTTAATTTTATTTTGGTCTCTTTACGACTAATATTATCGGACTTACAGCGTCTCCAAAATTAATACGTATTTTAATAACATTGAAATTCTTCCAGTTATTTTCAGAAAGCTATAACTCCGATATTATTTGTCCTAAAGGGGCCGGGAAAAAAGCAAATTAAAGAAAATTTTATAAGCTGTAAAATAAATTTGAATTAATTTTTTATCAAAGTGAACCAATAATTAAAAAAATTTTCGTTAATCATCTAATTTTGTTGTAAATTTTTGCCTATTTATCCTATACTAAAAAACATTGTAACATTTATAACATTCCTATCTGGTTTGATCTAATTTAACCATACAAACAACAGTAATTAACTCTATTTGTAGGAAGGTACTTTAATTATATCGACTTTTTAAAAAATTTGGAATTCATCGGTGCTTATCGATTTGTATAAAGCACTTAGTACTTAGTAATAATGTGATGGATTTCATTATAATTTGCATTAAATTTGATAAGGATGACAAGAGAAATTGTACAAACACTTAATTATAAGGAAGGCGCAATTTTTTCCTATATAAAGCCATCTTCAAACAAACGTTTAGTACAGTTGAATCTACACACTCGTCCAATAATGAAGTTTTTGGTAAGGAAAAACCGTTTATTTATTTATTTTTTTAAATTAATTAATTTTTTCTAGGTTTTACCTCTTTTTGTAGCGGCAGTCTTTGCCAAAGAGGTTAAAGAGGCCGCCGATGTGAAAAATAACACAAAAAGAGGAATTGAAGATTTTGGCAATTATGGACATGGTGATTTTGATGGACACGGTGGATTTGGTGGGCACGGTGGAGGTGGATTTGGTGGGCACGGCGGGGGTGGATTTGGTGGTCACGTGAATCAAATTACTTTAACCAAACAAGTTGCCGTTCCACACCCTGTACCTGTACCTGTAACTGTTGAAAAGAAAATTCCTTATACGGTTAATATTCCTGTTGCCGTTAAAGTAGATAAACCTTATCCTGTTCAAGTTCCTAAACCTTACGATGTTCACATCGATAAACCAGTACCTTATCAAGTTATTAAAAACATACCGTATACTGTGAGAATACCAGTTAAAATCCCCTACTCAGTACCTGTTAAATACCCAGTTCCACAACCCTATCCAGTGCACATCCACAAACCAGTCCCAGTTCCAGTTCACACACCTGTTTATGTTAAAAAGCCTGTTCCAGTCATAATTCACGGTGGTGCCGATGGTGGTGGTTTCGATCACGGTAGTTCCGGACACGAAGGATTTGATAGTGGACACGGATTTGGACACGGACACGGAAGTTTCTCATCTTATCAACACCATTAAATTTTGTGATATTTCAAGACTTCAAAAATACCAAAGACTTTTGCATTGGGTTCAACAACTGTAGTTTTAAGTATACTTTTATCTATTTTCTATGCAAAAATAAATTTTTTTTTACAAATTGTTAGTTTTGTATACAAATATCTATAAAACCTTAATAACCTGTAATCCATGGTTTTACAACTTTCTACGTCAATATTAAAATAATGTATTTATATTACTTTTCAATCTCTTTCTCGTTCTTCCCCATTTCTAACTCGCTCTCCAACCCCCTCTCAAACGTTTTGTGGTGAAACAAATTGACTATGTGGGTTCTAACCTAACATTATGGACTCTCAAGGCTGTTATATAAATTTACGTGCCATCGGAAGCACGGGTGTAGAGAACTTAAGAAACTATATTTTTCTTAACGGATCTGCCAAGATTCGAACACCTGTATTCGGCGTTTGATACGCCCTACTCCAACTCCGCGGAATCTCTATTCAATTTTATCGAATATCAAACAATCAAGCAAGCACGCAAAGCAAGCATTAAGCAATCAACATGAATTGGGGGTAGCCTAATAGCCCGTCAGCTCAGTGGAAATATACCGAGTGCCCACGATCAAAGCGGAACATAGTCAAATAACACAGGGAATTACATTTGCAGTTTGCTGCTCACCAGCTTCACAAGAACGGTAATAATATTGATTGAAAGAGAATTATTTTCTCTTATATGAGCAGAAAATTCTCTATACAAACCCGTAAAAATATTTGTCCTAGCTGTCATATACTAATTTATAAAAGTTTATCAAATTTGAAAAATTATAATAAGTCGAATCCTACAACTCACTATGCCTTCCGACGCTCTAGCTCCTTAAGGAGTACTCTAACGGTAATTTTACCTCTAATAAAAATTATAGAGCAGAAAATTCTCTATCGAAACCCTTAAAAATATTTGTCCTAGCTGTCATATACTAATTTATAAAAATTAATAAATTTTGAAAAATTATAATAAGTGGAATTCTACAACTCACTGTGCCTCTTGAGACTTTTTACTCTAATCTTCTAAAAAATGAGAACTGAAGTTAATGAGAACATTCTGACCGAAACTCAATAATTATTTCTACAATTTCGCGGCACACTTAGATATTCTCGCTAGATATGTGCAGGGACCCGGCCATGGTGTAAGAAGAGTCCATGGAAGAAGACCTCAGTCTTCTTACACCATGGCCGGGACACACACTTTGAGAAACACTGAATTTGACAAACAAATCAAACTAAAGGTTCTAAAAACTGGATTTTTAACCAAAATAGCTCATTGTTACAGACAAACTTTAGAGGCTTTTTTTGAAGAAAATCGAGGAATTTTAGAAACTTATCAAAACTGAACAAATATGCAGTGGTGTATCTTTTTTGGTATTGTTCAGAATACTTATGTGCACGCCACGGGTGACTTTAAAAATGATTCATCACACACATAGTTTAACTTCATAATATCCCAACGGATTTTTAAAATTTACTATCTTTTCTCAAAATTCCTCGTCCTGAATTTCAAAAACGAAGAACTTACGATTTTATTGGCTTAAAATAAACCAAATAACATCCTAGTAAATTTTTAACACGTATTTAGAGAGCACCCTGTATTGTATAAAGTAGTTTTTAGATTGTCATTTGAAATTTTGCTAAAACAGTTCAAACCTTTTATCAAAATCAGTTCAGCAATTTTTGGTTTACGGGCGTTACATACAGACAGACGTTGTAACCCAGCTTTTTTGATATTTTTGGAATCGGGCAGGTTCAAAATGTTCATAAGTTTAATTTTAAAAAAATACAATTTTTGTTCAACGTATGCGAAGTATACGAAAAAGTAGCATTACTTATGAAACACCGTGTATGTATATATTTATGTGTATCATCTGTGGAACTATCTCGAATGAATACTTATTTTCTTCCGTTTATAAAATTTACATAAAAATAATAATAGATAATAAAATTAACATTGTAGGTAGACGTTGAGGTTAATTTGATAACAATTAATAAAAATTTACTCTAAGCAGATAAGCACCTATCTTTGTCTCAACTAACGTAAGTTAAATGTAAGAATTTATTTTTAATATAAATTATAATTTTTAGAAAACGCCAGTAAAACGATAAAAATTGTTGGAAAAAATTAAAAAGCACTTACCTTTTACAAGAAAGTAAAAATAGGCAAATCCAACGCATGGGTTGATGATTTATGAAACACGGAACAGCAGCTATCGCATATGAATTTTTGACGAATTTTCTTAAAAACAAACACAATGCAAATTTCGTAAATACAATTTGCAACCACAACAATCACAATGAACGCACTTTTCTCTTACTATTCGTTATTTTAAATTAAATGGCTCACAAATATTGATTTTTATTGACTACAATTATTAATAATCGTATAAAGCCACGCCGCCGCACTGTTCGAAAATTTTCACGGGTCATTTTGTCTTTCCAACAGGTGGATCGCGCCTAATCGCGCCATATCGCGCCGCGAGAAGAAAACATGTTCGGACCTGCACGAGCCCTAAACAAAATGGATTTTTTTAAGTTTTTTGCATTCAAATGACTTTTAAAATGGAGTACCTATTTGACAAATAAGTAAAAATATTATTTAAGTTGAAAATTATTGTTAAAATGATAAATGTTTAATATTTTATTTATCGCCTATCATGCAAGCCGTACTATAGCGATACTGATTGCGATAGGTACGTCGCGCTCGCCGCATTGCCATATTGTATTATGGTATTAATTAAATAGAAAATTAATATTTTTAACTTTTAACTTTTTCCAATCCAAGAAAAAGTTATTGTTATCGAGACAAAAACTAATAATAATAATAAAAAATTTTTTTTTCATTTCTCGACGTTTTGAGTCACCCTGATTCCAAAAATCGAAAAAAAAAATTTTCAATCTTTTTAACCAAAAAGTCTGCGTGTGTATGTCCGTAACAAGTTGTGCAAAAACTACTTAACCGATTTTGATGAAATTTGATTTTAGGAACTTTTAAATTATTTCATCGACAAACTAAGCTTTTATAAGAAATCTATACAGGGTGTCCAAAAATAAGGTGGTTATTTTGGGCGCAAATTTGCAAATTTGAGCCAAATTCAATTTTACTTGGCTATAAGATAGTACATGTGAGCCCTAATTGAAAAACAAAAATTTCAAATTTTTTAATTTAAAATAGCGACCAATAGAACGATTGTCCCATTTTGTGGTTTTTCCCTTATAACTTGGCCATTCATTATTATTATAAAAATTTCAAAATGGCAATGTACAGCCATAATATAGGACTTTCGTTCTAAAGAAGTCGATTTTCAAAATTGTTTCAAAATTGCCTACCTTTAAGGGGCCAAAGTAGGGCAAAATTTAGAAATGGATTTTCTCAAAAACTGGTCCGGCAGATTTATACAGATTTGGATATGTTATAGACAACATGATTCTCTATCTAACTGTAAATTTTTAAAGACTTGTATGATGCGGATTCGGAGTTATGATTTTTTGAATGTCAAAACTTCAATAATCTCTAATTTCTTTTGTAATAAAAATGAAAACTTGAAATTGGATATTTATATCAATCCCATGAATATCTATTATTTAATACTATTTGCGGTTAACAAAACGCTTCCGGTTAAACCGGAAATTAGAACAATATCAAAATTTTTTGGAACACCCTGTATATTTTTAAATAATTTGAAAGTTCGTAAGGTTAGCTATTACACGATATCAAACATTTTATATTTTGACTTCCGGTTTAACGGGAAATGGAATTAAAAGGCTTAATTTAAATGGAACACCCTGTATATTTTTCAATATTTTGAAAGCTTGTAAAATTAGCTTTCTTAAGATATAAAATAATGTATATTTTGAACTTCAATTTATGCCAAATTTTACAAAAATATGAAATTTTTGAAACAGTTTATACCTAAAAATTTTAATTACATTCATACAAGTCCCAGGTTCAATTCCGGACGGAAGCAGTTTTAAAAAAACTTTTTTTTAAATTTAAAAAAAAATATTTTTTTTTAATATTAATTAACATAAAAATAAATTTAATAATAAAAACAAAAGATGTGGCCATACAAAGTATTTTTTCCTGTCCGTAAAATATTATAATTTTATATCTTTTTTTTTTTATTAAAATATAATTTGATACATAATCTTCTAAATGAAAGTTTTAAACTATAAACTTTTAAAGAAGTACACAGAAAAGTACAACAGGAAAAAGTTCCTCGTATGGCCACATCCGTTGTTTTTTCTACTCCTATACTGTAATTGATTCAATATACATTTGCTACCTGTACTCTAATGATATTCATTACGATACTAATTTTTTTCATTAGGATACAAGTTTATAACCAATAGAAATGCAGCATTCCACCAATATCACGTATTGCCTTGACTATGACAGATCTAAAAAATTAATTATTTTTTGACAGTTAGTTAGAATTTTACTTTTTGCAAATAAATTCGGTGATTATTATGATTGGCCGTAGAAAAAATAGTGTATGCAACTCGCATTTGATGGCTATTAAGACACTCGTATTCATTACGACACTCGCCAAGGCTCGTATCGTAATTCTCTACTTGTGTCTTAATAGCCATCATTAATTGCTCGTTGCATAAAGTACTATTTCCTATCCAAGAAAAAGTTACTATAATCAAGAAAAAAAATAAAAATTTTTTTTATTGAAGAATCACCCTGATTCCAAAAATCGAAAAAAAATTTTCGAATTTTTGAACCAAAATGTCCGTGTGTGTGTGTATGTATGTATGTCTGTAACTCTGTGGAGCAAAAACTACTGAACCAATTTTGATGAAATTTGATTTTAGCCACTTTAAAATTATTTCATCGGCAAACTAAGCTTTTATAAGAAATCTATACAGGGTGTTCAAAAGTAAGGTGGTTATTTTGGGCGCATCTTTGGAAATTTGGGGTAAATTCAATTTTACTTGGCTATAAGATAGTACATGTCAGCCCTTATTGAAAAAAAAAAATTTCAAACTTTTTTATTCAAAATGGCGGCCAATAGAACGATAGTCCCATTTTGTGATTTTTCCCTTATAACTTGGCCGGTAATTATTATTATATAAATTTCAAAATGGCATTGTACAGCCAAACTATAGGGCTTTCGTCTTAAATAAGTAGATTTTCAAAATTGTTTCACAATTGTTTACCTTTAAGGGGCCAAAATAGGTCAAAATTTTGATATCGATTTTCTCAAAAACTGGTCCGAACATTTTTTTAATTTTTGTTATAGGCAATGTAATTCTCTATCTAACTTTAAATTTTTAAAGACTTGTATGATGCGGATTCGAAGTTATGATTTTTGGAATGTCAAAATTTCAATAATCTCTAATTTCTTTTGTAATAAAAATGAAAACTTGAAATTGGATATTTTTATCACGCCCATAAATATCAATTATTTGACATATTTTCGGTTAACAAAACGCTTCCGGTTAAACCAGAAATTAAAAAAATATCAAATTTTTTAGGAACACCCTGTATTTTTTTAAATATTTTGAAAACTAGTAAAATTGGCTATTACATGATATTAAACACTTTATACTTTGACTTCCGGTTTAACCGGAAATTGGATCAAATTTTTTAATTTTAATTGAAAACCCTGTATATTTTTCAAGATTTTAAAAGCTCTTAAAATTAGCTTTCTGAAGATATTAAATTATACATATGTATTTTGAAATTAAATTTATGCTAAATTAAAAACAACGGATGTGGCCATACGAAGAACTTTTTCCTGTCCGTCAAATATTATGATTTTATATTTTTTTTATTTAAATTTAATTTGATATCTTATAAATGAAATACATACATTAAAGAAAATTTCAAATTATAAACTTTTAAAGAAATGCACAAAAAAATACAACAGGAAAACGTTCCTCGTATGGCCACATCCGTTGTTTTTGTCATTGTTATTAATTATTTATAAATTTAATTTTTAATATTTATTATTTAAATTTTCGTATAATAAGTATTTTAATTTGTTTTCAATTAAAAAATTTTCTCATTGTGTCTAATTATTATTAAAGTTTTTTTTCAATTTTTCAATAACTGCAATAATTAAAGGAGACATTCTGTGGTTTATTAAGTAGCAAAAGTGAAACATTTTCAAAGTACAATTACTGAAGGACACAATAATAGACTGAAAATGTCTTAAAACAAAGCTTTAATTTCTATGAATCTCCTCAGAGAGGCGGATCTACAATGGACCAATAGGGCTTAAGCCCTGGGCCCCCAGGTGTCTAAAGGCCCACAAAAATTGAATTATTTCAAATTAGTATAAAGCAAAAATCAATTTTTAAATTTTAAATTTTAAAATTTTCAAGATTTTTAATCTAACAAAAAAATGGAACCCTATAGGACTTCAACAGCTCTGAGTCCCGAAAAACCTAAATCCGCCCTGCGTCCTCGGCTTATTTATCAGAAAATTATAACAATTTAATAAAGTATCCACAATGATTCTAAAGCCCTGTCCACATCACGCTTGCGTTTGTCATTTGGCACAACCAATAGGCATATTTCGGCATGGACACGATTTAAATGCCGAAATATGCCAATTGGTAGTGCTAAATGCAAACCCAAGCGTGATGTGGACGCGGATTAAGATGGCCAACAAGAGTAGTTCTTTTATGAGCTGCTAAAACTACAGCCGTTACCACCTCCTGTCATTGTCCTTTATTGAGGAGCGGGTGATCCACTGCCTCTGAGCCACATTTTTTTAACAAGTACGTATATGTGGCTGTGCATAACCACAACGCCTTTTACTCTTTAAAATGTGCCTTATATTTGTATCAATAAGTATTCAGTCTCATCAGGTCATCATTGCAAAGTCCATGATGCCGACTACTACACTCGGTATACAATGCGGTGGAACTTCGTAGTGCGGTCATAACATGATCATGTTGAAAGATCTCATGTCCCACCAGAATTATTTTTGACATCGGCGTATGTAAGAGTCTTGCTCTGCAATTAAAAAGACTGGAGCATGGAGACTCTCCAATTTTGGAATTCTGGTTCTCTTTTCTTTTGGATCTGTGCATTTGTTCTCTATTATTTAATAATACAAGCTTGCGGAAACTGGAATAATGCTATTTATTTCTTCATACAAATCTCAGAGCACATCAAAAGAGCCGAGCCCATAACTAACGATTCCACATTTTAGTATTAACGCTCATTGAAGTGTTAAGAAAAAACATTACGTTTCATCACATAACTTGAAAAGAAATTATTTATAGTCATCAATTAAAAAAAATTAAAATTAAATCTAAAGATTTCTATGTCACAGCCTACTTATATAAATATTACATAACTTTTACTATGCGCTCTAACCTACTAAATCTTAAGCTTAGTTGTGCATTAATTAAATCTTTATTCAAAGGTAAACGTTTTATTTTTAAATTGGTTCCAAATTAACCATTTTTCACTTGTTAACTTCTTAAATAAGTAGTTACCCCACGGGCGTCTGCTACATTAGCTACACACTTGACTTATATAATTTCGGAATATTTTTCTCAGTCGAGTAATTATAAGGAAATGCGTTTGGAAAAAATAAAAAGTTTATGTGTAGTAACAATTTAACAATAAATAAATTGCTACATGTGTTTTTTGTATTAAAAAAAATTAGGGGATAAAGAGGGAAAGTTTTAAGTTTCTATTAAGTATAAAAGCAATTTTACCACTGTAAAATAATTATTAATTTAATCAACAAGTAATAATCAACATGAAGCTTTTGGTAAGTACGCCCTTATAAAAAAATTTTAAATTTAATAATTTTTTGTAATTTAGGTATTATTGTTACTTCTTGGCTTGACGAGAGCAGAGGAAGCGAAGAAAAATACCAAAAGGGATTTGGATTTAGGTTACGGTGGTTTCGACTCTGGTGATAGTCATCATGGTTTAGAACTAGATTCTCATCACGAACACGTCAAAACTATCACCATTACGAAAAAAGTGCCTTATTTAGTACCACATTACGTACCTTACACAGTACACAAGCCTTATCCCGTGAAAGTTCCAGTTAAAGTTCCATACGATGTACCCAAACCTTATCCAGTTCACGTACCCAAACCATATCCAGTCGAAGTTAAAAAACCTTATCCAGTTTACATAAACAAACCAGTACCTTATCCAGTAAAATATGAAGTTAAAGTACCAGTTCCAGTACCACACCACGTTCCAGTTTTAAAACCGTATCCAGTGACCGTTCACAAACCGTACCCAGTAAAAGTACCGTATCCAGTTGTTGTTGAAAAGAAGGTGCCTATAATTTTACACGATCACCACGACGACCACCACAGCTTCGATCATCACTCATTTTAGGTACCAAATCAATTTATCACACTCTTACAACACAATTGAATAGTTCCGTATTATATAATCGAACAAAAAAGACGCAATGTAGTCTAGAAAGTATTAAAAAGGACGTTCGCGTTACTGTTAATAATTATGCCGCTCGTTATCTTCATAATTAAAATTTTGCAAGACAATTATTTGTAATATTTAATTTATTGTTAAAATTTTGATTATGCTGTGTGTGGTTTTTTTTTAATTTCAGATCTCATTTGTTGTGTATGAAAAATTGTAAATATTGTTGTATACTATTTTATTACTTAATACATTTTTCGTAATGTTGATTATTGTCATTATGTTATTTTACCACGCGAATAGAGCACGCTAGAAACGCAGTTTTCAAAACTTTTCCACTAATAAAAGCTTTAATGTTGACTGTATGGATGAAAATAGAAATAATATTGAGATTTTCTTCTAAACCCATACCACAATACTAGTAATTACATTCATGCAAATGATAAGACGACTTCCAAAAACTGGGGACGCTCCGATGCTGCAGCCAATTTAATTGCAGAGCAAGACACACAATAGGTTCTCACGAAGGCTAGGGTTAGCATGTGGGATACGTTAGAAAAACTCTGATAAGCCTGTCTCTTAAACAACTACAGTTCTTGGGCGATCCATGGATTGCAATTAACTCCTTAGGAATTAATTTGATACGGACTGGTCTAACTGAATATCAGAAGATTTTTTTACAATTACTAAAGTCGTTCTTGTAACTCTGGAAGCCTGCCACAAGTACCTTACAAACTGCTGAGGTTGATGGAAAGTGCACGCCCTATGCTCGACCATCTTCCACGTAGATATGGCCTAAAAATCTAGAAATTGCCCTTGAAATTATCATCTCAAAGGAATGGACAAATCTGAAGATGAAACATATTACTATACCTATATAGCAAAAGCTGGAAGTTCTTGAGCAATTCTGCTTAGAACCACATGAGCTAGAAGAGTCCTCATCTGGAGCTGGGGTGACAAATACTAAAAGGATAAAATGAAAAATAACAAAATACAAGTAGAACTGAAAGTATTTGAGGAAGTCCACTTATAGCCAGAGGAGCTAAATAGTCGTTCTAAAAGGGAGTCTAAAAGTATATGAAGAGCTGTTGTAGTGGATGAAATAGAAAATTCCGCAATCAAAATGTCCCAAAAACAATCAAAACACCCACTTCGCGTCTACGACGTTATTAGCGTAGCACCATGACATTATTCTGCCAATTAGAGTAGTCCCAAGGAAAGATGAGTACATCACGTGATGACCGTTAAAGTTGCGCAATAGTTTTGTACTACCGTTGCTTAGAAACGAACGTAGACAGTGCCATTGTATAGTTATTATATTACTATTATCCACGACCGTCCAATAATACATTTAATACTATATGATTTTGTAAGATTTACAGTTGTAAATCGCGGATAATGCTCATTACGTCATTACTTACTCAAATGATTACGACATGTTACAAATATTTTAATACTGTGAAGATCGCAGTAATTTATTATTATTACATAAACTATAAAATTAAGTAATTATTTTGAATATTCCAATATTGAAAACTTTTAAAAATAATTTTTTTAAAAGCAGAAATAATTAGCTGCGCCACTGAGCTCTGAAGCCATGCCCTGCGCAGATTTAGTCACGTGGTGTACTCATCTTTTGTTGGGACTACTCTAATAATCAAATACTGTCATAATTTTTGTTGATCTAAAAACCAAAATTTTGGCATTAAAATATGCATAGTGTTCCAACAATTTTAGGTCTTCACGATAGGGATATGGAAAAATTTTTTAGTTATTTATCCTTTGATGAAATTGCCCAAAATCGAGTAGTAAGTAGGAAGTTCAATGAAATTGGATTTAATCTTGTAACACGTGTTAACATTGCATATACAGCAATTTCAATGTAGAGATCATCCTATGGTTTGTAACTACGATATTATGTCTTCTGTAGAAACACAATGTTTTAACTTTATATCATTGAATAAATAGCCGCTATTCTACCAGGACCGAGCATTCAAGGTAATCGTATGTAAATGCAGCGGTAGTCTAAATATAGCGATTTCCGATCATTTTCTCCAATGAAAATAGTTGCTTATACTCCCACTTATAAGGAAAGATCATGACAGCCAATGATAATGTAAACTCGACGGAATGAATGAGTCATCCACGGATTTCTAAAATGTCATTTCCGTCGCATTTTTCGATTTGGAATTTGTTCCAATTCTATCAGATTCGTATGAGTTTTTACAAGAGCTACGCGATATTACTAGTATTGATGTGGATCATTTCTTGGAATCAATAACCTTCCAAGATTAAAACCATAAACCGAACTGCCCGTAGCATCGTGGTTCGAAGAACAAAGACGCAATGTTATGACATGACTCAATGTGAAAAATTGAAACAACAGCAAGTCTCCTTTATGAAGGTATAAATAAAAAGCTTAATGAAAAATCTCAACAAATAATAGACGAACAAATTGCCAAATTTCACAAACAAGAAAATATAATTGCAGATCTTAAGAAACAAGTCGAAGAATGGGACCAAAAATCTGTAGATTTAACGTTGTCTTCCAACTTTTTATCCGCACCTTCTTCCATAACAACTCCTTACAATCCATCACGTATCGTATCACGTCGTCTAAAAGAACAATGACCAAAGATGACGATTTGTAAATACTATACGTTTGTTTGTTTATATTAATTTAAAATACCCTTTATCGAACTAAACACTGTTCAGCGACCAGAAATACCTAAGCCACTCCCACAAAAAGCCCACGATATTTGTATAGAATTTTTCTATTGGTCGAATTTTGAAAATAAGGTTTGTAACAATCACATAACAATTGGCATGCGTCAACGTTATTTGACAGAAATTTGTAGGGAGTGGCTTAGCTATTTCTGGTTGCTGAATAGACTATAGTGTATTGTAGTATTGTAATTGTAATTTATAATAGGAATTGCTCATTTATTTGTTTTATTTAGGTCCGTTTGCACCGCTTTCCCTATAACCCAACGACAATCTTAACTACAAGTAAATTTAAGGGGAAGTGGTGCAAACGGACCTTAATCAATTAATTACCTAAAAAGTACTTAAAATACTTTTACAACAATCTTCTACAAAATTAAAATCTAAAAATTACTTTTTAATTTCCAATTCACCTTTAGGCCCATGTATGACATAAGAGAAAAATTCAGATTGTTTGAAAGATGAGGTCGTTCGCTTTGTACTCGATCAAAACAGTTAAGTTCGTAAATAAACAAACCTTCATTACGTAACTAATAATATTAACAACAATCACATACGTCGAGTTAACCTTGACATTGAATTAAATGAAAAAAAAAAGCTCTTGCATATAAAGATATAATTATAATCCAAGTTCATTGCTCTTGGTGCATCATAATACAACACAGTTATAAACTTTCAACACAAATTACGTAAGGTAAAAAACCGTAAAAATTGATACAAAAACAACAATTATTATTACGTGGATGAATCGTAATTAAATTAAATTTCGGAATAATTTGTTATAAAAAATAATATGTGTAAACTTCCAGGCAATGGAGTTGTAAAATTCAGTAGCAATTATTATTATTTTTGCACACACGAAAAATTAGGATAAATAATGCAATGTAATTATATTATTAAAAACGATTATAATCTACATATTTTGAAAATTAATACAAATTAAACTTAAATTAATTTAATATTTAAGCAACCGAAAAAATTAAACGCTATTACTAAATTAATCAACTTATATCTAAAAACAATTTAAATTGAGAGTGAAGTATTTTTGAAAGTAATTAATTAAGAAATTAATTAATTATGACTAATTGTAATTGGTTTAATTTTTGTAAAGTCATCTGTTAAAATACCTAGGTGCTTGGATTCGCTATTCTTGGTCGTCGTATTTGAGATCAAATTAAGTGGCGTCTCGGACACATTGTGCCCTAAATTATGTTTTTTAACTAATTAAGAGTTGATGCAAACATGGCATACTTGACTAGAAAAAAAGGCAATATGGTGTTAGCAAGCTCTTGATAAAAACAAAGCATAGGTACTTAACTTGAAGAAAGGATCAGATGCATCTGGTTCTGTGCTATTACCTCACTGTCATACAGACATAGAAACAGACTTATTGTGAAACACTGAAAGACAATGGAAGAATAAATGATAAACAATAGATTAGACGTACATCGAAAAACAAAAGATTAAAAATTTATTCTTTGTCAGGAATTTCTAGCCGGGCCGTCCTGACAAATTGGCGCCCAACGTGGGGCCCGAGCAACACAAATCAACAGAGATGAATGAACGAACAGTAGGTGAGCAGGTAGAAAGGCAGGCAGACAGACGGACAGATGGTTGAAAAAGAGATTGACTGACTGACTAACTGATGAAAATATTAGTAAACAAGAGCCTACAATTTCCACGTCTCCTCGGTCTTTTGCAACAAATTCTATATTAACCGACATTTATTTATTTTCTTAAGTTTTCTAGATGAGCAGTCGCGTTTGTTGCTTGACCGTTTCTTTATAAAGAAGATCAAAACGCCCCCAGACGATGAGGAAAGATTATAATGATCTTTAACATTAAGAGCTTAAAAAATCCCCTCTCCTCAATATCCACCCTACGAGATGATTTGGTAGTATTATACTATTATGGGAAAATTGTCTTTCTGATGCTATTCCGATGCCGTCGCCCTGACCTTAACCACCTCGAGGATGAGAGAGTATTACACCAAACCAAAAATCTGGATGAGAATGGGGGTTTTTCCCGACACTCGTTTGATCCCATTATACATAAGCACTGTTTGGGGTTACCACTTCTCACCACGAGGAGGTGCATGTCCACATCATCGATACCAAGAGCACCATATGATCTCAAAACATATCCAAATCAATTTTTAAGATTGAGAGGAACGCTTAAGATCTCCCTTCTTGATTCTATGCCAATGCCGTCGCCCTGACCTTAACCACCTCAAGGATGAGAGAGTATTACACCAAACCAAAATTCTGGACGAGAATGGGGGTTTTTCCCGACACTCGTTTGATCCTATTATACATAAGCGCTGTTTGAGGTTCTCATGCCAGGCTAATTAGGTAGTTTTCTCTAGCTTTCCTGAATTTATGCCGTTGACCTTCCTAAAGGTTCGTTGTTCTTGAGGAGGTATTTCTCGCCTTAAAGACATGAGGTTGCCATGCCAACCCAAGCGTCTGTATATACTGGAAGGGCGCTCGTCTCGACATTGAAGGTGGATGTTCAGGTTTTCGCTTCATGGAAATTCTCTCTTCTCTTCTTAAAGATCTTCGCTCTACGAGAGGGTTTTGGAGGCGTTAAACTGGAAAAATATTTTGGTCTTGCCTTCCTAATTTTATACCGATTACCTTTCTAAAGGTTCGTTGGTTTATAGAGGAGCTATTTCTCGCCGTAAAGACATCACGTTGCCATGCCAAGCCAAAAGTCTGTATGTACTGGATGGAAGCTAGTTTCTATACAACAAATTGGATGTTCAGATTTTAGCTTCATGGAAATCTGGAGCACAGGGCGGTCTCTCACCTTCTGCTGTTAGACAATCTAAACAAAGCAGAAACACCCAAAGCTAAACATGAAATCAATTAAATGTTATTTAACAAATACAGACAAACGTGACTAGGTTATTCGTAAACAAAAATTATATCCATTACACCGTTGATACGCTCAAATTCCTCCACATTCACAAACGTATAATCATAATTTGAAAAATTAAAAGTTTTAAAGTGGCCAAATTACGAGCGATCTAGGTAAAATTATAATACAAAAAAAGGAATTGAAGTAAAGAAAATAGAGCATAGTATAACTTCCTTTTTACATAATAATAAAATTTAGATGTCTGTTACACATACAGGCTTTTAACAATAATTTGTACTTACAGTAAATACGATAATTAAAATAAAATATCAAACTTTCTCTCTCCGATCAAATATTACATAGCAATAATTTTACTTCATATTTAACCAAACTTTAAGCTTAATTCGAATAATTAAAAAAATTACGAGTAATTAAATAATTAGAAGATCTTCATGGTCAACTTTTACATTTTCCCAACCGAGCTAATCGCTCTTTCGCCGTCGTTGTACCAATAAAATCGAAAGATTCTCCATTGTTAATTAAATAAAGACGGTTGTTCGTGTCAGGAAATTACAATTAAATCACTGGGTATATATTGTTAAAAATTATTTAAGACATGTACAAATTGGGTAGGAGAAAAAAAATTAGCACCCTACCACAAACAACTATAAATACCCCAATTCGAGTCGAAATCAAACCAACAGTCGTTGTTCATCAAACAAGAACCAAACATGAAGTTTCAAGTAAGTACTTCGTAATTACTAATTAGAGAGTTTATTAAGTAACCATTTCTTAATAGCTTTGTACGGCATTCCTTTTTGCCGCTTTAGTTCTCGCCTCTGCTTTACCGGCAGAAGAGAAGAAAGCTGTAGTAGAAAGTGATAAAAAAGTGACTGAAGAAAAAAAGCACGACAAACGTGGCCTTTTGGATTTGGGTTATGGTCATGAAGGATTTGATCTTGGTGGTCATGGTGGAATCGAGCTTGGTGGTCACGGTGGACTTGAATTAGGCCATCTTGATGGTGGTCACGATTTAGGACACGGAAGTTTCGGCGGTTTCGAAGATCACGGTCACGTTAAACAAATTACAATTCACAAAACCATCAAAGTGCCTGTACCGCATCCGGTTCCATATCCAGTTATTAAAAAAGTACCTGTACCAGTTCATGTTAAAATTCCTGTTCCTGTTGATCGTCCATATCCAGTTCATATTCCCAAACCTTATCCAGTACCAGTGGAAAAACCAGTACCTTATCCAGTTGAAAAACATATACCTTATCCCGTTAAAGTCCCAGTTAAGGTACACGTACCACATCCAGTTGCCGTCCCATACCCAAAACCAGTTCCTTACCCAGTTCACAAACCCGTACCATATCCAGTTAAAGTACCTTACATAGTCGAGAAAAAAGTACCTGTTTACATCAAAGAACATCATCACGAACATCACGATTTTGGAGGACTTAGTGGTGGTTTGGGAGGTCACGATTTAGGTGGCCATTTAGGTGGCCACGATTTAGGTGGACACGATTTTGGTGGACACGATTTTGGAGGTGGTTTAGACTTCCACCATTAAACAAACGACTGCTAATTTATTTATTCTCAAAAGTACCTCTGTAATAACTTGTAAATGACTATTTTTGTTAAATAAATCTTCCAGACCATTGTCTCGAAAAATGTGTTATTATTTAGAATCGAAAACAGTAGGCTCAGGTCACAGTACAAACAACTTCTGACTTAACAAAACCATGAACAAGCTGATGGTGGGCCAAAAGGCTGCATACTTGCACAGTGTTCTCGAAAAAGCACCTAATAAATCTCGAAAAGTCTCATGTCTGTGTTCCCATTGTTTGTGGCCCAAATACACCGCGTAGCATCTAAATCCGTCCTCTAATGAGTATCAAAGATCTAACATTCTATCTTTGATGCTTCCTAGCAGTGAGAAAGAGAAGAAGAGCAGAGAGAAAGAAATAAAGAGGAAAATAATAGATAAAGGCAATGAGAGAAAAATGTCCTATTCCTGTTGTTATTGTTTAGAATCGAAAACAGTCTGCTCAGGTCGCAGTACAAATAACCTCTGCCTTAACAAAACCATGAACAAGTTGTTGGTGGGCCAAAAGGATGCACAGTGTCCTCGCAAAAACACATAATAAATCCCGAAAAGTCTCACGTGTCTGTTCTCATTTTTTATGGCCCAAAAACGCCACGTAGCATCTGAATGCGCCATCTCATGAGAATCAAACATCTAACATTTTATTTTTGATGCTTCCCAGCAGTGAGAAGAAGTGGGAAAAAGTCTTCCCAGAGAAGAAAAAGAAGCAGAAAGAAAGAAATAAAGAGAGAAGACGAGAAGCAAATATAGATAGAGGCAAAGAGATCAAAACATAAAAAGAGGACAAGGAGAGAGACTTAAGTAGACCGTACTGTCTTCTAGGCCATACGCCTCATCAGCCCCGCCGCCGTCCTACATCAAACACCTAACATGTCAGCTTGAAAGTGAGGTCTTGGCGGGGAAGCTGGCCACATCAACCGTTCGGCGTTGGCGGATCGCTTTTTCGGCAATTTCGCAGCCAGGGAGCGGCTCGGTCTTTTGTAGGAGGTGTTTATAACTCGGCATCTGTCATATTTTGTCACAGATCATGACCGTTTCCTGGCATGTTTAAACAGGATGGGTCTGGACCCTATTGATGCGTGCTCCTGTGTGCAGCGGCAGAAGTCCGAGCACCTGCTTCTGTGGTGTCCTCCTACGCTAAATCTGAGGGACCAGTATCGTGCTTCTTGTAGGGTCGGGGGCTGGTAGCCGTGACCACCAGGTATGGGCAACTTGAAAGCGGTGGCAGCGCTGGAGAGTCAGCGCGCGAGCGTTTGTGAGATTTCGAGACGTGACATCTCGACCACGGGAGCCCAGGCAGCACCATAATTTAAATCAAAACTCACGGATTCTATTCTGTACTATAACTGTCCATACTCCATCACAACTCTTGCTCTGTCATCGGGTATTTTCCGTATCCGAAAGTAGAAAGGTAGCAAGAGTGCTGGGTCACTTCTTATGGAAATTAACATGGGAAATTTTACTATCCTTACTACCGTTTCGAGAGGTGATTTTATTGGGTAAGAATCCCACACTACCACATCGTACCGGGCTATGTGGTGTCTTTCGAAGATTCCCATCTCTCACTCTCAGAAAAAAAAGACCTAACTAAGCAGATATCTATGTAGATACACAGAGAGAGACAGAGAGAGCGAAAATAAGAGACGATCATCTCAACTTTTGGTTTAATCAAATTTTGGGTGTAAAAAGCTAATAATTGATTCAAAATGATTCTATTTTAATACATTTTATTTAAACTAATTACATAAGAGTTCCTCAACACCTGTAACCAAACCAAACATAGCAGTATAAAATATCTCGAAAGTATTCCATTTCTGCCCATGACAATGGACAGTGGCTACTTATTTAGAACGTCCAAGAAGGTACCAATTTCTTTGTACTTTAATTTTGTGTGTGTAGTGAAAGGAATAAAAAGTACTTTCGCTCTCTTACCACTTTTTATCAGAAACGTGTAAGGTTAATGGACCTGATTTTTATAATACCTTTGTTATCGACATTTATTCAATTACCTATACTAAACTAGGGTTTGTCGAAATAATTGATTTTCCTAAAGAAAAAAATTATTTGCTACGCACATACTCATAAGTAACACCTTAAAAATTTACAATTTTACCTTGCTTCGAAATTAGTCACCTTCTTTTTTTTATTTTAAAAATAAATGCTGATCAAGTATAATTGCCTTCTTCGATCGGCGTTCTATGAAAGTGAAATGATGAGAGAATTGTTGTCCTCAAGAACTTTTCAATGTTACCCTATATAAAAGCAATAACTTTTCTTATCAGACTAGTTAAACTCTACTCATGAGACCTTCAACAATGTGTCGTTACGTAAGTACCACCTAGTACCATCCCATGGTTCTTCTAAACGTATCTTTTTTAGGTTGTCGTTCTCGCAGTAGTTCTTGGATTTGCATCAACCATTAATGCTAGCCCAAGTAACCATGGCGAACCTCTCATAGGAATACCACACATTGGAGACTACAACAGCTTGCATTATCCCTATTATGGTTTACAAGATCTCGGTATTGTTTACAAAGGAGAAGTACCTTCAGACGTAATTAAAGTAACCAACGTTATAGGCGTTAAGATTCCAAAACCATACCCAGTTAAAGTACCACATAATGTACCATATCCAGTCCACGTTAACAAACCTTACCCAGTTCCAGTAACACAGATTATCAAAGTACCACATCCAGTTCCATTTGAAGTTGTTAAAAAAGTACAAGTACCCGTTGAAGTACCAAAACCATATCCTGTCCCAGCTAACGAATATAAAGGCACCCATGCTGCTTACAATCTTCAAGAAGGTGCCGACGATTACGGTTCAGATCACAAACAGTTAGCACAAGCCTTTTCGAGCACATCTTACGGCGAACCAACAAATTCGGGCTATTCTTACAATAGCCAACAGGAGAATGTTAATTCCTATCCAGATCAGTCACAAAACGTGGGGCAAAATGACCACGCTTATGGTTATTCTCGTGTAATCGAAGATGGGCATGTTCAGAATGATGGTTACCATCAACAACAACAACAACAAAGTGGTACTCATTAGTCGTTTATTAAATATGTTTTTGTTATGTTTTTATTTGAACGTTATTAATAAATGTGGTTAATTTTTGAAATTTTTTGTTTCCATGGTACTTTTAGTACTGCGTATGTGTTTTACACTAGACTAGTGCTTTTCAGAGTGCAACACAGGTTTATCGGACTAGCATTTGAATGGGTGATCGTCTAAGCTCTAAGGAATTTTCAACAAACGTAGCCAGTGATGTAAGTCGTAATTTATTTTGTAAATTAGAAAATTAATTACCGTAATTTACCGTTTTCAATTACCGTTACTTACCAGATAGTTGGGCAATGATGTAAGCTGTAATTTATACCGTAATTTACGAACGTAATACCGTAAATTACGAACTTAATAACGTAATTTACCGGTAATTTACCGTTTTCAATTACCGTTAATTACCATATAGCTAGGAAATGACGTAAGCTGTAATCTATACCGTAATTAACAAACGTAATACAGCAAATTACGAACTTAGTAACGTAATTTAGAGGTTATTTACCGTTTTCAATTACCGTTAATTACCAGATAGTTGGGCAGTGATGTAAGCTGTAATTTATACCGTAATTTACGAACGTAACACCGTTAATTACGAACTTAACAACGTAATTTACCGTTTTAAATTACCGTTAATCACCATATAGTTAGGCAATGATGTAAGCTGTAAATTATACCGTAATCTACGAACTTAATAAAGCAATTTACCAGTAATTTACCGTTTTAAATTACCGTTAATTACCATATAGATGGGCAATGACGTAAGCTGTAATTTATACCGTAATTAACAAAGGTAATACAGCAAATTACGAACTTTATAACGTAATCTACCGGTAATTTGCCGTTTTCAATTACCGTTAATCACCATATAGTTGGGCAATGATGTAATCTGTAAATTATATCGTAATCTACATGACTCCACGTAGCTTCCCGTGCTTTATCATGTTATACGATACCGATAGTGCACTCATACAGGCATACAGACAGACATAAAGGAAACTAGAAATACCAAATAATAAGCACGATAAGTATTAGCACCGACCAGTATTAGAAATGTAGACACATGGCACAGACATACAGACGCACCCACATAGACACACCTTCACAAACCGGAGATGATAATTTTGGACGATTACAATACTTCCTTGACCCCTAGAGCCACTCGAAAGTAAAAATCACTTTGCAAAAATTAGTAGAAAGGCAAATACTTTGACTGTCACTTGCAAGTACCATCACCAGAGGCTCGCGAGTTAATTCTTTTACTAAGTCACTCTTAGGCAACTTATCATACTTCTAATCTCATTCATAAAAATTAAGAGTCACAATTTAATCGTCGTTTAAATTAACTCAATTGTTAATAGTTAAAATCAAGATGGCCAAAATTAAAATAATTATTACAAAAGATCGATTGTTTAAGCTTCGATAAATCTTGTGTAATAACAACAAATGCAATGTAATATTGTACGATCACATTACTTCGGTGCAATGTTATGCGATCTATAAAATTTGTAATTAACTTACCGCACCCTACTTTCGCTATATTCTATCTAATATGTTATATTTCAACTGTTTATTACCTAAGGATGTTATATTCAGATACCATCAAACAGCTGACGCCTGACGGTTATATTGAGGTGGTCAAGTTAGAAAGAGTTTGTTGACTTTTTTTACAATAATTTTAATGAATAATTAACAAAAAAATCAAGTGAATTACATAACAACGTATGTTTAAATGTAAGCCACTTTTCACTATATTTACGTCTAAAATATTCAAAAATGTGGAAATTTAAACAATAAAATTATATAATTTGAATTTTTGTTTAAAATAATAATAAGGATGCTTTAAAAAATTGGTTTGAGTTAAAAAATTTGCACTAAAACGATTTATCAAAAATGGCGCCCGAGAAGGGCACTTTAATTCCATGGTTTCTAAACATCATTTTTGAAAATTTACGCTCAAGTAAACAAACAGAGTCGTATACTTATTATTTCTAAATGAAAACAAAAAGAATTACTCCTACTAAAAATCACCACTTCCAAGTCTTTTTTTAATTGGCGCCCGAGTAGGGACATTATGATTCGACTATTTATAAACTTTTTGTTTTATAAATGGCATTAAAATAAACAAATAGAGTTGTATAATTATTATTTTCAGTGAAAAGAATCACCAAACTACCACTCTGAGCGACTTTTTTAAATTTTCTCACAGATATCACATTTTTCAATTTTCGAATGAGAGAAAAGCTACAATTAGAAGCTTTTGATATAATATTATTAATTATTGGAGTGAAAAAAATTACAATTGGAAAGTTGTTATGTTAATCGAATTAGTGTTACATCCGAATCAATAACTTTAGGAAGTGCATTTTTTTCTTAACGTCACGAGCTTATGAGACTTGTCAAAATTCATTAATAATAATTGCTTTTACCAGCTTAATAGATACAACTAAGTGAATATTTTTAATAAGTTATAAAAAGAGCCGTTGCGTTTCATAATTTAATTTAAAAAAAAAGTAAGTATAGGTAATTGGATGGCTTTTCGCCACTTTCAGTTAATTAGACTCAATTACGCTTGATGTTCGCGTATTAAATTATTTTGACTTCATTATCGTACTTAAATTACACAGGGGCGTAGGCAGGGGTCTGGTTACCGACAAATACACTCAAGATTATTTTGACAACACTATAAGCGAATATAGAAACGCAGCCTTTGTTCGCAGTACAATTTTTCCCATTAAACTTTTCCGTTACAAATAAGTTGTGCTGGCCTCAAAAAATCTTGTCGTGTTATAAATTACCTAATTTTACCAAACCTTGTAAGTTAAAAAAAATTATTTCAAGTATAAAAGAATACTGTTCTATCACGAAAACGTTCGTCGATGCGTGACATATACTTATATGCGATATTTCACAAATATTCGACTTAAGAAGTGATTTTCACATCAATTAAACACGATAATTTAAAACGCCTAATTTCTCACGCTAAGTTTACATTTTTTTGTCAATATTATTCAATCGATTGCCTAAGGATATGTAATCAAATAAACATGCACACATTACAATGATTTAGTACGGTAAGAGTGATTGTAGATGTGGATCAATATTTTACGACTAGAAGAAGTTATAATTACACCTTTTATACATAAAAGCGTTTAAAGTTTGAATAAAGCTTCCTGAGTTCTTACAGATCAATGAAGTGTAAACAGCTCATAAAATCCACTATTACACATGGTGATAAAAATAAGTCTAATGTAGTCGAAAATTTTTAATTTTTTTAGGGACACCCTGTATAGGTTTTATATTGTATGAAGTATGATAATAACGGTGCTGGTATATCATCTATTTACCCAGGGATTTGAGGTCAACTTGACAGGTAGACTTGAGGGTGTGTACGCACCTTTACAAGCCTATGGAGGGAACAAACGTGTCTATTGAGGTCAACTTGACTCGAGGACTTAAGAGTGTTAACGCATCTTTGGAAGCCTTTAGAGGGAACAGACGGGTCTATTGAGGTTAACTTGAGGGTGTGGACGCACCTTAAGAAGCTTTTAGAGGACACATACGTTCTTATGGAGGCTAACTTGGCAGGCAAACTTTGAGAGTGTGTACGAACATTTGTAAGCTTGGGAAAGAACAGAAGTGCCTATTAAAGCCAACTTAACACGCGGACTTGAGGGTGTGTAAGCACCTTTAAAAGCCTTTGGAGGAAACAGACGTGCCTATTGAGGTCAACTTGACAGACAGGCTTGAGGGTCTGTTCGCATCTTTAGCAGTCCTTAAACAGAACAGTCTTGCCTTTTAAGGCCAACTTGACAGATCAACTTGAGGGAATTAACGCACCTTTCGAAGCCTTTGGAGAGAACAGACGTCACTATTGAGACAAACTTGACAGGCAGACTTTTGAGGGTGTGTACGTACCTATGAAAGCCTTTAGAAGGAACAAATGTGCTTATTGAGGTAAACATGACAGGCAGGCTTAAGGGTGTGTACCTACTTTTGGAAGCCTTTCCAGAGAACATACGTGCCTATTAAGACCAACTTGCCGGCAGACTAGAGGGCGTGTACGCACCTTTAGAAGTCTTTAAAGGGAACAGACGTGCCTATTAAGATCAAATTGAGGGTGTGTACGCTACTTTAAAAGCCTTTGGAGGAAACAGACGTGCTTATTGAGGTCAACTTGGCAGGCAGACTTGATGGTGTGTACTTCTCTTCAGCAATCCTTAAACAGAACAGTCGTGCCTTTTAGGGCCAACTTGACAGGTCAACTTGAAGGAGTTAACGCACCCTTCGAAGCCTTTGGACGGAACAGACGTCACTATTGAGACAAACTTGATGGGTAGACTTGAGGGTGTGTACGTACCTATGGAAGCCTTTGGAAGGAACATATGTGCTTATTGAGGCAAACATGACAGGCAGACTTAAGGGTGTGTACCTACCTTTGGAAGCCTTTCCAGAGAACATACGTGCCTATTAAGACCAACTTGCCGGCAGACTAGAGGGTGTGTACGCACCTTTAGAAGCCCCTAAAGGGAACAGACGTGCCTATTAAGATCAAATTGAGGGTGTGTACGCCCCTATAAAAGCCTTTAGAGGAAACAGGCGTGCTTATTAAGGTCAACTTGGCAGGCAGACTTGATGGTGTGTACTTCTCTTCAGCAGTCCTTAAACAGAACAGTCGTGCCTTTTAAGGCCAACTTGACAGGTCAACTTGAAGGAGTTAACGCACCTTTCGAAGGCTTTGGAGGGAACAGACGTCACTATTGAGACAAACTTGATAGGCAGACTTGAGGGTGTGTACGCACCTTTAGAAGTATTTGGAGGGAATAGAAATATGAATTGAGGCGAATTTGACAGGTAGACTTCAAGATGTGTACGCACCTTTAGAAGTCTTTGGAGGATTTTTCGCAATTCTAAAAAACCTTTTTTCTTACGTGTTAGTGCATTTAAAGTATTCCAAAAGCGTGATTCTCTTTTGTTATTATGACATACATGATAATTTATATCTGATTAATAAAAATCAGATTAAAAACTAAAATAATGAGGTAATTAAACTCATTTTGCGCAAAATTAAATTACGAGATATTATGACAAACGTCAGTGAAAAGGCTTTTATCTCAGTCTCACAGAAAAGTATAACAATACATCAGAAATATTTTAAGTTATGTAATTTGAAAAAAATTAATTATCTACCATTTTTAATAATAATAACAATTTATATAAAAAATTATTTGTCGCTCTGCAATAGGTATAAAAAACAAAAAATAGAAAGCTTGAAATTCATCAAAAATTACTTTTTTGAACACATCGAATATGTGAATTGTTAACTTATTACGTTATTTTATAAAACAAAAATGCTCAATTTTACGCTTTTAAGTAAACAAATTAATACGTTTAGGTCAATTAATTATTTGAATTAAAACGTCCTTTGCGCCACAATTAATATAAAAGATTAAATTCCAATTTTGTAATAGATGATCTCGTTTATGGTTTTTTAAAAAATTATATCTTTGCAATGCACATTCTGTTCTAAATTTGACGCATAATTCAAAAAAGACGGTATTTAAAAAAGTTTTTCATCACTTCAAAGTAAGTTGTTTTTTAAAGGTTTTTCGCCAGTGTCAAAAACTACCCAATTACCGCATTTTACAAAATATAAAAAGTAGTTTGAACTCAATTTGAACAGCTTAGTCATTTAAATTAAATAAAAAAATCTCTTAACATATTTTTTTCATTACATGACTAGTAAAATCACCTAGTAGTTGGTACGTATCTTTTTCTTTTCGAGAACTTTTCTTCCGTCCAAAGATTATTTCTTCATGGTCATATTCGGTCTTTGTACTACAAGTGTACCTATATGAGATGCTGAGATGCATCATTTAAGTGAAAGTCAACAAAATAACCCTCACCAACACTCATTTGTATATAAAGCCACCTTTTCAGGGGTCAAGTATCATTTCTCACGTTTCTATTCATACACTAAGACATGAAACCTTTTGTGGTAAGATATGTGCATTTAGATTGAAATCATAATCGAGCTTTTTTTTAATTTCTGTAGGTTGCGTCGTTTTTGCTGGTTGTATCCAGCTTAGGACGATGCGGAGATGTTGCTAAGAAGAATGAAAAACGTGGATTAAGTGGTCACATCGGGCACGGGTACGATGGTGGAATTTTACTTGGACACGGAGGTGGTTTGGAACACGGAGGTGGTCATGGAGGTTTACTTGACGGTGGACACGGAGGTTTACTTGCGTACGGAGGAGGCGGATATGGGGGAGGTGGATATGGAGGAGGTGGATATGGAGGAGGTGGATATGGAGGTCTAGGAGGTGGTCTTGGAGGTGGTTTCGGAGGAGGATTTGGAGGTGGTTTAGGTGGAGGAATAGGTGGTGGTCAAACGAGCGTGACTACTATCAATCAAGCAGTTGCAATTCCTGTGCCACAACCTGTTCCGGTAACGGTAACTCGTCCCGTTGGAGTACCTGTTGCACAACCGTATCCTGTTGATGTACCACGTCCGGTTCCTGTCGAAGTTCCTGTACCACAACCTGTTATTGTTAGAAGGCCGGTGCCTGTTTCGGTACCTCGTCCAGTGCCATATCCAGTTGAACAAAGAATTCCAGTGCCAGTAGCTCAACCTTATGGCGTACCAGTACCACAACCGTACCCCGTAACGGTCCCACAACCCGTTCCGGTTAGAGTACCAACACCAGTTGTTGTTCCCGTTGCACAACCTGTTGTAGTTGGAGGTGGTGGACTCGGTGGTGGAGCCGGAGGCGGATTTGGAGGTGGATTTGATGGTGGATTAGGAGGAGGATACGGAGGCGGATATGGAGGTGGATACGGAGGTGGATATGGAGGTGGATATGGAGGTGGTCACGGTGGATACGAAGGTGGACACGGTGGAATCATCGCTAGTGGTTATGCTGGAGGTATTGAATTAGGAGGACACGGTGGGGGTATTGAATTAGGAGGACACGGTGGAGGAATTGAACTTGGTGGTCACGGATACAGCGTCGGACACTCTGGATATAGCGGAAGTATTACACATTCTGGATATAGCGGAGGTCACGGAGGCCATGGTATTTCGCTTGGAGGTGGCTATGGTGGTCACGGTAGCGCATCTAGTTACTCTAGTGTTCATTACGGAAAACATTAAAATATTTATGTAACAATTTCATGTTTAACATCACATAAATACTGTCATTCATTCCTTATTTGTGATATTTGATAAATTATCATTTTATTATTTAATCGAGGCAGGTCAACCATTGTAAATATATTTTCAAATAAATGACTTGTTGTGTTTTTATAATTTAGTTGTTTTAATTGCAAAATGAACGGGGCTGCAAATTTGAGCATTATGTACCGCCTCTACGAATTTGTCGCCGCTGTGTGCAACGTACATCGTATGTGACGTCGCTTCTGAGCTGGAGCATCTGTTAATTCTTTTCCTGCTTAAAACTACTTTTTAAAATAAGTCTTCTAGAATGTAAGCTGTGCTACTTTTAATTGTTTTCATTAGGAGGCAACTTGATTAATTAATTAATCAATTAAGGCGGACATGTTCATTTCCTTATGAACTTCCCAATAACTATTTTGGTTGGTTTCGTAGACGAGTTGTAAGACGGAGTTCATTTCCCTTTGCTGATATAAATTTTTAATTAAATCGATTGAAATAAATTAAATTGTATAATTATAATTTATGGAAACCTTTAAGCGTTTTAAGTTGAGCTATTAAAATTAACATGAAATTATGATTCGTTTAAGTATTAATTTGAAAATTACAGTCCAAAATAGAAATATCATAAATGTAACCTGACAACTTACAAGTTGTAGTGAAGTAAAATAAATAATAATTGAACTAATATATTGACAATTAAAAGAGTAATTATTAAGATGAAAGTGGAAAATTGCGGTTTGCTATCACTATTTTTAAATTGTGATCAGAATAATAACATTAAAGCAAGTGTAATTTAGTGAAAACTGTTAGTTTCTAAGTAAGAGTTTAAAGAGTTGTATTAAAAAGAGAAACTTAGGGGTGGAAAATTAGTGTTTCTCATCTCGTATTTTGAAAAAGTAGTATGATCGGAAAAATAATTAATTTCTTGACGTTCTAAGTTCCCTTGAGTCCAAAATTGCGATAAACAAACCTTAGAAAATTAAGTAGGTATGTTTGTCTTTATACCAGGATGGTTATTTCGGAATGTGGATGGAGGATTTATTAGAGAAATTTAATCAATTTTGGCATAGTAATACATGATCATTGTGGTTATTATTATTAGATGGAGGGTGATAGAAAAGTTTCAATTTTCAACACCCTGTAACTCGGCTAATTTTTTGTTGTAGAGAAACTGATAGAGAACTAAATTAAAGATAATTTTATAAGCTTTAAGAAAGGTTCTTATACATTTTTAACTAAGATCGATATTTTTCGAGTTATTTTCAAAAAATCAAGCTATCATAAGTTTAATAAAAAGTGGAAAAACGTTTAATTTTCAAAACGCCATAACTCGCTTAATATTGATCGTAGAGAGACCGAAAGTCAACAAAATTAAATATAATTTTATAAGTTTTAAGAAAGGTTCTTATAAATTTTTGGTTAAGATAGGTATTTTTCGAGTTATTTTCAAACAACCAATCCATCATAAGTTTAATAAAAAGCGGAAAAACGTTCAATTTTCAAAACGTCATAACTCACTTAATATTGATCGTAGAGAGACCGAAAGACAAAGACATTAAATATAATTTTATAAGCTTTAAGAAAGGTTCTTATAAATTTTTGGTTAAGATGGATATTTTTCGAGTTATTTTCAAACAACCAATCCATCATAAGTTTAATAAGAAGCGGAAAAACGTTCAATTTTCAAAACGTCATAACTCACTTAATATTGATCTTTGAGAGACCGAAAGACAAAGACATTAAATATAATTTTATAAGCTTTAAGAAAGGTTCTTATAAATTTTTGGTTAAGATGGATATTTTTCGAGTTATTTTCAAACAACCAATCCATCATAAGTTTAATAAGAAGCGGAAAAAAGTTCAATTTTCAAAACGTCATAACACACTTAATATTAATCGTAGAGAGACCGAAAGACAAAGACATTAAATATAATTTTATAAGCTTTAAGAAAGGTTCTTATAAATTTTTGGTTGAGATCGATAATTTTTGAGTTATTTTTAAAAACTCGAGCCATCATAAATTTAATAGGAAGTTAAAAAACGTTTAATTTTCAAAACGTCATAACTCGCTTAATATTGATCGTAAAGAGACTAAAAGACAGCGAAATTAAATATAATTTTATAAGCTTTAAGAAAGGTTGTTATAAATTTTTGACTACGTTCGATATTTTTCAAGTTATTTAAAAAAAATTAAGCCATCATAAGTTTATTAGGAAGTGGTAAAACGTTCAATTTTTAAAACGCCATAACTCGCCTAATATTGATCGTAAAGAGACTGAAAGACAGTGAAATTAAATATAAGTAATTTATAAGTTTTAAGAAAGGTTCTTCTAAATTTTTGACTAAGATTGATATTTTTCGAGTTATTTTCAAAAACTCGAGCCATCATAAATTTAATAAGAAGTTGAAAACCGTTCAGTTTTCAAAACGCTATAACTCGCTTAATATTGATCCTACAGAGACCGAAAAACAAGTAAATTAAATAATTTTATAAGCTTAAGAAAGGTTCTTATAAGTTTTTGACTAAGATCGATATTTTTCGAGTTATTTTCAAAAACTCGAGCCATCATAAATTTAATAGGAAGTAAGAAAATGTTCAATTTTATAAACGTCATAACTCGCGTAATATTTATCGTAGACAACCTGAAAAATAATCAAATTAAAGGATATTTTAAAAGCTATAAAAAAGGTCTGAACTAATTATTCGCTAAACTGAATACTTTTTGCATTATTTTCAAAAAACAAAATGTTATATTTTCTGTATACAAAATAATGCACATGAAAGTACACAACAAATAAAATTATAATTATTTGATAAATTAAAGACGATTTTTATCTTACTCATAAGTCATAACATTAACATTAAACGCTTTTATTCTTTAGGCATAATACCTATTTAAATGAGTTTACATAACTGTACATAAAAGGCCATATATTATATTCTTTTAAAATTATGCAACTTATACACTTCCACATTACGTGTTAAATTTGTTATTGCATTTTATTAAGTGTAGGTGAACCTTCCTACTATAATAAACTATCGATTTTTAGGCAAAAATTTCTCTTTTATCGTCAAGTGAGTGCATTTCCGGAAGAAACACATTTTTCAAGAAAGTGATATCTGTTCTGATATAATATTAATCAATAGGCCACTAAATCATTCTACTTTTAATAGGAAGAGGTATTTAAATACCATTTAATTAATTAATTGATTTATGTTATGAAGGTGACGTAAAGGGGTGGAGCTGCTCAAGTGTGCTCACCCAGAATCTCATAACGAGGTTCTATCTTTTTTGGAAAGTTTGAGTAAACTCAAGGTCTATAAACCATTATAGGTATCTTGAGAGCTTACTTTGTTTTAAAAATGTAGGCGTGGCTATCGACGTCACGTATGAGAGAGGGGAGAACGTCTTCCAAACGTGGTTCAGTTCATAAACGTAGTAACCCGTGCATTTGGCCAAAAAAATCTTTGGTTATGAGGAAGGGATTCAGAGTTGGTCTCTGTGGCAATAGTTCTACTTCCTCACCAAGACGTATAAATGCAAACACAAATGGAATTAATTTTATTATTTAAAAAAACACACAACATTGCGATTTAAAACACTCACAAGGTACGGTGTAGCAAAAATGTAACGAGAAATAAAATTTTAGCAAAATTTCACTCAACGGCAAATACTCTATTTTATGTCATCTTCCTAAATAAGCATTTTTTATTAAATAAATAACAAGTAAATCACCAAATTTTACAACGAGTTCGTTTTGGATTCATTTTACTACCAACAGGGCAGTTGTACGCTTCAGCAAATTCGTTGGAATTTTGAAGAGTTCCCAATACTCTTATCAAGCTCGGACAGTGATCGTCGACTAAAATTTGTAACTCCAAAGCTGCTCGATTAGGCGCTTCGCACCAAACCTAAAGAAAAATAAAATTGAGAGAGTGGAAACTGAAGAGTAAGAGGTATGAGATGAGGGTTTTAGAGCAGAAATTCGTATGAAAGTATTTTTATAGAAATCGCGCGATTTTAAGTAGCCCAGTGTGGTCAAACACTTACACTTCCATAAGCTATAAAAAACATCTGCAAGTTAGAAAAGTCTTCAAATCCAGGCAACTTCGCTTCCTCCTTGTGTCTTTTTATATAATTTTTATAAGCGTAATAAGCATGATTCAAACCACCATTATCAGCTAAATTTTCACCCAACGTTTGTTCTCCATCGATCTAAAACAAATTCTTGAAAGTGGCGCCATCTACACTTTTTTTAATTTCTTACACGTCCTTCGATCATAGGTATTGAATAATTATCGTACTGGTGAATAAAACAAGAAGTTTTATTTTCGAAAATATTTCTGGTCGTGTTGGTCCACCATTCTTTATAATTTCCATATTTATCAAATTTTCGCCCTGCAATGAAAGACGTAAGAAGTGAGCGTGAGGCTTTAAAAATTGAAAACAACAATTACCTGAGTTATCAAAACCGTGTGTTACTTCGTGTCCTAAGATTGAACCAATTGCACCATAATTTAAAGCCCTAATTGCAAGTTTTTACAAAAAAATTGAAAATGTTAAATAAATACTCACTCTAAACCCAAATTGTAAAATGGATATGTCAGAATTGCCATTGGAACAGCTAAAATAATATTTTAATTGTTACTACTCGACACAAGCCACACTGTTCTAAATTTCACAGTTAAAAAATAGAGAGCAATCCTTGTAGAGTCCTTGCGGATAGAGAAAAGCCTAAAGTGCCTTAATACGTTGACTACGGCGTTGGAGGGGAAAATACCAATTTAGGTCCCTACGCATCCCCTTAGCTTGTCATCTTAAAAAATTATACCTGTACTTAAGGGGTATGAGTATAGTCCGGGACTTATGAGAACAATAGGGCGGAGCCAATACCTTGCGTAGTACAGATGGAGGGAGCGAGAGCGCTCTCTCTCTCTCTCTATGTCTCTAAAATTGATGCTACCAGATGTTACTAGACACATTTTCGTTATGGCGCATTGGCTCCACCGTATTATTCTCATAAGTTCCGGAATTTACGCTCATGAGTGTAGCGACCGTACCTCGAATAACAATTTGGACTAGCCCGACCAATATACCTACGTTTTTTGCGCATTAACGCCGTAGTCTCTTCTCTATCCGTAAGAACTCTACCTCATCAAATAAAGGTGCAGTTGGAAAAAATTAAAACTAAGGGCTAGTACCCACTAAACTCATCTGGTCATTAAGCTTAAAACCTCAACTTTTCATAATTTGACAAAAAACTTACTAATTGAATTGTCAGAAAAATAATTGTAAGCATTAACTGTCGTAGGATCCGATTTCCAATCTCTTTCATTTTTTTCTCTGTACGACCCCAATTGTGCAGCAATGGCGGCTTTAATAATTCCCATTAAGTTGTCCAAAAAAGTATCGTTGTAAACAGTTATCTAAAAATTAATTTACTAGCAGTTAGGGCCGTTTTACATGGACTAAATGCCGTACTAACTTTTTAGTACTGAATCAACTCAAAGAGCAAAAGTACGGGAATCTAAGCTTTAACGTCGTGCACGGTCGTCCGTCTAAAATTCTACGTACGACGTTCAAGCTTAGATTACGCTTTTGCTCCTTGCGCCGATTCAGTACTAACAATTTAGTACGACATTCAGTCCATGTAAAACGTCTCTTAGGCACAATAGTGAAATATCAAAAATTTTGGAAAGGAAATGAGAAAAATTGTATTAGTATAGCTCGCTTTACTCTGAATGATGCTTACATTACTGTAGTAAGCTTCTAACGCCTCCTTTTGTAACAACCACTCTGGAAATCCAATAAAACTAATCATCGCGCTACTTTTTTCCAAAGTTAACTTTTTTGTTTCTGCATCCATCCAATTTATATCCATAACCTTCTCAACAAAAGCTTCTTGGATATCCTTAAGCATTTGCTCTACCTAAAAGCAATATTTGAGGCTTAGAATAGCCCAATTTCGTTTCTCACCTTAGGTTTGGTGCTGTTTAAAAATTCCCTATCGGCAATTCCATAGCTCACTGCAACTCCCATAAAGTTTATCACTAATAAGGCACAATCCAACGATCTATAAAAAGTTAAGTGTGAGTACAATAAGAAAAATAATTATTAAAAGTAAGTGGCGTAGTAGTAAAAGTTAAAATGCGCAAAGCGACGAAGCCCAAAGCGTAAGAAAGCTCGAATCATTGTATAAGTATACATAGTATGCCATTGCGCAGGTTTTGTGACGTCTAGTGATGTCAGGAGGGGTCAAAACGGCGCGACGACCGCGACATCTACCGTAGTTGCAGGTACTGACTCTCTCCTGATGTCATGCGCGCCCAAGTTCTATTTTCGTACACCGAAATGGTATACTATGTATACTTATACTATATAGCTCGAATGACTCCCTTAGATTGTAAGCTCCATCTTACTATTTCTACTCTTTGACACCCTTGATGCAAGGGGTAGTTCGAATAATTTATGAAAGCGGAAACTTGACACTCTAATTCCTAACTCCACCACTGTTGCTAGTGTAAGAAGGCAGGGGTGGGATCAGGATGTAACGTTCCAATTATAAAAAATTTCTCAGAATCTCTTTGAATCTCGCACTCGCATAATTACTTCCACCAGTGGAATGTTAGGTGCGGCTGTTAGTAATTTTTGTTTGCCATACCTTGGTCGATAAACATTTACTCTGACAAAATTTTCCGATTCTTTTGCAATTATTTCGCTCATATCTAACGTGGTGGTTAAAATCATTGCATCAACAGTTGCCCACCACATATACAGTTCCAAATTTACTCCCGGAACATTTAATAAATATAAAGCTATTTGAGGTAAATAAAATAGTTCTTCTTCGGGTATATAAATAAAATCGCTATTGTCCAAATCCAATTTAACATCGTTTCCGTCAAATAAAGTTTCTAAATAAGTACGCCATATTGGTGTTGGAGTTCTGTTATTTTCAAGTAAATATTGGTCCGTTACGTTTTGTAAGTCGTTAACTTTCACTTTGTAGAATTCTAAACTTGTCGAATAATTTTTACTTTTCATCTAAAACACAAAAGTAATATTTTAGCTCAGATGGATAGTTTACTAGTGTCTTCTACTGAATGCAGGTTCCCTCTCTCTCCGACTCACTGCCCTTTCTCAGTTCATCTCTCTCCCGTTTCCTCTGGACCTCTATTTCTCTCCAACTCAATACATAATCCTAATCTACTTACGTCCTCTATATCCACACTGATATTCCAGATGACATTAGAAGCCTCTTCCAAAACTAAATCATCGAAACTGATGGAATTATTCTCAAAAATGGCTTTCATAACTTTCTTAATAACATTTTTATAAGCTAAAACTCGAGGATCATTATTATTCTTATCATCATCTTCATTTTCCTTGGAGCGTGAATGATGCCTTGTTTTCGCCCTTTTGTTCAATTTCACAGGACTGAAAAATTATATTTTAGAATTAGGCCCTGTGGCGTACCTAATTATAATTTTTAAATCTCAATGACATAGAAATTGCAACACCAAGAAGAACTAGTAATTTTTTGATAAAATATACCATTACCACTTGGAATCTCATCCAAATTTTAATCAATTATTACCCTTGAGTAGTTAAACGGTTTTGCCAAAATTTATCAAAAAATTCCTAGTCCTTCTTGGTGTTGCAATTTCTATGTCATTGAGTACCTATATACCTAGGTAATGGACAAGAAGCATCTGGTGTACCCATATAAAGTACCTTATTGCTTCTATTATAAATATCAGCATCAACCAATAATCCAAGAATTAAATCCATGGCAAAAGTTTTCTTTACAGCTACATCAGTCTTAATCCAATCAAATTTATAGCTATCACTCTTATTAGTAAAAAATGTAGGTATCACAGGTAAGTTGACTTCTTTTAAATATTTTATCATTACCGAAAAGCCTAAACTATTTAATTTATCTAAAAAAAATGTTTGTTTATAGGTTTGCAAGTTAAGAGCTAAAAAAATCGTTCCACCACTTTGTCTGATGTCATGAATCTCATGGTAAAACCTAATAGAGATGCTAAATTTATAAATAAATTTAAAAGGGTCAGCTCAAAATTAATCAAAAACATCAAGAACATAGCCTGAAGCTTCCTCTATCCAACCATGACTTTGAAATTAATCTAGAACTTCCAGTTTGGAAGTTACGGTGGTAAATAACAGATGTAGTCATGGAGTTAGCTTTTTACATTCCAAACTACAACGCTAAAATAAATTTAAAAATATTTTTAGTGGGGGGGCCCAAAATTAATCAAAAATTCATGAAGATAGCCTAAAGCTTCCTCTATTCAACCATGACTTTAAAATTTATCTAGAACTTCCAGCTTAGAAGTTAAGATGGTAGATAATAGGTATAGTCCAGGAGTTTGATTTTTATATTCTACCCTATACGAGTAATTAATAATTTTAGAAGGGGGGAGCCAAAATTAATCAAAAAATTCAAGGAGATAGCCTGAAGCTTTCTCTATCCAACCAAGACTTTAAACGTTATCTAAAACTTCCAGGTTGGAAGTTACGGTGGTAGATAACAGGTATAGTCAAGGAGTTTGTTTTTTATATCCCAAACTAATTAATATTTTAAGAAGGAGGAGTCCAAAAGTAATCAAAAAATTTAAGGAGATAGCCTGAAGCTTCCTCTATCCAACCATGGTTTAAAAATTAACCAAGAATTTCCAGTTTCGAAGTTACGGTGGAAGTTGACAGATAGAAATTTGTGCATATTCCTAAACTAAGTTAATCAATATTTTAGGGAAGGGGTAGTCCAAAATAATTCAAAATCGTTTGGTTGAGTATCTGAAACTTTTGATTCTCACATTTCTTTCTTCTAGTATAGGTTTTCGCCCAGCTGATTTAAAATTTCTCTCCAGAGTAGACGTGGGCTCCTGCGGGTGGTTAGAATGCTACACTAAACTGGCCGTAACTTCCGAACCGGAAGTGCTATAAAAAATTAAAGTTTATTGTTGGATAGAGCAAGCTTCCCCTTTTATTCTCAGGAATCAGTGATCGCCAAACGTCTTCTGTGCATTTTGATAACAGCCTGTACATTTAAATGTGTTTTGTGCGTTTCAGTATTACCGATTTTTAGTCGAAAACAACAAAAAATGACGTCATAAAAAATGATGGAAAGTGTCATAATACTAACTAGTGTTCATGCAGGATAGATACAAGTCACGACTTTGCAAAGCTGGCAACGGTTCGTTGGATGATATGTTTGAGTTGAAATAATTAATAGCAGAAATGGCAATTCTTTCGTCAGCAGTTTCAAAACTTGAATAATGAGGATACCATCCATGATTTAAATTTTCTTTAGACCAATGTCCACAAACATAAGCGTAAAAATCGTCGCAAGGATCGACGCTTTCATCCATGGCCAACTTTAAATTTGCGGCGGAACGTAAACACTCTTCGGACGTGCATATTTTGTGTTTTTTTAAACGTTTTAATTCGTTATAACGTTTTATGTCTAAAATAAACAATAAGTAAATACTATCACGACACAAATTACCCATTAAATTAATAAAATATTCATTAAATATTATCGATGATGACAATTAAGGTGAGATTGGCTATCGTTTAAGGTCGTCTCTAACATGGTTTTATTTAAACCACAATAAGTAATTATTATGTAAATGTTTTTAAATGAAAAATAAAAAAATACTTACAACTGCAAAGCACGATTATAAACGCAATTAATAATATAATTGTTAAAATTAATAAAACAAATGAGAGTTTTTTAAAAAAATTTCTTCTCTTAAATCTGAAACAATTTAAAAATTAGTTCAAATTAAAAGTGAATAAGCGAAAAGTTTAAATTTGCCTCCTAATGCTAATACAGGGTGAGACATAAAAACTTACATCGTCAATCTCGATTTAATTTGTACTAAATTATCCAAACTATCAAAGCCGTTATCGTTAGTATTATCTAAAAAGCACCAAATTATTATATTTTTATCAACTTTTTAAAATTCAAAACCTACTTGATACAGTATAAACGTTTCCGTTTGCATTAGAAATTTCATTTTCGGACATTTTTTTGCAAATAACCCGTATATAAATTTAAGCGCGCTTTAGTTTGTTGGCGCTCTCTAGTTTCTGTTATAACTGACAAATAATTGTTAAAGAAACAAATCGATGTTCTATGAATATTGATTGTTTAAACTTATATTTTATATATTAGTTGCCTTGTTACTCACTTCCGTATATTAACCATCATCGTTGCTTACACAAACTTTAGGTTGACAATAGCAACGTAAACTCTAATTTTTAAATAAAATTTACCAAAAAAATTTTTTATTAAAATTACAGTTGTAGGTAAATGCTTATTACTAACGTAATTCTAAAATCTATAATTAGGTTAGCAGTGGTTCTTAACTTTTTTTTGCTCAAAGACTACTCACTACTCGGAGAAAAATAAAATTGCCCAAGACCATCTCCAAACTCTTTCAAAAATTTGTTTAATTTTATTAATGAAAAAACATAAGCAGACAACTTATTGAATAAAAATTACCTTGAAACGCCTCGATAACTTTGCTCTACAGAAAATATACACGTATCTATATTATTAATTTTTTTATAGGGGTAAATTAAAAAATTTCAAAGATTTTTTGTTCTATGGCTTGGGCACCACTTCTTGAGCTTTCACGGATCACCGGTAAGAACCACTGTGCTAAAAGTAACCTCCACAACACGTCCTACGTCACTCGGTGGACATAAAATAGTTATGTACGTCCACTGAATGACGTAGACGTAGTTAACCACGTCCATAACGTTCACTGAATGACGTAGACGTACTTAGTAGGTAACCACGCCCATAACCTTAAAAATATCATTTTATGGACATCCACAAACCATCACCATTTACTGCAAGACAGATTTATGATGGCCAGCGGTGGGAATAAATTATTAAAGGGGCGTGGCCAAATCTGCCCGAACTTATCCCTACCGCTCGTCATAAGAAATCTGTGTTGCAGCACGTGTAGCAACGACCTCTATAACTATTTTTTAACAGTACCTGAGTTTTAATTATTATTACTCCTACTAAGCCTAAGAGTTTACAAACAAAACTTTTAATTAGACATAATTATTTTATTTTTATTAATTTAAAATATATACATTTTTTGTTTTTTAAAGCTTTCTATAATTTAGTGGTGATAGGAGTGATATCCGTGGTGTAGTTCAATCGGAGCGGCTACGGCGTAACTTTTCAAAATTGGTTGTGCGGCGACAACGGTCTAAAAAAATATATAAATGTAAAGAATATTCCTAATCCCACTTCTAATTTTTTAAATGGTTATTTTGCACGTGATGAAAATACAAATGCACAATCCGAATTACAAGCTTGTTTTAAAGATTAAAAAGGCAGACACATAGACAGGTGGATTTACTTATAAACAACTGACATCTGAATATAAAAAAAAATGAAAAATTGAACATGCAGACGTATGAAGTGACATCTGCACATAGAGACAGAGACATACGGAGAGATTTATTAACTGGCATTTGCACATATGTACATTGTACATAGAAACATGGGAATGCGCAGATACCTAAATTGCTATTTATCCCCACCAACGCAGTACTAAACGTATTTAAACTATTAAATGGGCGTGGCCAAATCTGCGCGAACTTACCCCTACCACTCGCCATCGGCAATCTGTGTTGCAGTAGTTGGATATGTTTTTCAATCTATTGACCCCAAAATTGGTAGTATCATAACAAAAGCTGGATAAAGCCTTGGAGCCGTGCAGGGCCGTATTCAAATTCTTTTACAAAAAGATGTCATTTTTGAAGGCGAATCGTGCAAAAGTATTTACATATGACACAGTACTGTGTGCATGACACCTAGGTATTACAAAAAGTGCTTTTAAAAAGCCAGGTCCGTATTTTAAAAAAATTAATATAATATAATGGTGGCCTAGAGACGAAACGTTTAATCAAAAATTAAAAATTGCTATTTTGTGGGCAAAAATAGTTGGAATGGAAAAGTTATTTTTATTTTTCAAAATATTTATAAATAACGCCAGATAGAAATAAAGTCAATTTTTCAAAAATTTCCCCAACAATTGAAAATGATTTTTAACTTTCTCGAGAGTATACATTTTGATAGGCTCTGGAAAAAAAACTTTACCCCAATTTGACCGACTTTGTATTTTTTACGACTTCTAAGAGACCCCCCCCCATTCCCCTCAAAGCAAAATGACCCAGTCTAAACTAAATATTACAATTTTGCGTGTTGAAATATTATCGTTCAATAATACTACCGCCAACAGTTTATGATAAAAATCAAAAATAAAAGGAATGCATTACATAAAATACTATAACGTGACAGTTATCACTTTAATTTGTAATGAATTAAGTTCTTTGAACTTTTATTGTCATTTTACCTACATGTATAGTATACGTACAACGTGTAAGGGTTGTTTGATAATTGAATATACAGTACAATTATAAAAATGTTTAACGCGTCTAATACCCCCATAACTTGTTAAATAAGAAAATTACATATAATTACGAACAAGAGACACCCCGTATAATTTATTAATGGTGGGGTCATACTTAATCACCACTTTTGTTTGAAATCGATACTGAAAGCGAAACTATCTATACAATTACCCCTTTTCACCCTTCTACCCCTAATTATTTGTGTGACATGAATAATAATTAAACTTTAATGTCCAGTCGCCGCCGTCAATGAAGTTAAAACTCCTACCTGAGAGCCACTTTACTACGCTATAAATAATCAATTAACAAAGTAGGTTAATTTACATTCTTTGTATAAAACTTGAATAGATAGTTAGTTTAACCCCCCAAGTCAAACCTTTAAAAAACAAAACAAAAATGACTCGTCATTCCCCGCTCCCAAAGCTCGTTATAAGAATCAAAATAGTCCCTGGTTAAAGCAGGCACGTAACTACGGAAGGGCTAGGGTGGGCCCAGGCCTACCCAGGGGTTTTTTGTAAAAAGTTTTATGTGCCTCATGTTATGTATTTGGCCCACCAAAAAAGAATTGTGGCCACCAAGTGCCCATCTGATTTTAGGAACCTAGTTACGTGTCTGTGTTAGAGGAAGTCCAACAGACAGGTAGACAAACGAGTCAGAGATCGATAGAAAGTGTAGAGAGACGAACAAGTAGAAAAACAAACGTACAGATGAGCAAACAAGCCGCTAGATGGGTCTCAAAACTGAAATAATTTTTCAATTTAACTTACCTTAACGATTGGTGCAGAATGGTAATGCGTTACCGTTGAATAACTCGTAGCTGGCGCCACATGCTTTATAATTGGAGCTGGTGCTATGGCTTTCACGTACTGCACTGGAGCCACCGCTTTATAATAAGATATAGGAGCAGGAGCATGGGATATCAGAGGAGCATGAGAAATCAAAGGAGCGTGCGATATGATAGGAGCCTTGATAATAGGCGCTGAATAAATAGGCTCAGAATATTTAATAACAGGGGAGGAAATTAAGGGTGCCGAATGAAAATATGGATCGCTGTGATAATCAGAAATTGGTGGATAAGCTGACGTTGTTACTATGAATAGTAACAAAACCTAAAAATAAAACCTATCAATTCAATTGTTTTTTAATAAAATGAAAGTGAGGCAAATAAAGCTTTTTTCCCAATATTGATTTCCTATAATACACAATACAAAGTTAATTTAACTACTATATTTGTATTAGTTAAAAAAAATAATACAGGGTGATTCATTGATATGACCGTCTTCGATAGCTTCCTAACCGTTTGAAATAAGGCATACATTTAAATACAAAAGTTATTTGACTCCTTAAGGAGCATAACCTAAAATTATTTTCATCTCTACAGGGTGTTGCATTACTGCTGGACGAGAATATTTTTAATTTTTTTAAATGTAACACCCTGTATATTTTTCTATATTTTGACTTGGCATTAATTCACCTACATGTCCATATTAAAAGTTTTTAATTTCTCCCCGGTGTTGCCAGGTTATTTATTTATTCTCTAAAAAAATGCCCGCAACACGCTTTATAAAATAAGGAATAATAAAGAATTTTTTTCATAGGTAGTTATGACTATCCTCTATGCATGCGTTGAAATTATTAAAAAAGTTCAAATAAATTGTATAGGGTGGACACTTAAAGCTACCTAAAGTTACTTATTTGCAAATGACCATAACTCGTTATTTTCAAATGGAACACCCTGTATATTTTTGCATATTTGGAATCCTGGTAAAATTTCGATACTTAATTATTAAAAATATACAGGGTGTTCCGATATAATTGTTTATGATCTTTGAAATAAAACGATTAATACGTCGGTCATACCAATAAATCATCCTGTATACAGAGTGATTATAATATATTTTTTAAAAAGAACTGAATTTTATGTGAAGAGGCGCAAATTTAGAAAACTTCTTACCACAAAGTGCAACATTTTTAATTAAAAATATTTACAAATAATTAAAATATCACTAACTATACACTAAGAAGATATTTGTATTTTTATCTCTTTATATAGAAAATCCCTAGAAGGTAATTAAACAAGTAGGGGACAATTTCTCAATGTTAAAAAATGTACATACGTAAATTTAATATAAAAATGTGACTTATAAGCACATCGATTACATTGGATGCATTATTAAGGACGCAATAACAATAAAGTAGAAGATAATTTTGCAATAATGTCCTAGATCTCAAACTGAAAGTGTCTTAATGATTGGTAAGGAATTTACTTGCATGCAACTCTTTTTTTGTAAGAAATATAGCTACCATTTTTTTCTTTTACAGGAAATTAAATAACGACAAATAACTATAATTTGATTTTTTTTAAAACACCCTGTATATTTTCATAAATTTTATACTCGGGCAAATTTGCTTTTGTAGTGATATGGATGAAGTAAGGAAATAATAGCACCAATTACAACATTAAAATTCAACGAAGTACAAGTACAATTGACTATAAGAAATCGTTTTGCACGAACCTTATTTACAATAATCGATTTTTTATCTTATCTAAACGATCGCCCTGAGTCATATATGGTTTTAAAAAATAATTGTTAATAATATAAATTGTATCAGCCGTCAGCAGAAGAGAGTGGAAGAAGATAGTTCGTAAAGCAAAGGGCCTCCAAAGTTCGCAACGTTTGATTATCTACAGGGTGTTCAGATAGTCTGCGATAGCTCCTCCAAAAAGAGATATAAATTTAAAAAATAGAAAACTGGAATTGTTTACACATTGATAAATTAAATTTAAATATTTTTAAAGATACAAAGTCATAACATACAGTGTGAGACAACAAAATATATTTTTTATAAATGGGACACGAAATCGAAAAAAAAAATAATAATAAAATTTTTTTTTGCATTTCTCAGCGTTTTGGGTCCCCCTGATTCCAAAAATGCAAAAAAAAATTTTTCGATTATTTGAACTGAAATATCTTGGTATTATGTATACCGCGTGTCCCACTTAGCATACTCTCATGGGGATCTCGTAAACTGTAAGAGATACGAAGTCGGTTAAATGACACCAAATGTAGCCTCTTTCATAGCCAACTCGATCTTACTTTTGTTTTTTGAAAAATATTATTAGCACTCTAGATATTTAGAAAAAACTGAAAAAGTTCATTTTCTTTAAATGCCTATAACTTTTTTATAAATACCGTTAAATACTTTAATATCCGGTTGATATCACTAATAGTTATAATTCCTAATAGGGTAAGGTTCAAAGATGGCAATGACATATTTATATATAGGAAATAAGAGCCTAATTAAAGAGAAAAGTCAAATTGAATGCAATTGGTGTAAATTAAAAAAAACAGAGGATGTTGTTTTTACCCAACATAATTTTCTCACTAATTAGGTTCTTATTTCCTATATACAACTATGTCATTGCCTTCTTTGAACCTTACCCTATCAGGAATTATGACTATTAGTGATATAAACCCGATATTAAAGTCGCTAATGGCTACGAGCTGAATGTCTAAAAATCAACTTTCCCGCCCATTCGTTAGAACCGCCTTCTTAAGTAAGTTTATTATTTCAATTATTTTCATTTTTGTTTATCAGTATTGGAAGATTTTTACGTAAAGAATAGGGCGTAGCCAATATCTTGCGTAGTACAGATAAAGGGAGCGAGTGCTTTCTCTTTCTGTATCTCTAAAATTGATGCGATCAGGTGTTACCAAACACATTTTCGTTATAGCGCATTGGCTCCGCCCTATTCTTTACGTAAAAATCTTCCTATACCTAACTTTTTTGGACACACTATATTAAAAATGGCCGATTTAAAATGTCCGTTTAGAAATACAGACATTCAAAAGTAACATTATGGCATTTTTAAAATGCATCTATAATCTTATTCGAGAACACTTAAGTAATAGCGCTGTAAATCTAGATCGAATTATTTAATTTAAAATTAAGTGCTTCAATTAATCTTCTTTTACAGTGTACGTTATAATTTATTATTACTTTACTTAATAATTAAAGCACTTATAAAAACTTGCAGTCTATAATTATGACATTCGCACATACCTGCTACTGGCATACTAATTAAATTTGTAGTTTATAAATTTTTTCTAATTACCAATTACTCAATTGGTTAATTGCTTTAAATATTAGTTGTTGTTTTCTTAAAATTCATTAAAAACACTTTAATAGGTGCTAAAAAAGGTAGTTACAGCAAGACAGATCTATGCTTGCGAGCGGTGGAGATGCGCAGATCACTAAAGCCGCTTTCTTTCGCTAAACAACTTCGAATCATGATTCTAAATAACCACGCCCATTGACCCATGATCAGTGAATCCATGACAATCCGTGATCCGAACGCGTTATAACGCGTTTGGATCACAAATTTCGCGATGAAAGGTCCCCATCAACGCAAATTATTAAAGAGGCGTGGCCAAATCTGCGCAAACCTATCCCTACCGCTCGCCAGCATAGCTGTCTGGCTGTACCTAATCGAGTGAAATCCTAAAAAATGTAAATTTTAATCAAATTAATTGATTATCTGAAGATAATAATTTAAATAAAAATTTAAAAACAAATTTAGCAACTGATTAGTCCCCTTTTAGCTTTTCTCCCTTCTCTCAACGATATATTTTAGAATAATCCTACGTTTGTTAATTTTAATTACGATTTTTAAAATAAATCAAAGAAATCGTAAGATTCAAGTACAATAACTACTTAATGCGCCCCTGTGTTATGACGGTTATACAAAATAAATTAAGTGCGGTCCTGTTCAAAAGTGATGTCGATTAGCATGATGGTACTTTATTTATAAGAAATTTAAAAATAAATTAGTAAATTAAACTACTATTATAAAATGGATAACATAGGTGCTGAAGTTGGCCAAAAAATGAGGGTAATAATTGAAATAATTAATTTAACAGTCAAATCAAAATTTTTGAGGTTATGTTTATAAAATTATTTATTTATTTATATTTTTTCAGTCTGCTATAAAAGCAAAACTCATGGAACTAGGCTGCTACGTCGGTACGATATTTATTTAAATAATTTAATAAATATTAACTGTTATAATTTCAGATGACGAACTCCCCGATTATATTATGGTTATGGTTGCGAACAAACGTACAAAGTCACAAATGAACGAAGACCTACAATTATTTTTAGCAGCAAAAACATCCACTTTTGTAGACTGGTTACAAGTTGTTCTTAAAAAATTAAAAGAAATCACTGTAACTAATCCAGGTTTGTATTAAACATAACCACACTTTTTGTGCTAAATTTTCATTTTTAGATATTTACAAAAGAGTTTCAAAACGAAAAGTTGATGAAACGTCAAAACCTGATCTTAAAGTCAAAAAAGAAAAAAAGGAAAAAAGAAAGGACAAGAAAAAAGACGTAATTGAAGACATTTCGCCCATTAAGTCGTTAACCGACGAAATACCAGTTGAAGCTAGTAAATTATCCGAAATGCGTAAAATCGTTATGATACAAGAAAATCAAAATAGTAACATATCTTCAGAAATCGTAAATGAAGATAGTTTCGATATTCCTCCTCTTTCGGAAGTAGCACTTTCGAACGAAAATGAATTAGCCGAAATTGAAGAAAAAATTAGAAGCGTTAAAAGCAGATTGGGTATACAAGTGACAAGTGATTTCGAAGACGACGATTTTATTAACTTAAAAGCCGAACCTGAAGAATTATTTCCTATTGAAAAGCAGCAAAATCCGGTTCCGGATAAAAGTGGGCGTAAAATTCAACTAATTAGATCTGAGCGAGTTGGAAAGAGTCAAGAATCCAACGTTATTAATGAGTCTAGTCAACAAAAAAGTGAACATCCTCGTATAATTTTTGGTAACGATAGTTCTCCAAAAAAACAGTCAGCTTTAAGTAGGTTAGGTAAGAGAAATTTGTTTGAGCTTAACGACTTATTGCCGAGTGGGCATAAAAAACAAAAAATTAGTTTAACTAAAGTACGCCAAGAGGAAGAAGAAATATTAGGTATTAAATCAAAGAGTGATGACAAGAAGAGGAGAGATTTTGAAAATCGAAGGGGAAAAGAGGTATTTTAATGACGTTAATCCGTTTTTGATTTTAATATATTGGGGTTTTTTAGAGCGTTCTGAAACGTTTGGGCGTTATGTCTAAAGTTGCTATTCCTCAAAAGGAAACGCCTCCACCACCTGTAATTGAAGCAATTACCAAAGATGTTCCTAGTGTTATTAAAGTAAAACCTCGAACAATGCCTCCAACTAATAAACAAGCAAATAAAAATTTACTACTCAAAGCTGTTGCAGAAGCTCAACGTAGTATTGCTCAAACTCGAACCGTCGGAGGAAATGCAAAGGTAAGTTTTGTTGTTTTTAACTTTTTCCAATCCAAGAAAAAATTCTTACAATTGTTAATCGAGACAAAAAAATAATAATAATTTTTTTTTTATTGCATTCTCGACGTTTTGATTGCAAAAATGCAACAAAAAAATTGAAAAAATTGAACTGAAATGTATGTATGGATGCCCCCCCCCCCCGCCAGAACAAAAATTACTGAAGCGATTTTGATGAAATTTGGTTTCAGCCACTTCAAAATTATTTCATCGGCAAAATAGCTTTAATAAGAAATCTATACAGGGTGTCCAAAAATAAATCTTGGGAGCATATTTGCAAATTTGGGCCAAATTCATTTTTACTAGGCTATAAGATAATACACGTGAGCTTCAATTGAAAAAAAAAATTTCAAACTTTCTTATTCAAAATGGCGACCAATACAACGATTGTCCCATTTTGTTGTTTTTTCCTTATAACTTGACCGGTAATTATTATTATAAAAATTTCTAAACAGCATTGTACAGCCAAAATATAGGGCTTTCGTTCTAAGCAAGTCGATTTTCAAAATTGTTTTAAAATTGCCTACCTTTAAGGGGCCAAAATAGGTCAAAATTTTGAAATGGATTTTCTCAAAATTTCCTCTGCCATATTTTTTCTTTTTGGGATATGTTACAGACAACGCAATTCTCTATCGAAATATAAATTTTTATTAAAATCGCTCGAGCCGTTTTGGAGTAATGATTTTTTGAATGTCAAAACTTCTAAAATCTCGAATTTCTTTTGTAATAAAAATGAAAACTTAAAAATGGATATACAGTAGAACCTCGTTATAACGTACCATCAGGGGCCGAAAAATTTGGTACGTTATAACCGGAAGTTCGGTATAAAAACACAATAAATAAACAAAATATTAAAATTGGACCAAAGATTTAGTCCGTTATATCCAGAAAAACGTTATAAAGGCGTTCTACTGTATTTATCAATCTCATAAATATCTATTATTTGTCACTATTTTCGGTTAAAAAACGCTTCCGGTTAAACCGGGAATTATAAAAATACCAAAATTTTTAGGAACACCCTGTGTATTTTGAAAGCTCTTAAAATTAACTATTACGCGATACCAAACACTTTATATTTCCATTTCCAGTTTAACCAGAAATGGCATCAAATTTCTTAATTTCAATAGAACACCCTGTATATTTTTCAATATTTTGAAAGCTCGGAAAATTAGCTTTCTGAACATGTAAAATAATGTACATTTTGAACTTCAATTTATGCCAAATTAAAAAAAAATTAAATTAGTATTTCAGACAGTTTATGTCTAAAAATTCTGCTTACACGCAGAAGTTCTAGGTTCGATCGCGGACAAAAGCAATTTTAAAAATTTTTTTAATTTTTTTTTTAAATATCATGTAATTTATATCATTTATATTAACATAAAAATAAACTTAATAATAAAAACAACGGATGTGGCCATACGAGAAACTGTTTTCATGACTAACTTCAATACCCAAACGTTCTTTAGTGCGCTTTCTACAGTTTTTTTTAATGTATTTTATTTATAAGATGAATGAAATTTCAATAAAAAAAAATACAAAATTCCAAGATTTGACGGACGGAAAAACTTCCTCGTATGGCCACATCCGTTGTTTTTTATTAGTAAAATATTAATGAGTTTTTTATTTTAACAGCCAAATGCTTTGTACACTAAGAAGTATCGAGAAAATCAAAGCCACTCTGATCAACCACGCAAATTATCAAGCAGAGAAAAATCTAAAATAAAAAGTATTTTAGTACAAAGTGAGAAGAAGGATAAAAAGGAACTTAACTTTAGTAGTGATGATGATTTGGAATATGTTCCAAAACCTGTTAAACGTAGCAGGAAATCAAACGAATCACTGGAGTACATTCCGAGCTCAAAAGAACAAGATGAAGAAGAGAAGTTGTTGCAAGCAAATACAAATCAAACTTTCATCATTACTTTAGACGGGGTGAATAAGAAACATGAAAAATTATCGTTGGTTGAATCAAATGCATCTGTGGAAGAAGCTAAAAAACGAAAATCACCAATTGTTTTTGATAAGTCGACTCCGGTTGTAACGCCAAAAAAGTCAATACCAGAAAAGCTCCCTGTTGTAAAGGGACAGGCTGCGATTAAAACAAAAGAACGTTGTAAATATTGGCCAATGTGTAGACAAGGTGATAAGTGTGAATTTGTACATCCGATTACACCTTGCAAATCATTTCCTCAGTGTAAATTTGGTGATAAATGTTTATACGTTCATCCAATGTGTAAGTTTGAAAGTTCATGTACACGCAAAGACTGCTCTTATAGTCATTCAACGAGAACCTTTAATCCAGTTTTGCCTCCTACATTACAAAAGTGCAAATTTTTTCCAAATTGTACAAATGTACATTGTATGTTTTATCATCCTAGAGCTTGTAAATATGGAAAGTATTGCAAAAATCAATCGGAATGCACTTTCATGCACGAGGTAAATACAAAAAATAGTTTTACATGGCGTTCTACAATACAGTCTTAAAGTTCTTTACTGTATAATTTGTAAAAATTTTAATTCGTTATTAAATGATTTGTAGGTAGTTCCAAATTGTTTTAACGATTATTTATTCAGAAATTACATGTTAGTTTTAAGAAATTGTATTTGAAAGCTTTGAATGAGTATTATTTAGTTACAGTCGTCTTTTAATTAGATCTATGGGAAAAACCTGGAAGTAGATGCAACCAGAGACAAGACTGCCCTAAGGGAAGTATCTCACGTTTATACTCTCCAATTTTCAAAATCCTGCAGCTCAGCCAAAACTTTTAATTATGATCATTTATTACTTGCAACATCAACTTTTGCAAATAAACGGGAAAGCTGCCCAAATTGAAGAATGGCTTGGCAAATAAGTTTGTAATTGCATCACCCTGTATATAGCAACAAACAGCGCATTATGTTTATGTAACTGACATTTGTTTCATTGTTTATATGCATCAGTTTGGCAAAATGACGTCAAGTGTTCAAAATTTTGAGTTTCTTTTTTAAAATTTCCTTTAGAAAATGACCTAAATTATAATGTTTGCAAACGTTTGTTCAAACGTTCTCAAAATCTCAACGTCACAAATTCATGCTCTAAATTCTAGTCGGTATGTTTTAGTAAAAACAATTTTTTGAGGTTAGAATTTTCAAAAACTAATTTTAGAAGTCTACATAAGTCGCATTATGAAGTTTTAGGTGTTTCCAAAACTTGTTCTACCAAAGACATTAAAGATGCCTTTATTACATTATCAAAAGTTGTAAGTAATTTTATTTTAATCGATCGATTATCTTAACATTTTTTACTTAGTATCACCCCGATAAGAGCAAAACTAAAGACACAAAACAGCAATTCGTTAAAGTTTCGGAAGCGTATCAAATTTTAAGTAAGCCAGGAAGTCGACGTTTGTACGATATGGAATTACATCGTAACGAATACTCACCTAACGCTCAAGATATGTATCGATATACAAGACGAAAAACAAGACCATATGCATAGTCAGTTGAAAAATATAAAAATGTTGTTTATTAATGCTAAACTTATAGTGGTTACGACGATCCCTCATTTTGGGCAAATCGTCGTAGACACGAACATGAAGAAGAGCATCCCTATTATGGAGTACCTGGTGTACAAAGAATGCCTAATGCAGTAATAGCCATTATGTGTATTTTCTTCTCAGCTATAGGCGCTTTACTTCAATTTTATGCAATAAGGCAAGTTTAAAACTGTTTAGCAAAGAAATAATAATTTTACACTAATTATAGAAATTATGACGTTGTAAAAAAATAACTTTATTTCATGGCAGACATTCGGTGACTATGCAAAGAGAAGTAATGCACACAAGGTCGTTAGAAAATGAAAAAATTCTAGCAGAGTTAAAAGCGGAAGTTGCAAAAACCGATAAAGAAAGTCAAATTAAATTAATGGAAGAAAAATTTAGAAAAATGGATTTAGGTAATTAAACAAAATCTATAAGATTTTATAGTTTATTAAAAATATTCTTAAATATGTAAAGTCATACTGCAAATATGTAGTACAAAATAGAATTAAAGTATTTATTTTTCATTCCTTTTTAATTGAATCATTACTATAAGAGATTCTTGTAACTTCAAAATTAATTCTAAAATTTTGTATCGTTTAAGAAAAATAATTATAATGGCTTACAAAGTAAAGTTACAATAAAGTTACTCTACTCCACTATTAGACAATTCTAAAAGCTGTCAAGTGATTATTTTTAATACAAAATTCCCCCGCTTACCACTATTTACAATATTAAACCGTTTCTTGGAATATTTTTTTATAATTAAACAAAAATATTTAGTAATAGTAAGAATATTACAAACATAAAAAATTATTTTATTATACAACCTTACAACTAAAACATATTGTACATGTGTCTTCACAGCCACTATATTAGAAATAGTTTCATCATAATTTCTCGATCTTTTCACTAACAACTACCGGATTATTTTGTTTAATTTCTTTAACTGCCATAGCTTGATAGTCGAAACTACAATCGTGTTTATCACTATATCGATGAAGACCACAAAAAATACCGCCGCAACGACACTGAATAGGTAACAAACCGATCTTTTTACGACAAACCCCACATCTATTTTTCTTCTTTTTTAAACTAGCATCACTCTTATCACTCTCTTCGGTAGATTCATCATTTTTAATTAAAGCGCTAGCACCTTCTTCGCTAATATTTGTTGAAGTTGTAGGTAAAGCGTCGGTTACAACTACCGAACTAATTTGTGCAGTTTTAACTTCTTTCGTTGAATTGGTTACAAGAGGAGATCGTTGTCGATTTTTTTTATAACAAACTGAACATAATTCGTCAGTTTCTGGACTGCCATAAAATCCACAACCGCCTTTACACAAAATTTGATTTGCATCTTCCATTACGAAATTTTTTTCTAAAATAAAATTTAATTTATTTTATCGCTTTTAAAATAATTGATAATTAAACACAGATATTCGTGTATCATTACATAAAAATAGACAACATGTGATATGAGAAAAAGCCATTGCACTTATTAATAGAATAATTGCCTACTCATGACCAAAATTTTAAATTGGTGCAAAATTAATAAAAACGAATAAATTATGTTAAAAAACAAACTTACATTTTAATTTAACTATTTAATTATAATTTTCACTTAAATAGTTGTATTTTTAACTTCGATAATGTAAAAATTTCACTATCTAACCTCATTTCAAAATTCCATACGTAAAAATTGTTTTAAGAAAGTAACGCTACCAACGTAAGCTAAGAAAGTTCCTAAAGAGCCACATAACCAAATAAGTATTTGGTATTTAATTTACATAGGCGTAGAGTGTGGGGTTATAATAGAATTTTTTTATTATTAATTAATATTTATTTAATCAAATCTTAAATTAAAATTATATACAGTTTTTAAAAGTTTATAAAAATTAAAGTTTTATGTTCATTACTTTCAGTTCAAAATGGGGTGCTGGTAATTTAAAAACAACTTTTCCATTTTCAGTGTAATTTTCATATTTGATCTGATAAATGCACTTAAATCCGCATTTTTCCAAAGCATTTGCACTATACGCACTCGTACAAAAAGCTCTAATATTCGTAAAACCATTATTTTTTGCTACAGCTCTAAAAAATAAATTTTTTCTTACATAAATAAAGGCGCCAATTTTAAAACTATATAAACTTACATCGTTTCTTCTACAAGAAATTTCCCTAACCCTCTTTTAGTCCATTTAGGATGAGTACAAAGAACTCTTAAAAACATTTCTTTTTCATTTTCGTTTAAGTCTAAAACTTTATCCGAGCCTTCTTTAGCACTTAATACAATATTTTTAACCTTGGTGTAAATTGGATTAATGGCTTCGGATGCCTTCTTTGGAATATTGCTTACACATCCAGATAATGCTACTGCAACAATTTCGCCTAATTGGTCTTTTAATAATACGGAAGTTTGGTCTTTAATAATTGTTAAAACGCGTTCACATCTATCTATGTATCTAAAATCCTTTGCTTCTGTTTTATATAAATATGATTGTATCGGCTCAGTTTCGAAAAAATATTCTTTTATAAATTTATAAACTGCGGGAAAATCATCCGGTGTCACTTGTTTCATTTCCAACTGCAAAGATTCTATTGATACAGTTTTTTCCATTTCTAAAACATTTCTTGTTATTGTTAGAAAACAATAGCTTTTTGTGTACCTTTACAGTACACCTTGAGCCAGAATTTCGCGAGAGCGACAAAGATACTTTAACGCTTGACGTACAGTCAGCCTCACAATTAATGGCCACCCTGGCTATACGTTTAGCACGAATTGTGGATGTAACCATCCACACCCCCTACTTAAATTAAGGGTAACTTTATTCTGCCAACAAGTAGTAATTCAACAACCTCCTTTTCTGCCCTCTTATCGTTGTTGGCTAATAAACACCCTGGCGTATTAGCCAGGGTGGCCAATAATTGTGAGGCTACATGATAAAAACATTAGATTCTTTCCATCATATAGAAAAATCACACATTTTGAAAATTTTGTAATTTGTTAAAATAAATAGACAACTTACTTGATTTTATATTGTTTACAATGTTAAGCACGATAGGTTTAAATTAACAATACAACACAATTACAAATTTTAACTAATACTTTCAATTAACGTTGATCAACTTGGTAGAACATTCGAAAATTATAATGACAACAGGCACTTATTATGCTCCATAATTTATTGAACGAAATCCTGGAGGGGATTGTTAAAGCTTCCAATAATTCAATTGATTTGAAAATCCCGAACAGAAGCCGATATAGTAGTGACAATAATTATAATTGGAACTTACTTTTGGAAAACCCATAGATTTCCCTGGCTTCTCATACCGGAAAATACTTCGATATACAGAGTGAATTTAGATCTATATGGGTTATACCAAGCTCTGTAAAAAAATACAAAAAAAGATGCTTAATAAAAGTTTCGTTTTTCAAAATGGCCTACTTATAAAAATAATTTTTAAATAAAAACAACAGATGTGGCGATACGAAGAACTTTTTCCCACAGCTTTTTGTCCATTTTGCCCCACAGCTTTAACAGACAGACAGACCGACACATTTTAGTTCAAAAAATGGTAAATTATTTTAAGATTTAATTATTTGCGTTTTAGAAGTGCCTATTATCTCTTTTTTCAAAATTGAAATTATCTCGATTAATAAAAAAGTTATAAGCATTTAAAGAAAATGCAATTTTTTAGTTTTTCCTAAATATCTAGAGTGCTAATAATTTTCTTTGAAAAAACAAAAGCAGCATCGAGGTAGCTATAAAATCGTGCACAATTTTCTCCATTTAACCGACTTCGTATCTCTTATGGTCTTCGAGATACCTATGCTGTGCATAGTGTGCATGTTACATTGGACACACTGTATTATATTAATTTGATTTTGCTATGTTTAATAAATAAATTATTCATCGTTTCTATAAGTAGTAATCAAAAAACGTGGTTTAGAATTTAGTTAATTATAGAAAAAAAGTGGGAAAATCATGAAAAACCCAAATTGAAGGTTGAGAATTCTCGCAGTCGCAATTTTTTTACCACATCAATTCTTGCACTTGATAAAATTCTTAAAATGCAGTCAGATTGAATGTATTGAATCTAAGCACTCGTGCACGTCTCCATTTTTTAAGCCGACGATGTGAGACGGCTTGGCGCCGCAAACAATTACTTATACATATAAAGGAAAGCGTCGTGGTTAGAGAAATTGAATTTCCTGTTCAGTAAAATAGGCAATAACAAAATAGATCTTGATATTTTCTCTTTAGAAAAAATTAATCGAGATTAAAAATAATTTTCAGGGTAGGCCAGAGCCCAATTTTGAGTAAGTCTAAAAAATTTATTTTTCCATTCGCACTAACAGGAAAAGAAACTTTCAAGCTCAAAGGAAACATTGATGTCAACTGTCAAATTATCCATCAATTTTGTTTTATTTCTTACAATATTTTTTGTTTTAGAAAATGGCTATATCCCAATTCCACAATTATAGAGAGTGACTCATTTCTAATATGTGTTCACAAGCTTTAGCTAACTATAGACCGGCTTCTATTGAGATATAGGTGCAGAAAACACGTGCCGCTTTAATAGAATAACGTACTTTATTATAATTTGACAGAAGGTGACAGAAGCTTAGTAGTAGAAGTGGATCCAAGTACAAACGATTGTTCATAATCCATCAAGTCTGCCAAAATTACGGTTTTTATAACTACGATATTAACCGACGTGCCCTACGGTTACAGCCAATTTGGGCCACTAATTTAATATCTTCAGAAAGCTTTTTACGAGCTTTAACAATATTGAAAAATGTACAGGGTGTTCCATTTAAGTGGAGAAAGTTGTTTCCATTTCCGGTTAAAACGGAAATCAAAATAGAAAATGTTTGGTATCGTGTAACAGCTAATTGTACGAGCTTTCAAAATATTTAAAAATATACAGAGTGTTCCTAAAAATTTTGATATTTTTGTAATTTCCGGTTTAAACGGAACCGTTTTGTTAACCGAAAATAGTGTCAAATAATAGATATTAATTCGATTGGTACATAAATATATCCATTTTAAAGTTTTCATTTTTATTACAAAAGAAATTAGAAATTTTTGAAGTTTTGACATTCAAAAAATAACTCCGAATCTGCATCATACAAGATTTTAAAAATTTAGAGCTCGATAGAGAATTACATTTTCTATAGTTCCGGCAGGTTAAAGTCAATTATGACTCATCGCTCTAAACTGTAAGCATCAATCTGTTGTAAACGTATGTCCGCTCTTAATACACAATTTCAGAAACGTCAAAATTAATTAAGTTAATTCATTATTTGTCCGTGGTGGCGACACAGTATGTTGCGATGTACATTTTAAGCGGGAATTTTAAATTAAATAAAGTTGTACATCCAGTTTACTTTATTTTAAGTTTTTCTCTCCGTTCTAAATTGTGGAATACATTGCAGGAAACGCTTTAAACGAAGAATGAAAAGCAATCGAAGTGTAATAACAGATTTCCGATCGATTTATCTATTGACAGAAAGTTTAATAGTCAAGATTTTTTGAAAATGTCTGATTCTGGCGCACACGGTGGAATGCGTTTTAGGACGTAGGGTCGCTCGAGGATCAATGATCTAGTATAAATGCTATTTTGCTTATAGACTTACTCAAGGGCGGCAAAAAAGTGAGAAGCAGAGGCACTGGGTTTTGGAACCCAAGAAAACCCACATCTTGTCACTGTTAAAACCGACGATAAAAATATCACACGATTAGCAAATCAACAAATTCAACAATTTTAGAAAAAATAATTACTCAGTCGATGCTCACATACACAACTTCATGAGTTTATTATAACATTTTACAGCCCCAGTAATCAACCCCTTGATTCGTTAAATTGTGTTAAGTGCAGAGGAATCCAAAGATCTTCTAAGAAGCGCATTGATTAATTTAAATCAATATTTTTGTTACACGAAATTTTTGTATAAAATAGTAAAAAGTGCAACCGAAAATTTTACTTCTGAGAGAAAGCTAGGTAATTTTGAAGAAATCCATCGTCAATAATTTATTGTGTGGCTGTCCATTTCATTCAAAGAAACTTTCCATGTCCTATATCGTACCACTTCATTACGTTAAAAATTTTGTGATAAAGAAAAAACTAATTTTTATTTAAAAAACTGATTTAAATTTAACTGACATAACATAACCTCAAAACATCCAACTGACATCTAATAAAAGTCTGAAATGCTCGACATACGTTTTTATCTATCATATAGTTTATACAGCAGACGTATGTTTTTATATACGTCTTTTTTTATTACAATATTAGACAAAGAAAATAGTAGTTTATGATATGCGTGTTAAAAGGGACGGGTTATTTTGTAAGTTTGAGAAGATTACGAAACGAGTGAAACGAGTTGAGTAACTCAACGAACAAAATAAAATCACTTTTAACACAAATATCATACAATATTTTTTATATTTCGGCCTTTAAAATTAAAAATTGTAACAAATGTAAAATTTCAAAATTGAGGTTATTTTTTGTTGGTTGGTACTTCTGTTTATAATATAATGACAGTACTGACGTTTCAAAATTTTCTAACTAAAAAATTATATTTTTTTTCGTCTAAAATGTATTGAATTGAAATAAAAATTAAATAAACACCTATAGTCAAATTTTTAAAAGACTACCGACACGTGACTTTTAAAATATTCAATAAATAATTAATTTAATTATAAATTTTCTAAATAAATATTTAATAATAATTAACAGTAAATGTATTAACTAAATTAAATAATTAAACTCACGAAATAAGTCGTTTTCATCTTTATTTATACATATAAAGGTGGTCACGTGTCGGTAGTCTTTAAAAAATTGGAGTATAAGTACATAAATATTAAATATTCAGTAGTTATATCCCGAGTGCATGCCAAATACGCGAATATTTTTACGAGTGCACGAAGTGCACGAGTAAAAATATTAGAGGATGGCATGCAAGAGGGATATATGGAGGACTATTTCCCGAATAAAATTTCACGCAATTTTGATAGTATTTTTGAAATAATGGAAAACTAAAAATTATTACTTTTGGATGAATTACGATAAAAAAATCGAGATTGTAAAAATACCGTAACTATGACATTTCAAACGTAAAGAAACAAATAAATTGAAAGACGCGCCACATAAAAAGTCGCTAATGTCAATTGTGGAAACATTTTCATTTTAAAAATGTCTTCTATTCGTTTTGGTCAATCAAGTTCGAGTCAAATAGATGAAAAAATTAGCACATTAACGCCTGTAAATACAATGAAAGCGAATACTTGAATATGGAATCAGTTTGAAGCATTCTGCAAGGAAAGAGCTTACTCATTTAATGGAGATACTTCTATACCACAGGTAGCAGAAATCCTTAAGGATTTTGCCTTTAATATGAAAAGGCAAGATGGGTCCGATTATAAAGAAGGTGTAGTAAAGACTCAGTGGAACAGAATAGCCAAATTGTTACAGGAAAAATTTTACAAGGAATTTGGAATAACTCTCGATCCATTTAAAGATGTGGTATTTAAAGACGCGAGAAGTGCACGAGATGCAAAACGAAGACAACTGCAAGTCTTTGGCGAGAAACGAAAATGTAGTGCTTCAATTTTAAACGAAGACGAACAGAACCAAATCATAGCTTTATGGGATGAAGATACTCCCGAAGGATTACAAAGGAAGTTTTACCACATAGTGGCATTGGAACTGGCTTGGCGGGGTGGTGAAGCGGCAGAGTGTCTGCTAACTTTTTTTGAAATAGAGAAAGATAGTTTTGGCGCACATTCAGGCCGAATTATTTATAACCCAATATTTAGTAAAACCTGCCAAGGAGGGGGAAACCCGCTGACACAAAATAAATGGTTGGTTCAAAATAAAATCAACCCGGATCGATGTCCAGTTAGGTACTTTTTATACAATCATCTAATACTTTTGTGACAGAAAATAACTTTTTAGATTGTTCCATAAAATTATGGAAAAAAGAGGCTCCCACGTTACTACAAACCGGTTTTTCTTAACACCGAATCCAGGGTGGAAACAAAAGAGTTCTGTTGGTTTTTTTAAGAATTCGCCCATCGGAAGAAACGTGATTTCCAAGTGGACTACAGCTGCCGCTAAAAGGATTGGGATAAATGTAAAACGTATTAAAATAACAAACCATTCTAACCGATCAACAGCTGTAACTAATCTTGCGAAACGTGGTGTAGGAGAACATGAAATTATTAAAATAACAGGCCATTCAAATGTCTATTCCATAAACCCTTATTTGAAAGTCGATGGAAGTCACCACGAGAACTTAATTGCAAAACTACGAGGAGAATCCAAAAAAGAAAATGTTAACGATGTTTCTACAAACGCTGCTTCCAGTGCAGCGAGTAATTCATACAGTAATTGTACTTTCAATCAAAACTATAACTATTATTGTTCAAATACTAATTGTAACTTAAATCAATAAATTCATTTTGATAATTAATAGCCCGAATGTTTTTATTGTTTTAAAATGTCAAAAAATATTCACCCAATGCACTAGTGCAAATACCCGGGTATTTTCATGGTGCATCGACTACTCAGTGACATTCGTTCGTTACTAGGTGATTTCTATAATATGCATTAACATGATTGGTTGAAATTTTCCGAGGGAAATAGTCTTTAAAATTTTAATACACAAAAATAACGTTTACTACAAAATATAAATTATTTTTAATTCCTTATTGAAATTTATCGCATGCTAATGTCATATTTTTGAACAATTAAAAGTTTACTATTTTCACAAATTTTTACAAGTTAAATTTCTAGATCAATTTTTTTCTATAAAAGAAATTTTAATTTAAATCTATAAAAGTACACACAGTCCAGTTTTTGGTTCCACCATTAGGTGATTACCATAAACATGGTATTTACCTGTCGTGTCAACCGTTGACGTTTTTCACTATTAATAAGACAATTGGAACTTAAATTTATTGAAAGTCCGTTTGGCCTGATTGATAGAAGTGCGACTTCTGGTTATCAAGGTCGAGGGTTCGATCCCCGAAAAATTAAAAAAAATATTTAAAAAAAATACATAATACCAACTTCGAAAAAATAAATTTGACTACACTTTTCAGACACGCCTTCAGCTATTACGAAACTACTTTCGGTATCGTAATAGCTCCATTACAGAACCGAAATATAAAAAATATTTTATACCGACATTTCTTATTACATACTGCGATGCGTCATAATTGACTTAATCCTGGCGGGACTATATAACATATCCAAAATTTTAAAAAAACACTCAGGCCAGTTTTTGAAAAAATCGATATCAAAATTTTGAACTACTTTAGTCCCTTAAAGGTAGACAATTTTGAAACAATTTTAAAAATCGACTTGTTAGAACGAAAGCCCTATATTTTGGCTGTAGAATGCCGTTTCGAAATTTTTACAAAACTTACTACCAACCAAGTTATAAGGGAAAAGCTACAAAATGTTTTTCTGAATAAAAATATTTGAAATATTTTTTTCAATAGGGGCTCACGTGTACTATCTTAGACCCAAGTAAAAATGAATTTGGCCCAAATTTGCAATTTTTGCCCCAGTGCTGTTTGATGCACATGCATACAATCCAGACATTTTGGTTAAAAAAAATCAAAAAAAAATTTTTCATTTTTGAAATCAGGGAGACTCAAAACGTCGAGAAATGCAATAATATTTTTTTATTTTTCTAGATTATAATAACTTGTTCTTTAAAAGAAAAAGTTAAAAATATTTGACAATTTTACTACAAGGAATTGACAAGAGATGGCGCTTTTCCAAAATTTTCTATTTTTAGTTTAAATTAATTTTTACTCTGGATGAAAAACAAAATGTTTAATGAGGAGTAAAAGCACTTTTACTCCTTATAAAACAATATACTATTATCACCCAATAAATAATTTGATTGGTTTGCAAGTGCTATGCCACACAGTACCTACTCTTAAAGAGACCCTTAACAGCGAAATCATGAGTGGATAAAAAATTCAAAATAAGTTGTTACGGCTATGCTTTAGTAAATTCATACTTATACTATATGTATATGGTAAATTGTTTAAATAATAACGCATGCGTATATTGTTGTTTATTTAGTAAGGCACTCGATACAAGTTTTCGTATAAAATTCCATCTCAATTAATCCGCCTTTAAGTCAAGTGATTTCCAATTGGAATGATTGTTACGTAGTTCATCCAAACAATTTATGTCACTCATTATCAATTTTAATTGTTAAAAACAAGCATTCTTTTGCCTATAGTTTGAGTAATACACTAATTAATTCCAGTCAGGTTGTTCATTTAACACCTTTCGCGCGTTTATAAGCATTATAAAAAACAAGTGAGTTGCATTTTTATTTTTATTAAAAATATAAAAATTTAGGTTAGATCTTCAAAATTAGTTGTTGCTAAGTGAATTTCGTTTATTTTATCTCAATGAGTATTTTGTTTTCCACAACAATAAATTTTTTAGGAATGCCCAAAAGCGCACCAATAGAATCGTTGGAGGTGAAACTAATGACGCCTGATGATTTTCCCTCAGTTTACAAATTTTTAAAAGAACATTTTTACGAAACCGAGCCAGTCCATTCGTATTTGTACCAAACAGAAACAAAAGATTTTCGATATCTAGATAGATGTGAAAATTACTTAACGAGCATTAAAGACCAAACCTCCTTATTATTGTTAAGTCCTTTAGGGGAAATAGCCGCATTAGCGTTATCTGGAAGTGCAAGCAATATTAATTACAATGCATGCCAACAGCTTAATCCTGTTTGTTCCAAAATTTTTACTTTTATAAAAAAAGCTAAAGAAGAAACTGATCAAGTTTTGCAATTAAAGGAAAATGACAAAGAAATGTGTTTGAGAATTCTCTGCACTCATCCTAATTGGACAAAGAGAGGATTAGGAAAACTTCTTGTGGAAAAAACGTTGTAAGTTTGATTTTTTTTATTAGTGCCTTTATGTAAGATATTATTAATTAATTTTGTAGAGCTATTGCAAAAAACAGAGGATTTTCCAATATCAGAGCATATTGTACGAGTGCGTTTAGTGCAAACTTGTTAGAAAAATGTGGATTTGAATGCGTGTGTCAGATAAAATATGAAGATTATACTGAAAATGGAGAAATTGTTTTTAAATTACCACCACCCCATTTTGAATTTAAAGTAATGAATGTCAAACTTTAATTTTTATATTAATGGCGTTGTAAAATATTTGAAATTGCTAAATAAAGTAAAAAAAATTATGCTGTCGTTCTAAGACGGATAATATGGCTCTAATCAGTACCTATAGTCTAGGCACGATTTTGAGAAAAGGCTCTCGTTATAACCATGCAAGCGGCATTTCATAAAATAATTAGGTAACAGATGGTTTTCAAATATTTCGACCCGCAGAATCCAAAATGCGCTCATCAAAGCAAAACCTTAACCAGAAGCACGTTATTCAAGATGGCGGTCAAGATGTTCGCTTTATTATTTTTAATTATATGGCAGCTACATTTCCATAATATGTTATTCCAGTCTATTACTATTAAAAACCGAAAAGCTTCTCAAAAATTCTGTTTCATTTTTTTATGAATCAAATATTTAGAATTAAAAAAAATTTAAGTTTATGAAAAATCCTCAACTTTGAGGACTTACCTTTGATGAAGATCCTGTCTCGATGGCAAAATGATGCTCCACTCATCTGAAACGAAACGAATAGATGTTAGTTATATTAGTCTTTAGTTTTCGATTTTTTTAAAGTAAGTAATTAAAAATAAAAACATTTCAATTTTTACACTAATTAAACCCTAAACAGGCAGGTATATTGCCCGACACATTTTCTCGAATACAGTCAAAACCGGTTATAACGACTTTGAAGGGACTTCAAAATTCGATCGTTATAACCGATAGTCGTACTAAACAGTGTCGTTATAACCGATTTTGACTGTATATAATTATTACAAGTTTCGACTGATATGCACGCCACTATCCAAAAAAATCTCAACCAGTAGGGAGCGCCACTAAATTCCAAGACTGTTGAAATTCCAATGTTGGCCCAACATTGCCATCATAAATTCCCAATATTTTTTTATGATAGTAAGCCAACGATTAGCCAATATTTTCCCAATATATGATAGCAAAATTGCTTCAATATAGATATTTTATAAAGGTACAACATTAATTTCATTGCATTATTGATTTTCAATGTTTGCCCAACATTTGGCCATCATAACATCCCAAGATTCTTTTATCATAGTAAGCCAACGATAAGCCAATATTGGGTAAATAATGTGAATATTGGCCCATTCTTTCAATATTTCTACTATAATGGGTCAATATTTCTATGTTACGTGGGAATTTCCTGCTCTATAATTTTCATTAAAGATAAATTTCTGTACGGTCGCTCCTTAATGAGCTAGAGTCGGGAGAGACACATTATATTGTAAAATCCAGCTTGAACTATATTTTTTTCTTTTTGGTTTGTTTATTTTATTATTTATTCGTTCCTGAGACACCCATGTAAGTAGGCATAATTTACACAGTCATAGAATATGAGATGGTAATAAAAGGATTAAATTTTATGATAGCAATAACTGTTTGATAAATATTTTTTATAAATTTTATTTAGCACTTTCAAAACATTCTTTATAAAAATTAAAGTTTGACATTCATTACTTTAAGCTGCAAGTGGGGCGGTGGTAGTTTAAAAACAATTTCTCCATTTTCAGTATAATCTGCATATTTTATCTGATACACGCAATCAAATCCACATTTTTCTAACACGTTTGCACTAAACGCACTCGTACAATATGCTCTAATATTAGAAAAACCATTATTTCTGGCAATAGCTCTAAAAAGTAAATTATTACAAAATTTTGAATGAAGCACTGACTTAAAAAAATCAACTTACAGCGTTTCTTCTACAAGAAATTTTCCTAATCCTTTCTGTGTCCATTTTGGATGTGTGCACAGAACTTTCAAAATCATTTCTTTATTATTTTCGTTTAATTCTAAAACTTTTTCCGAGGCTTCTTTAGCACTTAATAAAATAGTTCTAACTTTAGAGTGAATGGGATTAAGGGGTTTAGATGTATTTTGTGGACTATTACATCCAGATAATACCAAAGCAACAATTTCTCCTAAAGGATTTAACAATATTATGGAAGTTCCCTCTTTAATACTCGTTAATACGCCTTCGCATCTATCTAGATATCTCAAATCTTTTGCTTCTGTTTTGTATAAATACCAGTGCATTGGTTCGTTTTCGAAATAATGTTCTTTTAAAAATTTGTAAACTGATGGAAAATCATCGGGCGTCAGTATTTTTACCTGCAACGATTCTATTGGTGCGTTTTTGACCATTTCTAAAACATTTATTGTTGAAATTGAGAAAACATTTAAAAATTGGCTAACTATTAATTGTGAAAATTTAACCTTATATTTTTTATTTTTTTTTATAAAACAAAGATACAACTCACTTGATTTTGTAATATGCTTAAACACGAAATGTGTGTAAATTAACAACCTGAACAGAATTTATTACTATATATTATGACTAAAAGTATAGACTAAAAGAATGCTTGTAATGTTGTTAATAATTGTAATTGATAATTAATTAATAAGTTATTTGTACGAATTACGTGGCAATCGAGTATACTCTACAAGTACAATAAATTGGAAATCACTTGAATTAAATAAAGGTGGGATTAATTCAAATTTGTACACGTAATTTTGTTTAAAGTACACTTTATTCAGTAAATAAATAATTTATAAAATAAAGCCGTAATAACTATTTCCTATTTTTATTTTTATCCATTTATGTGCTGATTACGCTATTTATAGACCTCTTCATCTTCAGAGCATCACTCTGTATTGCATGGCACTTCAAAGGCCAATCAAATTATTGGGTTATAAAAATAATTTATTACTATTGACAGGTCGCCATTTTGTTGGAACAATATTTTATATTATTTGAACATCAATAGAAATCTGTAGAGGGTGGCCCAAATTGGCTGTAATAGTAGGGCACCTCGGTTAATATTTGCTACACAAACAGCAGTGTCCTAATGAAAAGTTTTTGGCAGACGAAAATTACAATTGACGCCATTTTTCTATTTCCCTATAACTCAGTTATTTATAAAATTTTGAAGAGACTATACAAGATTTTCTATTACAATAACCGAGTTGTCCCATAATTACATTCAATTCGCTCCACCCTGTACAGTACATAGAAATATTTATTTTATAAGATTGGAAATTAAAGAGAGCAGATCCAAGGCCTATGCGATTCGCACACTCCGTATACTCAGTATAAAATTAAAACTTTCTTCTTCAACAACACAACAAATCTCGGACCGGCTCTCTCAAAAAAAATCGTTGATTTAAGACACTTTTGAAATTCTTTGCACATAAATTTTCGCTTCATGATGTGGTTCAGAAGGTAATACAAATGGTTTTCCATTTTCCATTAAATCTTCATACTTTAAAGTAAAAACGCAATCAAATCCAAGTCGAGCAATTGCTCTTGCACTGTAATAACTCGAACAATCGACCCTCATAAGATCGTAATCTCTTTCTCTAGCCATATTTCTAAAACAAAAAATATTGTAAGACAATAAAACAAAATTGGCGGATAATTTGACATCAATGTTTCCTCTCAGTTGTTTGAAAAGCTTCTCTCTTTCAATCTGATTTTGAAATATTAAGAAAATACACTCGCATTGGTTCAGGGGACAAGGCGCGTAACTGGAGGGTTAAAGTATTTATTTGTTAGTCAATTGTAAAACGTCATTTAACCAAGCTGTCTATAACTTTTGAAAATCAATTTTCAATGTAAGACAATTTTTGACGCAACTGACAACTGACAGAATTCGTTTTAATTATAATTTAATTAATTTCTTAGTGAATTAAACGCGAGCAACAAATGAAGTCTTATACATTACAAGCGAAATAACTGTTTTTACAGGTTCGAAGAGGTAACAGGCTCGGCTGCGGCTCGCCAGTCATAATCCTCTTTGCGCCATTAAAAACAGTTTTACCTGGCTTGTAATGTTAAATACTATACTTTATCTACCCTCCCGGTTAAAGTGATACTTGAAGGAAGCAAAAACTACATTTTATACCTAACAGGTAAATTCAATTTCTCTAACGTCACAGCTTTCCTTTATATAAATCACTAAAGCTTTATAAAATCAATTCCATTAAATCTGATTTGATAGCACTTAATGTTTGAGGTTTCACGTTGGTATGAAGGAATTCACAACGTAAAAAGATTGAATAAATTTATAAATCTTAAGAGAAAAGCTAAAATTCGATTTTTTTTTGCCCTTTAATTAATTGTTTTGACCTAAATTCTGAAATAAAATCAATTTAAAACAACGGAAAACGACAACCAATTCAAATGCTTTTCATCGGCTCATTAATCAATTTGAAGTTTGGAAGTAAAAAAATTTACCTCGTTTTATCCATAAGCTCTTGAGCAACCCCTTTTCCTCTCCATTCACCATCGACAGACAAAATTTTAACTGTTAATATTTTCTCAACGTCCGGAAATTGTCCAAAAACGTTCCCTCTCTTATCCAAAATATCCAAAAATTCCAAAATTTTCGCAAACTTTGGATTTGTACAATTTTCCTTTTCCTGACTTTCGTTTCGTTTTATAGTCCCATTTATACAAACGCCGATTATTTTGCCAGAATTCGTTATTGCCATTAATGAGATGCCATCTTTGATGCTTTCGATTGAATACTTTTCCAACTCGATGCAAGTGCCGTTTTCGGATTCAATTAATTTTACTGCCACGTTTAAGGGTTCGTCTCGAAAAAAAAATTTTCTCAAATGTTCTAAAATTGGTTCCGAATCTTTCTCTGTTACAAATTTTATTACGTATGGTTCTAGGAATTGCGATGGTGGTGTTATTGGAGTTGATGGCAACGACATCGTTTTTTGCGTCTGTAAGAATAATTCATAGTTTTTTAATGATGTGTAGAAATTTATGATATACAATTTTTTGGAAACGCTCTGTATACTTATGTAAATGTTTTTAAGATATGCAGCTCTAACGCTCATGTTGTATAAAGTTGCATAAAGGTGAATTATATTTTAATCCGAAAATTAGATTTATAAGCCTTATGGCAACGTCACACAATAAATTTATAAATAAATAAATAAAAATGTCAAAGTTTGACAAGCTGTATTCACAATTTAACACAAAAATAACGTAACCTCAAATTTTAATTTCAATTTACGAACGTCAAACTTTGACATTACTGTGTGTAACGTTGCAAATCAAAGGATTGTAAATCTAATTCTCGGATTAAAATATAATTCGCTTTTATGCAACCAAGCGTTAGACAACTACATATGTATAAAGTATAAGCAAGCATGCTTTTATTTTTTAACGTGTATTATAGTGTGTAGAGTTACAATCTTCTATAAACACACCATTGGGACACCCTATATGTAAGTTCGTTAACATAAGCAAGAAATCATAGCTCCCTGATGATTTAAAGATAAATGGCACGCTATTATTTTGATTTAAATTCACCCAACACGCAAAACTTTAAAGGTTTTAGAGCTTGCTTAGAGCATAAATTATACTTTAAAATCATACTTTTGAGTGTACTTAAATTTAATTAAAATTTATTAAAATTTTCACTAAGAAATTTTCTTTTGTTAAAAGTACTAAATCTACAAAACTTATAACTAACATTAATTTACCTCATATTTATGATTTTTGTTGGTTTCAAAATTATCTGTTAAAATAAAAGAATTTTGTGTTTCAACTGACATTTGTGGGTATAATTCGGAAAAATTAAATTTTTGTTAGAGCCCTCTAAAACAGAATTGTAAAAGCACCACTTTGCAACTGCTTCAAATTATCATCTCCTCCAACATTTATATATATTCCCCCAAAATTCCTTTTCAGAAAGGAAGTTTTGATCACGCAATATCCGATATCCTGCGCACAGTATTGCTTTCTTTCATTTTCTCTAGTTCATGGTCAAAGAAAATTTGCTACGCTTGACTCTTTTCTTTTTTCCCTCTTTCTTAAAACAATTAACTCAATTACTTTCCTGACACACTTTGAAGAAAATTAATTGCTCCAAACTGAAAAAAAAATTACGGAAAAACGAAAAGCTATACTTTTCTCAATTTCGTCGATATTTTGTTGCAGTTGAATTTAACGATTAATCACTCAAATTGCCACAACTCTTCGAGTGCAGTTTAATGAATTTTCGTTTCTAGAACTTTCCTAACCATCGAATTGCATTCAAACTCTGTAACAATGTTACAAAAAAATTTGAAGTATACTGGAAACGTTTTAATAACCCAAAATATTTCCAAATAAAAGATATTTATAAGGTTAATTTATTAACCAGCTTTTAAATTTTCAATATAGATTTTTGAAATATTCAAGAAATCATAACTCCGGTCCTGGAATAATTTAACAAATGAAACAAGTGTCGTTCGATTAAAAACTACGATGTCTAAGAAACAGCCAAAAATAAAAGAACAGAGCTAGTTTTGAGAAAATACGTTTCAAAATTTTAACCAATTTTAGTCCTGTAAAGATAAGCAATTTCTAAAAAATTTCAAAAATCGAGTCGATTAGAACTAAAGCCTCACACTTTGCTTATATAACGCCGTTTTTAGATTTGCATTCTAATAATTAGCAGGAAAGTTATAAGAGAAAAACTAAACAATGCGACAATCGTGATATTAGCCGCCATCTTGAATTTAAAAATTTCAAAAAATATCGATTTAATTAAAGTAAAGATGTTCTAATTTATAGCCAAGTTTAAATAATCTAGATCTAAATTTATTGACATGCGCCCCAAACGACCCTCATATATTCGATCACCCTATATACCTAGATTTAATTTAAATGTTTATTTTGTACACGCAATTTTGCTAAAGGGGTCCAAACCGAATTTAATCAAAATAGGTTCTGAAATTTTTTATTTGATTCCAAGATGGCGATTTTAGCATATGAGTCACATTGTAGGGGACTTCTGGTATGTTCATAGAACAATATACACGACTTTTCGTCAAATTTCAGCTTTATTGGAATTAATTCTCTTTTTCAACCCTACGACTGTCCTATTTATGTATTTTATTTCAATAATTTATTAGTTATTAGTTACTTGAATAAATCAATAATCACGACCCACAAGCCACAACCTAAATAAAATATTCTTTTATATACAAAGTGGATCAAAGGAGGGTTTGGATGGATTGTATTTCTTTTATTTATAAAGTGCAGGACACAAATACGATTTCATTGCAGATTTTTTTTAAATTTGAATACTTGCTAAATGGCAGTTGGCCAGTTGCTATAAAGCAATTTTTTAAAATTAAATTTTTGGCCATACGAGTAATTTTGATAAAAACAACTGATGTGGCCATACGAGGAACTTTTTCCCGCCCGTCAAATTTTGTAATTTTGTATTTTTATTGATTACAATTTAATTTTATATCTTCAGAAAGCTAATTTTAAGAGCTTTCAAAATATTTAAAAATATACACTAGTGTTCCTAAAAATTTTGATGTTTTTGTAATTTCCGGTTTAACCGAAAGCGTTTTGTTTCAAATAATAGATATTCATAGGATTGATTCATATATCCATTTTCAAGTTTTCATTTTTATTATAAAAGAAATTAGAGATTTTTAACGTCTAGAGCAATTTTAATAAAAATTTATATTTCGAAAGAGAATTACGTTGTCTGTAATTTGTTCAAAAAAGAAAAAATATAGTAGAGGGGATTTTGAGGATATCGATTTCAAAATTTTGACCTACTTTGGGTCCTTAAAGGTAGGCAATTTTGAAACAAATTTAAAAATTGACTTAATTAGGACAAAAGTCCTATATTTTGGCTGTACAATGCTTTTTTTGAAATTTTTATAATAATAATTACCGACCAAGTTATAATGGAAAACCCACAAAATGAGACAATCGTTCTATTAGCCGCCATTTTGTCTTAAAAAATTTGAAATTTGATTTTTTAATTGGCGCTCACATGTACTATCTTATAGCCAAGTAGTAATAGCCGAGAAATACAATAAAAAAGATTTAGATTTTTCTGGATTCTAGCAACTTTTTCTTAAAAGGGAAAAAAGTTAAAATGCAGTTTACGGTTTGTAAGGAATTCAAGCGAGCACATACAGAACAAATTTTTATTGCATACTAAAAGAAAACTACCAACGGCATCGGCATCTTTATGGAAATTTTTCTTATGCTACTCGACTAACATTTTATACATAGTATAGGTATTAAGAAAACAATGTATGTAAAATATAAAAATGCCAAATAAATCTGTTGGAGTAATTTCAAAAAATAAATTTATACAGCCTGTTTGGTATTGACGATATTGGATGTATGATAGCAGACATCTCGGCTATTTTGTGAGGAATTTCAAATAAACATTATTTATGAAAGTTGTTGCACCCTTAATTTTCAATAATTTGTTACAATCTGAAAAATTAGGGGGTGAAACCAATGAAAATCATTTGTTATTTTTGACAGTTTCGTAGAACATCGGCCACGCCACTGCTTTTCAATTAGAGTTTTTGCTCACTAAAGGCCATTTTTATAATCCACATTAAAAAAACGAATTAATAATAGCTTCAAATACCTACTTGATCGAGATATCAAAGTGACACTTACTATCGCATTTTATTAATTCACAAAACGTTTATCATTACCATACGTATAAAAGTCCCTGTTCACAATGAACGTAAACCTAAAAAATATATAATATTTTCGCAATATATTTGCGTTTATGGCAACTTTGCGCACTATTTACGTAAAACAAAACAAAAAAAAACATTTTAATAAAAATTATGTCATTTGAATAGCTATAACTTCGACGTTAATGATGTGACAAAGTTGGGTCATAGATTTTTTTGTAGCAAATTGAATTTCCTACAAAATTGATATCAATTTTTTTTTTGTTAATTCAACCGTTTAGAAGATATTGGAGAAAAAAAATGGCTTCTTGTGCTTATACTAGTAGGAAGATTTAAGTAACAGTAATAATACTCTAAATACTTTTAACGGCCATGATTATAAAGGACAAATAACGTTTATCTCCATAGTAAAATTTATATTTTGTAAACATGACAACATAGCAACGTTATTAAAGTCAAAGTTTGAAGTTTTAAGCTTAATTCTCAGCTATCCGAAACCGTCGTATACGACGATACGAAAGTTTTCCTATTGGTGGAATTTCTCAAAATTTTGAAATTCCACCAATAGGAAAACTTTCGTATCGTCGTATACGACGGTTTCGGATAGCTGAGAATTAAGCTTTAATATAAAAACACCAATTTTTGCTTATGCTATGTTGCGCTATGTTGTCATGTTTACAAAATATAAAATTTACTATGGAGATAAAAGTTATTTGTCCTTTATAATCATGAGCATAAGAAGTGTGGAATTACCTACAGATTAAGCCTAATAACGAAGCAAGTATAAGATTCAGCCGAGTATTTAATAAATAATAAAAAAAAACTTTGGCGATCGTGCGCAAGATTTTAAAATTCAGATAGAGCATTCAAACTTTATGGCAATTTTTTTTTCTTGAAAAGGAGCCGTTTGAATCCTTGGGAGCGAAGAAATTCAAAAACATCCCTCTTAAGGACCACCCTAAATAATATAAAAATTATTTATTGCAGTTGATGTAAAATACTTACGCCAAAACACTACACGATAATTAACTCTAAAGTTATGTAAAACGGTGAACAACAAACCCCTAATTTGACACATTTGACATAAAAAATATTGACGTTAGGTTATTTAAATTTCACGACTAAAAATTACGTTCATGTGAACGCTTGCAAAAATTTACGTAAAACTTGCGTTTGTGTAAACAGTAAACTTCAATTACGTTTGTTTTACGTTACGTTCGATGTGAATAGATACAATAACAAAACCTCATTAATTTTGATTTATCGAATATTAAATGGTTTATTTACAAATCAAGTAGCCAATCAAGCTTATAAAACAAAACAAAATCCATAATTACTAGGTTGAATGTTAGTAGGCTACATCGCTTACATGTATAATTAGTTATAACATGGGAAATTGTGAAATGATAATTAATTACTTAATTATATTAAATTCTTACCTTAAATCATTAAAAAGAACAAGAAATAAATTTTTCAATCGCCAACTTTGATGAATTATTTGTTGACATAATACATAATTTTGAATAAATTCCCAATTATTATTAGGTACAACTTCAAACTTGATGTATTTTTATCTCCACTTATTAATAGTCGGTATTTGTTATAAACGTATTACATAATAATTATCTAAACTCGCTCTTATCAAATTACACAAATACAGTAAAATAGGCAATGGCGTGACAAATTTTGGTGACTCCATTCACCCAAACTACTGAACCGATTTGGATGAAATTCTGTTAGAATTATTTTAGCCAAATTGTATCCATAAAATAAACTTTTAAATAAAATCCATACAGGGTGTTCAAAAAAAAAGGGGGGAGGTATATTTTGGGAGCATTTCAAATATTAGACATTGTTCACCGACTTGATGCAGCCAAGCCACTCCTTACAAAGTTCTGTCAAATAGGGTTGACGCATGTCAATATTTGTGTGAATGTTGTAAACCGAATTTTCAAAATTCAACCAATAGAAAACTTCTATCGAATATCGCGCGCTTTTTTTGGGAGTGGCTTAGCTGCATCTGATCGGGGAATAGTGTCTAGACTGACATTATTTTAACTTTTTAGTTAGTATACAACTGACCCGAATCAAATGGATATTTTTTCAAATTTTTAAATTCAAAATGCCGGCCTATATCAGGGTGAGTCTAGATCGGTCTGGATAGTTAGGCTATTAGAATTATACCGGGTGTTGAGTGACCTACCGATACATAATAGCAAGTAAAATCACGTTTTTATAAATTCGTAACAAAACTTTCTTATCTCGAAATGACTTTTCGTAAAAATATTTTAGAATATTTTAGAATCCAAATCTGCAAAAATATATAGAGTGTTCCATTTGAAAAATTAGAAAAAACTTACATTTGCGTAAAGTAATCACCCTATATAGTATTAGGCTTTTTATAAAAGTTTGTGACGTATTTTGTAAGTCAACTTTTATCAGTAGTCGGTGGAACAAACACATTTAAAAAATCTTGATTATAGACCTGTAAAATATGACTCCAAAGACTCTGTTTAGGCATTAAAGTGACAATATCTCCAGAACGGTTAGTAACAGGTACATTAAACCTTATACCATTTGATTACAAATTTGATGGGGGATCAAAATATGCAAAATATATAGGGTGTTCTATTTAAAATAACTAAGTTAGTTCAAGTACCTCTTAAACAAAACACCCTGTATATTGTAAAATATTTTTATTAGGTAAGTCATATAGGTAAGAAAGTCTTGTTGAGGACTTTTTTTATATCTCTTGCAAAACTCCATCTAATTCTAATGGCCCATCTATCCAGACTCACCGTGTACAATAACGATAGAAGACCCATTTCTTTTTTTTTATTAGCTATAACTTTGCCGATAATTTTTATTTTGGAAATCTAAAAATGGCATTTTGTAGGCAACGTATGAGTCCTTAATCCTAACCTAATCAATTTTTGAAATTGTTTTAAAATTGGCTACTTCTTAAGGAACATTTGATTAAAATTTTAAAATAAATGTTCTCAAAATCAACTCAGCATTTCTTTTCATTTTCGTGTGACTGTTATAAATATCGTACTTCTTAATCAAAACGCCCGTTTCATTTGTTAAATTTTTTCAGAACCAGAGTTCTGGTCCAAAAAGACTACTTTTTTTGTATTTTGAAAATTTTTAGATGAAAAATACATTTTTCGTATATTCCCATGTAAAAAAATAGAAAAGACGAGTTTGAAATTTAACTAACTTCATTAAAACCTCCCCTTTCATCTGCAAATGCGATCTAAATAAATTTGAATTACTTGCAATTCAAATGAAAATGTTAAAAATGAAAAAAATTGAAACTGAAATTTAATCTTTCGTTTTATTGTCAAGGTTTTCTTGAAAGGTGACGGTTCCACTTTGATTATTCGAAAAAATCACAAGTTGTGTTAGTGGAACGAGATTTACTACCTCTTATTATTATTATTATTATTCCACAAGCTTCAGGCTGTCATTTTGCAAATATTCAATTTTTATACCTAAATTATTAAAGAAAATGAATTTTATGATTAATCTCTCAATACGAATAATAATTATAAATTCATTAAAAAGCAATTTTGTGCTTTTATTATACGTTTCATTTAAAAAAAAAAGAAAAACATTGTTCACAATTGAATTTAATGAAAAATCTAAAACAAATGTGACTTTATCAAAATTGGCGCCCAAAGGGGGGGGCTCGTAAAATGTTATCTTTATTAGCATATTGCAATTCAAGAAATGTAATTTATTTAGAAGTCTATTTATTAAAACGACATGTTTTAGCGCACTTAAAATCAAGTTTTGCATAATAATATAATAAATTTAACTAACTACAATTTCATTAACTTTATCTAATTCTAATATATGTATTATATTTCACTCTTAAGCTTTACTTACCGACTTCGTTTTAAAATTATTAATAACTATTATTTCCAAGTCCCAAATAAAAATTAATAACTAGGTAATCACTAATCAATAAAAGGTGTATTCATTTAACTTATGAAATTAAGTGAACAGTCGAAGGTAATTTGATGATGAATCAAATTAATATCAAACAGTGGGTAGGTAATGAAAATGTGATTTTCTAGTACGTACACAAGTGCGCTCAATTAAGCGTCTATTGATTTAGTTAGCGTTTTAGTGTGTCATTGCTAAACTATACAATTTAATTGAAATTTACGAATGAGAAAGAAGAAACTAATTTGGATTACGGAAAATGTGAGTCTAAAGTGCCAATTTTTATTTTTTGAGGTTAAGTAAGCAAGCAACTCCTGTGATGACACATCTTCAATTTTATTACGATGCAACAGTTTAATCTTCATTACTTTTTAATCTCAATAGGTAATTAAGAACATCATATTTTCTTGTAGGTAAAACAATTTGCATTCAAGACGTAAACAATTTTCTATTGTTTAATTCAAGGTAAAGTTGCATTAATTTAAATAGACAGTTGTATAATAAATTAATAAGAAACGGTTTATTAAAACTAAACCATTGTGCTCGTTACGCTCAATTTGCTGCTATGCGTTGACGTTTACTTTAAATATAAGGCGTATAATTAATTTAAATAATTTTTTTAAACACTTAATATTTTTTAAATTGAAAATTAGCCCCCATCGCCTTTATTTAAATAAAATATATTAATTTATTATAAATTACAGAAATTATTGTCTTAACTTACAACCTTTGTTTGTACAAACAAATACATAATTGACTTTTATTATGGTAAAATTTGTTGAATATAAACGCCACAAGCAACGTGTGGATGTAGAGGAGAAAATACAGGTTTTCCATTTTCTTTATAATCCGCAAAGTATATTTCGTAGACAAGCTCAAAGCCCAGTCTTAAGATTGCTTTCGATGTAAAATAACTCGTAGCATCGACTCTCATTAAATCACAATTTTCATTTACAGCCAATTTTCTAAAAAAAATCACAATCGATAAGTCAACAGAGACAATGGGTACAACTTCAAAATTAAGTGAGCAAAGGGTATGAAATTTGGTGGACGTAAATAGCAATATTTTTAGAATTTTTTGACGCTTTTTAAAAATTTTTATATTTTTTATTTTTGAAGATATGGCGTCGGGGGTCCTTTAATAAATAATAAAGGGGGTATTTTTTATTTATACTAAAACTATTCGTTTTTTAAATTTTAAAAATGTAGGAAATTATAAACAATATTTTATTAATAAATGAATCCCAAAAAGGGCCCCACTAATAACTCCGAAAATAAAAGAGATAAAATTTTCAAAAAATGTCAAAAGAATACAAGTACTTTTTTATTAATTCCCTCAAAATTTAATCCCTTTTGGTCAATTAGTTTAGAAGTTATAACTTTTATAAGAGCGATCCTGATGATTTTTTAAAGCCCCCTTTTTAACAAATTAAGACTGAAAACTTACCTGGTGCTGTCGAGTAAATTTTTAGCAATTCCCCTTCCTCTCCATTCGTTATCAACAGACAAAATTTTACAACTAATAATTTTATTAACATTTTTAAATTTCTCTTCAATTTTTTTCGTTCCCTCTAATTCCAAAAAAGTTAAAAATTCGACAATTTTTTTAAACTTTGGATCTTTAATTTCTCCACAATCCTCTTCATTTTGTCCATTTTCCCAAATACCGTTTAATGTTACACCAACAATTTTTCCTTTTGGCGTTATTGCCATCAACGAAACACCCTCTTTTATACATTTCGTCGAATAACATTCCAAATCTAAACATCTCGATTCGTCGTTTGGTATTAATTGAACAGCTTCATTAATTGGCTCGTCTTTGTAAAATGTTTTGCGTAAATGATTAAGAACTTTTTCTGAGTCGCCATTTTTAATTATTTTAATTGTGTACGAATCTTCAGGTGGTTGAGATTTTTGTGGCATTTTTTTCTCCAACTATAAAAAAATTTGAAAAATAATAAAAGTGTCCCCTAAGCAAAAAAATCAGGCCCTACCCTCTCCCCTATAACATTATATTTACATAGGCTCAGCTCCTCAATTTTTATTAACAACCCCTTAATGTTTCTTAAAAATTTTTGGGAAATAGGAAAAAACTTTTGAGTATACCCACCTATCTTTGAGGTATTTTTCGTGTCAATTTTTTTTTAAAGGGCCCTAAAATTAAGGAAGTGCTGGAAAAAATGGAATTCACGATTTTTTACTTAATTTCCTCAACTCAATATCAAGTTTGATAATATTTTGTGAATCAGCCCTCGTTCAAAATTTTGAAATACTGCAAGACAGATTTAAGTTGGCGAGCGGTGGGAATGTGCAGATACATAAATTGGTATTTATCCCCACCAACGCAGTAGTAAACGTATTTAAATTATTAAACAGGCGTGGTCAAATATGCGCGAACTTATCCCTTCTGCTCGCCATTAGGGATATGTGTGGCAAAGTATTTAAATTATTAAAAGGGCGTGGCCAAATCTGCGCGAACTTACAAAACTGCTCGCCATTAGGGATATGTGTTGCAAAGTATTTAAATTATTGAAGGGGCGTGGCCAAATCTGCGCGAACTTATCCCTACCGCTCGTCATCAGGGATCTGTGTTGCAGTATTTGCTTTGAAACGTGCAATTTGGTAATTTGTTACGAATCAAAACAATCAGACAAGTCAAAAATGGCCACTTAGGGTGCCTTTCTTATGAGAAAATTTCAAAATTTATTTATGTCCCTGTAACCATTGATTATACAGTAAATGTATAATGTATAAATCAACTGTCAAATCAAATGTATAATCAATGCTGTAACCTTAGTTTTAACGTTTTAACCCCCCCGTATACACCAAGGATTGCACATTTTTGACTAATTAAATTCAAATATCAGTTTATTTGAATTATAATTTATTAAAAAAAATATTTTTTGACCTCTAAATTATGCAATTGAAGATGGAATACCCGAAAAATTGACAAATAAACTAAAACAAAATTTGTCAACTTTGAGGACTAAACTATTCCAAAACAAAAATTATAAGAAATTTAAATGTTAAGGACACGCGTATGTCTCATTGTTTTTTTTGTTTTACGTAATTTTACAAGAGATTGTCATCTCAACTCAGAACTTGTAAATAACAAAGCGGAAGTATTTTCAATTTTGACCATGATGTTTGAGTCAAGTAGATAATATTACAACAATAATTGTTATTTTTATAATTTTATAATAAATTAAATTATTTAATTACCTGAAAAATTGATAAAAATTAAATTTATATAAAAAAACATTTCAATGTTGAGACAATTTTTTTAATTGATGTCAACTCTTCTGGAATATTTTTTAGCTATTTGCGATGGCCCAAAAATAAATTAGCCTAATAATAATTATTTAAATTTATCCAAATAATAAATATTGGCAAAATGCTATAATTATAAGTGTCCACTTGTGGAGCAGGGGTTGATTGAAAGAACATTTTAGTTTAATTTATTTTTAAAAATTTGTAGGGGTTTTTAAAAATAAATAAAAAATACATTACAAAAATTTGACAACCCCTAAAAATGCGTAACTAACTTATTTTTATTTTTGATCCCAGGGTGCTAATAATTTTTTTTTTGAAATTAAAAATTTAATTTACTCACCCCATATTCGGAAATTTTACAATTTTCAAATTTCTCGGCTAAAATCAACTTGGGTTGAATATGAATGTCCATTTTATCACAAAGAGATTCTTATAAACGATTAGGAAGCACGTTATCTAGTTATATTGTTTGTATAATTGTGACTGATTTTCATATCCAAATCCTACTTTTATATGTACTTTCAAACCCTTAATTGGAATACAGTTTTGATGTTGTGTGTCGCGCAAACCTTTTTATTTAGTCTTTAGTTCACGGTCGTCAAGTAGAGGTATTGTAGAGGGTACTCTCCATTTAGTGCTTCAATTAAAATTATTTTTTTGTGTTATAAATTTACATAAATTTATTTAATTGTTTATAATTATCGAAATTTAATTTTTATAAATAGACACAAACGTTACGGTTCGTTTGTTTAAGTTGAGTTGAGGTTAACAAATTGGATTAATTATTGGAATTTTAAGTTATCATTTGATTGAACTCAAATCAATAAAATAAAGTTTCTTTTAAAATGAAGTCGTCTTTTTTCTAATATGCAAAAATGTAATTGAAAAGGTATAGGTGTAGACAATACAGGGTGAGTTTTGATACATGTGCCATTTGAATTATATGGAGTTTTGTAAGAGATATGAAAAAATAGTATATTATCCAACGAGCGGGTAATGAAGCTCATTACTCACAAGAATGAATTTGCGACACGAGCCGTATGGCGAGTGTCGTAATCATTAGAGTGAGTTTTTTTTTTGTTGGAGTATTAATAGTCAAAATGTTTTATTTTATTTAATTGTATCTTTTTAACGTTTCACTTAATTATATAAGCTTCATCAGAAAGTAAAAAATATTTATTATAATTAAAATGTTTTTATTATAAGATTTCTAAAATTTAAAAAATTTTTATTTAAATTCTTATAAATGTCATTTTTTTTTTTGATTTTTTTGACAAATAAAAATTTTTTAAATCAAAAAAAATTTTTTGACAAATAAAAATTTTTTAAATCAAAAAAAAAATGACATTTATAAGAATTTAAATAAAAATTTTTTAAATTTTAGAAATCTTATAATAAAAACATTTTAATTATAATAAATATTTTTTACTTTCTGATGAAGCTTATATAATTAAGTGAAACGTTAAAAAGATACAATTAAATAAAATAAAACATTTTGACTATTAATACTCCAACAAAAAAAAAATTAACTAAAGTCAAAAATAATTTTAAAAAAATTATTAGAGTGAGTAATGTGCATTACCCGCGAGTAGGATACTATACTTTATCCACAACTGCAAATATTATAAACCAAATATACATTGAATACGCGAGTATTCAATGTATATTATATCATGGCAGCACAGAGTAACACCAGTTTCGTGGTTTTAGTGCTTCGGAGGACACGTTAAGCCATCGGTTAAGAAATTGATAGAATTTTGGATTAGACTAGCTTTCTTGATTTTTGATAAGACCCAATGAGTCACCCCCCCCCGGGTGATAGTTCAGTAGGCTTCTCAGTAAGAGAAAGAAAAGTGAGTTTAATATATTGTGGAAGAGTTTTTCGCTATTCAATAAAGAAATGTCCACGTCCAGTGCAAGGACGTAAAATGATTTTAAATTATAATAATTACTGATTTACAATTATTATTGTAAATCAGTTTTTTCTCATCTTTTTTCTGAATCTAAAATCCGCTCACGTTTTATCAGAAAAAAATATTTTTTTCCAATATTTCCTCCATTCCTGATTGTACTAATTATTTTAATTTTTACATTCTTTGTTTTTCTTATTATTTTATTTTTTTAAAAAAGGCTTGAAAAATGAAGGAGTAATAAATTAAATAACACCTCTAGCAGATTCGACAAGGCTATGGAAGAATGCACAAACACATGTTATATGACAATGCTATGTCGCTTATATATGCTTTCCTGTACATTCTAATAATTTCACAGTTTTCTCGTATTAATGTAATCTTAACTAATCCTGAAATTTGGAAGAAGGGGCCTAAAGAGCCCCAAGGAAGGTTTGGATAATTTTCAAAAACTCTAATAAATCTCAAAAGCGCCCATATATGAGCTCTTCATCGTTGGAACTTGGAAAGTATTGTTCAGAAAGATTTTCAACAATATCCATTAGAAGACACCACCAACAAATACAATTCATGGATATAATAAATAAAAAAAAGTTAAATAATAATTTAAATGATTTGCTATTGAAGAAAAATAACAAAAAAAAGTTTGTAGTGCAAGGACGTAAATTGAATTTTGAATGTTAAGGAAAATGATTAGAAGGTTGAGTGTAAGGTCGTCCGTAGCTTAAAGCAATCAAATACGAAGATTTAATCGATTCGATGCCGATGGTGTGTTTTTTTGGCAAGGACAATTTAATATTTTTTCGCAATTTGATCGTCATACTATTTATATACGACGATTTCTTAGTCGTTGGCCAATCATAAAAAATCCGTTATAAAACAATTAAATATTTAATATTCAGGAAGTCTATTGGTGTTTTTATAAAAACCAAAAATACTATTCTTGGTAATCCAAGAGAGGCTGTTGAAAACTTAAATGATCCTCTCTTGAGGAGCTTTACAGCTCTTGCCGATACAAAATCTCTAATTATTTGAATTACTTGAAGAATTTTTAGATCCGCCCCTGTCTTCAAGAGGAACAAGTAAACATTTTTTTCTTCAAACCTCAACATCTCAGAAGGTAAAAGTAAATTCTAACCTCAATTATTTACAAGACATTGTAACTTAATATGATATTTCCAAGCATTAGTAATGTAAAAAGTTTTTTAAATTTTCTTTTATAATTTATCGTTACGTTTAATAATTAGCTTTTAAAGTTTTAATTTTAAAAAAATTTGACAATTGAACTACAAGTAATTGACAAGAGATGGCGCTTTTTCAAAATTCTCTATTTTTAATTTTAAATAAGTTTTACGTTTGAGAAAAAATAAAATGTTTGATCAGTTGTAGTAAAAGTACTTTTAGTCCTAATAATACAAACTACTATAAATACTCAATAGGTTACATGTAAATTATTCTGAAGAATAACAGGTGTGGACATTATTTAACTTCGTGTTCGGAAATTTCAATAGCTATTTATTAGTAGGTACTAGTAGTCCAGTCACTTCATGTGTTTATTATTAGAATAATTGCCAGAAGGCTAGATCTTTACACACGACTTCTATTGGAAAGGAACTGTGAAAAGCGCCATTCAATTTTTTATTTTTTATCGGTAAATTTTTCGAAAAAGCATAATGCTATACGTGAGTGATTACTTTACGCGAAATGTAATTTTACTCGATTTTTTCTAATGGAATACCCTGTATGTTTTTTCATATTTGGATTCTTCGTAAAATGTTGATACTAAATATATAAAATACCGCTCCTTTGCCATTTATTTAAAAAAATTGTTTTGAGGTTAGAAATAGTTTTTTGACATGCTTTTTAACTTGGTCCGTTGAAAATTAGACCGTTGGTATTACTTCCGCTCTAACCGGAAGTGATGTGGTTTTAAAAATAATTTCAATTAATAGATCGATCGGTAGCCATTATACAGTATAGGGGAAAGTGGGTGAATATCGACCCTTGTCTAATATCAACCAGTGCCCTACAGTTCAGCATAAGCGTAAAAAAACAAAATAAAGCATAATAATTTATCGGTTCATGTTGCAAGCATTGGCTACTCATAATAAATGTTTGTGTCGCACATGCGCTTTACAGTGCCCAAAATAAGTTTTTATGGTTTTCTTAATTACATTTTGTTTTATATAGTTTTGATAGTTTTAATGTTTCTTAATTTTTTTAAAATATGTTTTCTAATATAAATGATAATTATATGAATTAATACTTTGGTCGATATTATCCTACTTGATGGTCGATTTTACCCCACATATTCTTGCTTGCTTTTTACATTTATTTTTGGAGGAATATGTTAATATGTTCAATTTTTACAATAGTTTTAAAAAGCAGAGAAGTATATGATACTGGATATATAAAAAAAATTCAGATTTATTATTATTATCACCGCCACGGAGACAGTGCGGTTCTGCACCGGTGGAGTGCAATCACGTGATTGATTTACACAGGTACAGTAAAAATATCTTAAAGTGACGAGCTGAGAGGAAGCGCCTACCTTAAACACGATTAGTTTAAAATAAATTCGTTTGTATCATTGGCTATTAAATTATAAGTAACTAGGCGATTACTATTGCATAGAAGAGAAAAATATCAATTTAGGTATCTGCGCTTCCCCTCAGCTCGTCACTTTAAAATATTTTTACAGTATTAGGTGGATGCACTGTTTCGGGGCAACACCAATAAAACACGTAAAACTGGGATAATGCAAATAAAACTGCACTGGCACCGCGCTGGTGATGCAACCAATCGAATACGTCATTAGAGATTTTATATACAAAAAATGCCTTAGGTGGTCGATATTCGCCCACTTTCCCCTAATTAAAATTTTTAGATCGATCTTAACATAGTTCTTTACAGAAATAAGACAAACCGTTCTTGAAATTGATTAATAAATACAATCACTCTTGCTAAAAAAAAACAAAATAAAATCTAAAACGTCAAAAATAATAATTTTAATTCTTTTTGCGTAAAAATCAATCAATTCTTAGCATGTCGTTGTTTTTCTTTTACAATTTATCAATTCACTGTTTGATTCTAAAAATTCAAACAGAATCTCAATTAAATTGTTTGTCATTAAAAACCCAAACACGTCACGTTAATTAAAATTGATTGAAATAGTTGTGAGTAAAAACTCGTAATAATTCATTCAGTAATTTTCGAGTTAATATTTTTTAGAAATTTAAAGAAAACAAGATACTACATAGCCGTAGCGAGAGTATACGCACTCGTGGCTAAAAGTGTCGCTAGCCACATAGGCTCAATTTTCTTACACCCGACCATAAAAGCGTCAATATCTCAAGAACGGTTCGTCTTATGGCTATGAAACTCTTTATCATATTTACAGAACAATTAGCTATAGGTGCATAAAATCCTCGATAAAACCTTAATACAATTTTGGTTCTAAATGTCCCTGCTCGGGCGCCAATTTGTATTGGAATCCGAATATGAAAAATTTACAGGGTGTTCAATTTAAAAATTCAAAACTTTGGATCAGATTTTGTGAATGCTTATACCTAAATATTTTTAAAATGTAGGATGAATAATTATATTGTTTACTACACCCAAAATTGGTTATGATAATTTCGGATACAGTAATAAACACCCAGCTATGTATAATACATAAAAACATAGCCCTGTATATAAATTCAGAAAGCTGATACAGTTGAAATTGGTATTCGCGATAAATATGTCAATCTAAATCAATTACTACCTAATTCTTTTAATTATTTGAATTTTTTTATAAAATACCATAAAATTATAAAGCTTAGAAAAACACATTAGGTGATTAATTATTATCCTCATTACTGTTATTGACATTTCCTTAAAAATACGTATTAATTAAATATTTAGAAAAATTATAAACGGTTTATGTCTTTTCGTTAGATAAAAAATTAATTCTATATAATTATTATATTTATCCAATAGCCATTTATTAGAAACAAATTAAGGTTAAGTAAAATCAGATATAATATCAATTTATTATCAAATCGATATAAGAAGAAATTAACATAATGCTTATTAATAAGGCCATATTAAATAAAAATTTTAAAAAGCAATTGCTATTTTATATTATTTATGTGTAAATAAATTCGATCTAGTTTATAATTATTAATTTATTTGCAAAGCCATGACAAAAAATGGCATAGGTACTAAAATCTATTAGATAATGAGCATTCCAGTATTTATTAGTTTTCCAAGCCTTCTCGATGCAAGAGCATTTTAATTACTAAATAAATTAATTATTATAATTTATTAAAATTATTGGGTATTTGTAAAAAAAAATACTCTTTTTATTTTAACAATTATTATTAATTCAAGGTTATAATCCACTGAATTATTATTAGTTTTATACGAATTATTAAACAATTGCATTACAATTTATTATAATAAGAGCTTACATCAAATTAAACCGTTTTGTCTCTCATTTTTCACATTAATGTCAATTAGTTGTAATAATTGTATATTATACAGAACAGCTGCAAGGCTTACTTGTATAAAAAACATATTCTCAGCTAGCTATGAATGCAACTGAAATGCATTTTTGGTATATGCTATCGACTCTAATAATGAAAAATAGTACATTGTTTTAATAGGAGAGAAAGTACTGTTTTGTGTGACAAGACTGTGATTGGCGGATGAGCGAGCTTAGCGAGTCACACAAAATTTTTTTCACCCCGTATAAAACATTTCATTTTTTCTTCAAACGTAAAACTTAATTAAAACTAAAAGAGAATTTTGAAAAAGCGCCATCTCTTGTAAATTACTTGTAGTTCAATTGTCAAATATTAATTTCAATTAACTCCAAATGAGTTGAACCCACCTGCTGATGTTAATGCGCATAGAAAATGATGGGACGATCATTAAGGAGCGTCGCGCCGTCGAGTATTATTTTCTTTAAGGGTCAGGCTTTATCGTCGAGATGCAGAGAGCATTTCACCTCCCTTAAAAATACACAACTTTTATAATTTATTTGAAAAAAAATTACGATTCTAAGGTAAATTACCGCGTATAGTAGAGAATTACGATATTAATCAATAACGATTAATACCGCAATATGAGATTTATTGTTTGAATTATGCTGGACATAAATTGCATTTATATTACAATCCCCTTTTCAATTATATTGGCTAAATTTATATTCATCAGTATGTAATAGATCTTTTAAAATTGTGTTTAATGAACACTACATGTGGTACTTCCATGACAGGATATAAACTTTTAACTCAGATGACCTAAATTGATTATTTAAATGCGACAATTTATATTTTTTTTTATATTTTAATAAAAGCACAAACAATAAATTCAAAAATAATTTTACTTTCCTTCAGGAAAATTTTGTAAAAAAATTACCACTTGATAACGAAATTTGAGAAAAGTAGAAACGCCGATGGGTCTGGAGTCCAATAGGTGGGCTCTCTTCCTTATTGAAGGATTATGTATTAATACATCACCAGCGGCGACAACTATTGAGGTGCAAGACAGGAAGGAAGACCAAGAAAGCTCGCTACTGGGCACTAGTTCTGCCAAAAATTTTAAAGTCACTCTAAGATCCAACATCCAAGCTCTTCTATTCTGCAGTACAGCAATACTTTATTTCCTTCTTTTTTTTTATTCGTTCTATCACACCCGGTTCGAATATTTTTCTCGGGCCTGCTGATGAATAGTTCTAATCCACCCAAATCCCCCTATTTTCTTCAGACCATCTCTCCAACTTGTGGATGAAAGGTGAAAGTGCTGCGGTTCTACTTCGTATTCAGGGCTTCCATATAGCTGTAGGTGTTTATTCTACTTATCGTCTTTTTGTGTCACACTGCCAAGCCCAGCCTGTCCAGTTCCTATTTACCCTCTCACGTCCATCGTTTTTCTTCTTTACTGAATGTTTTCCTTTGTTATTTTATCTGCCAATCTCAAATTTATTCACATCGGCCTGCTCCGGCCTCGACTTTAATCACTATGTAGCGTACTTCTTTCTCACAGCCTTATACTGTGGGTTAGAGATTAGGATACATTTTACAGTTTATGGGGTCGCTCAATCGCGACGCCAGGATTCAATGTCGTATTTAACTTTATGCTTGCAACACGAAAATAAAATGCAGGGGTATTTTAATAAGTATATAATGTGGATAACTATACACGGTGAGTCAAAAATGACGGAATTCCTCTGGAGGGTTTGTTGGGGACCATGGGGGAGGAAGTACGGGAAAAATGTTTAAAAAATTCTTTTCTATCATTTCTCTGAGATATTAACAGCTGAAGATGGGTTTTCGAACTTCCGAACTACTCTTTCATGAATTTCCTACCCCTTTCTATATCATTAGCTGAATGATATCGCTAGGGAGATTAAGAGAGGTTATGTTCTTAATGTTGCTCCTTGATTTTCAGTACCTGTAAATTTTGGAAGTTATCTAAAGACTCATTTTTTAACCCAAATTCAACATGAATTTCATTCATCCGTTGTTTTGGGTAATCGCCAAAAAAGTGCCCGCTTCAATTATCAAATCAATTTTGATGAATGTTCTTAATGGGCCTAAAAATTTTATGGTGGGAAGGAAGCTAAAGTTTAAACTGGTGCTCGCCTTGAAGAATTTTTCTACCAGATATAGTTACGTTCCTGACGTTATTGGTTTGCAGTATTATTTACATTGCAAGAAATGGTCTAGTTTTAATTGACAAGTCTCTAATTTCAATCAAGAATCAAGTATCTCAACGAAGTTTTTAAAAAATATAATGGACATATATGACACTTTTGATTGAAATATTACATTAGGTCGCGGATTCCAGAAGGTCGTTTCTTTTCTAATCAATAATGTATATTAAATATCGTGAAAGCTCTCGATGAAATTTATTATTACAAATCGTGTCTATTGTTATATCCTTGTAATTTTATAAAAATTAGAATCCGTTTTCATAAATCATAAAAAGATGAGGAAGGGAGCATTAGGTGCAGATGTGCACATACATAAATCAAAACTTTACATTTAAAAATTAACGGTGGGGGAAATCTTGTGGGAAATAAAATGTACGTTGCATTTTTTTTTCAGTTTGAAGAAAAATTACTAAATTGTAAAAAATGTTATCAAGCTTTTCAAATGTTATCAAAACTCTTTTCCGTACGTCAAATTTTTCAGTTTGAAGCCAATCAAATCAATCTGTTACAGCTACGAGAAGGTTAATACTGGCAGTATTGACTTGATATCGTAATTACCATTTCACTGTGATTGCGATTGTGGGTAGCATACCTATAACGTTCGTTGAGAAGACTGTTAACGCCACACGTCCTTTATTGTAACTTTTAACCGTTTTTTAGAAGTTTAAAATAATAAATACTTAAATATTGCAATAATTTTTTATGATGGCGAGCGGTAGGGATGTGCAGATCACTAAATTTGTATTTAACCCCACCAACGCAGTAGTGAACGTATTTAAAGTATAAAGAGGCGTGGCCAAATCTGCGCTAACTTATCCCTACCACTCATCATCATAAAAAAGTACTGCTATACATAAACATAAGTGAATATCGGCATAAAAAGTTTGCTTTGTTTAAATTCTAAAATGCGAGAAGACAAACGCTTCTCACATTTTGATTAGCAGGTTTTTAGTTATAGGCGCGTCCACATTATGTCTATCGGCAGTGCTGCTCGACAATCTAGAATTTTAACAATTTTGAAATTTTGAAAAGCTGTTAAAGTCAAGACTGCAAATCTGCGTAAAGTGGCGCGCACCTTTATAGGTTAATATATTTTGTTTTAGTGTGGTCTAAAAGTTTCTACATCTAGGAGACTGGCCAGGGAGGCAAAACCAAAACTGAAACGTTTTTTAAATTGTTTTCCATTGAAAGATCAAACACTCTAACCACCGGGCACCAGGTGCCAGCTGTAACAATAATAACAGCAATAATATAGCTATTTATGTACCAATTTGCAAAATAAGCGTGTTTTTTGCACTAATAGATGCACTAGATGAACAGTTGGGCCACGAGCGTCAGCGAGTCGTGTGCAAAAAAACTAGGATTTTGCACGTGTTACATAGGTATACAAGATTTTTTGTAATTTTGTGAAAATATTGTTAAAAGTTCCGATGAAAGTAAAATTTGTGGAGCAGCGGCTTGAGATCAAAGAAGTGTCTGGTTCGGATAAAAGCGAAATAATTGAAAATCAAATTACACCTGTTGACGACGGGTCTAGATGAGGCTAGTCCGACCCTGTTTTTTATATATGGATTTCTTTGGTTTCTCCTACATAATAGATAGTCGCTATAAAACGTGTAAGCATCTAAAGTGCTTTGTTCAACTTTTCAGAACGAAGTGTTCAATAAATTTTTCGAGACAACGTAACAACTAACAAATACCTTAATTCTGGTTCTGCCTTATTAAACATTTATTGTAACAAACAATCCATTAGGTAATGGACACACAAGTTGTGCCTTAAAGAAGTTATTATTCGCTTATTACATACGAAATAAAAAAAAATTTAACAACTGTATAAGGTTAAGTTAATCAATAAACAAAAAAAATTAATTAGTTTTATTTATTGTAATTATTATTGCGACATAGTAAGTGAATTATTTTGCCTAAAGCCAAATACGTACCTCAATCAAAAATGTGCTAGTCACTTCTATAATTATTTTTGAAAAAATTAAGTTCTTTAGCGCAATAAAAAATAATAAAAATATTATTTATAAATAGTATAAACACGTGTATAAACAATTACTTTAACTGCTGCTGAATATTTTTAAGTTTTTATTCTTTTATGTGATGCATGTCTCTTGTGCGTTTATCGATATCTACCTACCTAACTCTCTGTCTGCCTGCCTATCTGTATATCTGTCCGTCTGTCTGTCTTTTTGCCATTTGCCATTATTAAAACACTTCTTTCAAATGCAGGCAATAATTGAATAATTGCGCTGTCTAGAGATGTTTTAGGGGATCACTGATCTAGAATTGGATTGTCTCCAACAGACGTAACAGACAGGCAGGTCTGCAAAATTTATCCAAAATCCCAAAATCTAAATCTATCCCCTTTTAGTGGATATTATTTATAATACAGACAGGTTTGATTTAGTTACGAACTCAGGTGCTCATTAATTCTTTGGATAATTTCAGTATGGTGGTATGTTCGTCCGTCCATCTGTCTGTCTCAGCTGTTGTTCTCTCTTTCTCTCTTAACTACCTTTTTGGGTGCTCGTATTGTATTGTCTGTATGTTAGGGAATCGATTGTTATTCAACAGGATCTCTGTTAGTCGATATTTGAGCAAGTCAATCTCTCTGTACGCACCTTTATCAAATCTTGATCATAAACTTTCAACAATGACAACACGACTTTTACTAGAGTTATTTTAATTAAAATCGATGCAAATCGAGATTATTTTTATTTTTCAATAATATCCAATCACCATCAATGTACGTTTCCATTAGCAACCATTATAATCATAATAAATCTTCGAGACATAAGAATAAAATAAGTTAATGTATGTAGGTATTAAAATTGTTTTTTTTATATATTTCAAGGATTTTTAAGATGCAAAATGGCGATTACATTTAAATCCGGAATCCTACTTACAATAATCATTTTTTTCTCAAACAATAAATTGACCTTTTGCCTTTGAAAAAAATTTGCTTTTACTACATCTCAAAGATTAATTTTTTTTAATACAATTTAAAGAAAAAAAATTACTCTCAAACGAATAATCGAGTTTCCATGGTTACAGAAATTGCTTTTTACGATTCGGCGAAGCTTTATATTTTGTTCTTAGCTTTCATAAAGTTTCTCATTAAACGAAAATTAAAGGATAATTGATGCACTTCTCTTGAAATTTACAGAAAAGTCATTTTTAGTGTTTTTATAGTGTTGTTTTTAATTTTATAAATATACAGGGTGGGCCGTATCTACTAGCTTGCTAAGTTTAATTTTCAAATGGAAGAATTAGTTTTCAAAAATGCTCAAAATCTCAGAAATTATATCTCCAGAACGGTTAGTGATGGTAAAGTTCGTAACTATTTAGAAGAATAGGGCGGAGTCAATGCGCTAAAACGAAAATAGTCTGGTAACTTCTGGTTGCCCTAATTTTAGAGATACACCTAGAGAGAGAGAGAGGGAGAGAGAGCACTCGCTCCCTCCATCTGTACCACGCAAGATATTGGCTCCGCCCTACTCTTTTCTTAAGTTTCGGACTATACATCCAACCTTTTACGTTTTTGATTATATACAGTGTGTCCCCGGATCGAGTTCACTATAGGTGTAATTGACAAAAAATTTCGGAATTTCATTTTGATGTTCTGGAATTCAGCCCTGCTTGGTCTGAAAGGAATTTTAACCATATTTTTAGTTTTTAAAAACTAAGGCCCCCGTGACAATTAAGAGAAATCTATTTTATGTTCAGGTAAAGTGTCGTTTTGGTCAACAATATAGCAAAATGTCATTAACAAAAGTTGTTCAGAATATGAAATTATGGCTCTAGGTATACGAAATTTCAAAATGATCGGCACACTTTGATTAAATCGGTTTTGATTGTATGTATCAACGAAAAATCGCATCGTACGTATAGACTACGAGCCCATAACAGAAAACTGGTGGTAATATTATTTTATTGGGGTGTCACCAAACAAGAAATGAATTATAATTGCTTTGTAAATTGAGATAAAATTTTATTCAAAATGTTTAAATAAAATTAATAATGAATTGATAGATCAGGCGTGGTTTGCTCTTATTATTTTGAGCGATATTGATATTTAGAGTGAAAATAAATAAGAAATAAGTAACTGCATGGCATTTTTGTATGTTTCAAAAATTATTTCCTAGAATGTTGACTGTAGAACAACGTGTTAATCAAAGTGTGCCGATCATTTTTAAATTTTGCATAGAGCCATAATTTCGTATTCTGAACAACTTTTGTTAATGACATTTTGCTGTATTGTTGCCAAAAAAGACACTTTACCTAAACAGAAAATAGATTTCTCTCAATTGTCACGAGGGCCTTAATTTTTAAAAATTGAAAATAGGCTTAAAATTCATGTCAGACCAAGCAGGGTTGAATTCCAAAACATCAAAATGAAATTCCGAAAATTTTTGTCAATTACACCTATAGTGAACTCAATCCGGGGACACACGTATGTTAGCGGGAATAATGTGCTATTTAAAATACAAAAGTCAAATTAATTATCTTTTAAACCAAACATCCTGTATATTGCATGTAGACCACTTCAAGATAATAAAGTTTTGTTAAGAACTTTATTTCATATTTCTTACAGAACTCCATATAATTCTAATGGCCTATCTATCTAAACTCACCCTGTATACAGGGTGTCCCACTTAGCATACTCACCATGGGGATCTCGTAAACTGTAAGAGATACGAAGTCGATTAACTGACACCAAATGTAGCCTCTTTCATAGCCAACTCGATCTTACTTTTGTTTTTCGAAAAATATTATTAGCACTCTAGATATTTAGAAAAAACTGAAAAAGTTCATTTTCTTTAAATGCCTATAACTTTTTTATTAATCAACATAATTTCAATTTTCTAAAAAGGGATAATAGGCACTACTAAACCAACAAATTTAATAAACAAAAGAATTTTTTTATAAGGCCGTTTTGGAGATATGATGCAAAGTTACATTTTTTTAATGCAAACCTAACGTCAATTTTATGTTGTTGCAAAGCTAATTTCTTTCTCTTTTCAAAAATATACGTTTTTAAATTTTTTAATTTTTTTAATTTTTTAGTATTTTTTATGAATTCTTTTACACTTTTTTTGATATTCTTATGTTTAATTTCAATTGTTTTTTTTTATTCGATTGTTTCAAGGGATATCTGATTAAAAAATTTTTTTTTAATATTAAATAACAAATTTATTATTTAATTTTATGTTACTAAACAAGAATTTGAAAAACTAAACCTATCGACCCTTATATTTTTGAAAAGAGAAAAAAATTAGATATGCAATAACATGATATTAATATAACTTTTTGCATTTAAAAAAATATAACTTTGCATCATATCTCCAAAACGGCCTAATAAAAATTTTTTTTTGTATATTAAATTTATAGGTTTTAGTAGTGTATATTATCCTTTTTTTAAAAATTAAAATTATCTTGATTAATAAAAAAGTTATAGGCATGTAAAGAAAATGAACTTTTTCAGTTTTTTCTAAATATCTAGAGTGCTAATAATATTTTTCGAAAAACAAAAATACGGTCGAGTTGGCTATAAAAGAGGCTACATTTGGTGTCATTTAATATCTTCGTATCTCTTACAGTTTCGAGATCCCCATGGTGAGCAAGCTAAATGGGACACCCGGTAGGGTGTATCCGAAAAAACACTTGAACGATCTACTTCAGCTCAAAAGCCACTTTCTGAAATAGTTTTCTTATGTTTTTCCTACTGTCTTTCTGTTCTTTACTGTCAAAAGCGTCATAGTTACATTCGAAAAACAAAAGAAAACTACGTCAAGGATCATTTGATAAAAATAAGCTTTTCATTTAAAAAATTTACTATTCTATAGTAACGTAATTAAAAAACCATTAATTGAATAAAGCATGTAATTTAAAATCCATTAAATTCAATATTATCCAACTAACTAGAGACATTGTAACAAAAGCTCTGCATTGTATTGATTTTATATCAAATTTATATTAAATGTATACGCTAGGTCAATTAAGCTATTAAGTTCACAAGCTAAAGAAGCTTTTTGTTGTATAATGTTCAAGCCTTTTTGTAACCGAAGCAATATCTACGTTGTATGTATACAGGGTGGTTCGCTAAAAATGTCTAGTTCGATATCCCCATTAGAGTATAAAATTGAAAAAAATTGTTTTAATAAAAGTTGTATGAGAACATAAGTACTACACTATAAAACTATTTTTAATTATACAGGGTGTTCGGTATGAATGGACTATAACCAACTTGTATTTTTGTTTATGTTTAAGTATTAATATCATCAAAGTATACTTGTTAGGCTTTACAGAACCGCTTCGTTTTTTATTTTTGGTTGCAGCGTTGCTACGATATGCAATTGTTTCTAAACAAATGGAGATTTTCACTAGAAACAGTGCTGAAATGAGTTTCCTGTTTCCAACGATACCTTAGACACTCTGAGACCACGACACGGACGTAGAAGAAAACTAAACGTATCTTAAGCGACACCATAAGGGAGTACAATGTACAGAAGGCAATAGAAGAAGGCGAAGAACCACCCAGAAATAATAGACAATATCTGTGACATATAGGTAACGTCCGGAACTTATAAGAAGAATATGGCGGAGCCAATGCCAATATTCTTTTCATAAGTTCCGGACTATACTACTTAACTATAGGCCAACTAGAAAATTACGAATATTGGGCATATTGGCAGATTTCGGAAACGATGAAGCCTGGAAGATAGAATAGAAAATGGGTCACACCCTGTATATAATGACAAGTTGGTTGTGCCACGTTCACGCCGTGCACCCTTGATGCAACTAAAATAAATTTAAACAGATAAGGTATTTTCCGGTATTTTCGTTCTCTTGGCAAAGTTTTTATAAAATCTTTTTTCAATTATTTTTGTTTAGCTATCGACTGAGACATTGTTAGTGATTCACCCTGTATATGTATACAATTTCTGATCTAGGTCAAAATTATTTGTACAAAAGAATCAATAAAATTTGAAAAAAAAATTAGCTTTGTCGAGTAGCAGTCAACGTAGCTTCATAAAGGAAAGATTGGATGGAAAGATGGGGAAAAAATATTTACCATACATACAACCCTTCTCTGAAGCTTTAAAAAAATTATTATTATTAATAATTATGTCAACTTTCATATTTAACTCTGCCCTTTAGAGAAAAAAAAATCGAAACTTTTTTTATAATTTGCGTGCTCTTCATCTAGTGGCTTTTAGAGGTATGGAGACCCTAAATGGCACGAACGCGAACTTCTGAACCTTCTAAAGTTCTGGGGTTTAAAATACAAATACCTGTCGAATTGGCATTATTAATATGTCTTAAATGTCTATGCTTACTTAAAGAGAGGACCCACAGAGGAGATTATTTTTCAAATCGATGTTTTTGGTTATAAAAAATCTCACGATGTACAGGGCAAGTATTAATTAAAAATTGTGTATAAACACAGCAAGTTAAGTAAGGAAGGTGATGTTAGACCCCCCCACTTACACTACCCCTAATATCTTGTGAATTTAAATTCGTTTTGAGATTCTAGAACCGAAATCTAAAAATAAGGATGCCACTGTAAGTGATTGCAGAGCAGGCACGTAACTACAGGGGGTCCTAGGGTGGCCTGGCCACCCCGAAAATCATACTTGCCACCCCACTGGCCACCCCACTAGAAAACAACAATAATTATTTTAATACTTGGTGGCTAAAATTTATCCTCGGATTTATCAGATTAAAAAGTAAAAAGGGACATTACGAAAAATTGAGTTTTGATAAGAATATAATATGTATTGTAAAATATCATTTAAGATAATTTATCTACATTTAACTCGTAGCCGTTAAGTTAACAAATACCGCCGTGAAAAATTATATAAAAGAAATATAATATCTCGGCTATTCTAAATCGCAACTAATAAGCTAACTTAATTTTATGAGAACTTTCGTGGAACTGTTTAATTATTTCAATTTCCGGCATTGTATTTATTTTTTGTCATTCATAAATGTGTTAGATTTTCAGTTTAGTTCTGAAAAAGCTTTTCGGGACATCGCAGCTCGTGTTCGAATTTTAAAATCGCGTTTCAAGTTATTAGTTTGTGTTACGTGGTATTTATTGTGCTTATTTTTTATGTTACCCATATAATTGTTAACTTATACCGAGTGTCCACGATCGAAGCGGAACATAGCTAAATAACACACATTACATTAGCAGTTTGTTGCTCAGTGGCATAAGTAGAGGGCCCGCATTGCGGGAGGGCCCCAGGATGGAAAAGGCCTCCGAAACATCGCTTAGTATGAAATTTCGTTATAAAATCGATTTGTGGTTAAATAAAATGAAAATTCACGGGAATGAGTACGGGTAGGGGCTCCACTCTGGATTTTGCGGGAGGGCCTATAAACTCTTAGTTACGCCACTGGTTGCTCACCAGCTTCAGCTACAAGTACGTAATCTGTTTCTATTAAAACAATTATTTGAATTTGACATATCATGGCTGTTCATAGTTTTTCAAATTATGAAAATATTAATAAATTGCTTCTTCAATGTTAAAAAAGTCATTAACTAATAAGTATTTGGTATCAACAGACTAAGAAAATAAATCTCTTTCAATAGATATCATTACCGTTCTTATAGATGAACCTAGTGAGTAGCAAGCGGCAAATGTAATTCCCTGTGTTATTTGGCTATGTTACGCTTTGATCGTGGGCACCCGATATATACTCGTACTTATAAAATTAAAAAATTAAAAAAGATTGTTGCTTAAATTTGGATACCACTCCGTGTAATATTCCCAAGAAGCAAAAACAAGAATATGAGAATACTACAATTAATAATTATTGGTAAGTCACTACGATGTTTACGATCTCTTTTCTTAGCTTGCATCCATGCATCAAAATTTATTAGCCTTTTTTAATTATTATTGTGGACCTTTCCTGTTATAGCCTCTCATAGGCACGGCACGGTTTGTTGTCACTCACAATATTTATGACATTAAGGTTAAACCGCGCTTCTATGACACTCGATACGATGTAAAAATCTTCTGATATAAGTACATTTTTGTGGCCCCCCCCAGTTTTTGGCAAGGCCTCCCGGTTGCCACCCCTAAAAAAATTATCTAGTTACGTGCCTGTTGCAGAGCGCTTACAATGAGATACAAGAGGGTACGACGTTAAATGAGAGCCGTTAGAAATAAAAAAGAACTAACAGGGATTACCTCGACATCTAGGTTCAGTGCTTATGGACTCTCCCATCTAAATTAGGTCTCATCATCAGGTGGTAATATTATTGATGAAGGGGTGATTTTTAGATTCCAGAAGCCAGCATTAACGAACATAAAAGTAAGTGGAAGCCGATGCGACTAATTTCTGTCCACCGAACAGATGCAGCTGAGCCACTCCCACAAAAAACGCGCGACATTCGAATAGAATTTTTTCATTGGTCGAATCTTGAAAATCCGATTTACACGCTCACAAGAATGGACATACATCAACCTATTTGTCAGAAATTTGTGGGGAGTGGCTTAGCTGCATCTGTTCGGTGAACAGAGTATAAGAGGTCTATGATACATAAGAACTTTCCTTGCTCTTCTCGCCCTTAGTCCTCTTTCCCCCCACTGAGACTGCGTCATTAAAAATGGTTATCAATTTTGCCTATATTGTTCTAAAAATCGTTTGCTATAAACCATCTTTGTTTTAATCGTTTAACCCAATTTTACTAAACACCCTCGTAAATCATGTTTGATTGACACTGTTTATCATTATCGCATTTCTGTGTTATCATTAGTAAATATTTGACCTTATTATTTAAATAAATATTTAGAAAAAACTTCTTGTTTTACAATTTAATTGACAATCCATTAATAATGATATCGATAAATAAATTATTAAAGGAGCTTTAAATGGCGGTAAAACACTTATTTAAAAGGCACTTACCTTGTAATTTAATTGTTATAGGTAATAGCGGCAGCTCAAACAAAATGTACTAATAACCAACAATACGATGTCAATGTAGAATAAAATTATGCGAAAGCCTTTTTAACCTTGTTGTAATTGAGCATCTAACTAATTAGAACATTTCCGGACATATCAAAATCTTCCTCTCTCATAACATTACTACTGAATCAACTAAATGCTTTCATAGTAAATGATATAGTCTCCCTCTATATTATCAGTGATAAGCTGTTTTAATTGTAACATTTGAATCAGAAGCTAAAAAAATCTTATTGAAGATTTCTAGAACAATTCGATATTGTTTGAATCACAGATCGTTTTTTCAAAATAACTCAAAAATTATTCAGTTTAGTAAAAAATTCATTCAGGCCTTTTTTATAACTTATAAAATTTTCTTTAATTTGGTTTGTTTTCAAACCCTCAGCGATAAATATTCACCGAGTTATAGTATTTTGAAAATTTAAGCTCTCGTCGAACACATCGATTATTATTCGATGCTATCTTTTGTAAATAACTCGGATAATATTAATTGTATCAAAAAATTTGTGCAACGTTTTTGAAGCTTATTAAATTACCTTTAATTTATTTTTATTCTTATCATTCTACTACACATATTAACCAAGTTATACTATTTTAAACATTCATGTTGTTAACCCCTAATCGAATGATTTTTGGCAAATAACTGGAAATATAAATTTTAACAAAAAATTTAAAGGCCCTTTTTTGTAGCCTATACTCTGAGTCGCTTTGGCAAAATTTCATCAACAAAGTAAGTTCTAAAATGAAATCTATATGAAAAATTCCGATGTTGAGAATGAGTGTAAACCCATTCCGATTTGGTACGAATTAATATTTAATTAATTTTAAAAAAGTGGTTGTAGGTATACGAATGTGGACCTGATTTCCTTGTTGTGCAAATCTAAATATGAGCTCCTTTCAGAAAAATTTTAAAAATTTTCAAGTTTCATTCCGACCTTTTCATTTGTAAAAATGAAACCGGCTTCGTTTGTAAACGAACATTCAAAACAGCAGGAAATTTATTATTTATTAATATACGAAACTATAATTATTATTATTGATTTGCATATTGCATTTATTATCAAGATATGAAGTTAAGTAAAAAAATTAACTACCTGTTAGTACATTTCTGTCAAATCAGACAAATTTCAATTTTAATTTTTTAAATGAAATACCGCACCTTCCTCTTATCAATCACACTGAACATGTATGTCTAATTTTCAATCCCTAGATCTATTCGAAAAGACAAGCAGATAGACAAATAGGTAGGTAGAAAGATCGAAGGATGTATGGACGGATAGAAAGACAAATACAGACATACAGGTACAGCGGATACAGCCAAACAAATAGTCAGATGGCTATCGGATGGCTAGATGGACAGAAAAATAGGCAGATGGGGAAGAAGTTGGAATAGTGGCGGATAGACAAATGGACATACAATTAACTATTTTTGCACAAAATGGGCTGGTAGATCCTTACGAGAAGAATAAATTAGAACACATTTGACATTGGTATTTTGTATAGAGGGTATAACCAATAACCATAGGGTAAAACCGGGAGAGATGGTGCCTTGGGTGCGCAGTGACATATTTTATCGATATTGGCTGTTTAGGTAATTAAAAATACAGTCAAAGTGTTAGTGATTATGCCTAGTTGTTATTTAGTAGTGCCCCGTTGATTGTGCTATTTTTTAAGGCAATTTAATAATTAAAAGTATATTTTATATATCTCCAAACTTTTTCACTGGTTTACAAATTGTAACTTTTACACATTTAAATTAAAGAATATTTTAAGTTCTGTTGCTATCTATGTGTAAAGAAATGTATGAAGAAGTGTTTTAACCTATAATTTTATTAAACTATGCCAGTCCGAGGGGGGAAAATGCGTGTGCCATCTCACCAACGTAATTGGGTTAGTTGGCGCAAGCCATCTCACCCGGTTTTGTTAAGTAAATAACGTATCTGATTTAATGATTACAAACGAAAAAGAAACTGCTCTAGAGCTTCGTGGACTCGTGAAGAATAATTAACTTTAGTAGTACAAACTGTAAGAAGTGGTATTACTGGAGTCCATGAAGCATCAATACAGTTTGGGATACCCTGTACTACACTACGACTGGCTACAATGAATTTATTGCCTAAGGTGGCTTCACAAGGGTTGTACAACGTTTACTACTCAATTGTCTTCAATGTGGTAAGAAAGAAAAAATATTTAAAAAAAGTTTCATTTTGTGCGCCATCTCTCCCATGCTGTGCTGGTTTTTTAATCATTTTTTTTTAAATCTGCGTTCATTTGTTGAAACTAGAAAAAACAATATTTTTTTTACTTTTTTTGTTCCATTAGGTTCTCTGTAAAATGCTTTATTGATTAAAAACTTTTGATTTTGACTATTTAATGTTTTATCACGAAAATAAAAAAGGTGCGCCATCTCTACCGGTTTTACCCTAAGCGTTCTGTTGATAAGCACCTTAATTATTATTTACATAAAAGCTGATCTATTTAATTTCACCACAGCTGTACCACAGGAAACAAAAAAATTATTTAATTTTTAAAAAATATTTAGAAATCGTTGGAATTGACGCCGCCGCGCCGCGGAGTGCGACTTGTATGGAACAAAGAAAAATGCCTATTTAAATAAAGGTGATAGGTGCAATTAGTAATTATCGTATTTCCATTAATATTATCGGATTAATCTAAATTTTATAAATTTATTTATTAGCTATTAATTAATTTTCTCATAATTAATCTGAGTTAATATGAGGGCCGCTGCCAACGTAGGTGGCGCCATTAAAGAAAAGTAGGGTTGACTGCCTGACAGCTAGGAATAGATCGAGCAAATTTCTTTTTCGAAATCAATTAAATCATTAAATGTCGCTCTTGGGCGTTGCATTCCTCTTGTATCTATAGTTACACCGCAATACCATCCTTCCTGGCGTCTTTACTGCTTAATTTCTGGATAAAGTCCAAGTTTCTTTCATGCCGTCCCATCTGTCGTCAGACCCGTTCTTCTTATTCCGGTGTTGTCCGTGTCCGTCCATTTTGCCAAAACTTTCAATTTTTAAATTAATGAAGTTTGGGATTTAAATGATTTAATGATCGTTTTAAATAAAATTCAAATGGGATAGATTATAATAATTAAATTCTTCAAATATGGCACTCTAATTAACACAGAAACTCATGTTAAATTTTAACAATTTGAATTTGATTAAAAAATAATTCAAAATTAACACTAATTTCCCTTTACTCCTATACACCTGGTGACTGGACCTCTCGGTCATATACGCGGTGGTTGGTTTTTCATTGTCCAGCTAATATCTCCTGAAATATTGAATATACAAAAGAAAATTAACTTTTCAAACAACAAAATAGTGATACAAAATAGTCTAAGTACAAAATAGTCTACAAAATAGTTCAAACAATTTTTTTCCATAGCCTACTTATTTTCTGGAAAAATATGTAACTTTGTTTTTTTAAATAGAACACCCTGTATATTTTTTCAGAGTTATAAATATTTCAAAAATTAACAGTATGAATGTTGCAGAAAACATACTCAAAGAGGACCCAAAAATGTTGAGTTCTATGGTGGACAATTTGAACAATCATAATAACGAGCGGGCACCCCAGTCGAACTCGAAATTCGACGAAGTAGTTGTAGAGATGAATGTGTTAGAAAAATGAAATTTTCAAAAATTATTAATTATTATAATGCACTTACTACCTACACCGATGATTGTTTGTTGTTAAATGTACGATATAGGCGTATCCGTCATTTAACGTTATCGAACTTTGTTAAAGTGGGGAGATAAGATCAATACTCGTAACAATTTATTATTTAAAAAAATGTATGAAATTGATAATTTAAAGAAAAAAAATAGTTCTGACATATCTGTGGGTAGACAGCTTCAATTTAAAAAAAAATTGTCAAAATCGGTCCAGTAGAAGTACTCTAAAATTACCGGTTAAGATGTGTCTCCTTATAAAACAAATAACTATAGTTTGTTATAAAAGTAAATAAATTAATGTTAATCAACAGTCACTGCCACACTCATATTGTTATATTTTTTGGAATATTGGGCATAATTATTAGAAAGAAAAATGGTTTATGTGATACACCGTTGTAAAGAGAAATTTATTTAGAATGTGATTCTGTAAAAATATACAGGGTGTTCTATTAAAAAAATCAAAGTTAGATATTTTTCCGGAAAATAAGTAGGCTATAGAACAAAACTGTTTGCGCCATTTTGTAGATCATGTGTTGCTTGAAAAGTTTATAATTTTACTTTCTTTTGTATCTTCAATATTTCAGGAGATATAAGTTGGACAATGAAAAACCAACCACCCTGTAGATAGAACATGTAAAATCATACTTTGGTAATTTCCAGCTTACCAATTGATTTATCAAAAACAAATTTCAAATAATAGTTTTCGAGCATAAAATTCTGCATCTAAATCAATAAATAAAATCAATTTTGAATGTTTTATAAAGACAGAAATTTAATTTGAAAATTTTGAAAATTAGCAGAAATAGCGATTGCCATGAAATACTTAGCCACTGTGATTGGTAAAAAAAATCCTTTTTTTTTGTTTTCTCTTAAATCAAAGTTTA